>OW799226.2:11180370-12430370 GCA_941918905.2 Xestia sexstrigata
CTTAATTTAATTCCCACAGACAAATTCTAGGCTCAAAGGACCAAAAGGTATCTGTACTAGCTTCAAGCAGTTTATAAGTTTTAGTCTGCGCTTCAGATAATTACCCTCGAATACATTTTCTTCTCTAGACTGCCTAGTTGGTCTTGTGGCCGTGGGTTCGATTCCCAGGTCGTGCAAAGTGTTATTGGGTTTTTCCATCAAGAATTTCTAAGTAACAGGATTTGCGCCCGGTTGATGGCAATAGGCTCGCCACCTATTACATGGGACATAACTGGCGAAATGTGGATGTACTATCAGGTACACTTCGGCCTAACCCGTCGGCGGTTACAGGCGTGATGTTATGTTACATTTTCTTCCATACACTTACACGTCCACGTGGCAAGTAAGATAAAATCTAAATAGACTAAAAAGAACAAACGGTACACTAGCCTCCAGCAGACTGTATAAAGTTTTTGTCTGCAATATTCGCAAGCCAAAACATTTTAACATAATCTTTAGCAAATCTAACCATACACGTGGCAAGTTAAACCCACAGACAAATTCTATTCTATTCGTGAGGAACAAACGGTACAGCCCAGTCTAAATCGATAGTCCCAATGTCACCCGGGCACATAGTCCTTTTGCCCCCAGTCGAGTCGCAGACCTTAAGGTCTTTCAACCTGCTCCTGTTGTGTAACGCCAGGGGTACGCGTGGAGGTAAGGTCGATGGACCCTGTTGACATGCCAACCTCGTTTGTTGGTTTAAAGTACGCGAGGGTCGTTCGTTGCGTAATCTTTTTGGAGGTTGGAGCAAGGTGTCGTGGAGGGAAGAAAGATACACACTAACGGAATTATACATCAAAATGTAAGGGAAGAAACCAGCAGAAGGGGAGATGTAGGGATGGTTAGGGTAAACGGAAAGAGCTTTTTTTTTTTTTTCGGGTGGGAAGTCATCAAATGAGTTCTCCCGCTCTGGGCGGAGCAGGAGGGAGTGTCAGACTTTTACTGACTAAAACCCATCCATGTTCCTTCATCGCCCTTTGTGTTCCGGGGCCACGGTATCTCTTTCGAACAGTCCCACGATCCCGGCAGGCATCGGTCCTTGCGGATCCCTTCCTATTTTGCTGACTCTCTTTAAGGCGCGCGTGGAACACGAACGCGCCGTCGACACGGCCTGTCGTCATGAGACGGACGGACGGCGAGCTAGCCCATAGCCCACCGTCCACAGGCCCGCGCCTACGGTGGCCGGGCGCCACGTGGTGGCCCCCGACGCCCGGGGCGTCTCCCGCGGATCGGAAAGAGCCTAAAGACATAATTTGCCTCGTGCCGGTCCCATTGATGTGTCTCGATACTGCGTCGGACCATACGCATTTATTGAACTGATATAGAACCAACAAACCAAGAATAACTAAGTTGAACTGATTTCGCGAGGGTTAGTCTCGTATTCTAAAAAATTCAACGCGCAGATGACAATATTAATATGTTAGACTAAAGACAAGCATAAGAAGAGATGGAACGAGAGGGAAAGTGTTAGAGTGCGTTTTTAAATCGCAATAGTAAGGAAGAGTCGGTGTTGTTATGATAATTTAAGTAGCGTCTTAAATTGAAGACGGTACTGCAGTAACGGTACGTCTTCTGTCGGAAGTTCTACAGACTTCCTTCTTCCCATTATCGATCTATCATTGTTAAAGTGTACTTTATGGGTAACGTCCACAGCTTGGTTGTGTAACACTAAAACCATAGCCTTCCTTTGGAAGCCAACAAATCTTCGTTTCAATATCATTATAAACTTCGCTTATAAAGTGAGCATATAAGTGTAGAAATAAACAACTTTTAATAAAGACACAATACATACGATCTAGCTATTAACTTAAATGTTCTTTCTGAAGCATTTCATCACCACACTATAAGTCAATACAACATCGATCAGCCTCCGATATACCGACAACCGCACTTCTGCAGATAACACTGCGAAAATCACCCTTAATCCTACGAACTCAAGGTGCTGTCAATGTCAAATAATTTACCATTGATGTACAGTTGTGTGTACAGTCGAATGCAAGATGCATCACATGTATTTTTAATTGTAAATGTTCCATGGCTACCGATGCTCGAATGCCGTTACATATAAGACGAACGATTTGAAATTCTATTAGATTGGATTAATTCGTCTGGTTACAACTGGATTCTGCTTTTTAAGCTGCTTCTTTGGTTTTTTCTTGATTCAGTTCAGTTGATACAACTGCTCCTTGTATTGAAAGCTTGATTTGTGTCACTCTGGCATCTAGAAAGGTCTTATCGCTGTCATCTGCTGAAAATTTCTCCTCTAAAGCTTTTTTGTTGTTAAAGCCTTAGTGGGCAAAGCTATCTAGAACTGCTATTAAATCAAGCTTATTGATTATCATCATATAGTTCCCGTCCGTAGCCCTATTTATTTTTGGTTTACGCAGCGTGTCTTCTTTTGTAAATCTCGTGTCTGCCATAATCTCAGAATTCTCTCTCTTTTCACATTCCTTGTTAAAATTAATAGATCTTATCGAAAGACGGTATCAACATTAAAACAGCTTTCACTTATCCTAATAAGTATATTAAAGTGCTGAGACTATATTTACTTTTGCCCTTTACTCCATTTTAACGGAACAAATCAAATGATAGTGGAACTTTATGCTCAGAAAACTTACTTAGAGTGCCAGGGATCGCTACGGGAATACAAAATGGAATATATTTGTGAAGTTGAAAGTAGAGAATAAAGTATTTGTGTCTTAAAAGAGGCATTATTATTAAAGGTACACTTGAGATTCATAAACATCTTATGTTGTTAGTGGTCTTTTAAGTTATCTGCTATAGACAGGTTTTCTCTATGTAACTCCTCTTTGATGAGTGAATATAAATGTCCAAAAAAAATATGTTGCTTATTAGGCTCTAAAGTTTAATTGGTACAATTGAAATAATTCAAACTTTATTATTACTACCTGTATGAAAAAAATATTCAAAGTGAAGCATTTTTTCTTTGAAATTTCGTAACTACTCCTAAACGGCATTAAAATTTAGTACTTTTTTTCACAAAAATATTTGTCACTTTTTTCTTCACAAAATATACAATTGGCATTTTGATCTAATGATTTATTAGGCTGCAATTAAATAAAAACCACTCAATTCGCACTATTCAGCCCGCAGTGACTAACGTCACAACCCCTTTGTAGTGCAAGCTGATTAGAACTTTATTCTAACAGACTTCAAAACGAAGTTTGAACCACCACAAATAGAGTTGCTAATTTAGTAGATACCTTAAGCTTCTTCTAGGGATGGCTCTGGTATCAATCTCGGACGTGTTTTTTTTTAGTTAACTCTTACTGTCCCACTCCTGGGCAAAGGCCTCCTTCCATTTCTCTCGCTGCTGTGACGGATTTCCTTCCATTATAATAATATTAATGCCTCGCAAAAAGCGATAGGATCATCTCCTTTCACATAGCAACATCAACTAACTAAAAATGTAGGTCAGCACGCCCCTACTCACCTCTCCGAGGACCACAACCGTGATAGTTATCTAAAAGAACTTTCTCCACTACCATAGCGACCTTAATAAAGGATTTATTGCCAAAGTATCATACATCAATACTATGACTAATTGACTCGATTCTATGTACGAATCTAACTCGGACATAAGCGTGTCAAGGGGATACCGGCGTTCCTTACGCAACGTACTGCATTTGTTTAATTTAAACCTTGCTGTTGAAGAAATTGGGTCTTTTATCCTCTGTACTCCAATCCGAATAGCGGCTCGCGAAATCGAGAGGTTATGTATCGATTTATTTGGTTATTAATCGAAGGAAATTATAGTGAGGTAAGATTTGGAGAGGTCTTGTTGTAAAATGTTATACAATTTATTTAAATAACTAAGTGTTATATGAATGAACTTTGAAAAGGAAAGTTTGTTATTGACATTATGGAAGCACACGTAACGTTTTTTGGTTTAATGCTGCTAATTGCAATTTTATGGAGCTTCCATAAACACACATGATTTTAGAAATAAATCACGGAATATTACTGGCAAATAACCTTTGACTTGTCTACTTTCATCTTATTTAAAAAAGTAATTTGTTATTCATTTCGAATAGATAAAAAAACTCAGAAATTAAACCGATAATTTCCTATATAAAATGGCAACACTATATCCAATGATACAGCAACTCTGTCACCCAATGTAGTACATCGATTCAATTAGCAGATAACAGATACTATTATTGTAGCAGTATTTCAAAAATATTTGCCAGTATTAAGAATTGTACAGTCATCCTATTTGGCAGATGTTTGACTTGTCTTTCGATCTTGATTGGTTGAACGCCTACGAAAACCGCTCCTGTACTCTTAAAATGTCCATGTCGCCCAGATATGTAAGGGATGAAAATGAACTTGACCTTTATGTAACTAAACTGTTTAGATATTTCTCGAAGAGGTAAACGAATGCAGAAAGAAGATATTTGGTCTCAAGGAAATAGGTAGTGTTCGCAAGCGTGATTGCCAGAGGTCCTTGGTTCAATTCACAGGTCGCGCAGTGTTAATGGGTTTTTGCGTTGGGAATTTCTCAGTAGAAGCCATGGAGTCTGCTTGTTTGGTAGGAATAGGGTCGCCCCCTGTAACATGGGACTTTAACATAACTGTTGAAATATGGGTGTACTACTAGTTACATCTCTGCCTAAGTTTGAGCCGATTACAGGCGTGATGTTATGTTAAAGAAGTTATTTGTTCTCAACGTAATCAGCTGCTTTCGTAAGATTTAACATTATTTGACTAATGAAGTTCAGACTTAAAGAATGGCCATTACTGGACACTTTTCTATGATCGATCTGAAATTGATAGTCAATTGATTGGGCCCATAGACACTCATTAGAACACATTGATTTCCAAGCCTGTGCCGGCCAAGTCTGTGGTCTGTAGAAGCATCAGATATTTTGAGCAAAAATTCACTGAAATAGAATCAATGAATGAAATCAACACGTGTAGACTTCTGAATGAGTCACACGCCTGTTCGAAAGAAACCCTAAATAAACTTGTGAAAAAGATAACGACTGTCAGAATATTATAAGAACTATCTAGAAGGAAAAAGACAGTCAAATAGAGAGATAAACATATAAAACTGAATGAACATGCAGGCACGCATATAGTATGCCCTTGTAGTGTAAGACTTCTCAGAGGTCGATACTAGTGTAGAATTGTAAACAGTTCCTATGCGTCTTGTTATTCTCAGCTAGTGTTTGATCGTGTAATCATACGCAATCAACTGGAAAGGGACATTAGAGGAAACTGACAAAATCAAAACAGAGATTTTATGTTCCATCTGGTCATCATACCCGGAACCCATATTGATTAAGAATTAACATAAACTAGATATTTTAGACATATGCAGGCAGCCATGTTTTGTTGCGATGTTTCTGGAAATAAAACAAAATTAATTTAGCATTATCCTCTATCGACCTTCATCTTAATTTCAACGAAATCTGCACTTGACCTCGACAATGAATCCAATGTCATGGCCTTTGAAAACTTGATGAATATCGTAATTAAGTGTACTTTGAAGACGCAAAATAATAAACTAGAAGCTGCTACACACCTCGCAAATGATATATTGCAAGACCAACCAAAATAGCACACAGCACTGAAATATTGCAAAATTCATAAAAATAAAATGAGCAAAAGTGTGTTATATTATTTAACAGTATATTTTAACTACGACCCTGAGGAGCGAAAATGTTCTTGCAAAATCGCAGAGGCATCGCCAAGGTTAAAGAGCAATGAAGTATTTCAAAGCTGAAATCAGTCAAAAAATAAACAATAGAAATATATTTACATAATGCAGCTGAAGATATTTTTAAAGTTGCGTTATTTCTTTTTCATTGTCACTCTTTCATTTTTGCAATTATGATAACTGCGAAACTCTTTAAGAAAAGAGATTTTAGCACTTAGTAGCAGAGGCAGTGGCCTGTGGGTGTTGATAATGTTATTCTTCTAGAAAGTAGATGTATGATGAATTTCTGAAAATAATTATACAGTCGTTTACAGCTAAAACAATTACACCTAGAACACGAGCCAAAGATCATTGAACTATTACCTTCACAAACGACTTAGTCAAGTTAAAAACAGCCTGGAAAATAGCTAAATCGAAAGAAGGCTAAAGTAATTTTAACTTGAACGAATGTTTCAAAGTCAATTGCTACCCTACTTTGACCTTACCCGTCAATAGCACCTCGTAGAGTCAATGTATTCTCGCTAGTATTGTTTGTTCACCGTTGATATTGAAATCTTATTGTAATTCTTTCATATTTTCTCTTCACGTTTCTTCGACGGCATTTACCTTTATCTAATCTGTCCACTTCAGATCTCGTTAAAGATTTTGATGGATTAATTTAATAAAAGTGTCTTCAGAAAGTTTTCGCATGACGTAATACTTAAGTCCCCTTCCTTTGCTTGGGGCTCTCTTAAAGGTCACCCAGCGAAAAATTAGAAATTCTACACGTTAAGCAATTTTAATATACTTACTTAAAATGAAAATATTTTTCTACATCGTTCGCGGAATTGATAACTTGGAACGCATGAATTGCATCTTAAATATTTCTTGAAGAGTTTATAACATATTGTTGGAATTTATATTGAATGACTCAATTTCACACAAGAGTTACTTCTAAGTATCCCATCACGACAGCATTGCTTAAAGTTCAATCTAACTCACAATAGAAAGTGAGAATGCCATACATGTTTATATTTTCGATACAAAGGTCAGAGTTGAGATTGCGAAATAGAAATGGCGACACGCGAAGCCTGACACATTCAAATCCGTTCTTACAGACCCGTGTCAAAACCTCAATCACCGTGGACAATACTATAATTACGTGTAGAGAATATTTCTGCACATTCAACGTTGAAAAAAGTGCAGCATTTACCTGAGAACGTGATTGCCAAACAGTACGGAGACCTACTTTGGCAGCACCTTGACCCACTGCCCCTCTATAGAATCTAATAGCTCACGCCCGCTCAAACTTTAATAATTAATGATAAATCTTTGGAACTACAGTAGAACAGTTTCTGTTCCACTGATTGCATCTTTCACCTTGACATATCGGCTTGCATCTTCATTGTTGTACCACGCTTCTTTTATCTTTGTTGTCTTTCTGATCTTAATTGTCGATTAAGTAGCTTAGGTGCTTAGCATCCCGTGTATGTTGTAAGTCGGGTGTTAGAAACCGGTCAATATAATGTTACTATGTTATGAAACTCGCCGTCTGCCAATTCTCAAGCGCTACAATAGTGTCTATATACATTCCCATATGTATAAGACCTTCGTCTAAGTACTTAGTATCTACCGGTCTTCAAAGGGTATGCGAATAGTCAACTATGTTCATGAGCCATTAAAATAATTGCTTCTATTAAAAGAAGCGCAAGCTCTGACCCTTATTCGTCAAATCGTTTTATTGTTAGATCAATTAAGCCGTCAATAACTTTCCTTTCCTCTTAAATTATGCAATAGAACGCAGTAATTTGACAATTGTTTACTTCTTCATCAACTGCACTACTTTCACTTGTAAAAAGGTCAGCTTTATTAATTACTCCGTCGACATCGGTCTTAATTGATATTTGGCAACTTTCCTGATACAGAACGGAATTGTTGTTGTTGAAAGTTTTAAACTCTGTATAAATTAACTCGTTACATCAATATGATACTTCTGGAGTCAATCTAACTTTTAAATTGGCTGTCGTTCATTGTTTGCCAACGATCAAAAGGTTTTGTTGTGGTGCGAAAGTTCAGGGTTGCAGTTATTGAACATCAATTATGTGTAATTTCTTCGTCACGTGTTGTTTGAAAAGAAACGATTTGCGAAGTCTTTTGTACCGTTCTTTGTTTGGCTGATTGGTTGGAAAACTATGCATTTTGCTTTATTACGTCTTGTATCTGTAATAGATTTTTGATCAATCTCGTTTGTCACGTTTGTTGCGTAATTGGTCTATTGCAGTCCGCAAATGCGTCTCAAATCGGGCATCAGACCCAACAAGTTTTCATCATGATATCAATCCTGTTAATTTTCAAGTTTATCAATTTCAATATAATAAATCCATCGTCCAATTCAATTACCTAAACCAATTTGTTATTAGAATCAATACAGTTTAAAGCAATAACTACAAGTTTCGTAGCGTTTCTTGCCTTGACCTGACGCCGGCGGCGGACGTTTGCGCTTTTTCCCTACTGAAATGTTTGTAATCCATTGTTAGTTGTTGCACGTGCACAACCTACTGTTCTATGGTGTTCTAATTCTATAGATTTTAGCGATGGCGACTGTGGATTCTGTTTTTTTTTTTGTAAATGTTATCATACCTAATGGTAATGGTTTGAATGCATTGTGAAGAATGTGTTCCGACTTTCGGACGGTTTTATTTCTATAAGAGACTGAAGTGTGTACTCTTTCCAGACATTGATGAGAATTCAAGAGCAAGGTCTATCTAACCTTCGCTGTTTTACGTTTTTACTATATTAGTGATAGAAGATTTTAACGGCCACTAATTCTTCATCATCATTCGAAAATCTTTCGCTACTGGCTTTACATTGGCTTTCCGCAGCCTCGGCACACATAACGTGTGTGTGTATCTCTAGTCTACACCATACAGGAAGCACAATATCCCGAGTTATTACCAAATTCTCCATTATCAAATCACCACAAGTCCTTGACTGCCTCGTTGATCTAGTGGTCGGAAGCGCGACTGTTGAGATGAGGACCTGGCTTCGATTCCCAGATTGGGCAGTTTTAATGGGTTTTTTCATCAGGAATTTCTAGTAACAGCCACGGAGTCTAGATGTGTGTCCAGTTGATGGCAATAGGCTCGCCCCCTATAAGATGGGACTTTAACATAACTGGCGAAATGTGGGTGTACTATTAGGTACACATCTGCCTAACCCTTCGGATATTACAGGCGTGATGTTATGCACAAGTCCATGCTTTAGTCAACCTTGGCTTATCAAACCTCCATATCCTATAACTTGCACCAACTCCAACTAGTCGCACTAAAGATTGGGAAACGCTCGACATAATACAATATCGTAATGGAGCTGATACTCGATACGGTCAGGTTGCCGCGATGATTGTGTTTGCTCTCTTGTATTGATGAGCTTTCTTGTGTTTTGAAGATGTGCGTCTTTCTTTTTCTTCTTCAACTTTGAATAGTTGAGATCCTGAATTTTGACAACGTCGTTAGTATTTTCTCAAGGGGTTACCACACTTATCGACTTAAAATAGGCTTGACCCCTTCAGAAAGAGCTTAATGCCCATACAATAAATGCGAATATTCCGAGACGGTATCCAGCAGGCCCGAAGGCACATAAGAAGCCGATTCCTGCCGGCTTCCCTTCGGGAACAAGGCACTCTACACTCTACTGTCCAGTCGCGTCGTCTGAAGAGGCAAATGCCGTCTTTATCGCCGATCCTGTGTCGAATGCTGTTAGTCAAATTTGACTTAACCATAGTAAACGCAGTTGGATCAGTCTCTAAAATAGAAATAATGTTTAACTGGTTCATAGAAATCGAAACAAGGAATCGAGACAAGGAAGACAAGACAGCACGAGGCCGATCGCCAACACGATGGCCCGACCAAGTAAAAGAGGCTATGTCCTCAAGCAAATTTCAGCAGGTGCTGGTGGCAACTTCGGACCGGAGTCGATAGAGGCAGATTGTCCGTTCAAAGGGCCCAGTGACCACGATCCTCAGCAATGAGGAACCGGTTGAAGAAGAGATATATTCATTCTAACTCCATTCACACAGGTTTTCAACCCCAAAACTAAATTAAACTAGCGAAGAACTACAGCAAAAAATGTAAAAGAACATAAAGAAAATATATTAATATTCAGTATTGAGGTTACCCGATGCCCTAAATGCTTATAGACTGTTTGAACCTCCAACAAGCTAACAAAGGGTAATAATGGATTACGTCTACCGAAACCTACACACATTATAATAATGTAATAACTACAACTAGTACATATTGTATTGTACATTTGTACATAAACTCATTAAGTTAATGTTTATTCGAATTCATTCAATAAATTGATTAGAATATTACGTTACTTATGATTAGGGGCAGGAGTGTTATGAATATTTATTTGTATTGATTTCTGTTTGGTTGTTTATTATAGGTTTATGTTGTTTTGTCTTGCTCAAAATTTCATTCGTAAGATGCCCTCCATTATTTCAAAGAATGGTCACCGCGTTATTGTTTCGTTGACAATGACATTTGTAAACTCGTAGTAGTGGCTCGCTATTTCGTTCTGAAGCTCGTAGCTTTCGTCTCGTGTGGGTTGTGTGGACACTATTTCATGGTTCCAAGCTATAAAGCGTCTTTCATTTACGAAATCCAATTCAATTCAATACAACGGAAAACCGATCCCTTATCCTTCCTTCCTTCCTTTTCTTCCTTATCCTTATCTTCTTATCTTTCGATTCCTTATTTTAATACAACAAAAAACTCCTTCACTTAAAGCTGATGCTCCAGGGTAGTCCGCGAAATTCAAATTTTCTTACGTTTTTGCAATTTGCAGGCCAGTGCTAGATTGTATGTTGATTAAAATATTGTTCGCGATTGTAAGACGTATGTAGTTACACAATTATAATCATCAAAATCATCAATACAACCCTCGCAAGTTTATAAAGGTCGAGGAACCATTTTTTCAAGGTCAAAGTTATTGCTAGACCTTTATGAACTTGGAGGGTAAAGATCTTTCTTAATGTAAAAGAGGTCTTGCCTACCTTCAGTAAATGTCAAAACTCTTAGCAAGGCTTTCGCGACAAGCCGTGACGTCACTAATGACGAGGCGTGATGTCACTGCCGTATTGCGTCACTTCTACTACGTTAGAAGGTGAATGGAAGTTATGAGGACATGTTTGGGGCTCGCTCTCTCATTGGTTGCTGTAAAGTTCCAAAAAGACACCTACTTTTGGTAGATGCTGCTAAATTCATACTTACATAAGTAATGAATGCGAAAGTAGCTGTGTATCTGTTACCTTTACACGCCGTGGTGGCTTCACAGATTTTGTTGAAAGCCACACTGGTGGACTGGGATTTGTCATCTGGGTTAGGATAGAATAGTTTTGAATTGTGTAGTACGTTCCTTTGGGATAATTTCCGACTTTCCCGCAGTTAAAACCTCGCAAAAGCCAGTCAGATTATACGAGTATCTGAAGTTTCGTCCTAGGAATACGAGTACGCCAATAAAGTTAATTGCACAATGTTCTTAATAAACCTAGTAGTTGAATAGCAAAATTCCAGAAATTCCTCGGACTGCAAATTATAACAGAGGCGGTCGGGAATTCTCGAGTGCACTAACAAAATATTTCGATGTGATTACCAGGTACTTTATAATGGCAATCAAAGTTAGCTGCTAGTTTTAGTAGCCTAATTAGTATTCCGAACGATTATTAAAATTTCTTCTGACAACTCATCAAACATTTCAATTATATTTTTACCGTCCATTTAGTTCCTAAATAGGAATGTAGATTCATTGTAATCATCTCTTAGATTCACCATCATCAGTCTTCTACCATTATCCTCATATTTTGAGACGGCGCAGTATTTCTTCTTCTTCCATACATCCCTTGTCGCCATCTAGTTATTCACCCTCTTGCTAGCCAGCCATATTATCATCTTCACACGTTTAAGCTATCTTTTCTTTTGTCTATATAACATTCATGCTCTGAATTTTCATCACGACTAGTTCCTTCATTTCTATATTTATATTCTCCACCAAATCTTCATATCACAGCATTCCCAGCTGTGTTCTTGAACTTACCTAAGGACAATATCATTTATTTATTCAACGTTTTGACATAAAAGACCTCTGGCCGCTTCGGCGACCTACATGCTAGACTATGTATTATTACATCTGTGAATTTATTACTGCAATACAATGAAAAAGGCGACTGGCTTATCTAGATAACTTTGTTTTCTTGTCTAGGACTATCCAGGGTTTTAGAATGTTCTTTTTTCTAGTTGTGATTTAGCTTCGATTGATTGCAGGATCTGAATGTTTTCCACTGATGATAAATTAGGGTATTTTCCGTGTATCTCCATCTCCTCATATATCGTAAATCAATTTATAGGCTCCAAAATTGATTTCTTTAGGAAACTGGTCAATAATGCAATGATTTTTACCAATGTCTTTATTACAATCATATGCATATGCATAATCAGCCTATATATTTATCGTTCCTACGACTGGGAGAAAGACTTCCTCTCTACGAGAGGGAATGGGCTATGATCCACCACGCTGGATATACCATAAAAAACATGCAATTTGTTTAAATTTGGCGACAGCATTTTGATAAAGAGACCAACATTTTATTAATCGTGTTTGCAATTTTCAACCTGCTAATCTAGAACAAACTGCGCACAATAAAAAAACAGTCCAAACACATTACCCGCACTTGAACACTTTCACTTTAAAGTAATAAAACACACAACAAATGCTCACAGATATTAAAATGATGTACCATACATGGTTGAGAGATGCTTTTCGTTACATATATGGCGGTCTTTAGGCACGTGTTTGGTATAATCATTATGTATTGTGTTAATCTGACCCTTAGCTGGCAGGTTTCCTTTTCACAAGCACCTTTGGCAATAGTCGAGTTTCGCTGCTAGTATTCATATTTAGTACCCACTTTATACTATCGTAGGCAGAAGATGTAGGTCAAAGACTTGGTATTCCGACCTATACTATACTAGATCGTGCACCACACCTCCTTGTGTTAAATCTGTTTCAAGTTCAATTAGATTTAATTGATGCTACTGTGAATTGTGATTCATCTTTTATACAAGTTCTACTATCAGCTGCAATGCTATTGGTATCAGTCATCATCATGTTTCCGTCCTTGTCTTATTTACGTGGGTTCGGCGCAACAAGTTTTTTTTCTTCCTTTCTCTTGTCAGCCGTCACTCTCATCATTTAATTCTTTTTGTTATCCGAGTCATAGCCAGCAATGGAAACGATCTCTTGACCATGTTACTTGGGGCCTCCGAGTAACTTCCCTAAAGCTGGGTGACAAGACTAGGAAGATGAACGTTTCTACTGCTGTTGGCTATGATCAAGGAAAGAAAAAGTAGGAAACGTTATTAACAGATTACTTAGGGAAGAATCTGTATCTTTCAGTCTACTAACTTAAAATGTATTGCATTCACATGTCCCATTAAATCGCAGTGAATTTACGCAAGATGACAAATAACATCATTATTATCATCAATCCGACTATAATGAGCTAGTTTACCGTTGTCGGATTTATTCGAGCTTCTGATTAAACTGCTATTAGTCACGATTTTCCAGTAATTCATAGTCTCATAATACTGTTGAAACCGACTATTTGCACGGTTGCAAATGAACACCCATGCTAGGAAGAGTTATTGCTGGCTTACTTACTGGATAATCAGAGAAATTAGCTATGTTTGAATTTTATTTCCTGGGTGAATTATTCAAAAACTCTTGGAATGTGAGGAGTGGTAATTGATGCATATTTTGACGTTATTGGTGATGTTTTTCAAGAAGCTCAGATGCGTAGTACTCGCAAGGGGGTGTATGACGGATGCCGCGATGTATGAACGTGGACGAAGCAAACGCAGTATGCTTACATACTACACATACTACTGCGTCCTCACGAAATAAAGGGTTGAGTTAACCATGATCTTGCAAAAAGATTTTGCGCATTTACACTACCATTCATCAACTTACTTTCAATGTTATAAGAAGTTAAGACCGCAAGATTAGTTCTGTTGTTGTTTCACTTCACGTAATCTCTTTCATATTAATCACTACGTCTTTACCACCATTTTTACTGACACGCCAGTGCTTAGTTTTACGTTGGATACATATATACATATATAGGTGCATACCCCACCTCAGTATGATTTTGTTCCACGGGTGATCTTCGGCTTCACCTGAGTTACCGTCTGTTGCTTTTTATATAAGAAGATTCTACAAAAGTCCTGTCACTCAACTGCATTGATATTTTGACCATATTTTGTTAATAGTAGGATTCTTCTTTCGCAGACTATGTGGCTGGTGGTGAGCTGTTCACCCACCTCTACCAGAGAGAGCATTTCAACGAGAACGAAGTCAGGATTTACATAGCTGAAATTATACTGGCTCTCGAGCAACTGCATAAGGTGAGCTGGTTATTCTATGTCTATATCTTAAGCTTCCTGGTAGCCTGGTACACAGTGGATCAGTTAAACCAATACGGACTGGCTGGGGACATGAGCCAGAGACATCAGTTGTAATTTGTATGGACGTGTCAGTGTGTGGAGAAACCACCGAAATTCGGTCGATTTGATGGTACATTTAAAAGCTACTGAAATATTAAAAGCCGATAGTGAGAAAACCTAATATAACGGACAGCCGGCTTTAATAATTTTATTGAGTAATGACTTTCTGTGAAGGATAAACATTGTAAGGAAAACGAGGCTAAATGATACAAAAAACTGGTCCTTTCCTTGTGTTCAGGTCGTTGACTTGCAGTCATACATAATTATTATATGATTAAATCAGAAATCTCAAATCGATTTCAACGACAAACTTTCCCACAAGTCTCAAATTATGGTTTTGTTAGCAATTTTATAATAACATTCATACTTGTCACATTAATCATTAACTGCAACAACTTTTTGTTGACTTAGCAAATGCGTTAAAACACCTGGATAAATGTCTTATTGGTAACAGACTGAATCATAACAAGATTCAAGATTGGTAGCATAGGTCAAATGCATTGTTGGACCATAATAACCTATTTATGGAATGTAGGTATTCATATTTGTTTGGTTAAACTCCTTTGTGGACTTTTGTTGTTTGGTTTTCTAGATGAAACAGTTCTGTTTGTGTTTTTTTTAACAACAATTGGTACTTTAATGATGTAAAGTTTAATAAGAGTCAAGGTTCATGCTGTTTGTATTTGAAGTGCTTAGAACTGGGGGCCTAAAATGGCCACTTTAGCAGAATCATAATAGGATAATGATATAAATGCTGAGGTTTCAGCCCAACAACTGTAAGGGTTTTGCAATTCGTTGGTTTTACCTAGACAAGTGGACTACCTGCCAGTCTCTTAACTTTCTTTTATAAAGCCTTTAATCGTGATTTCTCCACCAGCTCGGCATAATCTACCGTGACATCAAGCTCGAGAACATCCTCCTAGATGCGGAAGGCCACATCGTGTTGACAGACTTCGGTCTGTCCAAGGAATTCTGCGGTGGAGAGAGCAGGGCTTACTCCTTTTGCGGTACCATCGAGTATATGGCGCCTGAGGTCGTCAGGAGTGGCAGTCAGGGGCATGATATTGTAAGTACTAACTTTATATTTCCAGGAGAATATTTTGGCTTTTATTTACAGTTCCTCGACTGGTTGCTATGTAACTTTTTGAAATCGCATCCATAGATGGTTGAAGTTGATGATTGGTGGAATTTGTGCCACTTCTTCTTCCCAGCTAAGGGCAGGCGTTTTGGGGGACTGTCTCGTGTAGATATTGACGTTCAAAAAGCCAAATTTGAATAAATTACTTCATTTTGACATTGCCGCCTGTTGCTGTTTTCATAGTGACATAGAAATTGGTTTTGTAGCTGCAATTGTCATTGCGACTAGGCAGACTAGGTATGCATTTGCGGTAGCCGTCTTGGGAATTTTGGATCGGACTTTGAGAATTCGGCTGTATGGCGTTTGATCGCTTCATAAGCCATGCATAACCTTTTAAGATTACTATTTCAAATGATTTAATTGGGAGTTTTCTTGTAAACCTTCTTTATTTTTTTTTATGTTTAAAGATTTTTAATACAACTTCAAATCTTTAAGCTTTTCTGCGAACTTAAAATGATTACAAAATGTCTCGTTTCCTTACAAAAAAAACAATGTTGCTTTTGTGTGTTTAACGCGGATTGATAGCCTTTACCCACAGGAAAATAGATGAACGGCAAAACAGCCAGTTCCTTTAACATTATATCGTAGACACCTCTATTAAGTTTGTTATGTAATTACGTCAAAGGTAAACTTACTTTAATAATCTTCATTCGTTCAAAAGAAGAGCAGAGCAGTGGTGCTAACGGCAGGGTGTATTATGTAGTTAATTCGAACCCAGGAAGGCTAATTTAATACACCGACCACTGCACTTATGAAGGAAGAAGAACCTAAAAGCATAGTGAGGAAACTGGCATGTCCTAGATCCGAAAATTCGAAACCATGTACGGTCGAACAAGCTATTTGGTTTACATTTTACAATGTAATTTGTGGGTTAAACTGTAAACCAAATAGCTTGGTCGACCGTACATCTACCAACCCGATTTTATATGACCACTCGCAGTTCAACTCAATAAGGTTGCAATACTGCTTAACCGGGCTATACTGTGGTGGCCTCAAATGAATTTAAGGCTAACCTAACCTAAAGCCAGGGCCCACCAACCTGCAAGCCCGCGTGGTGGATTCTGGCCCAGTCCCACTGAGAGGAGTTCTGTAACCCAGCAGTGAGAACGATCTAAGCAGATTAATAACACGTAAGCAAGGAGTAGTTTCCACTGTATTAGGAAAAAGACGAGAGTTTATACATGTAACTCGTAAGCAAGGACTAGGGTATCATAAAATCGAGCATCTAACCCAGTTGAGTTATCGTACCGACTCCACGGGCATAATTAGCTTAGTTGGTGGGGATAACGGGGACATCAGTTACGTAACACTTTGACTGTATTCTTTATAGTAATGTGTCGCACTCACGTACGTTGTTTTGAAAGGTAAATTGAATTGGTATGGCGGTTGCAAAGGGATAGTTGATAGATTTGATGAAGCATCAACATCATTTCAGGTCCTGTATCACCCACGGCCCGGTTAAGGTCTTCTTTTGCTTTCCACGGTTTTGTGCGTATCTTATATTAATAGTGGCCACCATTGGGCCAAAACCTTACTCGCATCTAATATCTCTTTGTAGAATGAAGAGCCCACAAAAAGTAAGCTATGTAGACGGGAGTGATTTATTCAGGCGAATGACGAAATTATAAGGACTAATTATTTGTAATTCTGTAGACATAAGTAGTGTTTGGTTATCAATCATGACGAAAATATGGATCAATACATCATGAGGATCAAAACACTTATCGGAAGCTAAGTATAGTAAGAGTAGGCTTCGTTATTTACCCATTGCAAACTTTCTTTGAACTAGGCAATTTTCCATATTCCCAAGAGTCGAGAAAAAGCGTTTAGTTGAATTTCCATTCCCAAAATAATAACTATGAACACTTTCATTTTTATCCTTCTAACTCCACCAGTGGTCTCCAAAAACCCACTACATAGAAGGTTTAATACAAATAAGGGTGTCGTTACACTTACCTGAAGTCCTTAACAAAGACGTTCAATAATAAGGGCATAAGATTGCACAAGCGCTTTGCAACGTATTGACAAACCGAGGCAGATATGGATTAGTTATTTAGATTGGTTTTTCGGATATATAAGAATATTAAGATCTGTTTGATCAAAATCTAGCTGTGGTTTAATTGTTGATGGTGTGAAGTCTTGTTACATTGAGCTTTGAATCAACGTTTACCATAAAATATTGTAACTTAAAGAGTCCAAAATCAAAAGGCGAGAAGACAATCCACCAAAACGCCCCACCTTTCGCCACTTCCTCGTGTTTTAGCTGGGAAGAAGTGGCGCAACAAACTCCCCAGCGACACATCTGACTATTAAGTCAGAAGTCATCACTTCCTAGAGTTTTCCAACTATGTTGGTGTCGATTTCCAGTCCAACTGGATGCAGCAGAATACCAGTATTTAATATTGAGAAACTGCTTATCTAACCTCTGCAACTAAATTAGACGGAGTGAGGATATTTAAAAAAAATAAAGGAGTTTTGCAATGTTTTCGTAATCCAAGCACTTACCTGGATATTGATCCGTCAATAGTGGTAATTCGTATTGTGGTAAAATATTGTGAAATTGTATGATTGGATGTTGTGAAATATCCTGAAATATTTTTCTTTGTTTTGGAGGCCAAAAATAGAAAGCTATTTCGGTATGACTTATGATTGAATAGATTAAAATATTGATTTCCGACATGTCCAAAGTAATTTTTCCTTAACGTGACGATTGCAATCAAAATTAAATCGAGTTTGGCACCTTTAGGAGCGTCCATCAAGCACCTGTAATTTATCTTTATTAAGTCAGATGAATGTCTCTTGTTGCATCCTAAAAATAACATTATGATAGTAAATGATGAGCTTAGCACCAACTCATAACAAAAACTAAATAAATCAGCTCATTCCGATAACAATCTCCAATTTTGCACCCAATTACTACTGTTGTCAACAATAAATTCGAATCAGCTGTTATCTCACAACGAAAACGAATAGACGGTAGAAAGTATACAACGCTGACACATTCTTCATATCACCTGTCTGAATTGCCCACGGTATTCCCACCTATACGTATAATGCAATAGAGGTGGGTTTACTGTGTACATTTTGATTCAAAATATGGTTTATCGTGCAGATGGGTACGTGTGAATTGCTTGATTGCTTACAATTATGTGTTTCTTTCACGGTTGGGGCTTGTGTATAGTTTGTAACTGTTGTACCAAAAAAGTACTAAATACTGTTGAAAAGAATCGGGGCTGATTTGAAAGTTTTCGGTTGAAGAATTAGCAGCAATTTTGAAAGTAAACAATCAACTATCTGTCTAGCATTTGCAATATGTTGGGGTCAGCTTCCAGTCCAGATACAGCTGATTACCATTATTGCATGGAGTGACTGCCTATCTGACCTCTACAACCTAGTTACTGGTAACTCGATAGCCCTTGGCAAGAATGATAGAATAGACAATGCAGTAAAAAGAGTTAATCAGCAAGATCGAAGCTGCAGTGCAAGTACGTAGAAATCGATTCGATAAATCTGACAGTTATTCTCGACAAAATGAGTTTTTATCTTTGTTATAAACTCATTTTGTCGAGAATGACTGTCAGATTTATCGAATCGATTCCTACGTACTTGCACTGCTGGTCTGACAGCCAAGGATTCGCCGACGTACATTTAAGTATCGCCATTCGTAAAGGCTATTTATATTATATTCTTAATTTCTTAGGGGATATGTGTGTTATTATATAAATCAATCGATTTTGGACTTTGTTTAACAAAAAAGAAGAGACATTTTGAAGGGGTTAAAAAATATTGCTTCAGATTGTAAATTGGAGAGCACCAAGTACCAAATGAGGAACATAATAACCTATTAAGGTTGGAGTACATGTACTAAGATGACAATAAATAGACTTTAGTTGCTCTAAGGTTTAAAGTAGGGTTGTCTGAGGTCAGGTTTTTGACTGTAATGTTCCCTTATCTAGCAATTATGAAGTTTAATTTAATTTACAAGATGTTTCATATCAATTTTGTTATTATCAAGGTCTAAAGTTGCCCTTGACGATAAATTGAGTATGTTTTGAATAATTTTGTGATAGTAGGTACAATATATTTTTAACGAGGACATTTCCTTGTAGCTTTTCAACCAAGCCCTCATAAAAACTCGGTCATTGAAGAAATATGAAACTTGGCAACCCTGTTTGAGAGCCCTATCGTCTACAAACACTGGTAACCTACTTACGAAGCTGACTTACTTGCCAGTACTGTAGTGTTGTAATACCTGTGCTAGTTTCTTGGTGCCTAGGCGTCTAACTCGCAAATATAACCTCTTTTCTGTGACAAATATTAGAAATACGACCTTTTTTATCGATGAAGTTGTAACCTCTTTTTTTGGCATGGTTTTTTTTTAATCCACTCACAAACTTACTAAACATAGATTGTTTAACAATAAAAATCCTCTAAGACATAATTTAAAACAGGTACCTAAATATTTGCACGACAGAAACCGGAACGCTTCGTCTATCCTTATCTAACTTACTAATTTCGCATCTTTTGTCTCCTTTCCGCTTAGACCGTGACCTACATGGTCGTAGCGATGTTGCGCTAATTCGGGTACTGTCGCTGAGTACATTTATGTATTGCTAATATAAAAAGGCTTACTACCCGTCACGCCATTTCAACATCATTTCAGCCACTACTGGGTATAGGCCTCTTTTCTTCTGACGTACTTCTCCGTTCTGTCGTACCCTCATCCAAGTGTTTCCCGCGACTAAGACGAAATCGTCAACCCAATGCGCTTTTGCACGGCCCTGATTTCATTAGCTCAGCCTTGGCCAACATTCAGTCAGAACTGTACAACGCCATTTGCAAAATAACAGTTGTAGCCCCAATTTGTTCCGAACAGTGGGGCATTAGAAAGGCCACCACGAGTGATGATTCTTAAGGCACGTCCGGTGAACCCTTGACAGTCAGCTTATATACCACGTTGCTGACTGAGCAGTATTTTTACCACGCCACACGCCACGTCTTCTTAGCGTGTCGATGGCAATCTAAATTGTGTCTGCCCAGACTGAGCTACTAGTTTAGCGTTATCGGTTGGGTCAATCAGTTCCTGAAGTGAACAAACAACAGGACACGATATGAAAGAAGAAGGTTCAGTCTAGGGCTGATTTAAAAAAAAAATCTTCTATACTGTTTAATGAATGTACATATTATTTTTAGAATTTACCGCCTCCATCTTTGATAGTTTCGGCATGAGGTATTCTCCCTTTAGTTCTTACCGATACGAAATAAGGAGAAGGCTATGGGGTTGATTTAAAAAAAAAACTTGTAGACTCCGGTGAATTTCGAATTTTTACCGCTTTCGTCTTTAATAGTTCAGGCTGTGCGTTGTCTATTAGTTCCGGAACAGTTTTTTTTTGCAAATACATACACAAAGTTTATAAGTACTAATGCATTGTGAAAGGTCTTTGTGAATGTTGAAGGGAGATGAATAAACTTTCACTGCTTTTGAAGCGTAATGACTTGGTCGTTTTGTCGGAAGTAGTACTTAAATCTACTACATTTATGAAATGGTTTTCTATATGTAATAAACCATGGTGTTTTTGTTGTAGTTTGTTTTACTTGTCAAATTGTAGATTGCCTTCTGTTATATGTGTTAACTGTTTTGTTATTTTTTTCTAGGTTGTTGTTACTTGGGCTTTGGGAGTCCCTGGTGATTAATTAACTTGTGCCTTTTAATAGACATAAGGATTGTTTAATTCATCGTCAGCATCATTGATAGCCTTGCCTCGTTCGCAGCACTGCTTGGAATTAGGCCTCATCCCTTTCGTACTATGCTTCCTTGTTTTTTGCGAGTCTCTACCGGGCCTTCCAATATTCATTTCTAATATACTTTTTGGACTGCTTTGCTTTTTATTTTCTGACAGTCTTAAAATAGCTTAAATCATACATTTTGTTGTAATAATATTGCCTGTAGTCACGAGGGACTGTATTATTAGCAAATCTCGGTCTGTTTACAACTGAAAATAATTTTGGCACACGGAAAATCTAACATTTAAAAAATATTTTAATAATTTCATTGCTGTACAGTGTAGTTAATAAAGATTATAACATTGTTTTTATCCGTATCTGGCTTAACTTGAAGAAGACTGAAAATAATAGCCAAGAAGAATTCATAGAACTTCTATGGAGCAGGGTTCCAGGCGCAAGTCGGGGGGCCCCCCATCACATGGCATCTAAACATAGCCGGCGAAATGTACCCTGCACTTTGGTACACCTCTGCCGGACCTTTCGGGGGTTACAAGTGTGATGCTATAAGTGAATGAATAGAGAATTTGCAAGACAAACCATTTATTTTAATCTGTGTTTGAAGTACCTAAGGCAGCATAGAGACCAGAATGGTGTTGAATTCACAGACTCACCGTGTTGAGCCAACGTGAAATTGAATTTGTATAATAAATTGCCCAGGTCTGGTTTTGGAACTGTGCCCGAGCTTGCTCGAACATTGAAACCTTATACTATCGAGATTGATATAGGAAAGGTATACTACAAAGAAAGAAAGAAAAAATAGCAATGATATTATTGGTCTGTAAAATACTGGTATTCATCTGCATCTGGTTAGACTGGAGACCGATCCTAACATAGTTGGGAAAAGGCTAGGCAAATGATGATGATATTGATCTATCTCTTCGCACATTTATCTCCATAGGTACTAGGTAAACAGAAAACGCAGAAAGTCACGTGCAATGATGTTTACATCAACATAGTTTTCCTTCTTCCGCATTCACGCATCAATCAAAAGCCTCCGGAGACTCTTTTCACGAACATCTCATTTAAAGCAACCTTGTCAAATACATGAGAAAACATTGTAAACCATCACGCGTAGAAAGCGTATACAGATCATTGTGTCTATCTATCTAGCTAAAAAGCGTCACATATAGAAAAGTCTATAATAGATTTTAAAACTATATTGGTGAAATTGTGGATGTAGTACTATTCGGCACAATCCCTTTGGGATTATTCTGGATCCCTAGCTTCATGACCATGACCAAAGACGTTTTAACATCGCCAAAAGTTCTGCCACTATTATATAACAACAAAACAATTACACACAAACAAGCAAAGGTCATAAGTAGTAAAAACGCAATGAATTCATCGTAACAAGGAAGAGCGCCGTCTAGAAACTCCGACCTCGCTTTCAATGTCGTTTCGGGTAAATATGTACTGCGCAGTGTGAGGGGTGATGGGTTAATGGAATATGATGGTATAACGTTATATTGGGTTGGAGACGGCGAAGTTAGTAAATAGACCTGTAGCTGAAGGTGGAAGTTTCGTTCAAAAGGCAAGCCAAGATCAAGATTAAAGAACTGTTGGAGTGAGAAATCGGAGATAAACAGTCAAAAATAGGTCACAATGGAGAAATATATTAGACCGGGCTATGGTCCACCCATGGCTGTAAAGCCTCGGATGGTGAGGAAGATGTCAAATGGTGTAGCCGTGTAGCTAAAGCCCATCTCAACGTATAAGAAAGGGATTGATTACAGCCCATTCCTTCTCATTGAGACGAGGCCTTACCCATCGGTAGGAACATCTATAGGCTGATGACGCTATCATTGTGATTAGTAAGTCAACATTGTAAAACGAGTGCGAATGGTGGTATCATCTCCTTTTTCTTCAACCTTTGACCACCCAATGCTGTCTCTTCCAAATCTCTAAATTTTTGGCGGTTTTGTGTCATGGCTATCCAGATTCTTCCGGCCACTTTAATGAGATCTTCTGTCCATTTTAATTTTAGTAATGGTGGTATAGAGGGTTTGAAAAGAAATAGCAATTCATTCACTATCTTTAACAAACACTATTTTCAATTAACTCTTCCACATACGGTAACAATTTTCTGAACTAACGTCGTGGAAACACAATATTTTCTAAGCTTACACTGAAACTCGACTGCGAGACCTTGACCGTGAAGTTGGAACTAGAATATTTTACAGGGATTCAGACTCGTTTATATTTTAACTAGAAAATGAAATTCTAGCTAGCTCGAGTTTTGTTGGAGTAATAGAAAGTTTAATGAAAATTAAATTGTTTCATCTATTTACTACACTAGAGAGTAGAGATTTAATGGTTAAAGCATTGACTATAGGAAGTTGGTTTTAGAGGTTATCATCATCATCATCATCAGCTTATTAATGTTCCCACTGCTGGGACACAGGCCTCCTCTCTATGAGAGGGAATGGGCTATAATCCACCACGCGGGCCCAGTGCGGATTGGTAAATGTCACATGTCTTCTAATTTTTAGTTCTAGGACATGCCGGTTTCCTCACGATGTTTTCCTTGACCGTTTTGAGAGCAGTGGTGATGAAATAAATAACACAAAGTAATGCGCCTGCCTGGGTTCGAATCCACGACTTACTGTTCGGAAGTCGGGGCTGCCATCACTGGGCCACCGCTGCTCTAGAGGTTATAGTTTCGTTCTATTCACTTTTATCTATTATGGTTTCTTTCTTTATTCTTCCTTCCTAGCTGGCTTTACTGAGAGGATCAGGATTTATTCAACCTCACAAGCCTCTCGATCTTTCATGGTCTAGTCTTCCCGTTAAATACAAGCGTGCTATAGTTGCTGAATGGATTAGGTCATTGTATAATCGCACATCTTTGATTACTTCACCAAGCCCTGTGTAATAACACAGGGCTTGGTGAAGTAATCACCGACTTATAATCATCCTGCCGATTAAAGCAGCAAAACTTCAGAATATTAAAAAAGAAAAACTGCCTGCTAAAGTTTTGAACAACTGTGTCTTCATGCTTTTGTCCCTCTTACATTAGAATTACAAAATCGCTATGTTTACCCAAATTATCATCTATTAGTCCATTATCAGGCAAATCAAGAGGTTTATCTTCACAAGTACTTAACGAAACGATTAAAAATGCGGGAGATATAACTGACCTATTTATTATTATACTTGTTAACCTATTTAGTTATCGCGCATAATGATAAAAATAACATTTAAATTATAGTTAGGAAAGCGTTCACCTCGTTTGGTATAAAAGCAGAATTGTAAATATCTAACCGGGGGGGGCTAACATTTAATAGGGTCAAATGGAAATTTAACATTATCCTCCTTTCAGGCTTTTGCATAAAGTCCATCACCTTCAATCGTTTTCGCAATTTATTCAAAAAGATCTACATTATCCAGATCTTCATCAGTGGTCTTGTTAGTACCCGCCTCGGCTTCTAACTTACTAATGAAGAAAATGTCTAAATTTTCATTCATACAAACCTTGTCCTGAAAATAACGAATACAACAAAAAACAGCCAAATCTGTCGAGCCGTTCTCAAGTGACGCTCCCTCAGACATGTGGCAATTGATTTTTATTAATAAAGATAGAGTCCCTTTCTTGCTTATTATAAGAGCTAATTTCTGTCCCTGTTCTAACTAGTCAATGCACTACCTTATTGTAGACTCCTCGACTTCCTACAACCATATTGTAACTATAATAATTATAACCATATACTCTACGCAGTTCAATCACAAAGCGATATATGAACTAATTACAAACTCCAAGTATATCGTTACACAATAACATTGTGAGTTAGTCACCAAGGCCTGCGCAGCCTATGGGAAACTGTTCCATTGCACTGACTGTTTAGAATTAATTATACTTGTGTATTACCGTGGTATGTTTAAACTGACAATAGTTTTGTTCGTATGGATATATGACGTAAAAGAAGTTACAGAAAATCACCATGTAAAATACTGGAATTGAACTGTATCCTGTTAAACTGGAAGCCGACACCAATATAATGCAGATGATGATATGACAGGTCATTTAAATGATCAGGTTTTCCATAAACCGTGGTTGGAGTTATTAAACACGTAGCTAAAATCTAACTTACATTATACCTACTGTTTAGTTGAGACTGTATAAAAGCAATGCAAAAAATTCCGAAGTAGGGAATAGAGAAACGAATAGTCAAAGATGACCTAAAAAACATTCTAGATTCGACAAGCTTGACACAAAATATGGTAACCAACTAAGAATTCGAAAGCAATTCTGGATGAAAAAGATGTAATAACTGAGTATATCTATAAATAATCTGTAGAGTTTCATCTCGATATTTCCAATAATATAAGTCTTGATATCATGTGTCGTGGAAAACTTGCAATAAAAGCTCGGAATTTCCCAAACCTTATTTCTATAATGATCTCTAGACTTTATAAACACCCCCATACGTTTATCTGTTTGGGTTTTCCTGAGTATTTAAGACAAAGATTCCTACAGAGAGTGCCTATGCACTATATTTAATTTACTAATCGTCAAATTTAGAATCAATTAATTTGTGATGATCCAACAGTCATATCACCCTATTAACATCTCCGCAACATAACTACAGGAAACAGATATCGTAAGATTACATCGGCTGACAGATACATACAGATAAATCATATTGCTTGGCAACATAAGTGAAATTTCTATCATCTTTCAGTATTATCTCATATCTTTCTCACTTAAACGAAAAGATATCCAAGAATCAGCAAGATAATTCGATCTTCGCGACAGAAAATCTTAAAATATGTACTTAAATGGCGAAGTACAATGCTTTGTTATTGTAAAGACGATGAATGTTTTTTTTTCTGCGATCGTCCTAAGAAGGCACGCATGACAAATACAGAAGGCATGCGATTCAACCGTAAGGAAACGTCATTGACCGATCCTACGGTGTTGATGCTAAAATAGCTAGAAATAATACAGCACGACCTATTGTTCAAGATTTAGAGCTCAAAATCGATCGATTTTATGTTATAGATCATTTAAAAAACTGTGTCGAACAGAAGGTAACAATGCCGAAATGTAACTATCAAATGAAATTGAACCTTATTGTTTTGTGAACAAAATTCTATGTTGATAAAATCATGATTTGGCTCGTGATAAAAATACAATTAATAACACTAATGAATCTTTTGTTGAAGTAAATTATTGTATTATACCAAATACAATCGAATTAACTTGAGATTCTGCAAGTAATTTTGATGCAATTTTAGACTTGACTTGACTAGACGAAGTAGGGAAGTGTTTAGATGCATTTTAAAATGCATCGAAGCACTTCCCTGCTTCGTCTTCACAATTTAACCGCCTTCGCCTTTAATATAACGGAAAAGAAACTGCGGAAAATAACTTAAATATAGAAAGAACCACTTGTGTATTACCATCACGTTTTCGTATGAAGGAAAATAACCCTCTACTCCATAGGGAATCATGTTTCCCTAGCAGTAAAATTCCATGTTGAATGGAACCTAAAAGAGAAAGAAAACTTTTATATTACTTCGTACAAACAACAAATACGTTTTAGAAAATATAAATGAAGAAACTAACGGTAAAGTTGAGAGGAATTTGGCACTAGTGCCACGCCCACCAAGTGATTTGCAATACAGCCAAAACAACAAAAGAAAGCTTATCCAAAACTGGAAAGAATCGTTATTCGTTATTGAATCAGCTAATACAATATTTAGAAGACGAAAAAGTCTAATAAAATTTGTAAGTAACAGAATTATGTTTTCAGTCTAATATAAATATAACAAGCAACCTTTTAGGGTATCTCTGGAGAAAATTGAAGGATAAATAACGAAAGGCAGTAATTCCAAACTAGTATTTGTGTTGCTCCGGGACAAGAAAAGGAAGATTATGATGTAAAATGTTGTTGGAGCTTGTTTCTTCTTCATAAAGTTCCAACAAGCAAACATCTGATGCTCGGAATAAATTAAAGACTAGGATCACCACCAGCAATAAGGTATATGCATGATTTTTTTCTTATCACTCTAAACAAAGCGTATTAACATCAGAAATAGCATAGTGACATTATTTTTTTAATATCTATAAAAAATACTAAGTTACAAGCATTTGAAACTGCTGATTAGACAGAGAGATCCGATACAGCGAATGACGTCATTCGCTGCTTCGACGTACAAAATCCATACTACATTCCGTTTATCTAGAAAGAGATAGAAACAAAAGTTTAAATGGTTATAACTTTTGTGTTGTTTGGCCGATTTATGTCTTGTTTTCGCTTTTTGTCATTATTTTTATAGTACTTTAACATTCCATATTGAAGTGAAAAAAAGAAAATTTATGCATATTCCCTATTACAGTGTATAATAAAGTATACTCCATCACACACTACATCTATCTATCTGTACCACAGATTTTGTTTGTAAATTACCTTTCTGTGTTACCTTCAATTAGACCTATAAAGAGCTTCTTGTTAGTTTCAGAAACACTTGAACAAAGACTAAACATTAAACTACCATCAATGAGCCTCCAGCCGCTACACCTTACGCGTACCCACGTAAATTTTCAAGTTTATTAATGTGTCACCTTCGGGACTCTTGCGCACGTTAAAATAGAGCGGGACGCTATTATTAGCGCATAACTGTGTGAAAGAGACAGACGTATGTATTATCGGTGTCTGCCGGAATGGCATGTAGCTGATTGTTTTCTATTTATCTGTTTGTTATTGATGTCTGGCTGAATGTGCTGGATTACAGCCGTCATGGAATACGCATGGCCTATTTCCACTGGGATTCTTTTAATGTTCTTCAAAGAATTGAAAATAACGGCTTATTTGAGGTTAGTTCTATTAAAAGTGTGCTCTTAATCTAAATTGAGAGAGTTTTATCTTCCTTCTCATCAAAATAATCTTCAAAAACACACAAAGCCGTTTAATTTCCGTCATCTAAAAGAAATTGCACTGCTGCCAAACCAAAGACCTCCAGAAACAGGAAAATGGCGACAGTTTGGATAAATCTCCGTGAATTCCGGAATTAACCGAAGTCAAGCCGAAGGCTTTCTCAAATCCGTTGCGTAATTCAAGTTAACTCATTTTAATAGCTTCCTTACTGCAATTAATTGTTTTACATTCTACTTGCTTGAGTTATTAAAACTTTCGGAAAGTAAAGGGCTTTTTTTAAAGACATCAATTTGATCTGAAAAGGACTGTAATCTATAAAACAGTACCCGAATACGCTAAGCCAGAAAAGCATTGAATACTGAAGAAAATAAACGTGTGATCGTGTAATCTAAACTAAACATTTCAAGCTTGATGAAACACACTATTTATTCAAAATCTTACGAAAATCAGGAGAAATATGTTCCACATTCCTTAAAATTCATCTTGTGAAAAAGACGAAGAGAAATTCGAACAGTAAATCAATCAAAATATTCATGCGTCCTTGTTTCCATCGTAAGGTTATTTTTACTCTGTATTTGCATACTTTATTTGCGTGATCTAAATTCGTCCTAAGTTATGTCCATATGATTTGATAAGACCTTGATTATATGATAATGTTTGGTCCCGTAAAGACTGCATGTTTGTCTTGGTTTAATGTGAAAAAGAAAATGTGTTTGTCCTGTATAACTTGACTAATTTAATCGTTCCCCAGGATTTTTTTTCCGTTCATATAGCATAATGACAGAATCTAGGAAGTCATCTTCTTTCAAACCTTTTGCACGCACCTTTTGATCAGATACTATGACCTTCTTTCTGTTTCTCGTCTTCAATCGATGCCAGTAATTTCCTCTTCCTACTAACTTTCCTCTTGTACCTTGATGTCTTCTAGATTAGTTTTACCTGATCTCACATTTCCGATAACCCACACAAAGGACGGACCTGTATTGATAGTTTTCATAACGACAACCCACTTCAAAATCATACCCCACCTCGTTGCTATTCACTTGCACAACATTTCACTGAGTGTATGATTCACAATTTCCAATTAGTGTAATCATTGGCCATCACGTAATTTATATGTAAACAGGACGAAACAATAGTGATAGACTAGTACATTTAAGATTTGTTGGTTATAGAAATATAATTAATGTCATACATTGGTAGAATGGTAACGGTTCTATGGGTTTTGGAGAAGTAAATCTCTATTTTCTCTCTTTTCTTTTGTTGCCTCCCCAATAACTGAAGGTTGACCATTAACTCCAAATATTTCTCCATATCCGTTGTGAAGTGGAACAGCCTAGCAGCACTTTATATTACTATGGAATCATAAAATGGAGCTTGAAATTAAAGCTTGATAGCATGGCTGAATATTTACTTAGAAATGATAATAATTTGAATGAAAAAGAATGTATGTCACTGATGTTTGACGGTGTTGATTAGATAGAAGAAACACCCTCTCTAATGATAGGCTTACATTTCTCAAATCATATTGAAAAGGATCATACAGATAAGCAATTCCTTTTCATGTAAACCAATGTCACGAAGAAAATTTTTGCTGAATGAAATCAGTAATATTTGTTGTTGAATCAACGGTTTTCGGTACGTAACCTAAATATTTGATTCGGGGCATGCTAAGCTATTAGTCATACCAAATTATAATATTTGTTACGGCACATTACTAATGCTATAATTTGAACTATCGCTCTATTCGATCAACAGTTATTCGTTACTTGACCTAAATTCTACATTAATCCGAATTTAACAATCCAACGTAGACTTAATTTACTTTAATGCACTCAAGATCATGATCCGTATAAATCAGATCATATTATTTTAACGCCAAAAGGCATTACGGCGAATTATCTTAAATAACCTCACATGGTTTAAAAGTACATTCGAAAGGAATAATAAAACTCATTAAATAAACAGAAAAAGAAAACATGACGCAGATAAGCCGGGTATCATGTGAAATGTGCCACCAAAACCGGCGCGAGCGCAATGTTCAAAATGGCTGCCGCTGTATGTAGGTCACGGCAATCGGTGCCTCGGTGGCTGCTCTTACGAATCTTTTAAACCCGAAACCAATTTGTTTTTTTTTTTTGCAATGTTTTACTTAGTTTTGTGTTCACTATTTGATAAGTCAACATGATTAATATTTGTTTTTGCTATAAGTGTTGAAAATTGATCGTCAAGGGCGACAATAACAGTGGTTTCGACTAAAATTATTCATAAAATTAACAAACAATTTGAGGCCTTCTCAGCAATATTGGTGGAAAAAATGATATAAACTTAGCCAGTCACCGTTTATCGTAATTATAGTTTCAATGTCATATCCTTGTATAAAAACGTGGCCTTGACTTTAAGATAAATGTATAAAACATAACGGAGCATTTGAAATGTATCTAGGCAAAAATATTTGAGAATAACAGCATTGTGTTTGAAAAGGACAAATGATGTAATGTAGTCGGAGAAATGTGGAAAAGTAACGGGTTTAACATATTTTGTGCTAAAAACAAGTTTTAATGAGCATTGAATCGTTTAAAAGGATGCAGGATTATTCTTGACTTGACTAACAGTCAGCCAGTAGGACCGGTATCAGAACATGTACACTACTAGAGGGTCCTACACACACTACGTTTACTTTAATGGGATGAAACACCTGTCTCTTTGGTAGTGATCTACAGCTAACATGAATATTACTACTGCCAAGAATACTCGAAATTGATATATGAATGCGTTCCACTAGTACTACTTACTATTTAGTTATGATTCCGAAGTAAAAATAGACTTTATCATCCTCGTGTCGTTTGGAGACGCAAAAAGGTTTGAACAGGAAAAGGGAGCATTACTTGTCAATTATGATTACACTACAACACACAAACCTGATGAACAGCTGACGAAGAGGCACATCATAATACTGGTGACCAAGAAACAAATACAACAGCTTCCTTATTATGATGACAATGATGAAGATACAACTAAAAAGAAAGTATCAATGTCCAATAAAGCTTTAAATACATTTAAAACATAGGTAGGTGTTTAAACAAATAAGAATATTTTAGCATGAAGTTCATTGTCATTTGAGGTTACAGTTCCGTGGACTTTAGTCTTTGATTGTAATTCTCGATCGCTGAGAAATCAGTCAGCATGACTGGCAAGTTTTGGAACTGTGAGACAATCTAAGCCTTGTAGATTACTGTAATCATTATTTAGATTTTTACGATCTGACATTTCAAGGAGATGGTTTAATGGAAATCTGATTCTGATTTTTAGAAGTGCCAACACAAACATGCATACAATCAACTCACGATTTGTTTCCTATGAGAGTTGGCAGCAACCAGAGAACACCATCTGCTAAGATCCTTACATACACCTTTTGCTTCGTCCACTGCCATAAATGTCAAAAGTGTCAGTCAATCCGTTTCTGGTAACGTGAGAACTCCTTCCTTTAATAATCTTCTTTAACTAGCATCTATTTGTAACATTACTTTCAGGTGAAAACATCACATCATTAATGACTCATCAAGTTACATTCTGTATCTTTCCACTTTCTTTTCCTCAAACCAAATGCCTTCTTTTCATCCAGCTTAGTTTTTCTTGTAACTGCTATTTTCGTAGCAATAAAAACATTTAAATGGCATTGTTTATTTGCTACAAAGTATAAAATAAATTATGTTTAGGGCCCTAACAACATATATTCATAATACAGAACCCAACGTGTTTGAATATTTCAATTTTATGGCGTAGAGGACATTTTTATTGGCCGTGAAGTCCCTTGATATTGTAGCCAAACACCGCCTGGAAATTAAAAACTAAAAAATTATGCAGTATTGGTCATAAAGTCTATTGAAGTAACTTCTAGACACAGTTAAACTAAGCTTATAGACGATACAACTGGACTAAATCAATAAATGTTAGATGTGTCTCTAAGCCGATCTCGCTAAGTTATTTAATCATCATAAACCAACAGTTTCATGTTAGCTTGAATTTTAACAAGTTCCATGTATTTGAGAGCGAAAGTGCATGCATTTGTACATAGCACATCTGCTCTGTTTACACAACTCGGGGCTGGTTTGAGGATTTCATGATCTTCTTGCTTAATTAAGATTGGCTTGTGATGTTTCTATGCTTATGTGAGATCAGATTTATGAAGGAGCTTCACAACTGGGCCCCAATTGTTGCAAAATGTTATTGTAGCATCTCTTCAGTTGCAGCCGCGAAGTCTGGAATTGTGCCCGATTCGGCTCGTCCCCTATTAAACAGGACTTAAACATAACTGGCGAACTGTGGGTATCTCTGCCTAACCCTTTGGGGATTACAGGCGTGATGTAATGTTCCAAATTAGTCTGTTTATGAAAGTAATTGTGGCTTCGTGTCCAGCAACAAAGTCTTGAGCTGATTTAATTTCCATTGTAAACACAAACTTTCTCGGAATATACCATTACATTAATGACTAAATGGAGTTCCAATTCAATTTTTCAGTTCCGTAAGCCATGCATACAAAATTGCGGGCAAAAATTCTCGACTCCATTTCCCCAGTACGATTCTTTTAATAGGCATGTTCAACAGCGTTGTTTTATAGCTCGCTAGTATGTTTGTCAAACAATGGAAATCAATCATTCACCAGGAATGTCCCAATTCGGTCGCGTTACATTTAAACAAAATAATTGCACGTAAACAATATATTTGGTACTTCAACTGCGTTATTTATCACGTCATTATAGAATTCAGTTGCCCAACTTACCAGCTAATGATGTATATTTTATATACTGTTACCAAACAAGTCTATTGGGTCTCAGCTCAGCTCACAACGGTTTGCGAATTCCTTTCCAAGAGAAGTGAAAGCCGACCAAATAATACGCTTATCAGAGCGGAACGCTTTTCGTCATGTACTTCATTGACAAAAACGCCTAGCACAATCCCCTCGAAGATACAATGAATGAATATTATTATTGCTGCTAATTTTAAAATGATTTATTTTTGCACTACCACCCGGTCAACTGCTCTCTCCTAAAGACGCGTGCGGAATGAGGTCAAAGCAGCGTGTTCCAATTTTAAATTTTGATTGTCAGTAAAGAGGTTTTGATATTTAGTACTTTCACTGTTTCACTGTCATTTTTTTCTCTTTATCTGACAGAGTCTAGAACATTCATTGCGCGGTCTACAACTTCCGGTTTTAGTTCCGGCTAGGCTCGAATTTCAGATTCGTTGGGCTTCAAAATGCTGCGCTACTATCTAAACGAGTTCTTTATACAGTTTAGTTACTCTTATATGGCTTATTGTACTTTTAATCTCAATTTCATCCTTAACTAGTTTTGTTGCACAATAGTAAAGTTCAGCTGTAATGTCTTTAAAAGAATTGAGTATTTGATGGGTCGTAAAATTAAGTGAATATTGCTCAATATTCTTAGCCTCTAAACTACCTACTTTTACTATCCTGTAGTAGTGTAATGAGTGGCTATTGTTTCTAGTTCCATTAAAATGTTTGTCATTCTTCAAATAACGTAGATCTTCAGTCCATCGTCCTGCATTTGTCCCATTAAAAAGATCTTGCTTATCATCCCGTAAGCGGTAACCCAAATGACACATTCGCGGTCCTGTTATTACTCCGGTATCGCATCGGACCAATTATAAATAGAGACTGATAAGTTCCGTTACTCGTGCCACCTCCATCCCTCTCGCACTGCCGCATAAACCTCCATCGAAAGACAGAGACAGAAATATAAACGAACCTGTCTCGGTGGATTCGCGTGCCACGGCTCGGGTTTCCCCGTATCACGAGGCCACTTTCCTTCGACGACATGCGAATTCATCATTTCTCAATTTTGGATCTTAATTTCTTTGATTTAAAGTTCAGAATCTTTCAGTGCTTGTTGAAAGGGTGTTTATGAAACCCTTGTTGTCTTGACATTGCCAATTTACGATGCCGCCCTTTCTTGTGTAGAGATTATTTGCGTCGTTTCAGTTTATGGCAGAAGTTTATTGGAATTTTAAAAGTTTATATTCTAACTGTATCTGATAGTGATCATGGTATTGACCCTGGAACCTCAGACGATGACTTTTAATTTGCAAATGGTAACTTTGTTTTGATCTTTAGATTTCTATTCTCGAATCTTCTATGATTATAATTTAAATCAGAGTGGATATGATCTATACTTGTTCGTTTTTTTTTATTTACTCATACAATTATAACGTTGAAAAACTTAATGAATATATAAATTAGTTGTGGTACTTAGAGGATAAATAATTCAATTTACACTATAAGTTATTGTTAATTTATTCATTTGTAGGACAAAAACCTTAACAATTGCTTAGGAGAATTCACACAATCCTAAATATATACTGCTAGTTGATAATCTACTTGGAATATTTACTCCTGTGTTGACCTCTAATAGATTATTACGATTTATTATTTAATGATCGCCTTATCGTATGTTGTTATAATAATGTTATTTACTTTGCTATTCAGACATTGCGACTAAACTTAACTTGATTTATGTTGCCAGGAGTACATATAGAAAACATTCTCAATATCATATTTTGTTACTTGAACTTTGCACTGACTGGTCTGTTTAGCGAAACCTGTTGATGTATTTGTAAGTGGCTCTTCGTCTTCCTCTCTATCCATTAACATATTCAGTATTCTTTTAGTCACATGCGTTTTATCCCTCCTTATAACATGCCCATTCCAAGGCAGACGATTCCCTCGCAATATTTCTGTAACAGCCGCTTTTAAACTTCCTCTAATTTAATCATTTTCTAAATTATCATAATCAACAGCTAATAAGCCATCTTCAATAACGGGGCCAACCGGTAATCACCAGAAAATCATTCATCACAGTTTCTGTTCACGTGCTTCTGAAATACTTATCCATCCGTGATATATAGCTTGGTAACAATCGCTGTCCACTCGCAGGTCGAAACTATTCGTGTCATGCAGATCCCTATCATTTCCGTCTCCGACTGATTTGAATTCAATACTTCCACCGTTTGTTTATTGTTCCGTGACATAATCTTGACCTGTGGCTTACGCATTCATTTCATAATTAATCATACCTTGAATATCATTCTTCTGATTTCTGTTTTGGTGACCCATTTTGTTGTTTGAATTCAGAGCAACGTGCATGAACAATGCTCTGGATACTCCGTCATCCGCTCGAAGGCGTAACATAGCGGTCCAACGTAACAAGAGTTTCACCGCTCTGTAACGGATGACACAAGCGGTTACGGTACCCGAGTCCGCGCGGTGGGGCGCATTCGACTTTCAAACTCACGCGCACGAAAGCCATTGCTCCAACGCTCGGTGCACGCTCGGCCCATCTTCGGCTAACATCGGATCCTTACTCTTCATAAACATTTTAATTCTGATCTTTATTATTATCTTGAGAAAACAGATTTTCCTTTACCATCATTTGCTTAATCCGTAAAGTATAAAACGCGGAAATGTTGACAATGAAGATTGTAAGCGAAGGTGTCTTGTCTAGAGTCGCTATTCGCTTGTGATTCAAGCGTGGTACGCTCGTACCGTTAGCAGTGAAAGTGCTTGGGCAAAAGTGAAACGGATGGTTTAGAGTGGCGCAACTTGCTCGAGATTGGCGTAAAAAATCGCGATCGAGGAAATGTGAGAGGTTACAGCCGGTTGGATGCTTGTTATTTTTTTGTGTGAACTTTTTTTGGCATCTCTATCTTTCTTTCTCTGCATTCTCGAAGGTTCTTTTAGCGTTTTCTTCTCTTTGTTTTTTTTTTTGTGGCTAGTTCTAGTCTTAAACTGGTTCTTTTAGCGTTTACTTCCCTTTGTTTTTTTTTGTTGTGGCTAGTTCTAGTCTTAAACTGGTAACTGGAATGTGTGGGTCAATCAGGCAGTCGCTCCATGTAAAATATTGGTATTCAGCTGCATCCAGTTAGACTGGAAGCCGACCCTAACATAGTTGGGATAAGGCGCCTAACCTTATCCCAACTATGTTAGGGTCGGCTGGCAGATGATGACCGGCTCTAATCTGAACCACATGCTGTTTTTAGTTCTACATTTAACCATGCATCCTTCCAGCATACAATTCAAAACCTTCCTGAAGGTTATCTAATTCTACCCCTCTTTCTCCAATACGTTAAAATCAATCGTCACGCGACTCCCTATCCGACTTCTTTCTATTAAACTAAAAAGTAACAAGTCATTATACCAGTAAATAACATCGGTGTCGGCTAACCTAATTTCACCCATTGATTGTGCACTGCCAGTATGTGGCACGGATGTAAGTACGTGAGTTTCTTTTGAACTCACCTGCCACTCATTTCTTGCCATGGTGTGTTAAGTTGACAGTGTAATCTGGTTATGGCCTGTTTTTCCACCTTTTCACAAGTTCTGTAAAAGGAAACTTACCTGCAATGGTTATTTGTTCTATTCCATCTTCTTTATGTTTTGAGTTGACAATACATTCGTATTTATTACTATCCCGTGCTATCCCATTGCTGGGCAATGGTCTCAGTTCCTTCGTTTACTTAACTAGATTTATTTGTTTTCGTTCATTTCGTCATTTATCTGGTCGACATTGCCTATCTGCATTCAAAGACAGGCCTCTAGTATTTTTTTATCAAACCAATAGAAAACACGAGAAATCTCAATTTTATCAGATTACTTATCCATAAAGTCATTTCCACGTCAGTAGAAGCCAGGTGCAAATACGTTTTCGATCGGAACTAATTTCCGGACTTCGATTTTCTTATTTTTATGAAATAAATTGTGGTCAAAACGTTATTTGATTACCTCCCAATTTCGAGAAAGTAGCTCGTGTAAGCTCCAAATTATCTCTACAACATAACGTCCCGGGGTTTCCACCCCAATAGGATGATTTTCTTTAACTAAATCAATATTAATGCTATTCAAAGATTAACGTACTTTTATTTAAATTTTAACCTCGTTTTCTAGCTTTCAATGTTCCTCGGGGATCTAATCGCTTAAGGAATCTTTTTTAACCTTGGTTAATAATGTAGTCTAGGACTCAGTCGCTTAGTCCCATTTTTCCATGAGCTATTCTTGTCTGGATTTACACACATCAAAAATGTCTAGGGATCAAGCATTTTTATGCGGATTTCTTGAGATTGAGATGTGGCTTTGTAATAAATTTATGATTTTATAAATTTATATGGATCCTTTTTGGTGCATTTCATAATTTGAATCAGGAACTCTCAATCAAATTCGAGTAAAAGATGAAAATAAGCTGTCAATATTTTCCCTATAAAAACATACAACGCATTGAAGACATTATTAGTGCTACTGTTTCCCTACTACTGATTAAAACCAACGTTATTATGGAGCGGCGACGTCATTTAAGCAGGGAAGAAATGCTCAGAGCCGTGGGAATGATAGAAGCTGGTTCCCGGCAACGTACTGTAGCTTTAGCTCTGAATACAAGTCAGAGTGTTATCAGTCGACTTTGGACACGTTACCGAAGCACTGGTACCGTGGCTGAGCGCCATGGAGGACGGTATCGCTGCACCACACGGAGACAAGACCGATACATTCAAATCTTAACTCGAAGAGCTCCAACAATAACCGCCATGATGTTAGCCGTGAGGCTTCATCACTCTTCAGGGAACTTAATTAGCGACCAAACAGTCAGAAACCGCTTGCATGAAGTGAACCTTCATTCCCGAAGACCGCTACGGGTACCACCTATAGCAATGCACAATCGTAGGATTCGATATCAATGGGCTCTTGAACACAGAAATTGGGCAGAAGAACAATGGCGTTTCGTGTGCTTTTCTGATGAGTCTCGTTTTGGTATGAGACCGGATACAAGACGTATACGACACTGGAGAACCCCTGGACGCCAACAGCGATTAAAATCCTGCCAGGAAGTCCATCCTTATAGTGGTGGAACCATCATGGTATGGGCGGGTATTTGGATCGGCGGAAGAACTGAGTTGATTTGGATCAGAGGCAACCTCAACGCTCAAATTTATGCTGAGACGATTGTATCAGACGTCATCGTTCCTCTACAAGTGCAAATCGGTCCCTTATTTCAGTTAATGCATGATAATGCACGACCGCACACCGCAAGAGTTGTAAGACAGACTCTCGCCGCAGCTAACATCAATGTCCTGCCCTGGCCAGCTCAGTCGCCAGACTTGAACCCGATTGAGCATGCATGGGATATGCTACAGAGAAGAGCTCTGCCGAATATGGAGGGTATCCAGTCGCAAGAAGACCTTTTTTTGTTGTTGCAACGAACATGGGCGGCCATTCCACAGCGTGATTTGGATGAACTCATTTTGAGTATGCCAAACCGATGTTCTTGTGTTGTTAGTGTTCGCGGTAGAAACACGGATTATTAATTGTTTAAGTTACCCAATAAAATTTTAAAGAAAACTGTTATTTCAGTCTTTTTTTCGAACTTTAATGTTAGTGGTTCAAATGTCAAAAATCCCTTTATTAGGAAAATGGCAAATTTCTTTATTAATGCAAAGGTGACTTGGTTTATCGTTACTGTGACAAACGAAAACACTTTATTTGATGAATCCTTAAAGAAAATTTTAATTAATATCAATCAGGAGAAAAGTTATTGCAAAAATATATGTTGATCCCTAGATACTTTTGATGTGTGTATTATTAGAATGATTGATGGGTAAACTAGGGTATATTTTGCGCTGTGTGAACCCAATTTAGTTTATTGATGGCTTGTAAAAGTGTTCTGAAGATTTTTTCGTCCATTATGGGAACATTTTCTATGCATTGAAGATGATGTCCCATTTTTTTCGCCGTGATTTAGATAGAAAGCAGTGTTAGTATTTGTTACTTTCATTTTCTCTTATCAGTGTCAAATACTAGTGCATGTTTTGTAGTACTTAAGATAATTATCGAATTGCACAATATTTTGTAAGTAATATTAAAACAAAATGGCGCATTACCGGATGTTGGTAACGTTTTTATATCTGTTATGTCTTCATTTATTTTGTAGTCATTATATTGGCTGTACTTTATCATTAACATTCTCTTTTCTCTTTCATTAAAATAATATTACCTCCTAGTACATGAGATAACATTTGCAAATTTTCAGTTATAGAAAAACCACTTTATGTACTTAGCTAAAACTTTAGTTCTATCTTTTCTAATAGATCGCTAAACTTCTGTATTCCAGCTCTTAATGGAGAACTGTTAATTAATAATATAATTATTAAATTCGACCCCATATTAAGCTTTTTTTTTAATTACCTTACAGTGTAAAATGTAAGTTACGGTAAATGCTGTGTATACCTTTACTAGGTCAGTATTTTGTTTTATAATATAGTTCTGAGACGAATTAAACTTGTTCCTGATTTAGCCGGAAAATACAAGACTAAAAGAAGGTTGGATAGGAGAAGCCTTTGTCCAGACAGAACAGGCTAAAAAAAATAGCCTTTATGAAATTGAATAAATAAAATTAAAGGATAAAACAATATGAATCATCTATAAGTCAAATGAGAGCGCGGCGACAGTGAAGCGCGCGTGCGTATCTAGGTTAGTTGGTCGCAACCTCGTCAGTAGGGGCCTCAGCGGTGGGTTAGGTTAATCTTGATCGGTGCTGGCTTTCAATACCTGAACTTGTGCTCATCAACAGGTTTGGCACATATAGGACGATACTCACTTGATTTTATTTGAATTTGAATTGGCGTATCAAAAAGTTAACCCTCTAAGGGCTAAGTTCACCAACAGTAAAATAACCGACTGTTTCGTAATCGGCCCGCTAAACGTAAACAGTTGTATAAACATGACGTGGGAATTTTGGTGTTCACCACAACTTATTCTAGCTCGGTTATGTAAACGAGCGTTTTAGGAATGAAAGACCGAATGATTATAATACAGTCAAATAAGGTGGGTAACTTAACATGTAAAAACCGTACAAATGCGAAACATCTTAAAATGGTTGCGTTATACCCATAGATAATACATTATACCTGAGATGACGGTTCTCTAACCATCAAATTATCTGTTGTTTGAAGTTTTGTTTATTCTCGTTTGTAATAGTTTTTAAATTAAATATAATGGATAAGTAGCGCAATGCTAATTTTACGCATGACGAAAAGGAAATTGTCATTAGTTTAGTGTGAAGTAGTGTCGTCTGGTGGAATACAAACGAGGAGTTCGCAAAAGTCTTTCAACGGTTTCAAACTCGGCCAAAACGTCATTCTCTTCCAAAATATAATTCAAAGCAGACTGTATGTTAAATTCTCACAATAATATCTGGAAGTAACCTTAAAATGTATTATATTTGCAGTTTACAAACGTCAAAATACACCGATTAACTACTAACCGGGACTTTAAACAACGTCTCCGAGGTGGGTTAGAGAAAACAGTTGATTAGCGTGTTTAATCGGTTGATTTGCTTTGGTGAACATGAAAATGTGCTTTAAACAGCTGTTTTTAGATAATCAGACTGTTATCTTTTCGGTGAACTTCGCCCTAAAAGCGAAGGTATTTTTTTTTAAAGTTGATTTATAGAAATTCATAAAAATATTGACGTTTAAAAGAAAGTTTACCCTTTAAATTCGAATATTAAAAATAAAAAAATAAGAAACGCTTTTTTTTTCTAGTCAAGTTTAAGAAAAAAATATTTTCTCAAACGTACTTGGAAATTTGAGCATTATTTTGACCACCTTCGAGATAAATCGAAATAGCTGTACTGGCCAGATACATGCGACCAGCGGCCGGCAAAAGTTGTATGAAAATCCATATCTGTCGTGTTTAGCGGCCAAATATTACATAGTAAACTCATATCTGTCTTGTGTCTCATATCGTTATTTAAAAATGGACCGATCTTTTACTCTGAAACATGGCAACCAAGGAGGTAACTTATCAACTTATCAAAGGTTTTATTTATATTTCGAATTGGCTAACAAATAGAAAGCGGTTTATTGAAAAAAAAAAAAAACAAATGCAACTCTTCAACGCGACAAAAATTATTGTTGTTTGTGTGCATACTTAGTTTTAATTTCCTCGCATTATTTGAGAAAAGTACTATACAAGCCTTGGCCACAACTAGGCATTGATGGACTTACGTATGTGGGCCTCGGCCCACATTTCCACGTTCGTCCATCAATGCCTCTGTTGCTGGCCGCTGCAGTAATGTACTATACTAAATAAATTAATTTTGCTTCCATCAATTAATAGGTATTCTCTACCCCTGACCTTCAAATATTTGTTTACTCACACAACCAATTAACCCGTTTTTCACAATAACTTCAAACATTCCCCGTCCTTGATCTTGTTTACCTCGCTTCAGAACATTATCAAGGAAATGTTAATTATCAAGGAAGGAAAACTCTAAATAAATTTTCCCGCTACATTTACTGGAAAGGGCAACAAGTGAATATTGCAACCTATTAATGTTTCCTGAAGGTTTTTCAAATGGCTTCGCCAATAAAGGTCGGAGTTTATCGTCGTCGGTGCAACTTTGTATAAAGGGTGTAAAAAACCTCTTAACGAAGCCGAAAGGCACTTGTTCTCCCCGTCATTGCGATCATTTTTTTGTTCTACACCATACCTGGGAACCTTCTAGTTACGGAGATATTGGGGGTCAAAGTTCCAACTTTTTGACAAGTTTTTTATTTAAATACAAGTTTTTAATGTAAGATTTTTACTTTAAACACCTCCATGACCCTCGTACTAATCAATCTATCCAATGTTTTGAGTGCGTTACATTGAGTTCTACCACAAATTTTTTCACCCCAAAAAAAAAAAGTAATTTCCCAGCAATAAATTTTGCGTAAAACTTAGTTTGATGTACAGAATGCTTCGTTGACGGCTTCGTGATGAGGTTGTTTACGTGTTTATTTTATGTGGCGAATATTACAAGCGGTTATTTCATGTGGAACATTATTTTTGACGAGTTTCTCAGAAGCAGTGTGTGAGTGAAATGTTGTTTTTTTCGTGACTGTTTGAGGGTTAAATATGATTAAGGAATATTCGGCGAATAGCATTTTTTTAAATTTGGATTCTATTCTTTTAAACGTAATGAAAGCTTTTATTTTAACTAAGCTCAAGCATGATACTTCAAAAGATTTATGTTATATAACGAACGAAACGAAACTATACATAAAAACAATTCGTTAAACAAGACGAAAAATTTAATATTTATGAAATAATTTTTCTATAAATAAAATGGAAATTTTCAGCCGGCGAACATTGCTCAGTGGGCGTTGTCTGTTTGTCGCTTTATATATTTTTAGCTCGCCTTGTTTGTGACAGCCCTATTGCAATACATGAGCTGTTTGACGTCAGTAAGCCTAGGGTAGATCGCCTTTTGTTTCAAACCAGACTTATTTGCAGGCCTCTTTAGTGCCTCGTTGGTCTAGTGGGCGCAAGCGCGACTGCTGAGCATGAGGGGCTGGGTTCGATTCCCGGGTCGGTCAAAGTGTTAATGGGTTTTTCAATCTGGAATTTTCTCAGTAGCAGCCACGGAGGCTGGATTTGTGACCGGCTGATGGCAATAGGCTTGCCTTCCTATTACATGGGACTTAAATATAACTAGCGGAATGTGGATGTACTATTAGTTGGGGGGCGTCCATTAATTAATAACATGAGACAATTTTGGCCATTTTTCGACCCCTCCCCCTTGGTCATCGTGAGATTTAACTTGACTCCTTCACACCCTCTGAATCTCACGTGAGATTTATCAGAATGCGTTCTAGTGTAAATACGATTATCTGTGCTTGATTTCGTTGTAAAAAAATATATGCTTAAGTAAATATGGCTAAATCCTACACAACAATATTTTATAATAAATACTTTGAATATTTAATTATTTACTATTAAATATTGTTGTGTAGGTTTTAGCCATATTTTAGTGGAGTAAATGTTTACATAATTAATTACCTAGTTTTCACGCAATTTTTCACTGTTTCTTGCGGGAAAAAAAATTACGTGACATTTTCCGAGACGCCCCCCCGGTTCTCTCCCACGTGAGATTGTGTGAGATTCAGCTCGACGCCCTCCCCACCTAAACGCCTCACGTAATAAATGGACGCCCCCTTAGGGTACACCTCTGCTTAAACCCTTTATGGATTACAGGCATCATGATGATGTTATTTATCGTTGAGTAGACAACCCTGTGTAAGCCATGGGCGGGTATATACGACAGAAGAATTATTATAACGTCTTTTAAATACGACAGACCAAGGTATCGGTAATATGTTATGTGAATGAATAATAATATGTTGTGTGTACTTAGCATCATGAATATTCTGTAAACTCTACTATTTCTTCAAACGCCTTGAATATTTAACATGATTACCATAATGTGTAATGACATTATTATATGGTACGTACTTCTTGCTGGGTTTACTCATAAAACGACTTGTTCATACCCTGAATGTATTCTAAAGAGGATAAACAAAACGAGCGTCTGATTTTATATGTTTTATTATCCTCCTTACATTATCCTTTTTTCCAAAGCCTCCAGAAACGTTAAGCCCAAACTTTCAGTTGAAAATAAATCATTAACTCTGATTAAAATCAAGAACGCGACTAAAATGTAGCATCGCGGCGTTATCCTCGTACCCGAACAATGTAAAGTCAACTGTAAGTTGTGCTGAATAAAGTAGATAATTGTTTGTTGTTATTGTGTGCCCCCCCCGATACACGAGGCCGTCACAAGCAGGTCAGTGGGGCACGAGTAAGTGTGCCTCGCGGATCCGACCGGTCGTCCAGCCCTGAACTTGGTCTGGGATTTACTATGTTATGTCATGTGTGTGATGTCATGATGTGCAGCGGGCGATTTTTTGATTTAGGGTTAGATTTTTTATTATTACAAAAATATAGTTTTTATTTTTTGAGTTTTAGTTGACATATTTTAGACGAATTTTGGGGCATTACATGGTTTTCCTATGATAAGCAAAAAACTTGAATTTCCGTGACTTATTTTTAACCACTCCCTTCTTTAGTGTTAACTTTTGTTGTATAATGAACTTTAGGGCAAAGTTTTATGGTTTAGGTTGTTGTCTGCCAGTGAGTAACTGAATTTAGGATTTTTACTAAGTATAGCATATTATTTAAATTAAAACCTATTTGAGTTCACTATCAATCAGTTACATCACTCTAGTGCACATTTCAATTCTCATTCACAAACAATTGCAATTAATTTCGTTGATAACTATCAAATAATTACTCATCAACAAACACAACTAGCTACATCAATTACTTTCACTTACCCAACATTTTTTAGCTGTCATAAAGACTGACACATCATTACATTTGTTTGTAACACTTCGGAACATGTTACAAAATGTTTAATAACTTTCTCTGTTGTCATGACATTGCCGCAAATCGATTACTAGTCGAGTACTCGAGCTGTCGTAACTTGTAAAGTTGTATTGTAGCCTATCGATTTATTTAAGTCTTGAATACCTAGGGTTTGTTTTAAAAGCTTTTATATTTAACTTGTTAGTTCGTTTGTTTGTTAATTAGTATGTATTGGTCAAATCTTGTAGCTGAATTTCAAACCAGTTCTCACCAACCGATTGAGCTGAAATTTTGCACACACTTTTGGTTCTGGTGACAATACATTTTTATAATAGACATGACTTGAACCTTCAGCCAGGATCGCCTCCTCATGATTGATCTCCTCAACTGTTTATATTATAGCACGAGTACGAAGACGAAACTTGGTTTACGCGTTCAACGTTGATAAATAAAGCTAATTTTCTTCGTTATTTTTTTACAAAAGCTTGGTTTTTTAACGTCATTGAACTAAATTGGGACATTTTCTTTTCTAATTCCAACAACCGAAAGTCTCAAGAAACGCGGTTCGAAAAAACGTCAGTAAAAAAAAAAGGAATGAAACTAGATATGTTTGAGATAAGTAGTCCTTTGTAACAAGACAGGTCACGATCGGGTGCAAGACGTTCTATTATCTGTTGTTGCTATCCATCAATCACCAGTTGGAAGACTCCTGGTAGCTGATTGCATGTCTGCAGATAGGTACTACCTCAGGTCAGAGATCAGGCATAGTCTGCCTGCTTCAATTACGAATAGTTGCTATTAATGACCAGTTGTGAATTGTGACATGTGTCAAACTGTCAAATGATATGACAGCCTGATGAACTGGCTGATCAAGATATTGCCAAATTGAAACAACCGAAGAAGTTAAATTAGCTTTTTTAAAAAAACCTAGTCAAGATTTGTTTCTGAGATTATCAAATGTGTGAAGTCTTTTTTAAGTTATTACGTGTCAATGAACAGTGCTTAGCCATGTAAAGAAATACGTGTTAAATACTGTTATTCAGCTGCATCCGGTTAGACTGGATGATGACTGTCACAGCCTCACAGGACAAGAAATATTGTCTAAGATTTATTCACAGATTTTTAAATTACCTTAATTAGGTATTTTCCCAGGCTACTTGCGCGGATTTCACAGTACAAAAGGGCTTTCAGAAACCAATTCTACGGTTGTTCTAAACTTAAAACTAAAACATGTAGACGAGGCGGCCACAGGCACCACACATACATACATTATAGAACATAAACTTCTAAAGACAGATCTAAAAGATAGACGCAGCCTTGAGACGGTCTTTGGAATAAGTCTGGATCCAATGAATATTAAACAGCTCCCTTGATACAACTTGATACGTTTCAACTTAACTAAGTTATTCTTGACGAAATTAGAAGATGTAAAGAGTCAGAAAATTAAGTAGTGCTTTAACTGGCTAGACTTTTCCTATGGTGTTCGGATCGGATTTCAGTTTCACCGGATGAAACTGAATACTAGTATTTTACATGGAGCGACTGCCTATCCCACCTCCACGATCCAGTTAGTACTGGGTAATACGATACCCCTTTGGTAAGACTGGTTGTCAGACTTTCGGGCCACTGACTACCTGTAAGGACTGTTAAAGATCTACAAATGACAGCCGGTACCAACGGCTTTACGAACTTTCCGAGGCACGGAGGAAACTCTGTATTTATGTTATGGGTGGCCACCTATCCACAGATCAACCTAGGCGAGCATGGCCTAGCCACGAGCTTCTTAACGCTAACAACAGAAATAATAATTTGGATCAATATCGGATATCGGACCTCTATACATATTGAGTTTCCTCCGTGCCTCGGAAAGTTCGTAAAGCCGTTGGTACCGGCTGTCATTTGTAGATCTTTGACAGTCGTTACAGGTAGTCAGTGGCCCAAAAAGTCTGACAACCAGTCTTGCCAAGGGGTATCGTATTACCCAGTACTACTTAGGTTGTGGTGGTCAGATAAGCAGTCGCTCCATGTAAAAATACTGGTATTCAGCTGCATCCGGTAAGACGAAAGCCGACACCAACATAGTTGGGAAAAGGCTAGGCAGATGACGATGGACCTCTAAAACTCAGTTACTTGGTGAAGTGGTTATGTGGCCATTGAGCTATTACTACTACGTATAGAGAAGACATCCCGAACAAAATCTGTGTTCTGTTCAACTGCTGTCGGCTGGCTGCAGTTCACTCAGTCGCTTGCTCGCTACAGAACATCTAAAGGTACGGGGTTAGCCGCCCCCCGCGCGCCCCGCTCTGCCGCGCTTGTTGCACAGATTTCGTTCGCGCTGTCTTTTCTATACGTAGTAGTAATAGCTCAATGTATGTGGCAACAAAATAATCAACCTTCTCCATTAACTTCTTATTTATTGCCTCTTGACGAGAGGCTTAAAGGTCGAAGTCGAAGATAAGTGATCATAATCAGCCATATTGTTTTAGTTAACTGTGTGTATTTTCCGGGATATTCCCTAATGCCACTTGAGATAAGCTTAAGATTAGTTAAGGGCGGCCCCTAAACAAGCGATACAGGTTTAGGAATATGAATAGGGTAAAACAGTCCACAATCATATCAAGTATTGCCTATAAAAAAAAAAAACCGCTTTTTAAAGTCCATTGTATTAATATTCAACGGCTTAAATTTAATAATGATTTCTGTTAATACGAGTAACATCACTTTTCGGTTGTATCCTATGTTTTACCTTTTACCTCGGTATACCACCATCATTGTCTTCCCCAACAGTGTATTCTTCAGTTCATCGATTCCATTTTACTGTTGTATAAGCAGTGTTAGGCCAGTGCTGTGACCGTCGCGTCGGACTGCCAAGTCATAGGTCTCAAGTTCTACCCCAAGACAAGCACCTCTGTTTCGGATTCATGTGCGTATTGTATAATTATCACTTGCTTCGGTGAAGGAAAACATTGTGAGGAAACCAGCATGCCTGAGAGATAATTCTCGACGTCATAAAAGCCAAGTCTGGGGCCCATGGGCGGCATAAAAACTGGCCAGGTTAGGCACTAATCATACCATAGATAAAGGAGATATTACTGTTGTATTTTTTCCATGTTTGTTTTATCATACATCTTTACCACCTCCATGATAGTCCCCATCAGTCTACTTCAGTTCATCGGACTTTCCACCTCAGGTGCGACCCCACGTATGGCACTCTAATTAGCATAAATCAATCAACAAAATAAATACATACATTGTAAAGAACTAAAAAAGAAAGAATGACACAGTCTTTATTTTTAAACTATAGATAAGAGACTTGTTCGACCAAAGACAAGAACGTGATTATTTAGTGTTTTATTTTTATTGTTTGCTTGGCACGTTTTTTTAAATACTCCTATACTTCTTGATAAGAATCCTTATTGCAATGTTCATGAGGAGCGAGAGAAAGTTTTGATAACATGTTCGCAATTATCAAAAGCCATACATCATCTCCCTAGCTTTATCCCCAGTATTTTACATGGAGCGTCTGCCTATCTGACCTCCACAACTCGTTAGTAGTGTACTGGGTATAAAACTGGTTGTCGAGACTCCGTCCACTGACTACCTGTAAAGACTGTCTAAGATCTACATTTGACAGCCGGGACCAACAGCTTAACGTGCTTTCTGAGGCGTGGAGGAAACTCGGTATGTTAAGGGCCTATACCCCCTCAAATGGCTTAGCATGATCCTCCGTTACGCCTAAAATACTGCAGCATTAATTTTGAAATAAATATATGGTAAAGTTGAGGATTAATTAAGTACTATGTGTGTCACAAATACGATTCCATAAACTTTTCTCGATAGAAAAAAAATCCAAAGTTACCTCCAAATCGAACAATAAACCTCTGGTATTCAAAAAGTACTTCAAATTAGATCATGAAACTTTGCATACTAACTGAACTAACTATAAAGCAGGTCTTATGTGTTTCATTTTTTAAGTCCAATCAATAGATTTTTTGTAAATCGCAAAAAACCACTCATTTCGCACTATTCGGCCGCAGTGACTGACGTAACAACCGCTTTGTAGTGCAAGCTGATTAGAACTTTATTCTAACATTCAAACGAAGTTTGAACCATCACAAATAGAGTTGCTAATTTTAGGGTTAGAAGGGCCTTAATGGGTGAACACCGAACCTTGGACCAACCCAAGCAAGCGCGGCTGAAGATCGACCCGAGGGGCTGTTATTGTTATGCCACGAGTTCCTCTCGTTCATAAGCAATCACTTTCTTGCAAGCTTATACTAGTTCTCACAATATGACCTTTTACCCTTTTTTTTTTTTTTTTGGATGGGAAATCATCAACACGGCACGGGCCACGGTATCTCTTTCGAACAGTCCCGCAACCCCGGCAGGCATCGGTACTTGCAGACCCCTTCTTTTTTGCTCTCTTTGAGGCGCGCGTGGAACACGAACGCGCCATCGACACGGCCTGTCGTCATGAGACGGACGGACGGCGAGCTAGCCCATAGCCCACCGTCCACAGGCCCGCGCCTACGGTGGCCGGGGGCCACGTGGCCCCCGACGCCCGGTGCGTCTCCCGCAGTGGCCGGGACGCTGTGAGGTTCTCTCCCTCTCACGTTCCGCCACCTCCTTCTCTAGCATTACTGCTTCGCAGAAGGAGGTGACGGCGGAGAGGTCGCCGCATCCTAAATACCCTTCCATAACCTTACACACTATCACATAATACCTTTCACCTCCATTCATGCATAATTAATGAGGCTTGAGGTTCCACTGCTGGGACACAAGCCTCCTGTTTGTTTGAGGGAATTAACCCTAATACCCCCCACACGCGCCCAGTTCGGGTTGTGACATATATATCTTCGAACTTCTGCCTCGTTGCTCTAGTGGTTGCAAGCGCGACTACTGAGCACGAGGTCCTAGGTTCGATTCCCGGGTCGGGTAAAGTGCTATTAGATTTTTCCATCAGGAATTTCTCAGTAGCAGCCACGGAGTCTAGATTTGTGCCCGGTTGAATAGGCTCGCCCCCGATTATATGGGACTTAAACACAACTGGCGAAATGTGGGGGTACTATTAGGTACACCTCTGCCTAATCCTTCTAAGATTACACGCGTGATGTTATGTTATCTTCGAACTTGTTCACATGCTAGTTTCCTCACGATGTTTTCTTTCTCAGTTTCCATTCATAAATCGAACATTATTCGCCGAACATGCGTACCTAGTTCAAAAACAAAATTCTGTCCAATCACAGGCATCCAAACAAGCACTCAAATAAACTATTGGCTGTGTGTGTGGCAACGTGCGGCGTCTCACGTGGCTGTCGACGGTCGCCGCAGTCACGTGAACCGGCTTTGTCTGTAAACATTATAGATTGCATTGGAATTTTGTTAGCCTAGGTATTTTGTGCACTGTGCTTAGAAAGTCCTATGTCATTCAGGATAGACGCTTCAATTCTTACTGGGTGTTGGAATTTTACCTGGATCTGGTTTTAATGGCTCTACATCTTATTGTTGTCTGTAAACAGTATAGATTGCGCTGGCATTTGTTTAGCCTAAGTATTTGGTGCACTATCTTCAGAAAGTCACTCGTCATACATGAAGGATCTAGAAGGAGAGTGTTTAGAGAAGGAAGACTTTCTTATTTATGTTTTTGTCATCCATGATTACATGTAGGACGCTTTGTTTTTGTTTTCCGCTATGGTTTTGATTACCTCTGTTTATTCAAAAAAAGACAAAACACAAACAACAAGAAGTAAAGACAGATATTTAAAGAGTCCAATGCTGGATATAGGTTCATTGGACTCTTTCGGCTGAAATAAAGATGGTGATGATATTTTCCCATCACTTAAAATCATTGCATTCTAGTCATTAAAGGTTACTCCAGAATTTGGTAGTATTTTAAAATCTATTAGATATTAACAGCATTGTAGAAAGGCCACCAAATGACACAAGAAAGTATCCAGCGGTGAAAGTATTTGTGGTATTTCAGAAACGATTAGATACGCTACAAATGCATTGGCAATTGTAACTAATTGAAAACAAACTACCAACTTAAAATTCTTCATCACTGAAAACTATGCAACCTCGTTTCTAATTCCGAAATTAGACTCTTATATCTTGTCCACGAATATTCTTCCGTATACGATAAAACTATTAATGTTCTATTTTCCGACCTCAATCCAAGCTATTTTTATTTGTTTACAGTAGTTATTACCATAACAGATATCCATTTCAGACTGAAATAGAGTAGCATTAACATAATGAAACTTCTAGCTTTTTTTCTTCTTGACTTACTTCGTGTGAGTTTGAGTGCTTCTTTGGTCTAGTGGTTGCAATCGCGACTGCTTAACATGAAGTCCTGGGTTCGATTTTCGGGTCGGGCAAATTGCTATTGGGTTTTTCCATTAGGAATATCTCAGTAGCAGCCACGGATTCTGGATTTGTGCCTGGTTGGTGGCAATAGGCGCGGCCCCTATTACATGGGGCTTAAACATAACTGGCGAACTGTGGGTGTACTAATAGGTACACCTCTACCTAACCCGTCGGGGATTATAAGCGTGAAATAGAATATATAGTTACCTATGTCTGCCCTTCTCTGGATCCAAGAATAACTGTTTAAATTCATGCTCATTTCATGCATGGAGGAGCTCATGGCTAAATAATAACAGCCGCTCGGGTCGATCTTTAGGTTAAGCCATGCTTGCCTAGGTTGGTCTGTGGATGGGTGACCACCCATTACATACCGAGTTTCCTCCGTGCCTCGGAAAACACGTTAAGTAGTTGGTCCCGGCTGTCATTTGTGATCTTTGACAGTCGTTACAGGTAGTCAGTGGCCCAAAAAGTCTGACAACGAGTCTTACCAAGGGGTGTCGTATTACCCAGTACTAACTGGGTTGTGGAGGTCAGATAGGCAGTCGCTTCATGTAAAATACTGGTATTCAGCTGCATCCGGTTAGACTGGAAGCCGACCCCAATAAAACTTGGGAAAAGGCTAGGCAGATGATGACTGTTTAATTTCATAACGGTTGGTTTAGTAGTTTAAGCATGAAAAGGTTACAGATAGACGGGCACTTTCTAATTAATAATATTAGTTAAAATTATGCTTTATGCTTCGAAGGTAAATGAATTACCTTCGAAGCATAATTTTCAAGGCCCTAGTTTTCCATCCACGTGCAAGCATTTTTATTTTCTTTTTTATAAAGAAAACTGTATACTTGAAGCCTTTTTACTGGGAAAGAGGCACGTGGCCAATGATAATGGAAAAGGGTATTTTAGGAATTGGTGTTGAAAGTTTTTTCTGATGAATAGGATTCAATTGAAAGAGTCTTTTATATGGAGAAGCCTGATCATGACTTGTGCAGTGTTGAAATCTCTTCCAAGATGTATTGTTTTTCAGTAAAGGCTTGTGTCCTTAACATCTGTTCAAAGTTTCAAACAAAGGGTGGAAAATTACAATCGACTCTGACAAAATCATGACTTTTTTATTTCGTCATGTTGTACAGAATCGTTTTCAGCTATTGTTCCTGTTACCCTCAGTATTATTTAAGTCATCTCTTATTATGTTTTCTTTATTAAATGAAATCGCTTTAATTTTTGTTTTATTTTTGCTTTTTCGTCTGCGAAATTAACGCCGCCGTAAAAAGCATGATTTTGTAAGAAATTCCAGAAAGAATAAATTCCAAATTCTATCGGTCTATGCCAAATCTCTATTAGTACAACAAGAATTACTACTATTCTGTGTATTTGCCTTAAAACTGCGTTACAATCTAGTTTACATTACTAGCACTGTACTTAAACGACCTACTCCCAATCTGATTTAAATTAAATTTTAATTACGTCGCCTGGATGTGTGTTTGTGCGACTTCTAAATATACGACCTGATTGTTACTACTCTTTGACAATGGATTTAGTCCGTGCTGTTTACTTAGTTACAGTCCTTTTGTACGATTTGTAAGTTCATAATTATTGAGATATTTTGCTGTTTAATTTGTTTCCAAATTATCACCATCGTTATCACCGTCAAACCGAAACACTGCTTCTTTTATCATCTAATAAATGATATTTATTATTATGTCGATGAAAAGAAGTCCACTGTAAATCATGGACCTTTACTAAATAATTAAATTGAACGTAGAAGGCTCTAGAAAGATTAATAGAACTCTAAGCTAGCTTATAACCCATGAATTTATACTAAATCATTACTGTTGTCATTGAACTCTTAAGTCAGAATATCAATTTCATGGCCCCTGCATATAAAGAGAAAACATTTAATTATTGTCATTATTTTACTCCAGTCATCATCTTTATCTTTCATCTTTTTGGGCCAGTTGATAGTATTCTTATTAGAAAAGTCACGACTACCATGATATGGCGTATTTAAAACGATTTCGCCAACTTAGTATTCTTTTCAACATCACCATCGTCAATGATAGCTACAGAATCAGATATTTCTGCCCTTGTCCTATGTTACTTGGTATCGGCGTGACGTTACTTCCATTCTCCTCTCTCAGCCGTCATGGTATCATTTACTCCACTTTCTTTTATATCATCTTCTTGCCCTTGTTCCTTGGTATTTGGGGTCGGCGCAACACGTTTTTTTCTCCCATTCTCCTCTGTCAATCGTCACGCTATCATTTACTCCTCTTCCTTCGTCTTTTTTTATATTACATTATTACCCACATAACATAATGCCTCCCAATCAGATATTTCTGCCCTTGTCCTATGTTACTTGGTATCGGCGCGACACGTTACTTCCATTCTCCTCTCTCAGCCGTCATGGTATCATTTACTCCAATTTCTTTTATATCATCTTCTTGCCCTTGTTCCTTGGTATTTGGGGTCGGCGCAGCATGTTTTTTTTCTCCCATTCTCCTCTGTCAATCGTCACGCTATCATTTACTCCTCTTCCTTCGTCTTTTTTATATTACATCATTACCCACATAATGCGGGAGGCATTATGTGGGTAATGTCTCTCAATCTCCATCCATCAACTAAAGTCACTGTACTAAAATATTCATCTTTATCTCATAAAATATCATCTTGAAAACAAAACAAACAATAAACAAATACATTTAATACAATATCAACGTTATCACGCGAGTCTACGTACAGCGACTACGCCTGACCTTGTCTGACGATAATTTAGTGAAACACGGCCGCTCAATGTCATGCAAATTGCTACGGCCCCGCCCACTGCTTGGATAACGGCACGCGTATTGAAGATGTTTCGAGGAAACTAGCTGGTCGGATTTTTTAACAGTTCTTTAGTATGATCTCGATTCGGTTTTGAAGAATTTTTGTCGTGTTTGGTGCAATCAGTCCTTGTTATTTAGACTAGGTTTCCCCTTTCTTATGCCATTCTTCTCTGTTCTGTGTATCCTTGTCTTAATGAGATTTGGTGGTATAGCTATAGGCCCAAAGACCACTTTTACATCGAGGACTTACATGTTTAGTTCGTAATGTTATGACTATGACAATATTCGAATTAATGTAGGTCATGCACATAATCTTTAGGAAATAGTCGAAGTTTTCAGAACAAATCGTATCTTAAAACGTTTTTAAGGTTTCGGTTTCTGAAAGGCCTTTGACAACAGTAGTATCCGTAAACTGATTGTTGATTAGAAATGCAAATGTGAATTTTGACTACCTGCCTGCTTTCTGAGTTTGGTCATTTCCGAGAAACAGGCCAGTAGGTCAATGCGAAATCATAAATTCTGCATTCAATATCTGGTGCAATGTTATGTGAAGTTTTTCATTGCGTTTGCGCTGTCGTAAAATGTTCGTCTTTATTTATCTTTGTGTCATGGTTCATGAAGCACGGTTATGAATTTTTAGCTATAGATTGCTCCAGTCTAATTCATTATAAATATGCCGTGACGCTTGTTTTCCCCGGAGGGTTAGACAGAAAGCTATTTATAGTACAAGCTCACAATTTTCCAAATAATTATGTTTATAAGTCCCATGAATTAAACAGGGAGCGAGCGTAACCGGGCCCAAATTCAGATTCTGTTGATGCAAACTGAGTAATTCCTAATAGAAAATTCCGACATAGGAATCGAAACCAGCACTTCAAGCTCAGCCGTAGCGCTTGTGACAACTAGGCTGTCTTCACTAATCCTATTTATATTTGAATGTTGCCAATAAATATGACATATGCCTAACAGAGTGACTTCTTTCTATTATGCAACGCTTTGCCAGAATACCAGTTTAAGCGAATCCTTACAACAGTCAAGTCTAACCTCTTAATACTTTATTATTTTATATAGCCTGGCATTGAGAACAACCGGACGTTGCCAAACTGCTCACATAAATTGCTTTATGCATTATATTCTAGTTAAATAGCCTTTCGAATTACCGTCTGTACTTTTTATGAGTTAAAAGCTGAAATATAGACGAAGATCGCGCTGTTGCTGTTTCTATGTTGTCTACATTTCAAATGGCTCCATCTAATAGAGCGGAGGCCTTTCTAACCTGTGTCCCAGCAGTGGGAATCAACATAGGTTCATTACCATGCTTTTGCTTTGTTTTTTCTTCATTCATCTTTTGACTGTTATAGTCACATAGGTATACGTGATAAGCAAGCGCGTGCCCTACCCAACGACATAAATATGTGACAAAATCGTAGGTGAAGTTGTGGCAAAAGTTTAGATGTTGCTGTTTCCTTTTATTAGAGAAATTAAGAAAGAGATGAAAGTAATTTATAGCTGTCGTCAGGCTTTCGAATTGATATAAGAAAATTGGATCAATAAAGGTTACTTCGCTTTGAAAGTTCTAAATCATGAAGGTTCTACCTGCATTTTGAGTTATAGGAATCTCTTCTAATTATTTAGTTCTGTTGTGTCGTAAATATTTTCTATGAAGGTGAAGGATTAATGGAAAACTTGAAATACCTTTTTTGCGATAGTTGGGTTCCACATTGCAGTGAAATTTAAGGCTTCGTACGGTTACGGCCTTTGATAACCTTCGTAAGGTTATCAAAGGCAAGGCAAAATTCCTATTAAAATACTTGAAGGTAATAATCGAAAATCGTTATAATTGCATCCTTCTCAAACAACACTAGTAGGTATCTTCTTCGTCGTATCACTGGCACAACACTAATTGAAATTACTTCTACTATTTCTTCTGAAACTTCGCCTACTTCCACGGCGTCGTCGGTGGCAGTTTGCTCTTTTTTTGCGTGTCTATGGACTCAAGTCATATTCGGCCAGTATGTAGCCACTTATACAGTTCTATCGTTAGGTCCGTGGCAGCTTAGAATTTACGAAGAAGATAGGACGTGTATCATAGTTTCCAAAACTGCTCTACGTCCATTCATATTCATATTGCTGGCTGCCGTTCTGCCGAAGTAATTCTTTACGAAGTTCTAATTTTGTGCCAGTACAACATAAAATACTGGTAATCAGCCAGCATCCGGTTAGACTGGAAGCCGACTCAAACATAGTTGGGAATAAGCAACGCAGATGATGATTTGCCGTTTATAAAAAAAATTGGTTGGTGACCGGTCGCAAAATTTTCGTTTTTCCTTAATCATATTATTAGTATTAAGGTCGGTTTCACCCATGGTATAAAACAGATTACCCATGATCTATAAGAAGGTGGAACGTAGACTGTGACAGTAGCTTCAATTCCACACGCTTTTTCATCGAGGTATACCCCACTTTAGGAAGTTGATGCCCATGAATGCCATGATATAAAACAGATTTCTCTCCCATGAAAAATGGCACAGAAAAAGCTTCATTAACTCCGCCGTTCCCAGTAATTTTCCCGTGCCCACTCAATAAGGAAGTCCGTATCATTTAAAATTCAAATACAAACATCTAGTCGGTTGACCATTTAGTACCTAGTAATATATAATTATATACTTACATATGTTTGTGTGTGTTCGTTAACCCGGTTTTTGTGAATAATTGCCGTATTTACTATTGGTAGGACCTGTTTTAGGTACCTATCGTTATGTTTTGTTATTGGGTTTGTGTTTCATTTTGGTTCTATTTTTATTTGAGTCGTATTTTAACCAATTTGTTAAGTAACTTGTAAAATAATAATTGTTATTTGTAAAGTATCCTGATTTTGGTCATTATAAAGTTCAAATTAGTTTGCAAATCAAATGGTTTTATCATGAATTCATGATTCTATAATACCTCAAGTAACTGAATTATTATAATACGTCAGATATAATATATTGTAGTACTACAGCCCATATTTGGCCCTTCAGTTCCCTTCCCTTTCAGCCCCATATTCAAAACAAGATAACCTTGCTTGGACTAGCTGTATTTGAAGAAAATTTAATTTGACAAATTCTATACTTATCTTCGATCTGCTCGCAATTTCAATACATCTAACATAATATCGTCCGCTCAACGAGCTTTTGGACGGCCTTGGGGCCCTACTCTCTAACGTTTCGTCCGTATATTCGGAACTATCCATCTCTGGCGCACGTCTGCTGATGAGTGCGAGTAAGTTAGAGAGTAAGGGCCTCTGGTTTCTTTGGCCTAACTTTAGCCACCGCTCGGTCAAAGCCTTGTTCCATCGGTCATCTCCGCGTCTATCCAGATGTACTGTCAATTTAAAAAAATAACTGCAAAACTTGTTTAAAAATCTAGATTAATGTTCTTACTAGAATTCACGAGACTTCTGCTGATAGTACAAAATCCTCACGTGAATTTAAATGAATGTCAAACACTCACGTTTCTCCACTAAAGGTCGCACGGCATTAGCAGTATGCGATAACGATAAACAAGTTATCTCTATTAGAGATAATTACATCTAATTGTTGATAACAGAGGCTTGATTGGCAGTGAAAGTTGTATTGAAGATGCCTTTGCGATTTTTTTGGCCAGTCATGGCTCATTTGGAACCATCGTCTTTGCTGGTATAGCGTATTTATGAGAACACTCTAGATTATCACAATCTTCTTAGCCCTTTTCGCAAGCATGTTGGGCTTCAGCTGCCAGTCTTATCGGATGAAACTGAATACGATAAATGCTCCAACATTTTCTTAACGTTTTGCAAACACAAGTTTTTAATGTTAGAACTTTACTTTAAATACCTTCATGAAATGACATCACAGGGCACTACTATTCAATGCATCCATCAGTAGGTTCAATGTTTGAGTGCATTACATCGAGTCCTACCGCATATTGTAATTTTTCACTTAAAAAAAAAAGTCGTTTCCCAGCAATACACTTGCGTAGAGTTACACACATCAAAAATGTCTAGGGATCAAGCATTTTTATGCGGATTTCTTGAGATTGAGATGTGGCTTTGTAATAAATTTATGATTTTATAAATTTATATGGATCCTTTTTGGTGCATTTCATAATTTGAATCAGGAACTCTCAATCAAATTCGAGTAAAAGATGAAAATAAGCTGTCAATATTTTCCCTATAAAAACATACAACGCATTGAAGACATTATTAGTGCTACTGTTTCCCTACTACTGATTAAAACCAACGTTATTATGGAGCGGCGACGTCATTTAAGCAGGGAAGAAATGCTCAGAGCCGTGGGAATGATAGAAGCTGGTTCCCGGCAACGTACTGTAGCTTTAGCTCTGAATACAAGTCAGAGTGTTATCAGTCGACTTTGGACACGTTACCGAAGCACTGGTACCGTGGCTGAGCGCCATGGAGGACGGTATCGCTGCACCACACGGAGACAAGACCGATACATTCAAATCTTAACTCGAAGAGCTCCAACAATAACCGCCATGATGTTAGCCGTGAGGCTTCATCACTCTTCAGGGAACTTAATTAGCGACCAAACAGTCAGAAACCGCTTGCATGAAGTGAACCTTCATTCCCGAAGACCGCTACGGGTACCACCTATAGCAATGCACAATCGTAGGATTCGATATCAATGGGCTCTTGAACACAGAAATTGGGCAGAAGAACAATGGCGTTTCGTGTGCTTTTCTGATGAGTCTCGTTTTGGTATGAGACCGGATACAAGACGTATACGACACTGGAGAACCCCTGGACGCCAACAGCGATTAAAATCCTGCCAGGAAGTCCATCCTTATAGTGGTGGAACCATCATGGTATGGGCGGGTATTTGGATCGGCGGAAGAACTGAGTTGATTTGGATCAGAGGCAACCTCAACGCTCAAATTTATGCTGAGACGATTGTATCAGACGTCATCGTTCCTCTACAAGTGCAAATCGGTCCCTTATTTCAGTTAATGCATGATAATGCACGACCGCACACCGCAAGAGTTGTAAGACAGACTCTCGCCGCAGCTAACATCAATGTCCTGCCCTGGCCAGCTCAGTCGCCAGACTTGAACCCGATTGAGCATGCATGGGATATGCTACAGAGAAGAGCTCTGCCGAATATGGAGGGTATCCAGTCGCAAGAAGACCTTTTTTTGTTGTTGCAACGAACATGGGCGGCCATTCCACAGCGTGATTTGGATGAACTCATTTTGAGTATGCCAAACCGATGTTCTTGTGTTGTTAGTGTTCGCGGTAGAAACACGGATTATTAATTGTTTAAGTTACCCAATAAAATTTTAAAGAAAACTGTTATTTCAGTCTTTTTTTCGAACTTTAATGTTAGTGGTTCAAATGTCAAAAATCCCTTTATTAGGAAAATGGCAAATTTCTTTATTAATGCAAAGGTGACTTGGTTTATCGTTACTGTGACAAACGAAAACACTTTATTTGATGAATCCTTAAAGAAAATTTTAATTAATATCAATCAGGAGAAAAGTTATTGCAAAAATATATGTTGATCCCTAGATACTTTTGATGTGTGTACTTAGTTTGATGTACAGATTGCTAGGTTGAAGGCTTCACAAAGGGTCCGTTTACACCTTTTATTTTAATAAGATAAAGTCTTTAGTCCAGGAAAATCAAAACTAGAAAGCAAAGCCGTAAGAAAATTACCGTGTGATGTAATAAATAACATTTCATAATATTATCTTTGACAGGTAAGTAGAGTAAGTAGTCTATTTAAACCGGTACCAAGCACGGATACTTATTTGAATTCTTAAGTATCTTACTCATTACTAAATCATGATAAAATGCACTGCAGTTATGCAAATCAGAGAAATATCGGTCTTTCTTCAGCTGAAATATTGTTGTAGAGGAATGAATAGTTTGATACATAAAACTGAAAGGTTTCAAGGATAAGTGACTTCGATAAACCAGGATCTAGCCTGGTCTAATATATACTTGGTGCCAGTTAAGATGAGAATAGCGATCATTGCCCTTTCCCTAATATCTCTTCGTACGAACCAAATCAAATAAACCACGTATCATTTTTCATTACAAAAAATGTTGAAGATCACGATAGATGACGATTCCAGACTTGAACAAGCTTATTTTTGGTTTTCAAAGTTAAGAGTTTAATAAATGTAGGTGGGTCAATGACCGCTATTCTCATCTTAACTGGCACCAACTAAAGGCTAATCATCATCATCATCATCTGTGTTGCCTTTTCCCAACTATGTTGGGGTCGGTTTCCAGTCTAACCGGATGCAGCTGAATACCAAAACTTTACATTGAGCGCCTGCCTATCTGGCCTCCACAACCCAGTTATCTAGCCTAGCTTATCCCTCCCTAAATCTAAACTTAGAGCTTCTATTTAATGTTAGAATCATCATCATGGGCCTCTCCTTTCTTCTGCCATACAAATGAAGGAATAAACGAATTAAATTAATTTGTAATACATCAAATACAGCCGTCACAGAAGGCTCTGTATTCTGTAAAATCTACCAGTCTGTTATTCTTTTGTTAAGACGTGGATATTGGTGTGGGTTACATGTTTTTGATCTTTAGTTTATAAGGTTTTTATTTTTATTTTCTGCAGCATGTAACTGTTTTATGTCCCTAATAAATAAATAAATACTTCTCGTTTCTGTGCGCCCCTGTTATTACTCAATGTTATAAATTTGATAAAAATATATTTAAGAAAGCTCCTGTATTATACATCTCACACATCTACCCACGGACCCACCCTCTTAGAGCCAAACCCGTGACATCCATGCTAAGTACCCGCAAACTTAAAAAGAAAAGAACGAGCGATATCTTCGACAAACATACATTCTCCGCACAGCTGGTAAATTTACTCTGTTACCATCCAACCGACTTGCCAAAAACTTCTACCGAACGACCTAGATTTTACTACAACACCACAATCTATTCCCAGCCTTAGCCACTACGGAATAAAGTTCAAATTCTTTTGTGGATATAGTTGGACTCTATATTTTAAAGGAATGTCGACTTTATTTACTTTATTCAAAAAGTATATTTTGATATGATTACATTGTAGTAGTGTAACCTTCCGCAAGACTGCTGCTGTGGCCTCGCTCCTTCCACGTTCAAGGTTTGATTCCTAGACGTTGCACACAATCTAAAACATACTCTATTTTTAACATATTAAGGTTTATTTCAATCGTTGCTTTAAAGAACTTGGAGAAAACTGTATTGAGCTGGTAACGGTTCGCAAATTTAGACATCTGTCAAAAAAAGTATCAAGAATTTTTAAATAGCCGTAACTGTACTTGAGTCCGTTCATAGAAATGGAACTGTCTTGGGGACCGTTATAAGCGCCTTTTCTGCTACTTCCTCCGTATTATCATGCCTCTAATCATCTAAGGATTACGCAGAGGAATACATACTCTTATAGTAGACATACATTTCGCCAGTTATATTTAAGTCACATGTAATAGGCTGCGAGTCTATTGCCATCAACCAGATTCCAGACTGCCACTGAGTAAAGAGAGACTGAATTATTATTAGAAAACCCTAAACCAGGTTAAGCAGGGCAGGGCTAGTATATTTGAATGGAACACTGCAAGTCCAAAGAACTGAATTTTATCATAAACATACAATAGGCTAGTTTCCACCATCAATAAATTACAAATCTATTTAGTCCGACAGTTAGAGTATTGGAAAATAATGGACACGTATTTTTTGATTTTGTAAATCAATGAATATTGACAAAGATAAAACGCATCAAAACTCGGGAGTGGGGGCTTGTGACGTCAGAACGCACTAAAAATTATACCACGGCGTGGCGTATTGAGCATTTTAAAAGCGTCGTATCTTCGTCAATTTTAGTTTACGTAGGTAACAAAAGAAAAAATAAGGGTCAAATATTTTCTGATAATCTAACTGACGGCCTAATTAGATTTATTCAGTACACAAGCCTATTTTAATTTTAGGTATTATCGTCAAACTAATACGAATTAATGAATTAATTTGCAAAGGTTTAAACGATGCGTGTATAACTAAAAATAAAGCGAAATAAATTAGCAATTTAAAATATTGGCCAATTAAGAAATCAATGTCGCTTGTAATTTGAATTGTTTCAGCCAAAGTGTCAAAGTAATAAATTATTTGATGTTGCAATAATGCAATTAGTTAAATGATAAATTATACATCTCTGCCCACACTTTCTGAAACTAAAGGCGTCGTGATATTACAGGTAATAGATAGTTCTGCCATAACTAATATAATTTTTGACTGTGAAACATATTTAAGTTAATTTTGTATAAGATTGGGTTGTATCGTTTTAGTTAACAGTAATTTTGTATTAATGTACCTATTGTGTAATTGTTAGTAATGTAAGGTTACAAGTAGTCTTAGCTATCGCATTAGGTTTGTAACCTGTAATGATAGTATAAGAGTTTTAAATAAATAGATAAAAATAAATAAATAACCAGTGAACCCAGAGGTGCAAGAGTTGTATTAGTAACACACCTGTAGGCCAATTAAGTAATACATAGTATAAAATAAAATCTCTTCAAATTAAACCAACATAATAAAGGTCCTTGCACAGCAGTGGGGCTATACATGCATTTCGTATTCTTAGCAAACCTTTTCATTTGATACCCATATCATGGGAATGTAGAAAGAATTACTAGTTCGCCATCTTTGGGCGTCACTTAGCTAACCGTGCATTGTCTTTTAAACTAAATATGTATACAAAATTTCAGCTCAATCGGAAACTGGGAAGTGGGTTAAAAACTTCTAAGATTTCTTTACATAGTTAGTTACAAGTGAAGCTAATAAAAGCGGGTTAAAACCGAATAACGAATCCAAAAATAAATGGTTTGACTTTGACACAAAAATCCAAGTCTAGTGTTGTAACCTTTTCTAAAGTTCTCAACAGTTAAACAATAAATACTTTGTTATTGTTGTTGACAACATGCCTTGAAAATAATTATGCTGTTTCTGTAGCATTTTGAATCTTTGCTTAGCTTTGTGAGTCTTGGTAGAGATTAGCTAGAGGCACAAGATAAAGGAAACAGTGTTTATCATACAGACGATTTAAAATCAACCACTAACTCAGGTTAAGGTTCCAAAACTAATCTAGGACATTTCGCCGCTCTCCCAAGACCCTGCAGGCAATACAATGAATTTATATTTAATATTGTTATTGTTTACACTATCGCATTAGGTAACCCAGTAAAGATAGTCGTAAGATGAAGAAAAATAAATAAATAATAAATTGTCAAAGCAATCTAACATGGATGATTTGATTTGATTGAAACAATATTTAAAACTTATTATTAAGGCGACTACAGGAGCTAAATTAGCAAGTCTATTTGTGGTGGTTCAAACTTCGTTTGAAACACTGTTACAATAAGGTTCTAATCAGCTTGCACTAAAAAGTGGTTGTTACGTCAGTCACTGCGGGCCGAATATTGCGAAATAAGTGGTTTTTTGCAAATTACAAAAAATCTATTGATGGGACTAAAAAAGTAAAACACTATGATGATAATATGTTGCTTGTAGAATTGTTTGCCAAAAAATCTGAATGATCGCATGTATTTTAGTATGGTTTTTACTTGTTAAAAGAAATTTTTAGAGATAAGTTCGTGATTTTTTTCTATCAAATAAAATTAGTTGTATTATGTTTTCAAAACACTATCATACTAGTTTAGAGATCCTGAAGAATATCAGATATTTTTCTGGTTTGGTTTATTGCAGTGAATCACATGCTTTTTTGCATTATAAAACTCACGTTTAGCTCATGTAGTCGCCTTAAGAAATTATAAGTTTTAAAAATTGTTTCACATCCTCAAATGCTTTTTAATATTTGGTTATAATTTCGATTCTCTTTTTTTGTCCTCTAGGAATGTTAAATATTTTAATCTTTCTGATTTCTTTGTTAACACATAGTTATAAGTGTATGCTGTGGTCTCCTGTACTTGAAGGAACACACTTAAAATAACCTTTTATATAATTGTGACCTATATTGTATGTGTATTGTGTATCCTTTGTTGGAGCTCTAAATAAATAAATAAATAACTCACATAAATTAAGAAAGTAACCCACACCACATCTCTTTCAAATTAGCCCAAGACCCTACTCATTGTAATAAATAAACAGTTTACTATGTATGAAACAGAAAACACAAAGTAGGCAGTTATTAAATTTATACTAATTTACAAACACACATACTCATACTTAGTTACATTACTTAGCAACAATACAACGTAAGTTAATAAGGTTTCCATAACGTATACCTTGATTACTTCCTACTTAATATTAAGAGATTCTAGAACTCTCCATAAATCCTTTGTTTCAGCTATTAAATACATACATAAACTCACGGCTTGTTTCAGAAACCACAGACTCCTTTTGACTGGTCCACGTTCATACATCTGGTCATACACGAATAATCATTATCATCTTTGATCTTCCTGCCGTTGTCCCATTCTACTTGGGGTCGGCGCAACACATTTTCTTTTTTCCATTCTCTCCTGTCAGACGTCACGTCATCACTTACTCCTTTCATTACAGACTTTTCTGGTCATACACGACTAATACAGCTTATTAACTGTCGAAGTTCAGGATGATACTCTAAGATTTAACCTTTCCAAAAAAAGTAAACACAGACTTTGTTAAAAGAGTCAGGTTATAAACGTGACACGAACAAACACTCTAAAAATAAACTTTTCATATATTAACACATCTAAAAATAACACACACGGTGTTATCTAAAGGACAAATTATGAAGAGAGGTCGTAATGATAAAAGGGGTGACTGAAATAGGCTTCAATTTAGCTACGCTTGTTTGAACAGCCTGTATTTTGCGTCTGAGTAGGTCAGATTGTAATCACAATGTATTTTTTGGGGTAATTTGGGGGCTGTGTCTCCCATAGTTAGGAAAAGACTGGGATATATATAACTTGATTCAATAATCAAGTGAAAATTCTTTCCTTCTAATGAAAAGTACAAAAAAAATGTTGTTTACAATATGCTAGCACATTGTGTGGCGATGTTAATGTCGGTCGCCAAGGTTCCTGCGGAAACCGACTCGTGCGCACGTTCGTATGAGCTCGGCAAACATCGGGAACGATCGGCAATGGCCGCCCGGAACGTGAAAAAAATACATTTGGTCTGGGGAAAATTATTTTCTTCATCTTCTGTTCTATTTTAGACCTTAATTTATGATTGGTAGATGATAAAATACAGATAACGTAATATTTGCTTTCATGCTGAGATATCTAAACGTGCATTTTCTATTGGCACGTGTTTTTTTTACTATATCTATGTGTTTATTTTAGTTTCAATACCGCACGTGAATTCCAATGTCAAACACAAAGGAGAAGTATCTACATAAAATATGATTAATACGTCTGTCGCGATGCGGAGATATAATTTAATGCTGATTTGTTTAATTAATACCACGTTTTACATATAAGTGAAGGTTCGTCTTCTCATTATCGGCACGAACGATAGAATAAAACATGTCGTGGTAGAAATATTTGCCAGTCAGCAAGGAGCTAACTTCCTAAGTTTCATTGCATATAATTACATAATCAGCCTATATCGTTCCCACTGCTGGGACACAGGCCTCCTCTCTATGAAAAGGAGTGGACTATGTACCACGCGAGTCTAGTCAGGGTTTCAAATTGGTTCAAAGATATATCAATAAAAAATACTAAGTTATAGCATTTGAAACTGCTGATTAGACAGAGAGATCCGATACAGCGAATGACGTCATTCGCTGCATCGACGTACAAAATCCATTCTAAATTCCGTTTATCTAGAAAGAGATAGAAATAAAAGCTTAAATGGTTATTGTGTTGTTTGGCCGATTTGTCTTGTTTTCGCTTTTTGTCATTATTTTTATAGTTTAACATTCCGTAACGAAATAAAAAAAAGAAAATTTATGCATATTCCCTATTGCGAATACTGAGCATGAAGTCCTGGGTTCGATGCTCGGGGTGGGCAAATTGTTATTGGGATTTTCCATTTGAAATTTCTTAGTAACAGCCACGGAGTCAGGATTCGTGCCCGGTTGACGACAATAGGGTCGTTCCCTATTACATGGGACTTAAACACAGGCGGGATGTTTATATGTTATGTTGTGATATGCTGCTTGCTTTACCATATTTTACTACACTTAAGTGCTACCAATCGTGGACACTATTTCAGTATAAGCCATACGACATACAAGTAAATACTAATAATCCTCATATTCTTCCACATTTTGTTTTAATACTTGCTTTATAAACCAATGGTACTAAGAAGTTCAAGCTTCTTTTCACGAAAACCCTTGATTGATTAAATTAAACCACAATCAATCGTAGAAGCCTTCATGAGATCTGACTACTTGACTATTAATGTGCCGTTCCAAGAATTATTGGAAAATTTTGCTCTTCAAGTTTCCGAGAAAATCGGGAAATGGGAGAGCGATTAAATTGTTAGCTTTTCTTCGGAAATTCAAGGTAATTCCAATATTCTTGGAATAGGATTTCGTATTGATTTCGGGAATCTTACCTGAAGTTTAACCAAATTTGTTAAAAAATCTTTATTCCATCGTCATTATTATTCTGCCTATATTTCTCTGCCTAGCCATTTCCAAACTATGAGGAGCTCGTGGCTAAATAATAACAGCCGCACGGGTCGTTAGGTTAAGCCGTGCTGGCCTAGGTTGGTCTGTGGATGGGTGACCACTCATTACATACCTAGTTTCCTCCGTGCCTCGGAAAGCACGTTAAGCCGTTGGTCCTGGCTGTCATTTGTAGATCTTTGACAGTCGTTACAGGTAGTCAGAGGCCCAAAAAGTCTTACCAAGGGGTATCGTATTACCCGGTACTAACTGGGTTGTGGAGGTCAGATAAGCACTCGCTCCATGTAAAATATTTGGTACTCAGCTGTATCCGGTAAAACTGGAAGCCGACCCCAACATAGTTGGGAAAAGGCAGGCAGATGATGATGTTGAGGTCGACTTTCAGCCCAACTGGATGTAGACGAATACCAGTATTTTTCATGTACCGACTGCCTATCTGACTTTCACAACCTACTTACTTGGTAACAGTAATTTATGTTCAAGCACTAAATCATTAGAAAAAAATAAATAAACAATAATTTTCCATATTTTAAGCATCTGCCGTGTCATCTGTCAACCACCCTTAGTTGACTGGACTTTGTTCCTTTTTTGTGTGGGTAAAGTTTAAAATCATCAAGACTTTAAATCCCTAAAGGATTAGGCAGAGCCTTAAAGTACACCCCCATATCAATGTGGTTGTTTAAAATACCTATGTAACTATTAATGTGATAAAAATGATTGCTGCCTGTTAATAATAACTTATCCAAAATCTGTCAAATGTAGAATCTGTCGATTGTAGAATCGGTCAAACATAGAATCTGTCGATTGTAGAATCTGTCAAATATAGAATCTGTCGTTTGTAGAATCTGTCAAATGTAGAATATGATGTGAAAAGTAGAATCTGTCAAATGTAGACTAAACGGTTTTGAGTCCTATGTCATAGGGGGCGAGCCTATTGCCATGCACCGGGCACAAATCCAGACTCCGTAGTTGCTTGAAAGAAGTTTGCCACGTGTCTCAAGAACTTAGTTAATGCCCGACAATGTGTTTAGAAATGGCGCGCTCTATTCTCGTTTATTTTATCGAAGGTCGATCTTCTGCTTATCGATCAAACTGTTTTAGATGCTCTTGGTAATGACCGCACGACTATGTGTATTGCTGTGGAGGTTTTACTCTTTTCTATGGCTTCGTTTTTGTATGCAGATAACATATTCGCAATGATAGGTAGGCAAAAAATGTGGAGAATATTGGTAATGTCCGTGTCAGTAATTGTGCGTTGGGTATATGTAAACTACCGAACTGTACGGGTGGAATCGCTACCACGACTAGTTGAGAATAATTTTGACGAATAATCTTGTTGCCTCACACTAGGAATATCTCCTGTATAAGTTTAGTTTAAACACAAATAGCTAGGCCCGGAACAAATACCTCTAGGCTATACAAATTTTTGTTCCGTGCGGGGATCGAACCCGCGACACGCAGCGCAACAGCCGATCGCTCAGCCACTGGTCCAGCCGTGCCATCAAACATTATATTATGTAATCAGTAAAATACTCCGAAAGACTAAGTTATCCTTGAGAATTAAGCTAAGGGGAAATATTAATGAAACCTTCAAATATAATCCCTACAAAATACAATACATCAGCACAATAATTCTAAAAGCGACCCCAAACTGAAAACACAGCGACAAAACTATGCAATCACAGATCGCAGACTGGTTTCTATGTACTATGAAAACGCTTCCGTAGATTTAATTTAAAACTACCGACTTCTCAATTATTGCCAAGACTAAACTATCTCTCCTTTGTCCACAGGCAGTAGACTGGTGGTCAGTCGGCGTTCTAACGTACGAGCTACTAACTGGCGCCTCTCCCTTCACGGTGGAAGGCGAGAAGAACACGCAGCAGGAGATCACCAAGCGCATCGTCCGGTGCAGTTACCCTGTGCCGCCCGATGTCAGTCCTGAAGTGCAGGACTTTATTAGGAAGTGAGTACATTATATATTAGCTGCAAGTCTTAGGCAGTCTCCGTGTTTAGATTGACCGAAATCAAGGAAAACTTGCTACAGTGAAGATTCATAGATGTCTCTGCTCTGGAGTGTAAATGACGACGTTGGAACCAGAGTGATCTAGGGCACAACAGTATGTAAGTGCATCTCATTACTTAGATCAGTGTGGCATGCATGCCTTCACTTTGCAGGCCGCACCTATTTCTATGGTGACATGTTCTGATCACATGCTGTGATCCCTCAATGAAGAAAGCTTTGAAGGGCACTAATATCAGTGTAGCATGGAAGAATTATGACTTTTCCATGCCATTTTCACAACCTCAGTATTGGTAAAAATGTCACTAAGATCACTCTGATAGACGCTACTGTAAGTACACCAAATTCTAGGTTAATTCAATTTAAATGGCCAGTACCTGTAAATATGCTATTAAATGCGGAAGCGCCCAAACTCTCCCATTTCTTTTAACTAATTTGTAAAGAGCTACCTCAGTAAAAAAAATGTGAAAACAACTTACAGCAACACAACTTTACAATCTATGAGACAGCAACTTTTGAACTAAAGGTCATTTAAAAACAGAGTTTCGCTACCTTATTTAATTTGCCCCTGTATCGAGATGCTTTGTCAAGGGTAGACTAGCCTCAAATGCATCTTGACTAGTCCACAAGATCCCTTAGAACTACTGATCTTAAAAGAACCACTTAATTAAGGAAAACTTCAGCCCCTCTAATAAACCTATGTTTTGTTCCACAGATTACTGGTCAAAGACCCTCGTCGCCGGCTCGGTGGCGGCGAACATGACGCTGAGGAGCTCAAGAGGCATTCGTTTTTCCAGGTTAGATATATGTTCCGAGGTTAGTTCGACAATAACCTAAGCTTTTTAGTAAAAAGCTTTAGAAAAATTTCTTCTAAAGATCTTACTTTGAAAGTACCTTATACCTTAAGTATCTATCAATAGGTATGACGACAGTATCAAAAAAATGCAAATCTACTTAGTCTTTCAGTTAGAGTATTGAAAAATAATGGACACGTATTTTTTGTTTTTGTAAATCAATGAATATTCACAAAGATAAAACGCATCAAAACTCGGAAGTGGGGGCTCGTGATTCAGAACGCACTAAATATTATTACTAAAAAGCGTCGTATCTTCGTTAATATTATTTAATTTTAAGAAATCTTACAGCTAATACATTCGAGAAGTCAGAAGTAATAAGTAGAAGAAAGCCAATTGCAAGTTTCCACTTATTAAACTTATGTATAAATTGACAAAACGGTAAACATCCTGAGAGTTATACAAAGAAACAACTGTAGAGAATAAACAAAATAAAATACATTACACAACAAAGTTACATTTCAAAGAAAAAGTTACTTAATTTTTTTTTTAATTTCTGGACACTATTTGTAAATAAATCAAGCTCAACATCCCGACACACCATATTGAACATTTGACATGCTCTTATAAAATATGTGTTTTGCCTGTAGATACTTTTCACAATAGGTATTTAAAGTAGATGAGGTCTCCGAAGAAATACAGACGGTGTACGAAGTCCAATCTTGACCACCAGCTCAGGGACATCAGTAGATCCATTCATTATATTAAATAGGAAAGTGAGATCTGCAATTTTTCTTCGCTTGTGTAAAGGAAGAATATGAAATTTCTTAGACCGACTAGTATAGTTGTATATTTTGGTTTATGTAACAAAAAAAAAATACGTGTCAAATATTTTTTGATAATCTAACTAACGAACTAATGATTTTTTCAGTATACAAGCCTATTACGACTTTAAAACTGTTAATTTTCAACGTCAAAGAAAGAAATTGAGATTGATATCCCCATTTCACCGTCTCCTGTTGTCTGTCTACTTTCTATGAACATGAAGACAAGAGCCGGATTCGATGAAACTATTGCAATATACTTTCGGTTAAATCTTCTTCAATCTTTGGCCACCCAATGCTGAGTGTCGGCCTCTTCCCATTCTCTCCAATTTTGGCGGTATTGTATTATGGGTATCTAGTTTCTACGGCAACTTCAGTCCGATCGTCTGTCCACCAAGTCAGTTGTCCTGAAGGTGGTACTGACAAAGTCGAGTCGCTTTATTTTTCGGCTCAACATAGACCGGGTGGCAAAATCTACTTTCCGTTTAGCCTAAAACATGAAAAACACCTCAAATCAAATTACCTTAACATTGTAGAACCTAGACTGGGACGCAGTCGCCCGGCGCGAGATCTCGGCCCCCTTCGTGCCCGTGCTGACGCACGCGGCCGACACGTGCAACTTCGCGGACGAGTTCACTCGCATGCCGCCCACCGACTCGCCCGCGCAGGCGCCCAAGCATCACGACAAACTGTTCCTGGGTAAGTACACTAAGTACAACTCCCTAGAACACTCTAGAAGCAGTGGACAGGGAGATTTCGTCCTTTTCATGCAACGGGGCACCATTAGTATCATGATAAACCGTTCCTTGGTGAGTACAGCAATTTAGAAGGAGTGGACAGCGAGATCTCGAGAGCAAGGTCGGGCAACAACCTCTGGTCGGAGGATCTTCTATTTTCAAAGGCGGTTGCACAACTTTTTACCCTGTGTCTATGAGATACAGCTCTACCGAAGGTAATGGAGGTATACCTTCATCATCAACAACCACAGCGCGACTTCAACCACTGCTGGGTATAGGCCTCTCTCTGATTGTGCCAATCTCCAGACGATCTTGTGCCAACGTCGTCCAGCGTGCCATACCCTTGATGGCCACAATGTATACCTTCATAGGCCGTAGAATCTGTTTCTTGGTGAGTTTGGACGTCTAAATGAGACTGCTGAGAGGCGCCATATCTTGAAAAACCGTCCACTATTCAGTCAGTCAACTCGACCTATAACAGACCAATGCTCAGCTTCCATCTTCAACATCCAGTCTTCAATACAAGGCCTCTGACTGTTCGGATTCATGTGCGTATTGTATGATTATCACTTACTTGAGTGAAGGAAAACATCTTGAGGAAACCAGCATGCCTAAAAGATATTTCTCGACGGCACGTAAAGCCAAGTCAGAGGCTTATGGGCGGCATACAAACTCTGACACCGGGATAGGCACTAACCACACGACAAAGAAAGAACATCTAGTCTGTCCCAGCCACATTTCTAAGGTCGTCAGTTCATCTAGCCAGTGTCTCCAATGAATGATAAGTTTTCTTTGCAGGCTACTCGTACGTGGCTCCCAGCATACTGTTCTCTGAGAACGTGATAGCTGATCAAATATGGATGCAGGCCACCGGTGAGAAGAATGATAAGCTCAAAGGATGGGTCGCTAAGGTAAACAGCTTTGGTTCTTAATTTTCTGGTATAACTAGGTATTTCTGATGATGAGGTGGATGGATTGTGTGAGGAATGATACGAAAGAAAAAAGTGAGCCGTCGCGGGACGCCTGGCGGATGTGAAACATCGAAATTATTTTATACAAGTATAATGCTTAAAAAAAAGTCAATATAAAAAACAAACATAAAATAAAAGAATATAAAAACATAATGATTCGATTCAAAAAAAGAAAATACTTATGCTGGAATCGAACTCGAAGTCACGAAATTTGTAACCCAGCGTGTAACCCCTCTCTGTGCCCCGAGACCAGCTGGATTGTTGTAAATTGTGTCGAATATGTAGATCTTATGCTTGCTTCAACAGGTCGGTAATGTTCGAGCCGGGTTCGATCGTCACGCTCGCGAACACGAATTTTCAATTGTTTTTTTTTGGTTTACCCGCGCCTATAGATGTTTCACATCAAAAAGGAGTAAATGATAGCGTGACGTCTAACAGAGGAGAATGGAATAAAAAAACGTATTGCGCCGACCCCAAATAACATGGAACAAAATCAGGAAGATGATGAAGAACTAGGTCTTTCTGAATGTACCGGGCTGCCTCACTGCCTTTTTAACGAAAGTGAAAGCAGTTAATCATCCTTTGAAACATTTTCACGGACACTTAATAACTGCCTTCGACAGACTTTAAACGTCCACAGTTTTGAAGTATAAATGAAGACTAAATGTCTACAGTTAAAGATACTTATTAAAAATACTTAAAAGTTTGCTAATTTTTTTGTTAATACAAATTGGGTTGACAACCTGAATTGGACTACATTCTTGTGTTTCTTACAAATCCCTTGTTTCCAGGACTCGCCATTCTTCCAGAAGTACGCAGTGGAGCTTAGCACTCCGCTACTCGGCGACGGATCGTACTCCGTGTGCCGGAAGTGCATACACCGGCAGACCGGCAAGGAGTATGCTGTTAAAGTGAGTATTATTTGAAGGTGTTTGCTAAGTATGAAATAGAGAAAATGTTCTTTAAGATATTCTATAAATGAAGGTGTATATCACGTCCAAATCAAATCACATGAAACTTGAAAAAACATGATTTGTATTACGTATTTTAAGCTAAGCCATAATTATGTCTTGCCTACCCTCGATAAGTTTTTATTGCATAATGCCCAATTTAGTTGATTTCTTCGATAAATGGCTCGCTATAAGGGCTACAAAGTAAAGATTTATACTAACTAAACGAAAGCCGCTGTCCCGTTCTTTCTCACTCCTGAAACTGTCTTGTGACTAAATTGGCATGTAGGAGGCACATGCCAATTTTGGCTGATAATTGGTCTGCAGAAAAGAGGCGTATGATATTATTATGATTTGAAAAGAGTAAACATGGAGTTTCTTGCCGGTTCTTCAAAACAAACTCAAACATTTTATAAGAGCCCACTAGGCCTATGATGTGAAATAAAATATTTTGATTTGATTAAACTAACATACTTCGTTATTTGTTCCACAGATAATATCAACAAAGAAAGACATAAAACAAGAGATTGAACTGTTGAAGGCGTGTCAAGGATGTCCCTACATCATCACACTGCACGAAGTATTCCATGACTCTGTAAGTATTATCATTCATTATTTTATGACAAACATTCAACCATTAAAATTACCGTCAAATTAAACAACTTCGGACCAATGTTATACTGCGAAAACTTTTCAGTGGTTCTGTTCTGATACCTCACACCAAAACACGGAATACTCTTGTTTTTCTAACATGAGGATTCTGTGTTTAAGCCAACATTACGATTTCATAGTCTGAAGCTCAATTTACCCGTTAACATTAATTACCCGTAACATAAATTGTTTAATTGATAGCTAAAAATCATTATAAATAAACATCGCTGGACATTATACACAGCGCCATCTAGTGCCACACTAAGCAACGAGTGTTGTGTCGTGGACACCAGATAGTTGATATACTACATAGATAATTTTTGTTTGTAAATACATACTTATTATACATTTATACATCCATGACTCGGAAACAAAAAGTCCATGCCATCACACAAACATTTGCTCTCCCTGCAGCTAATCCATTTTGACATGTTTGTAACACATTTATCCCTCTGTACAGGCCTTCACGTACATAGTGACGGAACTAGCGTCGGGCGGCGAGCTGGCGTCGCAGATATCTGGCGCCATCGACGAGCGCCTCGCGCGCCGTCTGCTGGCGCAGCTCGCGCTGGCGCTGCGGCACATGCACGCCAGGCGGGTCGTGCACCGGGACCTGAAGCCGGAGGTAAATATCGCACGGCTCTACACGGTGCACACAGGCTTCACGAAGCCGTTAACCAAGCATTCTGTAACTAAGTAACTATACATACGCAAAAATTATTGGGAAACGACTACTTTTTTTGGGGTGAAAAATCGTTTTACGTTTCGTTTTACGGTAGGACTCAATGTAACACACTCTTAACACCGTCCTGATGGATGAATTGAATAGTACGGGGGAGACGGGGGTGTTTAAAGTAAAGTTCATACAATAAATGTATTAAAAAAAAAAACTTGTGAAAATGTTGGAACTTTGACCCCCAATATCTCCGTAACTACAGGGTTTCCAGGTATAGTCAACAAGAAAAAAATGATAGTAATGACGGGGAGAACAAGAGCCTTTCGGCTTCGTTAGAAGTCTTTTTACACTCTTTCTATTCTAGGTTAAGTAACGTTTGACGTGCATGGATGACCATTCATTACATACCGAGAACACTCCCCTAAAACCCTGACTCGCAAAGCACGTTAAGTTTTCAGCCCAACTAGCATATGTAGATCTTTGAGAGTAGTTATGTAGTCAGAAATCTGAAAGTCTGACAACCAATCTTTCCAAGGGGATAACAGGATGTCAAAATGGCAAACGTTCTTTGTAAAATATCGGTATTGAGCTGTATCCAGTTAGACCGGAAGCCGACCTCAATAACATCAACTTAGTTTCGAAAACACTTGTTGAAAATGGTGCTTCAACTACAAAGTTGAGGCATGATAAATGCCTCCATTCCCATACTACTTTATCTCCTACCTTTTCAATGAGAAACAATTGACATCGTTTCTACACAATACTGGGCTCTCTTTATGTCTGTATCATTGAACAACAGATATTTAACCATGTTTCCTTATTTCCAGAACATTCTTCTATCATGCTCTCGCCTCAGCGAAGCGAAGGTCAAAGTTGTGGACTTTGGGTTCGCGCGACGGACGCCCGATTGTGCTGAGGAGAGGCCTCGCATGATGACGCCTTGCTTCAGGTAAAGAACTTAGTTTGTATGTTAATCTTCCAGGGCTTGTGGCAGTCACGAAGGGCCTGGAAAGATAGTCTTAAAAGGCAAAAAAGTGTAAATAATGTCTACTGCCGGATGCTTTTTCTATCTATCGTCATGACTGTTTTTGCGCTGTCCTTATTCAGAGGGTTAACCCTCAGCTTAGCTTAAAATTACTATTTTATTTGGTCATAATGTATCCGGCTCGAAGGACCTAATTAATTAATATTCTTAAAGTTAACGTGGCGTAATACTATTCTATAATCTCGTATTAACTGCCTAGTATGGTGACTTTTAAGTCATTATAAGGTTGAATTTGCAATGTACTCGTAGCAGTGCAATCCTTATATTATGACAGTAACTTTAAAACCGTCCTCTTCCCCCCAGCTTGCCGTACGCGGCGCCGGAGGTAGTGTCCCGCGCTCGCAGTGCGGCGGCACCCGGCTACGGCCCGCAGTGCGACCTGTGGAGTCTTGGAGTTGTCTATGTGAGTATGGCTAGCTACTACTCTCTATGACGTTTTGAGAAGATCGAATACCTCCTGAAGTACAGATTCAAACACCCGGTTTTTGGGAGTAATTCTACCCTACATCCTTGCGTAAAAGTACATCATTCCCAATGCGACTGGATTCCAGTATGACAAAGGCGTCTTATCACTGACAGCGCTGAGAACGCTTCTGGACCTGTAGGTCTGGGATGTATGGCGATTTTGCTGCCTGTTGTCGTTATTGTCAATTGTACCTTAAATCAGTGGGAATAACAATCGTTTTCATTTAGAAAATTCAACAATATTCATTGCCTTATTTTTTATGCAGTACAGACGTTTTTTTTATCAATCATTTTGTTGTATATTAAAAGAATGACTATAATTTACCCATTATCTTTATTTCCAGTACTACATGCTCTGCGGTAAAGCACCATTCCAACCTCTGTCCAAGAAAGAACCTGTCACAGCCTTCATGGACAGAATCAGAATTGGAAACTTTACTATGGATGGTCAGTATTATTTGTTTATTACTTCATATTACAGCACCTGGTTGGGTGTTGTTAACATGGCTGTATCAGGTTAAAATACGATTGCCTATGTCGGTCCATGAATGGGTGACTTCCGATTACATATTGAGATCCGTCCATGGCTCGGAAAGCACGCAGTCATTGATCACAGGTGTCATTCGTTGATTGTTGTCTTTGTCGTAACGGGCAATCAGAGTCAAGAGTCGTGTTATGTCGATCCCGACAGCAGAAAATAAGTACCGGGCGACCAAATACAGAAAACGAATTTTCCCAGTTATGAGACCTAGCTAGATCGATGTTTCGGTCCCGTAAAAACCTATATTGCTTAAAACTAACTTTCATAAATCGTTAGAGCCATTTGCGAGAACGTGATTACAGCACAGGAAGATAATAGTTTAAAGCCTCTACCGAAATCTGTCGAATATCAATGTTTTTTTTTTCTATTTCTAATCCACCTTTACCTCTTACAGGAGCGGCCTGGGAAAACATATCAAACGAAAGCAAGCGCATAGTCCTGGGTCTCCTCGCCGTGGACCCGCTGCGACGCTTCGGGACCGACGAGCTGCTGGCCGCGCTCGGCATCAGCATCCCGGTCGATAACAGCTTCAGATTATGTGTAAGTACTACAACAATGTATACAGACTCCAACCAAGCATTCTATACATACTCTACACTAAAATTGGGGAAACGACATTTTTTTTGGGGTGAAAAGTCACGTTTTATGATAAAACTCAATATAACGCACTCAAAACATTGTGCTTATGGAAGCATTTAATAGTAAACGGGTTATGGAGATATTTAAAGTTATGACCTTAAAAACTAGTATTTGAAAAAAATACTTGTGAAAAAGTTGTAACTGTAACCTCCAATATCTCCGTAACTAGTAAGTTCCCAGGTATGGTCAGAACAAAAAAATAATCGCAATGACGGGGAGAACAAGTGCCTTTCGGCTTCGTTATGGGTATATTTACACCCGATATTACAGGAACTCCTCTGTAAATTCCATCAAGACTGAGAAACAATGCTTCTAAAAATTCAATAGTTTTTAAAGACAAGCCAGAAAAGGCCATTCTTATAAGATCGTTAATTTTGGCCATGAATAAACAAACGCTTTTACAAATTTTCATAAATATATATTTTATTCTTTCTTTAGTTCCATTCATTTTCATAGACGAAACTAAGCAAGCCCCTTTGCCCTCAGGACATGACCAAAGCGGACCTCTACAAGCGCAGATACAAGAACAAACACCGGGAATCCAGCGCCTCAGAGGCCGGGACCTCCCAATCAGACATCGCCGAGGAAGCAGAGGAAAAGGAAACCTCTCTCATTGACACCATCAACAATCTCAAGAATAGAATGAACAAAAATTCCATAGAGAATGACGTAGAACTTATTAAGGCTAACACTATAGAAACTCCCGTTACAGAATCCTCAGAACCTACTTTCCCAGACATAGATGACGATGTAGTACCTCCCGTCAAACCAGTAGAAAAGACATACGCCAAATCTAGGTCTAAACTAGACGATTACATCTACATAGAGAGCAGTCAAGGCCTCGACGGCACAGAGGTCGCATTCCCCAAAACTAGTCGCGCCAAGAAATCTAAATCTCCAGTACCCAGGAAACGCAGAAAAATTGAAACCAGGCAAACCAAGAAAGAGGTCAATGGAGATAGAGAACTCCGCAGCGGGGTAGAAAATGGCACGCGCTCGCAGACCAAGGCAGTCGAGAAACGCGTACTTAGGAATAAGAGCTTGACAGAAAAGAATAGGGCCACGAAAGAATCTATAGAGAACGAGAAGACCGTCGTGACGAGAGTCACGCGTAAGAGGAGATACGAGGAAGTCACTAAGCCTGTGTTGAGAGAAAAGGGACAGAACGGACGCTCTTCCCGCAAGGCTAGCCCCGAACCCGTAGCCGAGGAACGGAAAGTAGTTCGCGCTAAAAAGACGAAAAATGTGGGTCCGAAGGCGGAAGTGCCGCCTGTGGAGCTCCCTCCGGCGGAAGTCGCGGACAGCTCCGTGCGCATGACGCGGTCCCGGCGCCGGCGCCTGGAGGTCAGTCTGTCGCCCTCCGAGGTGGCGCGCGTCACCTCCATAGAGAGCACTCGCTCCCAGCGCTCCCACCGCTCCCAGCGCTCCACACCCAATACCAAAGCTAAACGCGGCGCCCGCGCGAAAGCGAAGGCCCCGAAGGCTAGCAAAGCTAAGAAGACACCCGTCCGGGCCACCCGCACGCGCGCTAACCGAAGGTGAAATCGCTCGTTCCTATCGCGACAGACTCCCGGATACGATTAGCGCCACCCCTTATCATATATAGACAATTCATAGACTGTTGCGCCTCACGGCAACTATATTCTAGTTATAAATTCCCCCGATATGGCGTTAGCTAACCTCAAATTCCAAATGAGACAAAATAGTGATGCAATAAAAATTGTATGGACGCTTTGCTCACGCGTAGGCATAGACAACAGAGGAAAGAAATTATTTATTCAACGAGAAATAAAGAGAGTAAGTTATATTTCCTTTTTTAAATGTAGGTAGCCTCTGAAAACTAGTTTGTGAAAAAATAACGTTAGACCTGTTTTTATTTTTAATCCTTTTATTTAATGTTACTATTAATTTTTAAGCTACTTTTTCCCTATTCTATTATTACCATTAGAATTAATTCTTTGAAGTTGGTTATTATGTATTTTTTGAATAGAATAATAAAAAAATAATTAATTAAAAAAATAGGTAAATTGGTGTGATTGAGCACTTCTTTAGATGAGAGTAAACTTATTTTGTGAATTATTATAATTTATTCTTTCATAGCGCTACAGTATCTTGCTTATTTGTTGTGATTTGTTCACATGGGCGATTTGAATCGCTTTAAGCATGTATAGCAAACGATTTCTGCGATTTACACCACTCGAGAAAATTCTAGAATGTATTTAAATTACGGCTTTATCAAAAAATCGCTCATCTGACCACATCGTCAGAGTAAATCAAAATTAGTATCACTCAGTGGAATTTACAAAAAATAAATAAAAAAACATCCTTCACAGATCTCTTTCCGTAACTATAAAAATGAATTACTTTGTTTGTGTGTGTATATTTGTTTGAATAGGCTAATAGGTTAAATTTGTAAATGTTCCCTTTGATATAATAGACGTTTGTAATACAATACTTTTTTCTTCCACTTCGCAAAAAATGTAAAAAAAAAGAAATATATATTTATTTATGGTGAAAGTGCCAAAGCATGCTTGGAAATTCCGCTTATATATTACGCATTCAAATTGTTTTAAAAACACGACTAAATACTTCCTATTTTTGTATACGGGTTGTTTAAAAAAGACAAAATAATTTATTTGTGGTCTAATGTAATGTTATTTCTTGTCTTTGTGCGTTGTATCTATTGTCTCTGGTATAGTACGTCTGTTGTTCTTCCCTATACACTAGGTTTCAGTTACTCACTATTCTTTTTAAAATCAGAAATAAGCAAGTAAACTTTTCTACTCGTTTTCTATTTTCACTTAGGGACTTAAAAAACATTAAACAACCCATACACAATCCTAATATAATTCTTTTGTCGTTATAAGCGCTTTTACCAAATAAAAACTATATTGTTTTCGGCTCACTTCCCTGTAAATAAACTATGATAGCATTTAGTACAAATTCGGTGGAAGAGTTATAAAAAAAAATATTATTTATAATTAAATTGAAGAAGGAAATAGTCTCAATTGTCAAACTTGCATGTTACTCTTTCAAATCGTGATACGATAAGGCACTGATGATTAAATAAATATAATATTAGTTTATTAAGCTTGACTGTGTTTTAACTTTGAAATTTTAGTTAAATAAATAAAATTGTTGCATGCTGTTAAAATTTAACGTGTAATTGTTGCTAAAAACAAATATGTGCGCCAAATTCAGTTATACGAACTGATTTACACATTAATAATGTATTTTTGCATTTCGGCTGTTCGTCTAAATTCTTTGTTCTTACAAGGAAATGAGATCGAGCTTATCGCTCTCTCATTCACTCACAGTGCAATCAACTTCGGTTATATACGTGAGTGACAAAGTTTCCCGAAGCTTTAGCGAATTGTTTGAAATTATTTGCATAGTAATTAATATTGACGAAATAAATAGTGATTCATTATAGTATGTAGTAAATACCCGCAAATTTTGTTATATATTAGCTCAAATATATAGAATGAACCCGATATAAGATATAGCTTATACAAATGTTTTATTAGTGTAAAGTACTTTCACAGTTGACGAGTATGTAGATTTTGAATGGATGTTTATTTAATGGGTTGCTACATCCATCATTAGTTGAGTCCAATATATTTAATTGTAGTATGTACTAGTATTATTTAGACCATACTATCAACGTGAAAGTACTTGGCTAATCCGTATTGTTGCAATTTACAAACGATTATGAGCAATCCAATTTTATATACAAGTTTTCATAATTGATATTTATGTACTCCATAGTCAATGTTTTGAAGCGAAGATCTTACTTTATACAGCCAGTCAATAGACAACCATGATTTAAGCAAAGGTTTAGTGCCGACGCGTATTACGATAAGTTCTATTATGTTTCGGAAATTGAAAATTTCCCCGAATGCTTAAGTCGAGTAGCCTTTACGTCGCTAAGTCGTAAAGTTTGTAAAAGTGCACTTAAATGGATTGTACCAAAAGATTATATAATTTTATAATAAAGTGTTAGAAGTTATTATTGATGTCGGCGTAAAACAAATTTTGTAAGACGTTACATGGATGCCGGCTGGAGATATTGGATTGTAATAAATATACCATTTTAACATTATTTTCTATTTGTTTTATTGATGGTCGGCAAAGAAAGCCATTAAATTAACGTGGAGTGCAGGCCAACCGCGAGCTACCAGTTGGCCTAGGTCAGGGGGCCACGTCTGCTATTTTTATAAATTCGTCGTTGCAACGCGATCCCATTCTCATCCCATTGTCATTTTGCTAAAAGTTCGTAATCTGCTAAATTCATAATGGTCGATCATTGGTCGGTCAATGGTCTTTTAATAGAGTTGGGTTTATTGACATTGTCGTATTGCCATTATTATAAAACCCGCCAGATTTCATTTATATATTTTCTTAAATATTATTTATTAGTGTTTTATGCAATCTGAAGTAGTAAGAAGTTCGTAAATAGCACCAGTCATTCATTTGTCATTATGTACGAGATTACCATTCTATGCCATTTCTTTCAATGGAGTGTCAGTGGTTGATCATTGGAAAGTCATAATGACGCCATCATATTAGTAGATTACCAAACTTGTCAAAATCAACAATTATGAAATCAATGATAGACCATTCTGACACTATTGTAATAGCAGACTTGAGGCCCAGGACAAACTAGTTTGGCCTGAAATCGGGTTTGGCCAATGCAAAGCAATGTATACGTTACCACATATACATTGCTTTGTTCGTGACGATATTATGGTCAGAGAACTAACAATAAGGAAATCAACGACAAGAACTGAACGTCATGGGAAGCCTTTGCCCAGCATTGGGGTGATGAAGGCTAACAGTAATGTTGAAGTACTGGTCGTTGTTATTCTGATCCCTATCACAATTCCCCAAGTTGAATAGATAGAATTGAAAAGCGAAAAGGCTGAAAATCGAGTTTGGCAGTAATAGAATTAAATAAATAAATATCGCTGGACATTACGCACAGCGCCATCCAGTGCCACACTGGCTTGAGTCGTGGACACTAGATAGTTTTTTTGTTTGTCAATACATACTCATCCAGGGGCGTAGCTACCTCCGTGTCAGCCGTATCAATTATATGGGGCCCCCGAGTAACTAGGGCCCTTGATGAGGAAAATATCACATAACCTCCCAACCTCAAATATTCTTCTTGATAAAAGATAAAACGAAAATATAACTTATTGCGATCCAGAAAGCTAAAATTTTTCGAGCTCACTTCGGTCTCTCTTTGATGAAGTCATTTTCGAGCTCGCTTCTCTCGCTTTTCAATGGAAATTTAATCCCTCTCAGGATGCTCGTGGATGATCATTTTCTATTTTAGCTCTTCATAAGTTATTACCTATGCTAGTCATGCTCACAGTTTTTTTGTCTCACTTAGCTCGCTCACACATTCTCATAATAAAATGAATGACGGCTAAATCGATGCAAATCAGGATGCTATTTTTTTAGTTCTGCAAGAATAATTTGTGATTATCTTCTTTTTTTGGGCTTCGCCGCTCTCGGGTACAAAGGGCCCCCAAAAAAAATTATACTGGGCCTAGCTATGCCACTGTACTTATCACTACATAGTATAAAACAAAATCACTTCCCGCGCTCTGTCTGTCTGTCCGTATGTATGCTTAGATCTTTAAAACTACGCAACGGATTTTGATGCGGTTTTTTTAGTGGGCGCTAGTTATAGGTACATAGAAACATCAATGACTCTGAAACAAATGCCCATGCTCATCACACGAATATTATTTTGCCCTTACCGGAATTTGAACCCCGGACCCTAACGAATTCGCCGCGCTTAGCAGCGTGAAAGTGCACTCAATTTTCAACGTTAGGCTGCATAGCCTAGCGTTGAAAATTGAGTTTGTGTTGCGAAGCGAATTCGTTGCGCGTCCGCAACGAATTCGCTGCGCATGTGCTGTGTGTCCGTTGGACGCCCGTAACGTATTCGTTGCGCGCCCGCTCCGCTTTGAAGACGCTTGCAATCCGCTAGTATGTTATGGCCCTAAGAACGTAAGGCAGCCTTACTACCGCTGCGCCAATCGGGTCGTCAAATTAGTAATTAGTTATAGCCCAGCCCAAGATAAGGAGTCAGAGTCACAATAATGCTGGCATAAAATGTTCAAACATTGCCCCTGGAGATTCTGAGCATTAATGCTCTAGGAAGATTCTGAATTTCTGAGTCAAAAAAATTCGTCAGACGGTCAGCTCTAAAATATAAAGGCACCTGTCAGTACGTTGCCTTCCCCTTCCTCATATCCCCATTGTTTTATTTGTTTATACTAGCATCCATGTGACCTGTGGGATTAGAACGGCATGGATCATTATATACTATGTCTGTCTATGGCATGGATAAACCTGGAAACACACTCACTTCAACCAACTTGTCTGTGCAGGTGGAAAAACACAAAACTAAAATAAATGTCACAAGTTTGACATGTCCGTGGTGTGTAGTGTCCCTGTCCATCAAAGACATTCAAATATATAACTTCTTTCTTCTTCTTCTCTCTTTGCTGACGCCACCCTGAACTATACATGAAAAGTGTTCATACATTGTTCATAAAGACATACAGAAGAATACCGTTAGAAACAAAACGTCACAGAAAAGCTTTCTTTGTTTTTTCTATGAATCACAATCTTCCGAGTGACAGTTATGTGACGCGGATAGGATTGGGCACAAATCCAAACTCCGTGGCTGCAACTGAGAAATTCCTGATGGCAAAACCCCAATGATATTCTAATAAAAAGATATGTTATACACCTACAAAACCAGCGAAAAAAGTGTGCCGAGGGGCAGAGCCAGCTCACATACACGCAGTGACGCAGAATAAAGGCAAAACAAGCCAATGGGGGCTATCGCGCATGAATTCGCCGCTAGAGGCGTTCGTGTAGACTAAGGTCTTCCGAAATGTCAGATGTCATACAGTGTTAGCACGTTGCGTGCTTTTTTATCACGTATTTATACCTCTGAATAAGTATTCCTACCTCCATGATTTATACTAATTCTCACGATTGTGTTCTAGACTGTCATTCAAAGAGTATAATAATAATAAGGGAGCTGTCATTCCTGATTAATGGCGTGGGCAACTAGTGGAACTAATGGCGCTAGCACCGCATGAACCAAACACCGTCATTGGTTGAAAATCTGTCAATGTAATTTTATATTTCAAAATAGTTTTACCTCATTGGTCAGATTGGGTCTAAGCTATAGACGCGCCATCTACAATCAGCTTTGACCAGCCTTCCCCAATGACTTGAAGATTTTAAGTAGCAACATATGATCTTGTTTGCTAGTACTTGGAGGTAGAATGATTTTTAAATGTTTCATGCTTGCTAATTTTAGGGAGAATATTGTAAATATGTATCTGAACTTTACACTATGTTGTTATCGGGTTGTTATACGTAATAAAATAAACTTTTTAAGACGTTATTGGTACTATTTTTTTTATTTTTTATTATTTATTTAGTATAACATAGAATTATTGACAAGACCTTACTCGACAGTGGCGCCATCTGGTGAGCTCAAAAACGATAGCCCCCATTGGCCCGTTTTCGAGTCTTCATGATTGCGCGCTCACAACATATCTGTTTATTTGAATATCATTGTCAAAACCCAATAACACTTTGCCCGACCCGGGAATCGAATCCAGGAACTCATCATGCTCAGCGTTCGCGCTTGCGACCACAGACTATAGGATTTCTCAAGCTAACATTGTAAGAATGTAAGAAAAACCGATAGCTACGAGACGGAGGCTTAATAACTATAAGTTGATTTATGTGACCCTTGCAAACAGGGCAATAAACTTAATAAAATATCTGGCCAATCTATGATGATGTAAGCATAATAAAAAAATACTTCGTGTCTTCTATTCTATCTTTTAATTACCATAAAGTTTAGAATTATGACAGTAAAAGTTAGTGTTGCCCACAAGTGAGAGAACGCTTTTTTGGTAGACTCAACCAAATATTACGATAGGGTCGCCTTTTGTTACAAGGGACTTGGACAATACTGGCGAATTATGTGGGTTTACCAGAAATGTTAACAAAAAAGATTTCTGTTAACAAAATAAACTAGTCAAAATATTTAGTTTTTCTCTGGCCATTGGCCGACCGACCCAATGATGTTATATCATTGATCGTACCCCCTGATTAACCGATTGATTATATGTATTGATGCCTATAATGCATAGCAATAACATTATTATTTTAGATGAGGCTAGTTTTAGTTGTTCTGATGTTACAACAACTGAACTGCAGTAAGCCATACCATAATACACACAATACTTGTCAAACATGGTCAAACACCTCAAACAATCCATGAAGGTATACCTTCATGAGACAATCAAGTCATCCGACAGGTCCTGGTGTGGTGTGGTACAGCATTGTAGTAGTAAATTAAAAACGTATTAGGGCAACATCAAGAACGGCACTGTGGCAAACGTCAGACGATGTCGAGTGAAGTGATAGAAAAATAATTAATTTCACGACGTTTTGTGTTAATAATTATGTGAATGATGAGATGAAAGTGTAGATAAATGTTAGTATAGTGTTCAATAGTGATTATGGCGCATAGTGGTGGTGTTTTGAGTTCGGATATATCACGGAGGAATCCACAAGATGAGTATGAACTCATTCAGAGAATCGGTTCGGGGACCTACGGTGATGTATACAAGGTAGGGGGCCTTTCTAAAATACTCAATTCTCTAATTTACGTCTGTTTAGACGATATCGACACGATTCTAACACTTTCTCGGGCGTTTCGTCACAAAAAATGCCATTTTAAATCTCGTTTGTCGTAAAAATATTTTTATATGACGTAAAAAATATTTTTATTCGTTAGAATTAGGAACAAAATGAGTATTTACTGTTGTGTATTGTTTATGGGACGTTGTTTGTTATAAAAAACACGTGTTACAAATGACCTTGAGTGCAAGACAAGTCTGGGTTACTAATTAGTGTTGAACACACCCAAAGGTGTTGTGATATTCAAAACATATCACTTTTCTTTGTTCTGTAACTGTTCTTTATTTAAAATACTCATCATGACTGCCAGTAATGATGGCTTTAGGTATTGTTGTACATTATGCAAGGTAATATTTATTCTCAGGTGCAAATTATAATTTTCCTGTTCATTATTAAGAATGACCTAATTTTTACTAAGTATTTTCTGTATTTAAAGTGCAGTAGAGAGACCTGCACCCTCTATATTGCATGACACAACACTCAAAACTAATATCTTCACAGTTTTCAAGTTTTAAAACATAATTTCAGTTTCAAAACCATGTTTTTAATGTTATCAATTATGTTTAGATTTGACAGATCAGATGTTGATTAATTGCACAATAAGTTGTCAAGTGTTTGTCACAGGTATATGAATAACACCTTTTCCTATCTGCAATTTCCACAAAATTAGGCCTAAGTTCTAGAAATTTTATCTGAAACAAAGTAACTCTTAGGTGAGATTTTATAACCCAGTGTTACCAAGAATAATGTTTTTGTGTGCTTGTTAGTGACTTCCATTATTTTTTATGCTTTACCCGTGAAAGTCTAAATTGGCTGTGTTGCTTAAACAACCAGTATCCTTCTGTTAAAACTTTTGGCAACTCTTGTGCTTAAATAAATATCTATAAAAGGGAACACTTCCCATAATCAGATGGATAAACCATAAACTGTTTCAAAAGACTTTTCCTGGTAAGAAGATACTCGTGTAATAGTACTGGTTATACTTACTTGAATATTGTTATTCATATTTTTGATGGATGGGTAACACTTACTGGATACAACTAATTATAAGCCTAAAGCAGTCCACTCCTGGACATGGACTCTTCATTGACACAACAAATTGACAAAGAAAATTGTAATCCAATACTTGTTACTAGGTACTTTGTATCAAATCGGTCTGTCTAGCTAATGTCATACTCCCGCTTGTCAGGAAGCATTTGTGCCTAAAAAACGAAAAATGTTCGAGAAGGTTTTATTTATTCGCTCACAGCTTAGCTCCCATTATGCACGGAAATAACCAACGGGTACTCTTTAAATGTGCCGCCTTTCATACTCAGGGACAATGTAGCTTCCCGTTAGTGAAAGAATTTTCGGAATTGGATCATTAGTTCCGAAGATTACCCATTACATACCGGGTGTCCTCCGTGCCTCGGAAAGCACGTTGTAGATCTATGACAGTAGCTACAGGTAGTCAGTGGCCCAAAAAGTCGGACAACCAGTCTTACCAAGAGGTATCGTATTAGCCAGTACTAATTGGGTTGTGGAGGTCAGATAGGCAGTCGCTCCATGTAAAATACTGGTATTTAGCTGCAAGCCGACCCCAAGATAGTTGGTAAAAAGCTAGGCAGACGATGAGTTCCAAAGGTTACCCCTACATACAAACTTATTAAAAAAAAAATACCTAGATTTATAATATTAGGATACATGTTCTGACATAATTATTTATGTACATTTACTTTTGATTTAATTGCAATTTAGTGTGCAAGTTTTCCTGAAAACTAGTAAATAGGTTTTTATTTACGCCATCATGCTTTGTGTAGCTAGTGCAAGGCCTGTCTAGGCATAAAAAAATAATATACGCTTTATTTCAGTATTTACATAAATTTAAAAATGGTAATTTTAAAGTAAAACCGTGTATATTTTAGTTTAGGTACACCTGTGCCTAACCTTGCGGGTAATACAGGGTGATGTTATGTTATTTTAAAAACACTGCATTAAAATTATAGCTTATTTGGCTTCCCTTTTGTGGTTAATGATTTCATTTTTGTTCATTAAGTTGTCAAAGTATTTTGCTCATATACCTAGTCATAGCTGGAAATCAAATATCTTACTACAGACCTATTTTTATGATCTGAAAAGTTACTTGAGTAATATACTACTCAAGTAACTTTTAAAAACCAATTTGTCATTATGTTTCCATTAACCTGTGGTCTCAGTTGATGTTATTATTAAACAAACTAGCTTCTGTCAGCGGCTTCGCCCGCGTGAAGTTTGATGATTGTCCCATGGGATCTTACTACCGGGATAAAAAGTATCCTACATTTTAATCCAGGTTATAAACTATCTGTGTTCAAAATTTAAAAAATCTGTTTAGTTGTTTTTGCATAAACAGTAACAAACATCCATACATACTCACAAACTTTCGCATTTATTATATTAGTAGGAAGTAGGTACAACATAACAAGAATGAACTTAAATACACACACTAAAACTCCTTCTACATATATTTATTGTAATGAGACACAGGAACATAAAAGTATCTCATATGCTCCTGTCAACTGATTGCCCGAAATCAACCATCTCCTCATTTGATCTCCGTTCAAACAACATTTTTGTGTTAATTAATCACAAGAAGTGATTCTAACAAACTCATTTGGTGACTCATATTCTATTATTGGGCCAGTTGTGAATACTTCACACCTGACCTGTTAAAAAATGATTAAATTGAAAAAAGCAAAAACCTTGGTATCAATTTATAGAGTCTTACAATCAAGATTTATTATTATTCAATTGATTGATTGTACTGTCAACAATCACAGGAAGTGTTGTTTGCTGAATGGACATCTGTTGTGTTAAAAATAGTGCTTTGTTATTTATATGAAGACACATTCTTTTACAACTGTTTTATAAACTGATTGTTTCAGTAAAAGTATACCAGTACAATATTATAGCAGTGATAGTTTAATGGTGCGACTGTCGGACTGCCAAGTCATAGGTCTCGAGTTCGAACCCAAGACATGCAACTCTCATTTTTCAGATTCATGTGCATTGTATAATTATCACTTGCTTTGGTAAATGTAAACATGAGGAAACCAGCACACCTGAGAGAAATTTCTCGATGGCATGTAAAGCCAAGTTATAAGCTATATCATGTTCAGGTTCAATAGCTTAAATACAATTACATAACCTGGGGAAGGGTGGAGCATCCTAAAACAAGCATACTATTTGCTTAAATGGATTCTCCCCATTGTAACTAGAATAAGTTATTTAAGTTGAAGCAATCAACTTTTTTTTTTTTTTTTATAAGCTGATGGACAGCATAAAAACTGACACCAGGTTATACACTAACCACATGATAAAGAAAAAGTACAATATTGTTAGATGTTATCAACTTAATTAACATAAAGCAAGGCAGATAATATTCTTTATGCATTTTTTTAGGTGATTGAAATGATTTTGGATATTACCAATATGAGATAAAAGTTTTTAAGCTTAACTTGGCTGTCATAATCTTTGTGCCCTTGTTTCTTGGGTAGTTAGTTGGTAGGTGTAAAAAGATTTTTCTCCCATTTTCCCCTGTCCACTGTCAGAAAATAATAAAGAAATATTATTTACTCTTGCTAGTCGCATACCAATAACACAAAAGAATGTATTGCTTGTCACAAGGTCTGACCTACAATAGTTTTGCCAAATACGTTTTGTTGGCACCAACAGTTTTTAATCTGTTGTCTTAATCAACATTCAGATGGCCATAAGTCAGTGGTGGAACGGCTTGTTGACACAGTGTGGTATGCCAGTCCATGCAAAGGTAGTTTGGAAGATACTGGTACCAGAGTTAAGACCGCAATTGTAACCATAGAATAAGCAATATTGTAAAACAGTTGCTTCAATTTTGGTGCACTATAAAGTATATTCTATGCAACAGATCACTCATTATCTGCCTAGTTTTTTCCCAACTATTTTAGAGTCGGCTTCCAATCTAACCGTATACCAGTATTTTACATGGAGCGACTGCCTATCTGACCTCCACAACCCAGTTAGTACTACTGTACTAGGTAATACGATACCCCTTATTAAGAAAGACTGGTTGTCAGACTTTCAGTCCACTGACTACTTAAAGACTATCGAAGCTCTACAATTCACAGCCGGTACGAACTGTTTTACGTACTTTCAGAGGCACGGAAGAAACTCGGCATGTAATGTATGGTCCATCCACGGACTAATCTAGGCAAACGCAGCTTAACCTGAAGACCGACCCGAGCGTCTGTTATTATTTTGCTCCGAGCTCCTGTAAAGAGCATTTTCTTAAATACATATAAAAATCTCCATCTGAGAAAGTTACTGCAAGCTTGATATTCTCATATTATTACGAAACATCCATTAGCCAGCTAAGTTCAAAACACATGACTCAATACCAGTGAGTCACACAGGTGTTTCGGTTCGATTCCCGCGTCGGACCTCGCGTCAGGTGGTGACCTTGTCGGTTATTTTGATATTTTATTGTTTTGTGTACTGATAGAGTGATTTGTGAATTTAATACAGGACATGGTTTTTAAAATTAGACTAAAAATATTGTCATTACTTATATTGCCAATTTTTTTTGTCAAAAGATGAAAGGTTTATTTTACGTATTTCGTCCTCCCGTCGGTTACTAAATCTCCAGGAGATTTTGTGTCAATGGGCTTGTGTCCTGAAAAAATCTAAATAGTACTTCATTATCAAAAATATTTGACACGTATTTTTTCTTTTGTTATGAGTTTGTTACGTAAACCAAGATTGACGAAGATACGACGCTTTTAAAATTCTCAATACGTCACGCCGCCGCGCCGTGCTGTAATTTTTAGTGCGTTGTGACGTCACGATGCGTTTTATCTTTGTCAATATTCATTGATTTACAAAAACAAAAAATACCATGTCCATTATTGCCTAATACTCTTAACTGACGGACTAAATAGATTTGCAATTTATTGATGGTGGAAACTAGCCTATTGTTTAACTATGGTGTTGTGTCTACTAATTAGTCGTTTATAGGTTTAATTTAATACTAACTTTCGTTAATAAAACATGCAACTGCAAACAACATCGAAAATCAACATTTTTGAGTTAAGTAGTAAACTTTGTCGCAAACGAGCGATGTGTGACTTTTGTTGATTTAAATATTGCATGATCAGTATCATAATAAGCCCGTAATGATTCCTCTGCTTGTACACACAGTTGTGGACTGCTTCGTTGGTGTAGTGGTTGCAAGCGTGAGGTCCTGGATTCGATTCCCAGGCCGGGCAAAGTGTTGATTGGGTTTTTCCATCACGAATTTCTCAGTCCGGTTGATGACAATAGGGTCGCTCCCTTTTACATGGGACTTAAACATAACTGGTGAAATATGGGTGTACTATTAGGTACCTGCCTAACTCTTCGGGAATTACAGGCGTGATGTTAAGTTACGTTATACTAGTACACATGCCTTTTCTCAAGTTTCTTACAGCTATTGTATAGCTGGCACAGGGCACTGTAGAGCCTCCACAAGAAACGATACTTAAACACGTCCCACAAACCCCGGGTAACCAGCCCCGTTGACTGGTTAATGTTGTTACTACGCCATGAGCTATTCTCATATAAATCGGGCTGACATGAGGAGAGTTAAATGATAAATGATGCTTATTTTGCAAGTAGGTTTTCACAAACACTTTTACACGTCATTTTTTTTAACTAGATGGGGCCTGTGTTTCGTACCTGACTACTCTGAGAAGAAACAGCTGAAACAAACTCAGAGGTCTCTCACTCACAACTCAGAGAGCTCTTTTGAAGTCCAGATATAATCTTGCTCAATTCACATGAGGACTATGCAGATTAGTGTCTGAGATGGTCTTTTGAAGAAAGAACCACACAGATTTGAGTGGACTTGTCCAGTCAGTGCAAGCATTTGTCGGTTATCGTGTAGCTCGACTTATAACTCAAGGAGTTCAACGAAACCACGAACAATACCAAAGAAAGGACATACAGGCATATATACAGGAGCTAAATTAGCAACTCTATTTGTGGTGGTTCAAACTTTGTCAGAATAAAGTTCTTATCAACTTGGCGCTTGAACTACAAAGTGGTTGTTACGCCCGTCAGTCACTGCGGGCCGAATAGTGTGAAATGAGTTGTTTTTTACGATTTACAAAAAATCTATTGATTGGACTAAAAAAATAAAACACTACCATGCAAATATGTTGCTTGTAGAATTATTTGCCAAAAAATCAGAATGATCGCATGTATTTTAGTATGGTTTTAACTCGTTAAAAGAAATTTTTAGAGATAAGTTCAAGATTTTTTTTATCGAGTAAAATTAGTTGTATTATGTTTTTTTCTGGTTTTATTTATTGAAGTAAATCATATGATGCTTTTTTGCATTATAAAACTCGCGTTTAGGTCCTGTAGTCCCCTTAAGGGAAGAGTCTATTGCCACGAACCAGGAGGTCTACTCTCTAAGCACGAAACCCGTAGTTTCGGCCGAAGTTACGGTCGTTTCCTACTCCGCATCACTCACGGACATAGATTTGTTAGGAGTCCAAACTAAAAATGAATGCCAACACTATTGCTCATCTTTCCTTACTCCCAATGTGTTTTCAAAACTCATGAATCCGAAAATATTAGGGAGTACGGTTTATTTCAAAGTATAAGCTACTTTCGGACGAGCCCCGTATCTTCGTTGACGGACTTAGAGAGTAGACACCGTGTCTGGTAACAGGAAATTCCAGATGGAAAACCCAATAACCGGACCTAGTAATCGTACCCAGGACCTTATCCTCTGCAGTAGTGCTTTAGACCACAAGTCCAATGAGGCCGTTTTATCGGGATTATAAATATCTGATCGCGGGGCAATGAAAGTGATGTACCTACTAATGACTTGGTATTAAGATAATCTTCGTTTGTTTGACTGATAATAATGTGGGGCTGCTATATAGGATTAGCATTTTTTGTGAAAAATATTGACTCAAGATATTTTCAGTGCAACGTCTTGTTTTAGAATTTAACGAGGTTTCTTTCAGTTGTAAAACAGTGTTAAAAGTTTTTGAAAATGGACGGAAATCTACACTAAAATTATAAAGAGAAAAGATTTGTATGTTTGCAACGAATAAACCCAAAAACTACTTAACCGATTTCAAAATTAGAATGCTACATTATTACCGAGTGTCATAGGCTACATTAAAAACTTTCCAGGGGGTTAATTTCCATACATAACGGGAGCGGAGCCGCGAACAAAAACTAGTTATTGTGACATTTAATGATTTTTATTGACATTGATTTTGTAAATTATTATTAATTTTATTTGATTATTGTGAATGTGGGGACCATGTGGGTCACATTTTTATTCTTTGTTTGCTTTTTCCCACAACTGTCTGGCAGTTTGAGTACTATAAGCGACCTACTCAAATGTCCTTTCTTTGGTATTGTTCGCGGTTTCGTTGAGCTCCTTGAGTTATAAGTCGAGCTACACGATAACCGACAAATGCTTGCACTGACTGGTCAGGTCCACTCAAATCCGTGTGGTTCTTTCTTCAAAAGACCATCTCAGACACTAATCTGATTGTCTGGACTTCCAAACAGACTATGACCTCTGAGTTTGTTTCGGCTGTTTCTTCTCAGAGTAGTCAGGTACGAAACACCGGCCCCATCTAGTTTAAAAAAAAATGAAGTGTAAAAGTGTTTGTAAAAACCTACTTGCAAAATAAACATCATTTATCATTTAGTACTAAGTATGAACTGGTGGACCGATGACCTGGTGAAGGTTGCGGGAATCCGCTGGATGCGAGTCGCACGGGACCGGTCAATGTGGCGACACTTGGGGGAGGCCTATGTCCAGCAGTGGACGTTTTTCGGCTGAAATGATGATGATGATGATGATGATGAACTAAGAACCTGTATTGTTCTCCACTGCTTCAACAACACATGTGATTCAAGAAATAGAGCCTCAGAGGAGAACAGTTAGTACGGAAATAGAGCTTAGAGAAGAGCAGTTAAACCGGAAATGATATGACAGGAAAATCCATACTTATCCATACCATCATCGACTTTATTTTCTCAACTATGTTGCTGTCGGCTTCCAGTCTAACCGGAATCCGGATACATCTAAATGCCTGTATTTTACATGAAACGACTACCTCTCTGACCTCCCGAGCTAGTTAGTACTGGGTAGATAGTCTCCTAAGACCATTTTTGTGTAGCTGCAACGGTTAAAGCAGTTCCCTTTACTGCCCCTCTAAAAATTTCCATAATAACGGCAAGGAATCCAAAATGTTTGATAGAGAAGATTCATCTTTAAAACTCAATTGACCTATTTACTCTATGTATCCGGCAGGCCTTAAACGAATTTGAAACCAATTGGCCAAGGTCGATAGCGAAACTAATCAGTCATACACTTCAGACTAATGTATGGAATAATTTGTCGTTGAGTTGTGGGCATCATTGACTACTTAACGTCTATAGACGCCTTCAATAATTTAGCGCCTCTTAGGGGTCATCATTTCATTTTCTTTCAACATGTTGCATAAGGATTGTTTGAGGATTAGTATAGAATAGGGAATATGCACGTAATTTTTTCTTCACTTAAATCAATAAAATACAGTACTGTCAACCCAAGAAAATTATTAAAAGTTAAGTTCAACTAGTGCTTGTCGCATAAAAATAAAATTAAACTCTTGCAATTTTCTACGACAGTTCAAACGTCCGTAGATGTCGCGGCCATGATGTGACGTCATTTACCACAGTCTGCCTTGTTTACATCAAATTTTTTGCCCTTAAAATAATTAATAATATATATATATGAATAATTTGACTAATTGTATGTGCTCTAGTCAAGTAAAAATTGCAATAACAATAATATAATAAAATGATGAAACTTTAAGCACTTTTCAAATTACTTTTGACACATAGACTTTGACGTCACTACCGGCGTTATCGAGAACGACACGTTTTGAGAGTGCGTTCCGTTTCACCAAAAACATGTTGCATAAAACAGTAAATTGTAAAATAAGTGATGTATATTAGCAACATAAACAAGTGTACCACAATGTTTTATGGGCCAATACAAGGCATTTTTAATAAATAAAACGAGAAATGTATTTCATGCATATTCCCTATTGTGTGAAGAATGATATGAAAGAGAAAGGACTGATGATGCCGTGACGTCTAATAGGGAAGAATGAAAGAAGATAATATGTTGCGCCGACTCCAAGCAGACCACCGACGTCATTTCTTCACCACTGCTCTCAAAACAGTGAAGGAAAACATTCTAGGCTATAGTTGCTGTCAGTTATGATCGCAATAGCGGTCATTGACCCACCTACATTTATTAAAGTTTTAACTAAGAAATCCAAAAATAAGCCCGTTCAAGTCTTGAATCGTCATCTATCGTGGTCTTCAACATTGTTTCTAATGAAAAACGATACATTGTTCATTTGTTTTGGTTCGTACGACGAGAAATTAGGAAAAGGGCAATGAACTCTATTGCTATCTTAACTGGCAGCAACTATAGGACCTTTTATTAATTGAGTCCTAGGACTCCTAGTACCAAAATAATCGAAGATGTTTGACAACCACCATCCAACCTGCGCTGGGCCCGCTCGTTGGATATCCCCACAGCCCCACTTCCTCTCACTTCTTCCGACTGTTGTATTCTGCAGTCTGGTTATGCAAATGATATGGTAGGTTCATGTGAGCACTGTAGTGTCTGTAGTCTTGGTCGTATTGATTTCTTAGATAATAAGTCGGAAGTCTAACCAAAAAGTATACCTCTTTTTTCACGTAGTCGCAATTTTCCATGCTCCTATCCTTTTCTATCGCTTAGAACCGTCATTTGCTAGAGCGAGACACAGCGTGCTGCCGCATGCGATAGCATTCTTGCTCTTATCCATTTTAATTAGTCTACAATTGGATTTTGGACCTGTTTGTCTCGTAGCTTATTGCTAAAAAAAGGCACTAGGCCTCTTATCAAATTGGTTTTGCAAGAGACGCCTTCTACTGACCTCACTCTCAAGGCACACCCCACAGGGAATACTATCCTGTCGTGTTCAATTCACTCTACTTCAGCTTTTACGGACACCTTTTCAATATATTAAAATGGATGAACTGCATTTTTGATGCTAGACTTTGTTTTCCATCAGGATTTTTTCAGTACCGGCCCTGTTTGCATTTTATTCTCGATAAGTGGCAAACGACATTCTTCCTTTTACATGGGGCTATAAAATAACTGGCGAAATGTAACACCTCACCTCTGCCCATCCCTCCGGGGAAAGCAAGTGTGATCAAAATCGAAAGTCATTTATGTAAATTAGGCTAAGAATATTAGCATGGTTCTTATCACGCTTTAATTAGCTTCACCTAACTATGTCAAAAAATCTTAGAAGTTAAATTTGACCCACCCACTTCCCGGTTTCCGATTGAGCTGAAATTTTGCATACATAGGTTTGGATGACAATGTATAGTTAGCTAAGTGATGTCATTTTAAATCCAATATGGCGGACTCCCAAAGATGGCGGCCTAGCTATTTTTTATGCATTCCAATGATATTGGTATCAAAAGAAAGGGTTTGCTAAGAAGGATACGAGAAATAAAATAACGTCACTCTAAAGCGTATTTTTTCACTTAGAGTATGTTATTATTGAATCGCCAGAGAAACGAGACGACAAAAAAATACTAATTAGTTCGTCAGTTAGATTATCAAAAAATATTTGACCCGTGTTTTTTCTTTTGTTACGTAAACCAAAATTGATAAAGTTATGACGCTTTTAAAATTCTCAATACGTCACGCCTAGGTATAATTTTTACCTAGTTCTGACGTCACGAGCCCCCACTCCCGAGTTTTGATGCGTTTTATCTTTGTCAATATTCATTGATTTACACAAACAAAAAATACGCGTCCATTAATTTCCAGTACTCTCAACTGACGGACTAAATAGATTTGCAATTTTTTTATACTGTCGTCATGCCTATTAAAAAGACAGTACCCCAAAAATCCAGATCACCAATTCCTAGTATATGCACTGGGGTGAAGGTACACCGCACCCCCAGCAGAAACGATGCAGTGATAGATAGATTAATGGTGTGACCGTCGGACTGCAAGTCATAGGTCTCGAGTTCGAACTCAAGGCGCGCACGTCTGGACGGAGCTAGCTCTCCGTCCGTCGCATCGTCGTCCGCGTTCGTGTTCCACGCGCGCCTCAAAGAGAGTCGGCAAAAGGAGGGGGTCCGCAAGGGCCGATGCCTGCCGGGGCTGCGGGACTGTTTGAAAGAGATACCGTGGCCCCGGAACACAAAGGGCGATGAAGGAACATGGATGGGTTTTAAAAGTCTGACAGTCTGACGCTCCGCCCAGAGCGGGAGGAGTCATTTGATTATATACCACCAGAAAAAAAAGGCACGCACCTCTGATTTTTCTAATTCCTGTGCGTATTGTATCTTGCCTCGGTGAAGGAAAACATGGTGGGGAAATCAGCATGCCTGAGCGAAATTTCTTGACGGCATGTAAAGCCGGCAGAGGCCGGTTGGGCGGCATAAAAACTCTGACAAGAAAGAAAGAAAATCAGTAACTTAACAAACTCCTCAACAATATAACTAATTTCCATTTTGAAAGAGGCAAAAATGCCTAGAAGTCGTGTGAGAGTTCTCAGAATTATCTTGAATGAACTTGTGAACGGATACATCACTCATGAATGATATCATACTAACTGTTTACATTATGTGGTAATGGGCCGTTTAGTTTCATCTTTTTTGTATTAAGGACTTTCCACTTGTCTTTCGTAATACATCCGTATAATTTTACTAATTTAAATAATAATACAATAAATGATAAAATATTCATAATTTTATTATTTTAACATGTTAAAATTAATAGCCCGCCCTTATAGTCAAAACTCTGATCACTTTTTGACAGTGCGAGTCATATGGTCTCGTGTTGGCAACGTTTTACATGAAAATATTTTTGGTGTATCACTGTCCGCGATAGCTTACTGAACAAATTTAACTGATAATTAAGACTTTAAATGTCTAGTTATACCTCAAATTGAACTATTTGAATTGAAATATTTGAACCAAAATGGCAACAAGAGTACTCGTACGTACCGAACATTAATTATAATTAAACTATGCACCACAGACACAAGGCCGCAGTGATTCAACCACTAACTGAAGTAACTGTTCTAATGGAAACTAACGCAGCGGTTACGTGATAACGTTCACGAAATATCTGTTTACTGGCATATGTCCGCGGCTTCGTCCGCGTTCGGTAACTGTCCCGCGGGATCATACTACCCGGATATAAAGTATCCTATATGTTAATCCAGGTTATAAACTATCTTCGTGCCAAATTTCATCCAAATCCGTTCAGTAGTTTTCGCGCGATAGAGTACCAAACATCAACCATCCATCCTCACAAACTTACGAATTTATAATAAGTAGAATATGCTGTAGAGACGAAATGAAAAGTAACAGTAGATATCCCCTGGGTAAAATAAACAGATGTGTGTTTAAACATAACATAACATCACGCTTGTAAATCTCCTTTAGGGCAGAGATCTACTAATTTATTACTTCTCGGTATAAAATCGTTGACTATAAAAATTGGTGATCTTGAAAATATTCCATTAATTGTTGATGGCGAGGAGCTCGTGACTAAATAATAACAGCCGCTCGGGTCGATCTTTAGGTTAAGCCGTGCTTGCCTAGGTTGGTCTGTGGATGGGTGACCACTCATTACATACCGAGTTTCCTCCGTGCCTCGGAAAGCACGTTAAGCAGTTGGTCCCGGCTGTCATTTGTGATCTTTGACAGTCGTTACAGGTAGTCAGTGGCCCAAAAAGTCTGACAACCAGTCTTACCAAGGGGTATCGTATTACCCAGTACTAACTGGGTTGTGGAGGTCAGATAGGCAGTCGCTCCATGTAAAATACTGGTATTCAGCTGCATCCGGTTAGACTGGAAGCCGACCCCAATAAAACTTAGGAAAAGGCTAGGCAGATGATGAATTGTTGATGGCGATCATGTTTTATCTGGAGTCATTGTAACTGCCTGCCTAGTTGGTTAAATAAGTTAGCAACTTTACAACAACAAACTACACCAACGAACTGACAACAACACTACAGTAACGACTACAAGGTCGCAACCGCGGCTGCTAAGCATAAGGTTCTATGTTCGATTCCCGGTTTGGGCATTGTTATTGAGTTTTTCCATCAGGAATTTCTCAGTAGCAGCCTCAGAGTCTGGATTTGAGCAAAGCATTCAATTTAATATAATAATAAATGTCCTCCTGAAAAAAATAAAATTAAGAAAATCTCTTATCGTGTTATAATGACCTCTTCAGTCGACGGCACTCCTGCCAGACGTGATTATTTTCATTACAAACGCGCACGATTAAATGTGAAATGAATTTCGTGTGATATAATTTATGGGCGACTCGGTTTAGAGCTGGTAAATATAATATATAGTGCATAAAGCATGACAAAGAAAATTAGTTAATGTAAAAGAAAATATAATTTGTAGACTTTTGTTCTCCTTTGAACATAGAAAATACCTTGGTCTCTCTCTTGGGTTTTTTTGCCGCCCATGGGTCTCTGACATGGCTTCACATGCCGTCGAGAAATATCTCCCAGGCATGCTGGTTTTCTCACGATGTTTTACTTCACCGAAGCAAGTAATAATTAACAATACGCACATGAATCAGAAAATCAGAGCTGTCTTGGGTACCAACACACACCATATACCTTGGTGACAAGATTAGCTATCCATCAAGATTGGCAAGAAGGCTGATTTACTAGAATATACCGGGGTATATTCTTGCCCCTATTATATGGGGCTGAAATACAACTCGTGAAATGTGGGTGTGTACTATAGGTACCTCTGCTCGACTCTTTGGGTGTTACGGGTGTGGCGTTATGCTAACGGGGAGTACTAAAGAATTCTAGCTAGGATTAATACTCCTTAGATGGTAACGCAGACAAATGGACAACACTATACTGTTCTCCTTCGTGTCACTGGCACGAAACGATTTTTTTTTTACCTTTGACTTAGCCTCGTCGGAGGCAGACCTGGCAGCGCAGGGGACACTTAAGGCCCTTCTAACCCTAAAATTAGCAACTCTATTTGTGGTGGTTCAAACTTCGTTTGAAAAACTGTTAGAATAAAGTTCTAATCAGCTTGCACAAGCGGTTGTTGCGGCCGAATAGTGCGAAATGAGTGTTTTTTTTGCGATTTACAAAAAATCTATTGATTGGACTAAAAAGTAAAACACATAAGACCTGCTTTATAGTTAGTTCAGTTAGTATGCAAAGTTTCATGATCTAATTTGAAGTACTTTTTGAATACCAGCGATTTATTGTTCCATTTGGAGGTAACTTTGGAATTTTTTACTATCGAGAAAAGTTTATGGAATCGTGTTTTCGTCACACATAGTGCTTAGCATTAATCCTCAACTTTACCATATATTTATTTAAAAATTAATGCTGCAGTATTTAAGTCGTAACGGAGGATCATGCTAAGCCATTTGAGGGGTTATAGGCCCTTAAACTGCATGTTACGGGGCTTCGAGGCAGGATAGGAGGTGACTCATAGTTTGCGACACATCTCCACTCTCCTACCGTCATATTAAATTTACAAAGAATTCATCATTTGATGCGCAAAAAGGCTGCCGCACAGAGCCTCGCCTTTTTGCTAATTGGACATCCCTTTCGAATACCAATATGCCAACAGAAGGGGTGCCAATTAATGCAGGCGTGCGTACGTCGTGGACTAGATCGCAAAAAGTCTGACGCTAACGTCACAGAGTAGATCGCAAAAACACAAGTAATACACGTTTGCGTCGGATGTCGAAACGGAACGCATATAATATGTAATTAAAGAATTTAACACCTTAAAACAATTTGTTTAACTTTTACTTGAGACATGAGGAAAATGTAACACTTAGTAAGAACAATGAAACAATTAACTCTTTACAAATCATAATATAAATTCTTTACTAAGTATGTAAATTGTAACTGAATATGCAAGGCAAAGCTATGTACACTCCATAGTAGTCAAAATGTGTCTGTATGTCCGTTTCCGATTTTGATGTTTTGTTTTATTAAATCATTGCCAAGAGTTGAGATGCATAGCGTGTGATTGGGCAAGCCTATGATTAGAAGTGCATGGACTGATGATACCCTGTGGAAGGATGTGTCGTGGATGAACACCGTATGGTTTTGGTCTGACAGACCCCTCCGTCCGCCGGCCCCACGGCGAAGGACATCCATTGAGGATTTCCACACGAAAAAAAAGGATAATAATCTTTTACGTGTGGTTAGTGCCTAACCTGGTGTCAGAGTTTTTGTGCCGCCCATGGGCCTCTGATTTGGCTTTACATGCCGTCGAGCAATATCTCTCAGGCATGCTGGTTTCCTCATAATATTTTCAGGAAAGATAATGTAAAATATGTCTTAAGGCTGTAGTATCTGCTAAATTTAGCAACTCTATTTGTGGTGGTTCAAACTTCGTTTGAAACACTTAGAATAAAGTTCTAATCAGCTTGCACTACAAAGTGGTTGTAACGTCGGTCACTGCGGGCCGAATAGTGCGAAATGAGTGGTTTTTATTTAATTGTAGCCTAATAAATCATTAGATCTAAATGCCAATTGTACACTTTGTGAAGAAAAAAGTGACAAATATTTGTGTGAAAAAAATATACTAAAACTTAATGCCGTTTAGGAGTAGTTACGAAATTTCAAAGAAAAAATGCTTCACTTTGAATATTTTTTTCATATAGTAATAATAAAGATAGAATTATTTCAATTGTACCAATTCAAGTTTAGAGCGTAATAAGCACATATATTTTTTTGCACATTTATATTCACTCATCAAGGAGGCGTTACATGGAGAAAACCTCTCGTTAGCAGATACCACCCCCTTAAATAATAAAACACTTTTACATGTATAGGAAAATCTAAAATCCATGCGGACGATGCAAATGCGATGTCGCGAGCACAGCGCGTATAATAATAAGCAACCCATTTTCAAGAATACGAGTTTCTTAAAAACTCGTATTCTTGAAAATGGGTTGCTTGCATGGCGTAAAAAGCTTTTTAAATACTTACAAAGTTTTAAAATAATTAACTATCATGAGCAACCAAATACTTGATGGTGTAAAAACATGCTATGTTGACGTTATTTTGTAGTAAAGTAACTACGAAGTAAGTTTATTATTTTACTTGAGTTTTTAACTTGAGTTTATGTTTTGACCGATAGAACATTGAAGGCGATTTTCGTCGTAATCACCACGTTAGTCTGAATTCTGTTTTTTTTTAATGGTTTATTGGTAAAAGTTAAAGTTTGTCAGAATGGACTAGTTTTTTCACTGCCATCTAGAAATGACAGCTAAAAGTCAAGTGGATTAACTACATTGGCTGTACGATTATCATCACGCCACGTTATAGGGGGCGAACCTATTGCCGCGAGCTCCTCTGTACCATATGCGTTATATTTATCTAAAAAATAACACTATTTACTCTAACATAACAACTAAAATACCGTAATACAAGCCCCATACATATTACGCTTGAAAATAGCCCAGTACAGCTTGAAGGCACAAATAAAAATGCTAAAATCTGCCATGGCGTGTGCCCAAGACATGCAATATTGCAAATAGCTCCACGATGTAGGGATATCACGCTGCCATATATTTGTTCTTTGAAGTCATTGTGCAGTTAAATATTTTAATAATGGTCGCACACACACATCTATTAACTTTAATGAGTTATAAGTTTAATACCTAAGTTTATGACTCTTGCAGGGCAAATGTCAAAAATAATTAAAACCTAGTATTCGTAGAATTGGAGCAGCGGTGGCCCAGTGGTGGCGGCCACGACTTTCGAACAGTAAGTCGTGGGTTCGAACCCAGGCAGGCGCATTACTTTGTGTAATTTATTTCATCACCGCTGCTCTCAAAACGGTGAAGGTAAACATCGTGAGGAAAACGGCATGTCCTAGAACCAAAAAAATCGAAGACGTGTGACATCTACCAATCCGCACTGGGCCCGCGTGGTGGATTATAGCTATTCTCATCTCTTTACCCTATTGTTATCTTCACTCAAAACTTTGTGCTGATAAATGCATTGTATAGTACGGGGTCGTGTCGTGGAGGTATTTATGGGCTATATATTCCTCAAATGGCTTAGCATGATCCTCCGTTACTCCTAAAATACTGCAGCATTAATTTTGAAATAAATATATGGTAAAGTTGAGGATTAATGCTAAGTCCTATGTGTAACGAAAACACGATTCCATAAACTTTTCTCGATAGAAAAAAAAACCTAAGTTACCTCCAAATCGAACAATATACCGCTGGTATTCAAAAAGTACTTGAAATTAGATCATGAAACTTTGCATACTAACTGAACTAACTATAAAGTAGGTCTTATGTGTTTTATTCAATCAATAGAGTATTTGTACATCGCCAAAAACCACTCATTTCGCACTATTCGGCCGCAGTGACTGACGTAACAACCGCTTTGTAGCGCAAGCTGATTAGAACTTTATTATAACAGTATTTCAAACGAAGTTTGAACCGCCACAAATAGATTTGCTAATTTTAGGGTTAGAAGGGTCTTAAAGTAAAATTATGAAATTATAATCTTGTACTTCGTTAACGGTATTTTTACACCCATAATTATATGCAGTAGTTTCTGTGTGACGGGCAATTTTTAAACGTTAGTAATCAGTCAGAATATTCTTACAAATGAGACCTAAAGACCAATTTACTGTATTTTATTACTTTAGATTACTAAAGCAACAATAAATATAACATCGCTGTTTACCTCATGATTGAATCATTGAGAAGTTCAAACGGATACATCTTGAGTCATCACATCAACGCACGATCTTTCATTGCCACAGATCATAATGACTCGATGAGTCGCGTGGCACCGATTTGTACTACATTCTACTTCCTTTGCTTAACAATAGATGTTTCTTGATGGGTTTTGTTCATATTTTCATTTTCCGAATGAGGTGAGGAGCTCGTGGCTAAATAAAAACAGCCGTTAGGGTCGATCTTTCGGTTAAGCGCTTGTCTAGGTTGGTCCGTGGATTAGTGACCACCCGTTACATAGGTGCCGAGTTTCCTCCGTGCCACAGATGGTTCCGGCTGTCATTTGTAGATCTTTGATAGTCGTTACAGGTAGTCAGTGGTCTGAAAGTCTGACAACCAGCCTTACCAAGGAGTAAGACAAAGAAGGGAAGGGAACGCAGTCGCTCCAACAATGTTTCTTGTGTAGAGTTACTTAGTTCGATCAGAATGCTTGCTCGTGAAGGGTCTGTTTACATCTTGTAAGACTGGATGTTTTGAAGTAATAGACTTGGTATTTGTAGTTCCTCGGCATCCCCAAGTAGATGGCTTGACCTGTTGTAGACCAAATAGCCTTGCGTGCCAAAGCGATAAGTTAAATACCCCTACAATAAATATGTACTTGACTAAGTTCGTTGCACTTGTGGCTAACTGTGGTTTTAAGGTTGATGGTGTAAAGTGTAGTTCCATTGAACTGCGGTGAATCACCAGCAAATATTGTCGCACCTATGAGTAACAAGTAACCACCCTGGCATATTTTTACACTAATGGTTTTGCCCTCTTGAGGAGCTCGTGGCTAAATAATAACAGCCGCTCGGGTCGATCTTTAGGTTAAGCCGTGCTTGCCTAGGTTGGTCTGTGGATGGGTGACCACCCATTACATACCGAGTTTCCTTCGTGCCTCGGAAAGCACGTTAAGCAGTTGGTCCCGGCTGTCATTTGTGATCTTTGACAGTCGTTACAGGTAGTCAGTGGTCCAAAAAGCCTTACAACCAGTCTTACCAAGGGGTATCGTATTACCCAGTACTAACTGGGTTGTGGTGGTCAGATAGGCAGTCGCTCCATGTATAATACTGGTATTCAGCTGCATCCGGTTAGACTGGAAACCGACCCCAATAAAACTTGGGAAACGGATAGGCAGATGATGATGGTTTTGCCCTCTTGAATATAAATTTTGATGGATGGAGAGGGAGAGGAAGACCAAGGAAACGATTGATTGTGTGAGGAGTGAATAAGTGATATGAAATAAAAAGGAGTAAATGATAGCGTGACGGTTGACAGAGGAGAATGGAGAAAAAAAATTCGGCCGAGAGCGAGTCGGACTCGCACACCGAGGGTTCCGCACAAACTTTATTGAATACATTATAAAACATATGTAAATGGGTATTTTTGCGAATTTTACCTTTAATATAAGCCCGACGCGGACGTTTCGACCGGATTGCACCAGCCGTGGTCGCGGGAAGACTGACTGACTGACTGTTCTGATCGTGAAAGTTAAAAAAGACAACTTTATTGAATGAAAGGTAAATTGCGGTTTATGATATATGACGTATTATGAAAAAACTACTAACTAGATCTCGTTTATCATTCTCTTATTTTAGAAGTTACAGGGGGGTGAACACATTTTACCACTTTGGAAGTGTCTCTCGCACAAATTATTCAGTTTAGAAAAAAAATATATTAGAAACCTCAATATCATTTTTGAAGTCCTATACATAGATAACCCACAAGTTTGGGGTTGATGAAAAAAAAAAATTGAGTTTTAGTTCTAAGTATGGGGAATCCCCAAAATTTATTGTTTTTTTTTTCTATTTTTGTGTGAAAATCTTAATGCGGTTTACAGAATACATCTACTTACCAAGTTTAAACAGCATAGTTCTTATAGTTTCGGAAAAAAAGTGGCTGTTACATACGGACGTACAGACAGACAGACATGACGAATCCATAGGGGTTCCATTTTTGCCATTTGGGTACGGAACCCTAAAAATGTGTTGAGCCGACCCCAAGTAACATAGGACAACGGCAGGAAGATGACTATGTTGGTATTTTCCTCTTCGGAATAAATTCCATAATTTATCTGATGGTTGGTCCCATTTTCTTTCACTGAAGTTATATTGGAATATTCTAGGTTGCGAGCAGGGTACTTCGAGCCTTTGTAAGAGGTAACGGTTCTGCAACTGCAAGTTGTTTTATCTCTAAAATCTTGTGGACCCGTCCCACCGTTTCGGCGAGAAGCGAGATGAGCTAGCAATTATAAACGTGTTGTTTGTTTGATGAGTTCTTGCTGGTGGAATGAACACTCGGCCATCAACTATCAATACATGTATCTCTTTGACTGACACATGAACTTACAACCTTTAGTACGTTTTTTGAACGAGAAAATAGTCGAATGACTAGTCGCTTCCTTGTCTGCAGCCTAGTGGCAGGTGTCTTCGTCTTTAGCTGTTCTAATAACAACATTAATATCATCGTCCACTGCCCAACTTCACCCACTGCAGGGTTCAGGCCTCTCATTGTTTGTGCCAATCTCCACGCTCCACTTTTTTCTGGCGAAGAAAATGCTGTTATGTGGGGCTTGCACCTACTAAAAAGTCTGTCGTCTGCACCAGTTTCCTGCTTCTTGGAGTAGCCCCGAGTACTGCGTTGCATAACGCTCGCAAAATCTCCACGCTGTTCCTGCTTCATCCAGGTCTTACCCCGATAGCAACAATGTCGTCTGTCTATCTCGCCGCCGAACAACAACACCTGTATTAAAAAAACAAGGACCAGTTAAACCGGAAATTAAATAGAGGAAAACTCAACATTAATTTTGCTTCGATCAGCTCTTGATCATTATAATTTATTTCGGCACACATACGAAACATTCGGAACGTGGAGAAAGTTCTCGATGCCAGTTATCTTGTAATTTGACGATTGAATGAACAAATAATTATAATATCCGGCTGTCTGTCTGTTGTTATTATGTTGTCCAAATATTGGACTTTCATTATCTTACGGAATTCTGTAATGATGTTTTGTAATAGGTGGTCATAAAATATTTTTCTTTGGTGAGGCAAAAACTTTAATTCAATCTTTATCTGATGGTGTGCGAGCAGTACAGAGGCTTTGAGGCGTTCCTCCTGCACCAGATCCCTCTCCGGTCGTATTTCGTGGATTGCCGTCCCATCAGACTATGTAATAAGGGACTATCGGAGTAAGAGAAGAGAGAGTGCTTCTGTGTCTGCGCACGCACTTCATCATCTCCCTAGCTTTTCCCAACTGAGTTGTTTTCGGCTTCCAATCTAACCAGATGCAGCTGAATACCAATATTTTACATGAAGCGACTGCCTATCTGACCTCCACAACCCAGTTAATACTGGGTAATAACGATATCCCTTAGTAATACTGATTGTCAGACTGTCCGCGCACACACTTGTGCACTATGATATCTCCCGCGCCGATGGCTAAGCCGCCATGGCCGAGGGTCGGTCTAGTAGACGATTATTATATTTGCAACTTCAGACGTCAAAAAAGTGCTTATTCGACAAAGAATAATCCTCATTTGAATAAAACAGCTCCTTGAGGCCATTCCGGTTTAATGAAAGTGTTGACGGAGAATCTGCAGCGTCGACAAAAATAAATATTATATTATGCTGATTGTGAGTTTTGTAAAGGAAGAAATATTAAAATTAAATAGGATTTCAAAACAAGCTAAGTTATATTTGCATCTTTCTTTATCGTGTGGTTAGTGCCTAACCTGGTGTCAGAGTTTTTATGCCACCCATGGGGCTCTGACTTGGCTCTACATGCCGTCGAGAAATATCTCTCAGGCATGCTGGTTTACTCCCGATGTTTTCCTTCACCGAAGCAAGTGATAATTATACAATACGCACATGAATCCAAAAAATCAGAAGTGTATGTCTTGGGTTCGAACTTCAGGCCTCTACTTGACAGTCCGCTGGGCTATCACTGCTAGCACCTACTATTGCTACTAAGAAATTCTAGATGGAAAAACCCAATATCACTTTGCCCGACCTGATAATCGAACCCAGCTAGGACATCAAGCTCAGTACCTCTTCATCTAATATTATGTGTATCACATAATTGGTTAATCTCGGTTGCATTGTACATTGTGTTGCATAATAAGTATTTGATTAATGTTGTCCTGAACTGGATGCCCCTCCCATTAAATATGGGAACTGACTACTACCTGTCTGTACTATCGAGTTCATTAACGGTCCGCCATTTTTCACCCTTAAGACGTAAGGAATAAGGTTGATAAGTGGTCGACCGGCAGTAAACTCTGTAGTATAGGATGATTTGAAGATATACTTGATTTTATCCGTCAACCAGTCAAACCTGGTTGGTTTTGTGGTATGTTTGAGATTTCCACTTTATTTATGCGATCGACAATGCTTTTTGTTGTTGACGCCTTGATATTACAGCTACACGCTGTAAAGCAAAACAACAGCAGCATTACTTGTATTCAGCTGCATCCGGTTAGACTGGAATCTGACTCCAACATAGTTGGGAAAAGACTAGGCAAATGATGAGGTACACACACTAAAGCTGATTGACCTTTAAACCCGGTTTCATTTAATCTAGCCTTTCCCTGCATTGAAGAGTAACCAACGGGACCCTATTACCAAGCCTCGGCTGTCCGTCCGTCTGTCTGTCAGCGGGCTGTATCGCATGATCCGTAATGGGTAGACTGTTGAAATTGTATTTCTGAGGCAACAGAAATACACAGAATGTGTATTTCTGTTGCCGCTATAACAACAACTAATAAAAAAGTATATAAAGGGGGTCTCCCCTACTGCGAAGGTCGGCGAGTCCGATTCGCTCTTGGCCGGTTTTTTTCTACTGTGCTTATAAACTTAAAGAATTATTCGGTTCTTCATCAGCGGTAATTTATAAACGTGACGCGTTCGTACTTCGATATGATGAGTTGTGGGCTTTTCGCAAATTCCTATCGTCAATATGAAAAACCAATTGCCAAGTAATAAAATGTGAATTGCGAGCGGTTTCATGTAAACATTTTGCGCTGGATTTTGTACTGTTTTCTTTCATATGTATTTACGTATTTTATTCGCAGCTGTTATAATAAAGCGTTATTATTGGATTCGAATGTTAAGGCGCCTCCCCGAGCAAATGACCTTGAACGAGCAGTTTTTTGGAGCCTACTCCTCTTTATCCAAAAGAAATACCAACTAATAAAAAATACATTAAATTACTACATATTCTTAACTCCAAAATTGTCGTTTAATTTTTTTTAAGTTGCTTAATTTTTAATAAATCCCCTCACAACGAAACCACAGAAATGAGAAATAATGATTTATAAAATGCTACTCCTCGTAAAGTAACCATTATTTTGATTTGCTACTTATACTAATGGATAGACAATTTAATATTTTTTTCCAAACGACGTAAATTTGAATTTATAAAGAATAAAAACCACCCATTTCGCACTATTCGGCCTGCAGTGACTGACGTAACAATCACTTTGTAGTGCAAGCTGATTAGAACTTTATTTTAACAGTATTTCAAACGAAGTTTGATCCACCACAAATAGTGTTGCTAATTTTGCTCGGGGAACCGCCTTAAACTTCTCATTGTAGTACTGGGACAACTGATTACTTTGATGTTCATTTTAGAGGACATTCATCATCAATAATCATCATCAGTCTCTTGCGCTTATCCCAATTCATTTGTGGTTGGCGCAGCATGTCTTTTTCCATACTTCTCTATTACTCGTCATCTCAGCAGTCACCTCCTTTCTAGGCATATCATCCTTTACACAGTCCATCCATCGTTTCTTTGTATTTGTATTCCTCTACTCTTATACGCATCTACATTCATACTCATAACTTTCTTCATGACATTTTCCCCTTTTGGGCCATTATTGAGGCGAATTCTGAATCTTAAGATTTCTGGTCCTTTTTTTTTTCTTTTCGGATGCGAAATCATCAAATGAAGCCTCCTGCTCTGGGCGGAGCAGGAGGGAGTGTCAGACTTTTACTGACTAAAACCCATCCATGTTCCTTCATCGTCCTTTGTATTCCTGGGCTGCGGTATCTAAATAAAATAAACAAATAAATATTGCTGGACCATCTAGTGCCACACTAAGCAACGAGGCTTGTGTCGTGGACACCAGATAGTTGATATACTACATAGATACTTTTTGTTTATAAATACATACTTATTATACATATAAACATCCATAACTCGGAAACAAATGTCCATTGCTCATCACACAAACATTTGCTCCAACCGGGACTCGTTCCCGGGACCCTAAGAACGTAAGGCAGCGTCACCACCGCTACGCCATTCGGGTCGTCATCTCTTTCGAATAGTCCCGCAGCCCTGGAAGATTCCTGGTCCTTAAGTTCAGCAATGGTCCTATGGACAAAGTTAGTGATGATGCCTATGTTTTAACTTTACCTGTCTTTTACAACATCACCATGTTTTTGCTCTTGTCCCGTTCTACTCGGAGACAGCGCAACACGTTTTTTCCTTTCATTCCCCCTGTCAGACGTCACGTCATCATTTGCTTCTTTCTCTTTCATTTCTCTCTGTCTCCATCCATCAACATTGATATGCATCACTGTTGTAGGTAGTTATGTGTAGTCATCAATACATTTATAAATTAATTGATTATTAAATGACTTGTCTATTCCTTTTTAAAATTAAATGGGAAATTACAATAACATCTTTTTCGTCACTTGTCGTATATTATATGAATAAGGGGATAAACCCCGTATATCAAGTAAGATGTTTCCTCAATGATCTATTTGTATAATAACCTGTTAAACTAGAGGAGGTTTTAAATACAGGTTCTTCTATCTATCGTATTCTTCTTTGGATCTCTCCTATCTTTCAAGTTTTTTTTCCTTCGGTGGAAAATTTTCGAGGGAAAATATAATGACCACCAAAAATAACTTTGTGACCACTAACATCTATTACCTAAAATATCAATTGATCACCAAATTTAGAAAATTGAGCACCAAAATTTAATGAGGTGGTTGATGACAAACTAGTTTTGTCTAGACCGACTTGGGGCACCCCGACACTGATAGATTAGGTTAGAAGGGTATGGCGGGGTCGAATGAGCGAGCAAAGCGGTTATTTTTTGAACCATCCAGAAGTATGAGCCCCGCTGCGGGGCTCCGTCGACCGGGTCTCCCTCGACTAGGATGCAAGAGCATAACAGTTCAATTTCTGGTAGTCATTAACTAAAAAAATAATTTTTGGTTCTAATTTCAAGACAAAATAGGGATTAATTTTGATGATCATTTACTAATTTTGGCAATCAATGTATGAAAAAATATTTCCAAAATTTTCTCCTAAATTACGAGCCTTACTTATTGCGTGAATACTTTATCTTCGCAATATTGACTTGTCTCATTGGATGGTTTGTCCTACTGGCGGAGGTACTTTCATACAAGTCTAAAAGCTTGGCTGGCCCTTACAACATAACAACTCTTCATTAGGGTTCCTGAACAGTCTATTTGCCTTATCCTTATGGGCTTGCCGAATTGTTGGCCCTTAGGCACGCCACTGAATATCCTGGTGTTTGTTCATTCATTATTTGCTAGTAAACAAAAGTCCCAATGGACATTTAAATCATTTGCAGAGTTAAATAATAAATCATTATTTTTTTTACATTACAGCTTATGATCTGTCGATTTGTAAACTGGTCTTATCTATATTTACGACTATCTGTCTATCTTTAGTTGGTTGTAGGCAGAGATCTCCTAAATAGTGCCGGAGATACGCCTATAGGCTTTTGACGACCGGTTGTAGGCTGATGTCATTCGGTAAAAAGTTTATTCTCTATGAATTTCCTTGTTTGGTTGTTATGTGTATCAGTTTCAAGTTTGTGTTCGGATATTTTCAAATGTTTGGCTTTATCTAGCTTTGTTGAACTGTCGCGCTGGAATAGGGATTGACTAAAAAAATATGATTCTGTTTAGTCCGTCAGTTAGATTATCAAAAAATATTTGATACGTGTTTTTTGTTTTATCAAATTAATAAAAATTGACGAAGATAAGACGCCTGTGACGTCGCATTTGAGTAAAAAATGTACTCAAATGTACACGAGTTTTCGAGGCACTGTATCATCTTAATTTTTATTTACGTGATAAAATAAAAAAATATGTGTCCAATATTTTTTGGAAATCTATCTGACGGAGTAATTCGTTTTTTTTTTGTTATCTACCCAATCGGCAGTCCAAGATTCGACAGGCCGTTACCGGTAGAGGTCCTCAACATCTTCCTGCGCATGTCCCATTCTACTCGGGGTCGGCACAACACGATTTCTCCTTCCATTCTCCCCTGCCAGACGTCACGGCATCTTAAACTCCTTTCTGTTTAATATTTCATCAAAATCGGATAAATAGTTTAGGCACTACGGTGGAACATACGTAAATACAAACATACATACATAGACTGCTAAAATCATAAACCTTCCTTTGGCTTCGCCTTAGTCGGGTAAAAAGGTGTGAGTACGTGTTCCTCGTTCGTACATGACAATAATTGGATCTCAACACAAATAAATTATATCATTTTAACATTATCGATGCCCCTCAGACTCTCTCCGTCTCATAATTATCTGGATCCAAAAATAGCTGGCAACATACACAAATGTTTTAAATAACAATAATTTTATAACAATGTGCTGGGCACATGTTGTTCCGTTTTGTTTTACAAACACGCCATGTCCGTATGATCTTTTTGTACAATTAAATTGTTGGTACACGTCTTGGGCACCGTTCGTTTATTTCTGCAATGGTTTCTGCTCCGATTTTAAACGCTCTTCATAGGGATGAATGTCAAATCAATGTTCTTGTGCCCCTATTTATGCCAAAAAATTTGATTGAAACAATATGTCTTTTTCACCTATACACCACTAAGCCGTCTTGTTGATCACCCCTTTCCAGCAAAGTCATCTAAGCCCTATAAGAGAGTAAAAGTTTTAATAAGGTATTTTAACTTTTCATCTAAGTTAGTCGTGTTTTTAATTTGGCTGAAGAAGAAATTCGCACTTAAGGCCCTTCTAACCCTAAAATTAGCAACTCTATTTGTGGTGGTTCAAACTTCGTTTGAAATACTGTTAGAATAAAGTTCTAATCAGCTTGCGCTACAAAGCGGTTGTTACGTCAGTCACTGCGGCCGAATAGTGCGAAATGAGTGGTTTTTTGCGATTTAAAAAAATCTATTGATTAGACTAAAAAAATAAAACACATAAGACCTGCTATAAAGTTAGTTCAGTTAGTATGCAAAGTTTCATGATCTAATTTCAAGTACTTTTTGAATACCAGCGGTTTATTGTTCGATTTGGAGGTAACTTTGGATTTTTTTTCTATCGAGAAAAGTTTACGGAATCGTGTTTTCGTCACACATAGGACTTAGTATTAATCCTCAACTTTACCATATATTTATTTCAAAATTAATGCTGCAGTATTTTAGGAGTTACGGAGGATCATGCTAAGCCATTTGAGGGATATATAGCCCTTATAACACGTAAGTAATTAGGAAATCTGTATTGCGTTCCAAAGCAAAAATCAATTCTTTCGTTCAAATGTAAGTTATAGGTTGGTAACGTCTCGCCTGTCGCAAGCATGATGACCTATCGCCGAAAAACCACGCAATGTGTCTAATTAGCAGTTAAAAATGGCGAGATGAAATTTACAAGGCGTTTTAGGGTTGAATGGTATTTGTACGCCAAATGGCAAAACATAGAGCACATACGAAAATGTAACATCTCGCACACTCTGTAACTACCTATGTTGACAAATAAACATTCTGATTCTGAAAGATTTGATTTTTGCTTTGGAACGCAGTACAGATTTCCTATTTCATAATAAGGTGAAATTCGCACTTAATCAGCTAAAGTGCGAATTTCACAGTTTGACATGTGACAGTATCATAATTGCTATGGAATATTCACTCTGACAGATCTTAAACGCCGTGTAGAACTATGATCGCATTCAGTTTCTTTAGTGAAATTCGGTCTGTGTCGCTGTTCCATCACAAAAGTTAAAATAAATTAACAACATTTTCCTTCTTCTACTTTTACCTTAGCTCAGTTAATATCGGCACTAGTATCACAACTTAGTGTTACCACACTGTACAACCTCCTTCACATAAAGGGTGTAAAACATCTCTTTACGAAGCCGAAAGGCACTTGTTCTCCCCGTCATTGCGATCATTTTTTTGTTCTACACCATACCTGGGAACCTTCTAGTTACGGAGATATTGGGGGTCAAAGTTCCAACTTTTTGACAAGTTTTTTTTTAAATACAAGTTTTTAATGTAAGTTTTTTACTTTAAATACCTCCACGACCCCCGTACTATTCAATCCATCCATCAGCACAATGTTTTGAATGCGTAACATTGAGTTCTACCACAATACATGATTTTTCACCCCAAAAAAAAAAGTCGTTTCCTAGCAATAATTTTTGCGTAAAGTTACTTAGTTTGATGTACAGAATGCTTGGTTGACGGCTTCGTGATGAGGTCTTTTACACCCTGTATAATGCATGTCTCATGTATGACATACCTTACTGCTCTCGACCTAAGGTTAGTTAGTCAAGTGGCACTGTCAATGGCATCAGTTCGATGCCCGGGCAAGGTCGTGTGACAAAATAAGTGAAAGCGATACGCACTGCATGTCTGTGCCGATACGCTTCGGGTAATGCTGCTGTAATGTGCGTGTAGTGGGGTTGGCAGAAGTGGTGTTTGGACTTTTTGGACAAAAAAAATCTTTTGCACAACAGGACGCTTGAATTTAATGGAGTTGGTTGAGCCTTCGAACCCTATTGACTTATCTTGACAATCCTTTGTGTAAAAGTAGATACAAGAAAAAAAAATGGCAGGATATGACCCCCGAATCTGGTCAATCCTCAAAACCAGAGAGAGTACACACAAGGTACTTTATCTATCTATATCAATCATTGATGTCCAACAAATGATGAACCAATGCCGTCTTTAGTCGTCAATTTCGTTTCGCCATCTACGCCTGGGTATTTTGCAATGCTGCTGTACGTTTAGGGACCCATGATGTTGTTGTTGTAGCTATCGTAACCTACAATGCTTCCGACATGTAGCAAACGTGTCAGCCCCAGTTCTACGTGAACTGGTCTGAATTTTGAGTAACGTTGGCAATTTGTGTCTTAGACCACAGTATTCAGCAGTTCCTTTTGCGGTCTGTTCTCGGGAAGGTTACAAACATTATCGGGAACATTATCGTGAAACAAATGCAAAAAAACAATTTATTGCATGTCACCTTATCAGTGCCGTAATCTAGGTTATTCGAGTTAGTATAGATAGCATCGATAGAGCTCTGTTTCTGTCGGTATTGAAGCGTTGGTGCTCGCGTGACTTGCTGTTGGTCAATATATGTCATGTTTGCTTGCAAAAGTGCTGGCGAAATTGGGAATTGGGCAGTAGGGCATGAGTACGATGTATACAAGGTGTATACGGATCCTCCACGAAGCCGTCAACCAAGCATTATGTACATCAAACTACGTAACTCAATACAGAACTAAAAAATATCACAAAGACGGGGAGAACAAGTGCCTTTCGGCTTCGTAGGTTCTTTTAACACCCATTAGCATGCCTGAGGTAAGAACCAGGCTTGTTGCCATGCTGTTTTTATGACATGGTTAAACGTATCAAGTGCAGTCGCATAACAGATCAGAGACTGCGCTCCTACCAAGAGCAGTGGCGATACAATGCCAAGGCAGAGCAGAATCTGGGCTAAGCCGATTGCACCTTCTAAGCTGAGATTTTTGTCATGGCACTGACTCACCTCTATACTCCGAACGTAAAGTATAGTCCTCCCGATCGAATTTTGATCGCTGCGGCCTATCTCGGCACACAGGCAGTGCATGTATCTGCACTCCTTTATCCCGCACTCTCATAGTTTCCGGAGAGAGATCAGGCGCGGTACCAGCTCTTGTGATAGTAAACTAGTAACCAGCAGTACAGGATTCAACCTAAGGATGCTGTAGGATTTGTCAGCAGATTGTTAGCTATTAGTTTTATTCTGATGATTGTGACCCTTGAATTTGGGATAATTAGTAGAGCTCGCTTGTTCAGTAATACCATGTTTAGACGTCTATTGAGACACGTTTCCAATTCTTCTTCTCTCTCTCACTCTTCTTCAACCTTTGGCAACCCAATGTTGAATGTAGATCTTTTCCAAATCTCTCCACTTTTAGCGGTTTTGTGTGATGGTTATCCATTTTCTTCCGGCCACTTTTATGAGATCGTCTGACCACGAAGTTGGTTGTCTTCCGAATAATGAAAATAAAAATTCAATACTAGTTTTTATGTTGGGTTTTATTGAAACTCCATCAAACATTGTAATAGCGACTAGGTCTTGTCCCAAAACTCCACCAACTCCAAAGGTAGCCGTTTTCTCTCCATTAATATTTCTTTTCTCTTTTCACAATATTATATGATATTAAAAACTGTAAATTACTAACATCTCAAGCCTTCACTGAATGTTTCGAGTCGCGTGCGCAAGGATTTTTATTAGATTCGTCTCGAGATCTCAGATCATATAGCACTCACGTGCAGTCGTTTTCTAAAGAATGCTCGTTATGTAAGTATGAACAATTGAAAATTGATGCTCAGTGGAATTGTTTTAACTTAGTAGTATGTAAGTAAAAGTTTCATTTTCCTTAGCATTTCGATGGCAATTTAAATTGAGTCAACCCAAAACGCGACGAGTTTGGCACTTTCAGTGGCGTCCATCAGCTCTTGTGATGTGCAAACAACAGGACAGGCAGGACACGATAATACATTTCCTATCGTTTGTGGGGCAACACCACAATTACAATCCAGAGCGGAAATTTATTATAAGACTAGCTGATGCCCGCGGCTTCGCCCGCTTGACAAATTATATACTAAAACCCTCCTCTTGAATCACTCTATCTATTAAAAAAACCCGCATCAAAATCCGTTGCGGAGTTTTAAAGATCTAAGCATGCATAGGGACAGACAGATGCGGCGCGGAGGATAATAATATGTAGTGATGCACAGATTAGCAGACGGATATTATTTTAATTGTAGAACATAATTAAGTTGAGGATGAGGATCCTTAGTAGTATTCTCTCTTGCCAAGTCTCTCTTTAATTCATTCTGTAGACATCATTACTTGGTTTAAGTTGAAAAATGTATGATATACAAATAAGAGAGGAAGTCTGAAAGTGGCGCCTGTGGCTTAAAACGTGTGTAGTAATCGGTTGGCTTGGTATCTGCATGTGATGCGGAGTAATGAGGTAAACGTCGGGAGGAAAGTTTTCAGTATGAATGTGGATGGGTGTAAGAGTAGAGGAAGACCAACGATACGATGGATGGACTGTGTGAAGGATGAAATGGCTAGATCTTCTCTGATTGGTAACTTGCTCTTTATTCCCATCATTATTATGTGGATAGGATAATATGATACGAAAATAGATTTTATAGTGGTTTCCGGCTCCTAAATACTTTGTTTGAAGTCCAAAAGTTCGTCTTAATCTTCAATAAATCATATCAAGGAAATGTTAATAGATTTCGCCGCGATTGACTATTTTAGGAAAGTAGAACAATAAAATGTCTTTAATTGGAAGGTAGATTGGTAAATTAGATTAAACCGGTTCTTGAGGTCTAGGTTGATACGTAGATTGTTTTTGGGAGCAGTTCTTGCATAACATGAAGTAACCCTACATAAATTAACCCATTCACACCTTTTTATTCATTAATTTAATTCCTTACTGAGAAAGAATTTGGGTAACTTATTTGACATTTATATTATATTGACATTGACAGTTTTTTTTTTTTTAATGATATATTGACATTGTAAATTTTATTCTATTACATTCTATTATTGTCACTGTATATTTATCTTTATTTCCATTCAATATTTCTAATTATGTATACTCAATTTTTAATGTTTTGCTTGTTTTTTCTGTCCTAAGTTATTTTGTGTTTTATTGTAATTATTATTTTATTTTAATTTGTTAATTATTTTATTTTATAATAATGACTGATTAAGTATGTGAAAGAGTGTACACCTATAAGGTAGATTTTTGAGGAACGAATTATTTATTATTAAGATCTCATGTAACATGTACCAAAAATCACACCAATAAATTAATTTAAACTTGAATTTACCGCAAAGGAATTGGCAGAACTATAGATACCATTGCGCAAGTTATGTTTTAAAGTCCTGTGTAAAGGCTATCAAGCAGGCGCAAATCCAGGCTCTGGGCCTGCTATCAAAAAAGAGTTTCTGGATGGTTTCATGCTGATGTCTTTTTGATTCATAAAATCATAACCAATCCGCAGTGGGCCCGCCTGGTGGCCCGCAATCACTCTTACAGAGTGCGGAATGTGGACCAGCAGTGACAGCTTTAAAGGCTGATTACCCGTCACTATAATAGAGAAACACCAGGACATCAAGGATTACGAGGTACAAGACCTAGATTTTAAATCAGTACTTGTACTTGAAGTAAAAGATAGTTTATATTCTACCCAGACCCCTACGTACCCCATAAGGGCTAGAATCCCGTAACAAACAGTTATCGTTGCCCAAACGCAGCGATATTCGACCACTAAGCTAATTAGTAAAACTTGCGGCAGGGTCAGTGACCCCGCGACAAGACTGCTAAGTGGATACTGTGTTTGTAATATTGGCAGGATTGCGTGGATGGAATGTTATTTCTTTTTGTAGCCATATTCGTTAAAGTAAAAAAAAAACTGAGTTTTTTGCAATAGGTTTATCCAATCTATCTCACATTTTAGTACCTATCTATCTGTTTCCTTTTCATGCCTGATCTATCAGTAGCGTCCATCAGTTCCAGTAACTAATCTTAATCTTGCTAATCGTATAAACTACCTATGTGTGTTAAATTTTTGTCGTATTTCCGCTGGCCCCTCCAATTAAGCTAAATGTGATTGTGCCACGAGTGGGTTCACGTCAATAGTGTAGTGCAGTGTGTGGGATTCAGACTCACGACCTCTAGTTTGAATCTAAGAATTATGAATAGCTAGCTTATGCCCGCAGCTTCGGCTGCTTGAACTATTGTATGCCGAACATGGTAGAGCAGTGCAAACGCACATCAAACTAACTTGATAACTACTCTGTAACCACTGTCTCACAATAAAGATCTGTGACTTTGAAGGTTGGTAACTGTCCCACGGGATCATACTACCCGGATAAAAAGTATCCTATATGCTAATCCAGGTTAGAAACTATCTATGTGCTAAATTTCATCCAAATCCGTTCAGTAGTTTTCGCGTGAAAGAGTAACAAACATACAAACTTTCTCATTTATCATATTGGTAAGAGTGAAATAAGACTCTTATAAATTAAATGGTTAATTTGTGATAACCTCTGACTTGAACTGACCTTGTCCAGAATTTGATTTCGGAATCTTTCGATCGCCATTTAAACAGTTTTTTCATTCACATAATCTCGCCTAGATAGAGTTCAGTGTTAGACATAGTAGGCCTCTTCTCAAGTTGTAAATAATTTGTACCTCATAACCCAGTCTTCGCTTTGGGCATCCAGTTTTGCGTTATTGCCTTCTTCAGGGCCTCAATACGGCATCCTACGCTAATAGTCCGTCAGATAGATTTCCAAAACATATATTTTCTTTTTTCACGTAAACAAAAAATGAAGACAATATACAGTGCGTCGAAAACTCGTGTGTTTTTGAAAAAGAATTGTTTACATTTTTTACTTAAAAGTGAGGTCACGACTTCACAAGCCCCAACCTCATGATCTTTGACACGTTTTATCTTCGTCAATTTTTATTAATTTGATAAAACAAAAAACACGTATCCAATATTTTTTGATAATCTAACTGACGGACTAAACAGAATCATAATATTTTTTCAGTCAGTCATCATCCCTGTTGTAACTACGCAGCAACAAAAACGAAACTTATGTCTCGATTTATCAAATCAACACTGTCCACAATACATGGCACGCCATTTTCTTGTTATGCAAGTATCCCTAAAAAGTAATATGGACAATGCGTCATAGCAGTGTAGATGATAAGGGAGTTTAAACTAGGTCAGTAGCCCAAAGAATCTATCATCTTATCTTAAAATGTTTCATTCAAATAAAAATTAATTAACATACATTAGTCATGTAATTTGATCATCAATGTGTTAGATTTTTCTATTATAATAACATCATTAGTCTAATATGTTTCTAGTATTCTTATATTTTAAAATATCTGCAAATGCAATTGATAGTCCTGAGTCTGGATCTGTGCCGAGTTGATGGCTGAACGGTGGATGGATTTAAACATAACTGGTGAAATGTGTGTGTGCTTACTATAGATACACTTCTGCTTCATCTTTCGGGGAAGTATAGGCGTGCTGTATGATTTGACAAGAAAGTTTCGGCTGGTGACTACCTACCATCAAATCGCCCGCCTGCTTGCTATCCGAAAACTTCTAAAAAAACAGCCTTAATTAATGGTGATCAGGATTCAGGACTCAAGATATATTACCATAGTTACGGCACAGGAAACTCGCCGCCATTTCTGTTGACAAACAGTATCCTTATGAATCGACACTTGCGCTTGTAAAGTATGTAAGTACACAATTAACAAAGTGTGGAGAACAATAGCAGACACTTGACTCAGAAGTTTCATTGACTTAGCAGGGCTGGCGAAAATTCGTGCATTTGGGGATAGCGTACTAGAATATCGTGGCGTAAAGTATACCGCCCAATTTATGCTTACTACGCGGCAACTTTGGCTTTTTCTGACAGGCTCAAGCCGATTTCGCGTCTGCAGTGCAAGTACGAAGCACTCGATTCGATACGATTCGATAAATCTGACAGTTATTCTCGATAAAATGAGTTTTTAACCAATCGAAAAGTCGGATTTGTCGAATCGTATCGATTCGATCGTTATCGATTGCTACGTACTTGCAGTGCTGTGTCGATAAGTGTGGGTACTTTCGTGAAGGAGCTTTTGGTGATATTATTATTGTTACGTCGTACCCGTACTTACCTACAGTTACGGTAGTAGGTACCTACTAGTAAGTAGGTAGGTAATAGTAGGTAGGTAGGTAAAACGAGTCCCGAATAATGTAGGTACAAATTCGCAAACTACCTACAAAAGAACATCATTATAATTTCGACCGTACGCCGAGGGCATAAAGTCCCTACTTCTTTCCTCTGTACAAGTTGTGGAATTGTCTAGAAGATTCTAGGAAGTCGTGGATATTTCTCGAACGTTCGATCGCCATATAAATAGTCGACGAGTTTGCGGGAGCAGTCAGTCTGATTTTGGCTACACAACGAAGCGAATCGAAGTGAACTAGAAGTGCGATATCTAAGCGAATAGTGATCAGTAGTGTATTTGTAATTGAGTTTCAAGTGTTTTGTGTTTATTAAAGTTATTTGTTGTTTCTTCGGTAGTAATTAATTTATCCCATACCCAGCTCGTAACATTATTATCATTAATATGATATGAATTGTTTCCTATGTTTTGTACCTTTAGATTTTCAATTATGATATTCAATTTTGGAATGGTTGTACACAATTAAATGGCTACTGGTCCGTGTTTACATCTTTTTGGGGCTAACTGTACCTGAAATCTAATTTCTTCAAAAAAAGCAGGTGACAGGTGACACAAACGGCTCTACACTTCTCAAAAATGCTTGTCTGTTTCATTAGAAATTTCTCTTAATTGTTTTTAGTAATCAACTATCGGATGTCACTCGGTTTCACCCGCGTAGTTCCTGTTCCCGTGGGAGTACAGGTATAAAATATAGCTTATGTTACTCAGTATAAGACGTGGCCTTCTAATGGTGAAAGAATTTTTTAAATCGGTCGAGTAGATTTAGAGTTAAATCGTAAAGAACACACAAACAAACAAAAAATCAAATCTTTCTGTCCACGAAGTAGACACAATAGTTAAACAATGGCGTCCCGACCGAATCGGTCGGGTGGACAGTTCATGATTTATAATACTAGTATAGATTATTATGCATAAAAGTTTGCACAAACATCGTATCTGCATCGTACTAGAGAATCCGACATGATTTCAAATCAATTTGATCTCTCTCTAAGCAATCTCCTCGTCAGAATTGCAGAAAAATCTACAGCAATTTTACAATCAATCGTCGACATCCCTAACTAAGCTGCTTGTTGCTTCCGTCAGGCCGTCGGTGTCGGGCCCGTCTACCCATTTGCATCAATGATACATTGAACTTTATAGTATTACGTTGGAAACGAGAAAAGTTGAGGAAAATTTACCGAAAACATTTTTTGGAGAGAGGGATATTCTTTACTAAATATTAGCTATCCCTCTTCATATGCTGGGCTCTGCCACAACGATAGCGTGGGCAGTAGTTTCTACCAAACAATTTGGCAAACTCATTCTATACAACGTCGTTAAAATTAAGTTAGTGTGCGAAACTTCTCACAGGTAAATTGATTTATTTCATACAATTTGTTCGGTAATCATTATCATTTGGTAGAGAAAGCTCGCGCGGTGGTCCCATATAAATTGTATTTCCATTGCATGGGTAGTTTTATCTTCTTAATACCTACATATTTTATAACTTGTAATTTTTTTTTAATACTTCTTTCTATGTGAATGATCTGGTAATAACGTTTAGTAGCTAACAATGGAAAATGAATCCTCGATAAGAATTTGTCTGAAGTCAGTGGCAAAAAATTCAATGAAACAAACAAAAGTCGCCGAATTCCGGAAGTAAAGTGTTTTTTGGTCAGTATTTTTTTTTGCTTTTACACGAATTTGTCTTACGTTTTTCCTCAACTCGCCTGACATAAAGCAATGATTCGGTCCAGGGTTGATCACGCCTGCCTAGAAGAAACTGATTCTCTCAAACTTTGAAGAGATCAAGATTTGAATAGAGATTATTATGCTAATTATGTAGTTACCTCGGACGCCGTCTCACCAGTACCAGTTCAGCCTTTAAAACTCTTTAGTCAACACAAAATGTGTTTGCAAAAGAGCTCCACTTACTAATAAAATATTGTTTGCCATCCCTAAGTCAGCAAGTCGCCGCTTCCGCCAGTCTGCCGGTTCGCGCCGTCTGCCCATTTGAATCAATGAATCGTTGAACTTATGTGAAAAGGGGAGAACTTTTGACTTGCCACGTCTGATATGATTTATGTATGTTTTATGCGGGAACCGTGAGAACGTCTTAATCTAAAAAGTCTAAGTAAGCATCGACAAAACCTTTGTCGTTACAGGTCTCTTTAGGCGGTGGTTACCATCTACCATTAGGTGGATCGGTAGATAGATAGTATTCTCGAATCGATGACTCAGATTTTGTCCGACCCGTAATCCGTAAGTAGCAACCTAGATAGCTCTGTCGTGTAAATAGTTGTGCACGACGTGCAGTAGAGAAGGTGTGTCATATCCTGTGTTGGGGCTCCACACTCACATTGTGTCCGAGATGGGTCGATTATACCATTTATACCCCATCTAGCCAAATTGGATCGGCAGCGGCCAACTTGAGCATGCGGTCTGTTCAAAGATTGCCATTTCGGCCACTGCAGTTCGTGACCAGGGGTTAGTTTTTCTGCCGGTGCGACGGAGTGTGGAGGGGGGGGGGTGTTGTTCTTTATTATGTACACCATACAAATTTCAATTTACATAAAAGAAAACATTTCACATAGCGTGCGTGCGGGCTTATCGCTAAAAGCAAAAAAATGTTTTGAAAATACCCTCTTCCTCTAGTCATTAGATGAAGAGGGAGAACTTTGGAAACCAGCTATGGTACTTGTCGACATGGTCACAAACTAGCAGATCACACGGCTGCCGTGCTTAAATGGAACTGTGCTGTCTTCATCTGTCGCATGTCGGAGGAGCTAATGGGTTAAAATAACCACACAGTGGGCCCCAAACACCAGTAAACGGCAACACGGCAGGCCCAGATGGGATGGCGGGACGAACTTGACTATTTTCTCTCAAAGATTGGCCAATAACAGCCTGTGTTAGATAGCGGCAAGTGGAAGGAGGGAAGGGAGGCCATTGCCTTGCACACATAAATGGCTGATTATTTAAATAAATATCATACTTAAATATTAAGGAAACAGTTATAAACAGTTATACAATATGGTGTAGCCTATCACTTAAACAATATACCTATCCAGCGCTATGTTTTAAAGTAATACAAATAACTAATCCCACACGCGCCACTGACCACAAACTCACAAAATTATGTAATGCGGTTTGACGATTAATCATTTAAATATCCATACATGCATTTGTCATACACATAGTTATAAATAGATTCTGTTACTACAAGCTGCAGATAAATAAACTTTGCACCTTGTATTTTTAATATTCGTAATTATTTGGGATGAATATAATGACGATGCGCAGGAATGAGGCGAATGTCGTTAGGAAAGTTTTGAGCATGACTGTTGATGGGTATAAGAGTAGAGGAAGACCGAAGAAACGATGGATGGACTGTGTGAAGGATGATATGGCAAGAAAGGAGGTGTCTGATGAGATGACGAGTAATAGAGAAGTACATGCTGCGCCGACCACAAATGAATTGGAATAAAAGCAAGATAATGATGATTAGGGTTGAATATAAATGTTGATGAATGGAAAGGGAGAGTTGTTGTGTGAGAGGAATGATATGAAGGACAAAGGAGTAAATGATAGCGTGACAGGGACGACAGACAGGGAGAATAGACTAACAAAACGTGTTGCGGCGACCCCAAGTTACATGGGACGAGGGCAGGAAGGTGTTGTGAACAGGAATGATGACTGACTAAAAAAAATATGATTCTGTGCAGTCCGTCAGTTAGATTGTCGAAAAATATTGGATACGTGCTTTTTGTTTTATAAAATAATAAAAATTGACGAAGATAAAACGTGTCAAGGTTCATGAGTGGGGGCTTGTGACGTCACATTTGAGTAAAAAATGTAGTCACACGAATTAACGAAAAAACGAGTCTTCATTTTTTTGTTAACTTGAAAAAAGAAAAAATATGTCTATCTATCTATAACTATCTGACGGACTAATTAGATTTTTCTTTTGTCATCTACCCTCTCTTTATATTGGGTTAATTTAATGTTTTCGATAACTTATATTTATAGGGAAACTAGTCCATAAACAAATGATATGATAATAGCCGGAAATAATTCGGTATTGTACTGTCATACGTGTTTGTTTGTTGACACAATAGCCTATTTAAGGGTTAGATATCCCTCAAATGGCTTAGCATGATCCTCCGTTACTCCTAAAATACTGCAGCATTAATTTTGAATAAATATTATGGTAAAGTTTAGGATTAATGCTAAGTCCTATGTGTGACGAAAACACGATTCCATAAACTTTTCTCGATAGAAAAAAAATCCAAAGTTACCTCCAAATCGAACAATAAACCGCTGGTATTCAAAAAGTACTTGAAATTTGATCATGAAACTTTGCATACTAACTGAACTAACTATAAAGCAGGTCTTATGTGTTTTAGTCCAATCAATAGATTTTTTGTAAATCGCAAAAAACCACTCATTTCGCACTATTCGGCCGCAGTGACTGACGTAACAACCGCTTTGAAGTGCAAGCTGATTAGAACTTTATTCTAACAGTATTTCAAACGAAGTTTGAACCACCACAAATAGAGTTGCTAATTTTTGGGTTAGAAGGACCTTAAGGAAATTACGAAAAGCTTATTTGACGCTTCCCGTGACCCACCCTGTAAAATCCTGTATAAAACGCAGACTATGTAGGCAAGCATATTATAAGTTGGGGGATTACATTGATGATAAAAATGCTTGGCTAAATGCTGGTCCTGCTCCACAACTATTAGGGGCAAACTAAATTGATTGTACTGGTCGGGCATTATTTGAGTCTATCGACACGCAAAGAAGAAGAAGAAGAATTGATTCCCATGTTGATGCATTGTGGAAGCTGCAGAAGATTGTAAAAATATACCTACTTGCATTGTGTAGATTCCAGTTCTTAGTATTATATAATTGCATAGCACATGTGTGAGAACTTTGTATTGTTCAGCCACCATTTACATTTAGTTATCTTTCATTGACTTGAATATGCCTTGGTGGCTGAGAGAATGTCATGCTCACTCAAATGTCTCGCTGATGGTGGCGGGTGTGTCGGGTCATTTAATTCCCTTCAATATGGTTGAGTTGAATGGCGCCGATGCGCGCGTCATGTTCGTGAGCGGGCGCTGTCAGTTGGGACTAGTCATCTCTTGGCTGCCAGGGTTCATTTTAATTCGTTTGTTGTTAAATTGTTGTCTTTTTCTACTCTGGACGCTCTTAATGTGCACGTCTTTCTACATCGTTCTCACATATATGTATAATTTCAAAATTAATGATGTAACCAAGATTTCGTAACAATATTTTGATTCAAAAGAGTGTCCATGGAGTTTCTTGCCCGTTCTTCTCCATAGAGATCTAAGCTAGGGAATGGGCAACTACAGTACTTTCTCAAGTTATTATGCCTTGTGACAGGGACTGTAGCTTTGTTTTTTATTTGTAATTTTGACATTCAAAAGTGCCGTAATGCGCTAATTGAAATAAATGCTTTGAGTTTGTTGAGTTTGAGTTTGAGTTTGACCCAAGGGCTGACTTTTACCGTGGGAACGCCGCCAGTCTCTTGGGCACATTACCAGCTCACACCATTGAGGAGGAGTTTTTTGATGGCCTTGTATTTTTATATTTAATTTGAAAATGAAACATAGAGAGTAGCTGCTGATTTATTTAAATTTTCTCATCCTTTAACCACAATTTCCATCTTTTCAGGCGAAAAGACTCAACGGCAATGGAGACCTTGCTGCCATCAAGGTGATAAAGCTGGAGCCTGGCGATGACTTCGCCATCATACAGCAGGAGATCCTGATGATGAAGGACTGCCGGCATCCGAACATCGTCGCGTACTATGGCTCGTATCTTAGAAGAGATAAGCTGTGGATATCTATGGAGTACTGTGGTGGAGGGAGTTTGCAGGTAATTATTATTCTAATACAATGTACGGTCTAATAAGCTATTTGGTTTACAGTTTAACCCACAAATTACATTGTAAAATGTAAACCAAATAGCTTGTTCGACCGTACTATCGAGGACACTCTCGCCTGATCACCACTAAGCTAATTTTTGCTTGCACTTACAACATAGAAACGCTCTCTAGTCCCGACCCGTTGACTTTATATAAAAATAATGAATGAAAAGATACCGATCGGCCGAGCGCAATGACGACGCACGCCAAACGAGAGTTATTGTTATTTTGCGCGCCAAAGTTGACGCTGACCTGAACTTTGAGGGGGCGTGGCTCGGCGCCACCGCATGATTTAAGCGAAAAAGTTTTTAACTGATCAGGGGGAAAAGACTACGACTGTACATACATTGTATATCGTTTATACGTTTGTACATACCTTCGTTCTTAGTTTCTCCTGTAAAAAAGATGTTGTGCCTTTATAAGGTCTCGCACTGACGCCGACGGTATCTGACAAAACTCACTCTGCAAAATCGAGATTGTTTCTAGTTCTATGACTTAATTTTAACCATGTGGTTTAACATTGCTGGAAATCATTTCATCCTTTGTTCTTCTACTCGGGGTCGGCGCAATACGATTTCTTGTTCTATTCTCCCCTGTCAGATGTCACGGCATCATATAGTCCTTTCTCTTTCACATCAATCCTCACACAATCCATCCATATTTTCTTTAGCCTTTCTCTCCCTCCATCCATGAACATTCATGTCAATCACTTTTTTAGACACATGCGTTTCATCCCTCCTCATTACACGTCCATACCAAGACAAACGACTTCCTTTCAATTTTTAACCAGCGCCACTTTCAAAGTTTATGCTGGAAATCAATAAAATTTTATAAACATATTTTGCTTTTCATTCCAGGACATATACCACGTCACAGGACCTCTGACGGAGCTGCAGATAGCGTACATGTGCCGTGAAACGCTGACTGGCCTATCTTACTTGCACATGATGGGCAAAATGCATCGGTGAGCACGCTCTTTATTTCTAGTCTTTTAGCTGAGCTGAGAAACTGGCGGAACAGCAACACAGTGAGGTTGCATGGCCAGACCTGTCTTATGGGCCATAAAGATAAGTTTAGCTGTGAAATTGAAAATAAACCGGCCAAAAGCGAGTCTGACTCGCGCACCGAGGTTTTCCGTATAAACTTTTTAAAGGACAAACTTAACTTTGCTGTTCGATCCCTACAATAGAAACGGCTGTTGCACAAACCGCAAATAATAAGTTTGTAAAAGTAAAATCGCTGTTTCTTTTGTTATTAAACTACATATTTACGCGTTTTCAGACTTTTCCCTTTACATGTGCTGTAATATCTTGCTTTTTGCCAAATTTCGTGATTCTAGGTCAACGGGAACTACCATATAGGTTTTCGACCCAAAACCTATAGGGTACTTTCGGTTGACCTAGAATTGTCAATTTTGTCAATGGTGCTGAGAAAATCGGCGGTGACAGACGGACAACAAAGTGATCTTATAAGGGTTCTAATTTTTCCTTTTTAGGTACGGAACCCTAGAAACACCATCATCTGCCTAGCCTTTTCCCAACTATGTCATGGTCGGCTTCCAGTCTAACTGATTACCAGTATTTTACATGGAACGACTGCTTATCTGATCTCCACAACCCAGTTAGTACTGGGTAGCACGATACCCGTTGGTAAGACTGATTGTCAGACTTTCGGGCCATGACTGTCAAAGATCTTCAATTGACAGCCGGGACCAACGCTTAACGTGCTTTACGAGGCACGGGGGAAACTCAGTATGTAATGGGCGGTCACCCACCCACGGACCAACCTAAGCAAATGCGGCTTAACCTGAATATCTGTTATTGAACTATTATTTCAAAATGTTTCAGTGACATCAAAGGTGCAAACATCCTTCTAACCGAGTGTGGCGATGTAAAACTGGCAGACTTTGGCGTTTCGGCACAGATCACAGCCACCATCAACAAGAGGAAGTCGTTCATTGGCACGCCATACTGGATGGCGCCTGAGGTAGGCAGATATTTTTCTTGCTTTGAAAGGTTCAAAAGTGGGTCTTGTGTGTTTGACTGAACTAGTGGCGCCATCTAGTGACGGAAATGGCTAATCACTAGTGGTGCACGAGTTGACCTAAACCTCGACCTCAAATGGTCACAAAGACCAACAAAGCTGTTTGTGTTGGTCTGCCCCTTAACCTTTTGACCGCCGGAACATAAACGCACGCGCGTGCCCTCCAAGCTAAGCCACAATTTCGCCTACCATTTTGTTAGTTGTTACAAGCTTGTGTCGTTTTTCGTATACGACACGCGGTTGCTTGTCACGTACATATAATATGTGACTATGGCGGTCAAAAGGTCAAACTTCAATGAATTCTTGCATTTTCTATGGCCAAATCCCTGTTTAGTAATTAAGCAATGTTTTATCTCTATTTGAGGTGGCGGCAGTGGAGCGCAAGGGGGGGTACAATCAGCTTTGTGATATTTGGGCGTGCGGTATTACTGCTATCGGTAAGTATTAGTCTTCTAGCTCGCTCGCGGGTATATTAATGATTTTTTATCACTCTAAACAATGCGTATTAACATCAGAAACAGCAAAGTGAAATTATTTTTTAAATATCTATAAAAAATACTAAGTTATAAGCATTTGAAACTGCTGATTAGATAGAGAGATCCGATACAGTGAATGACGTCATTCACTGCATCGACGTACAAAATCCATACTAAATTCCGTTTATACAGAAAGAGATAGAAACTAAAGTTATAACTAGATAGAAACTAAGGTTATAACTTTTGTGTTGTTTGGCCGATTTATGTCTTGTTTTCGCTTTTTTTCATTATTTTATATAGTTGGTGCCAGTTAAGATGAGAATAGCGGTCATTGACCCACCTACATTTATTAAACTGTTTAACTTTGAAAACCAAAAATAATCGTCATCTTCAACATTTTTGGAATGAAAAACGATACACGGTTTATTTGTTTTGGTTCGTACGAAGAGATATTAGGGAAAGGGCAATGACCGCTATTCTCATCTTAACTGGCACCAAGTATAGTACTTTAACATTCCGTATCGTAATAAAAAAAAGAAAATTTACGCATATTCCCTATTGCCAAAAAAATCACACGAAACTAATACTATCCGCTTAGAGCATGTCTTTTAGTGAGTATAAAATACCTTTAACGAAGTTGAAATGCACTTGTTCACTTCGTCATTGCGATATTTTTTTTGGTTTAGAGCTAGAGCATACCTGGGATATTAATAATATTTCCGTAACTACCACATAATATAGAAGGTCTTCTATATATGTGGTAGTTACGGAAATATTCGGGCTGAAACTTCTAAGTTTTCACAAGTTATTTTTTTTAATACAAGTTTTTAATGTTACGTCTTTGCTTTAAACTTCTTCATGACCCGTTAACAATAGATCTATCAGCACAATATTTGGAGTTTGTTACATTGAGTTTTACCGTAAAACATTATTTTCAATACACTTCCTCGAAAACTGGTTATTTTCGCACTACGATTAGGTTCAACATGCAATGTACAACACGTGTGCGGGAATGAAAATTGCCACAGATAACTATACCTATACTTAGTCCAAATTGGTTCAATGCCTGTAGTCGGCGGTGATTGTTTTTTTTTAATCTCGGCAAAGTGTTAAGCGTCTTTACGGCGTTAATATTTTTTGAATATTTAAATAATGTTTATAAATAGAATATCATCAAAAACCATGATTACTGTATTAAAATAAATGTTTATGAACAAATTAACATTTATTTGTGTTCTAAATTCAAAAATATTAACATTTTTCATATAATGCTGTTTAGCGGCTTTATTACCTTTGCTTCTCCTTCAACCTGGTGAAAAAAAGCGCGGAAAAAAAAGAAAATTTAAATCATAGTTAGTCCTAGTCCTAATAATTCATGACAAAAATATTTGTCGTTTTTTATTTTATTTCTTCTATAGTGTATTGAAAAATTTCGTTTGATTCACGTGGACATTTGTTATTGCAGTTCTCGGTTCAATAACAACCCTCGCCTGCGCCTCGAGTGTTAATTCCGCCTCGAATACAATAACAAACTTTCTCCACTTGTATCAAAATGTACTATTTTCACACCAAACAAAAAGTCGTTACCTAATTTTTTTTTTGCGTAAAGTTACTTAGTTTGACGTACAGAATGCTTGGTTGACGGCTTCGTGAAGGTAACACTTTCCTCTCTCATTCCAGAGCTGGCCGAGCTGCAGCCGCCCATGTTCGAGCTGCACCCCATGCGGGTGCTGTTCCTGATGTCGAAGTCTGGCTTCAAGCCTCCCGCGCTGAAGGAGCGCGAGCGCTGGTCTGCCGTGTTCCACGCCTTCCTCAAGCTGGCGCTCACTAAGAACCCCAAGAAGAGGCCCACGGCTGATAAACTCTTACAGGTTAGTTTAAAAGTTGTTCTGACAGACAACGACATTTTCATTCTGTTATCTATACTAATTTTATAAAGCTGAAGAGTTTGTTTGTTTGTTTGTTTGGTTGGTTGGACGCGCTAATCTCAGGAACTACTGGTTGGAATTGAAAAATTCTTTTTGTGTTAGATAGTCCGTTTATCGAGAAAGGTTATAGGCTATATAACATCACGCTACGACCTAAAGGAGTGGAGCATAAATGAACAAAATTGCAAAACGGGGTTTTTTTTTTCCTTTTGCGAGCTTTTTAAGTTGAGTCTTTTGAAGTTGCGTGGGTCAGCGAGTCATAACATAAAATCACGCCTGAGTTAACTTCTACCTAACCCTTTAGGTATTCCAAAGGGTTAGGTATTAATAGTAAACCCACATTTCGACAGTTATGTTTCATTAATTCTAAGGCCAGTAGGGGACAAGCCTATTGCTATCAACCGAGCACAAATCCAGGCTCCGTGACAGCCACTGAGAGGGTCCTGATGAAAAAAAAACCCAATAACACTTTGCCCGACCCGGGAATCGAACCCAGGACCTCATGGTCGCAGTTGCGACCACTCGACCAACGAGGCAGTCTCGTGGCTAACAGCCATTTTCAATAACTTACTAGCCGGTTTCGGTAAGTTGCTATCTCTGTCTGTTTGTCATTTTGCTTATTGGACGGTTAGAAACAAAACGACACAGAAAGGTTTCTTTGATTTTTCTATGAATCAAGTGACAGGTAGGTGACACGGATAGGATATTCTTTGTATAAAGAAAAACCGATAGATACGGAAGAAGGCACATTAACCAACAGTTATACGTAAGTAAGTTACACAGCCACACGGTTCGATTGAAGGTTAAGCTTGCTAAGGAGATATCGAGATAGAGAGACATGGAGATTCGTCAAAAGGTACAAAAACAAATGGAAAATTTATGGTGAGCGTGGCGATCGAACCCGGCCCGAACAATCCCGAACATTAACGACCTGTTGAAGCAGCGTAGGTCTACATATTCGCCACGATTTACAACAAGCCAGCTGGTCTCGGGGCACAGCGCTGGGTTACAAACTCGTGACTTCGAGTTCGATTCCAGCATAAGGTGTTTCTTTTTGTGAATCGAGTCATTTTTTTATTTTATTTTATGTGTTTGTTTAAGCATATTACTTGTACAAAATAATTTGGATGTTTCACATCTGCCAGGCGTCCCGCGATGGTTCACTTTTTTTAAATATATTCTTCCTACAGCATTTAACAATTATGATTTTCCGTTCGCAGCACGCGTTCTTCCAACAAGACATGAACAAACGGCTCGCGATAGAGCTCCTGCACAAGTACTCCAACCCACCCAACCACTGCAACAATGAACCCGACGAGGATACCGTGAGTATACTTTAATTTATCTAATTAAAGAAAACGTTTGGAAAGTTACAAACTGTGGATAAACGCGTAGGTTTTAATGTTATTTCTGTATGTTGATATTAAAGAAAATAAATAATACTGCGTACAGTCCAGTCCAGTACAGAAAGTCCTAATAGTTATTTATGCAACTGTTGTATAATAAGGGGTATTAAAACACTAATGTGGGTTTATCACACGAAGCGAAGCCGAGTGATAATAGTGTCACATGAGTGTTTTAATACCTAATTAGGTACAGTTGCATACAAGACTTTATCTACATCCATGATATGAATCCTCCATTAAAGGTTCTGAAACCGTAGGGTGTTGTAGTGTTGTAAGAAGTCTATGTATATTCATGGAAAGTTTAATTGCTGAGTATTTCATACAAACAAACTATGTATAGGTAATAATATAATTATTTACATTTTGGATTGTACAATTAATAAAATGCACAAAGCTTGTAGGTACTTATCACTCATATCTGAAACAACAAAGTACTTATTGCAATACTAATATCGAACAAAAATGGCGGATACGACGTGAATTCGAATTAACCTATAAAGTTTTTTTTTTAATTACGGCGCTGTGGTAGTGAATCGCACGTGCTAGACAATGTTCTTTTTTTAAAACGAGTTGCATAATGATATTTAGTACAACATTATAACACCCGTTTGGGTGTTATAATGGTTATTATGACACTGGCTGTTTTAATATTGTCAATAAGCTAACTGTTTCAGATACTTTTATAGAGGATTTATAGCATGGGTGTAGATAATAGTACATTATGGTACAAGTGTGTAATGTTGGTGATTACCGCTGAGGCGCGATTGAGACCCGAGCCGTTAGGCGAGGGTCTTAAGAGAGCCGAGAACGGTAATCATCAATACACACGTGTGTCATACGACGTTTTTCAACACACTTGTGAAGAAAATAATACAAAAAAATCATTTGGAGAATATTTGTCCTTGGAGTTTTCAGGTAGTAAACTTTCCATAACGTTAAGGGCTTCACATCTTATATCGGGCGGTGTACAACATAAATCATTTTCTTCATAACTAGTACTTGTAGACATTTCTTATTCATAGATAACTATAATTTCAACAGTGAAAACGAGTAATGAAAAGTTTTTCGCAATGGCGGGAAAATGTAATCAGTTTTCCTATGCGCGCGCATCTAACAATGGCAATCGGCCATAGACTAAAATAATGAGGTTTGTTTTTTTTGCTTTTCGCGGATAGAATCCACGTACAAAATGGGGAATACAAAGTTTTCTTTATTACAGAGAAATCAAAAGTTACATTTCAGTGAAATGAGCAAGCAATAGGTAGGTACATTAATTTATTTGTACTTACTATTGAACACGATTTTTTTTATATAGAACCTTTTGTAGGAACAAAACAACAAGCACCTCAACCAAAAATAAAAACCCTATAACTCACTTATGAATAATAGTAATGAAAAAGTCACAGTTTGATTATAGGTGTCATTATGTGCCTAATTGCGGTGAAAATAGAGCCATTTTATGAGCAAGTGTGTTGAAAAATACTTTATCTACATCAGGCGCGGATACAGGATTGCGGCAATTTTTGTTTAATTTTACTTATATTACAAAAAAAAAATTAAAAAAAAAAAATTGGCGTTACCTTACGGAAATCCATGATATGCAAGATACAAGGAGGTCGCCAGATTTTGGTCAGAATGAACTAAGGCTCCAAGAGCGAGTAAAACGAGCTCGAAAACTTTAACACTACCTTGAGCAGGTTACAATTGTTTAGACCCTTCATACAGGAGTTACTAGATCGACCCTCAGACAAAGGCAACATTCAAGAGGAAGTAAAAAATAAACGCGAAAATTTTAACAGTTTACCTACCTTGAACAGGTTAGAATTGTTTCGAGCAACTGGAGTTACCTAGGCCTCTTATAGACAAAGTTAAGTGAAGTAAAACTAGATTGCAAGTGCGAGCGAAGCGAGCTCGAAATTTTTTAACATCATTGCCTCAGATATTTATTGCATAGGCCTCGGGGCAAGTTGCTCCTAATTTATTTCAGACTCTGTCTATACCGGTCGATCATGCAAAAATCCAATAAATCCAATCAAGCCAATCCAGAGGTAAAAAAAGGAGACTTTTCGATACAGGTTTTTCCGCAGGGATAAACAATATTTTAATTTGAGTTTTTACGCTACAATTTACTACGTACAAGGAAATACAATAAAGTACGCAGGAATGGTATGACTTTTAAAAATCCTGAGCTTGTAGGGGCAGCTGCCTCCTGGCGACGCCCATGACAAGATATACAACTAGAATATTTAGTTTCAATTCCGTCAAACTAGTTCAGGTTTGGCTAATGACGTAATGACGTAATTTGGTCCGGTTCAGGGGGGGCAATTGCACCCATTGCATTATATCATCCAAACGGGTGTTATAATGTTGTACTAAATTTCATTATGCAACTCGTTTTAAAAATAGTACATTACGATATTAGTGCGTTAAGATGGTTATAACATGCGAGGCGGAATTTCAGCCCGAGCCGAAGGCGAGGGCGTAATTGAGCCGAGCATGTTATAACCAATACGCACGTATATCGTACGACGTTTTTTAACACATTTGCGAGGAAACAGAAAAAGATATTCACAATACAAGTACAAAGAAAAGAAAATATGAGAAAAATGGCGCGAGGATTATTTTCTGCCGTGGCTGCGTGAAAATGTTGGCAAAGCTCAATCTGTGAATGCACACTGTTGCTTTCCCGCCATTTTAACAGCGCGCTAGCGCTGCCTACTGACTGGCGCCGCGCGGCGATTAGTTCGAAATTTGAATAGCAACAACGCGCTGCTCACTAGCTGGAGTCGTGCGGCGGCGATCAGTTCCATATTTGAAATGGCAAATAATACTGTTATGGAATTTGTATGGACTATAACTTAACTATTTGCTTTGGTAACACACGCGTTTTTTATGACCCGCTTTACATATTTAAAACCGGTGGAATTACATCAGCTTTACGAGCTTATAAGTTAATTCGAATTCACGTCGTATCCCACCATTTTTGTTCGATATTAGTATTCCGTTATGTACGTATACTTTGTTGTTTACAAAAATGAGTGATACAAGCTTTGTGCATTTTAATAATTGTACAATCCAAAATGCAAATAATTATATTATTACCTATACCCTGTTCCTGTTTGTTTGTATTAAATACTCAGCAATTAAACTTTCCATGAATTTACATAGATTTCTTACAACACTACAACACCCTATGGTTTCAGCACCTTTTGTGGAGTATTCATATCATGGATGTAAATAACTATAAAACAATTACTGCACTATTACGCTATTTGTTTTGGGGACGTATCATATTTCTTCGTGGCGTACAATATGTTTTGTTTCGCTTTTAAAGTAACCATTAATGTTTTTTTTTTTTCAACAATAGGGAAATGGCTTAATGGCTATACGCTTACGATCTATACTAATTATGTTCAATCGAGCTATCCAGTTACCATACATAAGGATTTAATGATCTTTACCTTGCCACACAAATATTGGTCTTACTAATTAATTATAGATAATTTTCCAAAAACAAGTAATCATCATCATCATCATCATCATTTCAGCCGAAAGACGTCCACTGCTGGACATAGGCTTCCCCCAAGTGTCGCCACATTGGCCGGTCCCGTGCGACTCGCATCCAGCGGATTCCCGCAGCCTTCACCAGGTCATCGGTCCACCTAGTGGGAGGCCTTCCAACGCAACGTCTTCCGGTTGGCGGTCGCCACTCCAGAACTTTTCGGCCCCATCGGCCATCCGTTCTGCGAGCAGTGTGCCCACTGCCACTTAAGTTTGGCAATTCTTCGGGCTACGTCGGTGACCCTGGTTCTCTTGCGAAAGTCTTCATTTCTGATTCGATCACGCAAGGAAACTCTGAGCATAGCCCTCTCCATTGCCCTTTGGATGACTTTAAGCCTTCTGATGAGGCCCATTGTGAGCGACCACGTTTCGGACCCGTATGTAATCACTGGCAACACACACTGGTCATAGACTTTCGTCTTGGTAAGTTGGACGAGAAGATACCGCGCAACTTCCCGAACGCTGCCCAGCCGAGTCGGATTCGACGATTGACCTTGTTCTCGAAGTTAGACCTACCTAACTGTACCGTTTGTCCCAGGTACACATAATCGTCTATAACTTCGAGTGTAGAGTCTCCGATCTTGATAGGAGTGGGTGTGACATGGGCATTCAACATGACTTTGGTTTTGTCCATGTTCATTTTAAGACCCACTCTTCCGGAAGCTCTACTGAGGTCATCGAGCATTGTACTGAGGACCTCCATGGTTTCAGCCGTGACCACTATATCGTCGGCAAACCGAAGGTGGGTGATGTACTCGCCATTAACGTTAATGCCTAGCCCTCTTCAGTCAAGAACCTTGAAGACATCCTCCAGTGCAGCGGTGAACAGTTTCGGAGATATGACGTCTCCCTGTCTCACACCTCGCTGCAGGAGGATAGGTTCCGAGGCTTGGTCCTGAAGTCGGACTGACATGGTGGCGTTTTTGTACAAACACTTCAACACCTCGATGTACCGATATTCGATTTGGCACCGTTGGAGAGACTGCAGTACAGCCCAGGTCTCGATTATAGATGCTGGCGGGAAAAATTCCGAATCATTCCCGTCGAATACTTCGGAAGTATTCCGAAATATTCCGAAACTTTGGGAATATTTCAACTGTTAAAAAAAACCAGAAAAACAAAAAAACTTAATCAATCCCATTTATAATAAAATAAACATTTATATTTTACTTACGTATGTGCCACTGAACAATAATTAACTCACCACAAACAAACACGTTTATTCCCATTGAATTATTCGGGCGAAATATTCGGCGGAAACATTCGATTGCGGGGTATGAATCTTTCTCGCGGGGGCGAAAACTTGTCCGGGGAGCATCACCCCTCTTACCGCACCCCGCAACTCCATCGCTTGCACACACGACTCGTGGCAGTCGGGCGCGCGCGGCTCGGCGTTAGCGTGGCGGCCGCGGCAGGTAGCGGCGGCAGCGATCGACGATCGATGCAAAATACGATTTTTCAGCAAAAAAAAATAAAAATCTTAATTAAATTCATTTTGAATAATTCTGATATAAAGAAACTTTCCCAGAAGTATTCCGGAATTTTTCAGAAGTTTTGCAACGATAGTCTCGATCGAATCGAAGGGTTTCTCGTAATCCACAAACGCTAAACAGAAGGGTAGGTTATACTCTGCGGTCTTCTGTATAACCTGCCGCAGCGTATGTATGTGGTCCACGGTGCTAAAGCCTTTCCGGAAACCAGCTTGTTCGAGAGGCTGGAAATCGTCAAACCTGCGCGCGAGACGATTCGTGATGACTCTTGAAAACAACTTGTAGACATGGCTTAGAAGTGACATGGGCCTATAATTCTTCAACCGGGCATTGTCGCCCTTCTTGAAGAAGAGTACCACCACACCCCTGCACCATGCCTGTGGCGTTTTTCCCTCAAGTATGACGGAATTAAACAGCTTCTGAAGGGCCTTAAGTACCGGTTTTCCACCCGCCTTGTTGTTTTTGAGCTGCTTCAGAGCCATCCTACAGGCTCTCGTACAGGCTGACGTCCGGGATGTCTTCGGTATAGTGTCGGGTCAGTCTAGCTCTTGGGTCGTTTGCTAGATCTACGACGGGTTGACTGGTTGACGTATACAACTGTCCATAGAAGCTCTCGATCTCCCTCAGAAGCTCCGGTTTGGCGGATAAGATCCTACCATCGTCGGTCGGTCAGTTTCGTGAGCTGGCTTTGCCCAATAGCCAGATCTCTTGCAAATACCTTGGAGCCTTTATTCCGCTCAATCGCGTCTTTAATACGCTCGGTATTAAAGCGGCGGAGGTCGCTCTTCAAGGATTTAGAGATCCGTCAATTGAGCAGCCGGTATTTACACGCCTCGTCTGAAGACTGCAGGATCAGCTCACGCCGCTCCTTCATGAGCTTTAAAGTGTGATCGGAGAGTCTCTTGTTCTGATCTGTACGACGTGCCTTGAAGAACTTAGACACGGTCGTATGGACAGTTTCCACGAACCTATCGTTATATTCGTCCACTGAGCTTCCTAGGCATTCGAAACGGTTCTGGAGTTCAAGCTGAAAGCTCTCGGGTTTTGGATCTGTGCTGGACGGAGCGTAGACTTCATCAGTCGATACCTTTCAAGCTTGATATTGATGTTCAATGTGCCTCTTACCATGCGGTGATCGCTCCCGGTTTTCACCGAATTGATCACCGAGACATCATTGAACATTTGCTTCTTGGTTGACATGATGAAGTCAATCTCATTTCTAGTTGCACCATCGAGGCTCTGCCAGGTCCACTTCCTGTGCTCACGCTTTCTGAAGAAGGAGTTCATCATATAAAGGCCCTCCTTCTCCATAAAACTAGCCAGTTGGTGGCCCCGGCGATTCCGACGTCCAACTCCAAATTGCCCCACCTGCAGCTCATCCTCGTCTCGTTTGCCCAGTTTCGCGTTGACGTCCCCCATGACAACGGTATTGAGTTTTGGAACCATGCATGGCTTTAGAAATATCCTCATACATGGTCTCCACTTCGTCGTCGGGGTGTGCCGAGGTCGGGGCGTAGACCTGTATGACCTTCAGCGAATATCTTGAGGATATTCTGAGTATAAGGTACGCCACCCTGGTCGACACACTCTCGATCTTCACCACGTTGTTCACAAGGGACCTGTGGACGATAAAGCCAACACCACCCTGGGACTGCCGGTCACCCTCACAGAAATAGAGCAGGTTTCCGGATTTCAGGATTATCGTGTCCTCCCCCTCTCTTCGGACTTCAGATAATCCCACAATACTCCATCGCAGCCTGCTCAATTCCTCTTCGAGTTTCGTTATCTTGTCGTCGGCCCGGAGATCAAGTAATAATTTTGTAAATTTGTCCACAGGCAATGTCAAACGTCCCTCAGCGCATAGCTTCGAAACACACCGGTCGCGGAGGGCGCCGGGTCCTGGCGGAGCAGGCGGCGCAGGCGGCGCAGGCGGCGCTCGTGCGCCCGCGCAGCCTGCTCACGGACCGGTCGCTGCTGGACCACGCCCCCAGCGCCGCGCGCCTCCGGCTCACCGGCGAGGGCAGGGACCCCGCCAGCAGGAGCTCCGGGGTGTACGATGACTCGCCCATCGTTGACCTGGACGCCGATGACGACCTGAGTGTGAGCTCCATGTCGAAGGTTATCAACTTACATGCGGAGGTCAATAGGAGCTGTGATGGGGATACTATTAAGAGGAATGGTGAGTTTAGACGAATTCATTTTTTGTAATAATATGTTCTAGAAAGAGGTGGCGAGATGATCGAGAAGCGTATCACGGAGGCTGGTCAGAGTTGGCATAGGAGAAGAGTACCTGAAAGGATATGGGGAGGCTTTTGCCCAGAAATGGGACATACAACGCTATTAAAAAAAAATCCGTTTGGGGAGAGACCCTCGCCCGGATCGGGAGTGAGACATAAAAAGTGGATTAAAAAAAAAATTGCTTCTAAAGATTTGCTTCTAAAAATTGTCTCTTGGTATGGGTAACCATACTTTACCATGTAGACGCGTTGGTGATATTTGAAGATCTTTGACGGTCTTTGACAACCAGTCTTGCCTACGGGTCTCGTATAACTCACTACCAACTGTTTTGTGGAAGTCGGACAGGCAATCGCTCCATCGAAACTGGTGGTATTCAGCTGCACCTGTTTAGAATAGAAGCGAACCCTGAAAATCATCATCATCATCTGCCTAGCCTTTTCCCAATGTTGGGATAGGCTTCCAGTCTAACCGGTTCCAGCTGAATACTAGTATTTTACATGGAGCGACTGCCCATCTGATCTCCACAATTCAGTTAGTACTGGGTAATAAGATACCCCTTGATGACACTGGTTGTCAGACATTCGGCCGACCCTGCACATAGCTGGGAAAAGTCTAAACTCATTGATTCCCTATTTTTCTTAGAAGATTTCATAAATAAAGCAATAGTTTTAGCATGATGGTCATTTTACTTATTATCTTTTCCCTATTCCAGCCTACCACAGACAATCTAGTGAGGATTGGTCTGTAGCTTCTCTCATGAGTTGTCCGAAGCACAATCCACTACAAGACCACTCCATAGACACGCTGCCCTCTAGCGAAAAGTAAGTGCACCAACGATTTTTACTACTCCATAGATTTTTTGTTACTTTTCTCGCTTTTGTTTTGTTTTTTTATATGTTTATATATTATGTTATAGCAAGTGGTGTCGGGCGATCACGGGTGATGATATATTAAGAATGAGTTTAAGGTACTTTTTAAGTTTTTGGCAAATAAAAAAATGCAAAAAAATAATTGAGCAAAATTTTGTTTTTTGTTTTTTTTTTTTTTTTCTAACTGTTAGGATTTTCCGTGTGCTAATAATTTTGTGGTAAAGGTTTTTTTTTATATCATTTGAAATGCAGTCGAGGCGTTGTGGACTTATTGCGTATCGGACACCGGAATATCACAGATCATAATCATAATTCTCCTGCCTCTATCCCAATTTATTTGTGGTTGGCGCAGCATGTCTTCTTCTTCAGACACTTCTTTTCTAGCCATATCATCCTTCACACAGTACATCCATCGTTTCTTTGGTCTTCCTCTACTCTTATAGCCATTCATTACTAAAATATCTCGGTGTCCGTCCGCAGCCATTCCGCAATGTGTCCGTATCGGTTTAACAAAACTTTTTTTCAAGTTGAAAATTGATTTGTTTTTTTTTTGTTTATGATTTTTCCTGAGTGTTGTGTGTATGCACAAAAAGATAGTATAGTTACACTTTTGATTATGCGCATGATTTGGGCGTTGGTTTTCTGTTTGGCTTTCCGGTTTCTCTATGGGTGGGCTATAGTTGTCTATGTTATCTTACCCAGCATGTATCAGAAAGGTGTGGTCTGCTGTAAGGGTGTGGTACAGACCTTCAAATAGAACATCTTTCTTCAGAAGACCTTTGTAATCGCGAAAAAAAGTCAGTTCGTTCATACATTTGGGTCTAGTAGGTATTGAAATTTTGTATGGGAGTGGGACTTTAGTAAAGCTTCTTAATACTCCATTGATAAGTAACGATCCTCAGACTAAACAGGCATCGTGTCTGTTGCAGTCGGAAATATATAAAATCGCGATCCAGGAATTTAAGAAAGAAAGAATACTTATTTATTTGTCTCGCTTAGGGGAAAACAAAATTAAAAAAAAAAATAACCTAAGAAAAACTTAAAAAGACAGGACAGAGGAGCTCGCGGCTAAATAATAACAGCCGCTCGGGTTGATCGTTAGGTTAAGCCGTGCTAGCCTAGGTTGGTCTGTGGATCGGTGGCCACCCATTACATACAGAGTTTCCTCCGTGCCTCGGAAAACACGTTAAGCTGTTGGCCCCGGCTGTCATTTGTAGATCTTTGACAGACATTAGGTAGTCAGTGGCCCAAAAAGTCTTGACAACTAGTCTTACTAAGGGGTATCGTATTACCCAGTACTAACTGGGTTGTGGAGGTCAGATAGGCATTCGCTTCATATAAAATACTGGTATTCTGCTGAATCTGGTTAGACTGGAAGTCGACCCCAACGTAGTTGGAAAAAAATTAAAAAGACAAACATACAATAAACTATAATTGGCCTTGTACGAGCCCAAAAAGCCCTATCTCAGCATGTTGCTGTAACACTTAAAACAAATGTCGTGTAGCGTACTTTTTTCAACTTATTTAAGTCCGCTATACGACATCTTTTCGGGATTACGATGTTGGTTGGTTCTATGAAGAAAGTTGTTCAGTTTGATGGTCCATACCACATTATTTATTAAAATGACTACACAATTCAGATCTATGCTTTATGATGAGGTAAGACATTTTTATTCGCTGTCTGTGGCGCTCTGTTGTTGCCTTCAGTGTGTTTTAAATCATGTTTAATAAGGTCTAAAGTTGCTCTAACATATTCTTAACATATTTAAAAAATAATATGGTCGTGTTGATGAATTGATTTGCAACTTCAGACCTTATTACTAAGACATCTTAGTCGAAATATAGCCAACAGTCAATGATCACAATGTTGGAAACATCTTTAAGGTGAATGCTCCAACCAGCCCGCGAAATTCAAATTTTCTTACGCTTTTTGCAATTTGCAGGCCAGTGCTAGATTGTATGTTGATTAAAATATTGTTCGCGATTGTAAGACGTATGTAGTTACAGAATTATAATCATCAAAATCATCAATACAACCCTCCAAGTTCATAAAAGTCGAGAAACGATTTTTTCAAGGTCAAAGTCATTGCTAGACCTTTATGAACTTAGAGTGTTGTATTGATGATTTTGATGATTATAATTCTGTAACTACATACGTCTTACAATCGCGAACAATATTTTAATCATCATACAACCTAGCACTGGCCTGCAAATTGCAAAAAACGTAAGAAAATTTGAATTTCGCGGGCTACCCTGGAGCATCAGCCTTTAGCCCATAGGTTCAATAAGACATAATAGAAATTACGAAAACAATATGTAGATTTCCATCTAATCACCTACATAATATATTTCGTCGCAGTTTTATGCAGGATGATTCATTGAAATGAATCACTGTGGAAATTACAGAATCCATTACATGTTTATTGTAAGGAATCAACATTATCGATATTCTAGCTAAATAAACCTACATCATCGCTCTAGTAACCTCAAACGCTACTGCTGACCATGAGGTGCTGGGTTCAATTCCCAAGTCGGGCAGTGTTATTGGGTTTTTCCATCACATTGGAATATCTCAATAGCCACCCGGAGACTACATTTGTGCCACAACCGGGCAATTGACTTGAAAATAACGGGTGAGATGTGGGTGTAGCTACCGAGGTACACTACTGCCTCCCCTTCGGGGATAACAGGCGTGATGTAATGTGCCTTTCAAGCGAGTATGATCTGTAAGTAAATCCTCTATTGTTTTAGGAGCCTCTTGCAATATATTGATGAAGAGTTGATGCTCAGGTAATCGGAGAGGTTTTGAGTTTGCATGTAAACAGTACAAACATGTTATCATTGCAATGTAATCTGTGTTTGTGTTAGAGCTTTTTTTTACGCTGTTCGGAATAATGTAAAGAAATTGAGCTGGGTTTACACGGTTCGGCCTTTCAATTTGGTTGAATCAAATAATATGACATGACTACACAAGTCTACTCTAAACTGTCTTTACTCATAAGACCACCTGAGATAGTAATCTTCAAGGTCTTTACATTATCTGAATAAGACAGTAACCTCACAGGACAGTTTTAAAAGAGACAGTGACCTCTGTTTTTATCTCTTTATTTCTTATAAAAGTAGTCAGACAGACACCCATCTACCTAATCTAGTTTAATAAAATATTTATAACTTCTATAAATAAATATAATTTGTCAATATTTTAGTTAACTGCAATAGTTGATTGATTTAAATATTTGTCTCTCAAAATATCACTCCAGTATTTTATTTGAATTCAGTATGTACATTATTTACGAAGTACAAATAGATAAAAATATATATATATATGTATAAGTACAGTCGTGGTCTTTTCTGCCTGATCAGTTACGCCCACTTAAAGTTACCTAAGTTGACCTATTAGGAAAGCGTCACTTTGGCGCGCAAAATAACAATAACTCTCGTTTGGCGTGTGTCGTCAGTGCGTTCGGCCGATCGGTATTGTCCTTCATTTATTATTTCTATACAAAGTGCGGCGGGGCTAGAGACCGTTTCTATGTTGCGAGTGCAAGCAAAAATTAGCTTAGTGGTGATCAGGCGGGAGTGTCCACGATAGTACAAGTATCAAATTGGAAAAAGAATTACGGGCGTCATAAAATTCGTTAACTGATTGAACCAAATTGTTAAATGAATCAAACACAAACGTCCATGCCCACATTTAATCTGGAAAAATTGGGTTGCACCGTGTAATGTTGCCATAAGAGTCGTTCAAAATTGGGTTGAAAAAGAAACTAAAAACATGTTGGACTGTGATTAACCGATTGACGATTTCATCTAAAATTGTACAGTATCCGGCCGTAAATATGACACATCGCATTTCAAAAAAAGGTCTCATCTCTGTGCATGAGGACCTGGGTTTGAATTCCGGGTCGGGCAGTCTTATTGTCACGCAGTCTGAATTTGTGCCCTGTTGATGGCAATAGGCTCGGCCCCTATTACATGGGACTTAAACATAACTGGCGAAATGTGGGTGTACTATTAGCTACGCCTCTGCCTAACTCTTCGGGGATTACAGGCGTGATGTTATGTTTTATATAAACTGACATTAAAGATAATTAAAGTTTAAGGTCGATGTGTTATATTAAAGCCCAAGTACTATAGAGTATATGGCTTTAAAAATGAATGTATGAGTATTCCGAACAGCCAGTATTTAGTTTTAGTTTGAATTAATGTGTAAAATAGTTACTATTTTGTTTAAAATATTGCTGTAAAATTAATGGGCGCGTTTTACAGACTTTTTATGGTCAAAGCATCTACTAAATTAAACCATCATATGATTGATCATTCGTTCAAAATTAACTAAAACTAGTTTTCACCGTTACTAAATTTTGGACCAAAAAAATACAAGGTTCCATCCTTGTATATTTTTGAAATTGGATATAATTATATCCAATTTCAAAAAATTCAATTTTCATTTTTTTTTCAATTTTACCTAATTAGGTATCACAAACTGACTAGTATAATTATGTTTGCATTTACAAAACCATAAAAACATCATGTCTTTCCACTACGTACTAGGAAAATTTTCTCGTTACCCAAAATTGTCTGCGTTGAATTGAATTTTTTGGAAGAAAGCATAAAACATTTCGGATTATTGAGGTTTTCGTTGTAAAAAACACAGACATAAAACAGGTATGGTGTGGTAATTCCAATATTACTGTAAATAAAGTTACAAAAAACACATTCGGCCACGGTAAAATGTTCACATAAAAAGTCTGTAATAATCTTCCAAAAAAAAAATTAGAATAATCAAATATTGAAAACAGCATCTGGCAGAGATTAAACCGTAGTCGTAGCATGAAGCATGGTAAAAACAAGCTTTGCAGCATAAACATTATGTGTAAAATAAACAAACAAAAGTATGGTAAAAAAATACCCGTAAAACCTGATTTTTACAATATTTTCGAACATTAAAACGGTTTTATATCCCACCAGCACCACTTGTTATTATAACACGAATAAACATAAAGCTTGTCTATATGACACCTTAACATTAAGCCCCTCCCACATTTGTGTCTAACAGCACTCGGAATCGCTTCCAAAAAACCTAACAGCACTGCGATACCCTCCGAAAAAACTACTAAACTTACCAAAAATATTCTACCAAAATGGTAATTTTTCATTTTTATTACAGGGCAACACTACCGTTAACAGCGGAAACAGCAAACATGGCGCAGGGTAGCAACACAGCGCTATCGATGCACGACCAACACCTATCGCAATGTATACAATTAAAACAAAACTTTTTAAACAATTCGACTGCGAATATCTATCAAAATCTCACTTCGACTTTCCACACTCCTCTAGGTGCTTCTAGAGTGTCCATAGACGACCCTCTATGCAGAAAAATAGGAGAAGACATAATGTATGTGGATCAACAAGAAAACGACCATTTGGATTTACAAAGAAACGCGAACTGTGAATGTGGTCTGTGTCCTAAACCTGAACCCAGAGACAATAACACTTTGAGCGACCTACAGAGGTCCGTAGCAAAGTGTTCTTGTGACGTCTGCAACTCTAACGGGGACATACTCAGCTACTACAGAAACTGCTCGAACCAAAACACGGACTCTGGTATAGTGATCTGCGAACATTGTAAAAAGCAAAAAATCTCGGTTTCCAACTTCAGAGCGTTACAAATTGCAAATAGGTTAAGAATTTCCGAAGACGACAAACTACAAAATGGCGGAACGGACGATGATCTATGTAGGAAAATTGACATGAGTATGAACATGGAAGAAAAGGTTTTCGAACATAGGAAAAAGCATAATAGACACCATTCTGATTCTGTTACTGCTGGCATAGATTTAAGCCAGTTTTGTCAATGCGAACTTGAGATTAAAAGAAAAACGTCCTCGGTTGATGAAATTTTCAAGATGGTGGACGAAAATGGGCGGGACGCGAAAGCAGAGGTTATCGATGAAGAGATTAAGACTACGCAGCGGCAACGGAGTTTGTCTGACAGCCAGCGGGATAAAGCCAAAGTTGATAATAATGGTAAGTGTATTCATAATTATACTTTACCGCTCGCCGCTCACATTTTGATATTTTAACCTTATTTAGGCCGCGTTCCGAATTGCGCTGTAATCGATTTGATCGTCCATAAACCCGTTACGAATTACCGTGAGCGCGATATCGATGTCCCTTGAATCGTCATAGATAACGTCATGACATGCGCCATCTTGCGATTACACTGACCATGCCCCAAACAAATATCATCGTGAGCGCTGTCAAAAATGACAGTTGTGTTGACAGGTTGTGTTGTTTTGATAAGAACTTATCGCTAATATAAACACATCCGTCATCCTTTTCATCACTGGACGAATCGTCGTTCTCTATCTCAAAATCTGAGTTATCAGTGCTCATAGAGTCAATCAACATAACTTCCATTTTCAAAAATAGGTCTTGTGGAAGATTTTGGTTTGGGGTTATGTTCACTGTCAACTCGTTCACGAGCGTTCCGAATTGATGACAGCTCTTAGCTGTCATAATCGTGATATCTAAATCGGAACGCAAATTATAGATGTGAGTGCTGTGAGCGATTATTTTCTAATACGGAATGCAACCTTAGAATGTTACTGATGGTACTCTGTAATGACATTTGAAATCAGAGAACCACACAAGAACTAGATTGTAGAGTTTTGAAGGCAATTGGTTAGCTTAGATGTACTAGCAAATTATAATTTTGATTAAATTAGTATAGTAAATCTTTTCGCAGTTTCTTGCAACAAACTTGAAAGTTCAATTTTATTTGGAACGGTAGACAATAAAATAAGTGTATGTTCCCTGACAGTGGGTGCACTGGAAGGCTCGGGCACGCCGCCGGTGCCGCCCCGGCGGGCTCGCGGACGCCGCCACACCCCGCCCCGCGCCGCGCCCAACGGTCTGCCGCCCACGCCCAAGGTGCACATGGGGGCTTGCTTCTCTAAGGTATGTACCGACATCAAGCCACACCCCGCCCCGCGCCGCGCCCAACGGTCTGCCGCCCACGCCCAAGGTGCACATGGGGGCTTGCTTCTCTAAGGTATGTACCGACATCAAGCCACACCCCGCCCCGCGCCGCGCCCAACGGTCTGCCGCCCACGCCCAAGGTGCACATGGGGGCTTGCTTCTCTAAGGTATGTACCGACATCAAGCCACACCCCGCCCCGCGCCGCGCCCAACGGTCTGCCGCCCACGCCCAAGGTGCACATGGGGGCTTGCTTCTCTAAGGTATGTACCGACATCAAGCCACACCCCGCCCCGCGCCGCGCCCAACGGTCTGCCGCCCACGCCCAAGGTGCACATGGGGGCTTGCTTCTCTAAGGTATGTACCGACATCAAGCCACACCCCGCCCCGCGCCGCGCCCAACGGTCTGCCGCCCACGCCCAAGGTGCACATGGGGGCTTGCTTCTCTAAGGTATATACTCGATTATCAAAAATATAGAAATGACATACGACCGCAATAGGGAATATGCATAAGTTTAATTTTTTTTATTTTGATATAAGACAAAAAGCGAAAACAAGACATACATCGGCCAGACAACACAAAAGTTATAACCATTTAAACTTTTGTTTCTAGATAAACGGAATTTAGTATGGATTTTAGATGTCGATGCAGCGAATGACGTCATTCGCTGTATCGGATCTCTCTGTCTAATCAGCAGTTTCAAATGCTTATAACTTAGTATTTTAAATAGACATTAAAAAAATAATTTATTTTTGCTATTTCTGATGTTAATACGCTTTGTGTAGAGTGATAAAAAAAAATCATGCATATACCCTATTGTTATGAACAAATTTAAAACAATTATTTGTTGTGTGGCATGCGTTCATCCTGAAACGCACTTTGTGTCAGTGAGATACAGTACAGTCAAACCAGAAAAGCTTTGCGCTTCGCTATTACGAGTATTCTTGTTTCTGAATTAGCATGAACGTCTTGCTTTTTCCGCGCACCAATTATTGCACTTTTGCATAATTTTTTTTTCTGTGTCGGGATACTTACTTCAGCCGCAAATCGTTATCTGCCGGTCAAATACATTTTAAAGATTTGTATACTTGCATGTATGTAGTTTTTAATCTAAAATTTGTGTAATCAGTGTTATACAAAAAAAGTCAGTTACAATGGTGATTCCCGAAGCGCAAACTTTTCCTTGAACACTTGTAAATATTCATCCTCGTATATTTTAAGCTGATTGTAAAACATCATAATTGCGAACTGAATACAAGATGAAAACGAATGCACGAAATTAAATTCGTGTTCAAGAAAACGTTACTCCTCATTTCAATGGAGACGGAACGAATACTTACGTTTTCTAAAGCTAATAAAAATTGTATTATTTTGTCAATGAAGTCTTTCAAAACATTTCAAATTGAACAGAATTAAGTTTGCCAATAAAATATTTATCTCTCACAGGTGTTCAATGGATGTCCTTTAAGGATCAACTGTACAGCCTCATGGATACATCCAGACACCAGAGACCAGCACATACTTATCGGTAAGTGGAATACTGGCATTTATTAAACACTCCACTTCAAATAAGGATTTTCTCTGCTAATTATAATACAAATAAATATCTCGACTTGACACGCGAGGTTGTCGGCCATGTGGAATGTAAACTTGGCAATCATTGTGCCGATTTCCGTTACGGCCAATGGCCTAATGGCTAAAAGTCTCGACGAACATCTGGCGACACTTTCACTTGGCTGTTGGATCAACGGTCTGATTCAGAAGGCGACCTCCTCGATACGACCCGCATGTATGTAGCTTCCTGTCTCGGAGCCTGCTCCCGACACCGGCGGACCAATATTTTTTTATATTTTTATAGGTTATACAACATTAGTCTTTGTTTATGCGAAACCCGAAACGCTTGTCTAGTATTTTTATGTAAAGAATCAATGTACAAAATTTCAAAACTGTATCATGAAAAATTACAAAGTTATAAGCTTGGTCTGTTACCTGGCTCACGTCCTCTTACCGCCCGCGCTATGCGCCCGCGCCCACTAATATAAATAGGTACTAATATGAATAGGTACTTAGTGTCGCTCGGTGTCAAACTTGTACCCTTTTCAAATATTTTTGGGACAACATTATTATAACATGGTGTAAAAATTATTGGAATCGATTCAGTTGCTTATTCTGAACAAACTATATTCAGGTTTCGCATATACTAAAAATGTTGTACACACATAATATTTATTTATATCATCAATTTTCGTTACCGTTCTTAGAATACAATTTATTATATTCTTTGTTAATGAACTCTAGGCGCGGAAGAAGGCATCTACACGTTAAACCTGAACGAGTTACATGAGACAGCGATGGACCAGTTATGTCCGCGGCGCACTATATGGATGCATGTTATCAAAGATGTGCTCATGTCGCTATCTGGTAAGTGTTTATACATATTTAACTTTTATCAACTTTATATAACATCTGACTTACTTTTTTGCAACTATCTTGAGGTCGGCAAAACATTAGTATCCTTTTTGCAACTATTTTGAAGTCGGCAAAACACCAGTATCATTTTTGGAACTGTCTCTAAGTTGGCAAAACACCAGTATCATTTTTGAAACTGTCTTTAAGTTGGCAAAACACTAGTATCCTTTTTGCAACTATTTTGAAGTCTGCAAAACACCAGTATCCTTTTTGCAACTATCTTGAAGTCAGCAAAACACCAGTTTGCTTTTTGCGACTATCTTGAAGTCGGCAAAACACCAGTATCCTTTTTGCGACTATCTTGACTCTGGCAAAACACCAGTATCGTTATTGCAACTATCTTGAAGTCGGCAAAACACCAGTATCCTTTTTGCGACTATCTTGAGGTCGGAAAAACACTAGTATCCTTTTTGCAACTATCTTGACGCTGGCAAAACACCAGTATGCTTTTTGCAACTATCTTGGATTGGAGAAAACACCAGTATTTACATGCAGCGACTACCTATCTGACCTCCACAACAATCTAGGATGTTTAGGGCCTACGGCTTAACGTGTTTTTCGAGGCACGGAGAAGTCCTGGTATGTAATTAATGGTTACTCATCCAAGGACCCACATCGTGAAGCGGTGGTTAACCAATCAATATTGTTAATAACTACTGAATCGTTCTGAAATCAATGCCTACTTTAATTTTGATTGGACTGCCAAGAACTGTGCTATTTTTGACAATGTTTTGTTACGATTTGTAAATACAGGGTGGAAACAACCTCATAACGAAGCCGTCAACCAAGCATTCTGTACAATCAAACTAAGTAACTTTATGGAAAAATTATTGCTGGGAAACGATTTTTTTTTTGGGGTGAAACATCATGTTTTGTGGTAGAACTTAATGTAACGCACTCAAAAACATTGTACTGATGGATGGATTGAATAGTACGGGGGTCGTGGAGGTGTTTAAAGTAAAAATCTTACAATAAAAACTTGTATTAAAATTAAAAAATGTCATAAACTTGGAACTTTTTTGACCCCCAATATCTCCGTAACTAGAAGGTTCCCAGGTATGGTGTAGAACAAAAAAAATCTTCGCAATGACGGGGAGAACAAGTGCCGGTCGGCTTCGTTAAGAGGTTTTTTACACTCTCTTAATGTTCGTTGGTTGAGTCGCAGGTAAGACCCCGTCGCTGTACCGGCACGAGCTGCTGGCGCTGCTGGGGTCTGCGCGGGGGGGCCGCTCGCTGCGGGTGCTGCCGCCGCGCCTGCTGCCGCGCAGGTTCGCGCTCACCACCCGGGTACCCGACACTAGGGGTGAGGAGCTTCAATATCAAAACTCTCAATTATTATATCTAAATGAACGTGGCTAAATGGAGTGAACTAAATTTAAAATATATTACTTTTTATATATGTTTTACGTTGTTTTTGTGTCATCTTCTATATGGGGTTTTGGTTTCCGTACTTAGTCCCTAAGGTGGACTATTGTGCGTGACCATTTCGTCATCTTTATGTGTCATTGAAAAAAATCTAATTCTGTTTCCTCTAATAATGAGTTTAAAATGCTTCCTGATATATTTTTTTATTATCCGATGATTGTTTAATATGCTCAAAGTTTGGTTATGTTGGGTTCGGTTGTCCGTCTATCTAACCGGAGCGACTGTGTATCCGATCTTCAGAATTCAGTTAGTACTAAATAATACGATACCCCTTGGAAAGACTAGTAAATGTCAGCCTGTTTATTTCATCAAAATGCGTGAAACAAGCACGCCTAGCGAAAATTTAAGGTGCAAATCCCCTTTAAAACCGTGTATCACTAAATACACCTTAAATAGAAATAGAATTTAAAAAAAGTAGAACAAAAGTAAGGAAAGGAAAAATATAAAGTGAAGTTTGGTTATGTTGGTCTAGAATTCGGAAATACCATTCCTGAACTGCTTAGGGTCCTGAATTCAACATAGAACGTCCTGTTTTCATGTTGTTCAGGTGGATGCTCAAGGGTAGCCCGCGAAATTCAATTTTTCTTACGTAAGTATTTCTGCAATTTGCAGGCTAGTGCTAGGTTGTATGTTGAAAAAATACGACTGTAAGGCGTATGTAGTTACAGAATTCAAGAATGCTCCAAGTTCATAAAGGCCGAGGAACGACTTTTTCAAGATCAAAGTCATTCCTCGACATTTATGAACTTGGAGCAACATACAGCCTAGCACTGGCCTGCAAATTGCAAAAAACGTAAGAAAAATTGAATTTCGCGGGCTACCCTGACGCTTTCACCTTAAAGTATTCCACAGGTTTGAACCCTTATATCCGTTCCTCCTAGGTTGCGTACGCTGCGCAGTAGCCCGCAACCCCTACAACGGCTACAAGTACTTATGTGGCGCCACTCCTGCGGGCCTCTTCCTCATGCAGTGGTATGATCCGCTGCGGAAGTTCATGCTGCTCAAGGTAATATCATCATCATCATGGTCTACTTAGTCTTTATAGAAAGAAAGAGAAAGAAACAAAAGCGAGACATCGCGGGACATCTGGCAGACGTGAAACATCGAAATTATTTTGTATAAGTATGTGTATATAAAAAAAAGTCAATAAAAAAAACAAACAAAATAACTCGATTCACAAAAAGTAAATCCTTATGCTGGAATCGAACTCGAAGTCACGAGATTGTAACCCAGCGCTCTGTGCCCCGAGACCAGCTGACTTGTTGTAAACCGTGTCGAATATGTAGTCCTTATGCTGCTTCAAACACGCGATTTTCATTTATTTCTTATAGATGCGTCTAGTTAATACTTTTGATTAAACATCAAAAGTATTAACTAGACTTACACAGGACAAAACAAAAAAATGGTTGAAATAACTTTAAAACAAAACAAAATTAAATAAAAAAAAACATCAAACGAATTCAAATATGTTGGGGTCGGCTGCCAGTCTAACCGATACCGCTGAATATAATGGAATTCAGCTGTATCCAGGAGGTAAGGCTAGATTGATCAGATAATTTTCCTATTGATATGGGCAATTCCATCTGATCTAGATAGTATCTAGCCTATGCAAATCTCAGCTTCCACAGTATGAAATGGATGGTTACCCATCCACTTACCAACCTTGGCAAGCGCAATATAGTGTAGCTTAACCTTTGACCGACCTGTTATTAGTTAGCCACAAGGCACTAATAATACGTCAAACATTTGAATTCAACATTATCGTTCTTTGCAACTGTTTTATTTTAGTTATAGTTTACTTATGAGCACTAATCAGTAATAAAATGATAAAGTGTAGACTTTTGGAATACTTTTTATTTGATAAATTTATTCTTGTTCTTTCCATTCCTCCCATATTTAAATTTTCAACTAATTCGCCTATATTTCTTCGCTCGCAGAACATAGAATGCGTGCTGCCGTCTCCGCTACTTGTGTTCGAGCTGATCATCACCCCGGAGCTGGAGTACCCGCTGCTCTGCGTCGGCGCCACACGGAAACCTATGAGGCTCAACCTGCTCAATATTAACTCTGGTAAGAGAATAATTATATGCCGCTAGGCCTTATCTGCGTGAAAGATAAAAAAAGTGGGGCTATTTAGTTTAGGGGCTAATCAACATAAAAAAAAAGTTTTTGATTAAAATTTTCAAACAAAATGTATGGGAAAAGATTTTTTGCAATTTCTGACTTTTTTAGTTCTACAACCTGGGTTGGTCCGATAGAACTTTTTGATCAGTATTAGAAACGGGATCGATTGGAATCAAAAAAATGTTTTGTGTAAAATGGCCATTTTCTTGCTAACTGTAATTTTTTTCGAAAATCTGTCAACATTTTACGAAAAATTATGGATAGTCTTCTAAGACCATTTTCGTGTAGCTGCAACGGTTAAGGTAGTTCCCGTTAGTGCCCCATTTACCGTATCCACCCTGAATACAATAGATAAGAATACTTGATTGACAGCTTCGTGAGAGTCCGTGTACAACTTGTATAGCGGGCAAACACAGTAAATATGTTGTTTCTCCACGACAGGAGCGACGTGGTTCCACTCGGACGAGCTGGAGGTGTGCGTGGGCGGCTCCAACACCGTCATCCCGCGCCCCGAGCGGCTGCACACGCTTAGAGCGGTACACCAGCTCAATAAGGACTCTGTAAGCGCCGCGATTTTATGTCTAATCGTATCTACCTATTTTGACGTCGACTTGCAGCTGAAAATCATCTTCACTTAAACTTTTCAACTGAAAAAATCTAATTAGTCCGTCAGTTAGATTATCAAAAAATATCTGACCCGTATTTTTTCTTTTGTTACGTTAACCAAAATTGACGAAGATACTACGCTTTTAAAATTCTCAATACGTCACGACGTGGTATTATTTTTAGTGCGTTCTGACGTCACGAGCCACTCCCAAGTTATGATACGTTTTATCTTTATCAATATTCATTGATTTACAAAAACAAAAAATACGTGTCCATTATTTTCCAATACTCTAATTGACGGACTAAATAGATTTGCAATTTATTGATCGTGGAAACTAGCCTATTCTATTGTCGCTATCCCAATTCATTTGTGGTCGGCGCAGCATGTCTTCTTCTCCCATACTTCTCTATTACTCGTCATCTCATCAGACACCTCCTTTCTAGCCATATCATCGTTCACACAGTCCATACACTACTGCTACATCACTGTACTTGCAGCTAAATCAGGACTGCAAAATGGGTGGTGGTCTTGATACAGCTCATTCTGTTCTTCGCCACAAAACAATGATGGCTTTTACACTTTTAGGTAGATTTCGTTCGGTAAAAAGTTTAATAATAAAAAATAAATATACCAGATGACTTTTTTATCACTTTCCAATAAAAAATGGGTATATTAGGTGAACGGAGTAGAAGCTTATGGCATGCCTAGTTTTTTTATCTTTTTTCTATAGCTTACAAAAAAATTGATCCATCATCAAAAAACGTTACAAATTTCAAGTAAGTAAACAAATTTTCATATTAGAACAAAGAAAGAGAAATTTTGAAAAAAATAATTAAAAATATCGAATTTCAAATCATTCGCAATACGCGTATGATTAGAATTTCGTTTTTTTTTGTTTTTTTATTTTCGAAATAAAAAAAAAACAACTAAGTACTTATGCCATTTGCTTCTTCTCCGTTCACCTATTATAACCATTTTTTTTGGAAAGTTATTAAAAGGTCATCCTGTATGTATAAGTACGTATGTATGTTGGTATGTGGGGCGACAAGCAAAATTTATCCACACTCTACAGGTCGCGCGGTTAAGTTCGTGAATTCGTCCATGGGGGACGGCCGCGGCGGGGTTTTTCTTAAATCTGTTTTGTGGCCATAACTTTTTCCTATGGATTTTTTTTTAAACCGTTTACCATTTTCATCATTGCGAGTAAGTGCATTTCTCCGAAACGGTAAACATTTTTACCGTCGAAAAATTATTTTCTTCAATACGAGGTCATTTTATCTTTATTTTTGAATGCAAATTGTGTTTCCTGATACCTATTCACGTTCACCTGGCTAATTCGCCACGCTACCTTGGCTTCTTTCGCGTTAAAACCAATTTTACTCGGTGTTATACAGTCCCGAAGTAAATTCGCAAATAAAACCTACTTTTTATTCTCAGGTGTTAGTATGCCACGAGAACGTGGTAGACATAATCCCCGTGTTACCCGCGACCATCGACGCGACGCGATGGCGACACGATGACGACAAGAGGCGACACAAGCTGCTCTCCCGGATACAGTTCGACTTCAACATTGATAGCATATGTGAGTATACTTGTTGCGTATCCTTACCGGAGCGATCGGTGAGCGTACTATGGACGCGATAATCATATATTCCTAACAAAAAATGGCATTTTTGCAATATTTTTAATCCTATGATGTATTGAATGTCTTTATTGTGATGTGATACTCACAGATGTGTAAATACAAAAACTATGTACAGTAGTAGACTGGTAGTATTGTAATCGGCGGGACCAACATATTTTTCACGATTCTGTTCTCCTAGTACTTATTGTTGGGTCATCATTCTCTAGCCCTTATCCCAATTCGTTTGGGGTCGGCGCAGCATGTCTTCTTCCATACTTCTCTATTCTATTGTTGGGTATTCACTAAAAAAACGATTTCAGCGGCACCAACATATCCTTCTAGATTCTGTTCTCCTAGTACTTTCTGTTCAAATAGGGTATTACACCCATTTTTGAAAAGTGTCTCAATTAGATTCTTTATTAATAATGAACCACTAAAAAACTCAAAACAATTTTATTCAATCGTTAAGTGCCATAAAAATGTATTTAAATTTTGCATTTTCAAATTTCGCGCGTAATTTGACGAAAACGCTGGTCGCAGTGGACGCCATATTGCTCTGTGGTCATGACGTCAGTTGGCTGTGTAAACAATGGTGTAAACAAATGCAATGATATTTGAAGTTGACAGTTGCCACTTCTAAGTTTACATAGCCTTATGACGTAATAACATGGCGACTACTATAATGGTTTTATGAAACAGATTAAAAAAGCTGAAACCTTTGAATTTAATTTTAAAATTAAGTTTGCTATTTTATGAACTAAAACTAACGTTTTCCGACTGCTTTTTGCCTAAGCTATCTCAATAATATATTTTTAGATTATTTCTCTTAAGGTTGAACTGCGCAACATATTTTCCATACAAATTTCGGGGGGCTATTACTCCACTGTTTGACATGGTACATCTAAAGTTAAACATGATATCGTTTTGTCTCATTATTAATTGTGTCTGTACGGAATCAGAATAGTAAAATAAAAAGCCCTTCAAAACTTACGAGCCACCAAAGATTCATTTTTATTGCCAATTTTAACGTAACTTTGGGCGTAAATTAGTAATAAAAGAAGTGTCAAATTTCCAAAACAAAGTCCGTACCGACACAGCACAATTATCGAAGAATTCAATAAATTTTATTTGATAATGATTTATGCAGTGGTTTTTTCATAAAATTCGATTTCCCAAAAGCTTTTTCATATTTTTTTACGCGCGCCTTTTACTATGAATTTTCGTGCATCTCACTGAATGTATCCCCCGGTGCGGTGCGGGAGGGGGACACGCGATATTGACATGTCCTTCGCTTGATAGAAGAACAAGACTTATATTTCTGTCCTTTTCATTTCATGCATGACGTCAGTGACGTGTCATTTGTTTTTCGCTGTAGTTGAAGGGCCTGTGCATTTTTATTGCACTCCTATAATGTGTGTGTTTCGATGGCGCGACCACGGCATTATTTTTTTTTTTAACTATGGCAAGATTTTGTAAAAAAAATAATTTAAAATTAAATTAATTAATTTCAATTTTAAATTTCACATTCAGAACATTTTAAAGGTTATAAGCGATACCGTACGTATGCTCCTAAAATATAAACCTAGGATTTTTTATATTTTTTTTACAAATTCAATCTGTTATTTACCTAAATTTCAGGTCTCTGCAACGCTTAGTTTTTAAGATTTCCGTGGCCGCGCGGTTCTCCGCGTTTCGATGGCGTGGCCACGTTCAAAGCCTTATAACTTTTTAACCATAACTTTGACAAATTTAAGGTTTTGGGAAATTTGAACCACATGCATACATATTTTTACAAAATCATGGCATAGTTATTTAAAAAAAAAAACGCCATGGTCGCGCCATCGAAACGCACACCCTATAATATGGTGTAGCGACCTACTTATTTAGAAACTTTATATACATAAAACCTTCACGATATAATTTTTACTTTTCTTCTGATCTGTCACATCTCTGTCTTGTGTTGATAAAATTTATATAGAATTATGAAATTTTTTAATTTAGTTTAGATAGTGTACAACAACAACTAAATTGGTGACCCCGACTTGATACGCCCTGAAAAGGAAATCCTAAACTTTATCAGGCCAAGGAAATCCACAGTACCACGATGAAAACATAAATCAGTTGCCTGCCGACCAACGTCCAGACTCTGCTGGCTTGACAGCCATTTATTTCTCTCGAGGGATTAGCAGACCTGGCGGAAAGCGTCCAGGACATGGTGACCCCAGGCCAACAATAACAAACAATATAGTTATACAATATTATTGTTGCCACTAATCTCGCGAATTGTGTAGTGACCATGACGTTATAAGTTGATAGTAAAAGTTTTAAAGAAAAAGTTTATTTTATTCTTTTTAGCGCATTTAAATAAAAGGTCAGACGAAAGTATTATATAACTTCGTTTTTGTTCGGAACGGTTCGGAACGCTGAGTGTGTGCGTACGAACTAGACGCGCGTGAAGTCTAGCGCCTAACTGCTCATCACTGATACTATCTCTGTCGGGCACGATGCCAGGTGAGACAGCGTGCTTTTTGGCCACGCCCACCAATGAGTTCGAGCCCGTGTGATGTGTCACCTTAAAGAGTAAAATACCCTATTCTAAATTGAGTAAAACTCGAAAAAAATTATAAATCAGACTTCACGTGGTCAAATATTGTAAATATGTTGATGGGGAGATGGCGAATGTCGAGCGGCGTAGAATGTGTGCATCGTGTAACTTCGTTTTTGTTCGGAACGATTCGGAATGCTGTGTGTGCGCGTACGAACTAGACGTGCGTGAAGACTAGCGTCTAACTGTTCATAACTTGTGCTACCTTAATTTTCTAGTTTGTTTTTTTTTTGTTCTACACGAAATGAACCATAAAGTCTTCGGTTCCAGTATGTCTAGCAGACTCAGTGCTGGCATTCCACCGGCACGGCGTGCAGGGCCGCTCGCTGCGCAACGCGGAGGTGACGCAGGAGATCAGCGACGCCTCGCGCGCCTACCGGCTGCTGCCACACGACAAGTTAGTTGTACTACTTATATATTATTACAGTATATCTAGCCGGATAGAATAGTAAGTATGTATGAACGTGGACAGGTATGTAAGGGTCGTACTGTCAAACCAGGTGGCGCGATGGCGTTCTGGTGGCCTACCATGACGTCTTAAAGCAGGATCGTTCTAATCTTGTTCCACTGTGGTTAAGAGACGGAGCTATAGAGGACGTCTAGCGCCATCTCTTTCCCACACTGGAACAAGATTAAAACGATCCTGCTTTAAGACGTCATGGTAGACCACCTGTTGTATCTGGCTATGTGTCCAAGCTACGGGCTATTGCTGCATGACAAGTTATATAAGGTGCTCTGGAGGCTTAGAATGTGCCAGAAATCAGCTATGGATAGCATAGGACCGCTCGTTTCGGATATTCCAGTTGACTCCCTAAAAATCCTGCGTTCATTCTTGGAAATGAGAGCAGCGGTGGCGGCCCCTACTTACGAACAGTAAGTCGTGTATTTGAACCCAGACAGGTGCATTACTTTGTGTAATTTATTTCATCAGCACTGCTCTCAAAACGGTGAAGGAAAACATCGTGAGGAAACCGGCATGTCCTTGTACCAAAAAATTCGAAGTCACGTGACATCTACCAATCCGCACTGGGACCGCGTGGTGGATTATAGCCGATTCCCTCTCATTGAGAGGAGGCCGTGTCCCAGCAGTGGGAACATTATAGGCTGATGATGATGATTCTTGGAAATGTACTGTTGGTAAATGAATTCAACATACAAGCAGGGCAGATTATTATTCCATTCCTTACCTTAGAAGGTCACAATCCAGTTAGTTCTCCTTACCTTAGAAGGTAATTAATAAAAATGTATTTCTGTTTCCAGGGTCGTAGTTCTAGAATCGCACGTGCTTCAAAACAACACGCTATCCGGCGAAGATGGCAACGACCTGTACATCCTGGCAGGACACGAGGCGTCCTACTGAAGTGCCGGAGCCACTACATAGTGCCACAACCAGGTACATTACAGTACCACTAGGAAAAGGTGTCTGGTTGACACTAACAACGGATAGAACGTTAAAAAAGGCTGTTTTTTCAAATGAGAATTTGTTTTTTTCGTGTTATAGACATGTTTTTGAGACAATGTCGGTAAATGTGTAACGGTTTTTTTTTGTTGATTTTGAGGGTAGGACACGATTTTGTGTTTAAAAGTTACACTTTTAAAAGAGTTGATCTGCTTTTGAAAGCTTCAAAAGCCAGTTTGAATTTGTGTTGTGCCCAGAACTAGTAATATAAACTAAAGTATTAATTATCAATATTAATAGTGCCCCGCTGAAAGTCCAATAGGACGAATTAGGAACCACCAGAGTGATCTAGGGCTCCACAGTATGGAAGTGCACCTCACTACTTAGATCAGTGTGGCATGCCTTCACTTTAAAGAACGCGCCAATAGGGTAGATGACAAAAAAAGTCTAATTAGTCTGTCAGATAAGATTTTCAAAAAATATTGGACACGTATTTTTTAATTTATCACGTAGGTAAACAAAAAATGAAGACGACGAAGTCGTGTGACGTCACATTTGAGTATATTTTTTTTACTCGAAAGTGACGTCGCAAGCCTCCACTCATGATCTTTGACACGTTTTATCTTCATCAATTTTTATTAATTTGATAAAACAAAAAAACGTTTCCAATATTTTTCGATAATCTAACTGACGAACTATTTTTTTTAGCCAGTCATCATTCTTATTCTATAGTGACATGCTATGATCCCTCAGAAGAAAGCACTGCAGAGCACTAATATCAGTGTAGCATGGAAGTATTATGATTTGTCTATGCCAATGTGCAATAATCTCAGTATTGGTAAATATGTTACAGATCACTCTGGTTCCAACATTGTCAATTTACTTGATTATAAATTGCTACATTTACCTTTTGTCTTACATGAGGTCAAAAAGATATAGAACAACTTGCTATGTCGTTATTTTCACCAAAATAGGCTAAACAAAAGGTAGATTATACTAACATCTACGCTAAAACTACAAATTTACGACAAATAATAATCTAAGATGGACTTAAAATTAATATCTTTCCAATAATCGTAAGAAACATAGAAAAGGATATAATATGAATCGATTATCGAGCAATAACCTAATTAGTTTTCTCTAGACACCGGTCTGTCCAATCGCCGACGAGGAAGCGAGTAGCTATTCGACCATTTTCTCGTCCAAGAAACGAAAAAAAAACAGCCAAAAAACCCCTTGAAGCAGTGAAAAAATAGCCAACGCGATCAAAAGTTTATGTGGCATATTTTGCGATTTCACAACGGAATCAAAACCTATTAATACTTCCCGTTGACCTAGACTCATGAAATTTGGCAAGAAGCCAAGCACATGTAAAGGGATGAAAAAACCGTAAATATGTAGTTTAATAGCAAAATACTACAAGTTTATATAGAAACCTTGGTGCGCGAGACCAACTCGCACTTGTTTTAATAGTTGATCCCTAACTGTTCACATCGCCTGGCGAGAACTCTGCCAAACAAACAACTCGCTAGCTCTACTTGTTTCTCGCCGACCGTCGGCGGCAGGACAGGCACTTTTATCAAGAATATTAACTAGCCGATAGAAATCAATATAGCGTACATTCTAAAATACAAAGTGGCGGATTAAATCAATGATTTTACTAACTCTTGAGAGCAATCCTTTTGGTTATTTTACCTCGACTACATTACTGTCAAAATCATATGCAGGATGGAGTACATCATTCTGAACCCTGGAAATCGGTAAATTAAAAAAAAAAAACAGCTATCGGCGATCAAAATGTACGGAGCAGACGTGAAACGTTTTGACGTGAAACGTCTTTAAAATCGGTACCATGTCAGAAAATTGGACCTCAACGAATTGGTCTATATCGTCTGACATTAATAACTACAAAACTATTTATCGTAGAAACATGAATTTAGTGTCATTATTTAGCGTATCTAGTCAGCTCGCTGATAAGACCTGCAGTTTGCATCGGGGCCGGGCGGGGCGGCGGGGGAGGGGCACTGCGTAGAATAACTGAAACCGGCGCTCTCGCTGGTTTCTATTCAGTATAACTCACGACTCACACGTGCTAGTGCCGTGATTCTTTTGTGTATTTACAGAGTTCTATAATTATCGATTTCCAATAATAATAAATGTGACTTGGCCGATATTTGTAGTTAAAAATAACCAATAAGTGTAAAAAATTAATAAAACCGAGATAAGACCGACATATTGATTCGGGTCGTTGTGACTGATATGTGATATAGACGTTTCACGTTTGAACCAACGGCCGTGTGCACAGACACATTTTTTTTAATTACCAAAAGTTTGTTTGGGGTCTCCAGAATCATGTACTGAAAATGTGGTAACTGTTTGTACGTCGGTGTTGTTTCGATCCTGTATACATCATGCCTGTAATCTCCGAAGCATTATAAGTAGCGCACACCGGGGACGGCAGGGAGGAGTATTTTATCTTTACCCGACTTAAACTGGGTTGTAAACTCGCCCGCTAATCGCGGCTGTGAACTTTGGCCGCGATTCGCACGAGAACCCTGCGCGAAAACTACGCCCTGTACACACTCGCATCGATAAGAGTGTCGGTCACAGTAACGTCCGCTTTGACAGAAATGGACATAGAAGTTGCTGCTTCCGTGACTCTGTGCGCCCTATAGCGTGCTACAATTATGTCCATATATTAAAAATAAAAAGCAAAAATAGAAGAAATGAAAAAAAAAGAAGATGGTGGATGACAGAAATTCATAAAATAATGTCACAATAATATACGTTCGTTACTACGTCCTTACGCTAATGCGCGAACGCCAAGGCGTAAAACTATGTACATTGCACTATCGCGTTTCGCGGCTTTACAGCGCGTTTAAATTCATTCGTAGCTAGTGGTAACAAGATACAGATTTCAATGTTCAACCCTAGTTATTATTCATCTATACGTACTAATATTATAAAGCTGAAGAGTTTGTTTGTTTGGTTGAACGCGCTAATCTCGGGAACTAGTGGTTGGAATTGAAAAAATATTTTCGTATTGAATAGACCATTTATCGAGGAAGGTTATAGGCTATATAACATCACGCAGACACAGAAAACAGAAAATGTATTCCTTTTGTGAGCTTTTTCTCTGTTATGTGGTAAATTGCAGTCACTGACAAGTCTGACAAAATCAGAGTAAGCTTTATTCTTCTCAGAATAAGGCTGTTATTTGGTTGCTACTGTCAGAGGTAAAGTAATTTTAAAGGATTGTATACCATATGTACGTGAAAGTAGAAGATAATATTTAGTTAATATTATTATGAATAAATTGTCGTATTACCCCATCACTGCCATTTGATAGCTTTTACACAGTGGCCCATGATGGACAAAGATGTTAACAGCAAAGATAATGAAATTATTTATAAAAAAAAATATAACATTACCGGTTTAATTTGTGAACATACATAAATGCGTTATGACACCAATTCTAAAGGGTCTTTAAATTACTTCGCACGTTAAAGAGGGAGAAAAGACATCGATAAGAGTGGTAGGGGAGGGTGACAAGAGGGTGGGAGGGGTCACAAAAATATAATCACTTTTATGACAAAGACGGGGGGAGGGGGTGGTGGTTGATGCTCCAAAATCATGAATTTGGTCAATAACACATATTATTATTTCACAAATACGCCTAGTGTAGAGTCAGCTTAAAAAGTATCTGATGATGATAAGTACTTTTGAAGCTGACTCTGACTCTGAATAATGTACCTTAGTATCGGGATTAAGGTACATTATTGTGTCTCACTGGTATTAGATTCGACGTAAATATTAGCCTCTATGATTGGTGGTACTTAATACGGTATATGCATGATTTTTTTTTTATCACTCTTAACAAAGCGTATTAACATCAGAAATAGCAAAGTGAAATTATTTTTTTAATATCTATAAAAAATACTAAGTTATAAGCATTTGAAACTGCTGATTAGACAGAGAGATCCGATACAGCGAATGACGTCATTCGCTGCATTGACGTACAAAATCCATACTAAATTCCGTTTATTTAGAAAGAGATAGAAACAAAAGTTTAAATGGTTATAACTTTTGTGTTGTTTTGCCGATTTGTGTCTTTTTTTCGCTTCTTGTCATAATTTTTATAGTACTTTAAAATTCCGTATCGAAATAAAAAAAAAGAAAATTTATGCATATTCCCTATTGTACGTTTAGCGTTGTCTCTGAAATCAAGATGGATTGATTTCACAGGCAACGCTGGCAACTGACTGGCATTTTTACCAAGATATGATTTATCTAAACTGGGTTTCAAAAGACCCATAACGATGCCGAAAGGCACTTATTCTCCCCGTCATTGCTATCGTTTTTTGTTCTGGACCATATCCGGGAACCTTCTAGTTACTGAGATATTGGAGGTCAAATTTTGATTCACGAGATTTTTAAATTCAACTTTTTAATGTAATAAATTTACTTTAAATACCTCCACGACCCCTGTACTATTCAATGCATCCATCAGCACAATGTTTTGAGTGCATTACATTGAGTTTTACCGTAAAACTTGATTTTTCACCCTAAAAAAGTTTCTCAGCAGTCATTCTTGTGCAGAGTTACATTAGATACAAGAAGTACAGAATGCTAGGTAGACGGGTTCGTAAAGAATCCGTTTACACCATGATATTTACTAACCTGTGGTCTTTGACTCCAAAAAGAGCTCAAATCAGATTTAATCTTGCCTTAGAGAAAGAAAGGAAGATTGAATCTTTTGCATATAAGTATAGCCATTCATAGAGGCCTTAAAAACTAAGAGTTTGAAGTCATGGGTCACTGCCTGAAGTCTTTAGAATATTATCATTCCTCAAAAAAAGCAATAAGTTTGACTAGCAAACGAAGTATACATTAGGTTATATTATCCATCTCTTTCCTTCTTTATATCGTATAGCGGATTTAAGGTGCAAGCGCTAGGGTAGCCCGCGAAATTAAAATTTGCGTTTTATGCAATTTGCAAAACAGCGTCAGGTTGTATGTTGATAAAAATATGATTTGTGACCGTAACAAATATGGCTTTACTGAGTTCAATTAATCCAATTGAATGAATATTTCATGAAAGTAAATGATAATTCTGTAAATAAATGCATCTTACGGCTGCAAATAATATTCAGTTCAACATACAGCTCGACACTAACAGGAAAATAGCAAGAAAACATGAAATTTTGAGGGTTACTCTTGCGCTTTTACCTTAGTAACCTATCAGTTGGTAGCATAAGTTACTAGAAGCATTTTTCAGTAGAAGAAAAATGGCCGCCCTAGACATACACTGACCGTATTGGTGATGTCCATCAGAAGGATCAAGTGCGTAGTACTCGCAACCGTCGTGCGTGTATGACTAGATGTATGAATGTGGATGAAACAGCAGCATTGTGTAAGGATTGTAACAGGTGGCGTTCTGTAGTTTCTACCTACCCCCATTGGAAAACGGCGTGACATTATGTCTAACTCTATAGTCTGCGCCAGATAAGTAGGAATTAAAGGTCATTGTTCTTTCCTTAATTTCTCTGCGTAGGTACCCCGACAATACGTTATGAATTGTTTTTTATTAAGTACTAGAAAAGTCAAGGATCACGATAAAAGTCGTTTCGGGACAAGTTTATGTCATTATTTCTGTTTCGGAATTATGTATTTGAATAAATGTATGCGGGTTAATGACCTTTAATTCCTACTTATCTGGCGCAGACTATAGTAATATATGCCTATAGTTAGGTTGAAAATCAGGGATTCTCAACATACTGACACAGCAAAATTTTCGATAAAAAAAGGAATAAGCAAGGCTTGGGATAATAATTTAATATTGTAGTAGCAAGTTTATGTGTGTTCAAAGACTTTCAAATATTTACGAGCGATAGACGGGACACGAAGTCTAAAATGTTCGGGTTCAAAATTTTTGCATGAATTGACAGCCGGGACCAACGGCTTGACGTGCTTTCCGAGGCACGGAGGAAACTGTATGTAATGAGTGGTCACCCATCCACAGGCCATCCTAGGCAAGCACGGCCCAATATCCGCTCTATAAGTCTTTTAAATCTCTGTGTGTGTCATGTCATTACAAAAAGGTTGAATATCCCTGGCCTAAACGATTTTGAAAGGCTTTCTCGCGCAAAATGTGATATGTCACCGGTGTACGCCAATTTTGTTAGAAAGCGTTTAAATTTGCGAACAAAGCAGGTTGTATTTCGCTTGCCGCCCAATATTTGTTTTAAAAAAACTATGTTATGGGTTTACAAAACAAATCTTGAGAAAATAATCTTATATAGTTACTTTGCATAAAAAGTACTGCAATATTAACGAAATATTAAAGGAATATGCGAAATAACATTTATTTCTAATATCTAACCTTACAGTTTTAGCTGTGATCGCATTATTAAAATATTTTAACTTAACATGTACGATATGTTAAAGTATTTGGTTTACTAAGTAAGGTTTTGAATGATTAGTCGACAAAACGATTGAAAAATCGACTAAAACTAAGTTCTGTAGTCGATACTTTGACAGTTAATCAAAACCGTATCTAGCACATCACTAATAACGATTCTTATTTTAATTTTTGAAATCTTGTGATGATTATGATCGGGGCAACTCTAGCCCCACAAAATATAACGAAAATATTAACAGATATTACTCACTATATTTTAAATATAAATAGTACTTTATTTATTCATTGTTTAATTTTAATAAATAATTAAATCATAACATGTGATCGTACGTGTAACGAAAAAAATAAATAAAAGACATTTTTTTTCATTAAAATAGAAATTTCGAGAAAGAACACGCTTCTGTAATATTGTTTTTTTTTTTTGTAAATATCATTATTATTCCAGTTAGTTTTTAGTGGAACTGTATAATATCGTTAGAAATAGTTATTGTAATTAAAAATATTTTTGTTTTGAAATCGCGAATTTTGACAGTTTAAGGCTGGTTCCACTGGCAGCTAGAAAATCCGTGAAATATTTAATTGCGATAAAAATATGTGTAATAAAATGGTATTCCTAGCTGGCAGTGGAACGAAGATCTCGCTAGATTTTACGACCATGACATTGGCCGTTGCGACCAGAAATCTTCAAAAGTTAGTCGTTGCGACCAGAAATCTTCAAAAGTTAGTCGTTGCGACCAAGTGAGCTCCGTTTTTTGGTCGTTGCGACCACTCCGTAGTCGCGAGGTCCTATCTTAAGTAACAGCTTTGATATGCTTTATTTATTTTTACTGTCAGTGGAGTAAAAGACTTTTAACGACTACAATTTTAAAGTTCACGCCCTGAACCCTTTGTTTTATAATTCTTACTAAAAAATCTTGTTTATTCGGAGTTTTTTGTGAATTTTTGTGAATAATTTAATATCCAGTGTTCGTAAACAGTGACTTGTGAGATTATTTTAATATTGACAGATATAGTGCAGTATGGTTCTTTTCGCACCTAAATGACATGCCATGGACGCTTTTGTTAAACATTTTAGAAATTATCTGTGGAAATTTATTGTAAAATAAGATGGCGTCGTTCGTTTCGCGCCAGTAGAACCATCCAGCATTTTCTGTTACTGTGGCTGTTTTACTTCTGTTTAGAATTTCAATGAAATGTGTCTCTGGAATATTGTTTTCAAGTCAGTTTTTTTTTATATGGTTGTGCTTTAATTTTACTTTCAGTGATCCGTCTGAATAATATTTCAAAGGGCTGGTCTCAAATTGTCATAGAACTTGCATTTGAATCAAGTTTTTTTTTCTTCTCGGTGTAAATATTGGTGCGAGGCTTAAAATCATTAACAAATTGACCAGCTTTGCCATTTATTATTTGAAACTCTATGAAATTCAGTTTTACACACTCAGTTTATGTACTGTTTTGTTATATAATAACGGATGTATTATGTATGTATTATAAATAAATCTTTTTTAATGTAGTAATCTAGCTAATTTTAAAGCCAGAAAACACTGCTTTTTATGAAATAGCAAATGGTTTAAAAGTGCTAGATGATTTTTATTTACGAGAATTTCGCCGTCGAGAGTGTAAAACGAAATGCAGTATGTGTAGCTTTTTTAAATAATCCTTTTATTTATGTACCTTCCAATAAATTTTATTTCGTACATTTTTGGTTTTTTCTTTTTTGTTTTTCCCAAATTATTTTACCTTATTTATATTTTTCTTTATTATTTATATAAGTACCTATTAGAAAACCAGTCTTAGAAATATATTTTGTATTAAAAATACTTAGATATTACGGATCAACATGGTTTAAATTCTGATACATCTTGAACAATTCAGCATTAATTGTATTTTAAGGAGGTTGATGCAATAGCTTCTAGTATAACTATGTATGTAAAATTAGTAAAAAAAAAGGATCGCTTCTATGCCCCACTTAAATATTATTCATAAATAATGGACGTAGCCAAGAAAAAGTAAATAAGAACACCATTTTATCGTATTGTAATATTAATTCTCTTGGCTACGCTCATGAAAAGTGATAAATCAGATATCAGAACAGGTAAATATTTGCTTAAATTTTAAGAATGTAAGTATCATGTAGATACTACCTCCCTGTTAATAGTTTTATTACGGAACTTAAAATATTCTCCACATGTTACTTACGTTCTTAAAGTTTAGGCTAATATGCTCCACCAATTCAGATCTCTGGTGATAATGCTTACGGCTTTACGGAAAAATAACTGCAAATGCCTGTAAATGCATTAGTTTCGTTTGCCAAACTAAAATACGCGATGATGAAGTAAATTATATTCTTCATAGCTTCGACTATCTCTGTCAATCTATTCTTATACATTCATATTATCTAGTTTATTAATATATTTACAGTCAATAAATATAAAGAATATTAGTAAGTATTTCGCTTCGAAGGTATTCTACGGTACTTTATGTATAGACTGTATAATCTGAATCTTTATACAGGGTGGAACACCAACTCAGAAACGCTTTCTACGTATTCAGTACCAGTTCATTCCGAAAATTAGAAAATAGAAAATTTTCATTTTTTTTTTTTTTTTAATCTGCTGTTCCAGCAGATTTTTTGGTGGTCAAAATGTAGGTACTTACTGACGTGAAATTTCTTTGTAATGTAGTAACCGTTTTAGCTTCGGTATCCATTCAACCATGTATAGGTACGATATTTATTCGTGTCACAATAAGATCTTCATACACGGAGCACTTGCATTTTGAGTCACCTTTTCCATCGCCGATAAATTTATGAAAGGCGACCGTTTGCTGACCACTGACTACTAGTAAAGCCGGGTCTGCTGCGCGGCCTGCGCCCATCAAAACATGTTATCTGTTCGTCGCGGCAAGCATTTTATGTTAGGCCACGGCTCTTTATGTTAGCAAACAATGTTTTGTGTGTAATGCAATAAAATTAGGTCATAACAGGCAAATTTCTGCGGGAGTGCCCTGGTGACTTGTAATACAGGTTTTTATAGAAACCTACCTCAAGCACCAGTCTCTCACAAAGTTAATTCCATGTTCATTGATCGTGCTCCACTGTAACCTAGCATTAAGAACTTGTGTAGAGAAAATAAATTTATATTTTATTTATTTATTATAATGTTTTGTGTTAGTAAAACACGATAACATAGCGCAGCGGACACGGGTTTTTGGCGGCAAGTGAACCGTTTGTGAAGACAATTTTCCAACCTGTACGTTAAAGCAATTAATAAACTAGTTAATATGTTTGTTTAAAATATGGAGAATGCCAAACCAGTTGGCAGTTGGACTGAGAAAGGCTGTAATATGAAAAATTGGTAGCATATAAATGTCGATCATATTAGTTTATAGTCCCGTTTAGTACTACTTAGATGTAATTCTAGGTATATTTCGATATAATAGACTTAAAGGAACACTAGAACACCAGTACTGAGGTTAATTCGCATTTTTATTTTTTAGTTACATGCTAGGAAAAGCGAGCATGGTCGAAAATTTTAAAGTTAGGTGATTTTTTCGGACGAAGGAAAAGGAGATGTAGGTACGGATTGTATCTGCCTATCCCCGAAGGACAAAGGCGTGTGTTTATGCATGGGTTACCAAAAAAATTTAGTGGTGCGTGTTCAAATCACGTCGGGGGTCACCAATTTAGTGGTTGTTGTAGACTAATCATCTATGTAGCATCTGCATCGTTTAGAGACAGCTAGAATTATTTTTTTCTTGTTAAAATAAATGTGTCATTTAATGAAATTAAGTTACAGTATTAAGTTGGTTCTTTTCCTCAACTAGCATGTAACTAACAAAAATAAAACTTAATTAAATTGATGATAATAATTACCTGCTCTTTAGAATTTAAACAAATAAAATATATTAATAAACAAAGTCTGGCATTAAAAGTCTATTAAAACAATAATTATAAATTGTAGACGTTTAAATTAGCATTAAATGCTCTTGGATTTCGCATTCATTTTTGTTGTCATGCATTAGCGCTGCAAGATGTTCTCAAAATCATTGGTTTGTGCTAAAAATAATATAGATGTGAATAGCATTGTTTTATTAAATATAATGTCAAGTTAGATAAGCTAGCAATACTCCCCCAACTTGATGGGTATCTATTTAACACTGTCGGTGTAATTGATATTCATACCTCAACGAAATTAACTTTTCCGTACTAACGGTCTCTTAGCAAACCCTCGGACAGACAGACATACAGATAGACGGACATGACGAAACTATAAGGGTTCCTTGGCAGGACTACGGAACCTTAAAAACCAGCCAAGTGCGAATTACACTCGCGTGGAGAGGGTTCCGTACAATGCCAGTCATTGAGTTTACCACTTTATTTTCAATTGATAGAATAGAATTCTTTTAAGTTTTCTTGTAATCTACAAGCAATGAACTACATTTTGTACATTTTTTCAAAATTTTAGCTCAGTTGTTTCGGAGATCAGGAGGGTGGGAATGGTCAATTTTCGTCTTCTTTCATGAATAAAATCAAAACTATTTTACAATAATAACAAAAATATATTTGAGATCCTCATAACGAGCGCTTTCATTTGATATATGACACAGTAAGGTTTGCAAAACTTCTTTTTTTAATTTCCGAATTTGTCCCCAGAAAATGACCCTTATTAAAAAAAAATATATTTACTTTGGACATCTGTGTTTGGGTCATAGGATTACATCCTACCAAATTTCACCTGATTTGGTCCAATAGATTCGGAGCAAATTGGCTGTGACAGACGGATGGATATCAGACGCACGAGTGATCCTTTAAGGGTTCCGTTTTTTTATTTTTTGTACGGAACCCTAAAAAGATTTGCTGATCTATTTTCTGGTCAACGCCCGCTCTTAGTTTCTTTGCTTAAAATGAGTCAAGAAAATTAGTTACTTTATATTGAAACCCATGTTAGTGGTGTATCGCTAGCTAATTTAGTTTGACCCTGTGCTGTTTTTTATTTATAGGCGTATTGTGATCTCAATGCAGGAACAGGTGCAGTGAAGTTAGCAGCTAGTCAGTAGTTAAAACTTACCTATATAACTTCAGAAATTGAACAAATCTAATTTTTATAACTTAGGTTAGTTCATCTGCCTAGCCTTCACCGCTGGGGTCGGCTTCCAGCCTAACCAGATGCAGCTGATGGGCTTTACAACTAAATACATTTCTATGTAGAAGTAAGGGCCGAGTCACACATTGGCAGCGGCCCCCAGCGTCGCCGTTGGCGGCCTCGCGCGACCTCCAGACCCCACACACCTAGTCTCCTGACTAGTTTAGTTTCTACATTCGGCCGGCAGCGGCCCGCGGTGCCGCGAGCGGCCTCGCGTTGCCGCTGCTCGCTGGCATCCGCGGGCAGAACCACCAGGCCGCGCGCCACGCACGTCACCGCGGGCTTCGCGACCTTTTTAAGCTTTTCAAGCGATGCTGGTCTTTTAAGTATGTAGATAAAGTTTAAAATTATTTCAAACTGAAAGTGCTCGCCGCGTCGCTGCCATTCCGGTGTGACTCGGCCCTAATAGCAGCCTGCATTCGGATCACACCTTCTGTCTCATCTGTCAAAGTCTACTTCTTTAGTTTTGTGATTTTGACAGACCGTGAAAGTTTTGTTATGTGCAATTTCCACAAAAGCAGAGCAGAAATGTCTAGAAGAACACAATGTAAACCGGTAACAGGTTGGTTAAACCAGTTAAGGGGGTAGCGCAAGGGTAGCCCGGAATTTCACAGGCTACCTTGGCGCCCAAGACAAAATAATTTAGCATACCTTGCAACAGCAGAAACTGAAAAACAATGAATGAAATATCTGTTGGAATCCACCATCATTCTATACTGGTTTTACCCATAATTTTTATTATTTTGAAATTTGCTCCACTTTGCTTGAAAGCAATGCTATTGGTTGCTGATGTGACATTTCTCTGCTGTGATGGAAACTATATTACTCCTCCAAAGCTCAGTTTTTAGCTTCGCTTCCTGTAGTTTCTATGAATAGTTCGTACAAAAACTATGACAATTTATTTTAGAATAAGGTCTTTCCATTTTTCTCCAAATAAAATTCATAGTATTAACTATAAAATTTTAATAAAAAAAAGAATTATAATCAGAGAAAATTATAAATTAGATTATAATAGCATTTGAAATGATAAAATTAGAGATATGGATATTTATTTTCGTTAAATACAGATTGAAGTTAGGGTTGAGGAGATGAAGATTGTAAATAAGCCGTAAGTAGAGGTAGCGTGTGCCGAGGTATAAAAAATGTTGGTTCAATGTTATTTCAAGATTGTTTCTGAACAGATTTTATTCCTGAATAAAGTGACGAACAAAACTATTTTTGGTTGTTTTTTTTATGGTGTTTCCCTTCCCTTGATTTACATCCAAATGCTGAACAATTTATAGTGATTTTTAACTAGATAGATGGTTGTTGATGGAGAAATAGATGGTTGTCAATCTAGACAGCTTTGTCATATGACTGCTCTAGGCATAGAGGTTTTAGGATTACAACATATTGATTAGAGCAGGATGCAGTCAGTGGGTCGAGGGGTGGAGTTTCGCCAGCAATAAATCTTGCATAGGTTTGTAGTGTCCTTTTACATCTTGTATGGTTGTCAACCAAGACAAAGGTTTGTCATATGACTTACTTCTAAGCATAGACATATTGATTAGCCCTAGACACAATACTTATACAATGGTGTCCCGACTGAATCGGTCGGGTCCACAGACAAAGGTTAAGGCAGGGATGCACATGATTCTTGGCTATGAGAGTCATAAGAGATAGTAGAACATATTACTTGAGTGCAACAATGATATAAGAGTTAAAACGATAAATCTTGTACACAATGATTTAACACTTTTAGGTTATTTACTGAAACACAGACTGCTTTCTACACGATTTATTATTAAAACACTTAAATACACTTAGCACTATTGAGTCAAAATATCACATCAGTCGTCTTCTATAACTTCCACCTCCTCTCCTCCATCTTTCTTCTTGCCAGCACCAGATTTTCGTGCTGACACCATTTGCTTGTATTGCTCTAAAGATTCACTTAGAGGCTCCACAAATCTATCGAATTCTATGTCTCTCATAGCGTCTAACACATCCTGACCAGTCAAAGCCTTCCTCTTCTTGAGTTTCACAACGTTTGTAGCTGCCGAAGTAACGTATAACACGAAAACTGATGCAGCTTTTGCGAGTCCGGTACGCGCTTCTTTTGATATCGAAACTCCTTCGGGTAACGCTTCTTTGACTATCCTCGTGACAACAGTCATCGGGAGATTCAGGTCCTCGAGTCTTTCAGCCATTGTTTGTGTATTTTTATTATTTACTTGCTGTAAACATGGAACGAAATTAACCGCCAACACCAAACCTTTTTTTGGTACAACTGTTTGACATTGACATTGACATTTTGACAACGACCAAAATCAGACTAAATATTGATCGTACGTAGGGATGGGCGTTGAATGAATGTATTGTCTATGGAATGAACGAACAAGTTAATGGGAAAAGCTGTTCAAAGCTGATTGTAGATGGCGCGTCCATAGCTTAGACCCAATCTGACCAATGAGGTCAATCTATTTTGAAATATAAAATGACATTGACAGATTTTCAACCAATGACGATGTTTGGTTCATGCGCTGCTAGCGCCATTAGTTCCACCAGTTGCCCACCCCATTCGACGGTCAATAAACAGTGAATGAGTCGACGCGACGGACGGTAATAGAAATGATTGCATTCCAAATTATAAAAATCTAACGCGGTTATGAATGAAACAAGTCTACTGATATTGACAACATCGAGCTGTCAACATTGTCGCGAAGTTTATGTAGACCATTGAGTTAAATATAATAAAGATGCAAACCTCATAACCACTATTTAAACGCAACAACGTAGCTTTGAAACCATTAAACATTTAAAAGTGAACATATATCTGTCGTCTGTATGGTGTCGGACGTAGAGAATAGCACCATCCAATACCTTCCCGTGGGTGCTATGGGACTTACCAGAGGATGGGCAGCAGCGATCTCTGTGTTTTCGGTAAGAACCGCACTGCGATCGCCGGTACCTGCCAAGTGGCGATTATTGCAAAATCCTCCAATGAATAGCGCATCACAAAAATGGCAGCCCGTCTACCCTCGACTACGGCAGCGGTCGAGGTTACGGCGCGGCGTGGCAAGGGGTGCGAAGGATCCCCGGATGGGATCCGGCTGCCTATACCAACGACTGGACCTGGCAACATATAACACGCGTACACTCCGGACCGACGACAAGATAACGTAACTTGAAGAGAAATTGAGCAGGTTGCGATGGAGTATTGTGGGATTCTCTGAGGTCCGAAGAGAGGGGGAGGACACAATAATCCTGAAATCCGGCTACCTGCTTATTTCCAAGAGGGTGACCGGCAGTCCTAGGGTGGTGTTGGGTTTATCGTCCACAAGTCCTTTGTGAACACAGAACAACGTGGTGAAGATCGAGAGTGTGTCGACCAGGGTGGCGTACCTTATACTCAGAATATTCGCTGAAGGTCATACAGGTCTACGCCCCGACCTTGGCACACCCCGACGACGAAGTGGAGGCATGTGGTGGCATGAGGATATCTCTAAAGCCATGCATGGTTTCAAAACTCACTTCACCGTTGTCATGGGGGACTTCAACGCGAAACTGGGTAAACGAGACGGGGATGAGCTGCAAGTGGGGCAATTTGGAGTTGGTCGTTGGAATCACCGGGGTCACCAACTGGCTAGTTTTATGGAGAAGGAGGGCTTCTATATGACGAACTCCTTCTTCAAAAAACGTGAGCACAGGAAGTGGACCTGGCAGAGCCCCGACGGTGCAACTAAAAATGAGATTGACTTCATCATGACAACCAAGAAGCAAATGTTCGATGATGTCACGGTAATCAATTCGGTGAAAACCGGGAGCGATCACCGCATGGTAAGAGGCACATTGAACATCAATATCAAGCTTGAAAGGTCTCGACTGATGAAGTCTACGCTCCGTCCACCACAGATCCAGATCCAAAACCCCGAGAGCTTTCAGCTCGAACTCCAGAACCGTTCCAAGTGCCTAGGAAGCTCAGTGGACGAATACAATGATAGGTTCGTGGAAACTGTCCATACGACCGGGTCTAAGTTCTTCAAGACACGTCGTACAGATAAGAACAAGAAGCTTTCCGATCACACTCTCAAGCTCATGTAGGAGCGGCGTGAGATGATCCTGCAGTCTTCAGACGAGGCAAGGAAATACCGGTAGCGCAATAGACGGATCTCTAAATCCTTGAAGAGCGACCTCTGCCGCTTTAATACCGAGCGAAATAAAGGCTCCAAGGTATTTGCAAGAGATCTGGCTATTGGGCAGAGACAGCTCACGAAACTAAAGACCGACGATGGCAGGATCTTATCCGCCAAACTGGAGCTATTGAGGGAGATCGAGGGCTTCTATGGACAGTTGTACACAACAACCAGTAACCCGTTGAAGATCTAGCAAACGACCCAAGAGCTAGACTGATCCGCCACTATACCGAAGACATCCCGGACGTCAGCTTGTATGAGATTAGGATTTAGGATGGCTCTGAAACAGCTCAAAAACAACAAGGCACCGGGTGATGATGGAATTACGGTCGAACTCCTGAAGGCGGGTGGAAAACCGGTACTTAAGGCCCTTCAGAAGCTGTTTAATTCCGTCATACACGAGGGGAAAACGCCACAGGCATGGTGCAGGGGTGTGGTGGTACTTTTCTTCAAAAAGGGCGACAATGCACGGTTGTAGAATTATAGGCCCATCACACTTCTAAGCCGGTGTCTACAAGTTGTTTTCAAGGGTCACGAATCGTCTCGCGCGCAGGTTTGACGATTTTCAGCCTCTCGAACAAGCTGGTTTCCGAAAAGGCTTTAGCACCGTGGACCATATACATACGCTGCGGCAGGTTATACAGAAGACCGAAGAGTATAACCTGCCTCTCTGTTTAGCGTTTGTGGGCTACGAGAAAGCCTTCGATTCGATCGAGACCTGGGCTGTACTGCAGTCTCTCCAACGGTGCCAAATCGACTATCGGTACATCGAGGTGTTGAAGTGTTTGTACAGAAACGCCACCATGTCAGTCCGACTTCAGGACCAAGCCTCGGAACCAATCCTTGTGCAGCAAGGTGTGAGACAGGCAGACATCATATCTCCGAAACTGTTCACCGCTGCACTGGAGGATGTCTTCAAGGTTCTGGACTGGAGAGGGCTAGGCATCGACGTCAATGGCGAGTACATCACTCACCTTCGGTTTGCCGACGATACAGTGGATGACCACTATATCGTCGGCAAACCGAAGGTGAGTGATCTTAGGACCTCAGTACAATGCTCGATGACCTCAGTAGAGCTTCCGGAAGAGTGGGTCTTAAAATGAACATGGACAAAACCAAGGTCATGTTGAATGCTCATGTCACGAGTCACTACTCGAAGTTGTAGACGATTATGTATACCTGGGACAAACGGTCCAGTTATACCTAACTCTTGAACTCGAGAAAGAGGTCAATCGTCGAATCCGACTCGACTGGGCCGCTGCCCAGTCGAGTCGGATTCGACGATTCGGGAGGTTGCGTGGTATCTTCTCGTCCAACTTACCGCAGTGTCTCAAGACGAAAGTCTACGACCAGTGTGTGTCACTGGTAACACACACTGGTCGTAGACTTTAGTCTTGAGACACTTTGAGACACTTCGTTTAACCTGTTTGTCGCACTCACCAGTCACCACGTTCTAACTGTCAACTTCTTTTTTTTCTGGTTTCTGTTCCGTTCTGTTCTATTTTAAACGTCTTATAAGCTTTGTATGTTTTGCACGTCATGTGTCTGCGGCAAGTAAATATCATTTCTTTCTTCTTTCTTTCATGCGGCTGAAATGATGATATATCTGTCTCGCTTACACAAGTCGCAAGAACAATACCGCCGCTTTGATTAGACAAAGACGGCAATATCAACTTGTAATGGCGGCATGGGGCTGCCTACCCATGCGAAATTTTACCCAACTTTTTAAGCCATAAATAACATTTGATACATATAAATTTAATTAACTTCAAAATATTTGAATTAATTATGTATTTCTTATTGGATGTATTAGATGTTTATAACTAATGAAATAATTAAAACATTTTCTTTTTGAATATTTTTTATTGATTAATATTTAAAAAACCTAAAAAAATAACATAATAACATATGTAATGTTATTATGTTATTTTTTTTAAGTTTTTTAAATATTTCAATATCAAAACAAAAAAAAAAAACATTTAAAAACATAAAAAAAAAAAACAAAAAAAGTAAAATCACTTATTTCATAAATTAAAAACTCTCCCACAAATGTGGGAAACTAAAACTAAGTTTTTAGTAGTTACATTTGCGTTTTTACGTTGTTAAAAACGCACTCGCACTCTTTCACTACGCATTTACCCATTTTTTGTCGCGTGTCACTTCGGTAGTGCGTCAGACAGAACCACAGAACACATATACTCTAGGACAGAACACTGAACCGTTATAGTATCTGTGACTGAACTGACGTTAGCTACGCATATGCCTGTGGGCATATGTCCCGTCCCGCCCGTGGCAACGCCTTGGCGCGGTATTTGCTAATCTAGTGGAACATATATATAATATCTATGATGTAGACCATCTGCTTATACTAGTCTAAGAATTTAACTAGTTGGTTGACTAGTCGATTAACGAAAATGGACGGTATGGTTTCGTTTCCGATAAAACGTCGACGATCCATTCCAAAATTTCATTGACAATGAAATAAGGCATATCTGATATCAGTCAAATTCAGCTAAGTTATGTATGGTATTCATTAATTTAATCTATTAATGTTATTTACTCGGCTTTTAGAATTTAAAATACTAATAGCAAACATTCATACATAATCATTGCTATCATTATTCTGAAGGCGTTTAGTTGATCATGCTGTAATCTTGTATGATAGAGTGGTATCTGATGGATAACCAATCAATTAAAAATTACCTTAGCATGAATACTACTAACTTATATTGACGAATGACGGTAGGTAATATAGGTAAAACAATATAAGTGATAAATTTCAATTGGCTACATAATTATGGTTAATTTTTAACCGACTTCTAAAACATGATGAGGTTATGTATTAGACCGGCATCTATTGTTTTACGTGTACGTACACCGATTACTTCGTTATTAGTGGTCCGATTTTCGTGAATTATTTTGTCATTTCGTATTAAAAAGCCCGCGCGGTAGTCTCATTTGAATTGAATTAACTTTGCTTGGGTAGTTATGTAGGTTATATTATTATAATACGTATTTTTTCATCTTCGTCTATGTAGATGATCTCCTAATACGATACGGTATCAGGTGTTCATTTCACATTGTAACTAGAAGTAGCTACAATGTGAAATGAACACATGACAAGAATGGGGGCTATCGCGCATGAATTCGCCGCTAGAGGCGTTCGTGTAGACTAAGGTCTTCCGAAATGTCAGATGTCATATAGTGTACTAATACTCACGATTGTGTTCTAGACTGAGCCATTCCTGATTAATTATGACATGAAGATTTTAAGTAGCAACTTAGGATCTTATTTGTTAGTACTTGGAGGTAGAATCATTTTTAAATGTTTCGTGCTTGCTAATTTTAGGGAGAATATTGTAAATATGTATCTGAAGTTTACACTATGTTGTTACACGTAATAAAATAAACTTTTTGTTATTGGTACTTTAAAGTATAAAATAGAATTATTGACAAAACCTTACTAGACAGTGGCGCCATCTGGTGAGCTCAAAAACGATCCATTGTGTGGAATGCTACAACTAAACAGGTAAAAATTATTTTCTGCTTTTTAGGTTCCCTTGGCTTTATTTTGCAAAAAAAAAATGATGTCATTTTGCAATATGGAAACATTGAAATAAGCGCAATTAAATACGCGACAAAAAATGCGATAAAAGCGGTGAGGAGACAAAACCAAAGGACAAGCCAGTGGCGTTGTTGTCTATGTCCTTCAAAAGTGCGTTGCGTACGGATAACTTAATAAAAAAAAACATGCGAGCAGTCTTTGGGGACTGCCGCATGCCGATAGAAGTGAAAAATAAGTAACTTGTGAATTGTATCGTCGAGCTGTGTGTGCAATTATTTTTAATTTGTGTTTATATTCTATTTTCCCCTCCATCCTACCCCCTCAGGTTCCGCCCCAGTCGTAGCACTGCTACGGGTTGTGCCCCGAGCACGTCTATGTGGTGCTACGCCGTAGCGGATCGGCTAAGAGTGCTACGAAAAGCGTACGTGACGGTCACGCGAGTTCCATGATTTTTGTTCACCCAAAATGTAATCGGTAGGTAAACTCGTTAGGTACCTGGGTAGTATCTATGAATTAATTAAATGAAACGCTCGTTAATTTTTCGGATGCTTCCTCGAGCTATACTTTAGCCACAATTTGTATCAACTAGTAAATATGTATCTTCAATTTAAATTTTAGTGTGTTTTGTATACATTATACATTACCAAAGCATATATCTGCAATTTCATGACTATTGATTTCCTTTTATTCACATTAATCAACTTCTATTGTCTTGAAACGAATAAAATCAAGATTAAGTAACGTAGGTACTTTAAGTTACCTACATAAAACCGCAATATTTTTCACTAGGTAGTAGCCTAGTAGGTCGTTGACCTGAAAATACCGCAACACAACAAAAGCAAAAATGTAAATATTGATTTTCAACGCACCCCTGAATCATTCCACGTGATTAAAAGATTATTAGTAGCCATTATTGTTTGAAAACTGTCTTCGCTAGTAAAATTGAAGGTTTTTTTAAATTTAATTATGATGGTTTTGGTACCTACGTAATACGTATGTAACAAGCAAGCACACATTGCGCAAACTCAAATAGGCACGCCATTTTGTAAGTTGACTAGAGTAGAGTATGTTAGTCTGTCAGTGCGGCACCGGCATTCCTCGCATAGGGACGTATCACGCGCTTTCTTATCGATTTTCTCGGACGTGTATGACACAGTGTTATTTTGATGTTTTTTTAATCGAAAACGTGACAAATAATGCATTGTTAAATTACTAGTTCGTACAAAAGTTCGCGTGTTGTCGTGGTTTCATTTTTATTTAATAAATTGTTATTCTAATTTTGTGGTTGACTGAAAACATTGCTGTTAAGTGCGATGATAATGGACTTATTTTGGAATTAAAATGAGGTGAGATTAATGTATTATTCATGAATATTTATGGATTGTAATTTTATCGATTGTAGGCTTGCTTTTTATTTAAAACGATAACGTATGCGTGTTGTGTGGCCCCATCCCTATAACATTAGGGGTACGATTTTCAAAAAATGCTCATAGACTTTCGGATCTTATTTTTATATTTCTATAGACTGTACCGGTAGCTTGAACCTTGTACTTTTTTTTTTTTTGGATCGCTTTAAATTAAAGGAATATTTAAAAATGTACATAAAAAATACAGTATGAAAATAAAATTGAAGTTTAATAATTACTTACCCACAAGACTAGTGCTACATCAAATTTTCACGACGTGACTTCCACACATAAAAGGAGGACTACTTTGACTGCCTTTAACCGACTTCCAAAAGGAGGGGGTTCTCAATTCGATTGTTTTTTTTTTTATGTATGTACACCGATTACGCTGAGATTTATGATCCGATTTACGCGATTCTTCTTTAGTTTGATGCGGAATAGTTGCCATTTAGTCCCATAAAAATTTAACATAGTTTGGCCCAGTAGTTTTCGTTTTATAAACATTTTATGAACATTTTTACTTCAGTCGTGTGGTCTAATTTCAACATGTTCACCGATTTCTCCCCTATTTGTGGAGCGATTCTCAAAAATCTTTTTTTATTTGAAATAATATACTCCAGAGTATATATGGTCCCATTTAAATTTGTCAAATCGGTCGTGAATCGTGATTGCTGCAGTCGCTTGGATGTTTATTGTTTATACAACATCATGACGCAGATGTGTACGATACACCCAAATTTCGACAGTTTAGGTATGTTAAGTTCCATTTATTGGGGATAAGCCTATTACCATGACATGTATTGTTAACAATGTAAAATAATGCATAGCAAACATTTTATAAGATATTACCAAACCAACCGGGCACAAATCCCGAGTTTGCGCTGCGCCTGAGAAAATCCTGACGGGAAAATCCCAATAACACTTTGTCAGACCTGGGCTGTAACTGGATTATGAATTGACAGACCTCGTGCTCAGGACTTCAGGAGTAGGTCTTGAACCACTAGTTAAATCAAAAACTTTTTTGCAAAAAATAAAACTGACTTCAAAAAAACACAAAAACCTTTTTTGCATAAAAAATCACGAAAAAGTGAAAATAACTTTAGCTACAGAAGTCGGTGACAAAAAAAAAACGAAATGTTTCAAACAAAGGTCACCGACTTCTGTAGCTAAAGTCATTTGTCAGTTTTATTTTTTGCAAAAAAGTTTTTGATTTAACTAGTGGTTCAAGACCTACTCCTGAAGTCCTGAGCACGAGGTCTGTCAATTCATAATCCAGTTACAGCCCAGGTCTGACAAAGTGTTATTGGGATTTTCCCGTCAGGATTTTCTCAGGCGCAGCGCAAACTCGGGATTTGTGCCCGGTTGGTTTGGTGGCAATAGGCTCACCCCCTATTACCTACATGAGACTTAAACATAACTGTCGAAATATCGGTGTACAGCTACACTTCTGCCTAACTCTTTGGGGATTAGGTACAGGCGTGATGTTATGTTATTAGGCGACCGTAACCGTAAATCATACATCGCTATAACAAACTGCAGCTGCACTACTGCTAGCTACAATGTGGGTGCACAATTAGAACAACTCTGCTTTAGTCTTTGGGGATAACAGGCGTTATGATGTTATGTTACTCGTATATATACGACCCGAATGATATATGACGACCCGAATAGCGTAGCGGTGGTGAGGCTGCCTTACGTTCTTAGGGTCCCGGTAGAAGCAAATGTTTGTGTGATGAGCATGGACATTTGTTTCCGAGTCATGGATGTTTATATGAATAAGTATGTATTTACAAACAAAAAGTATCTATGTAGTATATCAACTATCTGGTGTCCACGACACAAGCCTCGTTGCTTACTGTGGCACTAGATGGCGCTGTGTGTTCATGTCCAGCAATATTTATTTATATACTCCAGAGAGAACTTATAATAAATGTGGATGGGTATATTGGGTATAAGAACAAGAACAGGCATGACGACAGTATCAAAAAATTGCAAATCTATTTAGTCCGTCAGTTAGAGTATTGGAAATTAATGGACACGTATTTTTTGTTTTAGTAAATCAATGAATATTAACAAAGATAAAATGCATTAAAACTCGGGAGTGGGGGCTCATGACGTCAGACCTAGCTAAAAATTATACCTAGGCGTGACGTATTGAGAAATTTAAAAGCGTCATATCTTCGTCAATTGTGGTTTACGTAACAAAAGAAAAAACACGGGTCAAATATTTTTTGATAATCTAAGTGACGGACTAATTAGATTTTTTTTTTGTCGTCTCGCCTATTTGTAATAGGTAAAGGATGATATGCCTAGAAAGGAGGTGTCTGATGAGATGACGAGTAATAGAGAAGTGTGGGAGAAGAAGACATGCTGCGCCGACCACAAATGAATTGGGATAAACGCAGGAGAATGATGTTACTTCAGAGAGATTTTTCGGCTGGTTGCTTACTATTTTTGTGTGGATGTATGTAACTCCAATTTTACGTTAGATAATAAAACTTGCGGTTCAGCCTGTGTTTAAAAAAAACTGTAGCAAACAAACTCATTGATATTACCTCGTCTAAATATACACAATAAAACGACTTGCGGATCGAACACGCTTGTGTATAGTAAAAGATTACAGCTTGTTGATAAATTGGCGATGACGGCCTTCGAATGAATGTGGTAGACGCAACACTTCAGTCGTTGTTGAGGTTAGTTCCGAGATCAAATGCAGAATATATTACCGTCAATATAACCTTGATCAAAATAGAATAGCCTCAACAGGAAAGGAATAACTTCTACAGCAGTTAACATCCTACGTAGCAATAATAGGGTAGGTGGATGACAAAAAAAATCTAATTAGTCCGTCAGATAGATTTCTAAAAAATATTGGATACAAATTTATTTTTTCTTTTTTCACGTTTACAAAAAATTAAGACTCTACATACAGTGACGACAGTGCGTCATTAACTCGTGTGACGTCACATTTGAGTACATTTTTTACTCAACTGTGACGTCACACACAAGCCCCCACTCATGATCTTTGACTCGTTTTATCTTCGTCAATCTATATCTACAAAGATTTGTATTTTTGTGTGTGTGTGTGTGTGTGTGTATGTTTGTAATGAATAAACTCAAAAACTACTGTGCCGATTTCAAAAATTCTTTCACCATTAGAAAGCTACATTCACCCTGAGTAAGATTGGCTATATTTTATCCCCGTACTCCAACGGGAACAGAAACTACTTGTGTGAAAACGCGTGACGTCCGCTAGGAAATTGATAAAACAAAAAACACGTACCTATCCAATATTTTTCGATAATCTAACTGACGGACTAAACAGAATCATATGTTTTGAGCCAGTCATCATCCCTATTATGATAGCTTCCACAACAATATCCTAGCTTCCAGCATTGTGTATTTTGCAATTTGATAGCTTCCATCTTCATCAACATCTTCCTGACCTTGTTCCATTCTACTTGTGGTCGGCGCAACACGATTTCTCCTTCTACTCTCCCCTGTCAGACGTCACAGCATCATTTACTCCTTTCTCTTTCACATCAATCCTCACACAATCCATCCATCTTTTCTTTGACCTTCCTCTCCCTCTCCATCCATCAACATTTGATAGCATTGTAGAAATATGATAGATTCTACAGCAATAATAATATTTCGAATTTTTAGACAGTCTTACAAGCTATATTATTAAAGCAATATAAGAGCCTCTACAGTAATTATTAACACATACGTACAGTCAAAGCTCATCTAAAGGAATCACCGACATCACAAAATAGAATCTGCGAGCCATCGCACGTAGCCACGAAATCAACTTTTCGTTTGACAAAAAAATACTACCAATATAGTATCTATGTCGCAGGCAATTCGTATAACACGCCGTTTTACATAATGGCGCGCCGGATCGAAAAACGCCGTCGTTATTATTACGGCGTCCTCACGTTCAGCCGGATCACAATTCGGCTGAAATAAAGTACGCCGCATCGAATGAGCCCTTCGCGTTCGTCAAAGCGGCGTAAAATTACTCACCCACTTTCGGTCACAACAAATGTCGTCGTACGCTCCTCATGCGCCAGCTAGCAAGACTTTTTGGACAATTTAAGTAGGTTATTTGAAGTATCGGAATTGCTGACAATACGGCTAAACGTTGGACGCCGCTTTGTCGAACGTATCGCCACCACAATCCGGCTGAACGTGAGGACGCCGTATTACATAACAGCGGCGTTTATCAATCCGGCGCACCATTATGTAAAACGGCGTGTTATACGAATTGGCTGCGACATCTACATCATCATTGGCCTAGCCTTTTTCCAGCTGTTTGGCTCGGCTTCCAGTCTAAACGGATGCAGCTGGATACCAGTATTTTACATGGAGCGACTGCCTATCTGACCTACACAACCCAGTTAGTACTGGTTAATACAAATACTTTCGGGCCACTGACTAGGTACCTGTAACGCCTTTCCTTTCCGGGGCACGGGGGAAACGTGGTATGTAAAGGGTGGTCACCCATCCACGGGCCAACCTAGGCAAATGCTGCTTAACCTAAAGATTGACTCGAGTGGCTGTAGATATTTAGCTATGGGCTCCTCGTACCTATAATAAGTACCTACATAATTATGACAAAAAAAACTACCAATGTGAAATATGAAGGTAAGTATAATATGCATGACGACAGTATCAAAAAATTGCAAATCTATTTAGTCCGTCAGAGTATTGGAAATTAATGGACACGTATTTTTTGTTTTCGTAAATCAATGAATATTGACAAAGATAAAACGCATCAAAACTCGGGAGTGGGGGCTCGTGACGTCAGAACTAGCTAAAAATTATACCAAGGCGTGACGTATTGAGAATTTTAAAAGCGTCATATCTTCGTCAATTTTGGTTTACGTAACAAAAGAAAAAACACGGGTCAAATATTTTCTGATAAACTAACTGACGGACTAATTAGTTTTTTTTTGTCGTCCGCCTAGTTTGTTACATAAAGATATAAGTACCTAGTATAAAACATGTGGTCAACACGTGATGTAATAAATCACGAATCGAATTAGTAACATTACACATACATTACACGTACATTAACATATACTTGTATTCAAAGAGTAAATAAAAAGGAAAATTTCATCTACTGCTTAAAGATATTTTTAATGGATTTTTTTCACATATTTCGAGGTATGTAGGTACATACTATATTGCTTTGTATTATCGTACTTTTCTATGTAAACCCATTACTAAACGAAATGTTTAATGAGCACATAACATCACGCCTGTAATCCCCTAAGGGTTAGACAGAGATGTACTTACCTAATAGTACACCACATTTCGACAGTTATATTTAAGTCCCATGTAATAGGGTCGAGCCTATTTCCATCAACCGGGCACAAATCCGAGCTCCGTGGCTGCTACTGAGAAATTCCTGATGGGAAAACCCAATAACAATTTGCCCGACCTGGGAATCGAACCCAGAATCTCGTGCTCAGCAGATCACTAGACTTACGAGTATTTAATTAAATCAGAATCTGTTTTTTATTATGAGTTTGATCGCATTCAATTCGATATATTACATGAGCCAGGGATAATAGTTTCTAAAAATCTTAACTGAGGGCAGTGTGCACCTTCGACCGAGCGTTCGTGTTCCACGCGCGCCTCAACGAGAGTCAGCAATAGGAAGGGGTCCGCAAGGGCCGATGCCTGCCGGGGTTGCGGGACTGTTCGAAAGAGATACCGTGGCCCCGGAACACAAAGGGCGATGAAGGAACATGGATGGGTTTTAGTCAGCAAAAGTCTGACACTCCCTCCTGCTCCGCCCAGAGCGGGAGAACACGGTGGAGCACATTGTGGAGGTGCGCCCCGCATGGGCGGAGCACCACCGTGCCCTCGAAGCGGCGATCGGCGGCGGCGACCTCTCCCGTCCGGCCCTGGTTCAATCCATGGTCCGGAGCGAGACGGAATGGGAAGCCGTCACCTCCTTCTGCGAAGCAGTCATGCTAGCGAAGGAGGTGGCGGAACGTGAGAAAGAGATAACCTCACGTCCCAGCCGCCGCGGGTGACGCATCGGAAGTGCACCGTAGGCGCGGGCCTGTGAACGGTGAGCTATGGGCTAGCTCGCCGTCCGTCCGTCTCATGACGACAGGCCGTGTCGACGGCTGACTCTCAAAGAGAGTCAGCAAAAAGGAAAGGGTCCGCAAGGGCCGATGCCTGCCGGGGCTGCGGGACTGTTCGAAAGAGATACCGTGGCCCCGGAACTCAAAGGGCGATGAAGGAACGTGGATGGGTTTTAGTCAGTAAAAGTCTGACACTCCCTCCTGCTCCGCCCAGAGCGGGAGAAGTCATTTGATGATATTCCATCCAAAAAAAAAAAGTACTGTGCACCTTCGACAGCGCGTTCGTGTTCCACGCGCGCCTCAAAGAGATGTCAGCACAAGGAAGGGGTCCGCAAGGGCCGATGCCTGCCGGGGCTGCGGGACTGTTCGAAAGAGATACCGTGGCCCCGGAACACAAAGGGCGATGAAGGAACATGGACGGGTTTTAGTCAGTAAAAGTCTGACACTCCCTTCCGCTCCTGCCTGAGCGGGAGGAGTCATTTGATGATTCCCCATCCGAAAAAAAGGGCAGTGTGCATCTATCTTTTTGTCTACTAGACTCGCATTCTTCAATACTCGAAGTTCTGAGCTAAATTAATCTTCTCATCGAAGGAAAAAGGTGTAAATGGGCGGTTCACAGGGGAGAATGGAAAATAAAAGAAAACCCGACTGCGTAAAAAAATAATAACTTTAAATAAAAACTGAAAAGGATAAAAACAAGTTCAGGAGCCAGGACATATTGACTGCAACAGTCGGGAGTTCGGGACCCATATTGGATGTAATGAGTTTAGTCTAGATTAGTTAATGGGTCCTGACTTGCAGTCAATATGTCCTGTCTCCTGAACTTGTTTTTTTTCTTTTCAGTTTTATATAAGAAGTAAGTTAAGTTTTTGATACTCGAAAAAAGCGCGGGAATCATCGAATTTGGCGGGCGTCATTTTTCTTTCGTTTTCTTCAAAATATTATAAAACGTTTGAGATTGGAGATAAGTTGTGTAGATTTATGTAAATATTGATTAGATTATTTAATTTAATTGTTTGTAGGTAAAATTCTTCATTTTTTAGGGTAAGTTTTTTATATTTTATTTTTTCTGGCCACAATGGACAATGAACCGCCTGATCCGGGGGGCACAGTCCCCTCGGTCGGGCATAATATTATAATATATGAATCCAGTATGGATACAGACTCGTCCTTAACCAGATCGGAGCGAAAAAGGACTAGAGCTCCACGCAAAATATGCAAAAACTGTAATAAAAGAAGACGAAGTGGTCATCATTCAACAGGAATAAATAACGAAACAAATTGTCATTGTGATAATGAATCAGTAGTCAGTCCAAAAATAACATCAGATGTTCCGATACACTCAATTTTAGTTCACGAAGAAGCCACTCCACGTTCTGTGGATGGTCCTCAGACTGAAAACCTTTTAAAGTCAGATCTTCCCCAGAAGGCACCACAGGTTTCTAGGGCTTTGTACGAAGCCACAGACCTGTCGCCATACGTTGTACACATCCAAAAAAATGTTGATACACAAAACTCGGCTCAGACATTACACCCAGTAACTTTAGGGCATTTCCTGAAAAACCGCAGATACAACAATATTATTAACGGTTCTCTAAAACGCATTGGTCGAAACAGAATATCTTTAAGCTTCTCCCGTTACGTAGATGCTAACTCCTTTATAAATGACCCAAGTTTGGCCAAGGAGAAATTGAAGGCATTTGTTCCATCAATTAATGTGTGTCGCATTGGAATTATTAAAGGCGTACCTACCGAATGGTCTCCGGAGGAGATAATGGAAAATATATCTGTCCCCGCTGGATGCGGGAAAGTCATCAAAGCAAGGCGTCTCAACTATAAAATACACGAACCGACCCCTGTGTGGAAACCATCCCAAACAGTCGTGCTCACCTTTGACGGACAAATTCTACCAAAACGTGTGTTTTGTTGTTACAATTCCATGCCAGTGGAATTGTATACATTCCCAACAATTCAATGTTATAATTGTTGTCGCTTTGGCCATACAAAGGTACAATGCAGGTCGAACCCTCAGTGCTTCAAGTGTGGGGAGAAGCATTCTGCTGACACTTGCAGTATTGAAGACGAGAGTAATAGTAAATGCTGTCATTGCGGTGGCATTCATTACGCCATCAATAAAAAATGCCCAGAATTTGAAAGACAAAAATCAATTAAGCATTATATGGCCCATAGCTGCGTGTCATATGCTGAAGCGTCGCAGCTTCATCCACCAATCTCAAAATTGTATGCAGATGTGGTAACATCTGCCCCATCACATAACACTAAAAATTCTTATTATTCACCTCCCCAATCACGTAACACACCAATTGTCTCATCACAAAGAAAAACGGTATTCCTTAAACCTCGGGATCCCCCAAAAACAGCCAAGGGGTATGACCGGGCAGCTCATCAAACATTAATCAGTAATGAAGTTTCTTCAACAGGGAATGGTGTTGCATTCCAAAATAAAACAACAAATAATAATGAGAATCAAATTTTAAATTTAATAATCATGTTAATTAATACCTTATCTAAAAATAATAATATAGAACCGTCCAACGTTGCCACTTTAATTGATACGCTGTCTAACTTATTTAACCTTGATCATAATGGATCCAAATCTACTCAAGATTGTCCAGTGGAACAGTCGCAGCATTGTGAATAAAAAATCTGATCTGTCCTACATATTGAACAAACACGATCCCTTTGCAGTCGCTCTCTGTGAGACATGGCTTAAACCAGGGTTCTCTTTTAAAATTCCTGGCTATGCGTGTCTAAGAACAGACAGAAGCGATGGGTATGGCGGTGTCGCCATACTTATTAAAAATAACTTGTCTTTTCAATCTTTTCCTCTTCCAAGTCTCAGTGACGATATATCTGCTGTCGCTGCTATTGTAAATAAAATCTGTTTAGTATGTATATATTATTCGCGTCCCACTGTAAATATTCTTTCTGAAATAAGTAATCTTCTTTCAGTTTTACCTAAACCATTTTTGGTAATGGGCGACTTTAATACACAACATCAGTCCTGGGGTAGTTCGCGCCAAACGAATCCAGATGAAGGAGTAAGTGCCCCTGACCTCTCAATCTGCACATCTGATTTAGCATCGACATTATCCTGGTCTCCTTTACCATCTTCTTATGGTAGTGATCATTACCCTTTAATAATTTCTTTTCTACATAAAAAACCAGCTGCTTTTAATCCAACACCACGATTAAAGTATAGACTTCAAAACGCAGATTGGGATACATTCAAAAACTGTGTAGAAGAAAGAATTCTTGCTTTAACTAATTCCTTACAACTACATGATCCTCAGGTATTATCTAATCAAATAACAACAATTTTAATAGAGGTGGCAGATAATACTTTTCCTATTAAGAAAGGTGCTACAGGCAAAATTCCTTCACCACCTTGGTGGGATGCTGAGTGCACTCAGGCCATTAAAACAAGAAAAGAAGCAGAAAAAAATTATAGTCATACTATGACTCGTCACAATTTTGAGATATACCTAGAAGCTGCTCGTACAACTCGTAAGCTCCTTAGGAAAAAGAAATTTGAAGGTTGGCAAAGATTCTGTGTATCTATCTCGCCAGAAGTTAACGCATCTCTAGTATGGCAAAATATTAGGCGATTCAGGTCAGCATTCAGTGACACAACAGCCTTAAAACTACCATTAGAATTAGCCAATGAGTTTATGGATCATTTAGCTCCTCCTTCAGCCCCAGAACAGAGATCTTTAATGCATTTTCCCTATGTTCCTATTCCTAATTCTGAGTTGAATTCTCTCTTCACACTAAATGAATTGAAAGGAGTCCTTTCACATGTTAAGGATTCAGCTCCTGGTGAAGATGGTATACCATATTCATTTATAGCTAATCTGTCCGACTCTGTTCTCTTAATATACTTAAATCTCATCAATACAGCTTTGATATCTGGCAACATTCAATCAAGTTGGAAGGCTCAAACAATTATTCCTATTCTGAAACCAAATAAACCTTCGTCTAATGTTGCTTCTTATCGACCAATAGCACTTTCTACAGTTCTTGCTAAAATTGCTGAACATCTCGTTAAGAATCGTTTGGAGTGGTTCTTGGAAAGCAAAAACTTGCTAGCTACATCACAGTTTGGTTTTAGGAAGGGTAAAAGTACAATGGACAGCCTTAGTGTGTTCACAACTGATATTCGCTTAGCCTTCACTTCTAATAACTCTGTAATTGCTGCTTTCCTGGATATTAGCTCAGCTTACGATAATGTCCTGGTATCAATCCTAGAACAAAAGTTGAATTCATTACAAGTTCCAACAATGCTGTCTAAGTTCATAATTAACATGCTTTCAGAGAGATCTTTACATCTTCATATTGAAGGGTATACATTTACCCGTTTAGTGTGGAAAGGTCTTCCTCAAGGTTCTGTACTTAGTCCAATTCTCTACAATATTTACACTTATGATTTGGAATCCTCTCTAAATCAGTCAGTACAAGTCCTTCAATATGCAGATGATTTACTTCTTTATTTATCTGGTCACTCTGTTGCAAATATTTGTACTTCCTTAACCTCTTCTCTAGGCTTACTGAAGACTTGGCTAGAAACTAATGGTCTAGACCTGTCAATTGATAAAAGCAACATTGTCTTGTTTACTAGAATGCGTAAGCCTCCTATATTTACAGTAAGGTATAATAATATCCCTATGCCCATTAAAAACCAGGTAAAATTTTTAGGTCTTATTTTGGATACACATCTTACTGGTTTACCACACTGTGATTATATAGCTGCTAAATGCGAACGAAATATCAACATAATTAGATGTCTTGCTGGTGTTTGGTGGGGAGCACATCCCTTTTCCTTAAAATTACTGTACAATACCTTGATTAGAAGTGTATTGGACTATGGGACTTTTTTGCTGGAACCTGCTAATGTTGCTGGTCTTAAGAAACTGGACAGTGTTCAGTCCAAGGCACTTAGAGTGGTTTCAGGTGCAATGAAAAGCAGTCCTATTAATTGTCTTCAGGTGGAATGTGGAGACCCTCCACTTCATTTACGACGTCAATTTTTAGCTGATAGATTTATGGCTCGGTGTTTGCAATTTACGTATCATCCTTTGCGAAATAAACTTTCCATTCTCACTGAAGAAGTAATTTCATCCACTTACTGGAGGCACAAAGCTACTCCGTGTTTAGTTAAAAGCTTTAGAAAATACAATTTAATTGAAGCTCCTTGTCACCAATCTGAGTTTCTTCCTTTATTTCACTGTAATTACAGTTCATTAATTATGTCACCAAACATACATTATAACCTTAACATTTTCCGAGATGACGTATGTCATAATCTTAACTTCAACTTCACTATGGATAGAGACTGGAAGGGCTGCCATCTCTTGTTTACAGATGCTTCGAAGCATGGAAGAGACTCATGTGTGGGAGTAGGTGTATGCCACGCCCAATATAATATCGTCCAAAAAATAAAGCTCCCGCCCGAATCATCTGTATTTACGGGAGAATGTTACGGTCTATTCAAAGCTGTCGAATATATACTTATGATGGGCTTACGGAATTCACTCATTTTAACCGATGCAAGGAGTGCCTTACAATCTTTGGCCAGATTCCCTTTCTATTCTCATAATCCCTATGTTATATTTGAAACACGTGAACTCCTTTATAAGTGTTCTATTAAGGGGTATTCAGTGCATTTTGCGTGGATACCCTCGCATTGTGGCATTTTAGGTAATGAGAGAGCTGACCAGTTAGCTAATGATGCCGTATTGTGTGGAGACGTTTTTCCGTACAAAAATAACACCCAAGATCTGGCAGCTCTGCCCAAGGTTTATCTACAGAAATCCTGGGGTCAGCTTTGGTCCGAGCAATCGGTGAAAGGGAAATTTTATCGTAATATTCAGCCATCCATTTTTGTTAAACCTTGGTTTAGCAAGTACAAGTTAGGCAAAAAGATTACAACAATTTTCATACGTATGCGATTGGGCCACGTGTGCACTCCTGCTCATCTTGCCAGGCTTGGCATTGTGCAGAGCCCTGCCTGTGAATGTGGCGCTGAAGTGGGAGATCTGAACCACCTTATTTTTTCTTGCCCCCTTTATGACCACTCCTCACTTTTCCAAAGTCTTGTTTCCCTCCGAGTCCCTTTACCCACTTCTATCTCATGTATTTTATTTAATTTTAATGTAGATATTTATAAAACTATAGCTCTTTTCCTTGTAAATAATGATATAGCTATTTAAACATTTTTTAGAAGTTAGATAGTTTACCATGTAGTTCATAGGCACCGAGCCGGCCTTTTTGTTGGGCCACCTGGTTGCGTTAAGGTTAGTTTTATGTTGTATTATTATATTTCCCTACTGTTAACGTGTTTTTATTATATTTAGGTATATTTAGCAACTAATCTCCTTTCCATTTCCAAATTTTCCGTTGTTATATTTATCATTTCGCGAGTACTTGATTCTTACGTTTTGTTATCAATTATAACATTGTCAGTGGCAATAAGCACGAATAGTGCAATGCCAAAACGAGAAAAAAAAAAAAAAAAAAAAAAAGTTAAGTTTTGTTTTATTAAGTAGGTAGTTAATTTTTACGCAGTCGGATTATTATTTATTTGTCACTTTTATAGTTAGGTACTTGGACATACGATTTAAAAATTCTCATAATTAGCCCTTTAATTTGATACCCATATTAGTTTCCAATGTATTTTAGAATAATTTCCACTTTTATTTATTATTATACGATTTGTCATTTAGAATTACATTCAAACATATAAGTTGAAATTATTATATTTTTGTAATCACTTTTTAAAACCCTTCATGTTGATACCCCACTCGATGGTATTAGAAAAAAAAAGTCGAACTCCACAATATGGCACCCTAAATCCACGATATTTATTTATTTTTTATTATAATGTAGCCAGTGACACTCGCGCCATCAAGAAGAATCTAACGACATGGTGATCTATCCAAATCGCTTCATCCGTTGAGGAGTTACGAGGGAATAAAGAAACGGACATACATACTTACATACAGGTCAAACACAAAACCCTCCTTTTGGGCTTTGCCGCAGTCGGGTAAAAACGTGTTGCGCCGACAAGGCCAAGAAGATGAAGATCGAAAAGCAAGAGGCCTTAAACAGACACACACAGTTCTTGTTCTTCAGAAAACAGTCGTTTTTATGTCTCTATTTTGGCTTTGAACAACAACAAAAACCAAATTGTACACCACAGTAAAAACCACCATGTATTTCCAGAGATTATAGACTACGGCAGTTTTTATAATCAGCTCTAACTTGTCATCGGAAACAAGTTTATTCAGCCTTGAAATGAGTGACTTGTATTATTATATGAATTTGTATTTTCTCTGATTTAGTTATATTATAACATCAAGCCTGTAATCCACGAAGGGTTACGCAGAGGTGTACAGTACACCCACATTTCCTCAGTTATGTTTTAGTCCCATTAATTGTAATAGTTATATAAAAACTTAGGTCTTTGGCGACCGAACTCTGCTCGAGTGAAACAGATAACAATAATTTTCCCAGCTATGCGACTTACATCCATGTTCCTTCATCGCCCTTTATGTTCCGGGGCCATGGTATTTATTTCGAACAGTCCCGCAACCCCGGCAGGCATCGGTCCTTGCGGACCCCTTCCAATTGCTGACTCTCTTTGGGGCGCGCTTGGAACATTCCTGCGCCGTCGACACGGCCTGTTGTCATGAGACGGACGGACGGCGAGCTAGCCCATAGCCCACCGTCCCCAGGCCCGCGCCTCTCGCGGCGGCCGGGACGTCAGGTTCTCTCCCTCTCACGTTCTGCCATCTCCTTCTCCAGCATTACTGCTTCGCAGAAGGAGGTGACGGCGTCCCATTCCGACTCGCTCCGGACCACGGCGGTGCTCCGTCCACGCGGGGCACACCTCCACCTTGTGCTCCACCGTGTCCTCCGGTCGATCCTCGCTTCGCGGTGGAACCACCCGGGCGTTTCCTCCCGCCCGATTCGGTGCAGGAACCTTCCGAAACAACCGTGTCCGGTGAGGACCTACGTCAGGCGGAAGGTGAGGACGCCGCGGCCGTGGCGTCTATCAAGCCACTCCTCAAAGAGGGGACTTATTGCCACTATTGTGGCGTGCCCTGCACAGGGTTGCGACAGTCGCTCCATGTCGCTGAGCGACAATTTGCCGCGGCAGCGGAGTTTCCCCCGGCCCGTGAACCCCTACATTGCAACTTTTCAACATTCATCGAAATCGTTAGAGCCGTTTTCGAGAACGTGATTACAAAAAAAATATCATTTAATAGTGTTGAATAAGATAACATGTTATAGTTATTATCTTCTAGCCGTTATAAACTTACTTTTATTTTTAACTGACTTCAAAAAAGAAGGAGGTTCTCAATTCGGTTGTATTTTTTTACAATGTTTATTTATTCAATTGCGTTTTACTGTGCGAGTTATAAAAAAAGAACTGAAAAATAAGGCTACGATTAAATTGATGGAGCATTGTTTTCTAAATTAGATAATGACATGGTGTATAAATTGTATAATACAGAAATTGCATTAAAGATGTAAACTGGGTAATGTTCATTTTTAATGCTATTTCAAAACCAGCATTATTCTGAATTAGATGTGACGCGAATACCTACTTATTGTTTTTTTTTTTTACAAAAACAACTAAGATATTATTTGCCACTGATTTTATTTTGTATTGGCTCATGCATAGGCACATGGCTAAGAGAACAAATTTTATACGTTCAGATGATCTGATGAGGTATTAAAAAAACGGTCCGGTTATTTTTTTTCCTTTACTTAGGCCTGAATTCCTGTCACGCTGACGGTTAGTCACACACGGTCGGTCGCGTACGTCAGCGAGAAAAATAGTAGCAAATAAGCGCCCCAACGTCAGCGGCGCAATATAGTGCTCTAAAGAACACAATGTATACTCGTACGCGCGACCGAAGCGACGTTAGCGCAAAAGGAATTCAGGCCTTAGTTCTGTTAGAAACCTGTCGTCCAGCTATAGCAAATTTAGCATGGGACCATCACATTTAAATACTCATAATATAAAACAACAAAAATATAAATTACAAATGATTTAGTTAGTAGGTACACACGCAACTCGTGTAAAATTATAATTATTTAAACGAATTGTCCAAAAGTTGACGTCATGACCTTGGTCCAAAAACAGAGGTTACACACGAACGAAAGGTTGAAACAACCAGAAATTCTAGTTTTTTTTTTTACTGACCCCGTATGCATTCACTTGTCATCATTTGTAGAGTTTATCGTGTCAGACGTGTCTATGGTATGCGTTTATCTATTTTGGAAGTTACTTTACCTTACTAAACAGGGTTTATGTTAATGTTTACTTCAAATGGTATCAGCTTAGCTAATAGAATAGACGATGTAGAAAATAATATGCCCGTGGGCCTAGCACGCGCGGAGTAAACGTCACGTCACGTCATGTCGATTCGAACAATTTTAAAATTGAATTTTTGAACTCGTTTATTCTTTTTTGATAAATTTCGTTGCGGGATCCAAGTCAGTTAAAAATTGTTTCTATAGGACTTCGCCGAGCTTCATTGTCTCGGCGCTTTTCTGGTTGTTGCCACTGTTGATTCTGGCTTTCAGAATTTGCAGGTTGCAGTGGTTTGGGAATAGGGCAGGCTTGTAAAAACAAAAATATCTATTCTCACTTACATAAGTCTTATTAATAGTCACAAAAAATACACTACTTACAGGATTGCTTAGGTTTGTGCTGTCGCAAAAATCGATCCAATTTACCTCATTTACCGGATTTAAATCGCATATTCAAGCTAGGTTCTCAGAAAACGTACATAAATAGGCCACGTTGGCCATTATCTCATACAATGCAGGCCATACCTACTGTTTAATAACGGCCGTAAAAGCATTATGTAGCTGCCTTTATAGCCATAATGTCCATGGAGCTATAGGGACGAACCCTCATCAAATGGACATGAGGGAACGTTCTCTTGTCATGTATGTGTCGCCATTTTCGCGCCCTAATTGTGTGAACCAGTTTTGAATGACTATGGTCAGCTTCTGTCAGGTACTAGCGGACGTCACGCGGTTTCACCCGCGTAGTTCCCGTTCCCGTGAGTGTACGGGGATAAAATATAGCCTATGTTACTCAAGGTGAATGTAGCTTTCTGATGGTGAAAGAATTTTTGAAATCGGCGCAGTAGTTTTTGAGTTTATTCATTACAAACATACACACAAAAATACAAAAATAAGTACGAATCTTTCCTCTTTATAATATTAGTGTAGATATATATAAAGGGTGTAAAACACCTCTTAACGAAGCCGAAAGGCACTTGTTCTCCCCGTCATTGCGATCATTTTTTTGTTCTACACCATACCTGGGAACCTTCTAGTTACGGAGATATTGGGGGTCAAAGTTCTTACTTTTTGAAAAGTTTTTTTTTAAATACAAGTTTCTAATGTAAGATTTTTACTTTAAACACCTCCACGACCCCCATACTATTCAATCCATCCATCAGCACAATGTTTTGAGTGCATTACATTGAGTTCTACTTCAAAAAATATTTATCACCCCAAAAAAAAAAGTTGTTTCCCAGCAATAATTTTTGTGTAAAGTTACTTAGTTTGATGTACAGAATGCTTGGTTGACGGCTTCGTGATGAAGTCTTTTACACCCTTTATGAAGCAGCTGTGGGCCTAATGGTATCGACCTGGACTTATAACTCTAAACAGGCACATTCTTTGTGTTTGTGCACTCCATATTATTTGTTGTTGATCTTTGACAGTTGCATTACGGGTAGTCTCAAAGCCGAGACAACCAGTCATACCAAGGGGTATCGTAACACCTAGTATCTGAGCTGTGAAGCTTCCGGTCAGACTGGAAGACAATTATATAGTTGGGAAAAGGCAGGCGATTTAAAATTTTACTGATCTTCGGAGTTTGCCAAAAGCTTGGGTAATATTAAGTTTACACGGGTAAACCATGTAAACCAAGGTTTACTTCTTCTAGCACTACCCGTAAATATACAATCCCGGCAGTGGAAAAAATATGGTCTGTTTTTTGCACAAATACCGCACCGGTTTTTAAAATATTATTTAAATACAGTAAGAAACAAGATTTTGAACTAGGCAAGTAGGTATTAATAGTCACTATTATCCTCTCAAACAGGGAAAACGTCGTAAAACAAGATAATATACGTACTTACAACCATGAAGGTTAAAATTAACAAATAAATGCAATAACTAAATATATGATATTACAATGTACTTATTTACCTACCTATGTACTGTGGGTCACGGTCCTAAGTACGTGTATGACATGTTATGATCATTTATTAGCTTCCTTGAACATTAAAATGTATTACTATAATATTTAGATTTGGAGGAAAACACGTGGATTCGAGCAGAATCGTAGGTTTAGGGTTCTTACAGACGAGCGACACGTTGCCAACTGCAGATAAACTGCAGCCGTCGCCACCTGCTGTCGACGGCTGCCGTCGAATTTCCACTAATTTACGCGGCATGCCACGACTGCAAGCGTCGGCGGCAGTCGTCGACGCTTCGGCGGCTGCTACCCGACGCATCGACGTCGATTCGACATCGACATCGATTTTCTTAGCTTTTTTCTCAACTGTGTTGGGGCCAGCTTCCAGTCTAATTTAAAATACGTAACACTAGCTACACATTAGATACAGCGTGTGATCCTAAAAGCTCTTATCAGGCAGTAGCTCAAGAATTTGTGAATTTCTTTACCGATATACCATTATTAAAAATACGGAGGCTCTTAATTCCTCTGCTGAAGTCTCAATTGGTTTATTAAAGGCGAATGTGTCTGGATGCCCGGCTGAATTTATATTCAAACCCATAAACCCGATGATAGTGAAAAAGCTTTCCGGTAAATAAAAATCAAACTGACCGAAAATCATTGTATGTTCCTCACTAGGTTTCTAACATAGTGAGGTGTTATACAATGATTCTTATAACTAAGGTAGGTATTCCTGGGTCGCGTAGAATCATTTATTGACCAACCAGGCGTACAATTTCCTTTCGTAATAATAATATAATCTTCCCTAATAATCACTCTTCACCACTCACAGGGTGTTAAAACACTCAACAATACAAATTAATTCTCTAATTCTTTTGATTACATAACTAAGTAATGAAATTATGCTCCAAGTAAAATGTTTGTGTGTTCGTAACTATGGGGAGAGTGGTAACCAGGAGGGGAATGGGGTACGGTATTGTTAGCGTACGATACTATTACGTCTTTTTATTGAAGTAGCTGTTTTGGGGGTTAACCTTAAACTTGGAGGTTATAAAAGGCCAAGTGATTATTGGATTTTTCCTTCAATTTCTCAGTAGCAGCCACGGTGTCTGGATTTGTACCCGGCTGAGGGCAATAGGACTTAAACATAACAGCCGAAATATGGGTGTTACTAATACTATTTTAGGTGATATAAGATGATGAAACATTTTGGACAATTACTTCTTTCTTTCCTTTAACGTGTAGTTAGTTCCTAGAACCTGGTGTCAGAGTTTTAATGCCGTCCATGGGACTCTGACTTGGCTTAACATGCCGTCAAGAAATATCTCCCAGGCATTCTGGTTTTCTCACAATGATTTCCTTCACCGAAGCAAGTGATAATTATGCAATACGAACATGAATTCGAAAAATCAGAGGTCTTGGGTTGAAGTTGAAGAAAAAATGCAGGGACAGTAAGTCAAACTCCTAAAATTTCCGTGCGTAGATTTTCGTCTGCTCCTGTCAAAAACCAGTCTCTCAGAACTCGAAATTTCTACTCGCTCATTGAAAAATCATTCTTAAAAATTCAGTTTGAAGAGACACTCAAGCCGTGAGAGGGACTGGGACTGCCACTTGCAAGCTTTTGTCTGTGGTCTCTGCGCTTTTCTTTTGTTATCTACTGTAGGGTTACCATCTGGGCTTTTTGACTTGGTTCGGACATGCACGGGAAGGGATTTTTATTACCTTCTTACTGTTACTTTCGATGTGACTTTCGATCGCGTGAAATTATTTTAAAAATATTATTTCACTTTTTGGATAGGATTTCTAATAAAAGTAGTCTCAGTTACTCCTTATAAAATCAGCTATCTGCCAGTGAAAGCCCAGTCAAAATCGGGCCAGCCGTTTCGGAACCGGAACAACGAGAGAGACGGACAAAAATTAAAATAACTCTTTTTTATTATAAGTACGGTACCTGATAGGTATACTTGCATTTGCATTCAATAAAAGGATAGGATTTGGATTCATTTTGATATTACAAACGGACACTTTAACTTTATTTATTTGTATATATAATGAAAATGTTGACCGATCCCTTAAAAAAAAAGCGTCAAGTAAAATACAGGGTGTAAAAGACCTCATCACGAAGCCGTCAACCAAGCATTCTGTACATCAAACTAAGTAACTTTACGCAAAAATGATTGCTGGGAAACAACTTTTGGGGTGAAAAATCATGTTTTGTGGAGAACTCAATGTAACGCAGTCAAAACATTGTGCTGATGGATGGACTGAATAGTACGGGGGTCGTGGAGGTGTTTAAAGTAAAAATCTTAATTAAAAACTTGTCAAAAAGTTGGATCTTTGACCCCCAATATCTCCGTAACTAGAAGGTTCCCAGGTATGGTGTAGAACAAAAAAAATATCGCAATGACGGGGAGAACAAGTGCCTTTCGGCTTCGTTAAGAGGTGTTTTACACCCTACTTTTTTGACGGTATACCGCCGTTTACCCGAATTTTATTTGCCCTAATATCATTTGCCATAATAGTCAACAGCCATAATATCATACGACATAATACTCATTTGCCCTACTCTCATTTGCCATATTAGTCACGTGCCAGAATCATTGTTTCCCATAAAGTCACTTACCATAACATCATTTGTCATAATCATTGTAAGCCCTAATTATCTCATGCCCTAATTATCACATGCCATAATTATGAAATGCCATAACATAATTTGCCATCGACATCGGGTGTGTAACGGTTGTTTATATCAAGAGAAATTGGATGCAATTGGGACTTTAGGGCACCCCGACTCGGACAGGTTAGGTTAGAAGGGGATGGCGGGGTCGTGTGAGCGAGCGAAGCGAGCGAATAGACCCCGCCATCCCCTTCGTGGTTATTTTTTTATAAACCACACAGAAGTAGGAGCCCCGTCGACCTAACCCACCATCAACAATGTAATGATTATTACGGGGCTTAAATATTTGTCTAATACTTGTTATGCCATTTAAATATTATGTCTAATAATTATTATGACACATAAAAATAAGGCAAACAATACTTATGGCATTCGTATCTTATGGTATCTAAAATTCGGGCAATTAAAAGTATGTCATATGTCTTTTAGGGCAAATGAAACATTCGGGCAAATGAAATTCGGGTAAATGAAATTCGGGAAAATGATGATTATGGCATATAATCTTCGGGCAAACAATAGACAACCTTTTTTGACACGTCAGACTTTTCAAATTTCGAAATGTTCATCCTACTCTATTGATCGTTCGTGACAGCCAATGCGGGGTAGAGGGTGGCTAAAGTGTGGTGTGGGGGTGTCCCGGTCTGCTCTTATTCGTACCGATGTCATTATGATTTTCATTAAACGATTCGCCTCACCTTGTTGATTGAACTTCAACGATATTAATCGTGTGCTCTTACTCTATGGTCAGATGTAAACGTGTTTACACTTAGATGTGTGAGCTCGTTCGTCTAGTGGTAGCAAGCGCAACTGCTGAGCATGAGGACATGGGTTCGATTCCCAAGTCGGGCAAAGAGTTCTTCGATAAAGAATTTCTCAGTAGCAGCCACGGAGTCTGGATTTGTACCCGGTTGATGGCAATTGGTTTGCCTTCTATTACATAGGACTTAAATAAACATAATTGGCGACATGTGGGTGTACTATTTGACTTCTGCTTAACCCTTCGGCGATAACAGGCGTGATTTTATGTTATGTGTGAGCTCGTTTATTGCGTATGGAACGTTAGATACGATTTTCAGTATGAGTAAGCTAAAACAATCAAATTCAATTGTTAATTTGAGTGAAACTGAAACGTGCTCATTTTTACCGTTGAAGGACGAATCTACCGTTATAAATCTTTGTAATAAGTACCTACGATTTTCATTCATCATTGAGAGTGATTTTCAAGAATTTGAAATATCTACCAAAATTCCATAACTTTTCAGGAAAACTTGCAATTGCCTTTGTAAACTCGAACTTAACTCCGGAAATAATTTAGGTACTTTTCCCAACTGTTTGAGGGTCGGTTCATAATACTCCTGAAACACGATGTACCTAAAGATTGTCTTGTAAAACAAAATAAATCTTGACGCGTGTTACCACAGCAACTGCGAGAAAAACAAATGAAGAGCATGCCACGACTCACCGCGATGAGACTTTACACTTTACGAAGCCACGCTACTCACTCATGGAAAACAAAGAAGCGCGCGCGACTCACTTGTTTTGTGACTTATCTTTTGTTTTAACGCAAGTCGTCTTTCTTGAGGACGTAAAAGAAGCGTAACGAGGTTCAATAAATAGTAACACTCAGACTACTGTTGGTAAACCTTCAATCAATCAATCTAAGCATTTATATTTTTAAGTAGGCCAGCTACAGGCGCTTTTGAACTGTAGAAATATAGACAACAATAAAAATAAGCTGAATATTATGCCTTGTGATTGGGACTGTCCCAGTCACATGGCATAGGAACTGTGAAAGTACTGTAGTTGCCCCATAAGTTACCCATTCCAAGCGTAGATCTCTATGGAAAAGATCGGGCAAGAAACTCCATGTTTCATGGCAAAATCCGGCCCTAAAGGAGGTATAATAAGATTAGTTAGGCTTTTAGAAACACTTTTAGGGCCCACTTGGGCGTTATTTACTTGTCAGGTACAAATTCTGTAATTTATTTCATCACCACTGTTCCCAAAACGGTGAAGGAAAACATCGCAAGATGTCCTAGAACCAAAAATTCGAAGACTTGTGACATCTACCAATCCGCACTGGGCCCGCGTGCTGGATTATAGCCCATTCCCTCTCATAGAGAGAAGGCCGTGTCCCAGCAGTGGGAACATTATAGCCTGATTATGCTTATGGTCTGTCCCATCTCTGAATTTATTAGGTAAGTAGTTTAAATTCGGATATCATGAAACAGGCCTTCAGACTACTGTTGGTTCACCTAAAATCTAAGCCACATTACCTCTGTCTGTAATAATGTTTAACAGACAAATAAACCACGCGTGTCCGTCATGTAATACATTAAATTAATTAGAAAGGCAGACAATGGCCAAGGTCGACTGGCCACTGGGGTGTCATTCATGACATTGGGCAGGGCTTCGCGTTCCCAGTTATTATGTCAGTTTATTATTCATAAGCTTACGTGGTTAACAGGGCTCCGGACATGTGTGTTCGTGTAATCTTGTGCAATGCCCGGTTCACGATATTCGAATATCTAATCCAGCGCTGGCTTGAAACTGAAATAATCTAAACCCTCTAGAATGGGTTACCTTCCATCGACAGGTTAATGAATCGACAGTACACTAAATCGACGGGTACGCTATATCGACAAAACACTAAATCGATAGTACGCTATATCGACAGTACACTCAATCGATAGTACGCTATATCGACAGTACACTAAATCTATAGTACGCTATATCGACAGTACACTAAATCTATAGTACACTATATCGACAGTACACTAAATCGATAGTACGCTATAGCGACAGTACACTAAATCGATAGTACGCTATATCGACAGTACACTAAATCGATAGTACGCTATATCGACAGTACACTAAATCGATAGTACGCTATAGCGACAGTACACTAAATCGACGGGTACGCTATATCGACAGTACACTAAATCTATAGTACGCTATAGCGACAGTACACTCAATCGATAGTACGCTATATCGACAGTACACTAAATCTATAGTACGCTATATCGACAGTACACTAAATCTATAGTACACTATATCGACAGTACACTAAATCGATAGTACGCTATAGCGACAGTACACTAAATCGATAGTACGCTATATCGACAGTACACTAAATCGATAGTACGCTATAGCGACAGTACACTAAATCGATAGTACGCTATATCGACAGTACACTAAATCGATAGTACGCTATAGCGACAGTACACTAAATCGATAGTACGCTATATCGACAGTACACTAAATCTATAGTACGCTATAGCGACAGTACACTAAATCGATAGTACGCTATATCGACAGTACACTAAATCAATAGTACGCTATAGCGACAGTACACTAAATCGATAGTACGCTATATCGATAGTACGCTATATCGACAGTACACTAAATCGATAGTACGCTATATCGACAGTACACTAAATCGATAGTACGCTATATCGACAGTACACTAAATCGATAGTACGCTATATCGACAGTACACTAAATCGATAGTACGCTATATCGACAGTACACTAAATCGATAGTACGCTATAGTGACAGTACACTAAATCTATAGTGTACATACATTATACATACATCATCGACAGCTGTCAGAAGCACATACGCTCCTCAAATATTTTCGCGATTCCCTCTAAATACTGTTAAGTTGTGCCTAAAAACAACATAAAAGTGTAGCCAAAGTGTTTCTGATAACGTGTTATTGTTATCTAGTGTGCTTAACAACTAAACCAACCAAAAAACCTAATCAAAAGTTCAAAAATTCTTCCAGTGAAAATATCTTGTCACTTATGTCATTTATATGTGACAGCAGGCTGTGTTGCTTTTGCCATCAATGTTTATAGTTATTGTTATTTTACTATTGTTATTTTGCGTGCTGTTCCTAGGCTTAAAAAGTAACAAAATGTTCTGCTCAGCATGCAATACCGAATTACTACTGGGTGATGCATATGAGCAATTTTTACATTGCACACCGAACACATGCAATAATTATTTCCATATATCATGTATACATAATGAAAATATACATGATGTAGATTTGAACTCATGGATTTGCCGGGAATGTCGTATTTTCGCAGAGAATAACAATAGCACTCAGGCTTCAATTGGAAACTCATTTGAGAGTGATGATTATGCTAATGTGACATTGAGGAGAAAGTTTTCGTCAATACCTAAGATTGATGAGATCCAATCTTCAAACTCGAGCGAGCTAAACTCTGAAATACGTCTTCTTCGTCATGAAGTGCTGACGCTCAGCGAGCAATTATGCCAAGCAATGTCCTTAGTTTCCTGCTATCATGATAAACTCGAGGTTTATTCTAACCAAATGGCCGCTATGGATGCCAAACTAAAAAAGTTCGAAGAAGAGCGTCTGCAGAGTAACGTACAGGTGCACGTAGTTGATCAGCAGAAATCTTTGGCCGATAAACCTCTTCAAGCTTTTGGCCCCTCAGCACCCAAAAAGCGCAAGCGGCAAAAAAAGTTAAAGTCAGTCAGTCAGCCAAGTTCTTCCAGCATTAATTGTGAATCGCCTCAAAGACAATACCTACAGCCTAAGAATACCTACAGTTCTAGTTCAGAATCCTACAATGGACAGAAATCATTATCTGGCACGGCGGGCACAAATGTAACGACGCTGAAAGCTGTAGAAACACGGAAGTTTATACATGTATGGAATATGGAATCAAATGTAGAGGATGTTCGTGATTATTTGCGACAGCTATGTCCCACAGCAACCTGTACAGTCGACGAACTCACGCCTAGAGGACACTACAAGTCTTATAAAATTGGAATTCCTGTTCCGTTCTTTGAGAAGATTTTTTCGGTCGATGTCTGGCCAGTAAATGCCCAAATTAAACTCTGGTTTCCCTATATACGTCGTTATAAATATAAGAAGCAGGAATTAACACAAACTCAGCATACTTTTCGTGGCTCAGGCCACCCACAGTAAACCTATCAAAACAACAACAATCGACATCTTTTATCAAAATGTTCGCGGATTAAGGACAAAACTCATGATGTGGAGAACCAATTTACTATTATTAGAATATGATATTATTGCTGTAACGGAATCATTTCTCGATCACTCGGTTGAAGACTCTGAAGTTACCTGTAACGGCTACAGCGTTATACGACGAGATCGTGGTACTCCGTGCGGCGGTGTGATGCTCCTATCACGGGCTGGTCTACTCATGAATCGACGCCGGGATCTTGAAACGGATAGCGGTGAAGATCTGTGGGTATCATGTGATATAGATGGTCGCTTGATATTTGTATGTGTAGTGTACATAAAGCCCAGTGCAACTGATAACGACTATATGTCGTGGTTTTATAAAGTTGAGAGTTTCATACAAACCATAAAGGGCACTGTTTTCATATGTGGTGATTTAAATTTAAATAGTGCTTCGGTTAATATTAATAATTATTTCTGTTATTTTCTGTCATTTTGTAGCATGGCTGAGAAGAATGTTGTGAAGAATCTGCATGGAGGTATACTAGATGTAGTGTTGGTTCACGAGAGCGTCGACGTATCTATAAGCGAGTCAGAAGGTATGGTACCACCCGATAATTACCACCCGCCACTGGATATTATTTTAAAGTTTGACACAGCTTCTCATGTTCGTCCTATGCCAGCTAGTAATAGTGATCGGTCTAAGGACTGGAATTTTAATAAGTTCGATTATAAACGTCTTTATACTCTACTTAATGAGGAATCTTGGAGTACCGTAATAGAGTCAACTGATATTACTTTTTACACGAATAGTTTTTATGAAATTATTTATAATTTCTTTAACGAATGTATGCCAAAAAAACTGCGCAATACAGCTAGTCGCAAACGTTATCCAGTTTGGTATACCCGTGATATAATAACAGATCTTCGAAATAAACACAAACTACATCAAACTTGGAAAAAGTCTACTTGTTTAACGGTATACAAAGCATTTTCTGATTTAAGAGCAAACCTTAAGCACCGCATTATCAAAGAATATAATTCACATTTACATCATGTTGAACGTAATATAAGAGTCAACCCGCGACAGTTTTGGCAGCACATATCCACCCTTCGATGCAAAGGAGGCTTTGAGCCTACAATCAACTATCAGGGTCAATCACTGTCGGGTATCGATGCCGCTAATGCTTTTGCTGACTTCTTTGCCAGTGTTTTCTTACCTGAAACACCTGATTTGAATGTCTCCCAAATATGTGCTCTTGAAACATGTAGCAATAGTAACTCCGTCAGTTTAGTTAATTTTTCAACTAACGATGTAGAACGTGGTATCAGTAAATTAAAACTCAGTAGTTCTGTTGGACCGGATAACATTCCAGCTAATATCCTTAAACTGTCTAAAACTTCCATAGCCATCCCTCTATGTCATATATTCAACTTATCATTAACCACTGGAAAATACCCAACTCAATGGAAACTCTCTATGGTTACTCCTATACCGAAGACAAGGTTGAAATCATCAGTTGAAGACTACAGGCCTATTGCTATATTGTCTGCCCCTGCTAAAGTATTTGAACACATTTTATATAAGGAAATTCAAAGACAAGTCGATATTTATTTGTGCAATGAACAACATGGTTTTCGCAACAAAAAGTCAGTTGACACCAATTTGCTAACATTAGTTGATTTTATTTCTTCTCAAATGGACCGCGGACAGCAAGTAGATGTGCTGTATTTCGATTTTCGTAAGGCCTTTGACAGAATTAATAACGACATCTTGTTACGCAAGTTAAGTGCCATAGGATTTACACGCAGTCTTCTTCTTCTGTTTTCTGACTATCTCCGGGACCGTCAGCAATTTGTTCGCCTTGGCTCATACAATTCACATGCGTATCATACACGATCAGGCGTGAGTCAGGGTTCCATTTTAGGTCCCTTGCTTTTTTTGATTATGGTAAACGATCTGCCACAAATAATAAAACACTCGAAATGTCTACTTTACGCCGATGACCTGAAAATATATGCAACAGTAAACTCCGTGTCTGACTGTATAGCTCTCCAGCGTGATATCGATGCCTTGAGTGAATGGGCTGCCACTAATAAAATGGAATTTAACACCTCTAAATGTCAACTTATGAGCTTTGGTCGTATGCGGAACCCAATACAGTACGACTACAGTGTGAACAACGAGTTTATAAACAGAGTGTCGACAGTGAAAGACCTCGGTGTACTGTTTGATAGCAAACTGACCTTTCATACACACATTATAAGCTTGGCTAAAAAATCATTCAGACGCTTAGGTTTTGTTTTACGTAACTGTCAAGGTTTTAATAACCAGGCAGTTATCAAACTCTTGTTCAACGCCTTAGTTCGGTGCAAGCTCGAAACCAGCGCTTGTATATGGAATCCTCATGAGGTTACCTATACACTCATGCTGGAAAAAGTGCAAAAAGCTTTTCTCAGGTACCTTTACAAACATGTATTTGGATATTATCCATATATGTATCCTACTAAATTTCTTTTAGGATGTTTGAATTTTAATTCCCTTAAAGTCAGGCGTGCTGTTGGCCAACTAACAATTGCGTATAAAATTATACATGGTTATACCAACGCTTCGGAATTACATGCTGAGCTGTGTCAATTATTTGTTCCAAATAATTATATTCGCTTTAGGAAACATAAATTGTTTAATGTTCCATTTAGTCGCACTGTAGCCCGATCCACTTCGCCTGTACCACGTATGCTTACGAACCTCAACGCTCTCGTGGAGACCAACCCTGGATTGGACTTGTTTGCTGATGAATGGAAGACGATATTATTGGAATGTTTGTGGTTCTGCGAGAAGACCGAGTAAAAGGATTAGGTATTTAATTTAGTGTTAATGGTTTTAAATACTGTACTAAATAAATAAATAAATAAATAAATAAATAGTACGCTATATCGACAGTACACTAAATCGATAGTACGCTATATCGACAGTACACTAAATCGATAGTACGCTATATCGACAGTACACTAAATCAATAGTACGCTATAGCGACAGTACACTAAATCGATAGTACGCTATATCGACCGTACACTAAATCGATAGTACGCTACATCGACAGTACACTAAATCGATAGTACGCTATAGCGACAGTACACTAAATCGATAGTACGCTATAGCGACAGTACACTAAATCGATAGTACGCTATATCGACAGTACACTAAATTGATAGTACGCTATAGCGACAGTACACTAAATCGATAGTACGCTATAGCGACAGTACACTAAATCGATAGTACGCTATAGCGACAGTACACTAAATCGATAGTACGCTATATCGACAGTACACTAAATTGATAGTACGCTATAGCGACAGTACACTAAATCGATAGTACGCTATATTGACAGTACACTAAATCGATAGTACGCTATATCGACAGTACACTAAATCGATAGTACGCTATATCGACAGTACACTAAATCGATAGTTGCACTGCATCCAGTGAAAGCTAGATCCAGTCCAGTAAATGGATTGGAATGTTGAAAAAAAACTAGAATAATATAGAAAATCGCCATTCCAGCCCAGCTGTGGATTCGATCAGAAGACTGGTTTGCTCCTGGAATAATTCGAGACGGACATTCTAGACAGTTCAGAAGTTTTAGAGTTTATCGCAAACAGACAGACAGACACGGCGGAGGACTTTATTTTATAATATGTAGTGATATGTAGCTGCTTAAAGGCTGTATTATGGTATCACTCGATATTTGTTTCCCATGTGTTTGATTATAATGATTTACTATTAAAAGCAAAATACTGCTTTTTTCTTTGATTGCTGCAGCATTTTGTTTTTGTAACTCTAAATTTTTTCTTAAATCTGTTTTATTCAAATAAATTTTAATTTAAAACACTAGCTTAATTACTGAATCAATTACAACCAAACCAGCTGTTACGTGCACACATTTAAATTTTAAAGCTACCGAAACAAATATGGCTGCCAATTTCATTCATTATAATGGTCGTTTCGAAGTTTATCAATATTTGTAAATGTCAACCCGAAGTAAAAGCGAGGTAATTTCCGAATTAAATATTTATTTGTGGACGGAAAAATCAATTTAGAACGCGTTTCTGTAGGTATCTGAGGCTCAGTCCCACTGTTGACGATTAGCGATAAGCGAGTAAAGATACCAACTTCTTACTATTATTTTAACTGTAAGTAATTATTAATTTGGCTAACCTGAACTTCGAAAAAACAAAATGTTCTACAAGGGAATCGTTTGAGGAGCATGCCCCAGTTTAACCCTATTGAATGACTTTTTTTATGAAGTAATCATAGAATGGGGTCAAAATGACTGGGTTGTATTAATGATTTTAACTATGTATTAGGCCTGAATTTATGCTACGCTGATGTCGGTCGCGTACATCAGCGAGAAATTCAGCAGCAACATCATACGCGCCGCTGACGTCAGCGGCGCGACCGACGACGTACGCGATCGACATCAGCGTAGCAGGAATTCGGCCTAATAGTCCTATATATGTGTTACGGTCGCGAATCATATTTTGCTGAACATACACTCAGACACCGACCGACGAGCTGCAAATTATTGCAAGACATAAAAACGCAGATAAAAATTGGATTGCGTGGTCTACCCTGGCGCTTCGAGCTTAAACCTCAAGTTAGCCAACTAAATATCATCTGACTGCCTATTACCAACTATGTTGGGGTCTTTCCAAGAGGCATTACCCAGTTAGTACTGGGTAATACCTCTTGGTAAGACTGATTGTCATACTTTCGGGCCACAGACTTTTTTTTTTTTCTTCAAAAGTGTATTGAAACTACCTGTAACGACTGTCATAGGATATGTCTCTTTTACCCGGACGAAGACACGGGCAGTAGCTAGTCTTTTACACGTTTTTTGAGTGACAAAATAGTCATTTCCTTGGCGATACTGGGATCAATGCCTATGGCCGCCAATACAGAGGAGTATAGTATCTCTTGCAGCGTGTAGCGGGGTATTTAATGGAACTGCTCATGCTCAACGCCCCGCTGCCCGCTACAAGAAGAACCCCTCCTCCGAATTTGCGGCCTTAGGTTATCAACCCGCCATTGTGACGTCACCGCCCGCCATGATGTCATTTCTTACGTAACCTTTGGATTGCGCGCGCTTTTTTCTTTTTTTTTTGTTGGTAGTAAAGTGACTTGCTTGGTAAGATATTATGCTTAAGTCGTGACCATGAAATGTTTTTATTTTGATAATAGGAAATAATATTACTAATTATTGTTTGTGGCTTATTAGAAAAAAATATGAGTAGACATTCCGCTCTCATGGTTTTTATTGAACTTTATATATAAATCATGACTTTTGTACGTAAACAAATTAATATTTTGAAGGTGGTTCAGAATTAGTACTTGGAACTTGGGAATACAAAATCCCATCCTATAAATTGATTAAAAGTATCCAATTATAAAAAAAAAAAAACAGTAAAAAAATCGTTACTGTACGGATTTTTGGCATACGAATGAAAAGGACGCTGTTGAAAACTTTTGTCTGCATAAAATATATTGAAAAGAAGTATAAAGTTAGTTCTTCGAAACTAAAATAAGGTCGCCAAAAAAAACATGTACAACTAAACCTTTTATTATATTAATCTGCTAAGGAACTCACTCCATATTCGAAGTATTCGCACGATCAATTTCAAAACAGTAGCCTGTGTATTTTCACTGCGGATACGGATACAGCAGTTAATTTGACTAGGACATTTCCAGAATAATCCTCGGCAAAATAAAACTTCCATATTTGAATTAGTTCTTACTCCAATTTGTCATTTTAGCGTTTCTGGCGGAATGCCAGTGTGCTCTTTGCTTAAGTTAAGTATTTTCGTAGCTAGTTTATTCTCTTTGTGTCCTATGTGTTTATGACAGTTTTCTGGCTGTGCCCTGATATTGGATATTAAAAGTTTTGTTAGTACTTTCTGGAGTACCTAATCAGAATCCGGAACGAAGTGAGTACACTTAATATATAGTACCTAATAGAATATGTAGCAGTATAGTCAGCCTTCTGGGCACTTTTCCTGTTGACAGCGATGTGGACGATTTTTTGACGCTGCGTAATTCCTTCTTTTTCATTTTGATACTTGTAAGTACATATTTTTGTTACTTACTGTTTTGGATCTACTTTTTAGTAGTTTGTAAATAATGTACCTACGTCTTGTACATTATTTACAAACTAAAAAACAAATATGTCTTATAGTTGTTGTTAATATACATTGTTTTGACTAAAATCTATAGTAAATGAAATTATGACTTACTTATGAGTTCTTAAATGGTTAGTATCGTTTAAACTTCGTTCAGGTTTTGCCAGAAATATTTTATTCTCTTTACTAATCTTAATAACTGTACTTTTTATAATTTATTTTATTTTTGCCGTCAAACTTGACTCACTTTTGAAGTTGTTGTAAGTACTTAGAAAAATGCCCGTTAGCTTTGCGTTAACACTAGGCGCAATCTAAATGGATGCCTAAATAAAATCGCGCTTATTTTCGTGGCGTAGGTAAATAGAAAAAGCCTCGGAAAGCACGTTAAGCCGTTGGTCCCGGCTGTCATTTGTAGATCTTTGACAGTCGTTAGGTAGTCAGAGGCCCAAAAAGTCTGACAACCAGGCTTACCAAAGGGTACCCGGTACTAACAGGGTTGTGGAGGTCAGATAGGCAGTCGCTCCATGTAAAATACTGGTATTCAGCTGCATCCGGTAAAACTGGAAGCCGACCCCAACATAGTTGGGAAAAGGCTAGGCAGACGATGAGGTAAATAGAAAAAGAAAAACCCGGCCAAGTGCGGTATAGGTCCCGTTGGTTACCCTTCGGGTACGGAACCCAGTAAAAATTGCATATAAAGTATTGTCACAGGATGATGGAGTGTCTCAACTTTTATCAGTCAGATTCATGTCAGATCGGTTAGCTCCAAATATTGTTCCCTACATTCAAACCTAACGTCTGATATTTGTATAGGTAAGTATATGGTGGGCCAAGTTGAAAGAACCACCACCGGTTGCGTTTCACTTCAAGCATGATTTGGCAAAATCTACGAAATTTGAGACTTGGCACCTGTTCATAGCTTTAAGTAATTGATACTTCAATTCAGTGAATTGGTATTAGGGAACTAGGGAAGTACTTTTAAAAAGTTTAGTAAGTAGGTAAGTAATTGGATTGATTCTTCGTGTGCGTTAATTTCAGATTTTTCCATACAAACTTCGACACTGACTGCTTCGTTGGGCGCGTAGCGCGTCTGCTGTTCTGATTCCCGGGTCAGGCAAAGAGATTTCGGTATCAGGAATTTCTCAGTAGCAGCCACGGAGTCCGGAACTGTGCCCGGTTGATGGCAATAGGCTCACCCCCACATAACTGGCGAAACGTGGGTGTACCATTATGTACACCTCTGTCTAACCCTTCGGGATTTCGTGGCGTAATGGTGTTAGTTGGACACCCAATTATAAACCTTTTTAACTGATTTCTGAAGTCACAGGTCTCGAGTTCGAACCTAAGACACGCACCTCTGATTTCTCGGATTCATGTGCGTATTGCACAAATATCACTTGCTTTGGTGAAGGAAATCATCGTGAGGAAACCAGCATGCCTGAGAGATATTTCTCGACGGCATGAAAAGCCAAGTCAGAGGCCCATGGACGGTTTTGTGCCGCCCATGGGCCTCTGAATTGGCTCTGTGACTGACTCTGACACCAGGTTAGGCACTAACCACACGATGCAGACCGAAGACTGATTACAAAAATTAAAGTTTTTAAAGGGTCGGTTTTTAAACAAAAGTAGATTGCCATACCTTAATGGATGCTGTTAATCTGTCAAAATAAAATATTTTATAATCGCGCAAGTGGTCAATGGGGGCTATCGCGCATGAATTCGCCGCTAGAGGCGTTCGTGTAGACTAAGGTCTTCCGAAATGTCAGATGTCATACAGTTTTCGCGCGTTGCGTGCTTTTTATCACGTATTTATACTAACACTCACGATTGTGTTCTAGACTGAGCCATTCCTGATTAATTACGACTTGAAGATTTTAAGTAGCAACTTAGGATCTTATTTGTTAGTACTTGGAGGTAGAATCATTTTTAAATGTTTCGTGCTTGCTAATTTTAGTGAGAATATTGTAAATATGTATCAGAAGTTTACACTATGTTGTTAAACGTAATAAAATAAACTTTTTATGACGTTATTGGTACTATAAAGTATAAAATAGAATTATTGACAAGACCTTACTCGACAGTGGCGCCATCTGGTGAGCTCAAAAACGATAACCCCCATTAGGCTGCTAGTTTCTAAGAAGACTCTTCGAAAAACCTCTTGGGCCAAAACAGAAACTACAATTTCACGTCATCGAAACAGCAAAACGAAGAAATACCAAAGAAAACATGTTTAAAACTGGGTTTAAGGCGCCCTTCAAGCAACCAGAACAAAGGCAAAGAAATTAGCAGTTACGCAGCAATTCTACCGAACACATCAAGATTGCTGTGAATTTGATCGTACAGTAATTGCGGCCTGCAGGACTCATTTACATGGGTGATATCATGTTTGTTTATGGGATGTAATGAGTGTTAAAGAATGAGTAATTAGTGTGTATGAGGTGTTTGTAATGGAGTAAGTCCGAAGGTTGAGAGGGACGCATCCTAATAACGGCACACACTTGCACAGTCATAAACACTATCGCTTCATATTATTATTTGCCTAGAGTTTTCCCAACTATGTTGTGGTCGGTTTCCAGTATAACAGCCGCTCGGCTTAATCTTTAGATTAAACCGCTTGCCTATAAAGGGTGTAAAAAACCTCTTAACGAAGTCGAAAGGCACTTGTTCTCCCCGTCATTGTGATCATTTTTTTGTTCTACACCATACCTGGGAACCTTCTAGTTACGGAGATATAGGGGGTCAAAGTTCCAACTTTTTGTCAAGTTTTTTTTAAATATAAGTTTTTATTGTAAGATTTTTACTTTAAACCCCCTTACGACCCCCGTACTATTTAATCCATTCATCAGCACAATGTTTTGAGTGCGTTACATTGAGTTCTACAACAGAACATGATTTCTCACCCCAAAAAAAAAAGTCGTTTCCCAGCAATAATTTTTGGGTAAGGATACTTAGTTTGACGAACATAATGCTTGGTTGACGGCTTCGTGATGAGGTTGTTTACACCCTGTATATGTTGGTCCGTGAATGGGTGACCCCATGACATGCCGAGTTTCCTTCGTGCCTCGAAAAGCACGAGCCAAGTTAAGCCGTTGGTCCCGGCTGTCATTTTATAGATCTTTGACAGTTGTTACGGGTAGTCTGGAAGCCGACTCTAACATAGTTGGGAAAAGTCCAGGCAGATTATGACTTAAGATTTCCAAAAAGAATTAGAGCATTTATTTGATATTAGAACAACATAATAAAATCGAGTTTATAACAAAGCCGATGACATACAAGGACAAACCCATATTTTATTACAAGAGGCTTCAGTGAAGATTTATGTACTGCGAGATGGCTGCGAGAGAATAATTTTTAAGTGTTTACCAATGTATTGAATGAAGTTTCCGGTTGCGTACGTATGTTGATGCTAATCTCAGAAATGACTGAATGCACTTTTTCAGTTTGACCAAAGCGTTCTTAATGTCATGTACTACTATTACTAAAATGTAAAAAAAAAAAAAAAATAGTAGTACATTTTGATACAGGTGTGCAAACTTTGTAATTGCAGCCTAGGCGGAAATTACAACCGAGCCGATGGTGAGGTTGATAAGGAGCAGAGTACTGCGAAACTTATATTTGCTAAACTAAATTTCAGGCAGTATTTTTAGGAAGGCACTTAATATCCGCAGGCTCGCAGGTAGAAACGCAGTTTGTATGTAGCTGGTTTTTCTTACCGCCATACCGAGGTCTACTTAGGTCACGCAAAAAGAGTTAGCTCGCATTTTAAAATAGACATCAACTACCTACGTCACTCTCGATGTTTCATCTCCCAATCGAGTTTAACACCGAATGAAGATCATTTTTTTATCACATACAGCTGAAAGATTGTTACGAACTAAAAACATTTCAGGCCGTCTGCTCATGAAAGCGAGTCAGCCATCAACAAAGAGTACATTCATACACGATATTATTTATGTATGACTGGGTTTTATATCGTAAGCTAAACCAATCTTTATTTTGAAGGTGATAATGACTAAATTGGCGTGCGAAATTGAAGCTTATGTAATATATAATAACGTGGGAACTTTTAAGGTGTGTACAGATTCTAACGGTTATGTGCGTTGTTAAATCTTTTTAGCGCGTCTTGGACTTTTTAACCGACTTCAAAAAGAAGGAGGTTATCAATTCGAATGTATGTTTTTTTTTTGTATGACCACTCAACCAACGGGACAGTCCAGGAAAAAAACGACTTAAAAAAAAAAAACACTAAAAAGTGAAAAATAACTTTAGCTTCAGAAGCCGGTAACAGAAATCAATCAAACAAAGGTCAGCTTCGAAGTCGGTGACCTTTGTTTGATTAATTGTTTTTTTTTTGAAGTCGGTTTTATTCTTGAACTGTCTCGTTGGTTTAGTGGTCGTAATCGCGACTTCTGAGCATGAGGTCCTGGGTTCGACTCCCGTGTCGGGCAAATTCTTATTGGGTTTTTTCAATTTGGGAATATAGGCGGGATGTTATTGTGAGTTAGTAGGAACTTGAACTTAATTTACATCGAAATAAAAAGTTCTTTAATTGTTTAACTTGAGTCTTAACGACCGCCGAAGTTGGTAATCATCATATTGTCATCATCATCATCTGCCCAGCCTGTTCCCAACTATGTTGGGGTCGGCTTCCAGTCTAACCGGATGCAGCTGAATACCAGTATTTTACATGGAGCGACTGCCTTCACAACGCAGTTAGTACTGGGTACCCTTTGGTAAGACTGATTGTCAGACTTTTTGGGCCACTGACTACCTGTAACGACTGTCAAAGATCTACAAATGACAGCCGGGACCAACTGCTTGACGTGCTTTCATATCTCCTGCCCTTATCCCAATAGGCCAGTTTCCACCATCAATAAATTGCAAATCTATTTAGTCCGTCAGTTAGAATATTGGAAAATAATGGACACGTATTTTTTGTTTTTGTAAATCAATTTGATTAATTGACAAAGATAAAACGCACTTAAAATTTTAGCATGGTGACGTATTGAGAATTTTAAAAGCGTCGTATCTTCGTAAATTTTGGTTTACGTAACAAAAGAAAAAATACGTGTCAAATATTTTTTGATAATCTAACTGACGGACTATTTTCGATTCGATTCGATTTTTTCAGAACACAAGCCTATTAATTTGGGGTCAGCGCAGCATGCATGTCATCTCTTGGTTGTCAATGGCTTATATATTTGAATTGATTATTTTATTTTAGAATTGTTTTTTATTTTATTTTGTTTTTACTATGGAATGGACACTTTTAACGGGCACATCTTGCTACATCGTTCTCATATAATGTACCATCTCAACGTGAATGATCAGAATGATTTATTTGTTAAACATAGAGGCAAAAATAAAACCAATTAAATTACATGTTGGATTTAAATAAAATGTCAACTGAAATAAAAGATAACAAATATAAAATGTCATGTAACAAAGGTTTTGTAAAAATATTCTGATTTAAAAGAGTGTCCATGGAGTTTCTTGCCCGTTCTTCTCCATAGAGATTACGCTAGGGAATGTGCAACTACAGTACTTTCACAGTTTTTATGACTATGTCTTGTGACTGGGATTGTAGCTACATTTAATTTTCATCTTTGTGTCGACTGTTCAAAAGTGCCTGTAACTGGCCTACTTGAAATAAATTAATGCTTGATATTGATTTTGTCTTCTTCTGGCCGCTAAAGTCATGTGAAGCACCTCTTACATGAGTTACAAGTCATAACTTAATATAGTAAGGTTAGGTAAGTTACAATCAAGTAAAGTTGATACACATGACTCACTCCGTCAGTCACCCCGCGCGATTACCCGCGAACGGTCATGTGTTGTGCGAATATGTGTTTGTTTATATGATACGAGTAACTACTATATTCGTCGATGACTGAATAGAGGTGAGTTTTGCTTGTCTTTATGTAGGTACATAAGTTTTGAGTGTTTTAATTACGGCTCGGAGTCCGGATTTGTATCCAGTTGATTGCTATAGACTCGCCTCTTAGGACATGGGATTTAAACGTAACTGGTGCAATGTAGGTGTTCGAAAAGGTACACCTCTGACTAACTACGACCCGAATGGCGCAGCGGTACGTTCGTGGCTGCCTTACGTTCGTAGGGTCCTGGGTTCGAATCCCGGTAGAAGCAAATGTTTGTGTGATGAGCATGGACATTTGTTTCCGAGTCATGGATGTTTATATGTATAATAAGTATGTATTTACAAACAAAAAGTATCTATGTAGTATATCAACTATCTGGTGTCCACGACACAAGCCTCGTTGCTTAGTGTGGCACTAGATGGCGCTGTGTGTAATGTCCAGCGATATTTATTTAACTAATCCTTAAGTGATAACGTGCGCGATGTTAATAATGTTTGGTGGTCTTTAGGATAATTTTTGGAGGAATTTAAAAGCAGAATCACCATCTCAAAAAATTGAGATGATGATTCTGCTTTTAAATTTCCCCCTATATGTAAGCACTAGAAAGCCTCTCTTTTCCCGTGAGCAATTTTTGGGGCTATCTTACTATCAGTGGCGAAGGTTCCATACAACCCGATTCCTACCGGATTCCCTTTGGAAAATGGCACAGTCAGTATTCTTTAGACAAATATAATATAATCACATTATGGAGATATGTACTCCGGCTTACCTCTTACAAAAATTGGCCCTTCGCTACTGCTTACTATGTTAAATGCGAAAGTTTGTGAGGACCTGAGTACGTATGGACGGATATTTGTTCCTCTTTTATGCAAAAACTACTAAACGGATTTGAATGAACTTTAGCACACAGGTAGTTTATAACCTGGATTAACACATAGGAACCTTTTTATCCAGGTAGTACGATTCCGTGGGACAATTAACGAACTCCACGCGGGCTAAGCCGCGGGAATAAGTGTGTCTTTGGCAATGTTAACAAAAACTTCTTGCAGCAGTTTTGTAAATAATAGTTGTTGTGCAGTTTTATTTATCATTGATTTATTTAACACATATCCTTTATAAGACGCTTTTATTAGCAGTTCATCTATAACTATGTAAAAAATATTAGAAGTTTAATTTGACCCACTTCCCGGTTTCCGATTGATCTGAAATTTGGCGCACATGTTTGATTTGGATGACAATGCATGATTAGCTAATTGATGTCATTCTAAATCCAATATGGCGAGCTCCCAAAGATGGCGAACTAGTTATTTTGAATCATTCTTATGATATGGTTGTCAAATGAAAGGGTTTGCTAAAAACAATACAACAAATAAAATGACGTCACTCTCTCGCGTGTTTTTGTAGACTATTATATGGTGACATGGTGGTTACCATATCCTAGAACCAAAATATCGTAGACATGTGATATCTACTAAACCGCACCCCCCCCCCGTTTAGATAGGCTGTATCCTAATCCCAACAGTGGTACTAGTAACATTATGGGCTGATTATGCAAAGTAGGTAAGTAGAACATGTCAATAAAGTGTAAAACCTTGTTTATGATTTAAACATCAAATCAATTACCGTAAAATTAACATTCAGTATGACCACTTTAATTTTCCAGTTCAAGATGGCGCTGCTTGTCAAGAAAAAATGCATCGATATGTCAAACTTGATAGATTTTATTTTAAGTTTTAAGCCTGCCTATAAGTTGGTTGAAGTTGCACAAATTACATTGTAAAGTGTAATTTGTGCCAAATAGCTTGTTCGACGGTACTTAGTTGACAACAAATCCAGTCTTCTCTGTTTATAAATCAGGATTATATTCAATGAAGGTTGTTCAAAATTATCAGCTGTTATCGTCCTTTGAATGTTTTATGTCAACAAAGGCATAATGTGTTCCTGAGTGCATAGATAACAGCTTACTATCTATTGCACTGATAAGCCTTGATTTCAGACAATGAACAAAGATGTACTCAGTACTTATAAATTCCATGCAAAAATGTTAACGAAGAACTGTCAATGTCAAAGTGACATTTCGAAGGTACACTTCAGCCAACTTATCTGTGCAGGCGGGAAAACACAGAACTAAAAAAAATGTACCAAGTTTGACATATCCATGCATTTTTTTCTATACTATGGGGAAGTATTATATTATCTGTGCTATGGGGTAAAAACACTGGTGTAGTGGTTGCAAGTGGCTGCTGAGCGTGAGGTCCTGGTTCGATACCCGGGTCGGGCGAAAAGTGATATTGAGTAGATCCACGAGTGCACTAGTGCTATTACTGTGTACTATATTATCTCCCGCGCCGATAGCTAATCTCCTCTAAGATTGGCCCCCATGACCGAAAACGTTCAGGAGGAGTATTATTATTTATAAGTAAGGTAGTAAACTACAGAGGTGTAGCCTCGCTGTTACCACGCTCATTCATTCTTATCAGGAAATCGTACTATTTTCAGCGCTGTTTCAACGAGTTTTAGTATTGCTTTTTTTAATGGTGATTAAACTCATGTATAACCATGCAAAGGAACTGTAAGAAGCGGCCAATATCAATAAATTATATTCTATCAGCCGATACTTCACTACATATTATAAAACAAAGTCGCCCGCGTTTGTCTGTCCCTGTTACGTACGCTTATATCTTTAAAACTACGCGACGGATTTTGATGCGGGTTTTTTAATAGATAGAGGGATTCAAGAGGAAGGTTTTAGTTAAACTTCGGGCGAAGCCGCGGGCATTAGCTAGTAATAAAATAAAACACGCGTGTGGTCACCGTCGTTATCATTTGCCCAACTTTTTCTAACTATGTTAGTTATGTTACCGAATGCAGCTTGATACACATGACGCGATATGAGCACCACTGTTTACGTATTTTTTCAATAACCGCAGTAATTATCGCACTTGATAAAAACTACAAACCGTATCAAAAACAACACCATTGTTAGTAAAAAAAAAGTACATGCATTACCAGTAGGCCTATTACGTATTTTTCTGATATCCAGTGACTATCAAGCTTCGGTTGTACACCGAACTTTGATGACAATCGTGAATGTCATTATTGGTATTACGTATCGCACTGAGATGGATATCAGTTTACTGTGATTAACAGCCCGGGTACGGTGTAACGTCTTTCACGAAAGCCATTTCAAACTCAGTGTGTGTGTGTGTGTGTTATGTGTTGTCCACTACGCTTACATAATCGAAATAATATAAGTATCGACACGAAAGCGTCTGTCAAAATGAGTTACGGTGACTATCAGCCACGATGACTACCAATGACGTCATATTTGATCGCGACTGGTCATACATAATACGAAACTAAGTAACTAACCTTTTGACAGTTCATTGATGGACACTGAGCCCAGTTACTATCACTTCGAGCTGTCAACAGAGATACGTAATAGCCCTACAGTTCATTAACAGGGCTTAGATAAGCTGGCTGAAAATTACAAATTTGGTCGCGATCACATCAAACGTATATGAATAGTACATTATGATATAAGTGCGGTAAGTTGAAAATTACAGCCGAGGCGATATTGCTAGCCCGAGCCATAGGCGAGGACTACAAGAAAGCAGAGGCTGTAATTGTCAAAGCGCACGTATGTCAAACGACGTTTTATAACATAATTTGTGAGGAAATAAATAAAACTCGGACTTTCTTAAACGAATAAATCTTTAATCACTTGTTAAACCAGTTATAAAAATTTTAACAATTTGCAAAATTGATTATTACGTTGCCAGTTGGCATTTTTAATGTTGTCAAGTTATTATTATTATATTTTATCTCCCAAAGTTAATTTTATTCATAAAATGTTGACCACTTTTCTGACATAAAAACTCTTTGCTAAGATTTAAAAAAGTACCGTTCGTTTTAGATGGAGCATCTTGATAAACCGTGCGTTTTACATTACAATAACGCACAAGTACGTAATGAGATACAATACGATATTGAAATTGGTGGAATAAGAGACCCTTTACAAGCAAATGTGTTATAAAAGTTATTATAGGTTACAAAAAGTAAAATGTATAAAAAACAAAGGACAGTCAGCTCAAACCTTGCCGGGGTCGGTCCATGGAAGGATGACAGATGGATGACAGCGGGCATCCAAAACATGTCAAGACTGCTCCGTGCCTAGGAAAGCATACAAAGCCGTTTGTCCTTGCTGTCATTCGTAGATTCTGACAGTCGTAACCACCGTTACCTACAACTGGACTGGTCTGGTTTCTTTCGGATTCCTAACTACCTATTTGGAAGCAGAATTCTTACAACCACTCTTACCAAGAGTAAGTTACTCAGTTACTGGTTTGTAGAGGTCAGATAAGCTGTCACTCCATGTTAATAATGGTATTCAGCCGGTTAGTTACTGGAAGCCAACCCCAGCATAGTTGGAAATGGTTATCCAGGATGATTTAGAACAACGCGAATATTATCATTGATTTTGGACATGTTATGTGGGGAATGACGAAAATGTTGTCAGAAAAATTTTAGGGATGAATAGTGTAGAGGAAGGTCAAAGAAACGATGGATGGACTTGTGAAGGATGATATGCCTAGAAAGGAGGTGTCTGATGAGATGACGAGTAATAGAGAAGTATGGGTGAAGAAGACATGCTGCGCCGACCACAAATAAATTGGGATAAGGGAGGAGAATTAAGATCCATATTGATTTATCAACGATTACGCTGTTGGACGTTCACAGTTCTTCTTTGGTCTGAACACTGCCTTACCACTAATCAGCATAGCTGAATCATAATCATCAAGGCCGATCTAAAACTGTTAATCACCATTCTCAAATTAACATCTTCTAAAAAAACCTCCGTTTGTTGGTACCAAAACCTTTACTCATGTCTAATTGGTACTAAGTAGATTGAATTTGTAGATAAATAAGCTAATTATACACGTATACATTACGTAATATCACGCCTGTAAACTCCGAAGGGTTAGGTAGATAGATGGGTAGTAGGCTACAGCCTATCATTAACACAGAAAACGAGAGAAAAGTGTACTCTACGAGTATAGATAGGATACCTAATAGTGCAGTCACGAGCACCAATATAGATTATATAAATTATATAAATTTAGAAAAGTGTATACACTTTTCTAAATTTAAAAGCAGAAAAACGTGAGAAATAACGATTGTACCTTGGAGAAAGGATCTTTTTCATAAAAATGAAATTTCAAGCAGAGCAGTAGGTGAAAAACCGTTTTAAAAGTTGTTAAGTGTTTACATATTGGGACTCGTGACTGTACTCGCAAATTTACTATACCCCCTCAAATGGCTTAGCATGATCCTCCGTTACGCCTAAAATACTGCAGCATTAATTTTGAAATAAATATATGGTAAAGTTGAGGATTAATGCTAAGTACTATGTGTGACGAAAACACGATTCCATAAACTTTTCTCGATAGAAAAAAAAATCTAAAGTTACCTCCAAAGCGAACAATAAACCGCTGGTATTCAAAAAGTACTTCAAATTATAGATCATGAAACTTTGCATACTAACTGAACTAACTATAAAGCAGGTCTTATGTGTTTTACTTTTTTAGTCAAATCAATAGATTTTTTGTAATTTATCGCAAAAAACCACTCATTTCGCACTATTCGGCCCGCAGTGACTGACGTAACAACCGCTTTGTAGTGCAAGCTGATTAGAACTTTATTCTAACATTATTTCAAACGAAGTTTGAACCACCACAAATAGAGTTGCTAATTTTAGGGTTAGAAGGGCCTTAAGTCACACGTATGGGGGCGAATGTATTGCCATCAACGGGGCATAAATTCATAGTCCGGCCACTTCGGGCCACAAATCCAATCAATCACACAAGCAAGTGTCGAGGGCACTTTTAGGGACACTGGTGCTGCATCCTGCATTGCATCCCTTATTATTTGCGGAATTAGGTATAAGTTAATATTTGACGTAACATTTAAAGCCAATAAATACCACATTGTGGTCCTCAAAAGTACCATTCAAAATAAAATAAGTAAGAACTATTTTTAGGCGTGAACTTCATGGTTAAAATTACGTCATTTCTAAGTTGCAAGCAAATTCAGTAATGCTTTATTAATGTATAATAATAGAATTCTTTGTTGTGGTAGATATGTCTATTATTGCATGATTGAGTTACGTAGTAACTATTATTGAATCTGTGACATAAGGTCGAACCCACACTGTTGGTTTCCTTTAAACGTGACATCAAGAGCTTAGACTAGCTGTGTTGGTCCCGCTGTCATTTGTAGATCTTTGACAGTCGTTACAGGTAGTCAGTGGCCCAAAGGTCTGACAACCAGTCTTACCAAGGGGTATCGTATTACCCAGTCAGTACTAATTTATTTATTAATATAGTTTCAACAACAGAATAATTACTAATTGTGTTATGGAGGTTAGATAGGCAGTCGCTCCATGTAAAATACTGGTATTCAGCTGCATCCGGTTAGACTGGAAGCCGACCCCAATATAGTTGGGAAAAGGCAACACAGATGATGAATAGTTCACTACTAAATTTAGAATAATGTGCTAAGCGTCCTCATTGTAGGAAACATTGAGGTTCTCATTCAAATTGATTAATGTATTTCTAAACCTAACTGTATGTCAAAGATAAACAAACATAAAATGAACATTACAATTTTAAATAACACATTAATTAATGCATTTGGTTTTCATTATCATTTTAAATGTTTAATTAAGTGGAATGCAACAACACCATTTTGTACACACACTAATGTAGCAAAGCATTATTCAACAAACTATCCTACATCGAGATATCATAGATATAAAACGCATACCTGTTCTTGTGACTGCCTCGTTGGTTTAGTAGTCGCAAGCGCGATTCCTGAGCACGAGGTACAGGGTTGGATTCCCAGATCGGACAAAGTATTATTGAGCATTCCATCAGGAACGTCTCAATAGCAGCCACGGAGTCTGGATTTGCGCCCAGTTGATGGAAATAGGCTCGCCCCTATTACATGGGACTTAAATATAACTGGCGAAATGTGGGTGTACCTACTATTAGGTACCTACACTTCTGCCTAACCCTAGAGGACCTGTCCATAGACGGATGGATACCTACTATGGACAGGCCCCATTCGAGAAGTCAGACGACTCGCGTCAAGCAACACGCGCGTTTTTCAAAAGCTACGCGGAGACGAGAAATGTAAACAACGAAATTCTATTGGTGGTTTACAAGTTACAACACATCTCTTCTCTTGTCTCGTGTCCGCTTCGGTGGAGATCGGGGTGTCTCGTGGCATGTTCTACATTTGTTTTCCCCGCACTGGCTGTCACAACACGCGTCTCGCTCTTGGCTAGGGTCCTATAATTTAAATATTTACTATCATATTTTAACTAAGTACTCGTCAACAATTTAAGGTCAAAGTTCACAAACAAATTAAAAACAGAACATCAAAGAACCAAATTCGAATATTCCACAGACGTAATATAATTAAAATTCAATGCGCATAGATTAAAAATTCAGCTGTTTATCTATGACCTCGCGGTGATGTCATTCAAGGTCGGGTCGACCGATACTGTGGTATTACGCATTGGGATGGGCATAGCAAGTGACGTGAGGAATTGCTATGGTTTTTACGTTGAAGGGACCGTATTTTTTTCTGACGACCCGAACGGTGCAGCGTTAGTGAGGCTGCCTTACGTTTTTAGGGTCTCGGGTTCGAATCCCGGTAAGAGCAAATGTTTGTGTGATGAGCACGGACATTTGTTTCCGAGTCATGGATGTTTATTTATGTATAATAAGTATGTATTTACAAACAAAAAGTATCTATGTAGTATATCAACTATCTGGTGACCACGACACAAGCGTCGTTGCTTAGTGTAGCACTAGATGGCGCTGTGTGTAATGTCCAGCGATATTTATATTTATTTGAAAAAATACTTGATTTCTTTGGGTTAGAGGTCGTAATCGTTTTGAACACATGGTCTTGGGTTCTTTTCCCAGTAAGGAAAAGGTGTTACAGAATTTTCTATCACGAATTTCTCTGTAGCAGACCGCGACGGAGTCTGAAGTGAGACTTAAACATAACTGGAAAAATGTTGGTGTACATTTCTACCAAACTCTGCGGATATTACAGGCTTGATGTTATTTCAATGAGTTGATTTCTATTAATGTGGTATTTTTGTGCCTTTCCTTCACGTTATGAATATTTAACAATGACATTTCATAACTAATTTTGCCTACCTTGACTCCAAAATATTAAAAAAAAACTTGTTATTAAAACCAGAAGTTACAGCAAAAGGTTTTTTGGGAGTTCATTTTGAATAATTAATACGTAATAATGATTTTAATGTTAATTGTTCTGTAGTTAGTCTTTGTCAAATTAGGCTGTGTAGGTAATTGTTCATTGTTTTAAACAAATATATGGCCGTGACACATGTCATGGTAAAGCTAAGGCCAAACGAGCGTAATTTTGTGAGTCGCCTAATTTCGGTTTCATACATAGTTGGGCGCATTTTACGTCGTGACGACGCGACGAATAGTTTTTCATAAAAAACTGCTTAAAGAACATCAATTAGGTGTTGTCAGCCCCTTAAGTCCCATGTAATAGGCCGCGAGCCTACTGTCATCAACCGGACACAAATCCAGACTCCGTGGCTGCTACTGAGTAATTCTTGATGGAAAAACCCAATAACACTTTGACGACCTCGTGCTCAGCAGTCGTGCTTGAGACCTATAGGACCAACGAGGTAGTCCTGCAAGCATTTTATTGAGGTATACTAATATAAGTGTAGAAACCGGTATAAGTATGAATGTGGATTGGTAAATGAGTAGAGGCAGACCAAAGAAACGATGGATGGACTGTGTTAAGAATGATATGGCAAGAAAGGAGGTGTCAAGTAACAGAGAAGTATGGAAGAAGAAGGCATGCTGCGCCGACCACAAATGAATTGGGATACGGGCAAGATAAAAGCTTGTGTCCTGAAAAAATCTAATTTATGGTTGTCAAGCAAAGTCAATCAAGATTCACAATAGGCGAGACGACAAAAAAAAACTAATTAGTTCTTCAGTTAGATTATCAAAAAATATTTGACACGTATTTTTTCTTTTGTTACGTAAAACAAAATTCATTTTAAAATTCTCAATACGTCACGCCGTGCTATATTTTTTAGTGCGTTGTGACGTCACGAGCCCCCACTCTCGAGTTTTGATGCGTTTTATCTTTATCAATATTCATTGATTTACAAAAACAAAAAATACGTTATTTTCCAATACTCTAACTGACGGACTAAATAGATTTGCAATTTATTGATGGTGGAAACTAGAGTCTGCGTAACACTAGTCAGTTTCCCTCACTCGTCATTTTATTTAATTCGACTGTTTCGTTGATTCGTCACTTTCGCTGATTGGACAGTTGTGTGAATTCGACAGTTGCGTCAACTTGACAGTTTCCATAAAGCCCATTATGATGTTGATGTAGAAACCAGTCGTGTCATTGCGAAATGACAGCAAACGCTTGATAATTCCTATAAATTACTTAAGTATCATAACTTTTAACAACAACACTTAATAAGAGCTTGTCAGACATGCACGAGTAGGTATAGTTTGTGACTCGACTGACTCAGTCTATGACTTAAACGTGGCTTAATAAAATAATATACAGTATGACTTATGTGCCATTTAGTAAATCTGATATGAAGTCATAATTAAGAACTTTAGAGCATTTAAGGCTTAACAACTTAAGGCTGTCGCTTTGGTCTGGAGGTCGCTTGCGAGACGTTTGGAATGCTGAGGGCAAAAGAAAACAAATGACAATCGTATTCAAAAAATGGCGTTTTCTGTCAGTTCTTGTTAATTATCATCAACTGCCTAGGCAGCCTTTTCCTCACTATGTTGGGGTCGGCTTCTAGTCTAACCAGATGCAGCTGAATACCAGTATTTTACATGTAGCGACGGCCTATCTGATTTCCACAACCCATTTAGTACTGGGTAATACGATACCCCTTGGTAAGACTGGTTGTGAGACTTTCGGACCACTAAATGCCTGTTACGACTGTCAAAGATCTACAATTGACAGCGGGGACCAACAGCTTAACGTGCTTTTCGAGGCACGGAGGTATATCGGTATGTAATTAATGGTCACTCATCCACGGACCAACCTAGGCAAGCGTGGCTTAACGACCCAAGCGGCTGTTATTATTTAGCCACGAGCTCCTCGCACGAGAACTTTGAATGCTAAGGGTAAAAACAAATGGCAATCGCTTTCAAAGGATTGCGTCTTCTGTCAGCAGTAGAGGTACTAATAAATAGTAATCTATAGTTGGTGCAAGCAAAAATAAGCCTGTTCAACTTGAACAGGCTTATTTTTGCTTGCGATTTAAGACTTGAACAGTTCAAGTCTTAAATCGTCATCTATCGTGATCTTCAACATTTTTTGTAATGAAAAACGATACATGGTTTATTGGTTTGGTTCGTACGAAGAGATATTAGGGAAAGGGCAATGACCGCTATTCTCATCTTAACTGGCACCAACTATAATAAGTTGACCATTCATTTGGTAATAAAGATATGTCCGTATTCCGTAATCAAATTTAAAATGAGGCAACCGGAATAGAGTTCAACTAATTGCTAGTGAATTCGGGGTGAGGTCAACTACGGCATTGCGATAGCACAATTAGGTCATTTAGTCTGGCATAGACGACTGTGGACGCGGCAGACTTACTTCTAACAAGACTATGACTCAATTTGTGAATAGGCATTGTGAATCAGCTGATTAACTTGAGCGTTGACACGGTCCAAGTATGCTCGGACTGAGTGGACTCGGATACCTACTCGAACGCAACTCGTGTTGTGGCAACCCATAATCCGAGCGCACTCGGATGACGGCGTCTGATCCGAGTAGACTCGGATCGCGTCCTACACTAGCTCGTATACGAGTAGGATCCGAGTAAGTGTTAGTCTTAGATGGTTCTTATACGAAGCAGGATCTTGCTGTTCAATTTCTCGGAGAAAATTGACAGATGCTTCCTGTACTCCGCGAAGTAGAATTTGGATTCTACTAAGAATTTGTACTCGCTCTTGGGAGCGAGTACAAATTCTTCTCCTTTTGCCAGATGCCTTATCTTTTCCCGTCGAAACTCTTCGAATAACATGTCTGCGACAATTCCGATACTATTTCGCACAAAATCCGACATTTTTCGATGTCGTTCGTAGCGGTGATTCAGTGGGTTAGGTAGTGTTTGTTTTATTACAATTAATCACCGCCGCTAATCCAATTCTCATTGAGCCAATTAACCAATCTGAGACATTAGCACTGGACAAGGTTGAAATCATTAAAGTTTATGCTTGACGCACTGTCTGCCGCCTGGGTCTACTTACCTAGGGCGAAAATATTAATAAACTTCAGAAAAGAAAGTACAAATTAATGTTCTGCATTTCTTTCTTCTACTGAAATTCCTTAGTATTTTTTCTTATCCTGAAATTACTCGCCACTTTAGCCCTAAATGACCCTTGTTGGGTCTATAACTCTTTACCTATACCCATCGTCCAATCTACACCTTCATGGAATCATGGACATTTGTTATATAATGGGTGTTAAAAGACCCTTTACGTAGCCAAAAGGCATTTGTTCTCCCTGTTATTGCGTTTTTTTTTGTGCTGGACCATACCTCGGAACCTTCTAAGTTACGAAAATTTGTAGGTCATAGTTCCGACCTTTTCACAAGTTTTTATATTATAACTTTACTGGAAACACCTTCATGACCCCTGTGCAATTAGGCTTGTGTACTGAAAAAATCTAATTAGTCCGTCAGTTAGAATATCAAAAAATATTTGACACGTATATTTTCTTTTGTTACGTAAACCAAAATTGACGAAGATACGACGCTTTTAAAATTCTCAATACGTCACGCCGTGCTACAATTTTTAGTGCGTTCTGACGTCACGAGCCACTACCAAGTTTTGATGCGTTTTATCTTTGTCAATATTCATTGATTTACAAAAACAAAAAATACGTGTCCATTATTTTCCAATGCTCTCACTGACGGACTAAATAGATTTGCAATTTATTGATGGTGGAAACTAGCCTATTATTGAATAGGCTAGTTTCATCCATCAGCACAAAATTTTGAGTGCATTACATTGAGTCCTACAGTAAACCGTGATCTTCTCCTCAAAAAAAAGTAGTTTTATGAATATTCTTTTATGCGACAGCGCACCAGCAACAGCATAGACAAGACAGAGTTATGTTTAAGCTGCCAGCAACGCAGTTATAGACGCCTTCTACACCAGAGGTTTTGTAGCCCTAGAAATGTGCAAGAAAAACCATAAATAAAAAAACACAGTATCACAATGAATCTCAAACCGCAGCCAACTCGAGCAACAAGTTACATCATCTGTGCTGTCATGCTTGACCGGCGCAGTAACGATACCTACGTATTACCGAGACAATACGCGATCGCCTATTGTTAGCGGTACATTGTTAAACTGTGAGGCGCCGAGGAGGTTCCTTCCATTCAAGATGGAGGATTTTCTTAGTTTTTTTTTTTTACTTTTTGTACGCCACAATTTCACCGAAATGCCTACAAAAAGAATAGGTTCTCTAAAACTACAGGGTGTAAAAGTCCTCATCACAAAGCCGTCAACCAAGCATTCTGTACATCAAACTAAGTAACTACGCAAAAATTATTGCTGGGAAACGACTTTTTTTTTTGGGGTGAAAAATCATGTTTTGTGATAGAACTCAATGTAACGCACTCAAAACATTGTGCTGATAGATGGATTAAATAGTACGAGGGTCATGGAGGTATTTAAAGTCAAAATCTTACATTAAAAACTTGTAAGTATTTAAAAAAAAACTTGTCAAAAAGTTGGAACTTTGACCCTCAATATCTCCGTAACTAGAAGGTTCCCAGGTATGGTGTAGAACAAAAAAATGATCGCAATGACAAGGAGAACAAGTGTCTTTCGGCTTCGTTAAGAGGTGTTTTACACCCTTTATATAAAACCCAGTTTGGATTCCAAGTTATCGTCAAAATTGTTGCAAATTAGGTCTAGCATCACCCATTTATTTACAAATGGGTCGTACGACCCGAATGGCGCATCGGTAATGAGGCTGCCTTCCGTTCTTGGGGTCCCGGGTTCGAATTCCGGTAGGAGCATATGTTTGTGTGATGAGCATTGACATTTATTTCCGAGTCATGGATGTTTATCATCTAAATCTTACTTAGATACTTTTTGTTGTAAGTATATCAACAATCTGCCCGCTTAGCATGACCACCGAAGAAACGAAAGAGAATCGACAAATCTTTTGTTCATCTGTCATTTTGCTGTCATTGAATCGACAAAATGACAGATGAACTGATTGAGATTTGTCGATTCTCTTTCGTTTCTTCGGTGGTCTTGCTAAGCGGGCTGGTGTCCACGACATAAGCCTCGCTGCTTAGTGTGGCACTAGATGGCGCTGTGTGTAATGTCCAACGATATTTATTTATTTATTTCAAGGAATGCACCCAGTTACCAGTCACCCTGTATAAGGGAACCGTTTTACATTCAGCCATACGGAACCCTATAAAAACACTATTTCATTGCGTTTGGTATCAAGTCACTACGTCTGGGTTTCATAGCATTTGGAGGCCTATTGTTGACTTTAAATACCAACATTTACTGCTAATACCATGTTTCCTGAAATTAAAAGTAGATTTTATTTCAAAAACAATTCTATTGTTTATTTTTTATTTCAGCACCACAACGCATAAAACGAGATTGTAAAACATAAATTAGATATTAAAATATTTTATTCTAGCCCACTATACTGTAAGATCCTGCCTATGGCCGACTTTCACCCATCTGCTTACAGAATGAAAAATGTTTTTTTTTTGCAAACAAACAATATATTGCGAATAATAGGTTGCCTGTTGAAATTACGTGCGACAATAGGCATGACGACAGTATCAATAAATTGCAAATCTATTTAGTTCGTCAGTTAGAGTATTGGAAATTAATGGCCACGTATTTTTTGTTTTTGTAAATCAATGAATATTGACAAAGATAAAACACATCAAAACTCGGGAGTGGGGGCTCGTGACGTCAGAACTAGCAAAAAATTATACCAAGGCGTGACGTATTGACAATTTTAAAGGCGTATCTTCGTCAATTTTGGTTTACGTAAAAAAAGAAAAAACACGGGTCAAATATTTTTTGATAATCTAACTGAAGGACTAATTAGTTTTTTTTTGTCGTCTCGCCTATTGTGAGTCTTAATCGACTTTACTTGACAACCATAAATGCCACCGTGTTTGTAATAAAATTATCTGTATTTTAACATATAGGTAGTTCAATAAGAAAAGAGATAATTGCACATACCTAATATGAACTGACTTATTTACCTGACAACCTTGTAGTAGGAACAAAAAGATAGACAGCACAAATGTTTCTTTTTCCTTATGCTTTGTAAGAAAGAAAGAAAGAAAGAAAGAAAGAAAAAAAATCTTTATTCATCGCAGGGACATGACGTGCATACAAAATTTGAAAACAGAAACAATAAACATAACAAACATTCAGAGTATTTCAAAACGGAACATAAACAAAAAGTAAATTTAAAAAAATAGTTGACAGCTTGCACGTCGTGAGTGCCATAAAATAGGTTACCACTCAAACTCAAACTCAAAGCATTTATTTCAATTAGACCATTACGGCACTTTTGAATGTCAAAATTACAAATAAAAAACAAAGCTACAGTCCCAGTCACAAGGCATAATAACTTGAGAAAGTACTGTAGCTGCCCATTCCCTAGCGTAGATCTCTATGGAGAAAAACGGGCAAGAAACTCCATGGACACGACACTCAGCATGATGCTGTGCTATGGGGGGCCCACAGCACAGCGCTGGTTTTCAGTGGTCACCCTCGAAAAGAAAAACGTACGGAAGTCAAAACAACTTATTTAAATATTTGATTAATTAGAAAAAATAAAACAAACAGTACTTAAACATAAAACAACATAAGAAACAAAATAAACATTGTCAACATCATTTGTACATACTTTAATGTTTAGTTTAGTTCTTCATATTGATGGAAAAGTACCTAAAGTAGTAGATAGTAAAATAAAAGCAGAATGTTTTATAGGGAGCTACATCTGCCAACAAACTGCTTTACAGTTTGGCAGAAGTAACATTTTTATGTAATACGATGTCACCGCGAATAAACGCTTTTACATTTTTTTTTTTAATCAATATTGATTTATATTGGAAAAAAAAATCTCTAATTTTTTTTTATAAATGTTTTTTTTTTCTTCATAAACCTCAGATTTAACTTATTTCATCAGGCAAGCCATTCGTGAAATGTTATTATCGTATTAAGATTTCTGAAAGTATTTTTCATTTATTATATTTAAATGGTTTTTTTTCTTGTTACAGTCTCAAAAACATGCTGAAACAAGGGGAACACTGAAACCACGAAAAACACGAACGAACGAAATGTGTTCAAACTAAAAACTAACACAACTGAACGCATCCAAAATAGAAAGAGACAGACATAGCGAAACAGAGCTGCGTCCCAAAATAGTGCGTTCGAAAATAGAAAAAAATATGCCTAGCTCCCAATCAGTTACCGAGAAGAACGCGGCGGGTGCGGACGCCGCGCAGTGGTGGAAAACACCATGGAAAGCTATGGCCGACCTTGCCGAAGCAGTTGACGACCTCATATGCAGCTTCGATTATATGGACACAGCAATGGACAATCTAGTCATGTTAATTTTCATATGGGTCCTCTTTTCCATCGTCCTCCTCGGCATAGCGAAATGGGCGTACGCTCGCTTCGCGAACAAAGTGGTGGAGGTCGATGCGAAACAGAAGCCAACGACTGATGACACGAAGAAAACATCGAACGAAATTATAAACAGTGCTGATAGTGTATTGGCTACGAGTGCTAAAGTTAAAAGTGCCGCGTTTAAACCTGCTAAGCCTACTGGGTTCGTGCCAGCTACCCCACCAAACAAAAGGAGGCTGGGTCGCATGTCCCCGGGCCCAGAGCAGCTGACTTTAAAAAAGCACCAAAGTGTATTAGTACCGACCTGTACGGGCCCCGACCCGCCGAGTGTGCAGTGGGTGAACGACCTACTGACGTGGTTATATAATGATCTAGTTATTGTAAATGAATTGGTGCAGCAATGGATAGTGTCCATGAACGAGTTCTCGAAGAAGTCCGTCGAAGAGGTAAGTTTATATTACAGCTTGGTTTTATATTTGTCTTTTCAGTAGTTCGACTGCTGTGGGTTCGATTCCCAGGTCGGGTGATTATTGGGTTTTTAGTTTACCATCAACAATATCTGTTGCGTGTACATTACCTGACTGATGTGATACCAACTTAACACTATGCGTCATGTTTTCTATATCGAGCAACCATGCTTTTCTGTATCTTCAAGGCAATATTCATTCAACCATCATGAATTTCGATCTCGATCCCAATACTGCTATATATTTCCCTAGTAACAGTCGATGCTGAACTAGCCTTTATCATCTGCCTAGCCTTTTCCCAATATTGGGATCGGCTTCCGTCTTACCGGATGCAGCTGAATACCAGTATTTTATATTGAGCGATTGCCTATGCTAGAAATCGCAAATATGAGGATCCATTATAATATAATAGTAACTTGATGTTGTCCGCGCGACCTTCGTCTGCGTGAAAATATTATAAAAAAAACTTCTCTATTAAAATCTGATTTTGTTAATAATTTCATGAGTTTTAATTTTTTTGCACGGAACCCTAATCCTTTTTCCCAAAATCAGCTATCTGCCAGTAAAAGTCCAGTAAAAATCGGTCCAGCCGTTTCGGAGATTAGACGATACAAACAGACAGAAAGACAAAAATAAAAAAGGTTGTTTTAAGTACCGTATTATATTTTCTTATGCATTCAGCAAAAAGCAGTTATTTTGAAATTACAATTATTAGTCTCTTATTGGTCTGTTTTTTTTTTTTTTTTTAATTCATTTATGTATTAAAACAAATATAAATAAAAAAAATATGAACCATACCTACTTAGTAATTATATCCATTTAATATGCGTAGCGTATTTAATGTTTTGGTTTGTTTAGATTTGATTTGAAAACTCTAATTTTACAAGTACAAACATCGGATTTTCATCCATTTAGTTTCATTTCAATACAGTTTTAATGACTACAAACACGTTGCCAATCACTGCGATCTCCAATCCGCCTGCCAAGCGTGGAGATTACGGCAAATTCCTCCCATCATGGGAGAGGCTAATGTCCAGCAGTGGACGTTATGGGCTGTTGTTATTGTAGTGTAGTAGCTTATGCTCGCGGCTTCGCCCTCGTAGAGTTAGGTAATAGGCATGACGACAGTATCAAAAAATTGCAAATATATTAAGTCCGTCAGTTAGAGTATTGGAAATTAATGGACACGTATTTTTTGTTTTTGTAAATTAATGAAAATTGACAAAGATAAAAGGCATCAAAACTCGGGAGTGGGGGCTCGTGACGTCAGAACTAGCTAAAAATTATACCAAGGCGTGACGTATTGAGAATTTTAAAATCGTCATATCTTCGTCAATATTGGTTTACGTAACAAAAGAAAAAACACGGGTATAATATTTTTTGATAATGTAACTGACGGACTAAATGTGTTAATCCAGGTTATAGACTGTCCGTGTGCCAAATTTCATCCAAATCCGGTCAGTAGTTGAGTGTGAAAGAGTAAGAAACATCCAGACATCCATATACATCCTCAAAAACTTTCGCGTTTATAATATTATATGTGTAAGTAGGATCTGTATCTGACCTTTGTTTTGACTGCACGTCAGATAGGCAGTCGCTCCATGTGAAATACTTATATTCCTATATTCCTATTTATCTGGTTAGACTGGAGACCGACCCTAACATAGTTGGGAAAAGGCTAGGTGAATATTTTGTCCCGCCATAATCGAAGCACTTGTTTTTTCCAATACAATTTCAGTACAATTTGATGATTTTTTAACCGCCGCGCGCCGCCGACTCAAAATTAATTTACTTCAACTTTGGAGCTTATCTAGACTAAAATATTTTCATTTTTCGCTTTTCAGTTCGTGTTTTCGTCAGTTAAATTTATTGTTACAACGTTTTTATAATCGTATCCATCGACACCGGAAACTAGTTAAAAACTAGGGCAAATATGCAGTAAAATAGTTCTCCACGTGGATACGCATAAAACAAACTGGAATTAAAAACATTTATTCAGTTAAACTGGATTTATTCAATTAAACTGGATGGACTAATGCAACCACCGTGAATTTGTGTTAAGTATAGGTACCTTCTTACATACCATATTTTCTTTGATTCCACATCTGTAGTTTAATTACGAATATAAACAAGATGTGGTGTGATGTAACTTTAATGATAAATTGGAGAATGCTAAGATAAGACAAAGATGCGGCGAAGAAGAATGAAAAGAGTGTGTTTACTTAGCAGTTTGAGCTTGACGGTGAATTTAATCGTGTGGTTAGTGTCGTCTGTATGGTGCCGGACGTAAAGAATAGCACCATCCCATAACTTCCCGTGGGTGTCGTAAGAGGCGACTAAGGGACTTACCAGAGAATGGGCAGCAGCGTTCTCTGTGCTTTTGTAACAACCGTACTGCGATCGCCAACCCGCCTGCCAAGCGTGGCGATTATGGCAAAACCCCCCTCTTTGGGGAGGCCCATGTCTAGCAGTGGACGTCTTTCGGCTGAAGTGGGTTAGTGTCTAACCTGGTGTCAGAGTTTGTATGCCGCCCATGGGCCTCTGACTTGGCTTTACATGCCGTCGAGAAATATCTCTCAGGCATACTGGTTTCCTCACGATGTTTTCCTTCACGGAAGCCAGTGTTATTTATTACACAATGCTCACATGCATTCGAAATATCGTAGGGATCTTAGCAGATGGTACTCTGTAGTTTAAAATCTATGTGCCTTCTTATTTACACGTGTTTCCTTTGATTCCACAGTTATGTAGTAACGAATTTAACAATAATAAAAGTTAAAACAAGATTTTACCTTGAGTGGAGGCCGTTTGACGCGGCTAACGAAACATATGTTATGGGTCTGGATTTAGACTTCAATATTCTGACCGCCTGCTATATAAAATTTTACGTGTGTTGTTTTAAATTCAATGTTAGTTTTACGTACTGCGTCTTTTGGTAGTAAAATGGTGTCCACGAACAAGAGTGATGATTCTATGCGTTTGTCAGGCCTAGGCACAAGAGGAGAATGTTGTAGATGGCGATAAGATAGAGGAAGACCAAAGAAACGATGGATGGACTGTATGAAGGATGATATGGCTAGAAAGGAGGTGTCTGATGAGATGACGAGTAATAGAGAAGTATGGGAGAAGAAGACATGCTGCGCCGAAGACAAATACTTTGGGATAAGGTCAGGAAGATGGTGATTCTCATCTTGTTTGACTTTGAATTTAAGACATGTTTTTCAATACATTCATGTAAACTTGGCTATGACATGAAACTGTTTTGTTACAGGCGTAGATCACATTGTTTTCATAAAATGAAAAGACAGTATCGTATTTTGTTATTCATAACATTAACTCACGTTGTATATTTCCATGAGAACTGTACAGAAACTGAAGAACACCGCCAGGTTATGATCCTTAAACATTGTGTATTCCATTTATAGTTCTACTAACTGTGCCCACGGTTTCAAACTCAAACTCAAAGCATTGATTTTAATTAGACCGTTACAGGCACTTTTGAATGTCAAAAAAACAAAAATGTCGAAACTACAGTCCCAGTCGCAAGCATAATATCTTGTGAAAGTATTGTAGTTGCCCATTCCAAAGCGTAGATCTCTATGGAGAAGAACGGGCAAGAAACTCCATGGATACTTTCACGTTTGACCCACCACTCGACTCCTAAGGGTCGTAAAGTGATGTTAAATAACCTAACCTTCTTCAAGAACTGGCCTATCAAATGCTAAAAGACTTTGTTAATTCCGACTGGTAGTTCCATAGCGCGACTACTGAGCATGAGGTCCTGGGTTTGATTCCCAGGTCGGGGAAAGTGTTATTGGGTTTTTCCATCAAGAATTTCTCAGTAGCAGCCACTGAGTCTGGATTTGTGCATGGTTTGATTGCAATAGGCTCGCTCCCTACTCATCGTCATTGACTTGCTCTTTTCCCAATTCATTTGGGGTCGGCGCAGCATGTCTCCTTCCCATATTACATGGAACTTAAACATAACTGGCGAATTGTGGGTATACTATTAGGTACACCTGTGCCTAACCCTTCGGGGATTACAGGCGTCATGTTATGTTATTTAAGTTCCACAGGTTTGCACGTAAACAAAATAACAGACACACAAATAGGCATTACGACAGTATCAAAAAATTGCAAATCTATTTAGTCCGTCAGTTAGAGTATTGGAAATTAATGGACACGTATTTTTTGTTTTTGTAAATCAATGAATATTGACAAAGATAAAACCCATCAAAACTCGGGAGTAGGGGCTCGTGACGTCAGAACTAGCTAAAAATTATACCTAGGCGTGACGTATTGAGAATTTAAAAGCGTCGTATCTTCGTCAATTTTGGTTTACGTAACAAAAGAAAAAACACGGGTCAAATATTTTTTGATAATCTAACTGACGGACTAATTAGTTTTTTTTTAGTCGTCTCGCCTATTGTGGGTACACCTGTGCCTAACCCTTCGGGGATTTCAGGCGTGATGTTATGTTATTTAAGTTCCACAACTTAAATAACATAACATCACGCCTGAAATTCATTCAATCACGCGTAAACAAAATAACAGACACACAAATATTGTGTGTAATGTCCAGCGATATTTATTTATGGAATTATGGACTAACACATACTAGAATCGACATCAAATTGATTTAATCAAAATCAATCACAAATCTTCCGCATCTCATCAAATATTAAGTCACAACACATCCTTGGCAATAAAATATCGAATAACAAGGAAACAATTAAATGCATTCCTATCAAAATTAAGACGAATAGGAACTAGTGGTACCTATTCGTGTTTAATTAATATTTAGTAGATTCTTAGAACAGGCTGTAAAAAACATAACAGGTACATATCTCTGCTCTCCTCTTTAATATTTAAAATGCGTGAATGAATTTCAGGCGTGATGTTATGTTATTTAAGTTGTGGAACTTAAATAACATAACATCACGCCTGAAATTCATTCAATCACGCGTAAACAAAATAACAGACACACAAATATTGTGTGTAATGTCCAGCGATATTTATTTATGGAATTATGGACTAACACATACTAGAATCGACATCAAATTGATTTAATCAAAATCAATCACAAATCTTCCGCATCTCATCAAATATTAAGTCACAACACATCCTTGGCAATAAAATATCGAATAATAAGGAAACGATTAAATGCATTCCTATCAAAATTAAGACGAATAGGAACTAGTGGTACCTATTCGTGTTTAATTAATATTTAGTAGATTCTTAGAACAGGCTGTAAAAAACATAACAGGTACATATCTCTGCTCTCCTCTTTAATATTTAAAATGGTATTTATAAATTTTAAATGGTATTTTTCTTATTTATTTTTATTGTACTCTATCACAATGCTATCCTATTTGACCCAAAGGTTGACTGGTAGAGAAGGCCTTGTGGCATTAAGTCCGCCTATGTACCACCCTTGTACATGAAGTTTAAATAAATAAATAAATATTTTGTTACGTCTTTGTACACACATAGGTACCCCATATGTATTTTATTATCTGTGCCCATACCATACATCCTCGTGTCTCTTTTGCTAACAATGTTATCTATTGTTGTATTACCGCTTTGCAACACAAAGGGTGTAAAACACCTCTTAACGAAGCCGAAAGGCACTTGTTCTCCTCGTCATCGTCATTGCGATCATTTTTTTGTCTCTATATATCACCTTCTAGTTACAGAGATACTGGGGGTCAAAGTTCCAACTTTTTGACAAGTTTTTTTTTTAATACAAGTTTTTAATGTAAGATTTTTACTTTAAACACCTCCACGACCCACGTACTATTCAATCCATCCATCAGCACAATGTTTTGAGTGCGTTACATTGAGTTCTATCACAAAACATGATTTTTCACCCCAAAAAAGAAAGTAAAGTTACTTAGTTTGATGTACAGAATGCTTGGTTGACGGCTTCGTGATGAGGTCTTTTACACCCTGTAATATTATTATTTCAATATCTATCTAAATCATTATCTGCCTAGTCTTTTCCCGATTACTCTTTAGTAAACTGATCCCACACAGGCGGGACCCGAGGGTCCACTCAACTTAGTGCATTTTTGAATTGGTCAACTTTACCCGTTGACCAATTTGGGGTCAGCTTCCATTCTAACCGGATGCAGTTGAATACCAGCATTTTACATGAAGCGACTGCCTATCTGACCTCCGTAACCCAGTTAGTACTTGGTCATACGATACTCCTTGGTAAGACTGGTTGTCAGACTTTCGGGCCACTGTAACGACTATCCGCCATACTATTCCCAAACCACTGTAACTCCAGAAAGCCAGAATCAACAGTGGCGACCACCAGAAAAGCGCCGAGATAATGAAGCTCGACGAAGTCCCAGAGAATGAATTTAGCTGTCTTGGATCCCGCAACGAAATTAATCAGAAAAGTATAATGGAGGAGTAGGAAAAAACCGTAATTTCCACTTCCCTCCATTTCAGCAGGAGACAGAACGAAATAAGGCCAATAGGCACAAAGGGACGTTTACAACTGGGATAGGCCCAGTTGCCTAGCACCACGGATTAATATTAACATTAATGTGTCCTAAGTTGTGAGCTGTTATATTTGATTCCAATAATAGGTATGGCAAAAACGCTTGAACGCACGGAAATTTGTTCTAGTTTCCACAAGGTCTGTATAGTAAATAACTCCGGATGTAACCTGTACACTATCCAACATAATATTGCGTTCATTCTGCCAAAGAATGCACTCCCATAAAATGTGATGTGCTGATTGTTCATATTCGCAGTCAGATGTGGAACATTGACAAAAAGGCGAGTCAACAAGCTTGAAGGAAAATAATTTACTCTTAAAGTTACCATGACCGGTGAGAAACGACTGTAACGACTATCAAAAATCTACGAATGATGGCCGGGACCAACTGCTTAACGTGATTACCGAGGCACGGAGGAAACTCGATATGTTAAGGGTGGTCACCCATCCACGGACCAACCTGGTATGCGCGGCGGGTATTATTTAGCCACGACTTCCTTTCTCAATATTCATATAAATAGCCCTGAAATTATCACTAGTGAGTCCTTCGATCAATGGGGTGAGTCATACATCTTCTTATACAAAAAAAAACTCCAATCCTACAACTATGCTCAGTAACACACGATGTTGACATCACATCCTTCGACAATAAAACATGTTGCGGCTCTGAAAATAGATTCAGCACCAAAATAAACTTTGTTGGTACAAAATAAGGTCGTGTGTAATATATTTTTAGGTTCAGCAGGTGTAAGGTCAAGTTGTACATTATTGGGTCAAAGACACAAATGGATAGATAAATTTTCTAGTTCTGAAAATATTCTTATATTTCATTTGTATATTTTATTATAGCTTTCAGAACAAGTTCTTTGGCAGCCGTTACAGGTAGTCTGGGTTGTGGAGATCAGGCCCCTTATTCACAACGCTTCGATTCGATTTTCGATTCGGAAAGTCGTATGTCTATCTTTTATTGACATTACGAAATCGAGCGAGATAGACATACGACTTTCCGAATCGAAAATCGAATCGAAGCGTTGTGAATAGCTTAGCAGATAAGCCATTAAGAGAAAGAAAGAAAATTGTGTTTATTTGGTATTAAAAACAAAAACACCGTAAAAAAAACCGGCCAAGAGCGAGTCAGACTCGCGCACCGAGGGTTCCGTACAAACTTTTTAAAGGTCAAACTTGACTTTGCTGTTCGATCCCCAGAAACGGCTATTGCACCAACCGCAAATAATAAGTTTGTAATAGTGAAATCGCAATTTTTTGTTATTAAACTACATATTTACGGTTTTCAAATTGTTTTCTTTACATGTGCTGAAAGACCTCGTTTTTTGCCAAATTTCGTGATTCTAGGTCTATAGGGTACTTCCGGTTGACCTTGAATTATCAATTTTGGTTAAAAGCAAGGTCTTATAGCACAAGTAAAGGAAAAATTCCGATAATATAAATAAAAAAAAGTTGAAAATTAAGGTAAATTTTGGTACAAGTTTTCGCAAAAATCTAAATTTGCCCATATCTTTTTATCGTGTTGACTCTGGACCTTGATTTTTATACACGTAATGGGGTCTATAGACTTCAGTATCTGGTATACATTTTCAACTTGCTAGGTCTACTCCTTCCTGAGAAAATCGGTGGTGACACACGGACAGACAGACGGACAAGAGAGTGATCTTATAAGGGTTTCTTTTTTTACCTTTTGAGGTAAGGAACTAATAATGCCAAAAGGCCCTCAGCTCAGCATAATGCCAGATGGCAACACAAGGTGTACCACCTGACGCTGATTTTCAGCTGCAGCCCACGAGTGCCATACGCTCGAAAACATAAACAAACACTATATAAAAATCTAAAATATTTCATCCGTCGCGTCGCTTTCTGTGAAATCTGTTACGTATTCATCTGCATCCGGATAATCCGGATAGACAGTCTTCAACATAGTTAGGAAAAGGCTGGTTTGATGATGACGATTCTTGATGTTTTTGGTGTGTATATAGTAACCTAATTGTTTTTTTTACTCAGCCATTATTATACGGGTTCCACGTGTGCTAAAACATTTCTGCGGGACTCCATTATTCCGGTGCTTTTGTGGTGGTTGCCACTACAAATTGAGGCTTGTTGAAGTGGTTGGGAGTAATTGGGGAGTATCTAAGCGAGATCAATAAACGAACTAGCCTAGCCTGTAGGTATTTGCAGAAGCGGGGAAGCCTGCTTCTGCAAATACCTCATAATTATACTCTATACTCTTTCCATACAATTCCATTGCCAGTTAAATCTTTCGAGAGGCGTCAAGCAAATCTGCCTTTTGTCACTGGTTCTCCTTTTATTCGGGGTCGGCGCAGCGTGTCTTCTTCTTCCATATTTCTCTATTTTATCCTATTTGTCTTATTTTCCGAGTCGTATATATTGATAATAAGTATGTTTTTACAAAAAACCTATCCACGCAGTATATCAACTATCTGGTGTCCACGCCACAGGCTTCGTTGCTTAGTGTGGCACTAGATGGCGGTGTGTATAATGTCAAGTGATATATATTTATTTACTTTTCATCTCAGTACACCTCCTTTCTAGCCATGTCAGTTGTCGCACAGTCCTTCCATCGTTTATTTTGTAACGTTACAATTTCCTGGATAGGATCCACAAAACTGTAAGGTCACTCTGAGTACTCACCTACCTAACTTTTAGTCTGGAGGGGAGCACTATTAAAAGAAATAGACAAGGGGACGAATTATAAGAATTTATTAACAAAGATCCTAACCTAAAAGCTGGAGCTACTTAAATCACTAATGCCAGTGAAGCTGGCTGAAAATACTGAAGATGAACGCAGAATGGAATAAATAACTGAAGAACGTCCGTCTTCAGACTGTGGAGGAGGACCGAGGAACCATCAACTCTCAGGCCGTAGAGAAGGGCCGCGGGCATCCGTCTTCAGACGGTGGTGGACGGCCGAGGACCGTCAATCCTCAGGCCGTAGGAGGAGGGCCGAGGACATCTGTCTTCCGACCGTGGAGGAGGGCCGAGGAGCATCAAATCTTCATCTTCAGGCTTGTGCAGCTCAAACATCAAGGTTTCCAGGTGTTCTAGGTGAGGGTGCGGCACGGAGAGAGGCCGACTTAAAACTGAAGAATAAGGGGAACTGCCATTTAAATATACTTTTATGGAGCTTCTCAGAGGTGTTCCTGCTCTCAGCTCCGAACGTAGACTGCCCATTGGACCACCAGGCTCCTGTCAACTCCAGATAATTTACATTTTAAAATTAGAAAATTATTAAAAAGAAAATCGAATGAGGTCGATGTGATTGCTGGAGCTAGTTGTAGGTTGTATAGGTAATACAACCTACAACTAGCTCCAGCAATAAATTAAAAATAAAACTAGGGTTGCCACTAACTGACATCACAAAAGTAAACAAAGATTTAATAAAGATAAAAACTTAAATAACATGAATTACAAGGTAAAAAGGCCAAAGCCGTTGCTAAGCCTCCAAGAAATGACCATGAAGCTACCTAAGGAGGACGAATGCTTAAATTTTCAGGTTAATAATATCCAAAAATGTAAGTAAAAAACCATATAAAAGACATAGGTACACATTACAATTTGTGCTTCCTTTTTATCTCATCTGAAAAGACATACTTTCTGGGTATTACGACTTTGGTTTTAGCGCGCAGTGTCATGTTCTACGCTCCGAAAGTTCCAGAAAAAAAAGTAGCGCCGTAACTTTTTTACATTAGATGGGTCGTCAGCGTCACCCTATCTTTGCCAAATTATTATTACCTACTCTATGGTTATAATAGGCTTCACTATAAGTAACACGTTTTTCCCCATAACTACATAATGGTACATTGACTTGCAATTTCTTCTATAAAACTTTTTTGTAAGTTCACCAGTGACTGGCGTTTTAAGATAGGTAGAAAGAATACGAGGGAATATGGGGGATATGGTCGTAAATTAGAAACTGACCTGTCTTTTAAAAATAGTCTATAACACTCGCAGATAGTGTACCTTACAATAGGCGAGACGACAAAAAAAACTAATTAGTCCTTCAGTTACATTATCAAAAAATATTTGACCCGTGTTTTTTCTTTTGTTACGTAAACCAAATTTGACGAAGATACTCGTATGACGCTTTTAAAATTTTCAATACGTCACGCCTAATTATAATTTTTACCTAGTTCTGACGTCACGAGCCCCCACTCCCGAGTTTTGATGCGTTTTATCTTTGTCAATATTCATTGATTTACAAAAACAAAAAATACGAGTCCATTAATTTCCAATACTCTAACTGACGGACTAAATAGATTTGCAATTTTTTGATACTGTCGTCATGCCTATTAGTGAAAGAATGTTCGGAATCAGTTCCGAAGATTACCTGTGTGCCCCTACATCCAAACATACAAACTTTATCTCTTTAGTGTAGACGTTTAGATACGATAGTGAAGCTGGTGATATATGACATTGTTGATTCGTAGGTGTATTGATGAAGGTGCTCCTAGGTGCGATAACCGAATTATCATCACCAGCTTACAACATACCACTGCTGGACATAGAACTCTTCAATCGCACGCCACTCAACGCGATTCTCGGCAAGTCTCATCCAGTTGCTTCCAACCACCCTGCGAAGATCGTCGCTCCACCGAGCCTGCAGGCATCCCAGCTTACGATTAGCCAATTCGCGGTCTCCCCAAGGCTATGCTTGGTTAACGGCTTCGTAAAGAGTCTGTTTAGACTGTATTTAACGGGAATTTGCCATCGACACGCTAAGAAGATCGGAAATCGAGCAGGAACTCCATCGATTCGTTATGGACATAGGAAAAGAAAAGTATCAATGGCGCTTTCCCGGTCTTCTCCATAGAGATCTAAGTTTTGGGATGGGCTACTAGCTTCAACTTTTTGTCTAAATGATCGTCTTGCTGGGCAGAAAACCTGTGAACAGTTTTATTGAAATAAATGCTTTGGGTTAGAGGTGCTTTTTTAGAAACTGGTCAAAACTGGATAGCTGCTTTTAAATTAATCTATCACTTAAGTAATCTTGCATTCAAGTCCGACAACATATTAACACAAAACTACAGTGAAGAATTTTTATAGTTCTAGTTTTAATATAAGTAACCAAAGTATATAAGAAATATGTAGGTAGAATAGCCGTTGATGCATTCCAAACAAATACTTTTATTATGGTAAATAGGTATACTATACAGATAAACAGTTATGAATGTTGATTTAGAATAGTTTGCTATATTATAACTAAAATGAGCATCATCAGGTCATCTTTTAATTTAGAGCCAAATCATCACTATCATAAAAATATACTTTGCATAATATAGCGCTCAAAATTATTTATGACATTTTCAAGCTTTTTATTAGGTAGGTTATACCTACATGTAGTAAATGTGAATTTGCATAATACATAATTATGACAGTGTAACTGACTAGGAAAAACAACACAAAATCTTCTCACAATCTCAAATAATTATTCTTCTTGATAAAAGATAACATGAAAATATAACTTATCACGTTCCGGAAAGCTCCAACTTTTCGAGCTCGCTTCGGTCGTTCTTTGATGAAGGTTTCACCAATCGCGATCCAGAAAACTCCAATTTTTCGAGCTCGCTTCGCTCGTTCTTTGATGAAGGTTTCACCAATCGCGACCCAGAAAGCTCCAATTTTTCGAGCTCGCTTCGCTCGTTCTTTGATGAAGGTTTCACCAATCGCGACCCAGAAAGCTCCAATTTTTCAAACTCGCTTCGCTCGTTCTTTGATGAAGATTTCACCAATCGCGATCCAGAAAGTTCCAGTTTTTCGAGCTCGCTTCGCTCGTTCTTTGATGAAGGTTTCACCAATCGCGATCCAGAAAGCACCAATTGTTGCTTTTAGGATGCTAATTTTCTATTTATTTTTGAGGTCTCAACCTATGCCTATATAGTCATGATCGCAGTTACACATTTTTTTGTCTCACTTTGCTCGCTCACACATTCTCTTATTAAAAATTTAAAATATTATTATATATATATTTTTTATTTATTTAAATTTTCTCCTCTTTTTGGGCTTCGTCGCACTCGGGTTCAAAAGGCACCCAAAATTTTTTATATAGGGTCTACTAGGACTAGCTACGCCACTGTGTTTGTTATTTATATACATAGGTAATGTTTAGCCTTAATTGTGTAAGTACCTTGTTATTGATGGAAAATTACAAGTAGTTTCATATATATGAAATTGAATATGGGAGCTACAACCGCCAACAAACTGCTTTGTACGTAGTTTGGCAAAAGTAATATTTTTTTTGTAAAATGATGTCGCCACAAATAAACGCTTTTTCATTTTTTTATTCCATACTCCATGCTGATACAAGAATTTAGCAACTAAAATACCCGACGACTGAAAAACCATGCTCTAATTAAAATCGGAGTTACAAGGTTAAATCGGCTCTTCCTATTGTTATCGGTTAAAATGTACCCATGTAGCCTATATTACCCGGACCATAATAACGAATCGATTGACAACTTATTCATCAAAATGGGATGAATAAGTAAGATGAATAAGAATAGTCACTACGGAGGAACATACGTAAATACAAACATAGATAGACTGCTAAAATCATAACCCTTCCTTTTGACTTCGCCGTAATCGGGTAAAAAACTAATGACACATTTCGTCTAGCCTGTAAAACGAAGCCTAAAGTACCCATGAATTTGATCCAATGACAAAATATTAACGTGTTTCATATTAATAGATGTTATTCGCTACAAGCAATTCAATGGTTGATATAATATTCATGATTCATACTATCTACGAGTATCATTGTTATACTTGAACTGTGGCTTATAGACCTTATTTTTGAACCCTGCATTGTTACGTGATAACGTCAGGCTGTTGCTAACTTTTAAACGATGCATGTTTAATTTGCAATTGATTTTTACAGTCACTTTTACACGTCGTGGTTTTTTAAATCTAGTTGAGGGCCGGTGTTTCGTATCTGACTGCTCTAAATAAACTCAGAGGTCAATAGTCTCTTTTAAGTTTGACATAATCTTAGTCAACTCAAATGAGGACTATGCAGATCAAGTAACTGAGGTGGTCTTTTGAAGAAAGAACAACACAGATTTAAGAGGAAAATTCCACGAAGTAGGTACAATACATAGGTACCCTAGAATCCTACATTCTATGTTCCAGAGTCATCAATTATAATCATTGAACTCATCAATACGACCTGTAAGTTCATTTAATCCCATTCAATGACTATTTCATGAAAAAGTTATTTACAGGGATTAAATGAACTTGAAGGGTTGTGTTGATGATTTTAGTGATTAAAACTCAGTAAAGCCATATTTGTTACGGTCGCGAATCATAATATAATCAACATACAACCTGACACTGATTTGCAAATTGCAAAAAACGTAAGAATATTTAAATTTGCTGGCTGTCCTGGCGCTACCACCATAAAGAACAAAATAATTAGTATCTGTTCCATGTTCACGCACTGATTACTCGTGATCTTTGACCCGGGGGGCCGGCGCTCGCGCACGTGGTGGGATTGAATAGTGTCGACTGACTAAAGACCCATTCATAATCTGACATGTATGAATGGTGAAGCAGAAATGCAGATGTCATATTTATTATGTTGGCATTTGGTTCATTAACTTTCAAATGAATCTGTGCTCTGTGATTTGTATGAGGAGCTCGTGGCTAAATAATAACAGCCGCTCTGGTCGATCTTCAGGTTAAGCCGCGCTTACCTAGGTTGACCGTGGATAGGTGACTACCCATTACATAGGTACCGAGTTTCCTTCGTACCTCGGAAAAAACGTTAAGCCGATCTTTGACAGTCATGGTACACTGATAGACAGACTGATAGTCTGAAAACTAGTCTTACCAAGGGGTATCGATTACCCAGTACTAACTGGGTTGTGAAGGTCAGATGGCAGTCGGATTGCCATGGAAATTACTGTTATTCAGCTGCATCCGGTTAGAATGGAAGCCGATCCCAACATAGTTGGGAAAGGCATAGGCAGATGATAATGACATACAAATGAATCTGAATACTTAAAAAAAAACATAAAACACGATATCGCTGGGTCTGAACTTCTGAAACATGAAAATTGATAATAACCAAAATTGCTTACAATCGTAACGACCCATCGCGATTGCGAGTATTTTGCTCAAAGTAAAAGCAGTTGAAATCTTTATTGGCACTCCAACTTTAGCTTGCATTGCCGAGCTCCTTAAAATAACCTGCGTAATGATTCAAACGTAAACAAATGAGTAAAGTGTCTGCTTGTATTGCAACGTAGCAATACAAGCCGCGTGTTAGCAATGTTAGCCGTGTGGTATCCGGCAGAGTAGAATAGAACCAACCCATTACACTCACGGGTGTCGTATAAGGCGACTAATGTCTGAGGCAGAACACCTTGCGCCTCCGTAGACCAGAGAATGGGCAGCAGCGTTTTCTGTTAGTCTTTCATCACTGCGATCTCCAATCCAGGCGGATAGCGTGGAGATTACGGCAAATTCCTCCCATCATGGGAGAGGCTTGTGTCCAGCAGTGGACGTCATGGGCTGTTGTAGTTGTAGTTGTATTGCAACGTTGCAAAGTTGCCACAGTATAAAGATTATAGGGTAAGTAAAGCAACTAGGCCGTAATAGGCATGACGACAGTGGTGTCGATTCTGTTGTGCACAAACTAAACTTAATTTAGGCTATTGCTATCTTTTTCTGTCTAATAAAACGAGAAAGAGACGGACGTAATTTAGAGCTGTCAAATTTAGTTTGAAATAATATTTCTATACAAATGAAGGGTGCACGTAAAAACATGTCGACTGAAAACACGGTGAAGCGCAAGGCATAAACTAGTTTGACATCTCTAACTTAGTTCATAGCTATAGCCGACCTTTTCTCGCACTGCCTTTTAGTAAAAGATAGCAATAGCCTAAATTAAGTTTTGTTTGTGCACAACAGAATCGACACCAGTATCAAAAAATTGCAAATCTTTTTAGTCCGTCAGTTAGAGTATTGGAAATTAATGGACACGTATTTTTTGTTTTTGTAAATCAATGAATATTGACCAAGATAAAACGCATCAAAACTCGGGAGTGGGGGCTCGTGACGTCAGAACTAGCAAAAAATTATACCAAGGCGTGACGTATTGGGAATTTTAAAAGCGTCATATCTTCGTCAATTTTGGTTTACATAACAGAATAAAAAACACGGGTCAAATATTTTTTGATAATCTAACTGACGGACTAATTAGTTTTTTTTTTTGTCGTCTCGCCTATTGTGAAATCGAACGCTGGTTATCAACTAAACTTTTTGTTATGCGAAATGGCATGCAAAATTCAAATTTTGGACTATTTCATGTAAAAAAATAATTTAATGGGACTAAATGAACTCAGGGTTGTACTGGTGATTTTAATGAAAATAACTATGTAAAGCCATATTTAACGGGTTACGGTCGCGAATCATATTTTGTTCAACATACTTACAAAATAATGATAACCTGAAACTGACCTGCAATTTGCCAAAAATGAAAAAAAAAAAAAAATTCGCGGGCTACCCCGTGGCTTCCACCTTAGGTTATGTTGTTTACCGGTCAACATGACATTACGCCTGTAATACCCAAAGGCTAAACACTACACCCTAACTTCGCCAGTTACTTTTAAGTTCCATATTACAAGGGGGTGAGCCTATAACCGGGCACAATCCGGAACTCCGGGCAGCTAACCCTGTAACATTAAGGCTGATGCTCCAGGTTAGCCCGCGAAATTCAAATTTTCTTACGTTTTTTTGCAATTTGCAGGCCGCGTGCCAGGTTGTATCTTGATTAAAATATTGTTCGCGACTGTAAGACATATGTAGTTACAGAATTATAATCATAAAAATCATCAATACAACCCTCCAAGTTCATAAAGGTCGAGGAATGACTTTGACTTTGAAAAAGTCGTTCCTCTACTTTTATTGACCTAAATTGCAAAAAACGTAAGAAAATTTGAATTTCGCGGGCTACCCTGGAGTATCCACCTTAAGCCTGACTAGGGCATCGAACCCAGGACCTTAAACTCAGCAGTGTCGCTAGCGACTACTATAGACCAGTCGTGACCTTAAGCATGTGTGTGTGAGCCAATTCCGACCATTTGTTCCTAGTTCAAACACTGCATGTTAAATACTATGATGTTTACTGTGTGTACTGTCTACTTATATTACTACATTGTCTGCCTGTTTGTATGTTTGAAAGTATTTGCACGAACACTCTGTGAGCTGCATAATGTTAGTTGGTGACGTTGTGTTCAAGATATAGGTGTCTATGTAATAGGTGGACCTTGAGTAGGTTATCGAGTGGAGGGTATTGTGTAATGGTGTTGTTAGTACTTAGTGCATCTAGAACAGTAAGGAAATGAATACCGAAGATGTGAGAAATAGTGGCGCCAACTAAAATTTAAAGTACCTATTGGTGGACCCGCGAAATTCAATTTTTTTTATGTTTTTTGCAATTTTCACGAACGAATTTTTCAAGGTCAAAGTCATTCCTCGACCTTTATGAACTTGGAGGGTTGTATTGATGATTTTGATGATTATAATTCTGTTACTACATACGTCTTACAGTCGTGAACAATATTTTAATCAACATACAACCTAGCTCTGGCCTGCAAATTGCAATAAACGTAAGAAGATTTGAATTTCGCGGGCTACCCTGACGCTTTCACCTGAAAGTAACAAAACCACTCTCGTAGATGGATGATTAAAAATACAATGTACGTATATCTCCTACACACAAAGATGTATATGCCCTGAGCAGTGAGCACCAATTTAGCTGCGTGAAGTGAAATATTCCTACGGGTAGATTGGAAGCCGACACCAACATTGACGGGAAAAAAACAGGAAAGGCTGTGATGGAGAAAATTGTGAATGTAATGTAGCCATGTAGGTGAGCATGACATCACAAACTGTATACATAATTTGCTTATATTTGCGTGGTCGCTCGCAATGGGCCTCATGAGAAGGCTTAGTCACCCAAAGGGCAATGGAGAGGGCTATGCTCGGAGTTTCCTTGCGCGATCGAATCAGAAATGAAGACGTCCGCAAGAGAACCAAGGTTACCGATGTGGCCCGGAGAATTGCCAAACTTGAGTGGCAGTGGGCAGGGCACATTGCTCGCAGAACGGATGGCCGATGGGGCCGAAAAGCTCTGGAGTGGCGACCGCGAATCGGAAGACGTTGCGTTGGAAGGCCTCCCACTAGGTGGACCGATGACCTGGTGAAGGTTGCGGGAATCCGCTAGATGTGAGACGCACGGGACCGGTTAATGTGGCGACACTTTGACATTGGTCGCCGAATGGCGCAGCGGTAGTGAGGCTGCCTTACGTTCTTAGGGTCCCGGGTTCGAATCCCGGTAGAAGCAAATTTTTGTGTGATGAGCATGGACATTTGTTTCCGAGTCATTGATGTTTATACGTATAATAAGTATGTTTTTACAAACAAAAAAAAAGTATCTATGTAGTATATCAACAATCTGGTGTCCACGATACAAGCCTCGTTGCTTAGTGTGGCACTAGATGGCGCTGTGTACAATGTCCAGCGATATTTATATTTATTTTATTTACTTGGGGGACGCCTATGTCCTGCAGTGGACGTCTTTCGGCTGAAATGATGATGATAATTATAAGTACTTACTGGCTATTTCCACAGCTACCATGTGTGATAGTAGTACCGATACTCGATAGTATTATAAATAGTTCCTAATTAGCATTGTTCGCACGGTTGCAGTAGGATGCGAGTAGAATTCGATATGAAGTGACGTGACGCCTTAGATCATAGTTTTATTTGACAGTGATTGAGATGCAGTGATGTTTGTTTTGTTCCTTATTAGGTCCACGAAATGAGCCATAGTTTTTTGTTGGTGATGTAATATTTTTACGCTCGTTTTTAAGTCGTTCTGAAACCAGCAGCCATAAACTTGATCAACGAACTAAAAAAACATTCCCAATCGTTCCGAGTTCGATGATCGAGTTTATGGCTTTCGGTTCCAGAACGACCTAAAGTTAACGGTGTATAATGGCTTATGCCTGCGTCTTCGCCCGAGCCGCGTGCATATCCCACGAGATCGTACTACCGGGATAAAAAATATCCCATATCTAAGTCCAGGTTTTAAGGTATCTGTGTGCCAAAATTCACCCAAATCCGTTCTACTGTTTTTGCGTGAACGAGGAACAAACATCCATACATCCTCACATTCCTCACAAACTTTCGCATTTTTTTAGCCTCGTCGGTCGAGTGCTCGCAAGCACGACTGCTGAGCATGAGGCGCTGGGTTCGATTCCCGGGTCGGGCAAAGTGTTATTGAGATTTTCCATCAGGAATTTCTCTGTAGCAGCCACGAAGTCTGGATTTGTGCCTGGTTGATGGCAATAGGGTCGCCCCCTATTACATGGAACTTAAACGTAACAGGCGAAATTTGGGTGTACCTACTATTAGATTGAGCTTCGTCATGGATCTGTTCATACCCTGTATATCTGTGGTCGGAATGAAATCGAATTGTATCCTTATTCCGTGTGATATTAAAAAGCAAAGAATCCACTTGTTTCCTTGATTCGATATAAACAATAACATTATAATCGTTACCTAAGTCAAGCCTGGTAACACAACGCATCGGTTTTGGCACTAGGGGCGCTTACGTAACTATCTAGGCAATGCCCAGGGCTGTCAGACACTATGTTGACGTTTATAAATTAGTACTAGTGATTAGATTTTGTCGCATTCATTCATCTTGATACATCTATGGCGCGGGTAAACCAAAAAAACAAATTAGAATCGCGTGGCGAGCGTCGCGACGCATGCCGTGGCAAAACAAATGAAAATCGCGTGTTTTGAAGCAGCATAAGGTCTACATATTCGACACGGGTTATGGCAAGTCAGCTGGTCTTGGGGCACAGAGGGCTGAATTACAATCTCGTGACTTCCAGGACGATTCCAGCATAAGGATTTTCATTTTGTGAATCGAGTTTTTGTTTTTATTTTATTTTGTTTTTGGTTTTTTTATATTGACTTTTTTTTAGGCATATTACTTGTACAAAATAATTTCGATGTTTCACATCTGCCAGGCGTCCCGCGACGGCTCACTTTTTTTTTTTGATGACATGTTAATTACTGTAGTGGTTATATTCTAAACGCCAAAATTCATCGAAGTCGCGATCATAAAATGTGCGAGGGAGAGAGTAAAAAGTATAGTTCTGGATTGTGTCATGTGATCATGTCATCTCGCTCCTGCATTTTATAACCACAGTTCCCATATAAGATGGCGTACACACAAGCATAACCATAGGTTTTTTCTTTGTGGTCTGTCGACGTGTGACCTACATGTTATTATGAAAACACAAGACTCAGTCTGTGGTTTGGCAAAACTACGCGGTCAACGTTTTACTGTAGTTTTGTTTTGTGGACTGTCATGCAACATGCCATGAATTAACAAACTAATTAATTTAAATTATGTATTTTTTTTGTCCTCCCAAACATCTTGCTCTGTTAATTTCTATACTTATCAGCCACAATAAAACGGGGCTATTTGGGTTTTTGGGGGTTATTTGGTACCATATATGTATACCAAAATGTTATTGGGTTTTTCCATCAGGAATTTCTCAGTAGCAGCCAATCAAAGTGTTGCTAGAATTTGTAAAATAACTACCATACACCAACCGACAGTTATCGATATTTTTGTTCGAAATTCTGGGTCGTCCCAAAAAGCCCCCAAAACCCAAATAGCCTCGTTTTACGGTATTACGATAGAAATAAAATCATGTTGTTATCAACTACAATAAACAGTGACAACCCTATTTTCAGTTAATTTATATCTTCTGGCATGTCGTACACGGAACGGACCGGCCGTGACTGAGTCGGCTCGCGACATACAGGCTGTATTAATAACTGGAGAGATTGAGCGGCGTGATTATGTTGACACACTTTTCCTAAAAAAAAACTGACCGAATCTCTGACCATAACAACAATAAGTAGTCATGAAAGACAATTCGTATAGGTGTGACTCTAAAATCATCAATTCATCATCATCAACTTTTTTTTTACAATATACAAGGTGGAAACTTTCAGCGGGGCAGTAAACTTAACCGTTGCAGCAATACGAAAATGAACTTCGGAGACTACCCATAATTTTTCGTGAAATTTTAATACCCATTCACTGATTTTCAATAAAAATAACAGTTCGCAAGAAAATGGACATTTTACATTTAAAAAAATGCCAATCGATCCTGTTTTTAATACTGATCAAAAATTTCTATGGAACCAGCCCAGGTTGCAATACTAAAGAAGTCAGAAATCCCCAAAATCTTAAAAAATTACATCAATGTCTTGTTTAGTTGCCGTTTTTGTCAAAATTGGGTTTAGTTTTTAATTTTATTTTTTCCCTTTACGTGTGTCGCTTGAAACAAGTCCCATCGCCCTTCGTGGTCTTCGTGGACGTGATGATTAGGTCAGCTACGCTGTTTACCCGGTGATCACTGTAGGTACTTACTTATTTATTTAAGGTCAACGAACAAAGCGTCATCTGCGTTGCCTTTTCTCAACTATGTTGGGGTCGGCTTCTAGTCTAACCGGATGCAGCTGCATACTTGTATTTTACATGGAGCGACTGCCTAACTGACCTCCACAGCCCAGTTAGTACTGGGTAATAAGATACCCGTTGGTAAGACTGATTGTCAGACTTTTTGGGCCTCTGACTACCTGTAACGACTGTCGAAGATCTGCAAATGACAGCCGGGACCAACAGCTTACCATGCTTTCCGAGGCACGGAGGAAACCTGGTATGTAATGGGTGGTCACCCATCCACAGACCAACCTACACAAGCACGGCTTAACCTAAAGATCGACCCGAGCGGCTGTTATTATTTAGCCTCAGGCTCTACACAACAACGAACGAAGCATACACCAAAAATATATGTTAAAGTACTTACTCATATTATTTTTACATTTTATACTGTAGCCTAAATTAAAGGCTGCCACGTTATAAAAGAGACACCCTGTATTCATTTTTATCGGACATTTTGAGGACTACCGTACGTCAAATACCTTTGTGACGCTACGTAGTGAGGACGACACGGTAATTAACATTGTCATTATTTGTACTGTACAAAGAACTATTTATAGATCATTACGTTTTTTTTTTGTATTTTTATATGGGCTTGCCTTTGTGTGCAACTCGCCTGGTGTAAAGCGATGATGCAGCCTAGAGTGGAGCACGCTTGCTTAGAAAACGTTACTTTACTTTTAACGTTAATTACTAGATCAATACTTATACAAGCAAGTTTTGTAACAAACTCTTATAAAGCGTCGCGTTTTCGAGATAGTAGTTTTTTATTTCCGAAATGTGAGGCTTTTGAAGATTTTGTCTAATACAAAGCTTGTCTGTATTGATACCAGTTATTGATTTTATGCGTGGCCGCATTTTTTCGACGACCCGTATGGCGCAGCGGTAGTGAGGCTGCCTTACGTTCTTGGGGTCCCGGATTCGAATCCGGGTAAGAGCAAATGTTTGTGTGATGAGCATGGACATTTGTTTCCGAGTCATGGATGTTTATATGTATAACAAGTATGTATTTACAAACAAAAATTATATATGTAGTATCTCAACTATCTGGTTTCCACGACACAAACCTCGTTGCTTAATGTGGCACTAGATGGCGCTGTGTGTAATGTCCAGCGATATTTATTTATTTATTATTATTATTATATTTTGTAAATAAAATAAAATGACGGAAATTAGGCCGGCTACGCTTAATACAAAAATCTTCCTACCACTCATCAAGCGTCATATTTTTGAAGTTACACTTATTTTCAGCCTTTTACGGTAGATATCTTGTTTTACAAGGTAATAGGGGAGACGACAAAAAAAAGTCAGTTAGATTATCAGAAAATATTTGACGCGTGTTTTTTCTTTTGTTATGTTAATCAAAATTGACGAAGATATGACGCTTTTAAAATTCTCAATACGTCACGCCTAGGTATAATTTTTACCTAGTTCTGACGTCACGAGCCCCCACTCCCGAGTTTTGATGCGTTTTATCTTTGTCAATATTCATTGATTTACAAAAACAAAAAATACGTGTCCATTAATTTCCAATACTCTAACTGACGGACTAAATAGATTTGCATTTTTTTGATACTGTCGTCATGGCTATTGCACCTATTGCTTAAAACAAATAAGAAAAACAAAAAAAACATCTTTTGCAAAGACGGTTAAATAGTTTCTATGTCAAATTGGTACTTAGGTAAGTCACTGCACTTTTATGAGTTTTTGCTTTGTCGTAAAATATGTCTAACGACATCTGCATTACTCCCGCATTATTTCATAAAACGACTAATTCTTTGAAGTTAGTTCAGCCGTCAGCTGCAGGAATCCATTTACTACCAAAGCTAATTACTAGGAAGCTATAGGAGCTTTTACTAGCAATTTATTACTAGGAAAAAGCTACTGGGCTAGATATCTAGGTTATGAACTATAGCTTCGCCTTTAGGTCAAAGGGGCTGTCTTTTCATTATGGGTGTCCTAATTTTGTGAGCAAGGACGGGATATTTTGGTAACTAATAAAATAAATAACTCGTAACATATCTACCAAAATTGTTTTATTCGTTTATTTAATTTTAATGTTCCGTGATCCGGTAAAATGTATTGTTTTAATTAATTAATTGTACATTTTTATTTTTTGGATTGCTATCATTTAATTTCATTATTAATTTTTACTGTTTTATTATTTTATATTGTTTTTTTTTTATAATTTATTTACCAACTAATCGTAAGAAATTATACTTAATTGTAATATTTGTACGCCGTTGCGCGTTGACGGCAAGACATAGCGCACATTTTATTAATATTGACATCTGTAGGTACTTTTGTTAAACTATGTTCTACAAATAAAAATATTTGAATTTGAATTTGAAAATAGCAGTTCTTATGAGCTTGTCGAGGCCAATATTCAGGATGATTAGAACGTCGACTCGAGATTGCCTCGTTGGTCAAGTGGTTGCAAGCGCGACTACTGAGGTCCTGGGTTCGATTCCCGGGTCGGGTAAATTGTTATTGGGTTTTTCCATCAGGAATTTCTCAGTAGCAGCCGTGGAGTCTGGGTTTGTGCCAGATTGATCGCAATAGACTCGCCTACTGTTTCATGGGACTTAAGCATAACTGGCGAAATGTGGGTGTGCCTTTGCCTAACACTTCGGGGATTACAGGCGTGATGTTATGTTAAATGTTATGTGGAACTTCGACCTATTTTGTAAGCATCACCCGTTCAAGTCGGGGTCGAAAGTACATTCGGTTTCAAAATTCTTTGCGTTTAGACTCGAACTGGAAATTGTAAAGTTCTAATCTTTTCGCTACGCTCAGTTAAGGCCCTTCTAACCCTAAAATTAGCAACTCTATTTGTGGTGGTTCAAACTTCGTTTAAAATACTGTTAGAATAAAGTTCTAATCAGCTTGCACTACAAAGCGGTTGTTACGTCAGTCACTGCGGCCGAATAGTGCGAAATGAGTGGTATTTTGCGATTTACAAAAAAATCTATTGATAGGACTAAAAGAATAAAATACATAAGACCTGCTTTATAGTTAGTTCAGTTAGTATGCAAAGTTTCATGATCTAATTTCAAGTACCTACTTTTTGAATACCAGCGGTTTATTGCTCGATTTGGAGGTAACTTTGGAATTTTTTTCTATCAAGAAAAGTTTATGGAATCGTGTTTTCGTCACACATAGGATTTAGCATTAATCCTCAACTTTACCATATATTTATTTCAAAATTAATGCTGCAGTATTTTAGGAGTAACGGAGGATCATGCTAAGATATTTTTCTGTGGACGGCACGGTAGCATGTGCAGTAACTGTGTGAATAAAAACTTCTCTAGATTGCTGTCCAAACACCTTGTCAATAAAGTTAGTGTCCTTCTACTCTTTTCCTGTGAGCACTCTGAGCATGCACGGGCCGCTTTTTACATCGTTCAAAATGATAGAATAGAATGTTATCGTTTCTACAATGTTGATCGCTAAACTCTTTGGTAGGAACGCTCACCATAGACTAAAGCGCGATCGACTCAGTTGTGTCAACTTGGCTACCAATTTAGCGCTTTCTACAATCGCTTACGCCGCCGAGGCGTTTACGATTGTAGAAAGAGAATCGATACGAAACGTTTGTAACTTGGCTTGGCCTGCAGGGCGGAAAGCATAGCTCGAAAACAGAAAAGAGCACAATTGTTTTCGGGATATAATTCCAAATGTATAAACGTCCCTATCACATTAGTATTGCGATCGTTACGAGACGGCGCGGCACGCTCGAGACACGCCCGGTGACATAACTAGTCTATGTCATGCCGTCACCGATCAAGGCACCGCAGTGCCCTATTAGTTTAGGTAATGGCCTAAAGTTAGCCTGTTTGGAAATGTGTTGTATTTGGAAATGTGTTGTATTTATAGAACGAAAAGGGCGTCATCCTTTCGTAGTGAGCTCATGCTGGTGAACAGATTATAGTGTAGATAGGGTGTGCCAGACGCTGTATGTCACTCTGAGTTCAAAGCAAATGTAGTTACGGCAAATTACTAAGCTCGTGGCTATGATAATAGCCGCTCGGGTCGATCTTTAGGCTAAGCCGCGCTTGCGTAGGTTGATCAGTGGGTGGGTAACTGCCCATTACACAGTGAGTTTCCTCCGTGCCTCGGACAGCACGTTCAGCCGCTGGTCCCGGCTGTCATTTGTAGATCTTTGACAGTCGTTACAGGTAGCCTAATCAGTGGCCCGAAAGTCTGAAAACTAGTCTTACCAAGGGGGTATTGTATTAACCACTAATAACTGGGTCGTGGACGTCAGATAGGCAGTCGCTCCGTACAAAATACTGGTATTCTGCTGCATCTGGTCAGACTGGAAGCCGCCTCGAACATACATACTTGGTAAAGGCAGGTATAAGATGATGATTATTTTTTATTCTTTTCCTAGTTTACACCTAACGGCCATTTTCAATAACTTACAGGTATCGGTAGTTTGCTATCTCTGTCTGTTTGACATTTAGCTTACGGACGGTTAGAAACAAAACGTCACAGAAAAGCTTTCTTTGTTAAAAAATACTTTTTGCTAAATATATGTTCTGCTATACAGACCATCTGATAGTTGAACGTTTTGTTACATGGATATTTATACTTTACTGCTCATTAGACGTTTCGCGCTGTTGGACATTTAGCTACTTAGACCTTCTGATCAGAAGGGGATTTTTCTATGAATAAATTGACATGCAGGTGACGCGGATAGGATACTTCAAGCTAACTTTGTTTATAGAAACACCGATAGCTCTACGGACTTAGGCATAAGTACTAACTAACAGTTATACGTAAGTAAGTTATAGAAAACGGCCGTAGGACAGGTACATAATGTAAAAGAATTCCCGCTGTATCGTACAAACATGCATTATAAACCAACAACATTAGTTCATTCGATTCGCTTGCTGTGAGCAGACGTGCTGTTGATCTGCATGATCGTGTCGGGGTTTTTATTATTAGTATTTTTTGTTTAAAGTATTTTTGTTGTACTCGTTTGATATATTCGGTACCTCTCTTACTATCTTGCGGGGTGTGCTGTATAGTGTCTGCGCCATCTTGGAACTTGTAGCGCGGTGTCCCTCTCATCCAGTGACTGTGTGAAAGTGAATCACAAACTAAATTCTAACATTTGGAAAAAGAAGTGCGCGCGGTGGGGCTCGAACCTGAGGTCGGCTGTTTCGCGGCGGCGAGTGTAGCTGGTTACGCCACTAAGCCATCGCTGCGTGTTCCCCGAGCGGCGAAATTTTGCAGTTATATCTACGGCCATAACGCTCTTGCAACTCGTCATACCTGGGTCGTCGTGTTTTTATACCAATTTATTAATCAAGGCGGTATATTCTCGTCTAGGTGCATTAATAATATATACACTATAATGATGCGCTCACCGAATAAAAGCCAGTCGAGTCCGGATCTGCAGGCGGGACAGGATTCTGATACCGTTGTTAATATCACGCAAAGAAAAAGGAAACAACCTCACTGCGAGCTGACGCTGGCTATTGCAGATTTATCTGCCGAGTTTAAAAAAACTATCAGCGACCTGCGAGCTGACATAAATAACCAGTTCTCTAATATAAATGTTAATATTGGTAATCTAAGAGATGAGTTTGTATTGTATTGTATTGTATAACGGGCTGGTGTCCGCAACTCCACGTCAAAGCGCGTATTTTGCGTATGGGATATAATCCACCACGCGGGCCCAGTGCGGATTGGTAGATGTCACATGTCTTCGAATTTTTGGTTCTAGGACATGCCGGTTTCCTCACGATGTTTTCCTTCACCGTTTTGAGAGCAGTGGTGATGAAATAAATTACACAAAGTAATGCCGCCTGCCTGGGTTTGAACCCACGACTTACTGTTCGTAAGTAAGAGATGAGTTTAATACCCTATCAACAACTTCTTCACAAATTCAAACTGAACTGAAGGAACTACGAACAGAATATTCTACGGCTAAATTGGAAATATCAAGTTTAAGTGCAAAGCATGATGATCTGTCTCAAGTTGTTACAGAGCTAAAGTCAACAGTCAATTTTAACTCTGCAAATTGCGTCGACAGTGCGAAACGTATTGCTGATCTGGAAATTAGTGTCAAGAACTCCACTGCGGCGTCGGTGGCTCTGCTAGAAAGTAAAATTGACGTGCTGGAACAGCAGGCGAGGCAGTGTAACATTGAGCTGGGGAACATTCCTGAAAAACGAGGTGAAAACCTGATTTCTGTGCTGGAGACAATTGCATCAGCAATTAACATACCGCTAGCCAAAAATGATGTAGTCGCAATTCACCGTGTTCCTCATGCACACGCTCAGAATAATCGTCCTAAGAACAACATAGTGAAGTTTGCGTCCCGCTTGCTCCGCGATAACTTACTAAGTGCGTACCGTTTATCCAAAGGGTTGACATCCGATCGCATTGGCCTCTCCGGAACACCATGTCGTGTCTACATAAATGAGCACCTAACACTTCGTAATAAGGATTTATTTCGCAAATGTCGAGAAGCAGCCAAAGCCTGTAAATTTAGATATGTATGGATCAGAAATGCGACCGTCTTGGTTAAAGAAACTGATGACTCGGCCACTTTTGCTATTCGTACGGAAGCCGACATATCTAGCAAAATCACGACAAATAACCATTCCGGTAATATTGCTGATAATTAAACCTCCTCTATATAGTACATCGTTTGCTGTTTTTACGGAGGAATTTTGTGTTGTTTTCATTAACTTAAATATGCTGTCTTCTACAAGTTCACCTTTTCTTTATTTGCTTTGTCTCTTACTTTATTATGTAAAAATATCACTATTATCTAATAATATGTCCTATGCTAAAAAAAAATCGTCCGCTAATTGTTTTATGATGCTACTGCTGATCTATAAATTGTTGCTGAATTACTATAATTATATCTATGTCTTTATTGCCTTTACAGACGCCATATTGAATGTAACGCTTTTGATTGCTCTGTTTATGTGTTGTTGTTTTATAATCGTACCAGAACTGCTTGTATTTAATACTATTGAATTGACTATTATAATTGATGGCTAATAATCATATACATTCAGTCAAAAAAGTATCGGGAATGGATGATTTGTTTATGATTCCAAATTCAAATTTTTGTTTTTTTGTAGTTGTTAGATTGGCACAACTGTTTTCTATTTTGGCGCGGAGTTTGAGTTGCATCTGTTATTTATATTAAATACAGTGCTGGTTTTAGTAATATCATATATAGTGTGTATTGCGAATTTCATAATGGACAAAAATATCGAACAAAGAGTTTGTCTTAAATTTTGCATCGCCAATGGAATTTCGTGTTCGGAGTCACTGAAAATGTTACAGAAGGCTTACGGTGAATCGACTTTATCAAAAACTCGTGCTTATGAGTGGTTCAAAGCGTTCAAAAGCGGTCGAGATGTGATGGAAGATTTGCCTCGCTCTGGTAGGCCGTCAACGTCTGCAACTGAAGTTAACATCGCAAAAGTGAAGAAAATAGTGACTGAAAATCCCCATTCAACTCTGAGAGAGATAGCCGCCGAACTTTCTGTATCTCACGAGTCGATCCGTACCATTTTAACTAATCATTTGGGTATGAAACATGTTGCTGCTCGGCTAGTCCCAAAAGATCAGAATTTTCTCCAAAAACTCAATCGCATGAAAGTCGCTGAGGACATGCTAGAACGAGTCAGTTCGGACCCAACATTCATGAAACGCATTGTTACTGGTGACGAGACGTGGGTTTACGAGTTTGACATGCAAACTAGTCAACAAGCTTCGGAGTGGCGCCTTCCAACTGAACCGAAACCGAAAAAACCACGCCTAAGTCGATCAAAAGTCAAAGTCATGTTGACTGTTTTCTTTGACTATCGCGGTGTTGTGCACTCTGAATTCTTACCGGAAGGTCTAACGGTAAATAAAGAATATTATTTGAGCGTTATGCGGCGTTTAAGTGAGCAAATTCGACGAAAAAGGCCAGATTTGTGGAAAGAAAATTCTTGGATTTTGCACCATGACAATGCGCCTTCGCACAAGGCTATCATTGTGAACGAATTTTTGACCAAACACTCAACAAATACCATCCAGCAACCACCATATTCACCAGATATGGCTCCTGCTGACTTTTTTCTTTTTTCTAAACTCAAATTACCACTTCGTGGCACCCGTTTTCAATCGATAGAAGACATAAAGGAGAATTCGCGGCGAGAACTGAACTCAATTCCGGAAGCAGCGTTTAAAAAATGTTTTGATGAATGGATTATTCGTTGGCGCAAGTGTATCGTTTCTAAAGGAGCATACTTTGAAGGTGATAAAATAAATTTGGATGTATAACAGACATTTTGTGTATTATTGATCTTTTCCCGGTACTTTCTTGACAGAGTAGTATCTATATATTACCAAAACTGCCGAGGGATCAGGACAAAGCTCAACACATTGTATTTGAATGTTTTGGCAAATGCTTACGACGTTATTGTTTTCACCGAGACCTGGCTGACACCTGATATCTCAGATAACGAATTTATTGACCAACGTTACCTTGTATTTAGATGTGATCGTGACCGTATTGCTACCCAAAAAAAAGATGGCGGTGGTGTACTTATAGCTGTCTCACGAGAATTAAAACCGTCTTGCCTCGCATTATCGCCGCCTTTAACTTTACCTGAGCATAAAATAATTAAAATCCCTTCCTGCCGCGATAATTATAATTTAATATGTGCTACTTATATACCACCGAATACGACGGAAGAAATATACATACATTTCCTCAATTCTCTCTCGGCTCTTTTTGATGATCCTCGTGTGGACAATGTTATTTTAACAGGTGACTTCAACATGCCGCAACTTAGCTGGGTTAGTAAAACTTCATTCATGGAATGTTCTACAAGTACTCCCTCTAATGTAACTCGTCAACTTATAAACATTTGCTCGCAACTAAATATTAAACAATATAATCATTTAACCAATTGTAACGGTCGTATATTAGATTTATTTTTCAGTAATGCACACTCTGTTACGTTTATTTCTGATGATCCTCTCTTGCCCATTGATACTTATCATCCTGCCTTTTACGTCCACGTACCATTTGTACGTACAACAAGTATCTCGAAATGCAAAATTCCGAATCCACTCAATTATTACAAAGCTGACTACTGCGAGATAAATAAGGATATTAGTAATGTTGATTGGAGTGGATTACTTGAAGGGTTGATTCCTGAGGAAGCTGTGGCTGCTTTCTATGAAAAAATGTTCGAAATAATTAGATCACATACACCTCCATGCAAGCAGAGGAATTTTAATTATCCCATCTGGTTCACACGTTCACTCATACGTACTTTTAAAAATAAAACTTGTGCTTGGATAAAGTGGAAGAAACGCGGCAATATAAGTGACTATGAAAAGTTTTCAATGATAAGAGCAAGGTTCAAAAGGGAGGTTGATAGATGCTATAAAAGGTACATGACGTCAGTTGAAGATAATATTGCCACCAATATCAAGGCTTTCTGGTCATACATCTCCAACCGTAAAACCTCAAATAGAATTCCTAGCACGATACACTATAAACAAAATTTAGCTAGTGATCCTACTACAGCGTGTAATTTATTTTCTTCCTTTTTCCATTCCGTGTACGAACCCTCCACTTTTAACTCTGATTCATGGATACCTCCACCAACAACCGCTGATCACGATGTTAACCTATCTAAATTGTACTTCTCCTTAGAAAATATTCGTAGAGAACTAAAAATGTTGGATTCGACTAAAGGACCTGGCCCGGACGGTATACCTGCAGTGTTTTTAAAAAATACGCACAATACAGTATGCTATCCCATATTTATTCTATTTAACAAATGTATTTCATGTGGAGTCTTTCCGGATGCATGGAAACGCGCAAATATCGTTCCAGTACACAAAAGTGGTTCTAAAAATAATGTAGAGATGTATCGTCCAATTTCCATATTATCAGCATTGTCTAAACTGTTTGAAAGGCTTGTTCATGCTGAGATTTATCCAATTATTCGTCATGTTCTAATAAAGGAGCAACATGGCTTCGTAAAAGATAGGTCTTGCATAAGTAATCTCCTAATATTCACAACACAACTGTTTGAAAATATTGATAACAGACAACAAACGGACGCGGTATACACTGATTTTCAAAAGGCATTCGATAAAGTGGATCATAGATTGCTGCTCAATAAAATCGCGTACAATGGTATCCGTGGGGATCTCTTGCGTTGGTTTGTCTCTTATATAACCAATAGGACCCAAAAGGTGATCAATGGCTTCGAGTCTAGCTGTATTCATGTTACATCAGGAGTCCCTCAAGGCTCAATTCTAGGCCCTTTATTATTTATACTGTTTATAAATGACATAAAATATTGCTTTCAAAATTCAAAATTTCTCTTATATGCTGATGATTTAAAAGTTTTTAAACAAATTTCAAATGAACAAGACTGTGTTGAATTCCAACGCGATCTTGATCGTTTTTCAGACTATTGCTCTTATAATAAACTGTACCTTAGTTTGCCTAAGTGCCTTAGTATAACGTTTACTAAAAAGAAAAATATCGTGCAGTATAATTATCGACTTGCTAATAGTGTCATCAATAAGGTTAGCTATCTTCGTGATCTTGGTGTGCAGCTGGACTCGAAACTTCATCTTGATATTCATGTAGAAAACATTGTTAATAAGGCGTATCAGATGTTTGGTTTTGTAATTAGAGCATCTAGAGATTTCCATCGTCCCTCTACCTTCTTGCACCTGTATAAGTCCATAATAAGGCCGCAATTAGAGTACGCAGTACCGATCTGGAATCCTTACTATGCAAAATATATTGAAATTATAGAATTAGTCCAACGTAAGTACCTTCGTGCTATGCAGTTTAGATGTTTTCGGAAAAAAACGTCATACAAATCGCTTCTCAAAGAATACGACCTGCTTACATTACAGTCAAGACGCGTCCTGCTTGATACAATGACGTTATTCAGTGTATGCCGAAACAAGTTTGATTGCCCTGACTTGGTGGCTGGTTTGTGTTACCTGGTTCCTCGAACAGTGCATGGACGGGAGGTCCGCACTAGGCGACTGTTCGCTACCAGCTTTTGTAGATCCAATGCTGGTGTGCGCTCACCGCTATACCGCTTAGTTGACACATACAATACGCGTTTTGGTGCAATAGACGTATTATTCCTGAGCAAATTTACATTTAAAAATTGTATAATTAAAATTCTAAAGGATCAGCAGTTGGCTCCATAAGTTATTATACACAATGTAGGTATAACTGATTATAGGATAGGGACCTGTATGATACATCACGCATGAATTATTATTATAATTTGTTAAATCTTTTAAGAATATTGTTTACCTTTTTATTTTATTTTAACTTCTTTTCATTAAGTTGGCCCTGATACAGTTACAGTTAACGTTTGCTAACAGCTTGTTTTTTATTGTATAATATAGTAATCTGTGGAAAATGTTGTGGGTAGTATATTAGTTAAGTTTTATTTTAAGACATAATTGTTTATGCTTAATATACCACTGTTTGTTTTCCCAAATGTAATAAATAAATAAATAAATAAATAAACAAGATCTTGTTTGTGCAGCATCAATAAATTCGCCCATCCCGCCCCCGCTCTTCATTCCGAGGCACTCAATCGACAGATTCCTTTTAGATGCGTGTGCCATTACCGATCAAAAATACACGACCACGCACGTTTTGGTAGGTAGGTATGACGCCATGATGAGGTCATAAGGTGGAACTGTTACAGGATTATCTATATACATCTATACAAATAAATAAAATTTAAGTGTACGTTTGAAGTAGACCGAGACGTATAACGCATCGGATCAGCTCAGGATGAATGAAATGGCGACAGGTCACTGGAACAACTTGCAACTCAAGTTAAAGGAGAAAATATACAAGTTCGTGATTAGACTTGTCGTACTGTATGGATCGGAATGTTGGGCTGTGAAGAAGATGGATGAAAACGATTGCATATAGCGGAGACGAGAATGTTGAGGTGGATGTGTGGTGTGACAAGAATGGATAAAATAAGCAATGAGTATATTAGAGGAAGTTTGAAAGTTGCGCCAGTTACAGAAAAGGTGAAAGGGAATCGACTGTCTTGGTATGGGCATGTGATGAGGAGGGAAGAATCGCATGTGATTAGAAGAGTGATAAATATAAATGTTGATGGATCGACAGGGAGAGGAAGACCAAAGAAACGATGGATGGATTGTGTGAGGAATGATATGAAGGATAAAGACGTGAATGATAGCGTGACAGTTGACAGAGGAGATTGGAAGAAAAAAACGTGTTGCGCTGACCCCAAGTAACATGGGACAGGGGCAGAGAGATGTTGATGAAGTGTATATGTTTGTAATTTTAAAATAAAAGCTTTTCACTGAATGCATAATGAAAGGATAACATAACACCACGCCTGTAATACCCGTAGAGTTAACAGAGGTGTACCCAATAGTAGGTACACCCACATTTCGCCAGTTATGTTTAAGTAATATTAATAATATAATAGGGGGCGAGCATATTGCCATCAATCGGGCACAAATCCAGACTCCGTGGCTGCTACTGAGAAATTTCTGATGGAAAAACCCAATAGCACTTTGCCTGACCCGGGAATCAAATCCAGTACACCAGTCGCGCTTGCGACTACTGACCAACAAGACGGATACATGCTATTTATTATGACGTATGATCAATTTTTTCTTCCAAAGTTGGATTTTACCTCAAATATTTCATGACACAATGACTTTCTTAACGCATTATCTTTGTCACTATATCTAATCTCTGCTTAGAGACAGTGTTACATCTGTAGTCGTAAGTTTATCCGCGACTTATCTGTCTGCAACTCTGCATTCCACAATGTGGTGAGTGTGACTGTTATGTGAATGTGTGATGTCATGATTCTTTTTGGGATTTTTACGTTTTACTACCTGGGGGCCTAGTCTGCTATTACAATAGTGTCACAATGATCTATCATTGATTTCATAATTGTTGATTTTGACAAGTTTGGTCAATCTACTATGTAGTGGCGTCATTATGACTTTCCAATGATCAACCACTGACACTCCATTGAAAGAAATAGCATAAAATGGTAATCTCGTACACAATGACAAATGTATGACTGACTTACGCGACTGACTTAATCTGCAAAAATTTTGACAGTTCCAGCCGAAATTTGCTCAATTAGCACCATTTTGTATTGCAATAAATATAAGCTTATATATTAAAGATAATTTAAAACACATAAATGAAAATAATTCAAAACACCGGCCGCTAGAAATAAAAACAGATAAAACGTCAGTAAGCAGTAATGTCACATTTGACAGCTAAACAGATAAAATATTATTGAATTGTATAGTTTCACATTAATCCGCGTTACACATAACTTAATGTTTTTTGCTATTTACGAACTTCTTACTACTTCAGATTGCATAGAACACTAATAAATAATATGTAAAAATATATATAAATGAAATCTGGCATGATTAGATGTTCAAATTTATTTCTAGTTTTTCGAAAATCATTTCCATTAGCAGATTTTATAATAATGGCAATACAACAATGTCATTGTAACACAATTCTATTACGAGACCATTGACCGACCAATGATCGACCATTATGAAGTTAGCAGATTACGAACTTTTAACAATGACAATGGCATCGTTCAACAATTATGAAGGCATGATTAGATGTTCAAATTTATTTCTAGTTTTTCGAAAATCATTTCCATTAGCAGATTTTATAATAATGGCAATACAACAATGTCATTGTAACACAATTCTATTACGAGACAATTGACCGACCAATGATCGCCCATTATGAAGTTAGCAGATTACGAATTTTTAACAAAATGACAATGCCATAGTTCAACAATTATGTATCAATGATAGATCATTGTGACACTATTGTAATAGCAGACTAGGCCCCCTGTTGCCTTGCCTTCGTCCGCTTGAAATTTTGATAAAAATATTAGGTACTTTCCCTTTTTAAATCGGATTTTGTTAACAATTTCGTGCTTTTTTGCACGGAATACAGCCTAAGTTATTCCTTATAACATCAGCTATCTGCCAGTAAAAGTCCCGCCAATATCGGCCCAGCAGTTTCGGAGATAAGCCAGAACAGACAGACAGACAAACAATAATAAAAAAAAAAATTAAGTACCGTAATACCATAGCACCGTTTCATATATTATGCAATCAGTAAAAAGCAGTTATATTCAATTAAAAAACAAACACTTCAATATTAAGTATGTGTACAGATGTCAAAATAACGGAACATTTTCTTCGCTTTCGGAGGAGAATTTGCCATCCTACTGAATGGTAAAAGTTAAAAAAGTGTAACATGATGTCTCATGTGTCCTTGATTTATACTAAAGGCACCTTTGTCCCTCCAGTGAAGTCATTAATCTACAGGCTTGTAATTTATCAATCAATACATTACTGAAGTAGATACGACAAGGTTAGGCAACGTTTAATGATGACAAAATGTAGATCAGATATCTATAGTCTATAATCTATATAAAAAATCAAAAACAACAACAGCCCATAACGTCCACTGCTGGACATAGGGAGGAATTTGCCGTAATCTCCACGCTTGGCAGGCGGATTGGCCATAATCTATAAACTTAAAAGAAATTACGAAGTGTACAGGAATGTATACTTCGTAATTTCTCCTCTATTTTCAATTACTTCGTATAAAAAGAAGAATTTAAAAACAATAAATAAAAATCACTGCTGCATCTGTCAAACTGCATAACACCAAAGAGATCTGAAAGAATAGGTTAAATGACACCATAAAACAATAATTCAACAAAATACAAATCTCTAAAAAAAAACGTTATTTTGGGCCTGACAACCCGATTTATTTTGAATCAATTGCCAAATTACAATTTTAGTTGCTTTGAAAACAATAAATAGTTGAGTCATTGAGTTGAGCAAACAGTGACGTCATAGCGTGCTATTGCTAAACAAAATCTATGACAGAACCGCGTTTTGACAGCTCTTAAAAAGTATGTCAATTGAATGGTGTGTCATCTACCAAGAGCGGACATTGGGAATAATGTCATACAAAAATTTTGATCCCGAACATTTTTAATTTTGTCATACGAATTCTACGTGACAAGCGGGCGTATGACACTAGTCAGAACGATTTGTTACTATGTAGTAACAAGTATTGGAATACGATTTTCTTTGTCTTGTCCCGTCTCTCGCTCCTAAATATTGATATGATGTCTTTGCATAAAACGCAATTACGCAACTGGCGCTCTTCCGCATCCAGTCAGAACAAACAAACTGCAAGTAAATATACACTTGCATATTTTACCGCCAAACATAAAATCAGCCGTTTATTTTTATGTCAATCTTAAACGTCCGGCATTAGCGCCATCTTGATTAAACATGTGATGGCTTGACGATTAGTGGTGCTCTCACCTTCCATGTTGAAGATTAGTGCATCAGTTAAAACGATTGGCGAGTAAAAAACTGTAAAAAAATAACTTGTTTTTCTTCTTGTTTTTGTGTAAGAGATAAAAAATAAAAAGTTTTGGACATTGTCAGGGTAAATAAATGTTAAGGTAGGGAAGCATAGCCCGCGAAATACAGATTTTCTTACGTTTTTTGCAGGTCAGTGTCAGTCAGGTAGAGCATAAACGCAAATACCCAAAAAAATAGGGATTCCAAAACTTTCTTTGACAAACAATATCATATTATAAAAACATTTTTGTCTGTAATTTTCGAATAAACACTACTCATGACATTAAAATTTTATTGAACGTCGCACTAATTACTACTAATTTATTTCGTGTTATAGTGCACCGCATTTTTTGTCACATATTTGTGTCGTTGGCGTACAGGGTACGCGGTACGCGTGTCGCTTATACGTGAAAATGGCTTTCAAAAGGTTAAAAGATCAAAAATAAGGCTATACAGAGTTGTTATATTATTTTTTTGAACGAGATTTATTAGGCGTGATTGAATGAATTGTACGTTTCTCTGTAATAACTAATCGTCTACGTACACCGATGCCCGATAGAGTAAGTAGATGTGTTGTAGGTCTTACGCCACAAAACACGAATCATGTTAGCCAGGAAACATGTAAAACGGATGGGTGCTAGTTCCTTGTTTACATGTCTTCACTGTTTTATGAACTAAACAGTACAGTTCGTTACTGGCTATTTATGTTTTCATGCCCGTAAAAGACGGGAAAGCATCGTAAGGAAACCGGCTAGTCCTAGATTCTAAAAATCGAAGACTAACATCATCTTCGAACGTCGGGCATATTATGGCCAAATCCCTTTTGCCGAGAAGAGGACTTTGGATGCGTGAATAAGCATGACGACAGTATAAAAAAATGGAAATCTATTTAGTCCGTCAGTTAGAGTATTGGAAATTAATGGACACGTATTTTTTGTTTTTGTAAATCAATGAATATTGACAAAGATAAAACGCATCAAAACTCGGGAGTGGGGGCTCGTGACGTCAGAACTAGGTAAAAATTATACCTAGGCGTGACGTATTACAAATTTTAAAAGCGTCGTATCTTCGTCAATTTTGGTTTACGTAACAAAAGAAAAAACACGGGTCAAATATTTTCTGATAATCTAACTGACGGACTAATTAGTTTTTTTTTGTCGTCTCGCCTATTATCTATGGCTAGATCGGAGGTAAACTGACCTGACTGTAGAGACGTATGCAAGAACAAGACGTGCTGCACCGATCCTAAAATCTTCATTCTCCTGCCCTTATCCCAATTTATTTGGGGTCACCCATCATGTCTTCTTCTTCTCTATTACTCGTCATCTCAGCAGTCACCTCCTTTCTAGCCATGTCATCCTTCACACAGTCCGTCCATCGTTTATTTGGTCTTTCTCTACTCTTATAGCATCTATATTCTACACCGGTTCCAAAATAACCTTTTGAATACAAAATAATTCCAGTGCGGTGACCCATCCAAAACTTTACCGCGGCAACGTTTCTTTGCCCTGCTCACCATCCTAGATATCACACATTAGCATACATAGCATGTTATTGATCCCACCTATGACGAACGATCACATATAATAGATGCAATATAGCACATTTCACATGGACGCACTCAAGCGCAGCATTCCATGAATGATCAATAAATCTCAAGACGCGTGATATCTTGAGATAAATTCGTCATCAATCATTACTGTGTTATTGGTTGTCGGCATAATTTAGGATATTATTGTCATTAAGGTTTGTTAAACTTAAAGATATTTTAGGGTACTGTAGAATAGGCTAATTTTGGATATTTAAAGATTGAAGTTTCAACCAGTTTATCGAAATTACTTAGGAGATAGGTGGGTCTTTAGTGTGGCGCAACAAGTGCCGATACTTTTGCGCCGTCACATCTTCCAAACTCGTTGTGCTGTGCTGGTGCTGCCGCTGCGTATGCAGATCAAAATAGCTTTCAGCTTTTCTATAAAGAATTTAGAAGTTGTCATTTACAACCTTAGACTTGCGACGTCTAATAGGTAAGCCCAAACATTTTTTATGTGAGCAATATGGGATGGAGTGATGACTGATGTGTGATAACAGCTGATAAAATTTGTTAACATGGAGCAAAAATAGTGCCCCACTTTTTTGATAGACATCAAAATGCCTTCCCATGTGCTTAACAATGTCCTATCCAAACTCAGACCCCTCGGGAAATCTTCTAAAGATATCACTATTATTATTCGCAGTACATAATATTTATTTTCGTCCGGATACTTTCCTTCGTAATCAAATATCGTAGGATATAAATCTTGACCGCTTACATCGTAAGTAAGTAATCAAATCCTAGTGTAACCCTTTCTGTATCAAGTGTAAAGATACTTATTTGGATTAATGGGTCGTCAGGGGATTAAAGATTTATTTATGGTTTAATGGTGTTTTATAATGTGTTGATTAGTTACACTTAAGGTCTCAGCCGCATAAGCCCATCACAAATATTTAAATGCGTCCAGCACTAAAGGTATTTAAAAAAAAAAAAAACTAACTTCAAGCGTAATAAACTTACGTTGGAAAAGCAGTTAAATTGTTTTTTGATAAAATTATATGTATTTAGGTTCCGTAGTACGAGTTTTATTAAATAGATACTAAAATTAACAAGGTCCTTCGAGCCGCATTTTCGAAAGAAGTTGAGTCAATGAGTTACTCATTTATTTTGCATAATGTTACCTAGGGAGGTAGATAAAACGACTAGACTAAACCTCTTCCCCATGATCAAACCAAGGGGATATAGATTATCATACGAATGAATGACGTTTACACTTCAGAGATAATTGTTCACTAGAGTCCACTAGGTAGGTACTGCAAGAGTGCCATCTTGGATTACTACCGTAAAATGCAACGACTGCATGTCTACTTGCATTATGTTTTAATGATCTGTTAATGGCTGTTAAAACGTATTTTAAATCTGAAAGTTTGTATGAAAATTACGTAAAAACGGCTGAACGGATTTGGGTCTAATTTGGTATACTGAAAGTTTATATCCTGGATTTTATCTCGGTAAACTCTTTGGACCCAAATGCAAACGAAGTCGCGGTCAGAAGCTTATATTGAGTACATAAAAGGAAGTCTAAGCGGCGACAGTAAATTAAAAGGTTGGTAAAGGTAATAATTGGTTGTGGTATGAGCAAATATGTTGCGGAGAAATGATGAACATTTTGTTTATAAGATAATGTATAAGAGCAGGGGAAGCCTCAAGAAACGGTGGATGGACTGAGTTAAAGATGTTATATCTAGGAAGAAAATGAGTCATGAATATACTAGTAACAGAGAAGTATGGAAGAAGAAGACATGCTGCGCCGACCACAAAAAAATTGAAATAAGGGCCGTCAAATGATGATATCTGTTAGTTTGAAAGTGGCGTGAACCATAGTGATTAGTTACCTTCAAATGATGATATCTGTTAGTTTGAAAGTGGCGTGAACCATAGTGATTAGTTACCTTCAAATGATGATATCTGTTAGTTTGAAAGTGGCGTGAACCATAGTGATTAGTTACCTTCAAATGATGATATCTGTTAGTTTGAAAGTGGCGTGAACCATAGTGATTAGTTACCTTCAAATGATGATATCTGTTAGTTTGAAAGTGGCGTGAACCATAGTGATTAGTTACCTTCAAATGATGATATCTGTTAGTTTGAAAGTGGCGTGAACCATAGTGATTAGTTACCTTCAAATGATGATATCTGTTAGTTTGAATGTGGCGTGAACCATAGTGATTAGTTACCTTCAAATGATGATTCTGTTAGTTTGAAAGTGGCGTGAACCATAGTGATTAGTTACCTTCAAATGATGATATCTGTTAGTTTGAAAGTGGCGTGAACCATAGTGATTAGTTACCTTCAAATGATGATTCTGTTAGTTTGAAAGTGGCGTGAACCATAGTGATTAGTTACCTTCAAATGATGATATCTGTTAGTTTGAAAGTGGCGTGAACCATAGTGATTAGTTACCTTCAAATGATGATTCTGTTAGTTTGTAAGTGGCGTGAACCATAGTGATTAGTTACCTTCAAATGATGATATCTGTTAGTTTGAAAGTGGCGTGAACCATAGTGATTAGTTACCTTCAAATGATGATATCTGTTAGTTTGAAAGTGGCGTGAACCATAGTGATTAGTTACCTTCAAATGATGATATCTGTTAGTTTGAAAGTGGCGTGAACCATAGTGATTAGTTACCTTCAAATGATGATTCTGTTAGTTTGAAAGTGGCGTGAACCATAGTGATTAGTTACCTTCAAATGATGATATCTGTTAGTTTGAAAGTGGCGTGAACCATAGTGATTAGTTACCTTCAAATGATGATATCTGTTAGTTTGAAAGTGGCGTGAACCATAGTGATTAGTTACCTTCAAATGATGATTCTGTTAGTTTGAAAGTGGCGTGAACCATAGTGATTAGTTACCTTCAAATGATGATTCTGTTAGTTTGAAAGTGGCGTGAACCATAGTGATTAGTTACCTTCAAATGATGATTCTGTTAGTTTGAAAGTGGCGTGAACCATAGTGATTAGTTACCTTCAAATGATGATATCTGTTAGTTTGAAAGTGGCGTGAACCATAGTGATTAGTTACCTTCAAATGATGATTCTGTTAGTTTGAAAGTGGCGTGAACCATAGTGATTAGTTACCTTCAAATGATGATATCTGTTAGTTTGAAAGTGGCGTGAACCATAGTGATTAGTTACCTTCAAATGATGATTCTGTTAGTTTGAAAGTGGCGTGAACCATAGTGATTAGTTACCTTCAAATGATGATTCTGTTAGTTTGAAAGTGGCGTGAACCATAGTGATTAGTTACCTTCAAATGATGATTCTGTTAGTTTGAAAGTGGCGTGAACCATAGTGATTAGTTACCTTCAAATGATGATATCTGTTAGTTTGAAAGTGGCGTGAACCATAGTGATTAGTTACCTTCAAATGATGATTCTGTTAGTTTGAAAGTGGCGTGAACCATAGTGATTAGTTACCTTCAAATGATGATATCTGTTAGTTTGAAAGTGGCGTGAACCATAGTGATTAGTTACCTTCAAATGATGATTCTGTTAGTTTGAAAGTGGCGTGAACCATAGTGATTAGTTACCTTCAAATGATGATATCTGTTAGTTTGAAAGTGGCGTGAACCATAGTGATTAGTTACCTTCAAATGATGATTCTGTTAGTTTGAAAGTGGCGTGAACCATAGTGATTAGTTACCTTCAAATGATGATATCTGTTAGTTTGAAAGTGGCGTGAACCATAGTGATTAGTTACCTTCAAATGATGATTCTGTTAGTTTGAAAGTGGCGTGAACCATAGTGATTAGTTACCTTCAAATGATGATTCTGTTAGTTTGAAAGTGGCGTGAACCATAGTGATTAGTTACCTTCAAATGATGATATCTGTTAGTTTGAAAGTGGCGTGAACCATAGTGATTAGTTACCTTCAAATGATGATTCTGTTAGTTTGAAAGTGGCGTGAACCATAGTGATTTGTTACCTTCAAATGATGATATCTGTTAGTTTGAAAGTGGCGTGAACCATAGTGATTAGTTACCTTCAAATGATGATTCTGTTAGTTTGAAAGTGGCGTGAACCATAGTGATTAGTTACCTTCAAATGATGATATCTGTTAGTTTGAAAGTGGCGTGAACCATAGTGATTAGTTACCTTCAAATGATGATTCTGTTAGTTTGAAAGTGGCGTGAACCATAGTGATTAGTTACCTTCAAATGATGATATCTGTTAGTTTGAAAGTGGCGTGAACCATAGTGATTAGTTACCTTCAAATGATGATTCTGTTAGTTTGAAAGTGGCGTGAACCATAGTGATTAGTTACTTTCAAATGATGATATCTGTTAGTTTGAAAGTGGCGTGAACCATAGTGATTAGTTACCTTCAAATGATGATTCTGTTAGTTTGAAAGTGGCGTGAACCATAGTGATTAGTTACCTTCAAATGATGATTCTGTTAGTTTGAAAGTGGCGTGAACCATAGTGATTAGTTACCTTCAAATGATGATATCTGTTAGTTTGAAAGTGGCGTGAACCATAGTGATTAGTTACCTTCAAATGATGATATCTGTTAGTTTGAAAGTGGCGTGAACCATAGTGATTAGTTACCTTCAAATGATGATTCTGTTAGTTTGAAAGTGGCGTGAACCATAGTGATTAGTTACCTTCAAATGATGATATCTGTTAGTTTGAAAGTGGCGTGAACCATAGTGATTAGTTACCTTCAAATGATGATATCTGTTAGTTTGAAAGTGGCGTGAACCATAGTGATTAGTTACCTTCAAATGATGATTCTGTTAGTTTGAAAGTGGCGTGAACCATAGTGATTAGTTACCTTCAAATGATGATTCTGTTAGTTTGAAAGTGGCATTAACCATAGTGATTAGTTACCTTCAAATGATGATATCTGTTAGTTTGAAAGTGGCGTGAACCATAGTGATTAGTTACCTTCAAATGATGATTCTGTTAGTTTGAAAGTGGCGTGAACCATAGTGATTAGTTACCTTCAAATGATGATATCTGTTAGTTTGAAAGTGGCGTGAACCATAGTGATTAGTTACCTTCAAATGATGATTCTGTTAGTTTGAAAGTGGCGTGAACCATAGTGATTAGTTACCTTCAAATGATGATATCTGTTAGTTTGAAAGTGGCGTGAACCATAGTGATTAGTTACCTTCAAATGATGATATCTGTTAGTTTGAAAGTGGCGTGAACCATAGTGATTAGTTACCTTCAAATGATGATTCTGTTAGTTTGAAAGTGGCGTGAACCATAGTGATTAGTTACCTTCAAATGATGATATCTGTTAGTTTGAAAGTGGCGTGAACCATAGTGATTAGTTACCTTCAAATGATGATATCTGTTAGTTTGAAAGTGGCGTGAACCATAGTGATTAGTTACCTTCAAATGATGATTCTGTTAGTTTGAAAGTGGCGTGAACCATAGTGATTAGTTACCTTCAAATGATGATATCTGTTAGTTTGAAAGTGGCGTGAACCATAGTGATTAGTTACCTTCAAATGATGATATCTGTTAGTTTGAAAGTGGCGTGAACCATAGTGATTAGTTACCTTCAAATGATGATATCTGTTAGTTTGAAAGTGGCGTGAACCATAGTGATTAGTTACCTTCAAATGATGATTCTGTTAGTTTGAAAGTGGCGTGAACCATAGTGATTAGTTACCTTCAAATGATGATTCTGTTAGTTTGAAAGTGGCATTAACCATAGTGATTAGTTACCTTCAAATGATGATATCTGTTAGTTTGAAAGTGGCGTGAACCATAGTGATTAGTTACCTTCAAATGATGATTCTGTTAGTTTGAAAGTGGCGTGAACCATAGTGATTAGTTACCTTCAAATGATGATATCTGTTAGTTTGAAAGTGGCGTGAACCATAGTGATTAGTTACCTTCAAATGATGATTCTGTTAGTTTGAAAGTGGCGTGAACCATAGTGATTAGTTACCTTCAAATGATGATATCTGTTAGTTTGAAAGTGGCGTGAACCATAGTGATTAGTTACCTTCAAATGATGATTCTGTTAGTTTGAAAGTGGCGTGAACCATAGTGATTAGTTACCTTCAAATGATGATATCTGTTAGTTTGAAAGTGGCGTGAACCATAGTGATTAGTTACCTTCAAATGATGATTCTGTTAGTTTGAAAGTGGCGTGAACCATAGTGATTAGTTACCTTCAAATGATGATATCTGTTAGTTTGAAAGTGGCGTGAACCATAGTGATTAGTTACCTTCAAATGATGATTCTGTTAGTTTGAAAGTGGCGTGAACCATAGTGATTAGTTACCTTCAAATGATGATATCTGTTAATTTGAAAGTGGCGTGAACCATAGTGATTAGTTACCTTCAAATGATGATTCTGTTAGTTTGAAAGTGGCGTGAACCATAGTGATTAGTTACCTTCAAATGATGATATCTGTTAGTTTGAAAGTGGCGTGAACCATAGTGATTAGTTACCTTCAAATGATGATTCTGTTAGTTTGAAAGTGGCGTGAACCATAGTGATTAGTTACCTTCAAATGATGATATCTGTTAGTTTGAAAGTGGCGTGAACCATAGTGATTAGTTACCTTCAAATGATGATTCTGTTAGTTTGAAAGTGGCGTGAACCATAGTGATTAGTTACCTTCAAATGATGATATCTGTTAGTTTGAAAGTGGCGTGAACCATAGTGATTAGTTACCTTCAAATGATGATTCTGTTAGTTTGAAAGTGGCGTGAACCATAGTGATTAGTTACCTTCAAATGATGATATCTGTTAGTTTGAAAGTGGCGTGAACCATAGTGATTAGTTACCTTCAAATGATGATTCTGTTAGTTTGAAAGTGGCGTGAACCATAGTGATTAGTTACCTTCAAATGATGATATCTGTTAGTTTGAAAGTGGCGTGAACCATAGTGATTAGTTACCTTCAAATGATGATTCTGTTAGTTTGAAAGTGGCGTGAACCATAGTGATTAGTTACCTTCAAATGATGATATCTGTTAGTTTGAAAGTGGCGTGAACCATAGTGATTAGTTACCTTCAAATGATGATTCTGTTAGTTTGAAAGTGGCGTGAACCATAGTGATTAGTTACCTTCAAATGATGATTCTGTTAGTTTGAAAGTGGCATTAACCATAGTGATTAGTTACCTTCAAATGATGATTCTGTTAGTTTGAAAGTGGCGTGAACCATAGTGATTAGTTACCTTCAAATGATGATTCTGTTAGTTTGAAAGTGGCATTAACCATAGTGATTAGTTACCTTCAAATGATGATATCTGTTAGTTTGAAAGTGGCGTGAACCATAGTGATTTGTTACCTTCAAATGATGATATCTGTTAGTTTGAAAGTGGCGTGAACCATAGTGATTAGTTACCTTCAAATGATGATTCTGTTAGTTTGAAAGTGGCGTGAACCATAGTGATTAGTTACCTTCAAATGATGATATCTGTTAGTTTGAAAGTGGCGTGAACCATAGTGATTAGTTACCTTCAAATGATGATTCTGTTAGTTTGAAAGTGGCGTGAACCATAGTGATTAGTTACCTTCAAATGATGATATCTGTTAGTTTGAAAGTGGCGTGAACCATAGTGATTAGTTACCTTCAAATGATGATTCTGTTAGTTTGAAAGTGGCGTGAACCATAGTGATTAGTTACCTTCAAATGATGATTCTGTTAGTTTGAAAGTGGCGTGAACCATAGTGATTAGTTACCTTCAAATGATGATATCTGTTAGTTTTAAAGTGGCGTGAACCATAGTGATTAGTTACCTTCAAATGATGATATCTGTTAGTTTGAAAGTGGCGTGAACCATAGTGATTAGTTACCTTCAAATGATGATTCTGTTAGTTTGAAAGTGGCGTGAACCATAGTGATTAGTTACCTTCAAATGATGATTCTGTTAATTTGAAAGTGGCGTGAACCATAGTGATTAGTTACCTTCAAATGATGATTCTGTTAGTTTGAAAGTGGCGTGAACCATAGTGATTAGTTACCTTCAAATGATGATTCTGTTAGTTTGAAAGTGGCGTGAACCATAGTGATTAGTTACCTTCAAATGATGATATCTGTTAGTTTGAAAGTGGCGTGAACCATAGTGATTAGTTACCTTCAAATGATGATATCTGTTAGTTTGAAAGTGGCGTGTACCATAGTGATTAGTTACCTTCAAATGATGATTCTGTTAGTTTGAAAGTGGCGTGAACCATAGTGATTAGTTACCTTCAAATGATGATTCTGTTAGTTTGAAAGTGGCGTGAACCATAGTGATTAGTTACCTTCAAATGATGATATCTGTTAGTTTGAAAGTGGCGTGAACCATAGTGATTAGTTACCTTCAAATGATGATTCTGTTAGTTTGAAAGTGGCGTGAACCATAGTGATTAGTTACCTTCAAATGATGATATCTGTTAGTTTGAAAGTGGCGTGAACCATAGTGATTAGTTACCTTCAAATGATGATATCTGTTAGTTTGAAAGTGGCGTGAACCATAGTGATTAGTTACCTTCAAATGATGATTCTGTTAGTTTGAAAGTGGCGTGAACCATAGTGATTAGTTACCTTCCAATGATGATATCTGTTAGTTTGAAAGTGGCGTGAACCATAGTGATTAGTTACCTTCAAATGATGATATCTGTTAGTTTGAAAGTGGCGTGAACCATAGTGATTAGTTACCTTCAAATGATGATTCTGTTAGTTTGAAAGTGGCGTGAACCATAGTGATTAGTTACCTTCAAATGATGATTCTGTTAGTTTGAAAGTGGCATTAACCATAGTGATTAGTTACCTTCAAATGATGATATCTGTTAGTTTGAAAGTGGCGTGAACCATAGTGATTAGTTACCTTCAAATGATGATTCTGTTAGTTTGAAAGTGGCATTAACCATAGTGATTAGTTACCTTCAAATGATGATTCTGTTAGTTTGAAAGTGGCGTGAACCATAGTGATTAGTTACCTTCAAATGATGATATCTGTTAGTTTGAAAGTGGCGTGAACCATAGTGATTAGTTACCTTCAAATGATGATATCTGTTAGTTTGAAAGTGGCGTGAACCATAGTGATTAGTTACCTTCAAATGATGATTCTGTTAGTTTGAAAGTGGCGTGAACCATAGTGATTAGTTACCTTCAAATGATGATATCTGTTAGTTTGAAAGTGGCGTGAACCATAGTGATTAGTTACCTTCAAATGATGATATCTGTTAGTTTGAAAGTGGCGTGAACCATAGTGATTAGTTACCTTCAAATGATGATTCTGTTAGTTTGAAAGTGGCGTGAACCATAGTGATTAGTTACCTTCAAATGATGATTCTGTTAGTTTGAAAGTGGCATTAACCATAGTGATTAGTTACCTTCAAATGATGATATCTGTTAGTTTGAAAGTGGCGTGAACCATAGTGATTAGTTACCTTCAAATGATGATTCTGTTAGTTTGAAAGTGGCGTGAACCATAGTGATTAGTTACCTTCAAATGATGATATCTGTTAGTTTGAAAGTGGCGTGAACCATAGTGATTAGTTACCTTCAAATGATGATATCTGTTAGTTTGAAAGTGGCGTGAACCATAGTGATTAGTTACCTTCAAATGATGATATCTGTTAGTTTGAAAGTGGCGTGAACCATAGTGATTAGTTACCTTCAAATGATGATTCTGTTAGTTTGAAAGTGGCGTGAACCATAGTGATTAGTTACCTTCAAATGATGATTCTGTTAGTTTGAAAGTGGCATTAACCATAGTGATTAGTTACCTTCAAATGATGATATCTGTTAGTTTGAAAGTGGCGTGAACCATAGTGATTAGTTACCTTCAAATGATGATTCTGTTAGTTTGAAAGTGGCGTGAACCATAGTGATTAGTTACCTTCAAATGATGATATCTGTTAGTTTGAAAGTGGCGTGAACCATAGTGATTAGTTACCTTCAAATGATGATTCTGTTAGTTTGAAAGTGGCGTGAACCATAGTGATTAGTTACCTTCAAATGATGATATCTGTTAGTTTGAAAGTGGCGTGAACCATAGTGATTAGTTACCTTCAAATGATGATTCTGTTAGTTTGAAAGTGGCGTGAACCATAGTGATTAGTTACCTTCAAATGATGATATCTGTTAGTTTGAAAGTGGCGTGAACCATAGTGATTAGTTACCTTCAAATGATGATTCTGTTAGTTTGAAAGTGGCGTGAACCATAGTGATTAGTTACCTTCAAATGATGATTCTGTTAGTTTGAAAGTGGCGTGAACCATAGTGATTAGTTACCTTCAAATCACAGATCTAATATTAAATCGATCCGGTCGGATTTTATTATAAACCTCCTCATAATATTTAGCTTCTATAAAATTTTACGAATCTCCACAGTAAATACGATTTTCATTGCCATATTTTAGTAGTTTTACATTCGCATTATTTGTTTACTTGAAAACTTTTAGACTTGCGTAACTCAAAATTACGTTAGTATAGGTTAGTAATATTTTAAAATAACGTAAAAACAGCTGTGCTTTATGAGTTGCTCCTACCTTAGTGTGCATATTCATTGACATTTATATGTCTAAATGTCAAAAAACGCATACACTGTTGTTGCTTGTGGTAACAGCACTATAACTGCCATTTAGTTTTAGGGGTTTTTTGGAGTCGCATTTTAGGGGCAAATTGAGCTCAAACTTGTTTATTATAACAAACTCAGAGCATAGCTTATTTTAGGTGGATATATTGTAGGTGGACCTACACACATAAAAGTCATTTAATTTTAGAGAATAATGCCAACGAAAAGTCAATTGGTATACACTCGAAAATCGGTATCAGTACCAAATGTAAATCGATAAGACTCAAAAGTCGATCATTTTCAGCATTTTTGTCACACTGGCCATTAATCTGCAAATAACGAACAAGCGAAGTAGAAGCAATCGAATTTCATTCCAATCAGACCAAGCAATTTAACGCGGATTAAAAATGTCGTCGTTTCGCTTAATCCTGGACTTTCCATTTTCTTTTTACAAAGTCGACTTCAAAACATTGAAATCTAGGTTTATATCGCACTAAAATCCTACAGATTATTATGATTTACGATATTTTCTATTTTCCAACATAGAATTTTATAACCACGTTTCCCGAGTTCGTCGCACTTATAAAAAAAAAATCTGTCAAACAGTCCGTCCCTCAGGATCTGGGAATGTAGGTCGATTGGCACGAGAATTAAAATTAGAACACGGATCTTCGGCCGGCGTGATCCGTTCTCGATTACTTTCACTCTATTCAAATATAGATTCTCGATTATGTTGTGTTATAGTCTGTGGTCTAATTAAAAATATATGGATGTAGTAGTAGGACTAGTAGGTTGATAGGCACCGCAAAGGTGGGAAATAAATAAAGAAATGCTGTCATATTTTTTTATTACAAGCATCGACTCAATAACCGGTCTTTGCTTCCCTCATCTAGCGGATTCCTCCAACCTTCACCAGAAAGCCTATCTAGATAAAGTCAACAGCGATATCTATGATGAAAATCTCAAAAATAACAAGAGCAATGCATTCACAAAAGCTATCGAAAAAAAAATGGACGCTTAAGCAGGCTAAAAATGATAATGAATCTCGTTAAAATTCTTAAATTAGTCACAGACGCAATTATTATTATAAATTGTCACTTTGTGACCATTTTACGAATTGTAACGTAATTCATCCTATTAAGATTCTGCTAAAGGGGCCATTTTAGGCCCCCTGTGGAGTTCATAGAAAAACAAAACACTTTGAAAGCGATTGTCGTCATGTCTTGGCCTTATATTGTTGACACAAAAATAATAGAGTTCGTTCAATAACCAACAACGGTAGTACCCGTAGTACGACTTAAGTATCTAGCAGATGACGCTAAGATTCTATATCAAAACTACCACTAAACCAGCTAAACGCAAAATCAATACTAGACACACTATCCTAACCAACGGCAAAATCATAGGAACGTTCCTATTTACCAAGTTTGACATCGAACAAGACAATATACTACCAACAATACGATTTTGGCATCCCGCCAACGTTTATATAGCTTGCCAACAGTAGTACTATCAACCAGAAATTACAACTACGAAAAAGAACTTTAATGCTACGAAAATAAAGCATATGTTAAAAAATTGTTACCATAGACACGCGGTTGACAGTATAGAACGACAAATTGTGACTGCATATAAAAAGTTGTCTATCTCGTGTGTTCAATCAATGTCATGGATATTCAAGTACATAGCTGATTCTGTGGCTAAAATTAGATGACGAAAACTGTCGATTTTGTGCCAGTAATTGACAGGTTAACATGGGAGATTTTCCACTTACTTTTGGTGCCTAAAATGTTAAACTAGACTTTGTAATAACAGCTGCATGGTTCGATCTTCTAGCTTACGGTTTCCAAAGCTGGTTCGGGGATGGGTGGGACACCTCCGTGCATCGGAAAGCACGTAAACTCCTTTACGTGCTTTCCGATGAAAGATCGACAAATGTCAGTCGGGTCATAAGTCGACCCAGTATGACCCGACTGACATTTGTCGATCTTTAACAGGTCTGCAGTGCAAGTACGTAGCACTCGATTCGATACGATTCGATAATAATAATATAATAATGATTTATTTAACAGATCATACAATCCAATTTGTTAGTAGTACATACACATCTTAAACACTAGTGTTAGTACATAAATCTGACAAATCTGATAAATCTGACAGTTATCCTCGATAAAATGAGTTTTTAACCAACCAATCGAAAAGTCGGATTTATCGAATCGTATCGATTCGATCGTTATCGATTGCTACGTACTTGCAGTGCAGGTCAGAGTGTCGCCTTATGAGCTCAATGAGCAATCAAAAAAAGATTTTCAACAGTTTTTTTTTAAATGGACTTCTTCCTGTTTTTTGGCAGCATCGGGTTAACACTGGCCATAGAAACCGTTTAGCCTCTAAGAAACGTGGTCCTTCGACGACCATTGCAGAAATATGGCGAGGTATGGCCCAGAATATTTATCTCGATATATTCAAGGTTCGATTTTAAAATAAATGAAGATGTTTATGAATGAAGGTCAAGATAACAGATGCATACTCAACATATCAACTGCTTATTGAGTTCTCATAAATAAAACGAATGTCGTCAAGGTAATTGTCTATGGAAAAACACACAGCCATAGATAAATAGACGGGTGACCAGGCAGGTCAGCCGAGACTCCGAGAGCCGTCTATTATCTGGCTGTATGTCGGTAATTACAATATCTTTTGATATCGTATTCTAAAACTAGTTGTTATGGGTTCATGACAAAGTGGTTTTTTATTCTTACTCGTTTGCAAGGATTACCTATACATATTATCATGACATCACGCCTGTAATCTCCAAAGTATTAGGCAGAGGTAGAGAATACTATACCCACATTTCGACAGTTTTGTATCAATTCAATGTTACGATATTAATGTGCTATTGCCATCAATCGGGCACAAATCCAGAGTCCTTGGCTGCTACTGGGAATTATTCCCGTTGGTAAAGAACAAAATCCCTTTGCCCGACCTGGGATTGGGGGACCCAGGGCATCAGCAGAACCAACTCTAGGATAAAAAGAGATAAAACGGTGCCTATATTTGTCTGAAAAGCACTTGTAAACATGCAAAAAACACTCAAACAAACAAATAAACTCTAAACAAACACAAGTAGTCTTCAGTTGTATTTAAAATGTGTTAGGTAAGTACAGTCGTGGTTCATTCCGGCTGATCAGTTAAATTTTTTTTCGCTTAAATCATGCGGAGGTGCTGATCCACTCCCCCTTAAAGTTTATGCCTATTAGGAAAGCGTCAACTTTGGCGCGCAAAATAACAATAACTCTCGTTTGGTGTGCTTCGTCAGTGCGCTCGTGCGATCGGTATCTTTTCATTCATTGTTTCTATACAAAGGCAACGAGGCGGGGCTAGAGAGCGTTTCTATGTTGTAAGTGCAAGCAAAAATTAGCTTAGTGATGATCAGGCGGGAGAGTCCTCGATAGTACATGTGACAGACTGACCCCCGAATATTGAAACGTCAAGCAGCCCTTAAATTTTATTTAAGGGCTGCTTAACATTTGAGCAGCTCCTAAACTTTAAATTTCGTATGGCCTAACGTCACTTTTGAGTACCTATCTGTTAAATATAATTGCTACTTAAATTCTGAGTGACGTTTCAGTATTCGGCCATGACAGTTGTTATTATAACGTGCTTAAAAACATGTTAACAATGCAATCACTGAAATTCTCAGACGATCGAGACAGTTATTTAAAAGACAACGTGACCATAATCAATTTAAATTGTTTACATATTTGTTTTACTAAACTTTCGCTTAATAAAGGAACTCGTAATAATTATTAAGTCTGGCAACATGGATTAAAAGTCAAATACCTATACGCGGGCAAAGGAACGTTCCGTGGTGGATTAATTTGAATGTCTGGTGGATTCGAAGGAGCTCGTGGCTAAATAATAACAGCCGCTCGGGTCGATCTTAAGGTTAAGCCGTGCTTGCCTAGGTTGGTCTGTGGATGGGTGACCACCCTTACATACCGAGTTTCCTTCGTGCCTCGGAGAGCACGTTAAACTGTTGGTCCCGGCTGTCATTTGTAGATCTTTGACAGTCGTTACAGGTAGTCAGTGGCCCAAAAAGTCAGACAACCAGTCTTGTCAAGTGGTATACCACTTGACAAGACTGGTTGTCTTACTTTAGAACTGGGTAATACTATAGTATTACCCAGTTCTAACCGGGTTGTGGAGGTCAGATAGGCAGTCGCTCCATGTAAAATACTGGTATTCAGCTGCACCCGGTTAGACTGGAAGCCGATCCCAACGTAGTTGGGAAAAGGCTAGGCAGATGATGATGGTGGATTCGAAATATGATCATTTGAAATATTGTAATATGACGCGTCCAATTCGAATGTAAAGAGTATCTTAAATTCACACTCTGATAGACAACGCACAGGAGTAGAGGAAGACCAAAGACACGATGGATGGAATGTGTGAAGGATGATATGGCTAGAAAGGCGGTGTCTGATGAGATGACGAGTAATAAAGAAGTATGGAAGAAGAAGACATGATGCTCCGATCCTAAATAAATTGGGATAAAGGCAATTTAGCCCATCCATCGTTTCTTTGGTCTTCCTGTACCTACTCATAACATACACATGCAAGAGTCAATACAATACAATACAATATGTCTTTGAACTCGCCCTTAACCTTGAGAGAGGTAACCTCTGACCTTGAGAAAGTTGCAGCAAACGATTGACAATATGCGACATTTATGTAATATAAAAGAAAAGCTTAAATCTTTGTGCTAATTGATGCTAAACGTGTCGGTTAGTAACGGAAATATTTGTGGGGAAGTATGCAATAGAAAATTGTTTTAAATAAATATTACAAAAAAAATAACTTGATCTAGAAAAAAAGACGGCTAAATAAAAACAGTGCTTTACTTCGGTCTCGTCAATGAAAAATAGCAAAGATTTCGATGTTAGAGTCGCCTATGACCACACGCCAAAACATCCAGGATGCTCCAAAAATGTGATTAAGCCAAATCAAAAACGATCGTTTTCGAAATAGAGAGAGTCAAAGATAGGTCTTGTATAGCGCTGTCTTGTTCTGAATAGCTAGCTGTAAACATTGCTTAAATGAAAAAGAAAGTCGTATTTAAGTATTGCGTTGTCCCTTTTTTGGGAGTAATGGTTTATTTCATATGGAGTACGTACGTGTCTATAGTCTATATGTTATGTGTTGTAATACAATTTTTATTGTTGTTATCATATTAGGTATCTTGGTGTGTGGTCTATAGAACAGTTATCTGCCATTTTTCGAATATCAAAATATAATGTCTTGGACCCTAAGATAAAGTAACCGGACAGTAAACAAATACTCCTTTCTAAACACTGCCAGCCTGAAACACTGTTTAAGTTCAAAGGCATTTTTTCCGAGAGAAAGTAAAGTGAGAGAATGTATAGTGATTGAAGTGTAGGTACCTACATGGTATCTTTTATAAGATGTTGTATATTTCATACCATAGTCTCCGCCAGATAAGTAAGAATTAAAGGTCATTAACCCGCATACATTTATTTAAATAGAGAGAGACTCTATCTATTGTTGCCCGCGTTCGCGTTCGCGTTACTTCCCTATTTGAATCGGATTTTGTTAACAATTAATAGGGTTTTATTTTTTTGCCCGGAACCCTTATCCTTTTTCTAAAATAAAAGTAGCCTAAATGACTCCTTATAACATCAGCTATCTGCCGGTAATAGTCTAGTTAAAATTGGTCGAGCCGTTTCGGAGATTAGCCGAAACAAACAGACAGACAGACGTTTTCGTTATACGACAAACAGACTTCAATTTAATTTATTATTAATTAATTAATTAATTTATTAATATTATTATTATTTATTAATTATTAATTAATATTTAATTTTAATTTATTTATTTGTATAGATATAGACAACTTGAATTTTTTCACAGTATTCAAACACTAGCAATGTAAACTTACCACTAAATATTATCAGAGAGTGCAACTGCACTAATCACTCTTCAACTCTTAATCAAACCAAATGAAAAAAACATGTCTTCATAATTTATCACTCTCATCTAGGTAATTCATTTATTGGATAATCGATAAATCAATTAAGAAAATCAGATAAATACCATTTTATTCATAAATCGATTAAAAGTATCGATAACCTCAATTATATTTAATTTAATTGCGGCTGTATTTTGTGTTATCTTAGGTTTTAATTCGTTTTTAATGTTTATCCGGGTCAATCTGACCCAGTTAAAAAAATATAAATAATATACCAACACTCCCTTATTAATTGTCTTATTGAATGACTATTTCATTAAATGTTCTCATCACCTTTTCCTACGTTGGGATCGGGTTCCAGTCTTACCGAATGCAACTGAATACTAATAATGACATGGAGCGATTGCCTATTTGACGTCCACAACCCATTTAGTACCTACTGGGTTATGTAATACCATACTCGTACCACTTGGCAAGACTAAACAAAAGTGTTGACCAACATTGACCTACAAGTTGCCAAAAACGTACGGATGGCTACCTCTATAAAGATGAATGCGCCGAGCGTCGTGCTTATCGAGGGCTAGCATATGAATACATGATTGGTCTGACCAGAACTGAAAAGCCGATAGTATCACGGGTTCTTACAGACGAGCGGCACGTTGCCAACTGCAGGTAAACTGCAGCCGACGCCACCTGTCGACGGTTGCCGTCGACGCTTGCAGTTGTGGCGTCGGCGGCTGCCGCCGGCGCGTCGACGGCAGCCGTCGACACACATTTACGCGGCATACCACAACTGCAAGCGTCGCTACCCGTCGACGCTTCGGCGGCTGCCGCCCGGCGCGTCGACGGCAGCGGTTGACAAGTGGCGACGGCTGCAGTGTATCGGCCGTTGGCAACGTGCCGCTCGTCTGTAAGAACCCAAGGCGGGTATTATCTGTCATCAGAGATTTTGAAATCCTTTCATATGCCCATGATCATTCTTCTTCCCTTAACCCAATTTATTTGGGGTCGGCGCAGCATCTTTTCTCCTTTGATACTTCTTTATTAATCGCCATCTCATTAGTAACTTTTATAGTCAAATAATTCTTGATATCCTACAGTCCAAACCCATAAAAAAATCTTGAAATGAATCATACATGTCGAATCCCTACAAATTCAAATAATGATACTTTAAAATTCAAAAAGGATCATTGAGGGGACACCCGGATTTGAACCGGGGACCTATCGATCTGCAGTCGATTGCTCTGCCACTGAGCTATATCCCCGATAGAAAATTGTTTCATATTCGGATCCATATACCAATACTGACATTGCGTAGGAAGAATGAATACATGACATGACTGACCACAGACTGACAACTCAACTCATAAAGCCAGATATTTCCGTTATATTTGCAGCGATCGAAAACTGGGTCCAAATTCGGTTAACCGTTACGATATTTTTTTTCTTTTTACCTTGGTAGGCAGAAACCATGGAACGCCACCAGCTACTCATCATAATCATCACTCTCCTGCCCTTGTTTGCGTTTGAGTTTGAGCTTATCCTAATTTATTAGGGGTCGGCGCAGCATGTCTACTTCCATATTTCTCTATTACTCGTCATCCCAGCAGTCATCTCCTTTCAAGCCATATCAACCTTCACACAGTCCATCCATCGTTTCTTTGGAACACCACCGGCTACTTACTATCCTTACATATTCCTTTCGCCGCATCCACGTGCTTGCATTGAAAGGATGCGTAAGGCGACCCATAATTTCTGCTCTTATGCACTATGGACAAACCGTCGAATACAGTATTGAAGATCTATGTGGCGTGAGTGCGTGCCCCTCAACATAATATACCTATAGTCGGGAAAAAGATTGGCAGCCGATAAAGTCTACAGTCCATCTTACTGACAATATGATCATTCTAACATTTTCTGTTCTTTGTTCCAGCAAGGTATTGGCGTGGAGATGGTGCGTGCGCTGGACAGCAACCCGCCCAGCATCTCCAATGTCTTCTGTGAGTGCGACTCCAAGGATGACGTCGTAAGTACCAATCGTTATTCTTCTGTCGAGGGGAATTTTCTACTTAAGGAAAGAATGAAAGCTTCTGTCAAACTTTTACAGATTTGAAACCAGCGGCGTTCTTGCTGGCGCTCGGTTTGCAAGCATAGTTTAAATTAATGCTAATGAATATACATATTATTACACTGCCTCTGATGAGGAAAATAGCGAAAGGGTACGCAAATGGTTTGTTAATTATAGGAATTTAATAAGTGAATGGACTGTATCGAGAATTAAGTTTGAGATTATTCTCAAATTATAGTCTGAGACTATGGAGCTAATGGCTAGCTGAAATGGATTTGGTATAAATATTGTATTTCAGTCAGTGACCAGCAGAAAGGGATTGGGGCGAAAAAGAAAGGATTGCGAACACTCACGATTGACCAGCTTTCACCTTTAGGTTTAAATTTCTTGAAGTTTCTTGATGTTTCCTTGATGATGAATCTTCTCCGCGTGCACGCGGTAACAAATCACCAAAATATTGTCCTTGCGGGTTTGCTTGAGTGTCCACCACGGTAATTACGCTTCACAAATATTACACAGTTGCGAGATCACTAATTAAGAGTTAGATTGGGCCAATAACTTAATTATATCGATTTTCTTCCTTTACTGCGCGCGCGCCATGCGACCGGAACGAAAGGGGTCGGCGAAGAGACGTGTGGAGGAAAGAGTTAGGGATGGGACATGTCACTGACTAACGAATACGAAAAAAATAGTAAGGTGTATCAAACAATATCGAACATTCCCCCCGCCTTGAAGGAACCCCTTCAAAAGAAGTGGGAGAAAGAGTGTTAAACTACGAAGTAAAGCTAAAGTTAATGAGGCAAAATTAATGCAAATTATTACTACGAACTAGATAAACTTTATGCATGCTGGCTGAGTGATTATTGAGTTGGTAATGGACACAGCTTTACGATCGGTCTTTTAAGTACACCGCTCTTGGTCCTAACTTCAGCGACGCGAGTTACTCCATCCCTTCCAGGGAACAACTTAGTGACAACACCGAGAGGCCACTGAAGAGGAGGTGCATTCTCCATGTTTAGTAGCACTACTGTGCCGACCAACACTGGATTTGCTGAGGTATTCCATTTCTCGCGACATTGGAGATTATGGAGATACTCCGACTTGAAACGAGTCCAGAATGACTGGATAAGAGAATCTAGCAGCGAAAATCGAGTAAGCAAATTAGCTCGTTCATTGCTGAGGTCAGCCGCAGGTAATAAAGAAAGTGGTGCGAGTGAAAGAAAATGCGCGGGCGTAAGAGCACTAGGTTCAGAAGGGTCTGAACTTAGCTGATAGAGAGGACGACTATTAAGAATTGCCTCAATTTGAATGAGGATTGTGTTCAATTCCTCATAAGTCAGAATCTGAGTCCCGATGACTTTAAATAAATGAGATTTAACGCATTTAATATTAGACTCCCATATGCCCCCAAAGTGAGGCGCACTGGGTGGATTAAGTTTCCAAGCTATACGATTGTTTGTCAACTCTTGAGTAAAAGTTTTAAAGTATTCCTCAGAGTGTAGAAATGTATGTAGCTCGTTAAGATAAGCCTTAGATGCAACAAAGTTAGTACCGTTGTCGCTGTACATACATTGACAAGGACCACGACGAGATAAAAACCTTTTGAAAGCATCCAAAAATGATGCCGAACTAAGCGATGAAGCAAGTTCTAGATGAACTGCCTTAGTTACTAGACAAATGAAAAGGCACAGGTACGCCTTTTGGCTGCGTACACCGCGCTTACGAGAAAAAGTTACATTAAATGGCCCAGCAAAGTCTACACCAGTATGTGAGAAGGCTTTGCTTTGCTCAACGCGACATTCTGGAAGATCTGACATAACGGGAAATGTAGGTTTTGGATTGAATCGAAAGCAAATATTACAGCGATGAGTACGCATACGTACGATGCGACGAGCCGATAAAATCCAAAACCTTTGTCTAAGTATCGATAATAACAAATTGGGACCTGTGTGAAAGTGTTTAACATGGTAAGCGTCAATAATAAGTTCAACGATATGTCCATTTCGAGGCAAAAGAATTGGATGTTTTTGCGAGTAATCTAACGACGAATTAGCGAGGCGACCTCCTACACGTAATATCCCTTGATCTAAGAAGGGGGAAAGTTTGCGTAACGCATGTGAACATAATTTTGATTTTTTAATTTTTTCTATATCTTCGTAAAAATACGTGTGTTGTACAGCTTTTACGATTGTCAATTCTGCGAAGTTCAAGTCTGACGCGGTTATGCAATTATTGCGTGGGAGCTTTTTTATGAACCGAAGCATATAAACCACACATCTAAGAAGTTTATCCCAGTTAGAGAACTTTAAACTTAGCGTTATAAGGAAATGCTCAGATTTATTCTTCGAAGCGAATACGGCTGACTTCTCCTCAGGCATTGGAGTAGAAGTAGGAGAAAAATCCGAAATAGGCCAATCATCGATTGGAAGCGATGCCCACGGTGGTCCAGTTAACCAAAGTTCATGTTGAACTAATTGTGAAGGCAATAGTCCACGCGACAGACAATCCGCGGGGTTTTGAGTACCCGGGATGAAACGAAAATAGTCCGACGAGAAATAGGTTTGGCACTGAGCTATTCTGTTAGCGACGAATGTGTTAAACCGATGAGGAGAAGAATGTACCCAGCACAGAGCAACTTGTGAATCCGAAAAAGCATACACATCCTCGATAGGATGTCGTTTTGAAATAGTGTCATAAGTTACCCTTAGTAATTTAGCCATTAGAAGAATACCACAAAGTTCGAGCCGAGCAAGTGTTACAGTTTTAATAGGAGCGACTTTAGATTTCGAACATAACAGCCGAACAATGGGTTTCTGATTATTATTCAAAACGTAGGTATAGACAACGCATCCATATGCCCTTTCGGATGCATCGGAAAACGCCAAGAGATAAAGCCGAGAATGCGAATCAACGCCCAAATGGCGGGAAAACGAAAGACTAGAAATTAATGGTAGTTCCGAAATAAACTGATGCCACAAACGGAGAACAGCTTCTGGAGGTTGGTCATCCCAGTCGAGTTTGAGAAGCCAAAGTTCCTTAATAAGCAATTTCGAATATAGAATAACTGGACCAACAAGACCAAGAATGTCATACAAGCGAGCTGTGACAGACAAAATCGCTCGTTTAGTACCTTCGGGATTAGGTGGCGTGACAGTGAATTTAAACGAGTCAGAAGATGGCAACCACTGAAGGCCGAGAATTTTAAACGATGTGTCTGTGTCGAAAGAGACTGATTCCGATTGGCGGTGAGTATCAGGAATAGTACAGAGCAAGTCAAGAGAATTACTCGTCCATTTCACTAGCTCAAAACCACCACGTTTCGAAAGCTGGATTAGATCGGATGCCATTCCAACCGCTTCCTCAAGGCTAGAAGCGGAGGAAGCTAGATCGTCCATGTACATGTCGCTTTGTAACACGCTGCAAGCGAGAGGAAAACTATCACGCTCGTCATGAGCGAGTTGTCGCATAGTGCGCAATGCTAAAAACGGCGAAGAACGAAGGCCGAAGGTAACGCGATTAAATTGATAAGTCTCAATTGGAGCGTCATCCGAGAAACGATATAAGATTCTTTGATAAGAACGATGCGAAGGATGGACCTCGATGCAGAGGTACATTTGACGAACGTCAGCGAAAAAAGCGAATTCAAATACACGAACCCCTATAAGTATATGAAAGATATCATTTTGCAAGTTGCAGCCCGTATGCAAAACGTCATTAAGTGACAAACCGGAGTCTGTCTTAGCACTAGCGTCGAGTACGATACGAAGTTTAGTCGTTGATTTATCTTTACGAATAACAGGATGGTGAGGCAAATAAAATCCTGACTCGAGACAATCCTCTGGAGGGACGAGAGACAAATATTTTTTATTAAGATATTCCATGATAACGGCATTGTACTCCTCACGCAATCCAGGAGAACGCGCGAATTTACGTTCGAGAAATAAATATCTACGTTTTGCAGTTATAAAAGAATTGCCAAGCTGATCGACATTTTCCTTAAAAGGCAGATTAACAATATAACTACCATCGGCATTTCGAGTAGTAGTAGATGTATAAATATCTTCGCAAACCTGTTCGTCAGGGCTTATAAAATTTGAAGAAGGCACTTCTTCCAATTGCCAAAATCTCTGCAGCGAATCATTAATTTGTTCATGTGTAAAAGCGCAGAATGAACGAGTAGACTGAGGTGAAAATATGGTGGGTGCATTTCCCATTAAAATATATCCTAAACTAGTTTCGATTGCTGTAGGCAAATTATTACCAGGACTAATTTTATTAAATAACAAAATTTTACAATATGAATTGACACCCAACAGCATGTCAATTTGTCCGGGTGAATGATATTCATCATCGGCAAGCGGTAAATTATCTAAGTAATGAAGTGCGTTCACATCAATAAAAGCGTCTGGTAACTGTGACGTAATCCTGTCAACTACAAATGACTGCGAATTATACTTTGTCCCAGCGTCAAACCGAGATGTAAACAGAACCTTGGTCACGCCCAATATACGTTGAGATGCACCACCGATGCCTTGAACTTCAACAAACCGATTTTTATTCGAAACAAATAACGATAGACGTTTACAACACGAAGCTGTGATATAATCACTCTGCGATCCGGAATCAATTAAACATCGTACGAAATGCACACGATTATATTTATCTAAAACCTTTATTTTTGCGGTACTCAACAAAGTAGTTAACAACCTGTTATCAAAAAGGTCACGAGCAACACCACAAACAGACTTACTATTGTCATTGGGTGGCGAACTAGATTCCACTCCGCTTACGCTTAAGGTGTGGTCAACCTGATGAGAGGTAGCGGGAGCGGAAGCGACAGCGGGCAAACTTGATGCATTATTTTGCGAACCAGATGAACCAAAATGCAAGACTGAATGATGTTTCGACTTACAATGGCGACAAAAATTTTTTGATGGACACGATAAAACCTTGTGCCCGTGATTTAAACAATTAATGCACAACGAATTAGATTTCACAAAATTAAATCGTTCGTGAGGGGTCATTTTTGTAAAATCAGAACAAAAATATAGTTTATCATGTTTGTCTGACTTACACAAAATACAATTATCGGCTTTCTGAGCGACAAAGGCTTTTGTGGATTTTGGTTTTGAATTAGACAAGTTTTTAATTTGGCCATCTTGTTGAGGCTTGGAAACTAAAGGGCTAGAGCGTACTATTTTATCTTGTTCTTTAACGAATTCAACTAAATCATCATAAGAAGGTATGACTTTCTTGCGATGACTCATTTCGAATAACTTAACTGTCTCGGGATCTAACCTTTGCAATGCGAGATTTAACAAAATAAAGTCCGCAAGATCTTTCAAATCTACTTGTTTGAGCGCCCTAACGGCGGTATCAAATGTGTTTACAAATGACTCTAAACCGGTTATAGATTTAGCAGATATAGGTTTAAATTCTAATAGTTGATTTAAATATGAAGCGGCTAGAAAACGCGGATCATCATACTTATCTACGAGCGAGTTCCATAATATTTTATAATTCTCAGGTGTAGGTGGTATCCCTGCACACAAAGAAGCGGCGCTGCCGGTCAGCTTACCAACAAGAAAATGAATGCGTTCCGAGTCAGATAGTTGCGTGTTATCATGAACTACGCGCTTAAACTGATTATAAAACAGCGACCAATTACGAATATCGCCATCAAAGGAAACTAAATCGATACGAGGTAATTTCGGGAAATTATTCTTAGGCGTTTCCTTTATTTGAGATTGTTCTATTTTAAGTGAATTTACGACACGTTGAACCCGACAGTACAATTCCTCAAACGAAATCCAAGATTGGTAACTTATAGTAGCATTAGGATCCACTTTAATAGAACACGTATTGAAGGCGTCTAATACGCTTTGAAATTCATTACGTAAACTTTGAAGATTTGCGACATTATTTAAAAGTGACTCCCTACATGTTTCATCATTCATATCCTGTTTTGATAACTCGAATATATTTTGCATACGTTCGAAATGTGCATTACGTTTAGCTTGTAATAAGGCTAATCTATTTTTATTGTCGTCGTTCGACATGATTACAAAACAATATGTAAAATGCGAATGTGTAAACTAAAAGGTGACGTAGGTGTAGAAATACGTAATAATTGTGTCTTGCCAAAATCAAAATCAAATAAGTAAACAATTTACCTATTTCCAACGCGAGCGTAACGAAGGTAAACGACAACGATAAGTACCTATGCGACAACAACGAATGGGGCCTTTCACACTTAATAACTCTTTGTAGGTATGTGTGCAAAAAACACCAATAAGTAGGTACCTACCTAGTAGGCTTCTCAATACGAACAACGAGATGCTCCCGAATAGAGCTCCTGAATACAACCTTAACGACTTATAGGTATGTACGAGGACGAATATTATGTATGAGTAAGCACTAATTAATGTACCTAATCGTTTTACGAATAAACGAACGAAGTGAAAATAAACGACGTTCAAGACCCAATTATACAGTTAATTATCGAATATACGAAACGAGTGGCAAGTAGCGGCATAGGAGCCACGGCTTGTTTATATACCTACGTATATCGGCGCGCGCTTTCGACAACGAACAATGAACGAACTAAGTGGAAATATATGCGTGTAGGTAATTGACCAATACTGTGTGTACGTAAACACCGACTAAATATATATTTTTTAATTAATGTGAGTATTATTACGATATTGAATACGTAAATATGTAATAATCAGTTACGAATACGAGTATAAGCTCAGCCAGCACAACACTGAATACCTAATGCAGTAATAGAACTCAACAGAGACGTGATATTTGATTGAGTAGGTATTTGTTCGAAATACGAATTTTAGTTAGATACAAGTATGAACTAGAACTATCCGGCTCGATGTGACCAAAAATATGATGAGGAAAATAGCGAAAGGGTACGCAAATGGTTTGTTAATTATAGGAATTTAATAAGTGAATGGACTGTATCGAGAATTAAGTTTGAGATTATTCTCAAATTATAGTCTGAGACTATGGAGCTAATGGCTAGCTGAAATGGATTTGGTATAAATATTGTATTTCAGTCAGTGACCAGCAGAAAGGGATTGGGGCGAAAAAGAAAGGATTGCGAACACTCACGATTGACCAGCTTTCACCTTTAGGTTTAAATTTCTTGAAGTTTCTTGATGTTTCCTTGATGATGAATCTTCTCCGCGTGCACGCGGTAACAAATCACCAAAATATTGTCCTTGCGGGTTTGCTTGAGTGTCCACCACGGTAATTACGCTTCACAAATATTACACAGTTGCGAGATCACTAATTAAGAGTTAGATTGGGCCAATAACTTAATTATATCGATTTTCTTCCTTTACTGCGCGCGCGCCATGCGACCGGAACGAAAGGGGTCGGCGAAGAGACGTGTGGAGGAAAGAGTTAGGGATGGGACATGTCACTGACTAACGAATACGAAAAAAATAGTAAGGTGTATCAAACAATATCGAACAGCCTCGTTGGGTCAGTGCACGCGACTCCTGTAACTGACCTATCATAACCCTGGTAATAGGATTGTATGACTGCGTTACGTTTAACGCAATCATAACATCCGCTCAACCAGTTGAGATTGAATTGATCTGTTGCGTTCCATTACACGCGTGGAAACATGTACATAATGGAATGTAATAGATCAATGAATGCCTCTATACTACAACTACAACAACAGCCCATAACGTCCACTGCTGGACATAAGCCTCTCCCATGATGGGAGGAATTTGCCGTAATCTCCACGCTTGGCAGGCGGATTGGAGATCGCAGTGATGAAAGACTAACAGAAAACGCTGCTGCCCATTCTCTGGTCTACGGAGGCGCAAGGTGTTCTGCCTCAGACATTAGTCGCCTTATACGACACCCGTGAGTGTAATGGGTTGTTCTATTCTACTCTGCCGGATACCACACGGCTAAATGCCATATAAAATAGCTGTATTTTACATAACATTACATCACGCGTTCAATATGAAGGGTGAGGTAGAGGGAAACCTAATTGTTCACCCACTTCGTTGATTATGTTTAAGTTCCATGTAACATGGGGCCTATTGCCATCAACTGGGCATAAATCCAGACTCCATGCCTGCTACTGAGAAACTGGGACCTGGGAATCGAACCCTCCTGGGTTCCTCGTGCTCAGCAGTGACCACTTGCTAAACGAGGCAGGCTCAGGAAAGTCCTCCTCTAGCTTAGCAAACCCTATTCTGTCCTCTATGTTTATTAAAAGCATACACCGCATCGCTATAGAAACTTAAATATGTACCCATCCATACCCGTGTTAATTAAAGGGGAACACAACGAATGCAAACATTGTGACCGATCGATGGCTACGGTGAGCGTATAACTAGTATCTAAGGATCAAAGTAATGCGGGGTGATGCATCCTAGTCCTACCTACGTTGTACAGGAGCCAGCGCATCATGCCACCCGAAACTGTCAAATTTTCCCAATCAACCTTGAACCTAATACTTTAGCGATAAAGTTGAAAATCTATTAAAGATATTTGACTAATTGTAGTAGTTTGATGTGCTGGCGTTTGTACTGTTTTTAACCGACTTTCTAAAAAGTGGAGGTTATGAATTCGTCTGTTTTTTTTTTTGTGTTTTATATAACCTCTACATAGTAAGCAGTGATAGTCTGGTGGTGTGACTGTCGGACTGCCAAGCCATAGGTCTCGGGTTCGAACACAAGCCACGTACCTCTGATTTTTTGGATTTATGAGCTTATTGTAGAATTTTCACTTACTTCGGTGAAGGGAAACATTCGTGAGGAAACCAGCATTCCTGAGAGATATTTCTTGACGGCATGTAAAGGCAAGTCAGAGGCCCGTTTGCTCGTTATTTACTCTTAAGCAAGTAAAAGCAAAACAGGAACAAAATCAACTACCTAATGGTGTCGATTCTGTTGTGCACAAACCAAACTTAATTTAGGCTATTGCTATCTTTTTATCTCTAATAAAACGAGAAAGAGACAGACGTAATTTAGAGCTGTAAAATTTAGTTGGAACTAATATTTCCATAGAAATGAAAGGTGCACGTAAAAACATGTCGACTAAAAACACGGTGAAGCGCAAGGCATAAACTAGTTTGACATCTCTAACTTAGTTCATAGCTATAGCCGTCCTTTTCTCGCACTGCTTTTTGGTAAAAGATAGCAATAGCCTAAATTAAGTTTAGTTTGTGCACAACAGAATCGACACCATTGTACAATATAAAACATAACCAAACTTAATTTGACATAGCAATCTCGTAGCACTTCCGTAGCTACAAAAAAGCTTGAAAAACTGTGAAATCTTTTAAAAACAAAAGAATAGTTTAGGGGACACCCGGATTTGAACCGGGGACCTATCGATCTGCAGTCGATTGCTCTGCCACTGAGCTATATCCCCATTGAAAATTAGTCCCAAATACGGGTATCCATTCCGATACTGACATTGCGTAGGAAGAAAGATATGAGAAAAACCAGCAAAGCTTGAGCTATTTATTTGTTTTCAATGGACTATCAATTCGTTTGAGAAGAAAGATCTTGCTAAAATAGTTGTTTGTGTGATATCATAGTTCAATGAACTTGTTTATCTGGAATTCTCGTGCTAATACTTTTTATTTGTTGTTTTCTTCAGAGAATGGAAGTAGGTATCATAAATTAGGATGTTATTTTCTTTTGCTGTTGTTAGGAAAATTTACTTATTTACTTATTCTTATAGACTTCGCCTTGGTTCCTTTGCGAAAAGTAGTTTTCAGATAAATTGTATTTAGGTACAGTACAGGATTTGAAAATAATACAGTTTCTGGAGTTCGACGCAAGGAATAAAGTGAGGAAACCAGCATGCCTGGGAGATATTTCTCAACGCCATATAAAACCAAGTCAGCGGCCCACGGGCGGCATGAAAACTCTGTCACCAGGTTAGGCACTTCTTCTTCTTAGCGTGTCGATGGAAATCTAAATTGTGTCGGCCCAGAACTGAGCTACTAGTTTGGCGTTATCGGTAGCGTCCGTCAGTTCCTGTAGTGAACAAACAACAGGACACAATATTAAGTGCCCCCATCGTTTGTGTAACAGCACCACACTTACACTCCAGGGCAGAGTCATTAGTGAATCTCCACCTGAGCAGGTGTAAGTTAGGCAACCACACGATAAAGAAGAAGTCTAAAGCCGCAAGATAATGGCGGTGATCACATTTGCTCGCTTTGCTTCCTTCTTTGTACCGAGGATCCGAGGCTATTGCCTTCAAGTGGGACATTCTGTTATTTATTTAAGTCTTTGGATGCACCTATATTAACAAAATTTTAATAGGGAACGCAAGTTTAGGAAAAGTTCATGAAAAAGATATTATTACTTACTCGCACCCGGCCCGTGTGTCTAAATGGACACAGCAAAAGCTCCTTTTACTTTTGCATTTGAGATAAGGCAGAAACTTCTCGGTCATGGTTTCCTACCTACCCCAAAATGAGATAAATTATTCTTATATGATGAGCAAAAAACTGAAATATCTCATTATTCACTGTTTTAACCTACGGTAAAATCAAAAACTAAAAAAAAAACATGCGGGCATTGTATCGTCGAGCTGCGGACAATTTTTTTTTAATTTGTGTGTTCATTTTCTATTTTTTTTCCTTCCCCCCTCCCTCTCCTCAGGCCCCGCCCCATTCGTAGCACTACTGGTTGTGCCCGCGCACGCCTTTGGTGCTACGCCGTAGCGGATCGGCTACGAGGGCTACGAAATGCGTACGTGACGGTCACGAGAGTTCCATTATTTTTGTTCACCCAAAACGTGCTCCACGCGCCTAAAAACGTTTTCACTTCAAAAATATTGACATAAAAATATAGTGCCTCCTCGAACCAGCCCTCGCGGTACGCGTCTAGATCGTCCGGCCACCTCCTTCTAGGCCGGCCTTGGCGGCGCCGTCCGTCTTTCGGCAACCATCGTCTGGTTCGAGGAGGCACGGGAAAAGAGCACATGGAGAGAATTGGGGGAGGCCTGTGCTCTGCCCGCGAAGTATGACCACCGTAGAAACGGGTTTCTTCGAAGAAAGAATCGACAAAATGACGGATGAATAAAAGAAATCTGTCATAATCTGCTATTTTGTCGATTCTTTCTGTCATGCTACGCGGGCAGGAGTGGAACAGAAGGGGCTATAAAAAAAAACATTGTAGGTACAAGGTAATCTGGATTCTCTGAGTCATGAATGAAATGTTGTTTATTACAATTTCAGACCATCACGTGTGACTGTGAAGCTACCCCGGCCTTCCAGCTGAAGGCCTTCAGCCAGCGCGGGGAGAAAGTCGAGGTGTCACACTACAGGGTTAATGTTAATAGGTGAGTCATCATCACCATTACCATCAGCTTGAAACAGCTCAGTACTGCACATATCTGGATCCCTCCAAATGGATTTCTAGCGTATCGGTGGTAAAGAGTTTTCTTTTTCCATGTGGGGATGCGGGTTGGAGATTTTCCAACCCCAAATAAAATGGCTCGAAAATATATTGCTCACGATTAAGCTGCTGACAACCTCAAGCCCTAGCCCTAGCCCTAACCTGGCCCTAGTACGGCAGGCTGTGCTCAGCCTGCCGTACTAGGGCGACGGGATGGCGCAAGGGTGTCAACGCATGTGAGGATCGACTGGAGGACACGGTGGAGCACACCTTGGAGGTTTGTCCCGCTTGGGCGGAGCACCTTCGTGTCCTCGAAGCGGCGATCGGCGGCGGCGACCTCTCGCGTCCGGCCCTGGTTCACTTCATGGTCCGGAGCGAGACGGAATGGGACGCCGTCACCTCCTTCTGCGAAGCAGTCATGCTAGAGAAGGAGGTGGCGGAACGTGAGAAGGAAAGAACCTCATGTTCCGGCCGCCGCGGTAGACGCCCCGGGCGTCGCGGGCCACCTTAGGCGCGGGCTTGTGGACGGAAAGCTATGGGCTAGCTCGCCGTCCGTCCGTCTCATGACGACAGGCCGTGTCGACGGCACGTTCGTGTTCTACGCGCGCCTCAAAGAGATTTCAGCAGAAGAAAGAGGTCCGCAAGGGCCGATGACTGCCGGGGCTGCGGGACTGTTCGAAAGAGATACCGTGGCCCCGGAACACAAAGGGCGATGAAGGAACATGGATGGGTTTTAGTCAGTAAAAGTCTGACACAAATACATGGCTTGGTCCCTACAAAATTATGAATTACAAATTAATTAAACATTCTTACTGTAAATCTATACTAATATTTGTATTTAGGGGATAAATCTTCGGAAATTCTGATCCGACTCCGATGGGAAGCCACATTATACCCGAGTGTCATAGGCGTCATATGTCCTCGTAGGATAATTTTCGAACATGACACGAGCGAAGCTGCGGCCTAAACCTAGTCATATACAAATAATTTCACTCCACTCCACCCCATTTCACGTTTCAGGTTTAGGGCTCGTTTGAACATAGTCTGCGTGACGGACAAGTTGACGGGCGAGTTGAAGTGCGACGGCTGGCCCGAAGTGAAGGTGGCACTGGCGCCAGTAGGAGCACTGAGACCTAATGCCACTGAGAGCAACCTGCAACAAACCATCAGGTATAGTGAACATTTATTTTCGTAAAGGTTGTGTTTTAACCAGTTCTGTGAAAACATTTATTTATTTCTGAATTGACCTGACTATCTCGAAAGCTATCTTGCTTAATTGGCTTCGAAATGACCTGGAATGAATCAGTTTGAAAATGTTACCTGCCAACTTCAGAAGTCTTTTGGTGTGAAGATCTAAGCTTCCGCAAATCTAGAAAACGATTTGTTTGTAAAATATATCTGTTTTCAACTGCATTTAGGTACTTATATCAAAACTGCAGTTTATTTCTCGAAACGATTTCCATCATAATTTAACTAAAATCTTAAGATTATGTATACGCAGCGAAAGAATAATGGTCTCACACTTTTTGTTTTACTTTTGAGTTGTCCTTCAATGAGGAAAATGTTGAGTACGAATGTTTGTAGATAGAATGTGTACCTATATGAGTAGAGGAAGACCAAAAAACGATGGATGGTCTGTTTGAAAGATGATATGGCTAGAAAGGAGTGATTGCTGATATAACGATTAATAGAGAAGTGTGGAAGAAGAAGACATGATGCGACGACCCCAAATAAATTGGGATTAGGGCAAGAGAATGACGAATGATGCTCCTTCATCCAGCTAAGTACCTTAAGAAATTTCTTTCCCACCCTCACTTGTTTTAAAAATATTAACGAACTACCCTCCTACTCCAGTGACATAGTAGTGAACGCACTGCGCAGCTCGAACTTGCAGTTCAACCTAGCGCACTACCCCACCTGCCCGCGCCTGCGCAGATACGTCGAGACCCCCGGTCCGAGGCTGCCACTACATTATGACTCTATGGTAAGTTACCTACTCATGTATCCAACGGGTGTTTTGTCAGCCAAACGACAGTCGTTGAATCTGAGAGAGTTTTTTCTTGGATCGCTCTTGTAACTTGCAACACCTTGTGGATAGAGTTCTTGTTGTCAGTTGTGAGCGATGAACTATTTTGATATCAGGGTGGTACAGTACCACGTATTCAGTACATCTTTCTGAACCCCCCCATAGAAAATTATAATCTGCTGTTCCAGTCATACTGTAACTTCTACATTTCTTGAGCGAGAAAATAGTCTAATTTATTCGCTTCCTCGTCGGCGGTGGGACAGGTAGTATTATTATGAGAAAATACGCTGCTTCTCGCCAGAAATGAAAAATATTATGAATGATGATACTTATAGCATAGTTTTAAAACGGTTTTTCATTGCTTTATGATATTATACAAATGAAAATGTAACGCGGTAATTGGAAACTAATAATTCAGAACATTGTTCTCCGGGTCTTTATAGATTAGTCCGTCAGATAGATTTCCAAAAAATATTGGACACGATTTTTTTATTTTTTCAAGTAAACAAAAAATGAAGACGATACAGTGCGTTGAAAAGTCGTGTGACGTCACATTTGTGTAAGTACATTTTTTACTCAAATGTGACGTCACAAGCCCCCACTCATGATCTTTGACACGTTTAATCTTCGTCAATTTTTATTATTTCCATATTTTTCGATAATCTAACTGAAGGACTAAACAGAATCATATTTTTTTAAGTCAGTCATGATCCATATTGGCCATAATTATCTATTGTAAGTCCTGTTTCAACCCATTCTTCTTCATAATATATGCATAAATTTTCCTTTTTTTTTATTTCGATACGGAATGTTAAAGTACTATAAAAATAATGACAAAAAGCGAAAACAAGACATAAATAGGCCAAACAACACAAAAGTTATAACCATTTAAACTTTTGTTTCTGTCTCTATCTAGATAAACGGAATTTAGGAAGGATTTTGTACATCGATGCAGAGAGTGACGTCATTCGCTGTATCGGATGCTGCTCTTTGTCTAATCAGCAGTTTCAAATGCTTATAACTTTTTATTTTTTAAAGATATTAAATAAATAATTTCACTTTGCTATTTCTGATGTTAATACGCTTTGTGTAAAGCGTTAAAAAAAAATCATCCATATACCCTATTCCAGTTACAGCAAGACCGTGCAATGTACACATCAACCCCGAACTCCACAGTCGGCAACGTCACTCTGCTGGGAGAGAAGAGATTGCTTGTCAAGCTGGTGTGCGCTAAGGATCTGGGGGGTAAGCAGTAGCTGTAGTGAGAGCAAGAGCGTCAGGTCCTTTACATACGGATGTTAAGTCATTGGTCCTGGCTTTCATTGGAAAATCTTTGACAGTTACGACTCAACAGTCAGAAGTCTGAGACTGAAAACTAGGTCACCAATTGGTATCTTGTTACCCCTGCTACTGCCTGTCTGACCTCCACAACGTAGTTAGTACTGGGTAATACAATACCCCTTGGTAAGACTGGTTCTCAGACTTTTGGCCCACTGACTATCTGTAATAACGACTGTCAAAGATTTACAAATTACTGCCGGCACGTTACGCTATTGCGTAACGTGCTTTCCCAGACACGCTGGAAACTCGGTATGTAATGGGTGGTCACCCATCCACAGACCAGCCTAGGCAAACGCGGCTTAACCTGAAGATCGACCTATTCTTAGTCTTATTATTTAGCCACGAGCTAAATGTTACACTTTGAATGCTGAGGGCAAAAACAAATGACAATTGTGTTCAAATGAACGGTCACCCATCTACGGACTGACCTTGGCAAGCGCGGCTTAACTTTGAAGATCGACCCGTTACTTAGCCAGCTACTCCTAAACAGTTCCTATTACAAAAGTCTTTTTTATTTACGTTTCAGGTAAGACCGGTTGCATAGCGCCGTACTGCGTGGTGGAGATGGATGAGCCTCCCCAGAAGAACCAGACGGCCTTCAAGAAGGACACCACCAACCCTCAGTGGGAGGAACACTTCCTGTTGTGAGTACTCGTTGTTTATAGAGTAATCAGTAATAAAAATAGTCAAATTGAACTAAAATGAAGTACAGTCGAACAAGCTATTTGGTATACATTTATAGGGTGGGTGGGTACATCGACGCACAAACGAATGCCACGTATTCAGTACGTCATTCCCCCATACGATTTTTTTATCGGTCATTAAAAGAAAAAAACAGCTGAATATGTGGAAATCATTTGTGCATCGATTTTCCTTACACCTTTATGAGCAGTTTGAGCTTACTTAGAATTACTTTGTGAATGTGTAGGGTAATATATTTGTATCTACCTTTAGAAGTCGCAAGAGCAAAGCGACTGCTGAGCTGGGATTTGATCCCCAAATCAGGGAATGTTATATTGAAAATAGGAATTTGTCAGTAGCAATCTGGATTTCAGTTTACGTTTAAATTTAAAAATGAATTTTATAAAGTAGTGGTTATCGTTTAATATATTTTGGATTTTAGTCAAATTCCTATTGACCTGTTAAGTGTAAGGTGGGCTCCTTGATGCTCAAACCTCTTTTGTTTTCCCCAGCGACCTGTCCCCGCAGACGGCGGAGCTGCTGTTCGAGGTGTACGACCGCACGGGGCCGCCCTCACCCGGGGGAGGCTCCTCACAGAACAGGTGAGAACCATCCTAGGTCATCATTATCTGCATGACCTTTTCCCAACTTTGTTGGGGTCGGCTTTTAAACTAACCGAAAAGATCGTGGATACGTAATCCGAAATTCACCTGCTAGACCTTAAAATGATAACTCAGTTATCCACGGTTCTTTAAAGCCAAAAGCCCGGAAAGAATGTTGATCAGGGTGTAGAGTTCCTCATCTTCAATTCAAAAGGGAGGATCTCCCGACAGGACGGATGTTATGTCTGGTGGACAACTGCCCGTTGGCCATTGTAGGGTGGATGTGAATCGGGTATAATTCTGATAGGGTATGCCAGTGCGGAACCCCTTTGCAGGATATGCCCCACCTGCTGTCTTGCCCATCCTGCACAACCACCTGCATCTTTCAGGATTTCATTGAAGCCAAAGAGATGTAAAAGAATTAGGTATAGAGAGGACATTAGGAATAATGGTGTCGATTCTGTTGTGTACAAACTAAACTTAATTTAGGCTATTGCCATCTTTTTCTCTCTAATAAAACAAGAAAGAGACGGACGTAATTTAGAGCTGTCAAATTTAGTTGGAACTAATATTTCCATACAAGTGAAGGGTGCACGTAAAAACATGTCGACTAAAATCACGGTGAAGCGCAAGGCATAAACTAGTACTAGTACTTAGTTCATAGCTATAGCCGTCCTTTTCTCGCACTGCCTTTTAGTAAAAGATAGCAATAGCCTAAATTAAGTTTAGTGTGTGCACAACAGAATCGACACCAATGCATGCCAAAATACCTATGATTATTTATAGATATAAAAACTAATCCATTGACTAAATAAACAATGGAGCAGAATCTTGATCAGGCTAGCTTCCGATTTCTGATATGACTACTCTAAAAGTCTTTTTCTCTCCAGGTTCCTTGGTCTGGGTCTCGTGGGTATAGACGAGCTCCTAGCAGCTCCGTCACAGCGACAACAAATAGCCCTGCAGACCAGACCCATGGAGCAACATGACGTCAGCGGTACGCTTACTGTTGAGGTAACTATCTCTTCCATTCATAGATGGATACACATTATTTACATAATATACAAAATAATAATTTACCATAATTTCCACCATAGCTTGGTATTTTTCCTTGCGGTAACATTTGTTAAACCGTCAGTTTGGCAAGAAATTACCAACGTAAAAGTACTACAGCTGTTTGTAAAGCTTAGCATTTTTACAATTTGTTGAGGGGTCATCATCATTATCATTGGGACCCTTGTTCCTGCACCCACTGCTGTGGTTAGAAGGCCTGTGACAAAATATTGGTGTAGAAAATTGACCCATGGGATATTGTAGTAAGCTGTTTGTACCAGGCGCCAAGTCATAACTTTAGAGCTAAAAAAAAAGTTCGTTTCATCGTGTTACATCCCTATTTACTTGTCATTACGTTTGAAGACAGGTTTATGAACAACCCTAATACTGGGATAATACTCGGTAAGTATTAGTGGGAGGGTTTTTGGGACTGCCGTCTCGGACAAGGAGCTTCGTATAATTAAGATAGAACTTCACTTAAGGTAAGGCTTGTCTGTATCGTATTGGTAAACTTCTGGCAACCTTTTTGCATAGAACACTACAATAATCATAATAAATGAGTGTCTCCGAAGTGCAACAGCATCTCGTAATGGAAACTGGCAGATTAGTACAACTATATTCAATCAAATTCTCATTCTCTCCCACAGTTCCTGTTCATCGAAGGAGCCGACATCCCAGACCTGGGCTCCCGCCCCGTTAAGATCAAGGAGAGTCTGCGCACCCTGTCGCCGCATGGACACCTCACCACCACAACTAAGACCACATTCAAACAAAATGGTAAGTGGCACAACATTTATGGTAATGGAGTACTCACTGTTTCGTTTATTAGAATTTTCTGAAAACCCAATAATAAGCCCGTCAGCCTTCAAAGCAACAGTGAACAGGCAGCTTCTGGGCGCGGCCGTTCCGCTGTAGACCTCATCCATCAGATGAAATCGTGGTCGAGTGCAAACCCTTTCCATCATGAATTTCTCAGTAGCAGCCCAGAGTCTGGATTTGATGATGGCAAAGCAAAAGTTAAAAAAATAAAAGGTTTTGGTTAACATTTTAAAGTTACCGTGTTTTTAGCAGAATAGGTACACCCTGCCAAACTTTTCGGAAAAATACAATCGTGATTTTTACTTTTAGTATGTTCGAACATTACCTTAATATTTCAGGCCACGACAACTCCCAGCTCACAGAGTCAGCGCTCCGCGAGCTAGAGCTGAGCCCAACCAACGCGGCCAACAAGTCCACGCTCATCATACACTCTGTGCAGAGGGTGAGATACCAGTTTATATTACTGCACACCTCTACGATTACTGTGTGAGTTACATCTGTAGTTTTAGATTGGAACAAACCGTGTAATCGATAGGAATTCTGATGGGTGAAATTACAATCTTATCTATTTATAGGATGATTTTTCAAAAATTCTTAACGTTTAGGAAGTTATTAGCTTATAGATTGCATTAAAATAATTTTTATGTTTAGTTTATAAATTAGATTCGTGTCCGGGTGTTTAGAGTGCCCTAAACACATTTTGCAAGTTATGCATACCGTAAGCTGATTAATTTCAAAATATTGGAAAAAAAGCAGACTATAAAAAGCACCGTGAAAATACCATTGCAATAAATTTGTGAAATTAAATTAAATGAGTTCTAGTTCCACTTTACTATTCCACCTTAGTGTAAAAAAAAACTGAAATGACCGTTATAGATGTCGCTAGTAGCTTGCATACTTTATCATTTTGCGTTGTGTACTTTTGAGTTCTATAGATAGTCGTACAGGCACCGACTAGTTGAGAGAGTAATAATGAAATATTACTTTTTTTTTTGAGGCATGTTGTTTAGAAGTACGGTAAAACAAATACGCTTAGATTTAAAAAGATGAAGACATTTGATGATATGTTTGTTAAAGACAACGTAGAATACAAAAAATACATACTTAAATATTTATCAATTACCTAAATATTTCAAACAAAAAAAAAGATTTTAGTTTTTTCGTATAAAGAATAAGCATTTTAAGTGTTCTACCAAAATGGTAGAAAAAAAAACAATTTCATAAAGGTACCAGCGTTCTTCTAAATAACATAGTCTATATCAAAACACTGTATATAAATAGTGTGTCCCCGAATTCCTGAACATGTCGCCGTTTACATAACGTACTGCTATACTTGATCCCTCTTACAAACAAAAATAGGGTTAGGAGGGGTTAAGTAATGCTGGGCACTGATTGTACCTATATATTAACTGTTTGCTGGTTTTCCTTTCCATTGCGTGCGTGTGCTGTGATAACATATCAGGAACCGAAGAAATCCATCAAGGTGAGATGTTTTACTAATTTTGTTTAGACTTTAGTTTCGAATATACAGAATATTTGAAAAAATATAGGCATACAAAAATAAATAGACCAACGAGAATAAATAGATCCTACTAAAAGTAAGAAGAAATAAACTTACGCTCGTTTAAACTAAACACACGGACATCTTTGTTCTGCTTTTTGTAAGCAAGCTTTAAATGATTGGTAAGGTACTTAGGGGAAAAATTGTTTTGAGTTTGTAGTGAAAATAGGTTTGATATAATGTCTTTAAATACCTGCCTATGGTCTATGGTCCTAGGTGAAAAAAGTCTTTTGTGCAAAAAAAAATAATGTAGATAACAATTTTAGTGCTTTTAGTTCATAATATGATGTTGTCTGCTAAGATTCGCTCTGCGTTAGAACTTAACGCTTAGAGTAGCATAAGGCGCTACAAAGTCTAGTTTAAAACTAAGTTGTATGTAAGTTAATTATCCTAAGCATGATCATTTTATACTGGGAGATATTTTGTGACATGAAATCCTTATTAGTCTGTGGTCAACACCATTTTATATTGACTCATCCTAAACTACTAATGGAATCTTTACATTACATTCAACTACACATGCAGCCAGTGAATATTGGTTTTTAAACCATTGAAAAATATAATTATTATTAACAAGCCTCACGTTTAGAAACAAAACAAAAAAAAAGTTTTTAAAGAAACAAAACGATTTCTTTTTCTTATCTGTCAACGTCACTGTCACATAAAATCTCCCAAAACCCCGTGTGCTGTGTTGCCATACTAACCCCGCAAAAAATCTACCCAAAAAGATGGAAATAACCGACTCGGGGAAATTCATCGAAGTGGAAAGAGCCGAAGCGGAATCCGAAGAACCTCAAGAGAGTGACACGTTCGATGAGAGTGAGAATGAGATAAATAATATGCCGGTCACTGTCAGTCCTACTGCTTCTCCCGGAAAGACGGTGAGAATTAAGGAGAACGGTGCGAAAACTAACGGCGATACCGAGGTAAAGTATATTGTTTGTGGTTTTTCTACCTTATTTTCAGTACTAAAATGAATAAATAATACTAATTTTCCTGTTTTTTTTGTGCACAGATTTTGGTAGATCAGTAATTTCTATAAACTATGTATTGAAACTTTTTTGATCGATTTTTTTGAGTTTAAAGATATTTATAATGGGGTTTTATATATTTATTTCTCACTTTTATACAACGCCCAATAAAACTCCACTTTGCTATTATGTGTTTATTCGATATTACACGATTTATAATTTTCTTCCCTCCTCTAGTTTGGTTGTACAATCAGTGTCATACCTACCTGATACCTTTTCTTTTAGTAGAATATTTCACCAATGAAAATGAACACAATCAATAACTCATCTAAACCGCGAGCTGTCAGTGTCATTATTCCTTCGCAAATATGACATTGACAGCTGTCAAACGCAATTTAATTCGCCGTTCGCTTCATTATGTGAAATTCGCCCTAAGAGTAAGAGGGGTCAGGTACTGCTGGGCACTGACTGTACCTATACGGTTGTTAAAGTCTCAATTCAAATAAAATCGTTGTCCTTTCAGCAGGGTGACTACGTACACCAGCAGAATGAGAACGTCCCACCGGAGCCCGCGCCTCGCAAGAGGAGAAGGGACTTCTTTGGAACCATTAAGAGAAGGTAAGCTTACTCTTAGAAAACGGGCCTGTAGGAATTTGGTATTTAGTGGAAACAAACTGAAACTGTAGACCATCCATCTTAGATTAATTATCTTCATACAACTCTTCATTTACCAGTCTAAAGCTATTTTGTCATCCAGTCAATCAATAGTACATTTTGATTTAGGTGGGGAAATTTTGTTATTGCAGTCGGGGCGGAATTCACAACCGAGCTGCAGGCGAGGTTGTTATGAAGCCGAGAACTGCAGTAACAAAGTTTTAAAAAGTTTTAATTAATCACAAAAATATTTATATTTTATATTTATACATATTATTTCGTTTTATTATTTTATTACTTCGAAAGTGTATTGAAAAACATCATTTGATACACGTGGGCATTTGTTACTGCAGTCATGATTTTTTTAGGAAACTATGATTTAATTTTTTTTTCCACGCCTTGCTTTCACCAGGTTGAAGGAGAAGCAAAGGTATGAAGCGGCTAAACAGATATGAAATTTTTTTAATTAAAATATTTTTGAATTTACAACACAAATAAATAAATTTGTTCATAAATAATCATGTTTATTTATGGTATTCTATTCATAAACACAATTTAAATGTTCGAAAATATTTAAGCCGTAAAGACGCATAAGTAGGTATCTCTTTGCCTAGACTACAAAAAAAAACACCGCAGACGAATTGAACCAATTTTGACTTTGTTGTATCGTAATCTGTGGAAATTTTAATTTTCGGACACGTTGTAATAAATGAAAAAGATCCCCGTGTGTCTAATACATTGCATGTTGAACCTAATCATAGTGCGATAAGAGCCAGTTTTCGAGGAAGTGAATTGAAAAGTTTGTTTCCACTTTGAAGCACTTCGTTGATTTAGTAAAGTGAGACTAATTTTATGTATTTTGTTACCAGACTAGGCCGGTCCCGCACTCGCGGGGCGTCTCTGGACCTCACAGACTCGGAGCTGGAGAACCAGAGCCGTCTCCGCAGCATCAGCGCCGAGAGGAATGCACATGGTGAGCTTTTGTTAGCTTAATACAGATACCGTGACAATTTTTCAGTAAAATAAGTAAGGACTAGGACAACAGCTAACTAAGGAAATTTCTAAATATTTAAAAGAAATACCATTTGTGGATAGGTCAAACTATTTGTGTAAAGCGTGGGCCAGACTGTTGTAAACAAGCCACAGCACGCACTGTTTTAAACCGCCGGTGGAGACCGATGTGGAGCTGTGTGGAGGGCTTGTTTACAACAGTCTGGCATGGGCATAAACGTTAAACTATTTGTGTAATGGTCAAACAATTGGTGTAAAATTCAAACTTCTTGTGTAAAGGTCAAATCATTGATGTAAAGGTCAAACAATTGGTGTCAAGGTCAAGGTATTTGTGTAAAGGTTAAACAATTGGTGTAAAGGTCAAACTATTTGTGTAAAGGTCAAACAATTGGCGTACAGGTATAAGTATTTGTGTAAAGGTAAAAAAAAAAATAAAGGTGAAACTGCAATCCACTGAGAAATGAGTTTTACATTTTGTTCGTGCAATACCAACCGAAGTCCGAATAACCTAGGGTTACACTTACCAGCCTCAGGGGTTCTCTCAATCCTGCCATTTTCAGGATTCACTTGCATAGATTCAAACCTAAACACTATAAAACTGGTGGAAACCCTTTCTACACTCAAATTGAACTTCTGCAACTTCGTCCGCAAAAATTGTGATAGCTCGGCTAATTTGCATGACATAATTATAATTTAGAGCCTATGTTACTTCCTAATAATTTAGCCTTCTATTGGTGAAAAAATGGTTAGAATCGGACCCAGTAGTTTCGGAGCTTATTCGGTACAAACAAAGAAAAAAATCTTTCCTCTTTATAATATAACTATAGATTTAGTCTCAAGGAGACTTCGGAATACCTTAGAAAACTTATTTTTATTTCTTTCTAACTAATAAAACAAAAAATCTTCACCCCCAACAGAGAAAGCGCTATCCATCCCCAACAGGAACGTGTACTCAGCTGGCGCGTCGCCTGCGCAGTCTGGAGACGAGTCCCGGACATCCAGGAGGTATGATCATCATCCCAGTTCATTTTAGATATAGTGTAGCATGATTCTTCCTGGCTCTGAAACGACATTGTCAGGACGTACACGCTGTTGGAAAACATTTAGAAAAATTTCCTATGGAAAAACTAAGGCGTCGTTTCTAGTTCCGACAATGGTCATGCGGCAAGAGATCCATGGTGCACTGTACTTGGCTAGTCATTAGCAATTTCATAGTCTATAAATATGATGTTGCCTATCAGGCTCGAAGGCACCTAGAAGCCGATTTTTGCCTTCGGGAATAAGGCACTCTATACTTGGTACCAGGTAAGATGAGAATAGCGGTCATTGCCCTTTCCCTAATATCTCTTCGTACGAACCAAATCAAATAAACCATGTATCGTTTTTCATTACAAAAAATGTTGAAGTTCACGATAGATGACGATTCAAGACTTGAACAGGCTTATTTTTGGTTTTCAAAGTTAAGAAGTTTAATAAATGTAGGTGGGTCAATGACCGCTATTCTCGTCTTAACTGGCACCAACTATAGTTTCCTATACATACAGGGTGTAAGATATCGACGTGCGAACTTTTACCGTGAATTCAGTACATGTTTAGGTATTAGACTTTATCAGAGCTAAAATGTGTTGACGGTCGAAAAAGAAATCTGCTGTTCCATACATTTTCGTATTGCATTTTTGCATTTTTCACCATTTCCCTGGTTTTTTGCATTTCAGATTTTTTTAACAGACTAAAATTTTTACAATAGAAGGTCTAACTAGAGTCGCGCTGAATTCTGGTAACAGTTTACACATCAATATCCCTATAAACTCACATATATGTATTAAAAAAAAAAACTCGAATCAATAAAATCTAATCGAATGCTATGTCTTCTTAGTTCTTACCTATAGAGTGTCGTAGATTGGTGACAGTGCTCCTACTTTTGTCAAATATACAGGCACTACCGCGCTCACTAACGGTCGACCATATTTTTACCCTTATGCCTTAAGTAAATAAGGTTGAAAATTGGTCGAAAGTCAATTTGCGCGATACTAGGGTCAATTCACACCGAAAGAGCGGCGAAGGGCAGCGCAGTTTCAGTTTCATATGAATTTTAACTTTATTATCATTACCATAATACTTATTATCGCATGAGAAACTCGAACGAGTCGCGCGGATGCCCGCAGCGCCGCTCCGCCGCACCGATAAACGAGTTTCTCATGCGATAATAAGTATTATGGTAATGATAATAAAGTTAAAATTCATATGAAACTGAAACTGCGCTGCCCTTCGCCGCTCTTTCGGTGTGAATTGACCCCTGCATACATTTCAGTGTCGTGTCACTTTGTTGGTGGTTGGGAGCAAAACAGGGGTAAAAAGGACTTTCTGGAATCTATTGTCTACTTTCTTTCATTTTCATGGTTCATTCTCATCGACATAGTTTGACTGTGAGAAAAACGATCTATTAGTTTGTGTGTGGTCATTTTTAGAGTTGAAAGAGGAGATTCAGTAGGTCAAGAATATTTTCCTTCATCGAAAACAAACAAACAAACAACATACAAAGTGGAAAGGATGCCGACACTAAAACGGTTATTATGTATTCAGTAGGTACATCATTCTGATCCTTTTATGAAAAGAAATCTAGAAAAGAACTTAGAAATTTTTCGTCGGTTATTAAAGAAAACCGGCCAAGTGAGAGTTAGACTCGCGCACGAACGGTTCCGTACAGTCACAACTGCAAAAAAATCACGATTGTTGTATGGGAGCCCCTACCTGTTACCATTATTAATATCGAGCAAACAAACCCACTTAAATATTTATTTTATTCTGTTTTTCAGTATTTTTGTTATATATCGGCAACAGAAATACATCACCTATGGAAATTTCAACTGTCTATAGCTACCACGGTTTATGAGATTCAACCTGGTGACAGGCAGACAGACGAACAGTGGGTGGAGTCTTAGTAAAAGGGTCCCGTTTTTACCCTTTGGGTACGGAACCCTAAAAAATAACCGACGAAAAATTTCTATGGGGGCCTCACATAGATTCACTAATACGTAGTAGCCGTTTTCGGTGTGGGATTCCAGCCTGTATATCTTATTTTGGAACTATATTAAGATAATCTGTGTGTAGAAGTTGGGTTCTTATTGGATTAAGCTTTACAATAACCAATTGGCAAAACCCGAGCTTACAAAAATAAAACGTATATAAAGAATGTTTGGGTTATTCCTAAAAAACGTAGATGCTTGGCAAGACTACATTATTTCTAATTTTTAACAACATTTTACTCTTAAGTTATACATTTATAGATATAATACTAATTTCACCGCTTAACTAAAATAATGCTGTCTTGCCATAGTATTTTTGATATAATTTAGAGTATGGCAACATCGACACTAATAAAAGATTTTTCTCTTTTTTCCATCTGTCAACACTCACAATGCGCTGGGGGTAATGGCACTCTGCAATCTGGTAACACTGGTTTTTCATACTAAACTTTTTTACATTATCAACATTTTACATTGTATGCGTGAATGAAAATGCTTGATTTTGTTATTATTATGTCTTGGTCTATGCTTTTGCACTATTTGATTTCTTTCTTGTTTTTTTATTTCTATTTTCTCCCATAAATTCCTTACTTAATCTTTTCAAAATCATATTTTATTTTGGCGTCTTTTAAAACTACCTATATTTTTGTCCTATTTAATATACCAACCAATGTCCTACACTATACCTACCTTGCATGAAAACCCTCCAATTCACACACCACCTTCGAGAAAAAAAAATTAAACCCGAAAGGTCATCTCTCAGCGAGGCCTCCGGATTCAGTACAGCATCAGCCAGGACCTTCATCCACGAGGCTTCGACCCTGGTCTTGGAGACCATAGAAGCTGGCATCAAGAAGCACTACCTGGTGCCTCTGACTATTGCCCAGAGGTCCAGGTGGAGGCGGAAGGGGATCAAACTGCATATTTATAATGAGCATACTTTTATTGCAAAACATCTTAGTGGGTGAGTTATTGTTTCTATATTTATTTAAGATTTGTGTTATCCCATCAACCTACAGGTAGCAACAATTCTTGGAATTGACCTCAGGTCAGCTTGGCTCAAACAAAGAGAGGTCTATACCCAGCATGTGGGTGAAGTCGGGTGGTGGATAATGTTGACCTCACGTTAACAGAAAAGGTTTTCTCTTAGAGTCGAACGACTAAAAAACAACAAACCATACATCAGCTTACAACATTCTTACTCTAAGGATCGGCGTCCTCTCTGGGAGACGTGGGCCACGATCCACCACGGGGTTCCAATGCAGGTTGGTAGATGACGCATGTCTTCAAAGTTTTGGTTCTGGGTTCGAACCCCAGAGTAGCCGTGGGCCACGGCAAAAATCGGGGCGATATCAGAATAAAGAAAAAAAGAAAACATATTTATTCGTCGCAAGGACATGACCGTCGCGCGCCGCCGCAGCCGCCGCGCTGCCGACTATCACTGGGTTACCACTGCTCCGAAATCTAATATCACTGCTAATTATTGTATAACGAACAGAGCCGTCTCATTTGGTCAGCGCTGCGATCAAAAACATTCATCATCATTTTAATCCCCTCATTCTACTTATTCCAGTGGCACAGTATGCGAGGTATGCACCAAGACTATAGCGCGAAGGCTCGGCAAGCAGGGCTACGAATGCCGCGACTGCATGCTGCGCTGTCACAAACACTGCCACGTGAAGGTCGCCACCAACTGTCCCCGCTCCACAGTGCACAATATGGAGCTGTGAGTGACCACTTTATACAGCATTTACACGACATAATCATTCTGTGTAGGTTTAGGAAATAACTCTACTTATCGACGCAGCATCGGCTAAACCGACTAGAAAAAACTTAACAAAAGCGTCTCGATACCACGTCGTATTATTTAACAAACAGACAAAGCTCTTTCCGACATTTTCAAGCAATGGTCTTCTGATCTGCATCGATAAGACGCGTTGTAAGTGCCTTATGACCAGGGACAGAAATAGTTAATACAAACTGAATTACAGGTTCAATAAAGTATCATAACATCTACGTAGTGCTAGTTTCTAGACGCTATAGTTTTATAGAAAGTGTGTTTGCTCATAGCACACTCTTTTCTGCGTCAGTAACGCAAAGTAGAAGTTATCGAAAAACTAAAGCTACAAACAAGGATTGGTTGCTTCTGAAGATAGAAGAGCAGCGTGGAGAAAGATTTTATATCGTTAATGTTTAGATTCAATAAACTGACTACTATTTTATACAAATCAATTCATCAACATTTCACCCAAATTATGTACCATTTTACTAGAAAATTTATTAACAGGCAACACTAATGCAAAAAAAGTCCCGTAATAAAACCATTTATATTTTTCATTTTTTGTGTGAAATGAAATGAACTTATCGCCAATACGGTAAGTGATTAGTTGTAATTGTTTTTTTTTTTTTACAAAGTATATTGTAATCAGTTCTTAAGTTTAGGTAGTCACGAAATAATTACCCACTATACAAATTTTACAAATATTTTTCAGTTAAGTTAACCTCAGCAATAACGAAAAAGTTAACCAGGGAAGCAATAATATTATTTAAATCATGACTGATATTTTGAATATTTTTTTTTAATAAAAACTTTTTTGGCTCCAAAGAGATATACATGTCTTAGTTTGGCTCCCTGATTGACTTTTATAGGTTTTCACTTTTAATCTTTTATAATACTTTAAATACACTTTGATGTTTTATAGTCCTCCTATTCTGTTCGAGGACCAGTAAAGTTTCAAGGTGTGTAATATTAAAATAATAATTAAGAATTTGTTCCAGTACGCTTGATATTTTAATAATATCAAAACACTGCACTCATCCATGCTAGAGGAGAAATCAAACATATTTTTAATATCTCAATTGCTTGGACGGACGAATAAATCCCTAGGAATGTGCTAGCAACATATACTATGCCAAATTATAGTCATTCACTAATTTGTAATCTGTGTCGCTTAACTTCAAACTCGGATAAATCCAATTCTGAGATTTTTTAAGATTTTGGTATCCAAAGGAAAGGAAAAAAATGCTTTTAAACAATTTTATCAGTTGTGTATAAATCCGCATGGTTCTTGAGAAATAAACCGTCAAAATCATAATATTTTATCTAAGTCAGATAGATGAGACAGTTTTTTTCAAATGTAGTTAAGTCCATGAGAGCCAATCAGCTTATAACGTTTGTTCAATATGGCCGTCAGACGACGTAAACTTTGCGACAGTAGCACCGCTTTTTTACTGTTTGTTTCTATTATTTATATGATTCCATGGATAATTCTATTAAAATTGTGTCACCAAGTAAAGCCCGCAAGGGGCCTAAAATAAAACTACTAAATAACTTTAACTATTACATTCCATTAAATCAAATGAAGGTAAATCCAAACCATTTTTGAATAATACTGAATTTGTTAGACAGGATCGTTTTCTTCAATAATGTTGCCATAATAAACAAAATACTGCCTTTTAATTCATGGAATTAAGGCTATTATCACTTTTTCTTAAATATCTTATAAGAGGGTAGAGTGGATTTATCAGAGTTTGAAGTTAAGCGACACATTACACTGGACACAAATTTGAAAAATGAAACAAAAACTGAATTTGAATATTGCAAAAAAATATCTCATTGTTTTTGTTTTTTATTTAACTAAGACATTGTATTGGTGTTCTTTTATATTCATAATCTGATAAAATTTAAAAAAGAAAGGTTAAGCCTGTTATTGGTTTAAATATGACACTGAATGTACTCTTACAAGACCTTACCACATTTTATAAACACAATTCTTATGAGTTTCATAACATATGTAGATACACTAGTTCAGTAAATATTACATTATTCTATTTAGGTATATTTTTACTCGAAACATAAGCTGCTAATGCTGCCTTTTATAATTAAGTATTCAAAATTAGATGAAAAAATGCTTATGGCCTTCGAACTTCCATAATATTTTACACTTTTATCAGAGATGTTTTACCTAAATATTATCCTTGTAAAAATGTATCTTAAATTAGATATTAACAAAAGCTTTCTGATAAAAGTTAAAATATGCATTTTACAGTATACTTACACGCAATTACCTACCTACTTAGTCATATTTAACATTTATAACTGACCAAAAATTACATGACTAAAATCAAAAAGATTAAAGATTTTTATGTAGTTTATTTTGTAATTTAATTTGCTTATTCACAATGAACAATAAAATCGCCTGTGTAATGATTGTTTTACTTAAGTGAAGTTAAAGTAATTTTATAGCTCTCTGAACTCGGGCACTTATTTTAAATTATAAATGTTTGTTAAAGAAATTTCTGTATATTTTTGGTCGGCTCATATAACTGATCTCATCTATGCTGTATTGCTTATATGTATTTTTATTTTTAACGCTGCCAAAGGTCCCATTCCCATAGCTTTGGAAATGGAAGGTACTCGTTTAGTTACTATCATTTTTAAATGTTTCTATAGCTGTCACTAGCTCATGTTTTCGGGTTTTTGAAAGAAAAAAAAATGTTCTTATTAAAAAAGAAAACAGTAAAATAAGTTAATTAATGTTTTTTTTTAAGTATGGCAACATTCAAAAGCCCGAACGTATGTTTTATTATTTTTGAGGCTGGCAATAACGCGCGCCATATATTCTATTAGTCACAACTTTCATGAAATATCAATAACCTGAATAAGCACAGAAAATTGGATTGGAACTATTGGATATCACCAAAACTAAAATTAGCACTAAACATTTTGTAATATCCATACATTTTCATGAAAAATCACTAGTTTGCTTGGCTTTTATAATGTATGTATTCACTATCATATCAAATAAAAAAATCATGATAGTTTTACCTCGAAACAAAATAGGGTATTTAGAGGTTATCTTTAATTATGAATTCATACAAATATTTTGTATTATTATGTTCGTGAACTTTTTATTGTTGTTTATTTTTTATCTACACTGGTCCGCTAGAACATCCAATCACTGAAGGCGAATTTCACCAAGGGGACTACACGCGATCAACGTTCAATTTAAGATAAACGCTATTTAATAGCTGTCAGCGTCAATTCCATAGCAATTATGACACTGACAGCTCTTGAGCGTGGGTTTAGATTGTGCTGTTCGTGTTCAGTTTCATTGGAGAAGCTCGCTTTTATTTAAAAGCGAGCTTCCCCAATGACACTGACTGACTGACTGTTTATCGTTAAACGTATTTACGTTTAACGATAAACATCGTTCTGTTTCCATTAATTGTTTGACGATGACAGAGACACAATGATGTTTTAGTTAAACGTTAAACACATTTAGTTAGATGTGGTGCAAGGGGCATTTAAAAATTATAATTATATGAAAAAAAAATAGTAAAAAGTGTAGATAAATAATGGAGAGTAAAAATTATATGTGTGTATTTGTTATATTATTATTTATTTATTATGTATTAACATAAGAAAATACTATTTTTCTAGATCCATGCTCCCTGTGTTAAGTGAATAGTCAAGCTAAGCGAGAAGACTGCAAGAAAAAATATAAAAAATACAAAAAAAAAATAACAAGCAATATTCACTCAGGTTCTTTAAAACTATTGAAGTTTGTAGTCGTCAATATTTAATTTTCTTTGCGTTTTCGTGTGTTTTGCATGGCGTTTTATCTATTATTTTGCATTAAAAGAAAAAGCTCACAGAACGAAGCTCTTGTTTCTTTTCGTGATTTTTAGAAGTACGCATGGTTTTTTAATAATTCCTATTTATGTAGATAACACACTTTTTATTATATACACACTTGTATTTATTTTAAAAAATGCGATAAAATCTTTTTCGCTGAAGGAAAATGTTGCAATAAAATTTCGCTTCATTTATTTTATAAATATTTTTAAGAGATGCGAATAATTTATCTTATATGTATTTATTTGCTCTATATTTAATGTCGTTTGCATGCCGTATAAATGTATTGCTGTACAAGGATCTTTTGACGCGTGGTTAAAATCGGAACTAACATCGCATTTCACAAAAAAAAAAAAAAAAACAAACAGCGCCCCTCTATCAGTGCCAAAAGATCCATGTCGCGTGTATATTGTTTTGTTGTAGTAAATAAATTTTAGCCCGAAATTATATATTTTGTTTACAGAAGAGGTGTTACTTTGGCTGAAGTGCGCAGATAATAAAACATTGGATAAATATACAAAATAGTAGGTATATTGTAGTTAATTTTACATTATTCATTGGGAACGGTCATATCTTCAGCTAATATACCACCTACTTCTAAAATATACGTTTTCTTTTTCTTTTATTTAAGTTTTTAACGTTTTTTTTTCTTTCCAGGACTTACATCGCATCTCCGTACACAGACAAAAACATAAGGATGTTGTGATAATACCTACATAAAAAAGCTTACGAAATGCACAAATGCATCTTTTTTCAAAAATCTACTTAAATTATTAAAAATAAGTACAACACCTATGTACCCTGCTGACATATTATACAATATATAGGCTTTTTTACATATATTTATATGAAAAAATGAAGTTTTAAATTAGTGTTTAAGTAAATCGTAGGATTTCTAAGCGTCGCGTCGCTGACTATTTAAAATCTTAAACATGTTACCCGCTTAAATATGTCACTGTTTGAAAATGTTTTATTCAGATGTAATGGAATAAAGACAAAATATATTATAATAATAGTAAAAAATATACTGTTGAATGATTAATTGACATAAGGTTGACAGCTTTGACAGTTAAAATGGCCAACTGTTGTGCCGCTTCCGTCTGAGTAAACTAACTTCCCTTGGCGTTAAATTTTTAGAATTAGTTTAGGTATCGCTAGAGCCCACCATCAAAGCCAATTTCGAAGCAAAATATTAGATTTCATTATCTCATAATTATATTAAAGAAAATGTCAGCCAAAAATTAAGAATTTCACACAAAATTTTCTACCTCATTTCTTCAAAGTTACGACAATATTTAAAAGAATTTATAGTTACCATTATTTGTTTTTTTTGTTGTTGACAACACTGAATGTTTTATTTAAAAATGAAATTGTATAACTCGAAATATTTATTTTTTAGTTTTAAATAAATGTGCTTTTTCGCACAAAATTGTGATCTGTAATCGTCGAATGTGCAATAAGTCTAATATTTAATAATAAACACGCGCTTTGAGCTTTCAAATTTATACCTTACTATCTTAGAAATTAATATTTGGCCATAACTTGACAGTGACCACCTAGTAGTTTTTGGAATTGTTATTACTGGAGATTGAAATATATAAAAAAAAGAAAAAGCGGAAAACCTAATGTCAGAATCGACTAAATACTCTTTTGTAAAGTAACATAATTACTTGCATCTATCTCTTTCCTAACTATGTTCTAACCAGATACAGCTGAATACCAGTATTTCACATGGAGCGACAGCCTATCCGACCCCCACAACCCAGTTACTAAGTAATATTACAATTACCTTAGTAAGGCTAGCTAAAACCCTAAAAAATGAAACGAGGACCATTTAAAAACATGATTATCTCATTCTCCAGTAATAATATAGAATTTTCTCGTCGTATGTTAGAACTATAAGAACGCGTAATGTTGATTTTTGTTAATTAGTGTGACTGATTGTAATGTCGTGCTACAAATATTTTGTGCCTTAGTTTCCCTCCCGGCCGATCAAGGCAAAAACTAAGTCTAGGCTAGACTCAATATGGTACTAAATATGGACTACGATAATCGACTGATCGAGATCTAACTTATCTATGGGGGCGGCAAAACACAGAACTAAAATAAATTTACCAAGTTTGACATACCGACGCATTTTTTCTTGACAAGCAGCGCCACCTTGAACTGCACAGTTAAAGTGGTCATACGATATCTCAGCTAAACCACGTCACTTATTAAAGTTTATAGATCTCGGCCTAAACTCAACTGCTAGGGATTTTTAGTTGATTATTATTGCCAGGTGTGCCTAATACATCTTTTTTTTAATCGACTAAGTTTTTATACAAATGGTCTAAGCAATATCGAATATTATACAATTTAGTTTAATTTTTATGAATCCTAGTCGATAGTGTTTTTCTTAGAGCCCAGTACATAATATTTGTAGCAAAAAATGTTTTTTTTTTTAAGTTAAAAGGAAGGTTCATATTAATTAATACGTCATGACAAACCTGTGTATCGTTGTATACTAAGATTGTTAACGCATAATGTTTTATGTGGGTCCGTGTAGAAAATATACTATAATAATTATTATTTATAAATGTTGCGCTATTGTGTTCTATGTAATTTTATTTTTCCTCTTTTTTAATAAAATGCCTTTTTTTCATGTGTTTTTTTTTAATAATAACCCTAGTGTCACCCGCCACACTGTTCCCAAACCACTGTTACTCCTGAAAGCCAGAATCAACATTGGCCAACCACCAGAAAAGCGCCGAGACAATGAAGTTCGACGAAGTCCCAGAGAAACAATTTGAGTAACTGTCTTGGATCGCGTAACGACATTAATCAGAAAAGTATAGCGGAGTAGGAAAACCATAACGTCCACTTCCCTCTATATCAGCAGGAGACAGAACGAAACCAGGCCAATAGGTACAAAGGGAAGTTTACAACTGGGATAAGCTTTTCCTACAGGACAGCAGCCCGCAACCAGGAACACTAGTAATGTTGTAGGATAATGGTTACAAGCACCATTATTGCATAATGACGGGTACCGGGTTCGATTCCCAGTGTTTTTTCCGACAGGAATTAGTAGAAGCCAACGCTAGGAACGTTGGTGTAGGCAATGATCGCCAGCTTGACTGCTGAAGGGCCTTGGGTTTGATTCCCCGGACAGGCAGTGTTATTGGGTTTTTCCTCAGTAGCAGCTTAGAGTTAGGAAGTTGTTTTACGGGCTTCTTTTCTAGAATTATCCCATAGGAACGTATTACTGGTATAAAAAGGATCCTATCTATGTCTCTACATGTGTGCCATATTGAAAACCGTTGCAGCTGTTAAGAGTCCTAAGAGTCCCATAGTCCGTTTTTTTCGCAAATTTTTGATTTTTACTTCCTGGATCAAATTATTTCGATCGGCATACACGAGTCGATAATAATAGCGATCTCCGGACGATTGTCGATTGTTATTGACGAAAATTAAAGACGAGACTGAGTAGCGAGCTGAATTGGCGCAAAATTATAGTAGTTGAATTTTGTTGATTGTAATTTTGTCTTATTATATTGACAAACAAAATCTAATGAAACGTATTCATTGTAGATCGAAGTTTTATATCATATTAATTTATTTGATAAAATTGCGTTTATTTGGAATATAATGAACGCTGAATCAAGACATTTATGGCTTAAATTACGCTTTCTTTACGATTTTCTCCGTGAAAACTCAAGGAATTTAAAGAAATTCTAGAACTCCAATAAACAAGTAAAACATTCAACTTATCTTTCAGTAATTATAGCTTTTATAAGAATTGAATCTAACAATGTGAATTTGAGCGTCGCCGACGATTTTTCTTGCAAACCGAGTTCGTAGAAGAATAAAAAATTCTTAAGCAAATAATATATAATTACTACTGCTGAAAATTACTGCGTCTAAAATCATGAATTTGCGTAAAAAATGTAATAGAACTCTTAAGGGTGAAGGTGTGTAAAGGTAAAACGCAGTCAGATAGTTACTTTCGTATTTACGATATACAGGGTGTAAAGACTTCACGAAGCCGAAAGGCACTTGTTCTTCTCATGATTGCGATCATTTTTTTTGTTCTGGACCAAAACTTCAAGTATTATAGAAGGACAAAAGAGGACAAAGACACAAAGCAAAAAACAAAGGCACGAAGTTACAATTTTTTCATTACTTTGTAATGTTGTAACTTTACTTTAAATACCTCCATGACCCTTGTACTATTGAATATATGCCCATCAGCAAAATGTTTTGAATGTCACATTACACGTCACATTGAATCCTACCGTAGGTAAACCGAGATTTACACCCCGAAAAGTCGTTTCCCAGCAATGATCTTAAAAGGGTCCGCTTACACCTTATATATTTCTGTCTGGGATGTGTAAGTACTTAGTTCATCAAGTATGTATAAAGAAGAGAGGTCTAAATTAAACATAGACTCAAAACGAACAATAAAAACGCTCATAATAATTGATTTATCCGTTTATTGACGCCAGCGTTTATGTACATTTACAACAAGCTACCTCCCGCATACCGTTCCGTACCTCTTATATATATTACTTATTATATACCTTTTATATGCCACAGACAAACAATCGACGCTTAGGTACTTTACTTTAGATTAAATTCACTAAGTTTTATAAATATACTGATAGAAAAAAAAACGTATGAAACAGTACAAAACTAATAGCTAAGAAAAAAGCTTTGCTAAAAGTATAAAAAGAGTTTTTTTTTTGTATAAAATGTCAGCTAAATTAGAGATAAATTTTGTGCTCTTCTAGGTCGCTTTATGTCTTATGGATTGGCAGTGTCAGGAGAAACAAATAAATACACATACATTGATGATTGAAACATAGAGCTACCATTTCTTAACACAGCACCGTATGATGAGCTTGTGCCGATAAAAAATACTTAAACATATCAGGCCTACTATACCGGCTTGAATTGTTTTAATATATCGATTAATATAAAGATTGACTAAGAATAAGAAAAAAAAGGTAGGAAAATAAATAAAAAAAAAGATACGATCACAAAAAATATAATTCGTTACCAAAAAATTCTATTTACACGATGTGACTTGAACATAGATACATTACAACGAGTTATGGTAACCTACTCCTAGCGACAATACATATATACTTGAGAGATTATGTCTCAATAAATTACACAGAACTTTCTTTCAATATACATGCTGTAAGATGTGAAAAATATACCTTAGAAAACACAAAAGTAAAAAAAAACTAAGAAATGTTTTTTCTTATATTATGTATTTTTTATTATCAAACTACAGTGCCTAGGCCTTACTAATCATGTCTTTTTTTCTCTTTCGCATTATCTTAGTGAAAATAAATCTATTCAGTCATTCAGTGATTCTCATTTTCATTCTTGACTAAATGTTGACTTGAAATTCATTTTTATTTCATTAAAAAAAAAATGATAAAGAAAAAGAGATCTGGGCACAAGTCAAACCCACAAATTCCAGACTTATTTTTGTTATATGGCAATATTAATTACAAGTGACACTGATTTGTTGCATTTTCTAATGATTTATATTTTTCACACCTTACAGATAAATTCATCTTACATTTATTAATGCACCACAAAAAATTACTAACAAAAATATGAATTTAAGTTTATTATAAACAAAAATACTGGATAATTCTCTAAATAGTCGATTTTCTAACAGGTAGTGCTCAACACTATTGTTTTAAATTATTTATTTAATTTTTTTAGTGAAGGTATTCGTGGCTTAATATTCGTTTTAAATTTTTGGATATTTTATTACAAGATTCGATAATTCATAATAACCTAAGCTAAAAACAACTTCAAAACTAGTGCGTAAATTAGAAAATCGACTAAAACATCGGCAGTTCTCACAGAACTTTTCTATATATTTCAAATAACCACAGACACTCCTAGATAATATATAAATTATATGGAGCCAATGCATATTCACCTCTTTAACATCGCTCACTACATGGCATACATTCTTTTCAATCTTTGACATAACTGAGACCAATAATAATAAAATTAGTAACCCAACTAAAATTTGGTTAGTTTAGTTTAACATTTTAATACTTAACCTTACTTACATAGTAATATATCACTACTAATTTTTAATGTACGTTTTTTTTAGGGTATCCTTATTTTGGGCGAAAAACAATCTAAATAAAAATATTTCGCTATCGTAAATGCTTAGTCAGTCGATAACAAAAAAAAGGGAAAAAATACATGATTTGAGCACCAGTTTTTAAACTCAAATTCAATGCTTATTGCACTTTTGCTTGTCATAGTATGAATAAACTTTTTACATTATGTGTTTATAGGACAGTTTTTATTATATAAAAAGGGGTTCTTTATACATTTCAGGTCAAGTGCAGGCGACTGCGGAGTACGCAAAAGCGAACTGTCCTAATGATTAAGAAATCCCAAAAGAGGATTTTACTCCTAAGTAAAATATTTCAAAACTGATTGTCCGCATTTTTTAGTTGTTTGTGTGTTTAGTGTTATAAAATAGGCCGATTGTGGTCGGTCTTCGGCTAGTGAAACTAACAAAAAAAAACGTAATTTTCCCGGGTTTTCGCTGTCATGTCAAATTGTTCTGTCAATGGCGCTACTGTGTTTGGAGACTTCGCTTCCCAAAATATAAATAATACTTAGCAAATTGTCTACTGAATGTAGTTTCGTTTACTCCCCAATCAAAGTAGTCGCTTGACAGAAAACCCGACGAACTTAATCCGACAAACTTTGTAATCTGTAAAAAAAATAAAAATTCCAGGTTTTTATTTTTTGTGGGTTTTACACAAAACAAAGTCGTCAAATCAAATGTATAGAGGAAAGCAGAAAATTCAATTTAAATTATTGCGGAATAGAACTAAATAAGGGTTTAAATGTTGGCCACATTATTGCCGTTTCACGAACTTGACATTTTCACACAGCACCATTTAGAATGCCTCAGCCATACTGCCGTTTATGAAGATATCTGCCAATAAAAAATCCACCTTATTACTGCTTAGATAATTCCTGAAAGCTTATGTATTTGGTTGATGCTCGTCATCTGGCATTGTCATGAAACATTTCACTTATAGAAATAGTTCTAATCGTGATAGACGGATATGACAGATGCTGTCATAAATGGAATATGGCTAATTGAATTACCTTTGCTTTAAAATGACGCAGTGGAAAATGATCAATGCTCGCGAAACGACATTGTAGTAATTATGTTGCACGGCAAGAAAACGTCACTTCCACGGCTGGTGACTTATAAAAACATAGGACTGTTTAAGGCGGTCCTCTCTAAACAATCCCATTTCTTAATGCCGTTACGATAATGTTATGTAATTTTACCGTGCAATAAAATAAACGCCACACGCACTTACCACAGCGTATCTGATACAGTATACCAATTAGTCATTCAAAGCTTTTGGAGATCTTGGGCCGCGTGGCAGTTAAAGAATGACTTTGGTACACTGTTATCATGAATATGTCGTGGGAACCAATGGATTATCAATATTCTAGTTCTTATGACGAGCAACTTATGTAATTTACAGACACGGGAACAGTGTGTTGGTGATGAAAATCGATAATCTGTAATGTTGCCAACATTAAATGCACTTACGGGAATTAGTAGTAATGGTAAGCGTCGAGGACTTGTGTATGACAATGTCAAGCCAAAACCTATGAATATAGCACGTTAAAAAAGATGGAAATAAACTGTAGAGGAAGATCAAATGATACTAAAAGTATTGAAATTAAACTTTCAAAAAGTATTAAGTAAATGGAAAAATAAGAAATCGCCAAACGGAGGTTTTGGCGGCATTCAAACATTTCCATTTTCCCGTTTGAGTACGCTTCACACATTCGGCTAGCCAAATATGAAAGTGCCCATACGTAATTTTGGGAACTTAAAAAACGGCAAAATTATTGATAGCCTAACGTCCAAATGAAAGGTGAAGAAAATCAAATACTTACAGCTTAATCCGTCCTACAGAGACACAGCCAAGACTACTCGAGTTGGAAATGTCCAAAATGTCTTACAAATCCCACTTTTCAGCGAGAAACGAAGCCTTGTTACAAACTCCCTTGTTACATCAACCTCGGATGTAAGCCTCGCGCAGACAGAGGGGACATAAATATCAACGCGACCATATCCAGGAATGTGAAAACTCAACATCGTCGCCATCGATATGTACTACACAGGTTTATTTACAACGGAGATGAATATGTACATAAAACCTCCAACATCGAATTTTAGAAGACATTCTTGACATCTTACTAAAACTCGATGCTAAAGGATTGATGGATGGACTGTAGACTCCTTTTTACGGAAGCCGTGGCTAGGTGGTAACAATTTACAGGGCCCGTCACTCTGATAGCTGTATTACTTCAGTGTCACTTCAATGTGGTGGCCTGGTGAAGTGACCCCACTGAAGTAAGATTAAAGCAATAGCTATAACAGGTCATGAAGGTAGCCACGCAGATCATTACAGGTGAACTTAGTCTAATGGTGCAAAAGTAACCAGTAACCCCACGTCTTTTGGGGACCGATCTGGGTGGATTGTCAAATCATCCCATCGCCTTGTAGACGGGACCCCAGAAGAGTGCGCAGGCAACCTGCTTTAGTCGTTTATCAGCAGGATACCCACCGGGATTTCAGCAAAAAGAGCAAGGCGCTGACCGCCACCAAGTCTTTGAGCTAACTGAATGAACTATACATAGATTTGACGAAGATTGAAAGAGAACTGCTAACTGGCAACACATTCGAAACAAGTTGAAGCCTAGCCTAAATACAGGGTGAAGGTACAAAAAAAATCTGGCAACTAACAAGATCCCCAAACACTTGTACACGAAAATTTGAAGTAGAACTCCACAATTTTCGCCTTAAAACACCACCTCTTTAGCACAGCAATCTTGTCACGAGATACCGTGTCGTTTCCGGGACCCGTTCCAAAAATAGCTCCACCAGCAAGCTATGTTTCTCGACAAAAGTGTGGTACTGTTCTCCAATCTCCATGTACAAGTTTTTGAGGTCAGTCTGTTCTCTTACTTTCAGGGAAAAATACACAGACTAAAGTAAGAGGGTGGTGCTTACCCAGTCGAGGCAGGACAGCTGTGCTTTCGACAAAGCACGATGCTTTCGTCAAAGTACGTCAGTCAAGCCTCTACCACCTCATAGCCGGGTTCATCGCCTCTTACGATTCGCTTTCCTGGTGACCGGGGGGAATTGTATTCTATTCCGTCCCCCCACGGATGGGGGGCTGATGTTGATCCTCGAATTTGGTGCTATTGGAAGGTTGGACTTCGGAATATACTACTTATTAACCCTATTGTTGCTAGTTGTAATGTGAGCTTGGTGGATTTGCCAGGCGTAAATATAGTATACCGAGTCTTAGAAAAGATACGGACAAACCAAGATCTTTAAGGCCGTTTTTTTTTCTTTTATTCCGTACAAGATATTTTTGTCCCAATACTGTGTTTCCTGTCATCTGAAAGGGTTGGCAGAGACAGATATCGGTGGCATAATATACCACAACACGGGATAAGCCCTGAAACTGATTTGGTGGATGTTTGGAGACAAATTGTATTGATATCAAAGCTAGGTCGGACAGTTATACGCCGGATGGCGTGAAGACCTTGGAACTTCAGAAGCGGTTGCATGAAAGCGTTCAGTTCCTTGAAAAAGCTTTTGGGTGGAATATGTTCAAGAATGAAGATTGTAAGGTTAGGTGGTTGGTCAGTAGCATTTTCCTCTTTAATCAACCTTCAAAGATCTTTAAAAGCATCATTTAATATCTTAGTATAAACCTGTTTATCTATTTCTAAATGTCTGTAGTGAGGGCTTTAACGAAAAATACACCTAAATAAAACAGACGACTTGATCGTACTCTGTTTCTACACTATAGTTTTAAATGATTGCGGGCCTAGAACTATTCCACTACCCCTTTTAACTAGTCTGAGATCGACGAAAATGATTCAAGGCGACCGTACCAACTTTTGAACCAATATTGGCGTAGTTGTGGCAGTATTTGGATATTAGTGACGATTTCTATTGTTGTATCCGTTGTCGACAAAGCTCTATATTAACTGATGGTATATGGAATGGTGAACTTAGTTCTAGATTAAGCGTAATTTGCATTAACCTAAATCAATGAATGGTACCCTAATAACTGCCAGAATGACCTACTATATATCTTAAACCTATTCCTATGTTCTCTTTTCAGTCATTCAAAGAATTCGAAATGTTGATAAGGTGTTGCGAAGCATTCCGAAAGGGCCTATGTAAAGCTGTTGTTATGCTATTGGTACCCACCTAACTCACATAATGACCTGCTCTATAACTTAAACCTATTTAGAATCCCGATTTCGGTCATTCAAAGAATTTGGATTTTGAAAAAGGTTATGTGACGGAGCTGATGATTCGGGATGTTACAGAGCAATTCCAGAATGGCTTATGTCCAGATGTTAGTGGAGCAAGCCTCGAAGGATGTTATAGAGCAATTTTAGAAGGATAGTAATTATAAAAGGACCTATCTAAAGATGTTATGGTTCCAGGAAGACTGATGGTGTTGACTGTGACAGGCTAGGACGATAAATGGAAGGTTCGCCCCTTAGGAACTGTAAGTCAGGATGTTACAGAACAATTCCAGAAGGGCTTATGTACAGATGGTGGAAGCAAAGGGTTATGTACAGCTGATGAGATGCTATTGGTACCTAACTAACTGACAGAATGACTTAAGCCTATTTGGTTAGTATATTGCACTTGTCATTCGGTCATTCATAGAATTTTTGAAAAGGTGTTGTAAAGCATTCCAAAAGGGCCTTTGTAAAGCTGATGTGATGCTATTGGTACCCAACTAACTCACAGAATGACCTACTTAATATCTTAAACCTATTTTACTACGTTCATTTCGGTTATTTAAAGAATTCGGAATGTTAAAATGATGTTGCGGAGCATTCCAAAAGAGCATATGTACAGCTGATACGATGCTATTTGACGCCAGAAAAACTTATGTCGGAATGTTACAGAGCAATTCCAGAATGGCTTATGTCCAGATGTTAGTGGAGCAAGCCTCGAAGGATGTTTTAGAAAGGACCTATCCTAAGATGTACTGGTTCCAGGAAGATGTGATGGTGTTGACTGTGACAAACTGGGACAAAAGATGGAAAGTTCGACACCTAAGGTGCTAAATGCTACTATCACAGTATAACAGTAAGCTTATAGGTTGGCAACATAACATCGACCTCATGGTTGCAGGTTTTGAAAACTAGCTGCAACAAAGAGAAGATTGTCTCTGCGTTCCCAACCGTAGGATGTTAGCAGATGTTCCATCTCACGAAGTCTGATTGACTCTCTTATACTGTGTGTGTGTGTTTCTTACTTCAAAGTGGAAAAGAGTTGGTAGCAGTATCTTTTCCCCAATTTGAAGATTATTACAACACTGCTATAAAAGATCATACGAAGACTTCGTCAGATAAAAGTCTATACCAACCACTAGACCAAAATCAATCGATGTTATCGTAAGACCCGTCAGTAGGCATTCCGACAGATCTTAAATGACAGACACCGATTGATCTCGGTCGAGTGATCGGTAACATTTTTAAGGTACCCTTCCGAATGTGACCGCTCGCAAACCGCAGCGGCAAACGTCGCAACGACAGACTACAGTAACACGACTGGTTTCTATGTTACCGTATTTAAAACCGTCGCCTTTTCACGGTTCTTATACAGTAACAATAAACAAGTCGTGTTGGTGAAGAGTGTCAACGCTGCGATTCTTTTCTTCAGAAAAGCACCTTGAGAGGCCAAAGTTGGAAGGTCTCGTGTGCCTGTAATGACGCCGGCACCCACAACCTTCGAACCGCATCACAGCGAGGCTGCTAGCGGTTGAAATAGGCATGGTGGTAGTACTTCCCCGGGCGAGTCCTTTCACGTGGACTCTACTACTGCTTTATCAAGTTTAAAAAATGGAACCTTTCTTATTTGACGTTTCTGTCAGCCTGTCACAGGGATTTTCATGGTGGTAGCTTGGTTCCCCTACAATGAACAGTACTTTGGGGCCAATATTGGCAATTAGTTTAATTAAGTAATCGATTACTATTCTATAGACAGTTATTATTAGAATTGCCATTCTTTGTACGACTAGTCTATAAGAGTAGAGGAAGACCAAAGAAGCGATGGATGGACTGTGTCAAAGATGATATGGCTAGAAAGGAGGTGATTGCTGAGATAACGATTAATAGACAAGTGCGGAAGAAGAAGACATGCTGCGACTACCCCAAATAAATTGGTATAAGGGCAAGAAACTGATGACGATGATTATTCTATTCTTTGTACTATTAAATTCCCTGTAAAATCTGTATTGCAAGATGAACCTAATACTAATGCCTGTTTTCACAAAGCGATATTTTTTTAAATAAATGCTTGAATTGCACTATTGTAATTTCAACTCTCGGCTCAGGACGAGGGTTGAAATTTCCACCAGCACTTGTATTCAGGCATGGATGGAGCTACGTGCCGCTGAAGGAAAATCCGGCTCGAAGGACCAAGTTTAGATGCAGCTTCGTATAAACAGGCATAACAGTTTTTACTTTACTAGTACAAATCAATATTGTTCCCTGTATTTTAGAGTTCTGAACGCTTAACTGTGTCTCCGTATTTCGAATTTTGTATTTGATTTTCTTCAGAAAAGATTAAAGATAAAAAAAAAAATTGCTAAAATTATTACGTGCAGAAGCTTCTGTCTCTTAAGAAAGGAATGGCAATAGTTCAGTCGAAGCTTAAAAATAATGAAGCCTGTAAGAAGCTGTCAGTGGCAAAAGGATTTTCTTTTTCTAGATTATTACTGCTGTCTAAAATACTTTTATTTACAATTTTCAAGTGAAATTCATTTGTATAGAAACCCTCTTGTTTATTAACTAAACACCTCTGAATGTGTAAAAACGAAATTGGTATTTGGCCATCGTAAAAGTTTTTATAACAAGGGTAAATTTCACAGACCGGAATTTGATTTTAATTTGCCAAGGAAAATTAGATAACGAAACCCCTATTCTTCATACGTTATCAACATTGCAGAGAGAAGAATAAGGTTCAAATTCGAATATTTTAAAATTAAATTAAACTTTCCCTTGCACTGACAGTTCCCTTTCAGCATCAAAGTTATAAAAATATTACGATTATTTAGTCATGTTGTCATTAGGAATGTCTTAGCAAAAGTTGGGATAAATATAGCCATGTATAAATTAGCAAAAAACTAAGCATTTAGGCACCCAAACAAAGTGATTTAATAGTAACGGACTGATGAGTCTGAATTTCTGACAAATTGTCTGAACAGAGAAAGCTTTATAAAGTCGAGATCTGACTACTAGTTTACCAGAGGAATATGTTTGTAATGGGCTATGGAAATGACAAATGGTCATTCTACTTCTGTAAAGTTAAAAAAATCCAAGGATTTAATTCAATTAGATCATTTATGGACTTTTTTTTTTATTTAGGGTAATTTTGTATATTGCAAGACACTAGCATATTTAATCAGCCTATAATGTTCCCACTGCTGGGACACAGGCCTTCTCTCTATGAGAGGGAGTGGGCTGTAATCCACGCTGGCTCTGAGCGCCTTTGTAGATGTCACGTCCACCGTCCACCGTCCACCGTGTATGTCACGTTTTTTTTAACACGACATTGTTAAATATCAGATATTTATGTACATCTAGTAAAACTAGTAGTCAACTCTAAGAAAAAGACTCGATGATTGAAAAATGGAAGCAAAAAGTTGCCACTACAAAACTAAACTTTGAAAATGTTACCACTACAAAAATATGAATTATAAGAGGGATTAAAAACTTATGTTTTATGGAAGACGTTCTAATGGAAAGTTAAGGATGTCCTGGTTTCTTCTAGTGTTAGGTATAGTATAACCGGGATCAGTTTAGGTAATGAACAGTAACTGTTAGGCACAAAATTAAGTAAAGATTCGCAATAAAAGTTCTGGTTTTGCTGAATTCAACTCTTTCTTTTGTTTTCATTTTAAATTTATTTAATTTTTCCGTTCACCAATTCTATAAAATTAAAATGTTTTAAAAATTGTGCTTTCTTCCCTCGAGATTATAATGACCGTTGGCATATTACATAGGACATTAAAATCTATAATTTATGCAATTTTCGTTTGTTCTGCTATACTACTTGGAAGAACTAAAGATTTTTGTTAGTTTTTATGTCTTTTCAGCAATATTATTGCGAATCTGCCCAATCTGAATTAACTGGTTAAGTGTCCGTGTTTTTGTTAGTAATAAGAATGTCAGTGTTTTAGTATTAATGCCCATATTATTTCAGTATTTAAGGACCTGTTATATGTTTTTAGAGCCCCGAAAAGTTGTTTTGTTATATCATTGTAGGTGTTAAATCAATTAATAAATTCCTTTGGACAACAGTTACAAAGATGAATATTTCTTAATATAAATCATAGATAGGTACAAAAAAATCCTCGATTTTTTTTAAATTACTCTAATGATGTACTTATCGATAAAAAATAAATTAGTCGATTATATGTAAACGATTATTAGTCGATTTTTGACTGCTCATTACCTATTCAGTTTACATTTATTATTAATAATAGTTTACCCATAGCATAGTATGTATAATATATGTCACCTAATCTAACGTGGCGTAGTCATATACGCTTATAAGACAATAAATATAGAATAATACTAATATAACTTGACGCTAAATGGATATTACAATTATATATTTTTATATTTTATTTAAAAACGGCACGTTTTGAGTTTTATTTTTGGGGTGAAGAGTTTAAAAACGACATTAAAAAGTTAAGTAATAAAATTGTAACATGGCCGTGTTGTTAACTAAATCTAAAACCTCTGTACTTTTTTCGTATTGTATAATCATTTTTAATTACTGTTTTTTTTTTTAGTGCCCCTAAAATAAAATTCAAAAGTAACTTTAATACATGTTATACCTTATCACTACGTACATAATATACGTCTCCGAATAAATATTTTATTTAAGTATAAAATTAAAAAACACAACTGCGTTTATGCTTTCGATATTCGTGCGTTATTTATCGATTCCACCTCACGTTTTTCAAAGTGACGTTATAGACCGATTTGAACTGGCAATATTGAATATTGTGTTGCCATGTTTTATCGTTGTTTTTTTTTTAACATGTCCACACAGACCCTTGGCGGGCAACCCTAAATTACGTAATACGTCATTTTGATCACAAAAATCCGCGCCTTTATTTATGAACATATATTTTATTTCAAAATATAACCTTAAATTTATATTAAATATTAATAATAAGCACTTCGAAAGCATGATTGTAAAAAAAAAAAAGGTCGAAAATTTCAGGCCTTTGCAAAAAGAACTATTCGTAAACAATGGGTCGTGTTTCATTTATAAGTGAATAACACTGACTGGAAAATTTAAACTGTGTTTACCAACAAATAGTTACCACCTCATCTGTAGGTATAATAATCATATTAAATTCTAAAATGTAAGAAACTGGCCTAATTATAACTTCCAATAATTATAATGTCTATTAGAAAGAAACTCTGCTATTTTTCTCTAAAGTTTCTAGTCAGTGTTTCTATATATTCATCCAAATTCTACATTTCCGTACTAGGCCTGATCGCAGAGAATATTCCATGAGCAAAAAAAAAAAAAAATTCACCGAAAACACCGCTGTAAGTTTACAATACTCAATGTAAGAAGAAACCAAAACACATTAATAGGGTAGATGACAAAAAATTATAACTAGTCTGTCAGATAGATTTCCAAAAAATATTGGACACGTATCTTTTTTCACGTAAACAAAAAATGAAGACGATACAGTGCGCCGAAAACTCGTATGACGTCACATTTGAGTAAAACAATTACTCTCTCCCCAAGCAAGCCCCCACTTATGATCTTTGACACGTTTTATCTTCGTCAATTTTTATTAATTTGATAAAACAAAAAACACGTATCCAATATTTTTCGATAATCTAACTGACGGACTGAACAGAATCATATTTTTTTTTGTGAGGAATCATCCCAATTGTACTGCAATTCTGCAATCCACCTATTTCCGCTGTTTGACAAACTTCTCCTATAGGATAGATACTGGAGTATATTTGAATGACCGCTTCACTGCATCGCGTATTTCAATTATGCCGTACATACAGCTGTAGTTGTGAGGGTAGGTACATAATGTTATGTAGTACATAATATAATAAAATATGTGTTCATTCGGCGACGGGGACTAGCTTCACTCGGCGCGCCACGCGACCTTACCTGCGTGCGAACTCCGCCTTCATTGCTGGAAAGGAAAGAGATTTGTGTTCATTTTACGGTTATATTTTAATAAGATACTTGATTGTCTTTCATAACGTAATATCACGCCTGAAATCCCTGAACGGTTAGGCAGAGGCGTACCTAATAGTCCACACATGGGGCGGCTACCAACCAGCCACAAATCTAGACTTCGTGGCTGGTACTGATAAATTCGTTTTGCTTGACATGGGAAACGAACCCAGGAACCCACATTCAGCAGTAGCAGGAGGTAGCTCTATCTACACATTCGAGTGTGCTGGCACAGGCACAGGTACACTCTCTTCTCTAACTTTCGAGACGGCAATAAAGAATAAGAAGAACAAGAACAAGAATAGGCATGACGACAGTATCAAAACATTGCAAATCTATTTAGTCCGTCAGTTAGAGTATTGGAAATTAATGGACACGTATTTTTTGTTTCTGTAAATCAATGAATATTGACAAAGATACAACGCATCAACACTCGGGAGTGGGGGCTCGTGACATCAGAACTAGGTAAAAATTATACCTAGGCGTGACGTATTGAGAATTTTAAAAGCGTCATATCTTCGTCAATTTTGATTTACGTAACAAAAGAAAAAACATGTCAAATATTTTTTGATAATATAACTGACGGACTAATTAGTTTTTTTTTTTTGTCATCTCGCCTATTGTGTTGTATCCGCATCTTCAAAGCTCGTATTTTCCGTACAAGTGGGAAAATCAATCATTGGATACAGCTCCTCCAGAAAGGCAACTACGCGTTGGTGTTACTGACGATCTCACGCGGAGAGTACCTGGGTTACCGAAGTTAGATTTAATTGCGATGTAATAGGGGGCGAGACTATTGCCATCAACCTGAACCGAAATTTCTGATAGAAAAACCCAATAACACATTGCCCGACCCGAGAATCGAACCCAGGACCTCATGCTCAGGAGTCGTGCTTGCAACTACTAGACCAGCGAGGCAGTCAAACATGTAGTAAAGAATACATACCGTCAAGTATCTCCTTCTTGATCTGGTTGAGTTGCTGCCTCATCTCGCGCATCATGTCCTGCTTGAAGGCGTCCCACTCCGCCGCCGACACGCAGCCGCCGTCGTTACCGCCGTTCACTTGCTGCAAACAAATATAATGCTGGAGTTACTGAAACTAGCTCCTAGACTTCATCTGAACTTCTAAGGTATCCATATAATGGGCCAGAGAAGGATGGAAGCGTTAAGTAGCCACTTGTTGCTAAATTAAGTTGATTTCTTTATCATAATGACAGATTAAGGATGCATTCAGGCTTTCACCTGATTTTTTCATCAATGTTGGGGATGAATATTTCTTGAACTGGACTAAGAAATTCTTAAAGGGTTCATTTTGAAGTCATAAACAAATAATTGTAGACCGAAACGACCCTTAGAAGTTAGTAAGTCAGAAGCACCTACGGTCTCAAGAAACCGGACTGGGTGCAGAAGATGATACCAGTACAGAGCGCCTATAAGGGCATTACAAAAAGCACTACGGCAACATAGTACAAAAAGCACTACGGCAACATAGTACAAAAAGCACTACGGCAACATAGTACAAAAATCACTACGGCAACATAGTGCAAAAATCACTACGACAACATAGTACAAAAAGCACTAAAGCGCCATCTATGACACAAATGAAGAACTAACACCAACATTCTGAAACGCGGTATTAAAGTTATTCGAAGACCATATAGAAAAAAACCCGGCAACAACGGGCAGTGGTCGGGCAGTGGTCCACCAGACACAACACCTGGTCGGAGGACCCTCCCTTTTCTACGGAGGATGAAGAGCTTTACACCCTGTTCTTCATATCCCAATACGCCCATACCCAGCTGTGGACCGTAACCACCATCTTAAAAAGCACTAGCTGATACCCGCGGCGTCGCCCGCGTGGATGTCGGTTATCGCGATCAAAAGGAAAGCTCCCAGACGGCTAATTTTTTTCCGACACCTCCAACAAATATCATTATATTTTAGCCAATGTATACAAAAACTTGACAAATTATATACTAAAACCTTCCTCGAGAACCATTGATGAAAACAGCGTGAAAATCTGTGCAGTCGTTTTTGAGTTTATCGCGAACAGACAGACAGATGCGGCGGAGGACTTTGTTTTATAATATGTAGTGATAGTGAAACTGCGTATAACTATATCTTACCTTAAGTATAGTCTCTTCGCTGGCAGATCCGAATCTTTTGCGAACAGAGCGCGGGGACTGTGGCTGTTGCTGAGCGTTGGACTCGGAGTTAGCTGCAAGGGATTATGGTACTTATAGTAGTGGAGATAAGTGTCTATAGTTGGTGCCAGTTAAGATGAGAATGGCAGTCATTGCCCTTTCCCTAATATCTCTTCGTACGAACCAAAACAAATAAACCATGTATCGTTTTCCATTACAAAAAAAGATAAAGATCTCGATAGATGACGATTCCAGACTTGAACAGGCTTATTTTTGGTTTTGAAAGTTAAGAAGTTTAATAAATGTAGGTGGGTCAATGACCGATATTCTCATCTTAACTGGCACCAACTACAGGTGATGGTAACTGCGATAGCTGGTTTGGCTTAAAAAAATCTGCTAGAAAACAAAGTTTATTACATTTTGCAAACATGATTTTAACTACTTATATCACATGAGTAGGTCTATTAAGAAAAGAAATTAAAACTACAAAGCCATGGAAGAGGCCTTTTCCCAGCAGTGGGACAGAAAAGGGTGACAAAAAAAACTTTATAATGTTTAGCATAGCCAGGGAGAGCAATCTTATACAGGAATATTCCCACATCGAAATCAATAAAAAAAAATTGGAAAATAAAAACAAAATATTGATTTTCCCATGTCCCCTTGCACACTCGTACACAATATTTTGTTTAGGTATGCACTCGGTAAAAGTGTTCATCAGTTAATAATCAGGGAAAAAAATTGCAAGTCAGTCAGATGAGTCAGTTCAGTCCTCAAATTGGTGTAAATGTGGTGCTGTTCCACAAACAATGGGGCACTTAATATCGTGTCCTGCGTGTCCTGTTGTTTGTTCATTACAGGAACTGATGGACGCTACTGAAGGCGCCAAACTAGTAGCTCAGTTCTAAGCCGACACGACTAGATTGCCATTGACACGCTAACTTAAAGTTCTGAAAACCCCGCCTATACCGACTCGTCACAAAATAACATCTATAGTCTCCGCCAGATAAGTAAGAATTAAAGGTCATTTGCTCTTTCCTTAATTTCTCTGCGTAGGTACCCCGACAATACATTATGAATCGTTTTAGGGTTCCGTAGCCAAATGGCAAAAAACGGAACCCTTATGGATTCGTCATGTCTGTCTGTCTGTCCGTCCGTATGTCACTGTTTTTTCCGAAACTATAAGAACTATGCTGTTGAAACTTGGTAAGTAAATGTATTCTTTAAACCGCATTAAGATTTTCACACAAAAATATAAAACCACAGTAAATTTTGGGGGTTAGAACTTAGAACTGAAACTCATTTTTTTTTTCAAAACCCATACGTGTGGGGTATCTATGGATAGGTCCTTGTTTCGGGACAAGTTTAGGTCATTATTTCAGTTTTCGCAATTATGTGTTTGAATAAATGTATGCGGGTTAATGACCTTTAATTCTTACTTATCTGGCGGAGACTATAGTAGCAAATCATAGAAGCAGTGCGACTCACAAGCGTTGCCATTACATGCGGCTGGCAGGCGGTGCGGGAGTGTAGCCGAGCGCTCCCACGTCTTCATAGGAGTGTTGTTCACTGAGTTGTCCGTTGATGACTCCTGCGCAAACAAATACATTGGTTACATTTTGACGAGGAATGGAGCTCACAGAACTTATACCCGCATATTGTTGCGGTGGAAGAAAGATATCGAGTAGTTAGGAGCGTTTTCCAAACTATGTTGGAGTCGGTTTCCAGTCTTACTGGATGCAATTGAATGCCAGTATTTTACATGGACGACTGTCTATCTGACCTTCACAACCTAGTTAGTACTGGATAATACCCCTTGGTAAGTTTGGTTGTCAGACTTTTAGTGGTGAGGAATGAAATAAATAGGGTCATTTTAATTTGTTGGACATAAGTTTATCTGAAGTTACGCCAAAACACCAAGTTTCCCGCAGCATATCTGTTCTAAATGCAATAAATGCATCCATTTATTTCAGCTACACCCTCGCTATTCACAAGTTTGGAAGTCCTCGGTTGTTATCAAATAATAATAGAATATGCAACAAGTGAAAAAAAAAGGGAATTTAATTCGAGGGACTAAGTTGGATCCCGAGAGCAGCGAAGGATTTTAGAGTAGAATCCTGAGCGGAACGAGGGTTCGAGGGGCGATGGTTTTTTTTTCACGAGTTATTTACTTTACTTTTTACCATTAACTGCGAGAAAATATACAGGGTGTAAACAACCTCATCACGAAGCCGTCAACCACGCATTATGTGCATCAAACTAAGTAACTTTACGCAAAAAATATATTTCTGTGAAACGACTTTTTGTTTTGGGGTAAAACATCATGTTTTGTGGTAGAACTCAATGTAACGCACTCAAAACATTGTGCTGATGGATATATTGAATTGTACGGGGATCGTGATGGTGTTTAAAAAATCTAATATTAAAAACTTGTATTAAAAAAAAAACACTTGTCTTAAAGTTGGAATTTTGACCCCCAATATCTTCGTACCTAGAAGGTACCCAGGTATGGTGTAGAGCAAAAAAATGATCTCAATGACGAGGAGAACAAGTGCCTTTCGGCTACACCCTTACAACCTGTCGACTCGTTTCCCTTTATTACTCCGTATTCCGTGTATCAAAAGCTACTTTGTTTCCAAAGTAGCGAGGAGAAATCCTACCCCTACGTAGGATTTCTCCTCGGTTGGTATCAGTAGAACCTTAGGCACCTCAGCCCTGTCGAGATGCGCCCGGCGGCGCGCCAGGGTGCGCGCCATCTCGTTCATCATGCACGACAGCGTGGCGCCGGGCCGCACGGAGCCGCCCGACGACGACGACGAGCCCGAGTGCTCCTGGCCGCCCGGCGGAGACGCCGCCTCTGACTGACCGTTTGTTGCTTGCTGTACGGACACAATATTACTTTTGGATCAGGTTGCTCTAAGAGAAGCCTCAAACATAGGCCCCTCAACATAGACCAGCGGTCACAAATTGCGAAGGCTCTTTTTACCCGACTGCGTCAGAAGGAGGGTTATGTTTTTCGAGAGTATGTGTGTATGTTTGTATTTATAATTGTTTGGCACGCTCTGTGGCCTGAACGGCTCGATGGATTTTAGCTTCAGAGGTGTCGTTAGATTTGTATTTAATGTAAGAGTGACACTGGCCATATCAAATTAAAAAAAAAAAAAACAAAATTTCGGATTTATAAATAAATAAATATCGCTGGACATTGCACACAGCGCCATCTAGTGCCACACTAAGCAACGAGGCTTGTGTCGTGGACACCAGATAGTTGATATACTACATAGATACTTTTTTGTTTGTAAATACATAAATACATACTTATTATACATATAAGCATCCATGACTCGGAAACAAATGTCCATGCTCATCACACAAACATTTGCTTCTACCGGGATTCGAACCCGGGACCCTAAGAACGTAAGGCAGCCCCACTACCGCTGCGCCATTCGGGTCGTCAACCCATTAAACAATCTAGACTAAAATCATTGCATCCATTATGGGTTCCGACTGTTGCAGTCAATATGTCCTGTTTCCTGAACTTGTTTTTTTCTTTCAGTTTTTATTTAAAGTTATTAGTTATTTTTTACGCAGTCGAGTTTTTTTTTATTTAATCCTGTCAAAAAAGAATGGGGAAATTCAAAGAGAGTCGTCTTTATAAACAATTGAGGCAAATTATTAAGACGAATTAATTACATATTGAAAACGTTGACGTTTCAACACTCTAAGCAAAGAGATTTTTCGTCCACGTAAAACGCCTTCATAAAATTCCCACCTTGGCTTGTCTTTTCAGCCTCGCCTGCTGTAACTGCGCAGCTAGGCCGGACACGTCCTGCGCCGGCGCAGGCGCGGGCGGCGGGGGCGGGGGCGGCGGTGACGTCACGGGCGCGGCGGGGGCCGGCGCGGCGGGGGCCGGGGGGCCGCTCGGGGGCGGCGGGGGCGGCGGCGGGCCCGACGCTGTCACCGCTTGCGGCACCACGGCTTGCGTCTGCTAAGGTGTTTACATTTTCCGCTCAGTCGCTTAGTTAAACTTAGCGACTGAGCGAAAAATATAAATCTATTCTACGACTTTATTTAAAAGAAATTACAACATTTTCATTCATACAATATATACACGAACAAGCCTTTGGCGTTTCTTGGTTTTCTTATCTGCATAGACCTCCTGTTTACATATTCCTGTACTTTGACTTTTCCATTGAACCTATTCTTAATGTATTTTCAATACAATAACATACATAAATACAATATTCCATACATACACACCTCCATACCAATACTATTTACAATACAATACAATACAATACATAAATACAATAATTACATACACATACATACCATACCGATACTATTTACAACAAAAAATACATAAATACAACATTCTATACACACATACATACCAATACTATTTACAATACAATACATAAATACTACATTTCATACATACACACCAATACTATTTACAATACAATAAACAAAATCACAAAATCATCCACAACCACATGTCAACCAGCACTTGCTAATAACCACAGAGTGTATCTAATAACGTTAATAACACTCCACTCATGGGTCATGGTGTCGACGTGTCTTCTTTATCTCCTGCTGGCAGAATCATCAGCAGATTGTAGGATTTTGTGAAGAGTTGGGACCGCTTGCTGTCTTATACTCCGCAGATCTTCGAGGTGTTTACGGTAAAGTTCTTACATTAAAAAAAAACTTGTGAATAAGTTGGAACTTTGACCCCCAATATCTCCGTAACTAGAAGGTTCCCAGGTATGGTGTAGAACAAAAGAACCATCGCAATGACGGGGAGAACAAGTGCCTTTCGGCTTCGTTAGGAGTCTTTTTACATCCTTTATATCAATATATATGAACATACATGATCCATCTTCTCCCTTCCACTCTCCCCCTGGTGTAAAGCCAGGGTCTCACCGAATCGCCGAACGTTCTAAAATTACAGGGGTAATTCTTAGTCGAGTAAAATTAAAACTAACCATTGGTGGTGGTTGAGGTGCTGCAGGCGGCGTTGGCGGCGCTAAGGGACCCTGAGAAAGAAAAGTGTTACGTTAGCATTGTGATCAGGTCTTCTCTGTTAGTAATAGACAGAGGACTGTCGTCAATGTCTTTGTATTGAGTTCTATATCGATCATGTAAAAAAAATTGTCGAAGATTTCAGGGTTCGGAAGCTGAATAGCATAAAACGATAAACTGTAGGATATCGATGCAGGTGTTATCAAAGGTACACGAGAAATGGCGGCTTTGAATCTATGATAAAAGCAGGTGTCCATAGACGGCAGCGACTAAATAACATCAGGTTGAACTATTAGCCAGTTCACCAACGACATCAAAATCGAAATCACAATAGGGTAGCTGACACTATAAAACAATAATTCCCAGACACCTCTCTAAAAAAAACACTTTATTTTGGGCCTAAAACCCGATTTATTTTCAATTAATTGCCAAATTCGATTTTCAATGAATAGTCAAGTCATTGAGTTCAATAAACTGTGAAGTCACAGTTGGCTATTGCCATACAAAATTTATGAGAGAACCGCGTTTTGACAGCTCAAAAGTATCTCAATTGATTTGTGTGTCACCTACCCCATTGATGAGGTCTCCCAAGAAAAAAACCATGGGTATGTATCACTATGTATGGGACAACCTCTGGTTAGCCGTAGACCTGTATGGGAAGTGGTAGCTGATGATAAAGTACTTACGTTAGCAGGTGGCGGCAGGTTTTGATGTGGTGGTACAGGGGGCGGCGCGGGCGCTCCGGTCGCAGCGGCCGATAACGACATGTTCGGAGGCATTGGAGCACTAGACAATATGAATACAGTTAAGACTAGTATTTTGGTAGCTATGGCCGTTGGAGACGATGCTGGAATAATCTAAGTAAACCGGATGACAGAGGCTTTCGATAAGTTGTGCTGAACTTATCATCATCCGACTTTACCCACTGCTGGGTAATTGGGTATAGGGCCTCTCTTTGCTAATGCTAATCTCCTGATTCCTGTGGTGGACTAGTTCAAGTATTTGGTTGGTGATTAATAGTTCGGTATTTATCACCAGCTTAACCATTTCTATACAACGTTCAGGTTACTTTCCAGTCTACGAGTGGCCGCAGTAAAAATTTAACAATGATTCAAAAGTAGGTTAGAAGAACAGAAGGAGGAACTATGAGAAAGTCAACACAACACAAGGAAACTGTACTCCTTGCCCTGTTCCATTTAACATCATCATTGCCATTGATTGCTAAGGATAAAGCTCCTCCGCTGTGCGCCATCCATACTCTCCATGTTACTTGTACTCCTAAAGACCGTTGAAGATTTAGTCGTAAATCCTTACCTATTAGTGCGGTGATGTCCAGGCGTGGGTTGGCTGGGCTGATGCGGCAATGTGTGGTGCACGCCGTGCGGGGGTGGCGCAGGAGGGGTCGGCTGTTGCGGCTGCTGCTGCAATAGTACCGTTGTTTTGCAGAAATGGTAACCAAAGTGTGATGGAAAGAGTGTAAGAGTCAATGTCTGAGCTGAATGAAGAGATGGGAGAAGTTGAAGAGGTAAGAGCAAGTATTTGATCGCTGCAGGTGAAAGCGTTGAAGACGATGAAAGCAATTATGTTAGTGAAAAAAAGAGAAGGTTAGTGTATGGGAAGTAGAAGACGAGGCGGATTGATAAAAGTGCAAAATTGAATGAATGAATGCAATTTTAAGGAATTAATAGAATGATTGCAAGTGTAAGAATGACTGCATGTGCATGAGTTGCGGAGAATGATTGAAGTAAATAAATAAATGTGAATGTAAGTAAAATAACGTGTTTTAAAAAGAGGGCAACAAAGAAAAGAAAGTTGTAAAGAATATGAAGAAACGCCCGTCCTTGTCGCAGATGATTTCATAAGGAATACATGAAGAGGACGACTTTTATTCATGAATCCAGGCAACAGGTCACTCACACCCAAATCCATAATAAGATGTTCAGCATAATCACCCTATAGAGTACCCTATACAGCTGGGACACAGGCTTGCTAAGACTATAGACAAAATTTCAGCAGCATTGTCGTTGGTCGTCTGCCGTCGCCTTTAAAGGTGTACTTTAACAGGCTGTAATGATGTAAATATTGATGATCTTACTTGATGATGATGATGGGGCGCATGGTACTGGCTCGGGGCCGCGTGGTACTGAGGCTGCTGGTGGTTGTGGGGCGCGTGGTATTGGGGCTGCTGGAATATCGCCGCGTCCTCACGGGTCATTGTTCTGTTCAGATAACTTGGTGTTAAGGTTGCTGTACTTGAGAGCCAAGATTTATGATGGTGATCTTAATAGTAAAATGAATGATCATGGGAATTTAATAGGTGGCACGTCTAGCAGAAAAGCCAATCCACAGTGCCCCGTTAGAATTAGGTAGGTACTAGGTTTTAAATAGAAAGCTCAACTTGAAACACAGACAGTTATGAAAAGTCTCAGTAAGATATTGAAAATTAAAGTGCTTTTGGAGACAGTCACATCATTATAATATTGTATAACTGATAATAGTGCATGTGATGGCAATATCACATGCACTATTATCAGTTAAAAAAAACTCACTCAAAACTCGGCAGATGGGGTTTAGTACACCCGTATTTCGCCGCTCGAGTCCCATAAAAAAAGGGGAGGGCCTCAAGTTGAAGTCCCATGTATAGTTCGGTTCTAACTTAATGGCGTCTCGGAAGTTAGCTGCGAGTGACGGTCTGCTCAGGAAAAACGCTTTATACTTTATGGCGATTCGGAACATCTATAAAGCTGCGCAGACAACAATTTTAGGTATCAACGGGGCCCAGATGACGCATCGTTTTGTATGTATAATGCGCAGACCGTCACTTGCAGCTATCTTCCAAGCCACCTTTAAGTTTGAACCGAACTATAACAGAGGGCGACTTCGATGGACTTAGGACATATTACCTGTACCCCATATCTTCGTCGTAGGTGTGCGCGTTGTTGTGTCCGTTGTAGGGGACCGGCGGGTTTGGCGGCTGCGGCGGGGGAGGCGCTGAGTTGCCGGCGGGCTTGTTGGCCAGGATCTAGATAGACATGAAGATATTGACAGAACAGGGTAGATGACAAAAAAATATATAATTAATACGTCAGATAGATTTCCAAAAAAATTTGGACCCATTTTTTCTTTTTTCACGTAAACAAAAAAATATGACGATAGAGTGCGTCGAAAACTCGTGTGAGGTCACAAGCCCCCTGCTCATGATCTTTCACGTGTTTTATCTTCATCAAATTTTATTAATTTGATGAAACAAAAAACATTTTTTCTATTATCTAACTGACGGACTAAACAGAATCATATCTTTTTTAGTCAGGAATCATCCCTATTGCTATGAGGTTTTGTTGAAGCTTGTAGTTGAAAGGCTACTTTAGCCCCGATGACATCCCCAATTTTTATTTTGCCTTGCCCGTGTAACAGTGCTGTACCTTTAACGTTCCAATAATACCATTTTAACTAACCTCCCAATTGTCTATCTATTCAAATATTTATTCCCCTAACTTCAGATTCAAGTCCAACTTTTCAAAACATACCAGTAGCTAAGATATTATCTTCATTTGTCCAAAACTATCCAGCTCCAAGACAGATAACGATCATATCCCGTCACTAATCAATCACTAGAATCAAGTTCCATGAATACTGTTATCACCGGCATTGCTGTGTTACGGTAGAAAGATGTCTATAGGTAGCTACCAACAAGGCGACCGCCTCCTTATTTTTTTTAAACTGAACTGTCCCATTTCTAGACCTTCTCCGATTCCTACCACTTCCCTCTATATCCTGAAATCACGTCTGTTTATAAACTAATGCAAAAATATCTTCCCAAAGACTTACCTCTAGGGTATGCATCATAGCCCTGGCGAAACTGTCGGCGTCTTCTCTGCATGAGAAGTTGAGGCCGTAGACGTGTCTCGCATCCCGCCATTGGTGGAATGTGGCGGTTGCTTGGTTGTACTTGAGGCCTCGGACGATCCCACAGTTTATCACCACCTAAGAAAATAATAAAACGTCAGGAATATGCTGTAGGTCCGCGGGCCTGTGGACGGTGGGCTATGGGCTAGCTCGCCGTCCGTCCGTCTCATGACGACAGGCCGTGTCGACGCGGCGCAGGAGTGTTCCACGCGCGCCTCAAAGAGAGTCAGCAAAAAGGAAGGGGTCCGCAAGGACCGATGCCTGCCGGGGTTGCGGGACTGTTCGAAAGAGATACCGTGGCCCCGGAACACAAAGGGCGATGAAGGAACATGGATGGGTTTTAGTCAGTAAAAGTCTGACACTCCCTCCTGCTCCGCCCAGAGCGGGAGAAGTCATTTGATGATTTCCCATCCGAAAAAAAAACGAATATGCTGTAGGTACAGCATTTGAATGATGAGTTCTCCGAAGGGTTGGATATGGACCAATTCGTGCCCATACATTTGATGACGGAATGAAAATAAATGGCACAGGGTCTTCTCGCTTCATTACTAAGCTGCTGTTGTAAAAACTATTGCTTTTGTAGAAATTGCAGCATCAGAAAAATATAACTGCACAAAATTCAAATTCGACGGTCGTCATCGTCAGCTCACACTACCCCTAGGCCCCTAGGCCATATAGCCACCTACTGCTAGACATCTAGGTCTTTCCAATCGCTGATCTTTGATTCCTCTACCGGCCACGATGCGAAGAGTCTCACTCCATCAAGTCAAAGCAGTTATACTTCCTCGATAACCCTCATATAAGTCCTCTATAACCAAGTAGCAGAAGATGGAACTCAAGCAGATACTCCACTAACCTCGTGATCATTCAGCTTCCTTCCGACAACTCGGAAGGTATTGTGTTGCGTGTGGTGATAAATGTGGACCTTGGACAGTCCGGAACTGGAGCCCGAGGGCACCCAGCGCTTCAGTCCGTCATCGTACACCATCACGGAAGCCCGGGCGCTGCTTATTGATTGTTCACTGCGGGAGAAAAGACGGTGGTTAATAAAGGAAAGACTTCATAGGAACTTAATGTGGAAATTACAGGTATGAGGTCTCAGGCTATTGGAGGAGATGAAACCTTGTCATAACACTCGCAACACGTAATCTTATTTGTATTTGCTCATAATACCGCGATGATGTGGCATTAATGTGATCGGCACGAGAAATACCCGCATTTGCCGAGTCGTACCCTGCCTACCCTCTAATTATGCACCATATGTGTTGAAAATGACCGCTACGTGAAGTCTCAAGTGCATATTCCCCAAAGGTGACGAAAGAAAGTCAATATAAAGTCAATTATCTATATTTGCATAGAAATAAACGATTTAATTTCACGTAAAAAAGGTTAATTTTTTTTTTTGTATCATAGTGAAAGATCCGACAAGCCGCATACGACAACATTAATTAAAACGTAAAAGCACTAACTAATTAAAACCCAGTCTTTCAGAGTTAATAAGTAATTAATATTTCCACACGAAAACATCTCTTCATCTTATTATATATCTCCTTATGAGTAGGAAACTCGAAGGCTGTTCTTGAAACATCGCAATTCGTCAGGTATATTACGTAAAACTCCGTAGTTACATAAAAGCGTTGCTACCTACGCAAGTCCTACGTGTTTTCGTGCCTAGATAAAAGGCAAGAGTTTGTGTTTATATAAACTACATAATTTTGTACCCATATGCGGTGTTATGAAGGACAATTTATTACAGTTAAAGGGCAATTGCATGGCTTAAACATAAATAGGTAAGTCATGTTTCAACATAAACAGTGAATCGTTGGTGCACTGCACTGTGCGCTTTTGCCAAGCCCTCAGAAAATAGAAGCTTATTGTCACTGAATATTTGAAATTAGAACAAGATCGGAAAAAATGCATCTTCTGCATAGAGTAATAACAAAATAGATGCGTCAAGTCAATAAAGGGCAAATACAATAACAACCCTACAAAATAATGGATCAGGTTACATTTCCACAACTGACATACCATTACAACTACAGTCTGCCATATACTAATTTAAGAGGCAAAACCGCAGGAAATCAATAAAATTATCCTGTTAGGTATAAATAAATCTATAAATAAAGCTATAGCCCGGATGATTGACGAGGCTATAATTGGCAATATAGAGTTTTAATGAGGAATCATCGACTGTTTTCCTAATAAATCGGATCAGCATTCTTTAGTTATTAATGCTTTTGTTCAGCATCAAAATTAGCCTATAGGGTTCAGCCTAAAGTCAGTATCGTTAGGGAACCAGCTTGTCCTATATATTCGAAGACATCAGAATCATATACAGGGTGTAAACAAACTCATCACGAAGCCGTCAACCAAGCATTCTGTACATATTACAACGCTGCAAAAATTATTGCTGGTAAACGACTTTTTTATTTTGGGTGAAAAATCATGTTTTGTGGTAGAACTCAATGTAACGCACTTAAAACATTGTGCTGATGGATGGATTGAATAGTAAGGGGGTCATGGAGGTGTTTAAAAATCTTACATTAAAAACTTTTATTTAAAAAAAAAAAAACAGAAAAAAGTGAACAGTGGTCACAGTGAAGTTGAACTTCAAAAAGTTGGAACTTTGACCCCCAATATCTCCGTAACTAGAAGGATCCCAGTTATGGTCTAAAACAAAAAAATATCGCAATGACGGGGAGAACAAGTGCCTTTCGGTTTCGTTAAGAGGTTTTTTACACCCTTTATATTCGAAGACATGTGACATCTACCAACTCGCACTGGGCCCGTAGCCCATTCCCTCTTATAGAAAGGAGCCCTTTGCCCAGCAGTGGGATATTAACGGCCAATAAAAAAATTACCCTCAAACTAGAGCGTTGCTAGTTTTTTTTATAAAGCCCAAGGTATGATTACATATACTTAGTAAAAGTATCCATTACTTTCAAGACCGCTGCTTCGATTATTCCACAAATCCATTTTTGCATGTTCAAAGGCAACGTTTTTTCGAGTACTATTAAACGACTTTTGGGTAAGACTGGGAGCCGACCATAAATGAAAAAAAAGGCCATCACGATCTTTACCAAAACAGCTCAGTTACGTAAGTGATTTCGCCAAGAACGGACGTGTGGGCTGATTGCCACAGAAGGTCACATTGCTAAAATGAAACGTCTTTTTCTTAACACCGGGTGTAAGTAGGAGGTATTTAACCTAGATAATGCGCTTGCATTCAAATTGATGTAGTAAAGTAAGTACAATTTGGTGGTTTATGTAATAGCAGTGAGGCGGGCCGATAAAGGCCCGCATTTGTAATTAAAGTTAAGAGTTGATAAGAACCGGGGGGTTTAAAACTCTATCTAGCTAGAAACGGGTAATTCCAATGTTTTTTTTAACTCACATTAACTGATACGATCAATCGACTACTATAAAACAACCAATAAAATAAAGTGATCGAAAAACAAGTCTGTCAAACTCATACTCAAAGCATTTATTTCAATGGGGTTGGCCGGTGAAAGCTGAAAGCAGATGGCGCTAGCATAGTTTGTTCCCAATTTGACCAAGGAGGTCAAGCCATTTTGAAATATAAAATGACATTACCAGATTTTCTACCAATGACGATGCTTGGAACAAACTATGCTAGCGCCATTAGCTTCACAGTTGCCATCCCTAATCCCTATTAGGCACTTTTGAATGTCAAAAAAAACAATAAAAAAAGCGTAAGCTATTGTCACAAGGCATAATAACTTGTGAAAGTACCTACTGAAGTTGCCCATTCCAAAGCGTTTCAGAAAAATTAAAGTCATCTTTTAAAAGAACACTTCTTTCCCCACCTAGACTTAAGGACGGTATTGATATGCATGCTACTATTAACATCTATACTAATCCATACTAATATTATATATAAAGAATAAAGATTTGATTTTTTGTTTGTTTGTGTGTTTGTTACGATTTAACTCTAAAACTATTCGACCGATTTGAAAAATTCTTCAGCAATGGATAGCTACATTATCAGCCAGTAACATAGGCTATACTTTATACCCGTACTCCCACGGGAACGGGAACTACGCGAGTGAAACCGCGTGACGTCCGCTGGTATCAAATAGAAACAATAATACCTAGGTCAAGGTATAGGTTGCCAAATGACGAACGAGATATGAGAAACCAGATCAAAACTCAACACAACTATGAACTCATTGAACTGCGTCTCATGTCATAACAAATCGATTTCCGCCCACCTACATCAGAAGATACATTCTACCTATTCCATCACAGACGGTTCAATATTTCGACATAACTATGCATTGGATCAATTGACTACCTACAGTATCTAATATACACACATCAACACGGTCTAGGGATATTTCATACTCAATTAAATAACTCGAAAAGTACTGGCCGCATTGGAATCTTTTATACACCGATTTGTTTGTAATTTACCTCAGACTAATTCCAAATTCAAATTTTTGAAAATTCTTTTGTTTCGGTGGCATAAAAATGTCTTGATGTATAGGAGAGGGAATTTTCATTTGTGCGAAATTTAGAAAACAATACGAATTACGTTTAGTTACAGTTTTTTTTCATTTTTAAACGAAAGATAAAGTTAAAATTGAGGTATTGTAGCCATGCAACGCCGACATTTGACGAGGGCGGAGATGTTACGAGCTGTGGGAATGCTGGAAGCTGGATCTGTTCAGCGTAATGTTGCTGAGGCCATAGGGACCCATCAAAATGTAATTTCAAGATTGTGGACACGCTATCGTGCCACAGGTGAAGTAGCGGAAAGGCACCGGGGGCCAAGTCGCATCACTACCCCCAGACAAGACCGATTTTTGAAAATTACTGCGCGAGCACAACCAAATCACGGCGACTCAATTGGTCCAAAGGCTGCGAGTGGAACACCAAGTGCTTGTGAGTGACCAAACTGTAAGAAGGCGACTGCATGAAAGCAATCTACGCTCTCGTAGACCACTCCGGGTCCCACCTTTACGGAGAGGCAATCGTGGACGACGATTAGAATGGGTTCGGAACCACGTGGACTGGGGCCGTGACCAATGGTCCAATGTGCTGTTCACGGATGAATCCAGGTTCGGCTTCCATCCAGATTCACGAAGGACGCGTGTTTGGTTTGGGCAGGAATTCGTCTTGGAGGACGGACGGATCTCGTTTGGGTGCGGGGCAATATGACGGCAGAACGATACGTCCAACAGGTGCTGGGGCCCGTAATCTTGCCCCACAGAACACAAATGGGGCAAGATTTCCTGCTCATGCACGACAATGCCCGGGCACACACGGCGAGAACGGTAGCAGCTTGGTTACATACACATAATGTTAGGGCCTTAGACTGGCCTGCTCAATCTCCAGATCTAAATCCCATTGAGCATGCGTGGGATATGCTGCAAAGAAGAGCTCTGAAGGAAGTTCCTGAAAATCTGGCTACAGAAGATCAACTTTTTGCGCACCACGCGACAATATTCCGCAGCAAGACATTGACAACCTTGTTCTGAGCATGCCGAATCGTTGCCGATGTGTTATGAACATCATGGGCGCTTTCTCAGGACTACTAACTTCAAGTTTATAAACACAAATTAAATGATTTTTCTATTTTTTTCAGTTTTTACTCACAAATTAAAAGTTCATTCATATACGGTTTCCGTCTATGCCTCATTTTTTTTTCATAAAATCCTGAAATTTTAATCTATACCTTAACCATTATTAAAAAATGGTAGAATATTAAATAACGTATCTTTTAAATATATACATGTCATATAAATAATTAACACATTGATAGTAATTCGCTTTTTTTAAAATATCCCTAGACCGTGTTGATGTGTGTAAAACACTTTGCGCCCTATCAGAATACCCGCGCTGTGACTTTTTTTGTTAAATGTTACCGCACCATAATACTGAGATATTTTCCATATTTTTTTTGTTTTGTCCTGTGCGGATTCATGAATACTTTTTCTTTCTTTCTACTATTAACTTCATGTACCCTCATAGGTGTATAGTACACCCACAATTCGCCAGTATGTTTAAGTACCGGAAACGAGCCTATTGTCATCAACCGGGCACAAAACAAAACTCGCAGCTGCTACTGAAAAATTTCCAGAAATTTGCAAGTCGGGCAAAGTAAGCTGTAACGCTGAGCTTATAGTCTATCAAACCACAACGCATCTCCGACCAAAGCCAATCGATTTCCGACCACCTATACAAAATATACATCCAACTATTATTTCACCAGACGGTTCAATATTCCGACGTATGTACAGACAGGTATAATTCTACAACCCCAGCTTCCCCCTGCCTGGCGACTTAATTACTGAAAGCCAATCTGGATATAGGTGATACGTCAAACAAAAGGTATGGGGAGGGCTTTTATAGTAATTTGATCCGACTAACTATCAGGCGGATGTTTAATTAATTTAAATAGTCTTTATGGGATTTAGTGGAGCAGTATGAAGTGTGTTTGGTTTGTACTGTAATAAAGGTGCAGAATTATTGTGGCTTTTTCTTGAGTCACATTTTTATGCATATAGAGTTTTTTAATCTTTATTTAAAAAAACTTTGCGTCAGTCTACTTGCGTTGCTTACACATTCAACTTGGGATGAGAAACAAAATTAGCTTTTTAATTTCAGTGGCTCAATCAATTTCAGGGTGTTTTTTTTAACTATTAAAAGGTTTTTTTTTTTTAATATTTTTTATTACTTCTTTTTTGAAAACCATTCCGAAAATTTCAATGTAACACATTAACCGATTGAAATCTGACATTACGACAGTTACTACTAAAATATAGATCTATACTTTAAATAGGTACTGCAAAATTCACGCGTTAATTTTAACGCCGCTTTATAATTTTAGTTTGGTAAAAATTTGTGCGAAAACATTTTCGCATTCATGTAAATTTTCCGCACTAATTAAATTTTTGATTTGTTTTCTTTAATTTGTAGTTTATTTGTTATTTCACTAGGTTTACGGAAAAATAATTTAAAGTTTTAAAAACTAAATTTAATTTTAAACTAACGGCTAATACAATAAGGTTACCTCAGACGGAATAATATTAAATGATATTTAAGATAAAACCACATCGTTCTGTGTTCTCCCAGGTATTAAGCAGGCCGTATAGAATAATCAGGGTGTACGTTTTTATTCATATTGGTTGCATCAAGCTTTTGTCAATAGCAATACATTAACAAAACCAATATGCATTGCACTATTCTGTTTTTATAATTAAGTGATAGTAAGTAATTGTTTTCTAAAATATTTTGTGATCACTAGTTTCAGCGATTTAGATCCCGGAGTGAACAATCTAGACGAACAAAACTACCACAACCCCGATGTGCGTGCCATTTTGAAGCGTTGTGGAAATTGTGTCAGAAGCGTGCGCATAGCACCCCCCAGGCTCACACTATGTACGAACAAAGGCTATCCTTGCTTCGATGCGCGCGCATCAGCCGAAATTTTGAGGCGTTGTTGTGGAAATTAGGTCTAAAGCGCGCGTATAACACCACCAAAGCTCACATTATCCGCACCCGTATTTCGCCGCTCTACCGCCAGCGCCCTCCGCCTCTCTACCGTCCAGGGCGCAAAACTCACTCTCGTGCCTCCCATCCCCACTCCGCACTTCGCCCCTAAACCGATAACGCCGCTGCCCGCCGCTACCGACGAGAGCGCCAATTACTGATACTAGGACCCCACGTGGCACTCTTGTGCAAAGGTATTTTCCGAATCAGCCTGTGTGAAATTGTTCGAACTTCAGCAGTACATTTAAGCCTTTCTAAAGTTTCCTCAGAATAATAACCAAGCGGACTCATAAAAAGGACACATAGAAAGACTCACAGATGCGCGTGAAGGATTTCGCCATTTTGTGTTCAGCAAACCGGCGGAAAGAATATAGATGTGGGTACATCTATATTCTTTCTGGAAAAACACTTCGAGGTGAAAGTTAATTATTTTATTGTTCGCGACAGTTCAGTTCTTAGTTCGTATTGGACTCCGCCATCTTGGGCTACACAAAAATTTTTGAAGGAATATTACCTACTTTTTTAAAAACATTCTTAAACTCCACGCGTAACGGATTAAGCGGATCCACGATATACACAAATGCACCGATGAAAACTACGAAAGCAATGAATTCTTTTCCTGTATGCGGCATTGCAAGAATTAAGATTTATTTCGGATACTATCTCAAACGACTGCCTGCTCCCACGATCCGGGCTTAGAGTGACAATTGCCCGGGCTGACCAGCTCGGCACACCCTAGCGCGAACAAAGAACATCCCGATATCGATGCGCGCTCATCTGTGCGCCCCGGTCATGCCGCGAGGAAGCACGGCCGCCATTTTAAAACTGTTAACACACTAAAGAATTGTTAGATTAAAGTTTTCGAAGTGAATTATCAAGTGACGTGTTCTTCATTTAAATTACTGAAAAATATCAAACAAAATTCTAATACGCGTGTGTGATCTCGGACAATTTCGACTCGTTGATAGATGACCGAAAAAATAAATGTCGATTTGGAAATGGTACAGCTGAGAATGAGTTTGCATCAATCGTATTAAACCAGTCTTATTGGCGCCCAACAGATCAATGTTGGGCGCAGGATTTCCTTATTGGCGCCCAACAAAACAATGTTGGGCGCCAATAAGGTAAATTATTAAATGAAACACGAACAATCGAAGCTTGGAAGCTGCAAATTAAGTGATTAAGCAAAAAATACATACTGACCACCACATACACGCCCGGAGGAAGCTTACAGGTCTTTTCCCACGATCAAAAATATATCACCTGCATAAATGTCATGTTCACTATCACTATCTTGTTTTCTTCTCGCAAATATATAAGTAATAATACAACTAAACAGGTTGCACATTGTCTTTTTCTTATTTAATGTTCACGATCACGACACTTACTTACAATTAATAAAATTATATTCTTACAAACGAAAATTATGTTTAGGCCACTGAAGCCATAACACGGTATTGTCTGCGTCTACCCCACGTGACATCAGTCATTTTAATTTTCTGAAAGGTATATGAATGAGTTTTACATTGCAGACATTGCAGTCTGCCAGAAGCTTCGTTTCCTTGTTGCCCAGCACTTACAACTGCCATTTCGAAATGCTCATGCGTAATAATTGTATTGTTGTTTTCAGTGAGAGATCTACGCCTATTTAAATCTGTCTTCATTTGTAACTGCCCCAAACGTTTGGCTAGCTCTTTGAATTGACCTTTTTCTTTGTCCACAGGTTTTAATCGCTGCACATGGCCACGGCGGATCGCCTTTATTTTAATTCGCTTTGCCCAAGCGACAGTCATTTTGCATGTTTTCAAATTTCTTGCCGCAATCTTATGAGTCCTTGCATTAGCACAGACTGAATGGAATTGTATGTTTATCGCAGCAGCTGATTTTCGCATATTAATTAGGTAGCAGCTGCTACGTTTAGCGAATTAAATTTATTTTGAATTTAGCTTCTTGTATCACAATTGACTCTACGGCTTAGCCAAGCACAGGAAGTTATTATAAAAAATATCAGTCACTGCAGATGCGCACACTCACTACTCTATACACTTCCGAATGATCGCCCTTCTCTTTCCATCTCCCGCATTACCTAGGTCCTTACTTGGATCGAGCCCCGGCCAATATTGGATATGCGTAGTACAGGTGGGGCATGGGTCATAGCCGCCATTTTGGCAATCATCCCCGCACATTTCTTCAGCTCCCGGCCGGGGTGAATTGTGTAAAAAGAGATTAAAAAAAATTATTGTGTGATCAAAATTAAGCTGCGCTTATTTTAATCAGAAATACAAGCATACTCGCTGCGCACTTTACTTAAAAAAAATACCATGAACGATCACTACAATGCAATAAATTATCCACTAATAAATATAATCCATCGTAGTCTTAGTTCCGTACGCTATTAGCGTAACCCAAAACAAGCTGTGATATAATCACTAATAATAATAACTCATACAAAAGACACACTATGAAACAAACGAAACACCTGATCGCGGCCGAGTTCCGAGCTAGACTGTAACGCAAGTCTAGGGCTCGCGCGGCCCATGCGTCTCATCCCAGATTTATGCACATGCGTAGAAGAGCTGCTACCTATAACGGGTTATTTCAACCATGTTGTTCCGCCCACCGTCCATTTCCCAGAATTAAAATCAATGCATAAACTGCATCACAATTTAAAGAACAAAGAACTGTGGTTATCAAAACTTTACAAAATACTTAAAAAAGAAAACAAAATTACGACATCTTATACCACCTCACTGCATTTCTATTAAAAAGTAACACGTTTTCACAAATATTCACTGACAAAGAAAATTTGTATCAATTCCCATTCATGACATCTTACAGAAACCTATCATCGAGATAGACTATGTAAAATTAGGAACGTCTAAAATCACTTGATGGAACTTTATTGAAGAAGTGACATCACAATCAAAAAAGGCTTACTAATGAGTTGCAATTTTTAACAAAGAAATGTACCTTCTTAGTAAACCCCAGATTTCACATTTACCACCTTTCTGAGAGAGAGAATCCAGTCCCACAAAACGCAAGCGCCGACCCACTCAATTTGCGCCTACTTACAACCGCCTGTCTACTTATATGTATTGCATTAAAAATTTCCTGAGTTTTGGCAATCTTAAAACAAAGGCTTTGCCATTTTATTACAGTATTGCATCGAGAAAAGTAGGGAATGCAACCTCAGCCATATTATAAGCAACCGAGTCTCGTTTTTTTTATTGAGAAGTTCTTTTTTATTTTATTTGTTCCTATTACTTTTAAATTGATTGCTGCAGAAGGCTGATTTAATTTACCTAAAGAAAATGATTATAATAAAATAATAAAATTTTAAGACTGAAATTATAACCTGATGGTAAAAATGTAGTTAGCGTTTTATTTGAAAATATATATATATATATATATATATATATATTGTTGATAATCAGTACCTAAATGGAATTAATTTCATAAGCATACGTTTTCAGTAAACAATACACGATCTCGGGAGATCTTAAAGCTCGAGATCCCCCGAGACTGGGCTCTATGGTCTCGCGAGACCTATTTCGGATAGGTCTAACTGCTAAAATAAGGCGAGATTGCATTCCCTAGTAAAAACTGAGAAAAACGTGCTGCGCCGACCCCAAGTAAATAACATGGGACAACTGCAGAAAGATGATGATTGAATCGTGATTCTAGAGCGGTTTGTCTTGACCCAATTACAATAGGGTATAAAACCCATTTTTGAAAAGTGTTTCGTTTAGATTCTATAGTGCTAATGAACCACTAATTTTATTCAATCGTTAAGTGCCAAAAAAATGCATTTAAATTTACCAATTTTAAATTTCGCGCGTAATTTGACAAAAACGCTGGACGCAGTGGACGCCATATTGCTCTGTGGTCATGACGTCAGTTGGCTGGGTAAACAAATGCAGTGTTATTTGAAGATGACAGTTGACAATTTTAAGTTTACATAGCCTTATGACGTAATAACATGGCGAGTACTATAATGGTTTTATGAAACAGATTAAAAAGCTGAAACCTTTGAATTTAATTTTAAAATTTAGTTAGCTATTTTATGAACTTAAACTAACGTTTTCCGACTGCTTTTTGCCTAAGATATCTCAATAATATATTTTTAGATATTTTTCTTACATAGAGTAAAGACCCATTTATCTAGGAAGAAACCTGCATACTTTCCAGAAATCGATACGAAATACTCTTCTATGGTAACTTAGATTTTAATATCAGTACTGTATCCTGAAAAGTTCTCGAGCATTTTATCATGACCTATTTAGATTCATCTGAAAAAAAAACTGCACTTGTCCGAAATACATTAGGATACTTTTTTTCGCCTTAATCTTAGCGCTACTTCCATTGTTTTGTCTGCCAAGTTTTTAAGTAGTCTAAGCTTGACGCCGACGCTGCTTACAGCAACAGGTTCGCGGGTTTAAGTCCCGGTGAAAGATGCCAGCCATGTGTGGCAGAAAAACAAATGCGAGGTCTCCAAAAAAATGGTTTCACAAACACAGTATCTAATCATTGTCTTTAATTTAGAAAGGCAGATTTTGGTAGTCGGAACATCTGATTTTATCCAACTTATTGTTTGAAATAAAAGAAAAAACAAATTGTTCTAGAAAAAAACTAGAAATCTAATATGATATGGAAATACTTACCGAAATTCAGTTGAAAGCGCCTCCCAAACTGCACTTTTAAGCAAAAACTTGAAGGACAAAGAAAAAATCGATGAGACGTCTAAAAATAACTACATAAGTACTCAAAATGTCCTTCACTGAAAACCAACATGACAAAAAAAAAACAAAAACCGCGGCAAAATATTTTTAAAAGAAATCTCACATCTCTTACATGTTATAAAATGATCACAGATGACAGTTTGTACTTAAATTTCAAAATTTTAGAATATTGACAAGGCACAACCGTTTATCGAGGAAGGCGTCCGCGACACTAGTTGGTGCCCCCTGCATCCCGGCGGAGGCTCGAACGTGCTAGACGACGCGCGCATCGTATGATTGATTTAATGCAAGAGGGGAACCAGGTATTGCGTTTTGATTTATTTATAGTAACAAGCCAAATAGCCAGCCCGGCTAGCCGGGGCCCCGAACATGCGTACTAAGCGCTAGTTTCAGGTCTAGAAAGTTCTCAACCCCGTTGCAGCGCCGACCGCCCGCCGAGGTCGTTTATTACAGGGAGATCAATATTCTGTTGCTATGTTTATAATCGAGATGGGTACCTACTCCATTTCCTTTGTGTAAACTGATTCCATGTCAATTTGTTTCGGGGTGCTGACTAAATTAATGGCAGTTATGCATTCTAATAACTTGAATAAAGATTTGATTATGATTTAGAGAACAAAGGAATAAATACACTTTATGACGAGATAAAACTCAGAAAGTTAAACTTCGAAGTTGTTGAAGGCGACAAAGCTATAGTGTCGCTTGCCGTCGATCGTCGATCACTTGTAGCTTTCTCAAGACACTTTTCAACTGCAGAAGCTGTTCGACAGGGTACGAGTTGATTGGCATTGTTCCAAAACATCACGAACCTCCGAATCTTTTATCCTAAAACACACGCAATTTCTGTTGTACAAGAGCTTGGAAAAAAGGCAGAATGCATTAAAAAAAAAAAAAAGAATCTTTTGAAAAAGGAAGGATGATCGTATCAAAAGTGACTACTATTAAAGGAGAAGGTTGCATTATCCCAAAGGTGCTTGTAACATGAATTGGCAACATTCCAGTAAACCACGGGAGACTTGGAAGTCCCCAAGCACGTGGTTGTTTGATAACACGCAGCAAATCATACATTATTCATAGAAGCTAAGCTAGCTACAGCTTTTCGCGTTTCCATAGATTTTTTGTGTTTTCGTATCGCTAAATCTGGTTAAATAAATCGATAACGTTTTTTTTTCGCTAATAAAATAAATGCATAATTAGAAAAGCCGACAAAACATTTTCTTATATTTCCAGTCCATTTTGACCTGATAGTAGCAATCAATCGATGTTAAAACACCGCAATTAAACGTAAAAATAAATGGCAAAATGTTCTGTTCGAATCAAATCATTGCTAAACTTTAAAATATCAATACTAACTTCACCTAAACCGCTATACTAACAAAAAATCTCCAAGTAACCCAATTATCAAAAACTTACAAAAAGAATTTCAAAACGCATAACTGAGTTGTAATTGTAACACCTTATTGGCAACGTTCCATAAACCACAGGAGACTGGAACTCCCCGCACGTGGTAAATGTTTGTTTGATGCCTCGCCGAGCGCCGAGTACCGCCTGCAGCTCATAAATTATTCATACTTCACTGCTGACACCCCAGTGCGCTAGCGTTGATTCTGTTAATTAATGATAGCGACATTCGTATACATTATTGAAATAATGTTTTATTAAGTAGTATTGTGCTGATAATTGACTTACTATAAATAAATCGTTGTTAAAGTGGTATTAATGTGTTTATTATACTTTACTCATTGTAATTAATCCATTGTCCTTATGTGGACATAAAACATGGAAAACGGGTGTCAAAACATGCACTATGCCAACTATTATGTATTCTGTGACTATACTTGGATCAGTAAAGGAACTTCTCGAATACACGCCTATACCTGTGTTATAGCTCAATATTAAATTTAAAAACATTAATAAAGCTGGAATTCATGGGAATATATACAGAAATTCATGAGCAATTAAAAGTAAAACAGTAAGAGAGATCATACTGATGGTAGAAAATGCATACAAAAACAGACTGAATATCATCCAAATCGTAGACCCGCTTCATCCGAATAATATCAAGCGCCTCAAAAGGCGCTGTGCGATGCTCCCTGGAGCCCTGTATCAACCACGCCCATTTAAATAGCACATTTGTTTATAGCCGAAAGACTGATTGCAGATTTAAAAAAGAAGAAGAATTAAATTTACGGCTGGTATCAGCACTTTTGAAAGGTTAAAATTTGCCAAAAGACATCACAAAGGGGGCTGACTACTAGCCGCATGGAAGAATGAATGAATTCCTGCGCCCAAATAAATTGTGATAAAGGCAAAGGGCGGCGAGATGGCCTGGCCGCGTCTTGCGGTGGCTTGTACAAGATCCCACAAAAAGAGTACCTGCATAGCTTTTCACAAACGTTTCGATTCGACAAGTCGTATGTCTATCTTTTTTGGCATGACGAAAGCCAGCGAGATAGACATACCGATTTTCCGAATCGAAATCGAATCGAAGCGTTTGTGTATATATAAAATAGCTATGCTGGAGAGCTTTTGGAGAGGCCTTTGCTCAGCAATGTCTGAGTAAAAAAAAAGAACAAGAGAATGATGTTGGTGATCTCCAAAATCTTCCAGTGTTTGAGTTAAAGATTATTCCTTACCAGTTACCACCCAAGTGTCACAAAGCTAACAATAAGTCACTAAAGACTACAAGCCATAAAGCACGCGGTTAAACAAAGCACCTGTTAAACTCAACAAACAATAAATTATTCATGGGCCAACTCGGTCCCTAATGTGCTGTTAAACGGGGATCAGTACTAATTAATGAGGTTGCTGAAATTGTATGCTTTGGCTTATAAACTAGATCAACAGCATTATTTATTTTGTCAGACTAATTTAATTGTAATCAACAGCAAAATTAAACTAAGTATCGTTTTGTCAATCGCTGTTAGGAATAAAATACCGCGGATATATGAAACGTTATGTTCCTCGTGATTCATAAATAAATCCTAAACGCAACGTTATACAATTATACATTACTAGGTATTATTAACGTATCTGGCTTACAAAAGAAAAACTAAATCTTGGGGTAAGTAAACCTCAGATTTCGGAATTATAAGTTTTCTTTACCATTTCTCAAATCTACGCTAATTCACCCTCAATGAACTGTGTAATCAGTATCAAGCACAAATAAATAACAACGCCATCTCATCAACCCTAGAAAGACTAAATATTAATGCATGAAAGCAATCCTATGAAACTGCCAAACACGTAACTAAATTACACATAGCTCCGCTTTATGCAACGGAAGATGGCACATCCAATACATTTACAAAGTTAGTTCAATATTTCAGCAATACAACGCCATCTGATAAACCTATCAATGCAAAACAGCAACCTTGCAGAAACAACCCAACACTTCACCAAACACTGGAAGTGCATAGTGGCGCTGTCAGCAAAGAGGTCATATCAAGTACACAACCCGTTAGTTCTCTACTTCGCCACGGGCACACGGAACATAAATCAGGGAAAATCAGCACCTCCAGTTCGGAACTATGTAAACGGGCAGGCGGATGCGACGACACAGATACGCGATGCAACCCCTAGCTAGTCTGTTAACAAGTTCATAAATCATACGCCAGGTGGCGTTGTTGACGTGAAGATGCGTACTACAAGGACCGGTTTGAATGATGTAAACAGGCCCCCCTGTTTGCCCGGGCTTGTAAATGGTATTGAAAATTAAAAAGATGGCGTTAGTTTCAATTTTGGAAACTCGCGAAAAGAGCTACTTATACAGAAACGTTATGTAAAAAAAGTCTTGCTTAGAAGATTGTATGATTACGTACTTATGAGAAATGAAGGCGAAAAAAGGAAAGGAGAGGCACCATGTTATAAACAAGCTAGACAGAAAGAGCGTTGCAAACCCTGTGTACGTACTGTACTGCGTGATAAGTAGGTAAACGTTACGAATAAGGATACTATAAACCGACCATTTTGTGACCAAAATTTGCAAGTGGATTAATGTCACTCTCTCACAGAGAGGGAAAGGGCCTGCGTCCCAGCAGTGGGTAAAATATAGTTTGGTTATTTTAGTAGTCTTGTTTTTAGTGTAGTATCTCTATTTCGTTTATGTTACTGAATAAAGCGGTACCTATTCAGTAAACGTAATTTAACACAGTAAGAAATTGATTATTTGAGTTGTCACTTTTGATTGTTTCTGCTTTTTATGGATGGACTGTGTGAAGGACAATGCCTATGGCTAGTAAGGAGGTGACTGCTGAGACGTCGAGTAACAGAGAAGTATGGAAAAAGACATACTGCGCCGACCCCAAATGAATTGGAATAAGGGCAAGAGAATAGTGATGTATATGATTGTATGCAAATATGCAATTAACATTAAAATAATGATTCATAGTACCTTCGAAAACAATATAAACAGAGAGTCATCTTCAATGAAATGGCAATGAGTGGACCAGCAAATTCAATCAGGGAAAAAACAACACGCCTATTTTGTGCATGCGTTCAAGTTTTCGTGAGTGCCTTTTTTCATGATTTCCTCCTCGTATCCTTGCTTAGATCGTGTTTTAAACGACCGTATCCTCCTTTAATAAGGATCTTGCATAACGCTAATGGAAACGTGTGGTTTTCTAAATAGATGCCACGAGCAACGACTGTTTGTATTAGAAGTATTCCGTGTATAATGTTGATAGAGTTACAACTTACATCATCTTGGAATACTGATTTGAGTTTGAGTTATTTGGCAAATATAGAAGGACTGATCATGCCGTCTGTTTTGTTCAATTTTAGTAATTTTTCCATTTTAGTCAGGCAATCTTTTAGTAAGTCATTTTTACAAATCGTCAATTTATGCAGTCAATTGTCATGTCGATTGAATATGATAATATTTCAATTTTCCAACCGACATCGATTTATCACTTCCAAAAAATGTTAAAGTAACTTCAATGTTATCTGCATACGATTTTCATAAGAATAATGAGTTCCTGCAACGTCGTTCCTCAGTAACAGTCGTAACGTTTAAAATAACAAAACTACATTGTATTCTCCACAGACGACACACACAGCCCTTCACCAAACCAGTTATATTAGCACGTGTCGTCAATGACCTTAAAGGTACACCTGCCCTTCTTCCCACGGAAGCCGAAGGTCAGATGAGGGGGGGCCGATTAGCCAGGAAATACCAAGTCCAGTTGTCATGTAGATGTGTAGAAAAGTGACAAAATAAAAGCGCACAGCATCAGATCGCAAAGAGAAGATGCAAAAGTTGATACCGAGAAATACAATGGTACATTAAAGAGCTAGAAGATTATAAAGGACTAGTCAAGGGATAACAGGGATGGTAAAACCAAAGAAAGTATGTATGGAATGTGTGAGGTTATAAAAAGGACTGAATTACAAACAAACTATTTATTTCCATGCATTCCTGAAATTTTTACATAAAAATAACGCTAAATCTTTTTGAGGATGGATTATGTGAGCTATCGATTCAAATATCAGATCAGATTCAGAGCGTTCATCCAAAAAGTTGAATGACTGCTTAAAGGTTGAAGAGGGGAAGAAAACGTGTAGCACTTGCACCGACCAAAATAACTTGGGATAACAGCAGATAAGATGATTTTGATAATGGTGTCGATTCTGTTGTGCACAAACTAAACTTAATTTAGGCTATTGCTATCTTTTTCTCTCTAATAAAACGAGAAAGTGACGGACGTAATTTAGAGCTGTCAAATTTAGTTGAAACTAATATTTCCATACAAATTAAGGGTGTACGTAAAACATGTTGACTAAAAACACGGTGAACCGCAAGGCATAAACTAGTTTGACATCTTTAACTTAGTTCATAGCTATAGCCGTCCTTTTCTCGCACTGCCTTTTAGTAAAAGATAGCAATAGCCTAAATTAAGTTTAGTTTGTGTACAACAGAATCGACAGCAATGTCGCCAAAATAGGTGTTAATAAAACAAAAGCGCACAGCAACAGCAATGCGTTTAAGGAACGGTCGTATTGTGAAAATAGTCGGCGAAATGAAACAGTGGCGGGTAACGCGTTTCGCGTTTTGTGTTGACTTATCCATACTTTTTAATGTATATATTTTGTAATATTTTTCTTTTTCTATACCTACTTATGAATGAAAATGGCTATAAGAGCGAAGAAGCGATGGAAAAGGAAGCAACTGCTCATATGAGGAATAGTAGAAAAGTAGGAAAGAATATCACATGTGCGACAACCCGAAATAAGTTGGGATAAGGGCAGAAGAATGTTGAAGATGATACATATAATGGTAATGACCTTAAAGTGTGTAGGTTTTTTATCTTGAATATATCCCAGTATTTAGTTCTTAATAAAAAAAAACATAATGTGGTTAGTGGTGGATTTCCTGCAAATGACGTCAAAGTGTATGATAAAATACCACATGCCATAAAAATAGTCAGGCAATTGTACTTACAAATTACAACGAGTGAATCATAAAGGCACGACATAGAGAATCTATTTTAGTTTATATTATAGGAATAAACAACAAATAAGGATAGTCAATAATGTGTTACATAGCATACCTAAACTACATTTATTACTTGTATTTAAACTCATCCATAAAATGTATGTGTGTGTTTCTAGTATAACTCAACCGTCCTAGTCTAAAAGATAAAACATTTTAAGTTGAAGTTAAGTTACAGCAAACTAAAACAAAACAATTGAACTATAAAAACAACTAATTAGTCTAAATCCTCCGGACCATAAAAATACAATCACAGACAAAACCGTTAACAGCCAACGATACGGTCATTCCCCTGACAAACAAAAAAAAAGTTTAGCTGTAAGAACAAAACCTTTTTCTAATACCCGTCAAAAAAATTACTACGAGGAAGGCAAAAAGAAAAAAAAATCGAACCAGCTTATTATATTACACCTTTAGCAGTAAAATTAGGGATAGACAATACTATAATAGTATTATTTCGAATGCTGTAAGCCTTTCTATGTATAGGAAACATTTGATGCATGTTAAACAAAAAGTGAAAGTACTACAATTATTTCTGTGAATGCACATTAAAGCCCATAATATACGAGTCAGAACAGCCATAATAATGGTGGATAGATCGTGAATGTTACAATTCAAAACGGTCTAATGGATACATTAGAGACAGAGACTACAATTTCGAGGCAGATTTAGAAGATGATATATTGGAGGAAATATAGCTATTCAAAATAAATATTGTAACTCAGATGCATCCTGGTACGTTGTTCAAAAATGCCCACACACACTTCTGGTTTTCAGCCATATAGCCATATAGCAAAATGACATATTTAATGCCAAGTTTGACACGTTATGACGTTACACGTTTACCGACAGGAACCAGTTAGTTATTGTAAGAAGATTAACATGTTGTTCGCGTTGTCCTGTCTGTCGTAATTAGTATTATTACATGCCTTTAATGAACTTATTTCATTACTTACCAGAGAAAAATACATCAAGACAATAGAGCACAAATGTTCAGCTGCTGAACTTAAGTTTTATTGATAATGTCAATAAACTACCTACAGATGGCAGTGGAGATTTAGGCGACCGTTGCCCAGCATTTAAAAAATGAAACAAAATATAACGAATTTATTTTCACAATGCGTTAATAAAATGCCTAAGTATTCACAAACAAGATTATTTTTATCAAAACGAGAGCAACATTTACCTTATCGATCTAAATCCAACCCATCGTTATCAGAACACCAGTCAGATGATATTACGTTTCAATGAGGCTGCGCCTGGGCATAAGATCGTCGGTGTTTTGTTACAGAGGCCCTACTCTAGGGCCTCAGCCACGACCGCCATTTGTATGGGAAGACTATAACGTTGGTCGAGAAGTACGCACGAGTAATATTGATGAGAATAATGTCATTTTGGAGATTTGAGATAATGAACTTTATGACCAGTAGTTGACTATGACGGACACTCTAGATGAACTTCCATCAAAAGATGGAAGTTCATCTATGTCAATGGCAGACACAAAAGAGCGCCACCTACTACGATCTTTGCGTATTCCTTTCGCCTCTCCCACTTTCATACACGTAAGGCGGTTGGGAATACTAAGCACCTGACCTTTCTGAAGAATAGCATTTCTGAACCATGTTCAACGATTGAGTTCAGTTACACAGTTAGTAATACCCGTAGAGAACTACAGACACTGGTTGATAATGCTGATATTGTACCTAAAACTACGATAGTCTCTTGGATAGAGTAGCAATAGAAGTCAATGACGAGTTTAGTAGCAGAGGTGATATGAATAGCAGTGGACTACTACAAACACAATGGTTGTCTATATCCAAATCATATACATGCAAAAGTGCGTCGCGTTCTGCTTTGACGGCTAGACAAACACATTAAATAATGGTCATAATACAACATAATGGAGTAAAATATATAACTCAATATAGAACTCTAGTTGATGCACTGACGCTGGATAAGAATAGTTAACCCCTGTTTCTAAAAGCCTTATCCTGACCTGCATAGCTATTCACAACGCTTCGATTCGGAAAGTCGTATGTCTATCTCGCTCGCTTTCGTAATGCCAAAAAAAGACAGACATACGACTTGTTGAATCGAAATCAAATCGAAGCGAAGCGTTGTGAATAGCTATGCTGAACTAGTATCTACTACTATCAAATCTTCAGTAGTTTTAGTCAAAAATAACAACAGCCAATCTACATGAAATAGAAAAACAAAATAACGCATTCTTTTCAGAAACTTAGATTATAGAAATAAATATCAAACTACTTACAAAGCCCAATATTCTTCCCAGTTCTTCTCCTTCGTGGACCCGTAACCTCTTGGCAGAGTAGCAGTCTTCGAATGCCTTCCATTTAAAGAAGCAAACGATCCCCTTTTCTCCTGCAGACTCATCACTGAAAGCCTAGATATAGGTTCTGATCTAAACGAATGCAAGGAGCTCTGAGATCCTTCATCAGATTTCAAACTGGTTTGAGAGCCTTTAAACTTGCCGTTTATTTCTGGCGTGGAGTACTGTTGTTCCTCTTTGTTATAATCCTCGCTTCCATTTCTATATTCTCCAAAGTTACCGTTCAGGGAACGACTGCCTGAGTCAGAACGGCCTGGAGGAGGCCTTGGAGCAGTTCGACGGTAGTCATAAGTATCTGTTCGACTGAAAGAAGATGTTCTCTTCACCATTTTCGGGGATTCTTGTATGTTCGTTAGGGAAGGCATCTTGGATTCCTTTTCCAGATCAATTTCGTGTTCTAGTTGAGTCTGGACGTGGGCTAGCATCTCTTCCAAGTCTCCTAGATCAGGGTCTATGTTCATTTTCTGTCGACGCATTTTGGAATGTTTAGTTTTCCTTGTATCACAGACGAAACACAGTCACTGTCACAGTTAAGAAACGTTTTTATTGATGGATTCTTTATTATATCACATAAATCACTATATTATTTTAAAGCTCAGTTTTCACCAGTCATATGATTTTATTAACACAAGCTTTTAAAATAACCTATTTTAAAATTCACAGAAACTTAAAATAAAACACGTCAGTTGATACTAAAGTACGCAAGACCATTCTACTAAACACTCGTGACTAATTTTCGAATTAGGATAAGAAATAACCGTCGTCTTCGTAGACGTGCGCACGCGGCAAGCGTCAGCGCGCGAATGGCACAGTTATCAAACTGTGTGACATGCGCAGTGAACCTCATCCGTTATCTTCAACTGACATCCGATAGTGGGCAGATAAGTAAACAGATAAACGAAACTAGTTGCAACTTTATTGCTTAGAAAATAAGGGCTTAAAAATCTTAGTATTCAATGGAAGGGACATTGATCGATCAACGGTTTTGCTACGCTGCATTTGCAGTTTATAAAGACTTTGTTACTGTGAGATAGGGTTGAGAATTGAATGATTTTGTGACTAGATAATTTTGTTCAGTTTGTGGGTTATTGTAAAACTAGTGCAGTGTAACAGGGTGGGAAAGTTGTAATTTTATACGTTTTATGTCTTTAATAATGACTGCTCATGCACCGTATGCTGTAGAAAAAAAAACTATGTAGACAGAAGAACATGGTTGAACCAGTAGAATACTATAGTTATGTTGCCGCCATCGACATGCTATCGAATGAAGAATTTAGTATAAGACAGCACTATTGGGGCCTATTTGAATTTGAGTTGGTTTTTTGTTTGTTTGAGGTTGATTGATAGGTTTTCTGAATGATTTAAAAAATCGGCATATAGCGGGGTCTATTCGGTATAAAAAAAAAATTAAAACTAAAAATTTTAAAGTGTGAATCATTATTTTTAAAGTGCGTTTATATATTCCCCCTTAAGAGGGCCCTTCCCGGCCCGCCTTTCGTCAACGCGAGCATGGTCGAAAAGGCGGTGGTATACTTTCAACTTCCCTGTCTTACCTAGCCCCGACCCCGCACTACTTGCCTCCCGCGCACCTCTTACCGCCTAACGCGAGGACATTGAACGAAAAATAGTGTTCGAAAATTTAAAAAACTTGTTCCAGGAAATACGTGTTTTTGAATTAGTCTTATAAGCATGTGAAATAAATATTTGTTATTTAGAATTTCCACTACATTTGCAAGGCTTCTATCAGGATGCTTTCTTTACTTTTACAATTTATGAGTACATTATGAACGGCCAAAGTTGAGGTAAAACTTGTGCAAAACAGCAATTTTTGGAGGCTTATACTGAATTTGTTTCTACAATTTTTTATTTTTTGCTTTGATAGAAGTCTAGATATAGTCCACAAGATACATATTAGTTAAAAAAAAACAAAGATATATGTCTAACATCGGCATAATCACGCACGAGCGTTTGTCAAAATTCTCGCGAAAAGTATGGCGGGTTGGCCGCTCTTAAGAACATCAAGAATGTAACACATTTCCGATCGCGCTTTAGGAAATGAATAAATATCCTAGGAAAAATGCATTATAAAATATATCATACATTTCCTATCTATTTTAGGAATTATAGGTACAATGACGGATTTCATACATTTCCGGTGACATATACATATATTAATACATAAGTACTACAAATTACACTAGTTACAGAACAAAGCATGTTTTGATGATATCATTTCACATAGAAATAAGAGACGGCACACGTTATATAACTTACATGCGACAGTGGTAAATAGTGCAGTAACGCGATTTTTAAAACAACCAGCTCATTGAACAATATGCTTCAAATACGGCTGTGATGGGAGTAAGGAAACTGTCGAGAGAAAGTTTTAAGTATAAATGTGGATGACTTTATGAGTAGAGGAAGATCAAAGAAACGATGACCATTCATCGTTTCTTTGATCTTCCTGTGTGCAGGATGATATGGATAGAAATGAGGCGACTGCTGAGATGACGAGTAATAGAGAAGTATGGAAGAAGAAGATATGCTGCGCCGACCACAAATATATTGGGATAAGGGTAGGAGAAACCAACGATGGATGCCCATCCATCGTTTCTTTGGTCCGATATTGACCGTCCACGTGTAATAATAACGTGATTTAAAGGCAGTACAAGCAATTGAATATAATTTTAGCTTTCTCTATGCAAAGTTCGCCAAATGATTGAAACTCGTGTTAGCAATAGATTTTCCTTTCACTTTTATAGAATTAGCTAGGGTCATTATGATTACATTCATGACTTACTACATAGTTGTATCATATTCGTCATTTAACATGTTCACTTCTGATAAACGTGTGTTTTAAACTTTCATGACAGGAATAAAGGTTGCTGCTTAAACAAAAAAAAAACCAGCAGTATATAGCGATGGGCCAGAGTCGTCACGCAGTGGGTGCCAGAAGACAGGCGTCGTCACCGAGGGAGTACTAGATAAAGCTGGCGTGACGACCTAACGGCGTCTGTGCGAGATTGGCCGGAGAAAACTGCACGGAGTGTAGTGGAATGATACGGACGAGGCCTATGTCCAGCAGTGGGATAACAGAGGCTAAAAAAATGTAGCTATACGGCACTTCAACACCTACACGACCCAAAGGTTTAAGACAGCTGATTATTTTTTCACGATTACGATGTTGGACCCATGGAGATAGTTGCACGCAGTACAGTAGCCACGGAGTCCGAAATCGTGTCCGATTGATGGCAAACATAACTGGCAAAATGAGGAGATATGAAGAACAGTGTGTAAAGTTCTTCATCCCCCGTAGAAAAGGGAGGATCCTCCGACCAGACGGGTGTGTTTCTGGTGGGCCACTGCCCAGCAATTTTTGTCACATGGGAAATCGCTACGTCCCCGTATGGGAACGTGGCAAGCGGTCTCGGGGCTTTGCCCCCTGGCCGCGGAAGCCATACCTTGGCCTGTGAAAACAGGCCCGTCATTATGTTAGCCTAATTCGGCTGAGGCCTGCGGTGTGCGACTAACGATGTCGCACGCCTGTGAGCAATTTTTGTCGGGTTCTTGTATTAGTATAATTATGGTCTTATGTCACTGATAACTCTGCTTGCGCGATGTAGGACTTTGACGTATTTCGCTATTTAGTTCATTAACTTTGTCATAGATGGCACTGTAGTACTTTTTTCTTATATGTTGCTGTAGTACTTTCGTAGTGCCGCTACACTAGGTACATCTGTGACTTTTAGGTGTGATGTTATGTTGTCATTTAAAAAGAATATAGCAAAGTATGCGCCAAATCTTACTCCACAAACCGTTTTATCAAATTGTATCGTGCTCCTAATTGGCAAAGATTTGTTGCGCACTCAATCTCCGAGTTAATTGATGTTCATTGAGATGTTACGTTTGTGACAGGTCTGTGACGAAAGCTTAGCATTGATACTAATTAGTGAGGGGGGCATTGTACTGTACCTAAACAGTTTAAGAGTTGATTTTTGTATTATTTTCAGAATTTGCTCTGTGATTGAGAGAGAGACACCCTAGGTTAATCAATGAGCCACACGGTCTAGGAAGAAACTTTGTTTTATAGGTCGCGGTAGGTTATTGTTGGCTAGATTTTTTCATTGGACTGTTTAGTAGATATAATAATCCACCCATTAACCCATTAAATAATCTAAACTAAAATCATTACATTTAATATGGGGCCAGACTGTTGCAGTCAATATGTCCTGTCTCCTGAACTTGTTTTATTCTTTTCAGTTTTTCTATTTTCTACGCAGTCGGGTTTTTTTAATTTTTTTAAATTATTTTTTTAGTCGACATGTTTTTACGTGCACCCTTCATTTGTATGGAAATATTAGTTCCAATTATATTTGACAGCTCTAAATTACGTCCGTCTCTTTCTCGTTTTATTAGACAGAAAAAGATAGCAATAGCCTAATTGAAGTTTAGTTTGTGCACAACAGAATCGACACCACTATCTACAATCTAAATAAACATGTTTAGCTGACAGTTAACAGTAGTATAATCGCAATATCCTTAAAAACAGGAAGTGATTCATACAAATACGAAATTACTTTGCAAAATCTCGACACGTCATTTTATTCAAGTTATTCTTCGTTATCTTTTTTATTATGATACGGGAACTCATTCTATGAAAGGTGGTTAATATTAATGATTTATTTCACAACATAACATCACGGTTGTATTTCCCGAAGAGTTTGACAGACATTTAGAGACAGAGGAACTAAAGGGCTGACCCCTTTTAGTTTCCCTTTTAGTTGTTGTCAGCCTATTGCCATGAATCATCGGGCACCGATCCAGGGCTTCTAACTCTCTAAGCACGAAACCCGTAGTTTCGGCCGAAGTTACGGGCGTTTCCTACTCCGTATCTTTTTTCGGACAAGCCCGCCACACTTTTCCCAAACCACTGTAACTCCTGAAAGCCAGAATGAACAGTGGCAACCACCAGAAAAGACAATGAAGCTCGAAGAAGTCCCAGAGAATGAATTTAACTGTCTTGGATCCCGCAACGAAATTAATCAGAAAAGTATAGTGGAGGAGTAGGAAAAAATCGTAATTTCCACTTCCCTCCATTTCAGCAGGAGACAGAACGAAACAAGGCCAATAGGCACAAAGTGTTAAGAGAAAATATTGTCCACTTTAAACTAAAAACATAAAACAATTAATTTAAACGTAATATACACCTATTGTCAGAAGACAGAAAGTTTTATATTGGGGTTACACTGGAAGCCGACACCCACACTTGGAAAACCCGACTGAAAAATCACGCTATATAGAATTTGAAACAAAAAATATTATTTTCTGAAATTGCTATGTACAAACTATTCAATATTTATCGTCTATTAAATAAACAACTTACACGTAATAACGTAGATATTTAATACCATATTCATAGTGATGTTCAGAGGATAACCGCGGTCATATGCCACTCTGCCCTATAGCTTATGATCGCTTGCTACTGTTAAAATGTATTGTTTTGTTAGGGTAAGTGTTATCCGGGGTTGCGGGACTGTTCGAAAGAGATACCGTGGCCCCGGAACATAAAGGGCGATGAAGGAACATGGATGGGTTTTAGTCAGTAAAAGTCTGACACCCTCCTGCTCCGCCCAGAGCGGGAGAAGTCAATTGATGATTTTGCATCCGAAAAAAAAAAAAAAAAAGGGTAAGTGTTATCATTTTTGTGTATCGAATTATGTGTAGTTTAAAGTTATGAGCAAACGGATGAACATTCACAAATTAAATACCGGTCGGAATTATAATACTCCTTTTTGCGTCGCAATAGTCGGGTAAAAAGACTAAATACTCGTAGTTGATGATGATGATACAGCTTACATTTCCTTTTTCCCAATCAATAAAAAAAAAAAACCGTAAACAAATAAGGTTAACGGACTAACAATTATCTTAGGAATCTTCACGAGGTTATTACCGAAAACATTACAAGTAGTCAAGCAATTAGCGTTAAAACAAATATTGTAGATAACTAATTGTTTGTTTACTGGAGATAGGGAAGTAGGCCGCTGATTACCCGGTCAGGTGATAGTATGTTGTACAAATATTATGTTTAGCATTCCTAGGTTCAATGATATGAATTGAATAATTACCTATAACTGGCCATATAACCAAACCAGACCATGTCTGCGTGGTAAACTTGCAATGCACGTGTCTGTCATTTTGACACTTCAAAATCATTCATTAGGTTGATGCATGCAGACGATTTTTTCTAAACTATGAAGCAACGAATTAAGAATTTCCTTTAAAATTGTTTGGATCTACTAAATAGGCGACGCAACTCGCCTGTTGTGAAGCGATAATGCGGTCTAGGGTGAAGCACGCTTGCCTAGACGAAACCGATTCACTCGAACTTTGAAAATATCCGGATTATAATGATCAGGGAACAGAGAAGCCGGCAGTGAACTCAACAGACTGGTGGCTCGCACAATAAATGTGGAACCATAGCGCTTTGTTCGGGTCCGTGGTACTGCGAAACTGTTAAACTAATTGCTTAAGGCAAATAGGCAGCCGCTCTATGGAAAACGGTTTTTAGCTGCATCCAGATTGAGTGCTGACTCCTACATAGTTGGGAAAAGGCTAGGCAGATGACGGAATACTATTGAAGAATTGCATGAAATGTCAGTAGTTCATGCCTATACAACAGAAGACGAATAAGAACTATTGATTGACTCTCTCTCTCTGCCAGATTAAGCTAAAAATCGTCAGTATTTTACACACAAAAGCGACAACTGTGCAATAAAACATAATAATATTGTAAGGGAATGTTTTATTCTTATCGCAACAGGGACATTGGGAGCGTCAATGGCGGAAGTCAGTGTGGCAACCAAAGATAAGCACAGAGGCGCAAAAGTTATAGATTACAATGTTTTGCGATTGTTTTTTTGTTGTTTATAATACTGGAGATTGGACCTCGGAGTTTAAGGTTAGCTTATCAGTTCAGAAGTCAAGTAGAAAATCAAGTGATTTAATTGAAATAACTGCTATTGTTCGTATGGTGGTCGCAAACTTTACAAGCGTGACGTACTTGGTTTCGATTCCCAGGTCGATCAAAGTGTTATTGGGTATTTAAATCGGGAACTTCTCATAAGCTGGTACCTGTGTCTGGATTTGTGTACATTTGGGACAAATCTGACGAAATAAGGGTACACCTCTGCCCAACCATTCGAGGCTAGAGGTAGTTACAGAAGATGACCCCACAAATCGCTCAGTCTACCTTTGTACAATCTCTAAGCAAGAAAGAGGAAAGGTCTCAACTACCTCCCCAGTAACAGTCTTTAAAGTAAGTACAACTTTTAACGTGATTTGTGCCTTTTCAGCGTATCTTCTGGTAATCAAACGCACCTGCTATCTTAATAGTTGTAAACAATTCAGGGCAATTTCGTAAGAAAAAGTATTCTTCATAATGTTGATGGATGTACTTAGTTTGTTTGAATTCACTTTATCAAGTTAAAAATCACAACGAAATTTATTTCAGGTGGAAACGGGTGAATTCTTATTTGGCGGAAATTCTGACTCAAAAACCCAATAACACTTTACTCGACCTGGGAATCAAACCCAAGACCATGCTCGTGCTCTGCATTAGCGCCAACGAGGTAGTCATAAAGCCATTTATCAGGGTAGTTAGAACATGATTCCTCAAAGGAGCTCCTTCACAAAGGAAACTCAATTCCCAGAGATTCTCACAATGAGAAGCTTAAGCATACACAGCATCTTACTTCGACTTCCCACAATGTAGACGCCGCCAGATTCCTGCAATGGCTTCTGACGTCAATGCGCCTGATGCCTCGCTATTGTTTAAGTGCTAAACAAGTGAGGTATTCAATTGTCATCATTTATGGCTTGCTTGTTGGGTAGCAACGTGGTGCAGATCACCTAGATTGATTTGGACGAGATTTGTATCAAGAATTCCACCACTCCACTTGCAGTTGCACCACATATCAATAAATGCGTTTAGCGGTTGTCATCATACATTAAACATCATTCTGAATCTGTCAACATAAGGGCAGATAAATGTTTTAAATTCGTTTGGCGCGGAATAGATTTAGTCATTAGTGGTGCGGGCCTTAGCCACTTACAAAACTTTTGTAAGTAGGTACTGAGCTTTGTTTCTTTCTCAAATATAGTTAAAACATGGAAATTGCATCGTCAAGCACATATAGAGTAAAATGCACATAATAAGGTTAAGATACTTATAGGAAACTACACATCTCAAACAAAAACTTTTCCAAAACTTCCTGTGTCATGAAATCAGTTAAAACAGAAGCTTCACTCTCAAGTCCCAAGCCACCTTATTATGCTCTTTCAACTTCTGCCAGCCTAGTACTTCGCTTGTTTGAGCTCATTAGGCACATCCTTAGCACAACGCCCCTTGAACCGTGTGACTGGAGTCCTCATTACAAGTCAACGTTCTTTAATTGCCGGTCAATGGGAGCTCAGGATTGTTAGCTTCCTGCTTTTATACACCAACGCGAGAGAAGAATGTCGGTTTTAGTCGGTGAAGACATCAGTCTGTCTTTATTGGAGAAATGGGTTCTTGGAACTAGTTGATGGAACAAGCATCACTGTAGCTAGGTCTAAATACTAGTATATAGTAGGTGGTGGGTAGTAGCACTAGCAGGAGTGTCTTGTCTTCGAGTTGAAATATCGTTGATTGTTAACAGAATAGAAACCGTTTTCTTGGTAAAGTATCGTCAACAATATGCAGCGAAAATCGAAATTAGAGTTAGTAAGAAAAATATTTGTCCCCGAAAATAAGTACAATTTTAGGATTTGGGAGAAGACAGTCACGATTAAGTTTACTTAATATTACAGAATATTACGTATTTATTATTATTAAATTTAACCAAACTCTTAACAAAATTCACCAATTTCTGTGCGAATCGCGGCGATTCAACGTATTTCTATACGAAAATTTCGCCGCGATTCTCTCGTTCGTGGAGACGACCCAAAATAGAGTGTATAGAAAAACGTGGCAAGGACAATAATATCGCCGCGATTCTGTCGCTCGTGGAGGCGGCCCCTAAGACATTTTCAGTAGTGCAAGCTTTTTCCATGAGGTTTAGGCAGAACATACCCACCCAACTGCTACAATTCTACATACTCCTTTTGCCTCTTCCACGTTCATACACGCAAGCCGGTTGGGACTACAATCAGAAGCAACATTACCACAAAATCAGCAAAATCTCTCACCAACCGACCCTAATGTCACCATGTCAGTGCACGACTAATTGTCATCCAATGGGGGCGAGCAGATTGCCTCCTTCCTGCGCGTACGCACATCCGGCGTATAATTGTGACGCTATTACTGCCTCATGAGGTATTATGAGCAGATAAAAACTGATCTACTTCCTGCTGAGTTCAAGTTGATCAGTTTTTGCGACATCAAGTTATTAGAAGCCGGAAGGTCTTGTTTATGTGGTTATGGTCAAGGATTTTTGTCGCAATTACTCTTGAACCTAATTAGGTTCCCTTTGGTTACATAATCCAGTTTTCTGACAACACAACAGCACCATAACTTCATTAGGTAAAATGCACAAAGGTATCAGGCCTGGAAGACTACCCTTGTTAAAAAGATATAGAGCTCCATTTTGAACAGCTGAATATGAAAGTTCTTAATTGTTAACAACATAGTTAATAAAGTTTATGGAAATTCAAAATACGAGTAGGCCGAAAAAAGATCAGACCGGTTTACAAAAACAAACTGAAATGAAGCTGAACTAGCGTCGTCTGGTGACAAATGGGACATCATTCCACACAAATTGAAAATGACTTTAACGCAACGAGTAAACTTTTGTCAGTGGTAAAAGAAAATTCGTACCTAGCTCACCTTAGTATCACACATACCCTTACCAAGCAAATAATTGGAGCACAAAATCTTGTGCTTAAACTGGCAGCCATAAACAATGATTAAATCAAAACACTAATTAGTGCTGTGAAATAGAGCACGCATAAGAAAGTAAGGTTTAATGAGCTGTGTCCACTTTCGATTATGAGAATACATGAGTGATTGGTCATCATACCGATTGATGTATCGATAAGCGAGATGGAGATGCGTTAAGCCGATTAGATAAAATAGTTGAAATAGGAGAAGAATGCAATTATGCTGTTGATTTTAACAAGAACGTGCACGGGAAGTTAGCTATCTTACCATCTCAAACTCAACGTATGTCAGTATCAGATAGGTAAGTAGACATACTTGCTTTAATTTTATTGTAAGTACAATAAAACAGTATGTTGCAGGACATCGAATTCGCCCAAGGAGACTATGAAAGAAAACGTTGAATAACATGTGGAACCAATGATGTTTGTCATCGACGTTTAGTAAATAAAATGTAAGAAAAGGTAGCAAAATTAATGGTCTTGCCGAAGTCAATGATCTTGAGAAGACAACATTAATAAGTCTCCAAATATTAAATTAGCAGTGGACCAAAATTTTAATATCCTGTGGGTGGATGAATCAACACCAACAACTAAGAAACCTCTTAATTATACTTACAAAGAATTAGTGAGAAAATACTTATCGATATCAAGAATATTGGCAAACACAATGAGTCATCAAGAATGAACAAATTGCTTTTCCCGAAATGTCAACTATTGGAACATATTATGACGCATTTCATAAAGACGCCGTGTGAATACGTCTTATCTTTTTACTGTGTTATTATTGACAGCAAATCGAATAAGATTAACGATGTCATGACATGTTCCGACCATTGCCATGATTCAGATAATATAAGGGCTTCTGTTTGAAGGATTATTAGAAATAGTAAAAAATAATCACTAGAGATTGCAGGTACTTTTGTGGGGGGAAGTGGGCCATGATCCAATGTGCAGATCCTAGTGTGAATTGGTGGTGAAAAGTTTTCGAAAGCGAAGAGCAGTGGCGATTAAATAAATTAATTCGGGTGTAGGCGTCACTGTTCTCAGGTCAGACACGCATCCTAAATCAGACATAGCAGGCGTCTTGTTCTTGACAAGCTTAAATACTTAACTAATCAGGAATCTGAATATTGTTTCGTACATTAAAGTTTCACACGACAAGATTCCTTATCTGGACCTAACACTCATCAGACAAATATAGTCACACATTAAAAACAAATCGTGTAGCCGTTCCGCAATTCGAAATAATTTTTGGAAGTCTTGAACTCTTAAGATCATCGCGCGCAATTATAGCACTGTACGGGATCAACATCGTCTCAAGTCCAGCTGTTCGGTATCCTTTCTACGAAAATCCATATTGCTAGGCACATAAGCACCGTAATGGCATCTCCTCGAATTGGGATCAGTTAGTATAAATAAGGTGAGGGGATGCAAATCCGGAGCAGACCTTATAAATGTGCTATGAGTTTTGAACACTGAAAAGGGATCCTGTTACATTTACAAAAAGACAATCATCAAGATGTCCTCAAACAATACCAAAAATCCTCGCGCCAGGTTTTTTCAATTCCACTGCAATCAGAGCATAAACATTCCAACTTATCAGTCCCTTCAATACGGAACGAAAGTTCAATAGCAGTAGCTTTTTACCCAACTTAATCGAACCAAACAAAGGTTTGCCGAGTACTGGAAACTAATTCACAAAGGAGTTCGGAAAACCACCTTCCTGGATTAACAATGGATGACACTCACAAACTTAGCACTGGAGTTGTGCTGAACGAATATAGGCTTTAAAGTTAACAAATAAGAGCGAAGCTAAACGCAAATGCTGTGGTTAATACGAAGACATCGACAAAGTTAAGCTTAGGAAATGGGTTGCTAGAAAACAGGCTTTAAGTGTTGCGAGTTAAGGGTGGAGCGCGTTGTTAGGTGCTTGGTTATTTCTTGCGCCATCTGTAGCGTAGCAGAAGTGTTCTATCTGGTGCATTGGAGCGGAACTAGTGGTTGGTGCAAGTTTTAAAATGTTGACTTTGAAAGTTTTGCTCGGAGAAGCACGCTACCTGTTTATGCAGGTATGCTTATTGGACTAAAATGATACAGTGGTAATGTTAGTGCCAAGAACTGCAGTTTTGAAGGTCTTTTGGATTTTACTGATAATTTAGGAGTAGATAAAGAAAGACCAAAAATTTGATGGATGGTCTGAGTGAAGGATGAGGTGACTGCTGAGATGGCGAGTAACAGAGAAGTATGGAAGAAGAGATATGCTGCGCTGACCACAAATAAATTGGGATAAAGGCAGGAAAATTGATATAACTGATAATTTAGGATACTAGAAAGAAGCGTTGTCGTGGTCTTTCTTAAACGACTTGGAAGGTGCCGAGAGACTGTTGAGCGGCATGGCCATTAGCCAATGTTGCTAAAGAGTTTATAAGCAGAGTTGTCGTGCTTCCACCAAGGAGAATGACGACATAATATCCGTAGGTGAAGATAGTGTGGGAGTAAGTAGGTAGCCAGACAATAAACAGTTTACTGTCTATTCTCCAGTAAATCATTTGATTTTAGCACATCCATATTTGGTAGACAAGACTTTAATTGACTTACTATTAGGAAAGATGTTCCGGCATTAAAAGGATTTAAACCATCATTTGCCTAGCCTTTTCCCAACTATGTTGGAGTTTATCCGGATGAAGCTGAATATCATTATTTTACATGGCGCATTTGTGACCTTCTCAAACCAGTTACTGAGTAACACGAAACCCCTTGATTGCTAGTAAGACTTTTGGGTTTCTGACTACCCGTAACGACTGAAAAAGAATTAAAGCACGATTTATACACTATATTCTCACAAAGACGGATAATTAGTAAGAGAAAGAAAATTACTGCTAGCAAGTTAGCAAAAACTGACAAAAGTATAATAAACAACCTAACCCCAGGACATGCAAGTACTAACCCAAATGCAAAAACGAAAACCTGGACCAATGCCAGTAGTACTGCAAACAATTAAACAGATTGTATTCAAATAGAAACCAAAACAGTATTAAGAGTCCATAACAAATAAGTCCTTTGCTTATAAATAGACCACACCACAGACAGACGAATCAATCAGTTAAGACATTTGTAACAATTGCTTCGATAGCTGCTACCTTGAAACAATGTTATTGTCGTATAGATTTCGAAATATCGGTAATGTGATCAGTTGTATGTTTGATATTCAGCGATTTTTCATGAATATGTAATATGGTGTTGAAATCGCCGTTATATTTGCAAGAAAATTATATTGATTTTAACAGTGATCTGTTTCTTTCTTATATTTTTGATCAAGAAAAGATAGTTGTCCATTAGTATTTAATTTGTTGGTGCACTAGAACTATTGTTTATTTAGCATGCATCTTCTTCCTGAACATGTTCTTATTTATTTTGAGGTATCATTGGCATGTCGTCTTCTGACATGAAAGTATCTTTCCTATTTTTTGTACTAGTCCATAATTCTTAATTTTTTGAGTAGTTAGCATCACTATTGACGTTTTCACTACATGGAACGGTATCATTCTTTGCATCTTAAAAAATGCGAACACTTTGTGCCCACAGTAATTTATCTTCAACAAAATCATGATTCTCTATCAAATCAGATTACCACGCTTTCATCTCATGTCTTGAACCACTTCAACCCACGTTTTTTCTCATCCCGCGTCCCGGTCACGGTGTGTTCCCAATAAGACACGCGTGCTATCACGTTTAGTACAAGGACAGTTAACTAAGAACGATCAAATTCTTTAGATGGTTGATGTAAAACTCATGTTTTTGTCGGTTTGAGAAATATTTCATTTAACACGCTTACATTCTCCTGCCCATTATATCAATTTATTTAAGTCGGCGCAGCACGTCTTCCTTTTCCATATTGCTCTATTACTCGTCATCTCATCAGCCACCTATTACCCACCAAACATTCCATTCCCACTCATTCCATTTTCCATTCTCTACTCATATTATTATCCTTCACACAGTCCATTCATCGTTTGTTTGGTCTGTCGTTATTCTTATAACTATGAATATTTAACACGCCTTATGGGGTCTAATTTGCAATTAAGAATTACTTTATACGGGATTGAGCGCTTGGAAGCTGTAATACGAGTTTATGATAGACATTCTTTGTCATACCGCAATTTATGCTGTTACGATGTCTAGAACAATAGAGCAATTATTTAGACTACTTGCTGGTTTGATCTTGGAAATCTATGAACGAACTACCTATTTTTTATGAATGTCGGAAATACATTTGCTCTGTTGCTGTTCACATCTAAAATCATGTTCGATTTCTTATGTGATGAATTAGCTATGGATGCAGAAATACATATGCGAATGAACTCACAACAAAATAAATATTTCGAAACATCACCAAAATACTTCACGATAAAAGAACATCGCTCCATTTTCGAAAATCCGCTCAATAAAAGGCCATTAAAATGATTATCTTCATCCATAAATACAATCGACTCTCGACCATATAAAGACGTCTGCGCGCGTTAAACGCCAACGCAAGACTGACCTAATGTTACTTTCTGTTTAAACCTCGCGTTCAAAATTCGAACTACCCACATAAAACAAATAAAAAGACGCGTGGGAGCAGTTTAGCGCCAGACCTATCCGTTTTGGATATTCGAATGTTCGCTTTTATTATTGACATATTGAAGAGCTATTAACATTATGTCAAACCAAAATTATTAATACATGTCGAATAATATAAAACCAGTTTACAAAAAACCTTAAGTCACTAGAAATCCACAGTCCCTAGACGTTCCCGGCGCAAAGGAACCCGTAACACTTGCAGCACATATTGATGTGCCATAGCATATAAGGTCCCCACTGCTGGGCTACAGGCCTTCTGTCTTTGAGAAGGAATGGGTTTAATTAACCAGTGTGTGTAGATGACACATCTTTGAATTTTTGGTTCCTTGAACCATGCCGGCTACCTCACGATGTTTTCCTGCAACATTTTGAGAACCCATGACCTATTGGTACTCGGTACCCGGTACTCGGTACTGGGTCACTACTGTACTATTATTGTAATATAACTGTTATTATCTTGCTGATACATTTACTTTTAATAAAATAAAACCTTTTGTGAGCTTCGCGTGTCCTTTGTATGTTAAAGAACCAGTTTATCTTTAGTTTACTATAGATAGTGGCAGGAAACGTGCTGGTTTTAATTATGGAGAAATAAACTATTTCCACCTGCTTAGCTAATGGATTCATTGCCCTTTTATAGTACGAGTGAATACTTGGGCTTGGTAAGGATGAAACTCCTCCATGCCTTGACGATAAAGGAATGCCTAAAATATTATTGCACTGTTAGATTTTCAACTGATCTAAATTCAACACCAAAAAACACATAAGTAAGGTAGGTAAACATATAGTTAAATAATTCCTCAGGTGGAAACAGAGCACTAACAAAACATTACAATACACAACAACACCCACAACAACACACCTTGTAGTTGTATTTCTTGTTGATTCATGGTGGCGTTGTTGCCAAGCTAGCAAAAAGCAACAAACAGTGTACAATGGAGTGCACTCAGTCCATTAAGGTTAATATTTAAAGCCAAGTTTGGCTTGCCAATATATTGTAGAATATTGTAGGAAATTCAAGAACCTGTTATAAATATTAAGGTACAAACAATGTGAATTAACTAATGTACATTCAGTCAAAAAAGTATCGGGAATGGATGATTTGTTTATGGTTCCAAATTTTTTTTTGTTTTTTTTTGTTGTTGTTAGATTAGCACAACTGTTTTCCATTTTGGCGCGGAGTTTGAGTTACATCTGTTAATTAGATTAAATACAGTACTGATTTTAGTTATATCATATCTAGTGTGTATTGCGAATTTTTTAATGGACAAAAATATCGGACAAAAAGTTTGTCTTAAATTTTGCATCGCCAATGGAATTTCGAGTTCGGAGTCTCTGAAAATGTTACAGAAGGCTTACAGTGAATCGACTTTATCAAAAACACGCGCTTATGAGTGGTACAAAGCGATCAAAAGCAGTCAAGGTGTGATGGAAGATTTGCCTCGTCCTGGTAGGCCATCAACGTCTGCAACTGAAGTTAACATCGCAAAAGTGAAGGAAATAGTGACTGACAATCTTGCCGGAAGGTCAAACGGTAAATAAAAAATATTATTCGGACGTTATGCAGCGTTTAAGAGAGCAAATTAGATAAAAGGACCAGATTTGTGGAAAGAAAATTCTTGGATTTTGCACCACGATAATGCGCCTTCGCACAGTTGTGAACGATTTTTTGACCAAAACTCAACAAATACCATCGAGCAACCACCTTATTCACCAGATATGGCTCCAGCCGACTTCTTTATTTTTCCTAAACTCAAATTACCACTTCGTGGCACCCGTTTTCATTCAGTAGAAGACATAAAGGAGAATTCGCGGCGAGAACTGAACTCAATTCTGGAATAAGCATTTAAAAAATATTTTTATGATTGGATTATTAGTTGGCGTAAGTGTGTCGGTTCTGAAGGAGCATACTTTGAAGGTGATAAAATAAATTTGGATAAATAACTAATATTTTGTGTTTTATTGATCTTTTCCCGGTACTTTCTTGACAGAGTAGTATGAGAGGTAAGAGACGGACTCACAAAAAGAAGATTATTAAGAGATTTCGTTTTCGTTTTGCGAGTAAATCTATTCTTTTTGTATTCAATCATTTCACCAAAATATATGGAACAACTGTAAATATTTCATTGCAAAAATTTGGAGTTGTTTCAAAAAGGCCGGCCTTTTAATCCTTCAACCGATCTACTATAGGTACAGTTAAAATAAGTACGTAGTCAATGTAACTTTGAAGTTAATCCCTGCAGATGTCAATCTAAGTTGTTTACAAACTTTACAAGTTAGCTTAGTCGCCCAACTTTCCAGTTACTTAACTCCCAAGGTAGTGGCTAGATTTATATTGGTAAAAGGGGTGACAGACATAATTACAGTACTAGAAATAGGGACCAACTAGTTCAGCCAGGTTTCCGACTCGCTAAAGTAGACTCATCTTTCATGGGGTACTGTTTGAGATGCTATAATAAAATTCCACCAAGTATTCTTGAACTGAATGAGACGAAATTTAAAACATGCATTAAACGCACACTATGTAAGCAAGCATATTACAAGTTGAGCGATTATATCGCTGATAAAAATGCTTGGCTCAATGCTGGTCCTGCTCCACAAGGACAGGGGCGCATAAATTGATAGCATTAAAATGTATTGTTGGAGCTGCTGAAGACTGTACAACTATCTTTGCATTGTATAGATTCAATCTCTATAGTATTATATAAATGCATAGCCCATATTGTGTGAGTACTATGTACTAGAAAGCTATCATTCACTGGAAACCTACGTCTTTTCTTGACTTGAATGTGCCCTGGCGATTTAGAGTATGTCATGCTCACTCAAATGTCTCGCTGATGGTGGCGCATGTGTCGGATCATTTAGTTCCCTTCAAAATGGTTGAGTTGAATGGTGCTGATCCATGCGTCATGTCCGTGAACGGGCGCTGTCAGTTGTGACTGGTCATCTCTTGGTTGCCATGGCTTATTTGAATGAATTATTTTGAATTGTATTTTTTTTGTTTGTGTTTTTGCTGTGGACACTTTTAACGTGCACATCTTGTTACATTGTTCTCACGTAATATACCATCTCAACATGAATGATGTAACCAAGATTTTGTAACAATATTCTGATTTAAAAGAGTGTCCATGGAGTTTCTTGCCCGTTCTTCTCCATAGAGATCTACGCTAGGGAATGGGCAACTACAGTACTTTCAGTTTTTATGTCTCGTGACTGGGACTGTAGCTACATTTAATTTTCATCTTTGTTTCGACAATTCAAAAGTGCCTGTAACTGGCTTACTTGAAATAAATGCTTTGATTTTGATTTTGATTTTTTTATATCAAAGTCGAACTCGACAAATGGACCAGTATCTAAAATAAGTTCATTTAGAAAGAAGATCTATAGTCTGTTGATAAAAACATTAGGTTTTTTAGACTTGCATCAGCATCAGATTTCAAGGGAAGTCATTGGTTTTGGAAAAAAATATGGTTATGATTTTGAGAATTCGAAGACATGTGACATCTACCAACCCGCAATGGGCCCGCGTGGTGGATTATAGCCTACTCCCTCTCATATAGAAGAGGCCTGTGTCCCAGTAGTGGGAACATTATAGGCTGGTTATGCTATGCTTATGGTTTGGGAAGTGTATCCGCATTTTCTTTTTGGTATGATATGAAAAGCTTGGTTAACGACTTAGTAGCTAGCCCTACAAATGGACTTGTGAGGAAAACACTAACGTATTAAATATCAGCTTATCAACAATTATCTATTATTCTGATTATCCATGTTTCGATGACCGATAAGTACAATCTAAAATGAAGTCAATGCCCTAGTTGCGTAATGCGTAACACGATCGTAATTACGCTAATCACTTTTATTTTGTCAATACAACAACATTGTCGACGTAGCTTACAAAGCTGCGAGACTAAAATGGGACTGGGCAGGTCGTGACAGCTGTGGGTCCGGGCCCGAATATCGCAAGATTGGAGCTCTGAGACAGCAAGACGGGGTCACGGCAGACCGAGAAGACGGCGGGACGCCTTGGATGGCTTCCTCGCGAATTGGCGAGAATAGGCACACCATCGTGAGAAGTGGAAGGAATTGGGGAGGCCTTTGCCCAGGAGTGGGACAATACTGGCTACTAAAAAAAAATACAACAGAAACCGTCGCTTCATGTTTGAGTCAACAAGCTGGTATCGGAGCTAAACCAAGGCACACCAAACAAAAACACAAATAATCTTTATCTTAAAGTCGAAACTTCCAATTGAACTTCAACCCCAAGTTCCCAAGGTGCATTATCTAGGTCTATATCAAAGTCAAACACTGACGGATCGGTTTCGAGGCTTGACGGTAGACCGCAACTCCGGACATCGGTCACTGTATTGAGGGCAACATTGTTTGTTTTCTAATGTTTGGTTACTGTTGATAACTTAGTTTGTTGTTGTTGAGTTTACTTTTGAACAAATGGAAGGATTGAAGGAAAGAATAGGGGAATAAGGAATAAGTAGATACGAAATGTTTAGGATAGCTTATTTTTAAAGAGACAAGAAACGTCGTCGTCATATTGGAAACAATCAGAGGGTATACAGTGCAGCAGAGTACGGTGGAAAGGACACCGAAGACGCTGTTTTTTTTTTAATTATCATCATCAGCCTATTAATGTTCCCACTGCTGGGACACCGGCCTCCTCTCTATGAGAAGGAATGGGCTATAATCCACCACGAGGGCCCAGTGCGGGTTGGAAGATGTCACATGTCTTCGAATTTTTTGGTTCTAGGACATGCCGGTTTCCTCACGATGTTTTCCTTCACCGTTTTGAGCGCAGTGGTGATGAAATAAATTATACAAAGTAATGCGCTTGTCTGGGTTCGAACCCACGACTTACTGTTTATAAGTCGGAACCGCCACCACTGAGCCACCGCTGCTGTTTTTTTTAATAACCGACGAACAATTGCTATGTGGGTGACGGGAGTTGAGATTGATATAATGAATATGTGTATGTAAAATGAATTCTTCTGTCAAGCAGTAAGTGTAACTTTTTCTCAACTATGTCGGATGAGATTCTAGTGACTAGATGCATTTTTTTTTTATTTTTTTTTATTTACGCGTACAAAAAGCAAATAAATGATCCATGACCCCCATGCTAGGTAAAACCTGTGTTATAGGGGTCATCCATCCGTCCATTATGGATAATTAATATAATAGTGGCTTTCAAATTAATAATGTGCACTTATAGGTAAAAATAAAACTAGACTAGTACAATTTTGTATTTGTATTAATTTATTCTATGTACAAGTTAATATCACTATTTTACATGGAGCGACTAGCCGACCTCCACAGCCCACTTACTGCCAGATGGTAGGAATATCTTCGTTAAGAAATCTCATTTCGTAACGAACCTGGATTCATACCTCAATTTTATAACAATCTCAAAAAACCACGAGACCACTAATGCGGCGTAGCACGTAATTACCGAAGACGTTTCGTGGGAACCTTTAATTGTGGATAGTACCGTTGTTCATTGTTCTGCTTGTACCCACGGCTGTAAGACTTAAGATACCGATACGTCCGGGTTGTTTGATAGCTCGTGATTGAAAACCTGATGGTGATGACCGGATTTTTGGTGGAATGGACTGAGAAAAAACTAAAACTGAAGAGAGTAGTCACAGCTAATAAACATAATATAGAAGGAAGATTGCTGCGCCAACCCAAAAATAATTAAGATAACGGCAGGACGATAATGATATGATAATAATAGCTGAGTAAGTCAGAAATCATAACATCACGCCTGTTATACCCGAAGGTTTAGGCAGAGGTGCACCTAATAGTACACCCACATTTCGCCAGTTATGTATAAGTCTCATGTAACAGGGGGCGAGCCTATTGCCATCAACCGGACACAAATCCAGACTCCGTGGCTGCTAATGAGAAATTCCTGATGGAAAAACCCAATAACACTTGCCCGACCTGGGAATCGAACCCAGGACCTCACGCTCAGTTTAATGCCAACATGTAATGAATAGATATCATTGACACACCGCACACGTCGATGGCTCCTCTGACACTTTAGATAAGAGGGATATGTCGGATAAAATATCCTGCAGTTTTAGAACTCCTACGCAAACTGTACCCGTTATGTCTTCATAATTTATACCTAAGGAGGATATACTGGCTAGACGAATTGAATAAAGCGGTTCGTGTTCATAATTTAGCTGACCCTAAACAAAATCACGTGTCCAAAGTCATAAACCCAGATGTAGGCAATACAATGGACAAAACAAAGCCGGTATCAATTCGCGATTTGATTGCACACCGTACGCTGGAGACAATTGGCACAAATTGTTGGAAATGGGACGAGGCACGCGTTCATGACGCATCGCGATAAGTAGATGACAGAAGATAGGTCAGCTGGCTGGAATCATTAGGATTGTATTTCTGACTGTAGGAACAGCTGATGGGGAACACATATTGCTAGTTTTGCTTATTGATAAACATTGAAAGAAAGTTCAACAAGAATTTATATAGGAATAGGAACTAAAAAGTTTGGCGTTAGTTATAGGTTGATTTGTATTCAAAGACACAGTTTGTTTTTATTTTATTTAATTATTTGTATTATTAATTTATTATTGTATTTGTATAAAAAAAAGTTAAATCTTTATATAATGTATCTAACGTAATTTAATAAAAGTCGAGTTAATCTAAAAATATAATGTAACAATAAAATCTAATAATAATAATGTTATAATGAAATCTTACAATGTAATCTTTTATAATTTTATTTACTTAATTTATCTGGCAAGAAATAAAAGGCTTTTTCATTTTATTTTTATTTTATTTATTATATGTTGATTATTGCTGCTATTGCTTACACTCCTCAAGATTTTAATCCACTACTACAAATGGCTTCCGTTTAAGGCGCTCCCTCGCCGGGAGCATTCGCCTGTACCAAATGTAACGGTTCAGATTCACTTGATTCTGTAAATAAAATTTTGCATTGCCAAAATCACAGAGAATGAAGAAGAAGAAGAATAATCATACTAAGCCAAACTTTCAAAATTTTACCGGAAACAACTCTTCCAAAGAGCTCAAATAATTGAACATGAATAATTATAAGATTATTCATGCACACAATTATATCAACACAAATCAATTTCAACTGAAAGTTTATCTAAAGCCCAATAAATTCCATATTTATGATACAAATAATAAAATTCAATACATCACAATCGTTACTAATAGACCGTAAACACAAAACACAGATAAGATCCCAGAAGTTAAATACTATTCAGAATTTGGAACGTCATCAGCCTATAAAGTTTTTAGTGCTGAGACACCGACCTTCCCTCTGTCAGAAGAAGTGACGTGTACTCCCGAAAAACGATTTTACTCTTTCTACTTTCCGTCTTCAACTCTTCATGAACACCTTGATCTCATAACAATTTATTTGGGGCTTTTTCTTTTTTCTCCTTTTTTGGGGCTTACTGATGTCGTCATCCCAAGCCTTTTTTTTCAGGTTGGCGCATTGTGCTTTTTTATCTGTATGTTATTTCCTGGTGCGTTTTGTATCTAAACTTAATATTATACAGAGGAAAGATTTGATTTTTTGTTTGTTAGTTTGTTACGAAATAACTCAAAAACAGCTCGACCGAGAAAAAAAATATTTCACCATTAGAAAGCTACATCTTTAATTCTTTACCGAGTAACATAGGCTATAAATTATTATATCATGCAAATTAGCCGAGCTATCACAATTTTCGCGGACGAAGTCGCGGGCGAAGTGCTAGTAAATAAATAAATTTGTCTAGATCTTAGTATTTACTCCCTTTCTAGCTATATCGTCTCTCCCACTAGATTTTTCTTTACTTTTATAGCTTTCCTTAATCAATTCCTATAAGCATTCCTGAACTGCCATCATGTTGCGGAAGGATCTTGGTTTGTTTAGCGGTACATCTCACTGTATCTTTACTATTCACGCAGTTTCATTGTTTCCCGCCTACATTTTGCTGTTTAAAGTAGACCTTCTATTATTCCTTTGTGCTGTCAATCGCGTGTCTGTCCACTATCTATCATTATTATGCTAACATGTTACGATTGATGGGTAATTTAATTTATTTACACCGAAAGTACCTCGACATGCAGGCCCATGAGTGAGTGGAGTACAAATTACGTTCTCGAGTATTATGCAAGAAGCCGTGCGGACGATGGTATTTTCCATCGGAAAAAATTACAAACTTCCATTCCTTATGTAACCCTTTTATGGAAAGAATTAAAAACAATCCTTCTTTAATGCTTACTTGAGCAGCGGTGGCCCAGTGGTAGCGGCCCCGACTTACGAACAGTAAGTCGTGGGTTCAAACCCAGGCAGGCGGCATTACTTTGTGTAATTTATTTCATCACCACTGCTCTCAAAACGGTGAAGGAAAACATCGTGAGGAAACCGGCATGTCCTAGAACCAAAAATTCGAAGACATGTGACATCTACCAATCCGCACTGGGCCCGCGTGGTGGATTATAGCCCATACGCAAAATACGCGCTTTGACGTGGAGTTGCGGACACCAGCCTGTTATACAATACATTAATGTTTACTTTCGTAAAATAAGGAACTACCTACATCCATACATAAACGCCGTGGGTAGGCAGAAGCCACAGAAAGCCACCTGCTATGATCCTTACATCCTCCTTTTGCCTCGCCCACGTTATCCATACATCTGGTCATACACGCACGCTGGTTGCGAGTACTACGCACCGGATCTTTCTGAAGACCTTCCCAATAGGGCCAGTGCATGTCCTTCTAAGGCGTCCCCTCCCGGTGTTGGCACTCACATCTTTCTTGTGTTAGTTGCAAATAAAAATAATATATAAAGAACTCTCGTAAAAATTTCAAGCTTCTAGAACCTGAGAATTACGCTGTGCATTTTAAGTCAGTACATGAATGAAATTAGGATTTTCTAAGTAAAAAATTCAAAGAAACGACTTGAGAAGTGGGTAGAATATTTGCTCTCCTGAATATAAAGTACTTATAGGTCATTCCCCGACCTGTCTAGACTCAGTAATACCTTATCTGTATCGATTGATAAGATGTCAACTAACTATCTACTATTTTAACTACGAAATGATAATAATTATATAGCTTATCGGACATGACATAAGATAATTAACTACCTTATATAATTAAACTAGCGACCCGCCCCGGCTTCGAACGGGTGCACCATATACATATAAACCTTCCTTTTGAATCATCTACTGCTGAAAACTACATTAACACTGATATACTAAGATCACTATATACTAGGGATATACTACTACACTACAACAGCCCATAACGTCCACTGCTGGACATAAGCCTCTCCCATGATGGGAGGAATTTGCCGTAATCTCCACGCTTGGCAGGCGGATTGGAAATCGCAGTGATGAAAGACTAACAGAAAACGCTGCTGCCCGTTCTCTGGTCTACGGAGGCGCAAGGTGTTCTGCCTCAGACATTAGTCGCCTTTTACGACACCCGTGAGTGGAATGGGTTGGTTCTATTCTACTCTGCCGGATACCATACGGCTGCGGTTGTGGCTGCTACGGATATACTAGGGAGTAATATCAGTGTGAAAGAGGCGTAAACTGAAAACAATTCGAGCTAGAAAGTGGTAATACAATTTAACCAATATTGAACCAGCTAAAGAGTCGAAACAAACGTTGAAATGTTTGACCTAAATTCTGAATCGCACAATCGATTCAATTTAGGTACACAGAAATCGATTTGTTTATTCGCAACTGCATTCACTGCATTATACGAGTAAAACTGTAGTTTTAAAACCTGTGGTAGTAATTAGTTTTGCTTTGTTTAGCTGAAATGCGGTCAGACTTAGTGTTAACTTTCTGAATTTCAGTAAGAATTACTGTGCTGGAGGAAAATATTAAATGCATCTAAAACTAGCAGCAATTACTTAGTGTTTTTGACGAATTTAGCCAAGGAGTGGGATTCCATGCCTGCATCGTCGGTGTTCCCAAGTTAATTTATGATCCCAATCTATTTAAAGTCGCGAGTTAATAGGCTTCTTTTGGGTTATCACGTTCCATCGTCGACCTCATCTCTGTTCTCAGGATAAGATTGAGGTCAAGAGTAAGCCCAATTATTATATTTAAAAAAAACGATTATAAATAGTGTGAGGGTTTTCTAGGTTCAGAATAGCTTGATTAATTACGACAGGCACAGAAAAACTCAGACGATAGAGAGACAACATCATTTTGTAAATTTTCATAAACTATCTTAGTATGATATAATTTTTAAATTATCGAATTAATATAAAATCACTAAGACAGACAGAACCAAACAGAAACCATTCCTAGATTTAAAGCATAACTTACTAGAGATACTCGTATTAATAAACGGAAAAACCATGTGCAAACTCATCTGTTTCCTAGTTTGCCAAAAAGCACACTAATTTAAGTCCCAGGCAAGAGAACTAATTAGTATTCGCGACGGTTTCTAGCAGTTTCCATAACTAGGCTTTCCGAGCATTTCCAAACCTTTTTGCTACTTTTGTCTCCTTCATGAGCCCCAGAGCCATCTGACTTCTCAATATGAAACTGTGTACAGTAATTAGTCCTTTTGAGGATGCTATTTTTTTTTGCGCAATAGAGGATTTTTTTTGTCAGAGGGTTGTTTTTGGTTGCATGTTGAGAATAATAATTAGTTTTTAGTCTTTTTCTACAATGCCATTCTAAGGCATATTTCCATTGATCTCCGTTGCACTAGGCATGACGACAGTATCAAAAAATGCAAATCTATTTAGTCTGTCAGTTAGAGTATTGGAAATTAATGGACACGAATTTTTTGTTTTTGTAAATCAATGAATATTGACAAAGATAAAACTAGTGGGGGCTAGTGACGTCAGAACTAGGTAAAAATTATACCTAGGCGTGACGTATTGAGAATTTTAAAAGCGTCGTATCTTCGTCAATTTTGGTTTACGTAACAAAAGAAAAAACACGAATCAAATATTTTTTGATAATCTAACTGACGGATTAATTAGTTTTTTTTTGTCGTCTCGCCTATTATTGATCCCGACCCGATAATTATCGTATCTAAGATACATCAACACACCACACGCATACATAAATAAAGTCATGTCTTTTTCCTTGGTGGCAGGCAGAAATTACAGAACGCCACCTGCTACGATCCCTACATTCATACATCTCGTCATACACGCACGTCAAACTACAAATTCCTGTATATAGTAAGTTTTGATATCGTCATTTCAGCCGAAACATGTCCACTGCTGGACATAGGCCTCTCCCAAGTGTCGCCACATTGACCGGTCCCGTGCGACTCGCATCCAGCGGATTCCCGTAACCTTCACCAGGTCATCGGTCCACCTAGTGCTCTGGTATACCACACAACAATTTACTTAACAATAAATACTTCGATACAGTAACTGTTTCGCAAAAAAAATACCGTTTTTATCGAAATATCGCAAGACTTTTATTACCACGAAATGGTGTAACGTAAAAACGAATTTTATTTAAATGGTAAAACCAGTAAGTAATACGGTAAAATATCGTGGTTTACCATGTAGGCAGTAAAATAATTTACATGTGTAATAAAAATTATGTAAGTACAAGAATTTGTGTGATCTGTACCGCTGTGAGATAATTATGGTTAAAAGTATTTACATTATCATCTGCCTAGCCTTTTCCCAACTATGTTGGAGTCGGCTTCCAGTCTAATCGGATCAGGTAAGTACCAGAGTGACTGCCTATCTGACGTCCACAACCCAGATAATACTAGGTAATACGATACCCTTGTTAAGACTGGATGTCAGACTTTCGAGCCACTGACTATCTGGTACTGTCAAAGATCTAATAATGACAGCTGGGACCAACGGCTAAATGTGCTATCCTAGGCACGGAGGAAACTCGGTTTGTAATGGGGGTCACTCATCCACAGACAACCTGAGGCAAGCGCAGTTTAGTCTGAAGATTGATTCATCCAATTTGACTAAACAAAAAACTGACTTTTCCAACGACTATCAACATAAGACATGCTGAGTCCTTTCTTGTACCTACTTCATGCAAAATATTTATTTCACATCCTCATTCTACTACCACAGTCCTGATTCACTAGCCAGTCATTTTAATTAATACCTACAAAGCGCTATTATCCTCAAGCTAACAATAGCGTGTTTAAGTTATAGTAATACCAGCTGTTCGCGCCATAACACTGTCACAGGAATGTTAGACAGGTTTAAATGTCATAAGTATAGTATGGTATGTGAGGAAAAAAGGGTAGCTCGCATCTGCCTTGTGTGAGAAATGTATCCAGCTTTGGACTTGCTTGTTAAATACCTGAGATGTGCTACAATGTAACAAGCATGATCTTTTAAGGGGACTACAGGAGCTAACGCGAGTTTTATAAACTGTAATAAACAAAACCAGAAAAATATATGATATTCTTCAGGATATATGCTAGTATGATAGTGTTTTGAAAACATAATACAACTAATTTTACTCGATAAAAAAAAATCACGAACTTATCCCTAACAAAATCTTTTAACGAGTAAAAACCATACTAAAATACATGCGATCATTCTGTTTTTTTTGGCAAATAATTCTACAAGCAACATATTAGCATGATAGTGTTTTATTTTTTTAGTCCAATCAATAGATTTTTAAAAACCACTATTTCGCACTATTCGGCCGCAGTGACTGACGTAACAACCACTTTGTAGTGGAAGCTGATTAGAATTTATTCTAACAGTTTTTCAAACGAAGTTTGAACTACCACAAATAGAGTTGCTAATTTAGTTCCTGTAGTCGCCTTCGCTAGCTGGCGAGCGAACGAGCAACGAGACATCGTTTCACCTCTTTTCATTCTTTGGTTCACACCTGGAACTACCGAAAGAGTCGAACGAAGTAACGAAGTAGAAAATAACCTCGCCCGCCTCGCTCTAGCTGGCGGTGTGGCAGTAATCCCTTTTGCAGTATCATCTCCGCGTCTAAAATGCTTTACCAAAATCCTCGGTGACTGATAATCAGCCTATAATATTCCCGTAGCTGGGAATCGGGCCTGTTCTTTATTAAAGTAAGTGAGTGAGTTCATAAGCGATTGGTGCCAAATAGGTGCCAAGTAAATTGACGACCGATTCGATATCTAGGCATCACAAATATCTAGGAAGCACACGCCTTTTTAGAAAATCACATTAGCTAAGTTACCAAGTTTGTGTTAGAAATAGCGGACGTCAAAATCCTGTCTAACAAGCTTAGCCTAAGGTCTATCGCTAATCGAGTTACACAAAAGTATCGTCTTAAAAATTCAAATGACCAATTAAAAATCAAACCATACATTTCGCCCAGTCACAAAGCTAATATGTGTTGCCATTTACAAAATGTAGATCTCTATGTAGAAGAACGAGCAAGAAATTTCATGGAGGGACTCTTTATCTTTATGTTAAAGCACTATAACTTCAAAGATGGGGGTCGTACACAACACGCGTTACTAACTCATTTGTGATTGGTTGTGCTGTCGTCAGGGAAGCTAAACCTGACAATCCAGAAAAGCATGAAAAAAAAGTCTATAAATAGGAACTCAAGAAAAAAGGCAATTACCTTACACAACCTAGTCACGACGCAGTTATTACGAAATCCATTAACATTCTACACATACTTTACTTGGTACAAGGATATAGGAATGCTATTACGACTAGGGGATCTGCTGACCTCTAGACTTTTTAATGGCGTGATATGAAGGTCATGACATAATGGGAGTTCGTTGTCAAAAACCAGAAGATCATATTAATTGAGGAAAATTTAGATCGGTCATGATGGCATTGATAAAAAAAAGAGAGTCAGAGGTGCCTAGACCGCAATCCCAAACTACCTGCACGCGTAGCATGACCACCGTAGAAACGGGTTTTGTCGACGGAAGAATCGACAAAATGACAGATTGCGAAAAGAAATCTGTCATTTTGTCGTACGGTGGTCATTCTACGCGTGCTGGACGACAAATGTCCAGAAGGACATGTAAAAGCTTGGACTTACGGATGAGGATGCTTACCAGCCAAGTGATTGGCACTGCAGGATTTTAAAAAAGCCGACCCTGCGTAGGAAGAGGCGAGAGCAAAGGAGAGGAGATGATGGCATTGTTGAAAGTTGGAAAGAAATAGCGCAGAATCGTGACTTATGGAAGGTTAGGGGGATACCATTACTAAATACTGAGACAGTGGTGTCGATTCTGTTGTGCACAAACTAAACTTAATTTAGGCTATTGCTATCTTTTACTAAAAGGCCGTGCAAGAAAAGGACGGCTATAGCTATGAACTTTTAGGCTATTGCTATCTTTTACTAAAAGGCCGTGCAAGAAAAGGACGGCTATAGCTATGAACTAAGTTACAGATGTCAAACTAGTTAATGCCTTGCGCTTCACCGTGTTTTTAGTCGACATGTTTTTTGTGCAGTCTTCATTTGTATAGAAATATTAGTTCCAACTAAATTTGACTGCTCTAAATTACGTCCGTCTCTTTCTCATTTTATTAGAGAGAAAAATATAGCAATAGCCTAAATTAAGTTTAGTTTGTGCACAAGAGAATCGACACCAGTATGAGCTAGTTTAAGAATAAGTAAGATTTTTTCAGGAAGCAAGCTGAAACTTTGGGTGAATTATTTGATCACTGAAATCGACTGCAACAGACCTTGAATAAATTACATTAAGTAATACCAGTTTATAGAATGTCTATTGATAAGATAATGAAGACCACACGCGACACAATGAATCTAATCAAACATTTAAATAAACCTTTTGTTATCAAAATATGGGCAAGCCAAGCACTTTCAAATTGTATGCTCGCCTATTCGCTCATGTCTCCGAAACGAATTGACCAAAATCGATAATCCTTTCACCTTTAAACAATAGATCGTGCTGTTAAAGTGAAAGTCACGTCAATTTTAGTAGTTGAAGGAATAACATTACCATTAAGATGGAGATAGCAAATTTTATTGATTTATTTATTGGACAATGAATTAATGGGTTTGTTTGTTGTAGAAATCAGTTATGGAGGACAAACATAGTCTCTTTGGAGAAACAAAAGATGGATGGAATGCGTAGAAGATATGGCTAGAAAAGGATTGACTGCTGAGATGACGAGTAATAGAGAAGTATGGAAGACATGCTGCACCGACCACAAATAAATTGGGATTACGACAGCAGTATAATGATGATGAAATATATAGTCTTCCGAATCGGCACGAGTTTACAGTAGTTTTACATTAAAATACTGCGGCGTTTTGTTTAACTTTTTCAAGCACGTTCGTGTAATATTTTTGTTATCGATATTCGAGTTTATTTAAACTGAGAAAGAACTCGTGGCTACGTAATAACAGCTGCACGGGTCCATCGAAGGTTGGGCTTCGCTTGCCGAGGTCGGTTCGTGGATGGGTGATCCATCACATATCGAGCTCGACATTATGTATGTATATTATGATAGGAATACTAGTTTAGTTAGAGCACGAATTCTAGACTAAAACATACAAGTGATTTCCCTACGTCAACAAGACGAAAATGAAACCTTTGAAAACAACCAAAGATTAAGTTTTGAACGTCAAAACGAAATTCCTATTCCAACCTCTTTCAAAACCATTGATCTATCTGAAGAACATCACCAATAAGTTCCGTGTATGCTTACCTAGGGCGTCCCTTCTTTGAATGCTTTCAAAAACAAGCTCTTCAGATTTTTGGGGCATTCTTCTTCTTTATCGTGTGGTTAGTTCGTAACCTGGTGTCAGAGTTTTTAAGCCATCCGTGGGTCTCTGACATGGCTTAACATGCCGTCGAGAAATATCTCACATGCTGGTTTCCACATGATGTTTAGACCATTAAGGCGAATGCTCCAACCACTCCAACCAATTCGCGAAATTCAAATTTTCTTACGTTTTTTGCAATTTGCAGGCCAGAGCTAAGTTGTTAGCCGCGAATAATATTTTAATCAACATACAACCTAGCACTGGCCTGCAAATTGCAAAAAACGTAAGAAAATTTTAATTTCGCGGGTTGGTTGGAGCATTCACCTTAAAACGTTGTTTCGCTTCTATACGCAGTGTTACTCATATGTTTCAGCCTACATACTAATTACGCATAGAGAGAAACCAGAGTCAAACACATCAGAACAGGAAATTATAAGTACATATACATACGTATAATGTATGTTTATAAGAACGGATGGCATTGTGGCGCGGTTATCGTCACTAACCACAAAATGTAATAAATATCACAATGGTCTGTCTATTGTTGACCTGGAAATCTAGTATTAATTACTTTATAGGTTTGTAATATTATAAATCCGTTTATTCATTCTTTTAAAATATCTTTCATATTTTTACAGACTTAAAAAAAAACTTTTAAAAATATATAAAAATAGTGGTCCGCCTGTGTCGGGAGCAAAGTCTGAGCTACCGGTAGGTCCAGAGACCGGAACCTCCTATATTAAAATTATTATTTTTCCATAGTGGGTGAATCTTTAGGTTAACCGTCCTTGCCTGGGTTAGCCTGTGGATGGGTGACCCTGACATACCGAGTTTCCTCCGTGCCTCGGAAAGCACGTTTAGCTGTTGGTCCCGGCTGTCATTTGTCCATCTTTGACACTCGTTACAGGTAGTCAGTGGCGCAAAGTCTGACAACCAGTCTTACCAAGTGGTATCGTATTACCAGTATGAACTGGGTTGTGGATGCCAGTTAGGCAGTCGCTCCATGTAAAATACTGGTATTCAGCTGCATTCGGTTAGACGGGTGGAAGCCGCCTCCAAAATAGTTGGGAAAAGGCTAGCCAGATGATGATGCCTCTTATCTACCTTTCTGCCTTGTCCCATGTAAATTGGGGTCATAAGAAGGGGGAAAAATAAGAGCTGCTGTGAACCTGCCAACAGGGGTTCGAAACAGCATGGCCCAGCAACGGCCACGTGTGACAAGGATGGCTTCGTGAAGGTGGAGAGGAAGAAGATGAAGAAGCCTCCTAGTCGGAACCAGTGCGGGACCGTGCTGGCAGGACCCAATATGCTGCGTCCGGCGATACCAACGACGCAGCTCTGTGTCCCGGTTACATCACACCACGAAGGTTGAGAAGATCGTGGAGTATGTCCGAGCGAAGACCAGCTGGAACTTAAGGGTCGAGATGTTGGAGACGCGCCGCAACACGAATTTTAAGTCGTTCGTGCTGCGAGTTCCGACTCATCATATTGAGACCTTCCTCAAGGAAGAGTTTTGGCCGAAGGGTGTCATGTACCGGCGATTCCGCGGAAGGCTACGCGACACCACGCAGCGCAACATGACGCCGTCTCTTCGTGTTCAATAGTTTAATTAGGTTTTTGTGGTTTATATAATATGTATGTTAGTCTGTGAGGTATATATTTATGATATGGGTCTTTTGTTACCTGAATTAAATGACATATTATTATTATTATAACACGTTTTATTTTTTCCTGCCCCGTTAGTCATCGTTCTATCATTCGCTCTTTTTTCCACGAAACCCATCCATATTTTATTTGCTCTTCCTCTCCTTCTCCATCGATCAACATTTATATTCATAGCTCATTTAGTTACACGCATAATGCCTCTATAGCACATGCCCACACTAAGGTAAACGATTCCCTTTCAACTTTTCTGCCACTGTTAGCAATTCAATCAATAATTTTAGTTTTAATATTTCCGTTTTGAGCGCAATTATAGAAGGTATTTAAAGTTTTACTTCCACCAGTCACCACGGAAAACCACAGAATCCCATTCGAACGGGAAGTTATAAATAAATCGCGAACAAATACTTAATACATTTAAATATTTATAGGAAAACTAATCTGTTAAAATTATTATTGTAAGTACCGCAAAAGTAACTATATCTGAATTATATAAAAGTGCGAAACCAATTAACAGAAATGTTTGTTCGTAAAACATAAGATTCCATATGATGTACAGAGATAATTAAGATGTTGGTAGCTTCTATTTAGTTTTAGACTAGAATCTAATTAATGAGGAACATCATTATTATCTGCCTAGCCTTTTCCCAGATATGTTGAAGTTTCTCGGAGGTAACTGAATACAAGTATTTTTCATGGAACGTTTTCGTCTTGCCCCCCGCCTATCGCTTTTATAGAAAATCTTTGCTTGAGGATAATTCACAAATACTGAAAAATCCGGAAATATCGAGACTGGAGTTTAATTAAATGGATAAACTTAAATAATAACTTAACTTTTATGAAACCTGTAAAAGTTTCACAGTCGTGTCAACTATTTTTCTAACAAAATTGTGTCCTAGAAATACATATTTCTTAATTATTAATGTCTTGAAAACTGAGCTTATAAAATTTTGCTTGAAAAATAAATTGTATTAATAAAAATCTCCGTTACCAATAACTGAAAAGACGAGCACAAAACCTCACTTTATATCACTATCAAAGAAACCATCAATTAAAAAACTTAATTAAAAATACATCACATTAAGGAATGTACTTTATAACTGTTGCAAATTGCAAACACAATGGATCCTTTTCACCACAATATCACTCACTTAGATTGCACTTGCAAAAAAACGATCTCCGAACGATCGATACGGGTATATGCGCACGAGTCTGCCGCGCGACTGGAGAAGCGAGCGGGAAAATTGTAAACATCGCGGGGGAGAGGGACGGAGATATTGTGGAAGAAAGGGATAGAGAGTGATTTGTTTATGTCTACGCGAAGTATCGTTTGTAAGCTCGTGTGTAGATTACGTTTTTGTGCAGAGGGGGAAGTGATAGAAAGATTGGAGGAGATTCTGATACAGCCTCTGTGAGGCAAACGTCGACTTTGCTATCTTCGGGGATGATAATAATATGTTGATGTTATCTTCTTCTTTTTTCGTTTTGATGTTCACATTATAAAGTTTGTGTAGTAGTACCCAGTAAATGGCCACGTTTATTTGCAGCGTCAGACTCGTAAAGCATGTAATAAAATCTGGACATACGTAATTGGGTAAATATTGAAAAGACATGCCGCGCCGACCCGAAATGAATTGGTATAAAGGCAAGAGAATAAAATAATTGTAATATCTTACAATTACAACGCAAGGCATGATGCGTCAGGGATTTAGTGTGAAAGACGTGCTTGTCATCACATATTTCAAAGAAAACATTCCACAGTTACAACACTCTAAAGCTTTGGGACTAGTGTTCCACTAACACCCTTTGTGCAAAAAGGCAAATAAACCAACCATTATTCTTTTCTCTCTATAAAAGCGCAACTGCAAATATTTTTTGTAAAAAAAAAAACAGTAAAAACCTTTCAAACGGACGGCCGCCGGTGTTAAAACAACGGGAACACAATCCAAGTTGCAAGTGTGAACCTTTTAAAACTGTTGACATGTGGAAAACCGAACGCCCGAGGGATTACGAGCTGGATATCCAAATGAAATGTCCGGGTTAAAATTTTTAAAACTGCCACGAATATCAGTTTGCACAGAGCCAGTTTAATGCAGTTCCGAATAAAATTTTCGTGTTCAAAAACGGTAAATAGAATGCATGGAAATAAAAGCAATGCTGTTTTAGTACATACCTAGTTTTAAGACAACCAGAAAGAAATCGTAGTTTTATGAAAACCAGAAATAAATAAAAAGCTACGAATATTGCTTTAGTTTAAGGCCCTTCTAACCCTAAAATTAGCAACTCTATTTGTGGTGGTTCAAACTTTGTTTAAAATACTGTTAGAATAAAGTTCTAATCAGCTTGCACTACAAAGCGGTTGTTACGTCAGTCACTGCGGCCGAATAGTGCGAAATGAGTGGTTTTTTTGCGATTTACTAAAAACTTACTTGATTGGACTAGAAAAGTAAAACACATAAGACCTGCTTTATAGTAAGTGCAGTTAGTATGCAAAGTTTCATGATCTAATTTCAAGTACTTTTTGAATACCAGCGGTTTATTGTTCGATTTGGAGGTAACTTTGGATTTTTTTTCTATCGAGAAAAGCTTATGGAATCGTGTTTTCGTCACACATAGTACTTAGCATTAATCCTCAACCTTACCATATATTTATTTCAAAATTAATAAGAACAACTTAATTTTTACTTGCCCTGAAACGACAAGCGTGGCGTCGTAGGCACAATACCATCCCCTAAACCGTCTACTCAACATTAACATAATCTATGGCCGCGTTATGTTTAAACGGAGTGACATCTAGTTACACTGAGATGAATCTGTAATGGAAGGATGTTAGTGACAGGGGAATGTGTTGTAGTATCAGTATGTACTCGTGTTTGTTTAACGTCTAATTTATGTGTTGTATCCTTTAATTTAGGATAGCGACTGCGACGTAATATAGATATGAGATTGTTATTCCCTGCCGTGGTTGCGGGACTGTTCGAAAGAGATACCGTGGCCCCGGAACACAAAGGGCGATGAAGGAACATGGATGGGTTTTAGTCAGTAAAAGTCTGACACTCCCTCCTGCTCCGCCCAGAGCGGGAGAAGTTATTTGATGATTTCCCACCCGAAAAAAAAAAAAAAAAGACTTATTGGGATGTTTAGGCAACTTCAGTGTAAGATTCAACTTCAGTGTAAGATTAAAACTCCATTTAATTTATTGTTTGTCACAGGTGAAATAAAGGAAAGCAAAAAGGAAGCTTATAGGATCGCTGTAACATACTAAAGTGTACAATATTCAATACTGGTTCAATATTTTTTTAACATTATTTTTTTTTCCCCAACTACGTTCGACGGTTTCCAGTCTAATAGAACGCAGCTGAATACCAGTATCTTACATGGAGTGTCTGATTATTTGACCTTGACACGCAGTGGATGGGTAACACAATAGCCCATTGGTAAGACTGGTTGTCAGACTATCAGGATACCCGTAACGACTGTCAAAGATTTAGGGATGACAGTCAGAACCAACAGCTTAGTAGGCTTTCCGAGGGTCGAAGGGATCTTGCAATCAAATGAATAATATTTAATTATAGTATTTAATCAGCCTATAATGTTCCCAAAGCTGGGACTCAAGGTCTCCTATATGTACGAGGACTGTCACAGAGCCTGTGCAGTGAGCCGTAATTATTTTCTCGAGAAAACCCGAGTTTTACTATGGGACCGAAACCCGGATCCCGCATGCTCTCGTCGTAATCCACCACTCTAGCCTATTGCGGGTTGGTATTGGATGTTCGAATCTACTTACTCATGGAATTCCCTCTCCTGTTCATCAACTGATGATACAAGAGCGCCACCATCAGTTCGTTTGCACAGGCTAGCATGCAGGAACTAACTGTTCATCTATTAAACTTTGGTCCAGTCACTTGTGCTTCTTATTATAGACTATGCTGATGTTTGTTGTTCTGATCTTTCCCAAGAACTTCTAAATAAATTGGATCGACTTGTCAACGATTGTATTCGGTTTGTTTTTGGCCTTCGTAAATACGATCAAATTTCTTCCTTTCGTTCTCAGCTTAAATGGCTGCCTATCCGACTCAGGAGGTCCCTCAGATCTCTCTGCATGCTCTTCACGATTATGAACGATCCATGTGCTCTCGATTATCTAAATACTTATTTCAAAGTGTTGAGCAGTTCTGATAGTCGTAACCTTCGAGCTTCAAAGAATCTACTCCTCCAAATTCCTTCACACCGTACAGGTTTTATGTCAAATTCTCACGCTATCTCTACTATAAAGCTCTGGAACGCGCTACCACTTGGCATTAAAAAGCTGAAAGCAAATTCACTTTCAAAAGAAAAGTTCGTACGAGTAACTACTATTTAAGTCAGACTAAATAGCTCTCAATTTGAAGTCTAGATATAATAATTATTATTAGGTTTCTTGTTATTTTCTTTTTAATTTTTGGTATTTGTTTAAATATCTATTAGTTTATACTGTATTGTATTAGTATCAATACTATCAATCTAGATCTAAATTCTCGTTAACAAGAAGTTTGTTTTAGACATTATTTTGTACCCAATCACTATGTTTTCCTATTTGACCTAAAGGTTGACTGGTAGGGAATGCCTTGTGACATTAAGTTCCCCTATGTACCACTATTGTACATGAAGTTTAAATAAATAAATAAACAAGAGTAAAACCTACATCTAGTTACAACTAGTCGTAGTTAGTACCTACGCTACGTCAATATTTACCGATACCGGTCGGCACTATTGCATTGTTCGGTAAAGTTACGTGTTCAGAAGCGTTTGTAATTTAGGAGACGGTTGTTGTAAAGGTGTGTAATACCAGATACTCACATTTCGCCAGTTACGTTTTCAAGTCCCATGTAATAGGGGGCGAGTCTATTGCCATCAACCGGGCACAAATCCAGACTCAGTGGCTGCAACTAAGAAATTTCTGATGGAAAAACCAAAAAACGCTTTGCCCGACCCGGGTATCGAAACCAGGACCTCATGCCCAGTTGTCGCCACTAAACCAACGGGGCAGTCATTAAAATCAAGCATGTAAAATGAGGCAGTATATTTAAAACAAGGCCTAATTCAAGTGTACCACAAATTACTCGTATTCCATGCAAGATAAAGGGTGTAAAACACTTCTTAACGAAGCCGAAAGGCACTTGTTCTCCACGTCATTGCGATCATTATTTTGTTCTACACCATAGCTGGGGGTCAAAGTCGTTTGGACAAGTTTTTAATGTGAGATTTTTACTTTAAACACCTCCACGCACGACACCCCCCGTACTATTCAATCCATCCATCAGCACAATGCTTTGAGTTCGTTACATTGAGTTCTACCACAAAACATGATTTTTCACCCCAAAAAAAAACGTAATTTTTGCGTAAAGTTACTTAGTTTGATGTACAGAATGCTTGGTTGACGGCTTCGTGATGTGGTCTTTTACACCCTGTATATTTTGTCTTGTCACGATAGTCTTTGCAATGCCGCCAAGTGTCCGCATTCCTATTAAGATTCGGATCAGATGCAGATTCTATATCAGATATCTCATTACTTCGCCAGGTGGCTGCTTATCTGGCGTAGGTACCGTATGCTACGGTATACATCTAACTAATGAAGAAACGAAGGAACTGGTCGCAGCGACTGCTGAGCACGAGGTCCTGGGTTCGATCCCCAGGTGGACTACCATGACGTCTTAAAGCAGGATCGTTTTAATCTTGTTCCAGTGTGGTTAAGAGACGGAGCTATAGAGGACGTCTAGCGCCATCTCTTTCCAACACTAGAACAAGATTAAAACGATCCTGCTTTAAGATGTCATGGTAGGCCACCTGGTCGGGCAAAGTGCAGTAGCAGCCACGGAGTCTGGGTTTGTGCCGAGTCGATGGCAATAGGCTCGCCCCGTATCTATGTAATAAGGTCTGACTTAAACATAACTGGCGAAACGTGGGTATATATACTATTAGGTACACCTCTGCCTAACCCCGGGGATTAGAGGCGTGATGTTATGTTGTATGTTTTATTATATATTTCATTTGTTGTTCGCATAAACAGTTAATTATGTACAGAATGAATCTTTTCAGTACAAAAAAAAACAACGAAACTTTCAACTTTACGCCGCTGTCCGATAGATGGCGTTACTAGTACTATCGAACGAGGGTATAAAATTATTTCGTGAAGAACAATGGAATTCGCAAACGAAGGCAGATGCTTAATTTAGAACACATGGTCATACGCTCGTTACCTTACAATTAGAAGCCAGGTAATATTGCATGGGAAGACAGCTGGACTTGCGAGAAAAGCAGGTGAGACGAAATTGGTATCGGTAAACAGTTTTTGTGAATTGAATTTGGGAGATGCCTTTTGCTCAACAGTGTACTGCTATAAGCATGTGTTGATCGCTTAGTTAAATATTTTAAGCACCTCGAGAATTTTCTCAAGTAAATATTTACAATTTCAAGCTTTGTTAGAAGTTTGGCTGTAAATCATGACTTAATACAAGACCGCTTATTTCTTAATTATCCGTCGAGTTTCGATTCGTCAGCAGTAGGAATTGAACCCGGGACCTCATACTCAGTAGTCGCCCTTGCCAGTACTAGACCAATGAGATAGTCCTTAATAAAAAAACATGATCAACCTAACAAAACAGCCAAAAGTGGAGAGATTTGGAAGAGACCCACACTAAGCATTGGGTGGCCAAAAGGCTGAAGAAAAAAGAATCAACCTGAACCGTTCCCACAGCTAGGACACAGGTTGTCTACAAAAGTGTACCACATGATGACAAAAATAATCTAATTAGTCCGTCAGATAGATTTCCAAAAAATATTAGCCACATATTTTTTCTTTTTTCACGTAAACAAAAGATTAAGACTATACAGTGCGTCGAAAACTCGTGTGACGTCACATTTGAGTACATTTTTTACTCAAATGTGACGTCACAAGCCCTCACTCATGATCTTTGACACGTTTTATCTTCGTCAATTTTTATTAATTTGATAAAACAAAAAACACGTATCCAATATTTTTCGATAATCTAACTGACGGACTAAACAGAATCAAATTTTTTTAGTCAGTTATCATCCCTATTATGCGCGGGCCCAGTGCAGGTTGGCGGAATAATGAACTTGCTACTAAATACGCAGTAACTCGACTAATCAGTGTTAGAGAGCTATTAACTCATTATCCTATTAACTGAGGTGAAATAGAAATGTCTTCTCACTATCTTTAAGCAATTAAAACTTCATTAAAAACCTATCCCAAGTAAACATTAGGTTAAGTAATTACATGAAAAAACTAATTTAAATTAGTGTTCACCCTTAGTCCTTTCATTATAAGGTTGATTTTAGCTTAAAAATCTAGGGAGATATAACAGATGGTATCCTGGCTTTTTGTATAGCTCGTATGTTTATGGGGATAAGGTTGTTTTTTGTATGATCGTAAATCAGGTATTTAGGTCAACGACTTGATAATACTGGATGCGGTAAGTGCACAAACTATTACATAATAATTGTACGCTCAATTTGTGACCGTAAACCGTGAAGATTAGGGTTTGACATATAGTTTATTTTTATAATTAACTGCTGTTTCCCTGGTGTAGGTGATAAAGGGATCTGCTTCCTGACTAACCAGTAGCTGTCAGTTTTAGTCAGGTTATTTTTTAAGGGTTAAGTGAAAAGGGTAACCCTTATAATAGGGTTACTCGGCAATATTGTAACGGTTAACCCATATATTATAAGGGTTAACCCATGTATCATGAGGGTTAACCCATGTTAAAGAATTGTGTCCACGACACAAGCCTTGTTGCTTAGTGTGGCACTAGATGGTGCTGTGTGTTATGTCCAGCGATATTTATTTATTTTATTTAATTAACCCGTACAAAGGTTAATCAAACATATGGGTTATAAGGTTAACCTTTTAATCTGATTAATCGGTCCCTGTTAGCAGTAGAACATCAGTAGGAATTTAAGATTAAAGTAGTTATGTATTTGCCAACAAATTCAATGCGATTTAGACCAAAAGTCAATGACTTTTTTAACACACCGTAAATCGTGTAAGATAAGAAATAATGAGGTCACGTACTGGGCGAAATTAAAACCTTCGACTTGCCCTAAAAAGTACGATAGGTCGAATATACTTAAACCGTTTTATGTACACAATAAAAAAACCTTAACCTTAACCTTAACATTAATCTAATTAAATTAAAAACCTTAACCTAATAGTCTGGTGGTGGTGTGACCGTCGGACTACCAAGTCATAGGCCTCGAGTTCGAACCCAAGACACGCAGCTCTGATTTTTCGTATTCATGTGCGTATTGCATAATTAGTACTTACTTCGGTGAACGAAAACATTGCAAGGGAAGCAGCAGCTTAGAGATATTTCTCGACGGTATGTGAAGCCAGGTCAGAGGCCCTTGGGCGAGATAAAATTCTTACACTAGGTTAGGCACTAACCGCACGATAACGAATTATGAACCTAGCAATATGCTGTCATTATTTGAAAATACTTGTAGCTGGATTATCTTTAATTAAAGGTACTCACGAATTCCCGATCATGGTGTTATAAGAAGAAGATTTTTACCTGAAACATAATAAAATATTTAGTTAATATTGCTATGAAAGATATGAGAGAGAAATTGTTTATTTTTGACCAAGACTAAAAAGGTTAAATGTAACCAAAAGCCCAGTACTCAAATTAGTATCGGCTTGAGTATTTGTAGCTTGTCCATTGCGAATCATAGATGGCGTTAGTAGTTTCTAAAACGGGCTGAGGATAAGATAAATGCCTGGCTGCAAGCGATAAGATATTTTTTTACATTATGATGACATGATCACTTCCATTTAATGATGAGTCAGTCACTGATATTTATAGTCATTATTTAATAGATAAAACGTAGACAAAGTTGAACCCTTAAAAATGGAATTCTATTGTAAAAAATGCAATTTTCAAAGAGTTTTTCAAGAAAAGGGCTCACGTTAGTACGCCTTTATTTGGGGAACTGATCATGCTGCAGCCTGGAGGCAAGTCATCATCATCTGCCTAGCCTTTTCCCAACTATGTTGGGGTCGGCTTCCAGTTTTACCGGATGCAGCTGAATACCAGTATTTTACATGGAGCGACTGCCTATCTGACCTCCACAACCCAGTTAGTACCGGGTAATACGATACCCCTTGGTAAGACTGGTTGTCAGACTTTTTGGGCCTCTGACTACCTAACGACTGTCAAACATCTACAAATGACAGCCGGGACCAACGGCTTAACGTGCTTTCCGAGGCACGGAGGAAACTCGGCAAACACTATATAATGGGTGGTCACCCATCCACAGACCAACCTAGGCAAGCACGGCTTAACCTAACGATCGACCCGAGCGGCTCTTATTATTTAGCCACGAGCTTCTCCAAGGCAAGGAGGAGGCAAGTTGGAGGCAAGTGGTCATCACAATTTGCAATGGAGATACAAAACCCATTAGAAATGTTTGGATACTCTACTCTTTTCGCCTCGTTCACTTTCATACAACTGGTCATACACACACGTCAGTTGCGAGTTCACATGGCGACATACCAAGCTATATATTTACAGTTTTACCTGAACTCGCTTTGTATAAGCTTCTCGTACCAAGAGAGATCAGTTTAATAGGCATGACGACAGTATCAAAAATTGCAAATCTATTCAGTCCGTCAGTTAGGGTATAGGAAATTAATGGACACGTATTTTTTGTTTTTGTGAATCAATGAAAATTGACAAAGATAAAACGCATCAAAACTCGGGAGTGGTGGCTCGTCGTGACGTCAGAACTGGCTAAAAATTATACATAAGCGTGACGTATTGAGAATTTTAAAAGCGAAAAATTGACGAAGATATGACTATCTTCGTCAATTTTTATTTACGTAACAAAAGAAAAAACACGGGTCATATATTTTTTGATAATTTATCTGACGGACGTAGGTAATTCGTTTTTTTTTGTCATCTCGCCTATTTGGTTTTGCATACCTTGATTGGTCGTCGTACATACTGGTCATACTACGCACCTATCTGAAGAACATTACCAACAAGGTCAGTGTTTATCCTTCTAGGAGTCAACGTGCCTACTCACATCTTTGTTTACCCACTAGCTTTAAATGCCCATGGCATCGCCTGCATGGAGTTCGGTAATTGTCCCACGGGATCGCACTACCGGGATAACAAGTATCCTATGTGTTAATCCAGGTTATAAACTATCTGTGTGTCAAATTTCATCTACATCCAGCCAGTAGTTTTTGTGTGAAAGAGTAACAAACATTCTGACATTCTCGCAAACTTTCATATTTATCATAATACTCGTAGTAGGCAATATTTTCGACCTTAAATATAATCCTGCATCCCACTCACCAGACGAAAATTTCAAACAAGCTACAGTATTGACCGCGGTTCAAACCGCGGCTTCGCTACTGCTCCAGGGGCAAACAACCAAGATGGCCGAAGTATCTATTACTCTACAAGTAATAAGCTACTTAAGATCGGGCTAATCTCGTCAAGTTCTAGATTGTATTGCGGTTTGTCGATCGTAGTAAGTTCAAGGGCTTGGTTGCGGAGGTGAGCTTGATTTGGTGATTTTGTTTGAAGTGGTGCTGGTGTACAACAAGAGAGGATTGGTTATTCAAAACCCACCACTTTTGGTAAAAAATAAACGGATTCTTTCTGACTGCCTCGTTGATCGAGGTCCTGGGTTCGATTCCCGGGTTAGGCAAAGTGTTATTGGGTTTATCCACTCGGTTTTTTTTTAACTGGCGAGATGTGAGTGTACTATAAATGACGACCCGAATGGCGCAGCGGTACTGAGCGTGCCTTACGTTCTTAGGGTCCCGAGTTAGAATCCCGGTAGAAGCAAATGTTTGTGTGATGAGCATGGACATTTGTTTCTGAGTCATGGATGTTTATATATATAATAAGTATGTATTTACAAACAAAAAGTATCTATGTAGTATATCAACTATCTGGTGTCCACGACACAAGCTTCGTTGCTTAGTGTGGCACTAGATGGCGCTGTGTGTAATGTCCAGCGATATTTATTATTTATTGGGTACGCCCTTCTCTGTTTTGTAAACTGAGTTTTACCAGCAACTTATATTCGAAGACATGTGGGACCCACCAACCCGAGGCCCGAATAGTGGACTCCAGCACAGCCTAGCCCTACTCTCTCACACAGACAGGATATTCCCAAGGGTGGAATACAGTCCTTCCAACCCTGGGAATATTATAGATTAATACGCTGATTATGGACTACGATGTAGTAGGTATTTAATAGTCTTTTGAACGAAACCAAATAACGACACCCCAAAACTTCACACACATCTCCGATTCTCCAAATCACAACTTGACCACTTGAAATGTCATAAAATCCAACATCCCCAATGCTCACTATCTACTATACACAATGCCACTTATTTCAAGCATTTTGAAACGGAGCCAGAACGCTTAGCCACCGATTCAAGAAAGAGGCGCGACTGTGGCGCAACTACATCTTTACAAAATAAAAGAACTCTTGCTCCGGGTAATGTTACTTCAAGATTCCATCCAGTAATTAGGTTAGGTACTGGCTGGAATCTTGAGGTTTTCAAATTGAAAAAACCACAAGGTGGTAGCACTAGCGTAAGGTCTAAACATCTATCAAAATACATTACACTCACATAATTTTTGAGTTTCTTTGTAGTTTAAAGAAAATGCGTCAGTGTTGTGCCGCATAAGTTACCTTTCATTAAGTTTTTCCTTGTACCACTGACTATTGCGTACTGCAATAGTCAGTGGTACAAGGAAGAGAAATCAAGAAGAAGCGTAATCTTTAGTTCAGCTACTTATCTTTGTTTGTAATCCATATTTATATTGTAATACAGTGCAAATACGATAAAATTTCGGTAAAAAGTTTCACTAGCATCCAATTCAGTATAATTTGACAGTTGTCTATACCAGACGCCTACGTAGCGACATCTGGTGTCAGATAAAATCTGAAAAACCCTTATTGCAAAACTGCCGAATGATATGCTGACAAGAATTTGAACCTCAAGAACACGATTCGATACAAAACAGGCCGCTTCAGTGACCGCCACACAGCAACAGTAGCGCAACAATAGTTGTCGCTAAAAAGAATTTACTAGCGCTTCGGGCAACGTTCCCAATTACCGCTAGAGAATGCTTTGTGGGTCTGGAGGACGGCCTGTGGAGTACCCACTCTTATGCGGCGCGGTTTTAAGGTTTAAATATGCTTCTTTTTTGGAGATGGGGAATTATGGAAACCTTTATGGTTTATTCTGTAATTAAGTGTAGTGTTGGTGATTATAGACTAGTAGTCATCATTTTGAGATACGATTTTGTTTATTCAGGTTTGAGGTAAAGTTGATGTCATTTCATTGTCGTATTCATTTACCAGTACTTGTAGTCACATATCGATGTAGAAACTCCTTTAAGATAGATTCAAATATCTTGTTCTTCAGGGTTAGTAGACCTCTTGACCAAATTCCGATCATGGTGGCCAATCTTAGCGGAGCCTACCCTTTGTCGCGAGAGATTTTATAATGCTAAAGTCTTTTTCTCGCTCTTATATTTTTTATCCGATCGGACGATACGACTAGAGAGAACTCGGGCGAAAAATCAACAACGTGCCTTACAAGGCATTGGAGTATCAAACTGCCAACTTTTAAATTACGAGCTCTATCAATTAATTAAACACATCCTATTGCAGTCCACTACTGGATGTAGGCCGCTCCCAAGCTGCACAACGCCCAAACTGCCACTGAGAAACTCCTGAATCCTGCCTGGATTGACGAATTTAGACCTGAACTGGCAAAGGGCCGGTCATATTAGCCGTAGAACCGATGACCCTTTGGTTAGACGTAATCTTGAGTGGAGACAGCAAATCGGCAAACGGTAAGGTGGCACGCCTACAGGTTCGGTGGAGCGACGATCTTCGCAGGGTGGCTGGTAGCAACTACATGAAAGTTCCCGAGAATCGAGCTGAAAGGCATACATAGACCTTTTCAATCGCACGATTGAAAAGGTCTATGTACAGCAGTGGACTGTTGTAGGCTGATGATGATGTACCTTCATCTTAAAGCTCACCTAGATAAATAAACCTTCTCAAATAAACAATAACACTTCAATCTCTCAACTCCAATATGAAGTAGACGCTGCATTATGTAACATTATACATCCAACGCACGGGGCGGAAATTAAACGCTGCATCGGCGGAGAATTGGAGCGACCCGGGCGATGCCCCAGATACGTCGCGTCCTTAGGATGGCTGCACATGGAGCGACAGGACGAAACAACGAGATGGAGCAGGATCTCCAAGACCTTACAGGGCTGATTTGTCACCTAGTTGGTCTGAAGGGAGAAAGGTTATAACTAATTTGAAATCTAGTTGGTATTTATAGAGCAAAAGCCATTTATTTTTAAGATTTTTTATTTTTCGGGTGGTTCGTGCCATACCTGGTGTCAGAGTTCAATGCCGCCCATGGGCCTCTGACTTGGCTTTACACACCCCCGAGAAATATCTCTAAGACTTGCTGGTTTGGTTTCGTGTTTTTCTTCACTGCAGCAAGAGTTAATTATACAATATGAATCAAACCTATTATCCAGAACACGGGCCTTGAGCATTAACTCGCAAATGACCAAAAGGTGATAGTTAGGATTAATGCCATTTTCACGACGATTCAAATCAGTCATAGACTCACGTCGAAGAAGAAGACACTATGCTCAATTATCTACTAATGCAATTTAACGACACCTAGAGACGGGACGTCAGTGTCGATAGGCAAAATATTACTTGAGAATCAACTCTGGCAAATAAAACAAAACACGATCAAAAGGACCTTGCAAAATATTCAAGATGAAAACCAACATGAATACATTCTACTATTACGAAGATTCCTTTCATCCCATTGTCAGTAAAGTTGCATTGAAATCCTTTTCGACGCAAGATCACGTCGATTTTTACAAATGGAACGGGGTTGCAAAATCGTTCGGTGTGTAGACAGCTTTATTTGCGGAGACGCTTGGCATTTAATGAATTTTATTTTATGGAATTGCATTTTGTTGCTACCGCGACTTGATATTGAAGTAAGTTGAGATCTTAATTACTTGAATTAAAAGTTAATTACATGGTTTGGTGAAGGGTTTTCCTGTGTGCGTTAGCAATGGGCAGTTTCAATGACTTTTTATAAGTATGAGAAACAGGGTGAAGTGTGTTCCTAACTCTTCGTAGAAAAGGGAGCATTCTCCAATCAGACAGTGTGTCTGGTGGCCTACAGCACAAATGTTTGTTGTATTTACTTATGAAGTTATGATATGTTAATCGCGCGGATAACTCTGCTTGCGTGATGTAGAATTGTCATCATGACGCTTCATAATGCGTAGTTCGTATGTGGGATTGTAGATGGCGCCACATAATGATGTCCATTGATTGTTTTAAAAAAGTGGCAATTATTGTATATGCACCACGATGATTTACGAAAAAAAAAAAAAAATACGCCACACCATTTAAAAGCTTGTTTTAAAAACGTTTTTTTTAGGGTTCCGTACCCAAAGGATAAAAACGGAACCCTATTACTAAGACTCCACTGTCCGTCTGTCTGTCACCTGGCTGTATCTCATGAACCGTGATAGCTAGACTGTTGACATTTTTACAGATGATGTAGGTATTTACTACTCTGTCAAGAAAGTACCGGGAAAAGATGAATATTATAATACACAAAATGTCTGTTATTCATCTAAATTTATTTTATCACCTTCAAAGTATGCTCCTTTAGAAACGATACACTTGCGCCAACGAATAATCCATTCATCAAAACATTTTTTAAACGCTGCTTCCGGAATTGAGTTCAGTTCTCGCCGCGAATTCTCCTTTATGTCTTCTATCGATTGAAAACGGGTGCCATGAAGTGGTAATTTGAGTTTAGGAAAAAGAAAAAAGTCAGCTGGATGGTATTTGTTGAGTGTTTGGTCAAAAATTCGTTCACAATGATAGCCTTGTGCGAAGGCGCATTGTCGTGGTGCAAAATCCAAGAATTTTCTTTCCACAAATCTGGCTTTTTTCGTCGAATTTGCTCTCTTAAACGCCGCATAACGCTCAAATAATATTCTTTATTTACCGTTAGACCTTCCGGTAAGAATTCAGAGTGCACAACACCGCGATAGTCAAAGAAAACAGTCAACATGACTTTGACTTTTGATCGACTTTGGCGTGGTTTTTTCGGTTTCGGTTCAGTTGGAAGGCGCCACTCCGAAGCTTGTTGACTAGTTTGCATGTCAAACTCGTAAACCCACGTCTCGTCACCAGTAACAATGCGTTTCATGAATGTTGGGTCCGAACTGACTCGTTCTAGCATGTCCTCAGCGACTTTCATGCGATTGAGTTTTTGGAGAAAATTCAGATCTTTTGGGACTAGCCGAGCAGCAACATGTTTCATACCCAAATGATTGGTTAAAATGGTACGGATCGACTCGTGAGATACAGAAAGTTCGGCGGCTATCTCTCTCAGAGTTGAATGGGGATTTTCAGTCACTATTTTCTTCACTTTTGCGATGTTAACTTCAGTTGCAGACGTTGACGGCCTACCAGAGCGAGGCAAATCTTCCATCACATCTCGACCGCTTTTGAACGCTTTGAACCACTCATAAGCACGAGTTTCTGATAAAGTCGATTCAATGTAAGCCTTCTGTAATATTTTCAGTGACTCCGAACACGAAATTCCATTGGCGACTTTGTTCGATATTTTTGTCCATTATGAAATTCGCAATACACACTATATATGATATTACTAAAACCAGCACTGTATTTAATATAAATAACAGATGCAACTCAAACTCCGCGCCAAAATGGAAAACAGTTGTGCCAATCTAACAACTACAAAAAAACAAAAATTTGAATTTGGAACCATAAACAAATCATCCATTCCCGATACTTTTTTGACTGAATGTATGTTGCCGCTATACCTAACAACAAATACTAAAAACAGAATAAAATAAATATTTAAGTGGGGCTCTCATACAACAAACGTGATTTTTTGAGAATGTTACGGAACCCTACGGGCGCGGGTCCGACTCGCACTTAGCCGGTTTTTTACTATAAGCTTGTTAGCACTCGGCTTACGTAGACTTACTACTGCATGAACTCAGACTCATGTTCTACATGAAGACTAAGAACCCAGAATATTTTCAATTCATGAATCATCGTAAATGCCACGAGCCACAATAAGCCAGAATCCTTATTTTCGTCACCAACTTCTTCATAGAATTACGTTGACGTCAAAGACATCTCTACTGATAAACTTAATTCTCGCAGACTCAGCCAAAATTCGTGGAAATCAGTAAGTATTCAAGGGTACTGAAGCACAGTAGACATAGTAGTTAACATACAGTATTGCAACTAAGAACAAATGGTCGGAATTGGGTCAAACACACATGCAGATGCGTTTTTACACAAATTTAGGGTAAGAGTCAGGTTTCAGGTTACTCGTTTTATGTAGTCTTGGTACAGATTTACTTAGAAAACTTTATTTTGTAATTTTAACATAAACTTTATAACTATAGTATTAAAATAAAAGTAGTAACAAACGCTGGCGTTGACAGCACAGGTGGAAGAATAAAAAAAAGGAAATATATACAAACTAAAAAACCCGACGCAAAAAAACAAGCTCAGCCAAATAATCAGGCGGGACCCATTGAAATATTCGTATAAAATTATTAAAACATGGAATAGCTGATAAACACATTACCCTCCTCAGTCGGGCAAAAAGAGCCTAGTTAGATTACTGGTTATATTTGTACTGTGTTGTGACTGAAGGCAAAAGTTTCAGTAGGTTAGGGAGTTATTTTTAGAACGGCCATTGATAACCGTCCGTGGAACCAAGGCATGAATGGTGTGGGGGATTTACTGGCGCTTCTGTCGTCATACTTGAGAATTTGTACACCTGGACATTTTTGTTGGTTACCTGTGGTGTAATAGAATTGTTAGTAGAATTTTATAAATAGATGTGGTTTTTAAAAGGGATCCCTACGTCAGAGCTACGAGAGGGGCGGTTAGAGGAGAACAATGTTAAAAACCCTTTACATAATACTAAAACAGAAAGAAAAAAAAAACATTTGCGCTCAACACGACGCGACGGTAACACTAGACCTAGACTATACTAGCGAGTGGATTTTGTTGAAAGCTCAAAAAACATTTAGTCGAATTGAAAACTTTCTTTAGGAAGTCGATTAAAATAATGAAAAAGAGGAAAATATGCGTCACATACACGTAAAACATTAACAGACTACTACTCTTCTAACTTAAGCGTAAATAATAATTAGCTGATAGGCCGATTCACACACATGTTTTATTTCAACAGACGAACGTGAATTTGAAATGTAAATAATAGTTTATGAACGTCTCAAGACTTCCGTAAACATCGGATGCAAAGAGTCCGGAACTGTTCCACGAATGTATCAAAATTTATAATATCCGGACAAATGTCGGACAGCTGGAGATTCCAAATAACCCAAACTAGCAGTGTTCCGCGGTTTCACCCGCCGCTCGGCTCCTTAGGTTTTTTTTTGTCAACCCGAACTATCCTGTTATATCTGTATAGGTGTCTTGCTTGAGTAATGTAATTCCTGGTAAAGATTTGACGTCCGTTTTCACCGTCGTCAAAAGCAACTCAGAAGTCATTGTGATCGAATATGACTTAGAAAATAAAATAGACTTCGATATATATGTACAGTCGTCGTCTTTTCCGCCTCATCAGTTAAAATTTGTTTCTCTTAAGGGCTTTATATCCCTCAAATGGCTTAGCATGATCCTCCGTTACGACTAAAATACTGCAGCATTCATTTTGAAATAAATATATGGTAAAGTTGAGGATTAATGCTAAGTACCTACTGTGTGACGAAAACACGATTCCATAAACTTTTCTCGATAGAAAAAAAATACAAAGTTACCTCCTCCAAATCGAACAATAAACCGCTGGTATTCAAAAAGTAATGAAACTGCATACTAACTGAACTAACTATACAGCAGGTCTTATGTGTTTTAATTTTTTAGTCCAATCAATAGTTTTTTTGTAAATCGCAAAAAAAAACACTCATTTCGCACTATTCGGCCGCAGTGTCTGACGTAACAACCGCTTTGTAGTGCAAGCTGATTAGAACTTTATTCTAACAGTATATCAAACGAAGTTTGAACCACCACAAATAGAGTTGCTAATTTTAGGGTTAGAAGGGCCTTAACTTGTTTTTCGCACGTTACCGTAAAGAACCACATGGTAACAGCATTGTAAACAAAACCGGGGCACATGGCGGTCTTCACTTTTACACGCCATTTCACCTCAATATGGCAAAGTGTTGGGTTTCAGAAACAGGTGTTGATGGGGAATAAGTGGAAGTTTCATTTTGTAACAGGACCTGTTAATTATGGGCAATTTTTGGCAATAAACGCGAAGCGAGGTCAAGCGTAAACTTTTTAACACAGATATCATTTGTTTCACGAATCGACATAGCGGGAATCGACAAAGAGGAAATGATTCAGATTTGAAAAAAAAATACAATATTCGTTCTCACTAGGTTACACTAGGGTGTCACTTAAACAAAAGCGCCTTGTGGGATTTTCAACTCGTGAACTCAGCGCTGAAAGTTCAAATTCCAATTGTGCAATACCATTTAGGCATTCGTTTAGGTGTTACTTAACATAAACAGTAAATCCAGACATTTACGGTCACCAATAGGAAGAAGACATATCCAACTCCAAGTAAACAGCCAAAACGATTAAGATATTTTCATAAATGGAGTAAATATAATCTCTATTCGTTGATTACGAGACAATTTCTCTTTCCATTAAATTCGTGCTCACACAAACCCAAAGAAAACACATTCATCGTCTAATCCAATTTAAAACCAATTACATTATCATAAAACACAATACCTCATTATATCGAGAGAATGTATAACCCGAGCCGTTTGAAAATCCCTCGATTTCGTTCAAGGTGCGCGTGCGCATGGGTTACCGAATTCGTTCGGGTAACACCGGCGATTTGTGGCACAACAACGTCCGGACGGATGAGTCTATTAAATCATACGTGGTCAGGGGCCTTAACTGTAAAAATGTGTCGCAGTATATGAGCGGAAGCGTTTTGAGGTGTTTCGATATTTATATCTTTTTTAATATTAGCATTGGTTTTTAACTGTCGGTTATTGAGCATTGATAAATCAATAACAGCGTATCCTAGCGCGCCCAAAAAAACCGCAACTGCTGAATTTTCAACTCCCAGCGCTAAACGTTGAAAATCCGTTTGACATACAATGATACAACCTATTAAACGTAACTAATTTCAGTACCCGCTTCTTGCTTTTTGACATTCAAAAGCGCCTGTAATAGTCTAATTAAAATAAATGCTTTGAGTTTAATCTGCACTGGTTCTGTTTATAACTTTTTCAATTTTACACGGCTAAAGCTAAATTTAATCCATGTCATTTTGGCATACGAGATAGCTTGAACACTCAAAGGAGGGACATGTACATTGAGTTTATATTGGGAAAGTTCGAAGTAAACAAGGAGAGTGCTTGGAGCCAATGCTAGTAACTTAGCACTTTACTATGTACATTTAATAACACCTCACAGAATCTACTAGCTCCGCTAACAAAAACGCTCCTCACTCAAAAACCTACATTCCCCTGCTACCGCCTACCACAAGGCCCACACTTAATTGCCTCAACTCGAGCATTGAACGGTGGCAGCTAAAAAATTGCCCGAGCGTGATGTTAGCACGATGAGCCACGCTATTAGCTTTCATCATTATTTTGTGTATCTGCCGAATAATTTCTTTACTTTGTTTATAAAGTTTGGTTATTTCAGAAGCATTCTTTAGGGAAGATGCATTCTAGGGATGCACTCGTTCCAGGTAGGACATCTTGCTAAATACGGAGATGACTGTTGTTTTTGATGACATTTTTCTGGTTTTGACCGAGTGGTGGCCAAGGTTAGGTCAAAGAAACCAGGGCTCAAAGGCTCTTAAACATCGTGGGGTCGACGATATCGTTAAAGTCGCGGGAAACACCTGGATAAGGGACGCACAGAACCGGGAAGTGTGGCCAAAAAGGAGAGGCTGGGTAAACCCAGCAGTGCTTGTTTCCGGGCTGATTTGATGATGTTGATTCGTTCCTGTGATGCATCCACCAAGCTGCACTCGGCTTGTGTAGTAGATTACGGATTTACGGCCTCTCTTTTATAGGGAGTTAGGCTTGTTTCGAGTCCCAACAGTAATAAATATAGGCTGATTGAGTAAGCTCGGAAATGAGGAAGATCGAGAGTATGTCTGGACTTCAAAAGAGACTATGACCTCTAGTTTGTTTCGGCTGTTTCTTCTCAGGTACGAAACACAGGACCCACCTAGTTTTAAAACAATGACGTGTACAAGTGTTTGTAAAAACCTACTTGCAAATTAACATCATTTATCATTCAGTAGCAAAGCAACTCTGGTCATGATTGAATAGCAAAGCAATAAGTTATATCTAGTGGAATGTGATTGGTCGATTCACATTTGATTTGATGTTGAGTTTCGTCGCGGTCGCTCTAAAAATTCAGAAGGTATCTTTGACAGTACCTTCATTCTTGTCTATCTCATAGTCGACTGCTTACTAATATAAGATTTCGTTTATTTAAAACACAAAAAATGTTTTACGTCCAGATAATTGGCAAAAGACAATGTCGCTTGCTTCGCCACACTAAAACTCCAGATTTAAAAAAAAACCGGAATCATCCCGAATCCCACCAACCGGTTCACAAGTGAAAGTTACAACTACGAAGCACAAAACCATCAAAAAGACCATACAATAAACGAACATTACATGTCCAAGCCCCATTTACACGCCCATCAGGCCATCACTGGCCAACACAGCACCATGACGGATCGTCATGATGTATGACCGATGCAACGCTTACGAAGTACGGAACGTTCCCACTCAATCTTCAGAGGAATTCTTCACGTCAGTCCAGGAAGCGAGTTTATATTTTACTGTTTTGATGTTGGAGGAAGTGGTGTGGAATTCTTTGTGCTCAATCAATGATGATTATTGTGGTGTTGTATTAAAATAGATTTCAGTAACGGTGCTTAAATGCGTCTTGCCGTCTTGGCAATTAGTATACGTTACACAGTGGCAGCACCTCCGAACGAGCCTTTAAACTTGGTTTGCACTAAAACTTCTTCATTCAAAGGTTTTTGGAGAGTCTGCTTACCTTAGCTTGCCGTAATGTTGACCCTAGACACGCCACTGGGGTTAAGCTATTCATATGCAGTTCGAGTTGATACGAGAGATGCAGCAATGTTCCCACTGCTGGGACCTGGGACACAGGCTCCTCTCTATGAGAGGAAGTGAGCTGCAATACACGCGGGCCCAGTGCGTTTTGGTAGATGTCAAAGACGTCTTCGAAGTTTTGGTTCTAGAGCATGGTCGGTTTTGAGAGCAGTGATGAAATAAATTACACAAAGCAAAGCGACTGCCTGGGTTTTTGGTGAGAGAAAACAACAATTGTGCTTATTCTAACAAAAATAAGGATTCATAGAGATTACATTTAAGACCGTTTTTCTATAAAGAAGCTTCATAACAAAGTTTACTACAGCTTTTGGATGAATTTGCAGGAAATTCAAAATTTTGGGAGTTTCGTTTGAAGAAAAGTCCGGATATCCTGTCCTATTTACCTCGCTTTTGCGTAAAGTTTTTTTTTTTTGGGCACTAAAAGTGCCTGTAGTCCTATATTTTTGTTATTTTAATTTTACCAGTACCCGTTTTACCAGGGGTTCGTATTACCCAGTAACTGGGCAGGTCAGAGGGGCATCAGTAGCTCCATGTAAAATACTGGTATTCAGCTGGATTACTGGAAGCGACGATAGTTGATAAGCCCAAGATAGTTGGGAAAAGGCTGACAGATAATGAGCTAAGATGGGAAGTTTTTTGTGATTTCTGCGAAGAGAACTACCCTAATGAATTTGATAAATACAATATTCCCACTGCACATGACGTTTGAATACAGAAACAGGAAAAATGCTTTTTTTCCTGTTTCTGTATTCAAACGAGAAAAATTTCAACCGCAGTTGCAAATAATATGTCACATCATCTGCCTAGCCTATTCCCAACTATGTTGGGGTCGGCTTCCAGTCTTACCGGATGCAGTTGAATTTATTTTACATGGAGCGACTGCCTATCTGACTACCACAACCCAGTTAGTACCGTGTAATACTATACCCCTTGGTAAGACTGGTTGTCAGACTTTTTGGGCCACTAACTACCTAACGACTGTCAAAGATCTTCAAATGACAGCCGGGACCAACGGCTTAACGTGCTTTCCGAGGCACGGAGGAAACTCGGTATGTAATGGGTGGTCACCCATCCACAGACCAACCTAGGCAAGCACGGCTTAACCTAAAGATCGACCCGAGCGGCTGTTATTATTTAGCCACGAGCACCAAGTATGTACTACTCTGTCAAGAAAGTACCGGGAAAAGATCAATAAAACACAAAATATTAGTTATTTATCCAAATTAATTTTATCACCTTCAAAGTATGCTTCTTCAGAACCGACACACTTACGCCAACTAATAATCCAATCATAAAAATATTTTTTAAATGCTTATTCCAGAATTGAGTTCAGTTCTCGCCGCGAATTCTCCTTTATGTCTTCTACTGAATGAAAACGGGTGCCACGAAGTGGTAATTTGAGTTTAGGAAAAATAAAGAAGTCGGCTGGAGCCATATCTGGTGAATAAGGTGGTTGCTCGATGGTGTTTGTTGAGTTTTGGTCAAAAAATCGTTCACAACTGTGCGAAGGCGCATTATCGTGGTGCAAAATCCAAGAATTTTCTTTCCACAAATCTGGCCCTTTTATCTAATTTGCTCTCTTAAACGCTGCATAACGTCCGAATAATATTTTTTATTTACCGTTTGACCTTCCGGCAAGATTGTCAGTCACTATTTCCTTCACTTTTGCGATGTTAACTTCAGTTGCAGACGTTGATGGCCTACCAGAACGAGGCAAATCTTCCATCACACCTTGACTGCTTTTGAACGCTTTGTACCACTCATAAGCGCGTGTTTTTGATAAAGTCGATTCACTGTAAGCCTTCTGTAACATTTTCAGAGACTCCGAACTCGAAATTCCATTGGTGATGCAAAATTTAAGACAAACTTTTTGTCCGATATTTTTGTCCATTAAGAAATTCGCAATACACACTAGATATGATATAACTAAAATCAGTACTGTATTTAATCTAATTAACAGATGTAACTCAAACTCCGCGCCAAAATGGAAAACAGTTGTGCTAATCTAACAACAACAAAAAAAAACAAAAAAAAAATTGGAACCATAAACAAATCATCCATTCACGATACTTTTTTGACTGAATGTATGTCTACACGCAGAAGTTAATTTTGCCTGTATATTTAAATGTCCTATCTCAATGGTCAATCTAATTTCCAAACCACTGTTCGGATTTTCAACGGTACTAAAAGTCAGACAGCAAAAAAATCTCTTTGACCAAAATAATAAATAGCACTGAATAACACTTCTCCAATCGCTTTTTTATCTATCTCTATTTAAAAATACTTCTTTATGATAGTTAGGTACTTCAGACCAGGTCATTACTCATTTGAACACAATGTCCTGCCCGACCGCGGCGAAAGAAAGAGGGTAATGTTTTTTGACTTATTTGTATACTGACCCTTGATGTCAAAGCTTTCTTTCATGTCTTACAAAATGGTGGGAATTCTTTTGTTAGAGTGATTTATGTTGGGTTTCTTGGTGTTGAGTTAAAGTAAAGCAAGGATTGAAAAGGTAAGTGTTTGCGATAGTTGTGGATGTATGAGTTGGTATTTAAATTGTTAAAGTGTTGAATCTTAGCAGAAAATATTAATTCTGAATGAATCATCAGGACTCTTTAGTGCTATGGTTTCTGTGGGACTCGCAAGAGATGATAAGCTAATTTTAATGCTTTTTGTAACAACCGATTATTCAGAATTAGAACACATGGTAAATCAATGAATGTAATGAATGTAGCTTTTTTTTTGTAGAGGATGCAGAACAAGGAAAATGTGGAATGATTTTTTAATAGATAACGTTTAGAAAGTAAATTAGAATACTTCTTTTTTACCGTATTAAATGTATGTTGTAACTGGGGAATCCTACTCTTATTATAAAATGCGAATGTTTGTGATGATGAATGGCTGTTTGTTACTCTTTCGCGTAAAAACTACATTTCGGATTTGGATCAAATTTAGCACACAGATAGTTTATAACCTGGATCACATAAGATTTTTAAACCCGGTAATATTGTTACGAGCTGGGTATGGGATAAATTAATTACTACCGATTAAACAACAACTAACTTTATTTAATTACAAAATACTTAAAACTCAATCACAAATACACTACTGATCACTATTCGCTTAGATATCGCACTTCTAGTTCACTTCGATTCGCTTCGTTGTGTAGCCAAAATCAGTCTGACTACTCCCGCAAACACGTCGACTATTTATATGGCGATCGAACGTTCGAGAAATATCCACGACTTCCTAGAATCTTCTAGACAATTCCATAGTGGGTCATTGTCCTTCGAGATACTTCCACAACTTGTACAAAGGAAAGTAGGTACTTTATGCCCTCGGCGTACGGTCGAAATTACAATGACAATTCCTGATGTTCTTTTGTAGGTAGTTTGCGAATTTGTACCTACATTATTCGAAAGCGAAACTCGTTCTACCTACCTACTACTAGTAGTCCTAGTGTGGGGAAACGTATTTAAAAAACAAAAACAAAACAAAAAACTACTACCTACCTACTTGTAGGTACCTACTACCGTAACTGTAGGTAAGTACGGGTACGACGTAACAATATGATCCGCATAAGCTAATCTTTTTATAAGAACGGAATTGAAATAACAGCTAACAGCACATTAAATTAAGGAAGATGAACCAAGAGACCACGCCTATAATATTTTTAAACACATCACCAATAATCTAATCACAAAAAATACCGTCATCAACCTTCGTTTAATCAAATCGACTCCACCAAGTCTGCGCCTTATTTGGCCGGAACAATCGATGCTATAGTGAGCACACTTCCTGCCCTATTGTCATATTAATATGTGGATGCACGTACCTATTGTCACAGTATAACAACAATAACCAGTAAACCAACTACGCCCTTTTTTTATTAAAAGTTTTTATTTAACTTTGCAATATTTGTTAGTTTATGCAGTTCAAATTATTCCAATAGCATTCCAGTCCAGCGCTGGATCTAAACCGTCACCTAAATGCTTTGGATCCAGTGAGACATCCAGTCCAGTAACTGAATTGGTGGTATACTTTTCAATCCAGCGCGCCCATTATAGTTCAATTGGACTCGTGTAGACGGCCAATCCAGTGCTGGTAAAAGCGTCATACGGTGAACAGGTCCAGCGATAAATTCGTTCACTAGACTTGAATAATGTGAACTGGGCATTAGGTCAAATCTAGCAAGCTGTATTTAGAACTACTTTCACTTATCCTACAGAAATTAAATTTTACATGGTAGTTCAGTTACGATACAATGTATTTTTATGATAAGCAAGATTCGATTCTACACTTAAGACTGCCTCCGGATGAAGGAATTCCACAATGGTCAAAAGCCCAGACAGGAAATTTTGAGTTGACAATATGAAAAATCGTTTTGAAGTCCACCACAGCCTGGCTGATGGGCCCAGGGTTGGGTCGAGAAAAGAGATCTTCCTAAAAATCATAAAAGCTTTTCGTTAAAAGTTTTTACAAAACATCTTGCTGTGAAATCAAGGTGCTACAGTTGTCAATTAAACTTTTTGTAATGTTGCAGTATCATAAAACGTAACCACTTGTATTTGCTGCAACAAAATCGACTTACATGCTTGGAATTCGTGTAATCGCGTTAAGCCGATTAAGTACAACTATTTGTTCTTAGTTGAAATACTGTATTTTTTGTACTAGTATCAACACTAATATGTGAATACATGTACTTACCTATTGTTATTGATATTATAGTTGTATGGGCGCTTGTCCAAAAATAAACTTATTACTTATACTGTCTCATTACGATGTGGTAGTATTCAAATTGAGTTTTTGTGGTGTGTGCATTTCTTTTTGTTGGTGAATAAAAAAGCACTGGTAAAGCTCTATAATGAACAATCATTCAGATTGTTAATTATAAAGCTTTACAGCGGTTTTTTACTATTGTAAATAAGGTCAAGAAAGAATTGATAAGCTAAGTCAGAGTTTCTAAAAGCCTGATCATCACATCCGTATTGATGCTCTCAAATCTCATGTTAGCTGCTGGATTTTGTCTAACGAAATGTCAACAAACAATCAAATTAAAATTGCAGCCGGGCGGCAAAATATACATTCGATTTTACCCAGTCTGTGCCGAAACAAGCTGACCCGAACATGTGGTGCTGTTATGGTAAAAAAATCTCTTGTCATCATGATCAGAAAAAAATTACCCAAATTAGATTTAAAAAATCAAGAACTAACAACCATCCAAATAAAGAAGAAAATAACGACCAAACCGCAGATTTATAACGACCAGCGCCTGCGCACTCCGCAGGAATGCAAAATAATGACTGGACCACTGACGCATCGATGGTATAATATAAAACGGACAAAAACGCAATCGAACGCTACGGCTCGACGGAAATAACTGACGGAGCGATTAATCGCAATGCTTGGACGTATGTCGTATAAGGCTGGGTTTCCAGCGGATATGATGAGAGAGAAGCGGTGAAGCTAAGAACTAACATAATTATATACCACTGTATTGACCACTGTATATCCGTACGTTTTTTTAAGGGTGACCACTGAAAACCAGCGCTGTGCTGTGGGCATAGCACAGCATCATGCTGAGTGGTTACCTGTTTGTCGCACTCACGACGTGCTAGCTGTCAACTTCTTACTCTTTTTTCTTGTTTCTGTTCCGTTCTGTTATATGTTAAACGTCTTATAAGCTTTGTACCTATGTTTTGCACGTCATGTGCCTGCGGCAAATAAATATTTTTTCTTTCTTTCTTCTAAGCGATAAGCTATGGGTCTATTTTTAACGCTAAGTAGTGTATTATATTTGTTTTAGGGTTTTTACGTCTGAAGAACCCTTACGTGTGGGAAACCTCCAGCTGGCGCGTGAAAAGGCTAGTTTCCACCATCAATAAATTGCAAATCTATTTAGTCCGTCAGTTAGAGTATTGGAAAATAATGAACACGTATTTTTTGTTTTTATAAATCAATGAATTTTGACAAAGATAAAACGCATCAAAACTCGAGAGTGGGGCTCGTGATATCACAACACAACGCACTAAAAATTGTAGCACGGCGTGACGTATTGAGAATTTTAAAAGCGTTGTATTTTCGTCAATTTTGGTTTATGTAACAAAAGAAAAAATAAATGTCAAATATTTTTTGGTAATCTAGCTGACGGACTAATTAGATTTTTTCAGGACGCAAGCTTATTGTAGGTGTGCGCCTTCTTGCCTACCTCATAAGATCCAATTAAACTATCGTTCGTATTTCCGAAGATAGGCGATGATTGTTGATGTTGACGTACATTCTTTTCCTGAATAAGCTATAAAATACTTTCTAAAACCTTTTGTTGAAGCCTTTTCTACCAGAGCTAAGTCAAACTCAACATAATCTGCCTAGCCTTTTCCCAACTAGATGTTGCAGTCGGCTTCCAATTTTCCCGATGCAGCTGAATATCGGTATTTTACATGGAGCGACTGCCTATCAGCCTATAAGCCAAACTATGGTTTAAAAATCAAACTATTCTGTTGGTTGATATCATACACATCTTTCGCTTAGCATATCTCTAGTTGCAAGGCAGCCTTTGCTGTTCCGAGTTTTAAGTGCAGCAGTGCTGAAGATTCTTTCGTTGCGAGGCTACGTCGCAAAATATTTGGAGTTTGGCTTACGGTGCTTTTAAAGGAGAGAAAGTTTCAGTGCTTTCAAGTTCTCGCGTAAGCTTTGCAAAGTTTGGCCGAAAAATAAGGTATTAAGACTTTGGTAAGAGGATTAGAAACTACTTGAAGAAACGAAGTTTAGAATCTTGAAGTTAAAAATGCATCAAGTAAAGAGAAAAGTTTATGAATAGCTGGTTACATGGACAATCAATTAAAATCAATCTTGAATTCTTTATTACATTCCATAACATAATAGGACAGGTGGATTATGGTTAAATGCCTTTTTTATTTTTTTATTAAATGATAAATAAATGATAAATGATGTTTATTTTGCAAGTAGGTTTTTACAAACACTTTTACACGTCATTTTTTTTTTTTTAAACTAGATGGGGCCGGTGTTTCGTACCTGACTACTCTGAGAAGAAACAGCCGAAACAAACTCAGAGGTCATAGTCTCTTTTGAAGTCCAGACATAATTTTGCTCAATTCGCATGAGGACTATGCAGTATAGTGTCTGAGATGGTCTTTTGAAGAAAGAACCACACAGATTTGAGTGGACCTGTCCAGTCAGTGCAAGCATTTGTCAGTTATCGTGTAGCTCGACTTATAACTCAAGGAGCTCAACGAAACGACGAACAATACTAAAGAAAGGACATTTGGGTAGGTCGCTTATAGTACTCAAACTGCCAGACAGTTGTGGGTATTATGGACCTATCGGTCATAAAATAGGAGTAAAACAGAATGCTTATCCTTAATTGTGTTTGAATCATCATCAGCCTAGCCTTTACTCAACTATGTTAGAGTCGGCTTCCAGTCTAACCGGATGCAACTGAATACCAGTATTTTTGTTCCCAGTTATTTTTGGTAAGACTGGTTGTCAGACTTTTGGGCCACTGACTACCTTTACTATTATAATTATGTTTGAATGCAATTCAAAATGTTTCTATTCTAGTTGCAATGAGACCATTACCAACCTCGGTAATTGGCTCGTTTTTGTAGACAGTTTTCAAAAGAAACACCCAATTTGTTTCTCATTCTCAGAGAGAGAGGACGTCTTTGTCCCATCAGTGGGAAAGTAAAGTATATATTATGCTGATTTTGCTACGCCAAAATTGGCCCACTTCGTATCCATTCTTTGAAGATCAGTTGTGTAAACAAGCAGATCATTATTTCTGTTTTAATTAAAACAAGTGAAGAACCCTATAAATTGCAATACTTGGCGCCAGGCCAACTCTCTCTTGGTAAAATGTAGAATGCCTGTATCCTTTAGAGACAGTTTCACTAACTAGTAACTTAGTAAGAGCGGTTTACTAGTTAAATACGTACATACATGTATTTACATACATAAACCTCATGTCCATGGGGGTAAGCAAAAACAACTAATCACCGCCAGCTGCTACGATTCTTACATTTGCTGAATTCACGTTCATAAATCTGGTCATACACGGACGCCACTCGCAGAGGATAATAATTACATGAACTCTGCCTAGCCTTTTCGGTGTCGGCTTCCAGTCTAACCGGATGCAGCTGAATACCAGTATTTTTCATAGAGCGACTGCCTATCTGACCTCCACAAGCACAACCGTTCGTTAGTACTAGGTTATACGAAACCCCTAGTAAGACTGGTTGTCAGTTTCGGGTCACTGACTACCTGTAACAACTGACAAAGATCTACAAGCTCCTCCACATATGAAACAGTTACATGAAAACTTAAAAGTAAAACAAAAAGTGAGCCGTCACGGGACGCCTGGCAGATGTGAAACATCGAAATTATTTTGTACAACTAATATGCTTAAAAAAAAGTCAATATAAAAACAAATACATAAAAAAAAACTCGATTCACAAAAATAAAATCCTTATGCTGGGATCTGACTCGAAATCACGAGATTGGAACCCAGCGCTGTGCCCCGAGACCAGTTGGCTTGTTGTAAACTGTGGCGAATATGTAGATCTTAATGCTGCTTCAACACAGGTTAGTAATGTTCAGTATTGATCGGGGCGGGTTGACAACATGACAGTTGGCGACGCGTCGCCACGGCATGCGTCATCACGCCAGTTTTTGGTTTTACCCGCGCTTATCTAAGATGTTTCACATCGAAATCCGAAACCTATACCATATCCTTATGCTAAACGTCTTTATTTATCCTTCAACATGGCCAAGTTATATTTAATCCGACCTGACTTAACGACAACACAGAGGTGATACCCAGACTAAGTTTCCGGCTGCGAAGGTCAAGTGGCAATCGATCCGTATTAAATATAGAAATGCTGCAGCCGCATGTAACTTCAGGCCATCAATAATGCAAATCATTATGTGGCGAAGGTCAGATGGCAATCTAGCTAGTATGACTATTTTAAAATTTAAAATTTGATACAGGAGATGCATATACATCGTACTTTACCGTAAAAATCATTGGTTCATCTAATTCCGAAGACTGATTCCTCCAGACCTCAAATTTTTCGGACATATGTGCGAATTGTATAATAAATATCACTTGCTTGGTGAAGGAAAGCATCGGGAAAAAACCAGTATGCCTGAGTGATATTTCGACGGCATGTAAAGCCAAGTCAGAGGCCCATTGGCGGCATAAAAACTGACACCAGGCTAGGAACTAACCACACGATAAAGAAGATTTATACTATTCAGCTAATCCAATAAGATTCAAAATAATGCCCCATTTTCATCTCTATTCATTCTGCTTTCCAGCCACACCTTTACAAATTTCTAAACAATTAACAAACCGTCTGCCTCATGTAGGTAGTTACTTGTTACATAACAAGTCCGTGCTGTACAAGTACAACATCATATATTAAACTAGGCTAGATCTGATGCGGACTGGCGTATTCAGCTGCGTTTTGTTGGAGAATTTACTTTTGTTATAGTAGGTAAAATGTTTGTTATAAACGTGGTGCTCCGATAGGAACTAATGTGCGAATCGGGGTTTTTTTCCTTAAAGCTTAAGTTATTTTACCAAAGCCTTTTTAACAGTGAGTAATCTTTATTAAGCTGTCAGACTTCAGCAGCTACCGCTACCGCTACCGCTTCGTCAGCTGCTAGGGTATAAGCCCGTTTTGCGATAGTATTAACACAGGGACTCGGAAATCTATTGTAACCACACCAGTTATTATTGGAGGTACTTACTTCCTATTACGCATCGTCAACGGCTAGACAAAAAAACCATCGAAGAAACATGGCCTACATAAATGTAATCTGAACATTACGACTGGCACAAATGATCTCTCCAAAAAGTTTTCCAAAAATCCTTCCCGCTTACAAAAACCCGTTTTACAATGCAAAAACATGCACAATAAGGCCACAAACACAACAGCAGTTTCCTTAACAAAACTAGGACGATCATAACTAACAAAAACCCATTTCTCTTCGCCTGTACTCCGCAGTGGGCACAATGAACCGCCTATCCAGCTACGGATGTACTAGTTTATACCTCTAACGTATAATCAGGCGCATTCCTTACTACATTGGTGCAAAGGGCAATGTGGTAATCGACAGCTGTAGCAAGGTCGGTCAATGTAGTCAAAGATAAGCAAGGATTGATTGTGTTATTGTTTGGTAAACAATGTATATTTAGATGGACGAAGTTCTGATAGAGAAGGCAGAAGATGAAAGGTGGAGCCGGACAAAACTGGAGACACGCCGCATACACACTTGAGATTTAAGCCGTCCATGAACCCAGCCCATCTGTAAAGATTGTCTGGACACTGCAACTTGAAGTATAGAGCTACCGGGATCTATTGGCGCTGGATTGGCATTCATAGAGGGCGTTGTTAGTTAACATTTCTGAAATTGTTTGAGATATTGTATTGAAAAAGAAGTTGGCGCGGTTAGTTCCGATTTGGACGACTCGTCAGAAAATTCTTGTCAAAACTACGCTTGGGAAGGCCATGGCCGGATACCTGCAAAAATTGATGAAGAGCTCCAGGTCGACTGTTACAAAATGATGCATATTCATTAGACCAATGAATATGCATCATTTCATTGATTGCATTAATTGCATTAAAGAAACATTCACGAAATGCTATATTCAAACTCATTTTGGCTTACCCTGGGGAGTCTGACCCTGCCCTGCTCGTCTGGTTAGTTAACTATTCCACTGTATTGGCTATTTGAAGAACAATTCACTCTGAGGAAATAGTCTTACTGTTAAGTAAAAAATTCGCTTATGTCAATAGGTTTTGCTATGGAAATCAAGTGCACCAATTCAACTAGGTAACCAAGAAAAAAATATACAGAATATGATTCCACGGATTCTTTGATCGTGGGAGTGGCCGCGCCGATATTGGGAGGTTTCCTATTATGGAAATTGCAGACCTATACCAATAGTAGTGGTTTTTTTAAATATTTCTGGTAATAATGATTCATCGGTAGGACAAACAGTAACTAGTAGAACAATAACACAACTTAAATACAATCGAAATAAGTAGTACTCGATACATTTTTATGATAAGATAGCACCTTGGAATTCATTGAGTTTTTTCATGTTAATGACAAATCGATACAAACAAGAAGGTATAAGTAGGTTCTGCTAGTTCTTATAAGTATTAATCACTACATATTATAAAACAAAGTCCCCCGCCGCGTCTGTCTTTCTGTCCCTATGTATGCTTAGATCTTTAAAACTACGCCACGGATTTTTTTAATAGACAGAGTGATTCAAGAGGAAGGTTTTAGTATACAATTACCGGGCGGGCGAAGCCGCGGGCATCAGCTAGTAAAAATAAAGAAAAACATCCTGCTAGGGAACCCAACGAAACAGACATGCCTAGTGTGGGGATTGTAGCAGCGAAAAATATTAATTTCTTTACGGGGAAGAGGTCTCTGTGTGTGCCTCGTAGTAGTTACTTTGCAATTAAAAGATTAATTCTACATTCATAAACTCTCTTCACGTGAGGGTAGGTAGAAACTGCAGAACGCCACCTGACATGAGCCCATGATACTTGCAATACTTCATTTGCTATGGCCACGTTCATACTAAACACGCACGCCGGCACCGGTTGCGAGTACTACGCACCGATTTACTGCCACTAGGCTAGTAGTAAATCCTTCAACGGCAATCAAGATCAGATCCCATCATCAAGATTTAACAACCCTCTCATTTTTAAATCAGCAGACTTTCAGACTTTTCGATGCACTATCATCATCATCAACCTACAACAGTCCACTGATGTGCCTTATCAATCGCACGCCACTTAAGTCGATTCTCGACAACTCTTATCCAGTTGCTACCAGACACCCTGCGAAGATCGTAGCTCCACCGAGCCTGAGGGCGTTCCACCTGCTCTTCCGATTCACGGTCTCCACTCAAGAACACGTCTACCGCAAGGGTCATAGGTTCTACGGCTAATATGGCCGGCCCATTGCTACTTCAGCTTACGTATTGAGTTATTGTATCTTCCGATGCACTTATACACTCCGTTTACAAAACCTACAAACCGCTGACAGCTCACAAGTAAAAGTGATCATTACATCACAGAGAACAATCGTAAGTTTTTATGTTATCTCATTATGCAAGAACAAGTAAGTGCTGTTACAATATAGTTACATGCAATCTGTACCGAGAAACCGAGAACAGTTTCGCTTTGCATTGCATAGCACGTGTGTGTTGCAAGGTAATCGATTTGTAAATGCAGCAATGTATTTGTAAATTGTGAAAAGAGGCTACTTGTGTTTTTTGCGTAAGCATAACATAAAACATCACGCCCTTAATCCCCGAAGGCTAGAGGTGTACCTACACTAGTACACCCACATTTGGCGAACCGTTGACGTTGCGTTGGAAGGCCTTGCACTAGGTAGACCGATGACCTGCACCCTTATTCAGAATCATTCGATTCGATTCCGTACCGAATCGAACGTCTAAGATATCGAAGATGTCCTCCAAACGCGATTCACAAATCTGAAACCGAATAATTTTGACAGTTCAAATTCGATATGAAGACTCTAATCTTTCCGACAGCTGTTTGCTATCGGGAGTCATGTCGAACTAAAATAAACGAAGAAATAAGCCATATTTGCAGCTTATTTCAGTGAAATAAAAAGACTGTAAACTTAACACTGCCTGAAGTAAATGAAGTTTTTATTGTATTGACCGTATTTCATTGATGTATCCGTATTTACATATAATAGAAGTGTTTACAGAAATGTGATACTCGTATTCGTTCAAGATTTTAGTTAACATTATTTGGTATTTTGGTAGATGGAGTATGTGATTGTCCGAGCCAGAGACCGTCGCCGTCGGCGTCTTCATGGCCTTGCATGAAAGCAAACAATTTCTGCCGCTGCTTGACAGACACTCGTTTTCTGAAATTATGCATTTTCACGTGTTATTGATTGACAATGAGCAAATAGCAAGAATTGTATAATACTGATATCAAATACTTACAGTCATTCCTTTTTTATATTAAGTTATAGGAAGAAAGAAAACTAGTTTCACTTTAAAAAAATACGTAGGTAACGAAGCGGTCTATCCTCCCGTACATAGACTAACTTTTTTTTTGTATAATGTGCTGGTGTCCGCAACTCCACGTCAAAGCGCGTATTTTGCGTATATAATCCACCACGCGGGCTCAGTGCGGATTGGTAGATATCACATGTCTTCGAATTTTTGGTTCTAGGACATGCCGGTTTCCTCACGATGTTTTCCTTCACCGTTTTGAGAGCAGTGGTGATGAAATAAATTACACAAAGTAATGCGCCTGTCTGGGTTCGAACCCACGACTTACTGTTCGTAAGTCGGGGCCGCCACCACTGGGCCACCGCTGCTCTCGTACATAGACTAATCTCCCGTATGAAGTTATCACTTCAATTTTAAAACACTTATTCCGCTTTGCCAGTTTGACAGACGGCTGTTTACTATATTCCTTATTTAAACGGAACGAAATATACAAATAAACCAATTTTATTTCCTACTTTAAATTTTCTACCACGATCAACTATTTACTACCATTTTGTAGCGTTCCCCATAAATACAATGGTCAATCGGATAGAAAAAAACGCATCATCTGTTCGGATCTGTGAATAGTGTTTTGATAGTTCTTCGGCTCGGAAATGAAATTGTCGAATACGGTTCCTTACCGACACGGAAACGTATCAAATAGTTTAGAATACCCCTGCTGGTGAAGGTTGCGGGAATCCGCTGGATGCGAGTCGCACGGGACCGGTCAATGTGGCGACACTTGGGGGAGGCCTATGTCCAGCAGTGGACGTCTTTCGGCTGAAATGATGATGATTTCGCCAGTTATGTTTCTAGTCCCATGTTAAAGGGGGCGAGCGTATTGCCACTAACCGGGCACAAATCCAGACTATTTCCATTCCAGGCTGACAAATTCCTGATGGAAAAAACCCAACAACACTTTGCCCGACCCGGTGATTGCGTTACTAATATTATTTATCAACATACTCCAAAACATTATATACGATATGACTACCTAATATTACTGTCAGTAATTAGTCTTACTTAAACATTCGAATACATTACGACATGAGCAAATCTTGTTAACAATATTTCGTTAACGAGATATGGTCGTTTCGGTTCGCACCGTTTCAAGAATATTGCAACACAGTTGTTAGACAGAAGTCCGAGACTCCGAGTAAATGTGGTTTTGTTCCACAAACGATAGGACACATAAAATCGTGTCCTGCCAGTCCTATTTGCACATCACAGGAGCTGATGGATACTACTGAAAAAGACAAATTCGTCGCGGAATTTTGGGACGATTAATTTAGATTGTCGCAAAGAAGTCCATTTCCATGTCAGTTCATGGAATTGTGGTTACTTACGTTTATGAAAACATGCAGCAAATGCGGGTTGCCGAATTACCGATGCATTGCCGAGGTTGGAGAAAATGCCAATACTTTTTAAACCGTATGCTTTTGAACGATACCTCAGCCAGCCAAACCACTCACACCAATTAAGACAGGGTCAATATTACCATAGAAATTAACCACAAAACTAAGTTTTAAAACGCAAACTTCTTCTGGAATCGCCGCTTGCAAATGCGCGGAAGTTTGGCAAGTTTCTTCTTCATTTATAAACGCTCTGCTACATTTCAGTAAGTTCTAAAATCGTAGAATTTGTCGGTTTAACAAATGTTTCTTAAAAGTAGTTTTGTTTAACAACATAATTTTACACAGAAACCTAAAAGTCATCAGCAAACAACATTTATGACCAAGGGAAAATAAAATTCGTCAAATGAGCAGCGATATTTTTCTTGAGCTTCTACCAATTTTGCTGTTTTGTGGTCATCAGCTGACATCAAGTAATAAAGTTCTATAGAAAACGATCGTGCACTCACCTTGGCATATTTGAGTAACAGTCGATTGGGCCCTTCAGTTCTTTATGGGCCTACTTGAAGGGTATTGCATTGGTAATAAAAAATATCATCGATTTAAAAATCGATTAAAATGTAATTTGTTTTAATTGCATTGTTTGATTTGATGTCGATTTGATTCAATGGGCCCTTTGCTTGAATGTTACAAGAACAAGAGGTCTCTGAGATCACATATTAGAAAATGGCAAGGGCGAACACAGGATTTAATAACCGTTTGACGAAACATACTTTGGAGAATAGAGGAAGCGGGTGGACTACCTATGTTCCCATTAAAGGTGAACGCAGACTTATCAGAGCCGAAGGAAGCGAAAGAGCCGAAAGGATCGAATTTTAGAATTACTTGTATGCACACTTATCCACGTCGAATCGGACGAATAGGTAACGTTATGCGGATGAGAAAATGTTTCTTTCGGCGCAGTTGGTTCGTTCGGCACGGATAAGTGTGCGTTCAACTTTAAAGGAAGAATACTCTGACCAAGTGAGTCCCTCCAATCGTTTATTTGGTGTTCCTCTGCTCAAAATGTTCCTCATTCTTCCGCATCACATATCCATACCACGATAACCGAATACCAGTTTTTTTTAGTCACTGGAGCCACTTTCAGACTTCCTCTTATACACTCATAAAAAAAGTTTGTGATCACTGGTATAATTTTTTAAATTGAACTTTATCAAGAAAAATTCTGGTTGTGTGTTTTCTTTAAATAAAAATGATTTGATTGAAATTAAAATATAAACAATTTTTCATAATAAGTTACCGTAACAAAAAAGATTTCGATTTTTCAAAGTGATCGCAATCTTTTTTTTATTTTTGTATGTACTCATTCCTTATTTCATTCATTTTTCTTACGTAGTTCGTATTATTAAGCAATATAGATGTCATCACAATACCAGAGTCCTGCCTGACGAGGGTCAGATTCACATTTTCTACCACTGAACGTGGTAGCCCTAAAATTATGTAAAATAACATTAATTGACGCTAATTGTCTCGTCTGTTTGGGAGGAAGTCGTGTCATTGGCGTTATTTTAGGATGTTGGACATTATCATCATGTTTTTGATGCAGGTGATAACATTGTTTCACGTTTTAACATGATTTAATGATGTACCTAATTAGAGTCATCATTCGAGTTTTTGTGTGGTAACTCCGTGAGGTAGCCGCTGGTCCCGGCTGTCATTATTAAATCTTGTGACAGTCGTAACAGGTAGTCAGTTGGCCTTCGTAGCAACTGGACAGATTCGCAGTGGCCCAGTCGCTCCATGTGAAATACTGGTATTCAGCTATATCCGGTTAGACTGGAAGCCGACCCCAAAATAGTTGGGAAAAGGCTAGGCAGATGACGAACTCCGTGAGATATGACAAAAGGAAGGTCTATTCTAACTAAACCCAGCAGTGGGAGTTTCGCGGATGAAATTATGATGGTGATGAAAGACCGTCCCAAACTGCTGTGTGGATTAGTCTCCACGAGCGTCAATACAGAAGTATAGAGCATACGGATCGTACTCTCTACTCCTGGCTGACTGTGTATTGCAAAACTAGCTGTTGCCCGTAACCGTAGTCCGGGTGAAATTATTATAAAAAATATTACTCTCTCTCCTATTTATTGAAATCGGATTATGTCAACAATTTCAAGGGTTTTAATTTTTTTTTGCACGGAACCGTTAATTTTTTCTTAAATAAATGCCTAAGTTTCTCCTTATAACATCAGCTTTCAGTACAAGTCCTATAAGAATCGGCCCAGCCGTTTCGGAGATTAGCCAGAACAAACAGACAGACAAGGAGGACCAGAGAGACGATATTCTAATGCATCATAAGTCTCCTGTCCTTATCTCAATTAATTTTTGGTCGGCGCCGGATGCCTTCTGTTTACATGCTTCTCTATTAGTGGTCATCTGAGACTCCATCCCTTTCTAGCCACACCATCCTTCACACATCACATCCACAGTTTCTTTGGTCTTCCCCTAAACTTATAGTCCGTACGAAACTGTAAACATACTCTGCTAAATGCATAGGTCCCAATAGACAAATACAATTTGACAAATTGTCGGGACATAGGCAGCCGTAACTACGGTAGAACGTTGCTCCTCCTCATAACGTAATGTGCGATGTTGCCATTTACGACGGCGGGTTATGACCTAGTGGGTAGGGTTGACCTACTGTTTACCCAGTTAAACGGAATCCGGCTTTTAAACAAATTAAAAACAAATGAGGTTGATCTTCCGGCCTGTTTGGAATAGCTATCGAAATGTAATAAGCCCAATACAGCTTATAGGTCTCTTCGCACACAAACTCAAAACCAACTGCACTTTTATTCAACTCGAAGTAAAGCATTGAAATAGGTACATTATGTATCGTATTCCTTAATTTTTCGACATTTACTTGAATTAGGTGAAACACTTCTTGAAGAAGAATAGAATGGGAGACGAAAACGCGTTGTACCGAGACCCCAAATATAATGGGACAATGGCAGGGAGATTACATTTTATCTTCTGTGTAACAAGCGAAGATCTGTAGGTAATTTTGAGGGAGTGAACACGTTTCCCGAACCAGAATGAACTTGAGCCGTTCGAAAAGAGCTTTATTTCCTTGCAATTAAAGCGAAGAATTTGACAATGTGTAGAATCGCGTCGTCCGAACCAAATGACGTCTATTTTCTCAAGCCTAAGGCTGCGTTGTCACCAGAGATGAGCGAGGATGCATAGCGAGGGATGTGTGTGAAACTAGATCTACACACATCCCTCGCTACGCATCCTCGCTTAGCTCTGGTGGAAACGCAGCCTTAGTGTGCTCACTCGGTAAAGTAACAGAATCACGGATTAACAGATCATATCTATTTTAAACACAGGTAGATAATGTTATAAAGGTAATTAAAATTACACACTACAGAGTTAACACAAAGAAAAGTGACTCAATCCCTTGCATAGAACCTTGACTTCAAGAATATGTTAGCAATGTAGTACATAACAAATCACTTAAGTATTTCTTAGGTTAATAATTATGTTATTAGGTATTTTTTTTACAGGAGATGACTGTATGACACACTTTCACTAAGTGGCAAACATCTCTGTAACAGTAGCTCAAAGTTGGGTCTCGTCCGATTCGTAATGGTGGCAGTACGAGTACAGTGTACGGTTGACCAATCTATTTGGTTTACATTTTAAACCTTAAAATAAATTGTAAAATGTAAACCAAATGGATTGCTGGACCGTACACTCTCGCCGTTACACTCCGAAGCAGGGCGAGCGTGAGAGTGTATAGATAGGAGCGCTCGTCTAGAGCTTCGGTGTTCCTCTGACACACTCGCCTTGCCTCGGAGGCGAGACTGTATAACTTCCTTAAAGGTGGCAACTTTCCAGTTGATTCAGTGAGAAGCGAATTTGGTGGCCGAAGTTTTACAACGAGGTGCAGTAAACAAACTCGCTAGTATCGTTAAAAATTATGGTCAAGTCAAAAATAATTAAAAGGTGTCATACAAATTCTGTTGAGTCGTTTGTAGAAATATTAAACGCTTTTAAAGCGATTGCTACTTGTCTAGCCCTCCAGGTATAGGTCACTCCGTAGATGTGTGAATATTTGACAAGAACTATATATACTACAAGTTTAACCACTTTACTGTTAGGACAGGTAAAAAAACAACCTCAAGAAAAAAAATAGTGAGTCATGCAGACACAATTCAACTTCTACAATATTACTAATTAATTAATGTAAGGCCGTCTTATGATGACAAACTGATTCATTATAATGCAATCTGTGTGATAAGTCAGATGATTATAATTATTCATATACCGAGACCCACAAATCCAGGAAACATGGGCCATCCACTAATTTGCAGTGGGTCCACATGGTTTATTATAGCCCAGCCTCTCACAGGAAGGAGGCATATATCCCAGCAGTTGGAATGTTATAGGCTGAATATAATTTTATGCTTTTGCCACAATGCCAGAATAAACTGATAAAAAACCCACATTACATACCAATAATTAAGCTAGAAACTGTTGCAACACACTATCAAAATGTCACAGCCATATATTTCAACATTTTCAACAATAACTTTTAACTGTAAACCACCTTGAACAAACCGGTTCATTAAAACAGGATGGACAGTTGACAGGTGAGTAGGTAGGAGCGGCCGAATACTGAATTATTTTGCATTTATTAAACTGTCTCTTGGGGTCTGAGGTGACAGTTTTTTCAGCAACAGTAATTTTGTAAAAAAGATTGGTTGATTAGATAAAGATAATTTGAAATGGCTGTAGCATTGGTGGAAATTTTAAGTTTCCAGAGTATCTTTTGTTAGATATGCTACATCTCAAATCATCTGTAATTATACAAGATAGAAACAGAACATGTCTAAGTGAAAGCATGTGGTAAGTTTATTAAGATTTATAAGTTTTTCCAAAAGTAACAAGTTCGACAACCCGAATGGCTTAGCGGTAGTGAAGCTGCCTTACGTTCTTAGGGTCCCGGGTTTGAATCCCGGCAGGAGCAAATGTTTGTGTGATGAACATGGACATTTGTTTCCGAGTTTGAGAGCATGGATGTGTATATTATAATATGTAGGTATTAACAAAAAAAAAAAAGTATCTATGTAGTATATCTGTAGTCTATCTGGTGTCCACGACACAAGCCTTGTTGCTTTGTGTGGCATTAAACAATGGATGGATTTTTTCTACTATCCTTGATGCAGATTATGAGTGAGGTTATCTATGATGATGGTCATTCAGTATTCACTCCCTAAAATGTAGGAAAGAACAAAATATCCTGCTGCAACCCTTAATATAATAGGACTCAGAAGGTCAGGATAATAATGATGATTCATGGCATTACTTTCAGTTAATGCCTAACACCTATTTAATCATAAATGTGGTAAAAACAGGTAAAACAAATACCTATGCGAACATTGACTTCATGACAGGATACCACCCTCCATGAATGGTATGGGTTGACAGCTCATTTTAAGTATTACACAAACACGTTGCATGAATTGGTAACTAAAGAGGTATGATTCATCAAATGTTTGAAGGAAAAAAAAAAACGCTCTAAAACTTTAAACATTGAAAAACTTACAAATGCTGATGACTATGTATTCAAATGTCATAATAAATTCCGAATTCTTAGTAATCTGAACTACCTATATTCTGTGTGTCATTCATAAAAATTGCTTGGAATATTTTGAGTAATTGACTTGTTTCCATTAGTTTTATTAATTTAAAAAAGATGTCAAGGCTAAGTACGTGAGTATGGAGTAAGGTGATGTATGTAGGTAGTGCATTACGATATTACCCGAAAGAGGTTTTAATTCATTTATGGGCTGAAGCAATCAAATTGGTCATACATGTAATACTCGTAATGGAGTAGTTAGTTATTGAAAGTGAAACAAATTAAAAGCTTTTGCCATCCACATATATATTATTGGAGCCCTGTGTATACTGAAAAGTTGTGTGGTAATTGGTAGGCTTAGTATGGGCATGTGATTGTATATTGTATATCAGGCTGGTGTCTGCAACTCCACGTCAAAGCGCGTATTTTGCGTATGGATTATAGCCCATGTGTCATGCCATGATGTTCCCACTGCTGGGACACGGCCTTCTCTCAATGAGAGGGAATGGGCTATAATCCACCACGCGGGCCCAGTGCGGATTGGTAGATGGCACATATCTTCGTATTTTTGGTTCTAGGACATGCCGGTTTCCTCACGATGGTTATATTCACCGTTTTGAGAGCAGTGGTGATGAAATAAATTACACAAAGTAATGCGCCTGTCTGGGTTCGAACCCACGACTTACTGTTCGTAAGTCGTGGCCGCCACCACTGGGGCACCGCTGCTCATGGGCACGTGATGTGGAGGTATGAGGAAGACGTAATGAGGACAGTTTGAGTATGAATGTAGATGGTATAAGAGTATAATTTACTGACATTGCCAGTAAACATCCTGTTAGCTTGAGATTATTTATTTTTTTAAGGATACATCAGCACAGGCCCAACTATCATCCCAATTAATATGTGGTTGGTGGTAAAACCTGGATTAGAATGGCAGATTGTGACTGCAAGAGCATGGAGCTTGGCCCAGACAAAGTGTCTCAACAGTGGGTGAAGCTGGGCTGTGGATGGTGATGGCTCATGACAGTGCATCAGTACATTGTGGAGATGAGCACAAACAAAAAGAGGCCTATGGCCCAGCAGTGGGTATAGTTGGGCTGTTGTGATGATAATGGTGCAGCATGTCTTCTTTCATGCTGTATCAGCCCCTTTTTAGCCTTATCATACCACAGGATCAAGTAAGATAATAACTTTGAGAGTTAAATACTCAGCACTGAATATAATCAAAAGATGACCACACTACCAAAAAGTTTGATACAATCATCATTTTCAATGCTAGACCTCTTTGGTCTACTTCCTTATTTCATATTTGGAATTTTCGAAAGATACAAATTCATTCATGAATAAAATAGGTACATTTTCCTCTTAACCCAATTAAGTCTCTAATCTCATCAATATTAATTAATTACCCATACTTACCTACCAGGAAATGCTTAATGATTAGAAGTAATTTCATAAAAATTGAGTGACAACTCCATAAATTAATTAAAACACAGAAATTAAACAATTTGTTTTTATTGATGTCACACTGGAAGTACTCAATGACAAAATGATTTAAGAATAAAAATGATACCCGAAATTCTACTAAAGCTAGATTATGAGTCAATAGTGTAAACAAAATTATCAGCAGGTTCATTTACCTGGCTTAACTTAGACAAAAATAATTACAACAGTATCTGTTAAATAAGAAATTGTGATATCTTAGAATTTTTTACAATCAAGTAACATTGCAATGCAATTAGAAGTAAAGAAATTTATTTTTACGCAGAAATAGGGGTGGAGTGTTTATTATTAGTCATAAGCATTCCATAGAACCAGACACCCTTCCTGGGGGTCCCATACACCCCAATTCGGCGAAACATTACGCATATGGTGCTAAGGGACATCCCTATTGGACAAACCATGCCCCAATTCAAAAAATTACCTCTGATCCCTCACAAGGTCACTGCTAAATTCCTATTTACAATACTTTCACAGAAAATAACATGAAAAATACATCGTGTGGGGGAACGCAACGCGAAGAAAAATCGATAAATGTATCCGAAACGCATACAGTATCTTTTACAAATGCATGCAGAAATTATCAAGGCACACTTTTTTACAGCCTATAATTACGATGTCATTCATAAACGTATGTAATTACGATCGTAATCAAGTAATCGATGAACCGTAACGACCGCACGCCCGTGCTATGTTTACGTTGTAATATTTATGAAAAAAACAGTCTACCGCTAAAAAAGGAAGACCGCTGGTGTAGCAAATACTACATGCGACGTAAATAGATCGACGCGTGCATCATCTTAGTAATTATTTATTTGTTTTGCTAACGAAAGCTCCGAGGAGCGATGAACTCGTTATATTGTACATACCTCATTTTGACGCTCTATCCTTTGTCGTGACAAATCCGTATGCACTACTGCACAGCACGAAACAATTGTTCACTTATAAACTGCATATTTCCACAAACACAAACGAGCATTTCCGTATTATCGACTGGTGTACACGTCTGGGACACTTTCGGTAGCCATTTTTGTCAAAAAACACTTTTTACGTCCTGATTCCCGATTTCGGAAACCTGTGAGCGAGATGACGCTAGCGCCGCGCCGAGACAACGAATGAAAATAAATGGAACATTGAACCGGGCAGTCGCGAATCCTCGTATATTACAGTCCGATTCACATTACAACAACCAACTTAGCTTCCGCCAAAAGCTTCCACGTCAAACGTTAAGCCTACGTTCACTGCTTGACAAACTCGCAGCTTTGAACTTCAGTATGCGAATCGGAACGCGAATTTACATTTCTCGTCCTTATTCGGTATTTCTTCCATACTTGGGCGGGTAATATCCTATCCTCGTGCCCCCACCAATCACCATTTAGAATTACATTTCGAAATGATACTGGTCCTGCCATCTTTCGACAAACCACAGAACTAAGAATGTTAAACTTTGTTGGCAGCACTGGTTAATTAAAATATTGTTATTAAAATTAAAATTATGAAACGAAATTGAAATAATTAAAGGAGTTACTTGATATTTGTAAGCTTCTGATCATTTATAGCAGCGATTTCTAAGTGGCAGCCGTTTTCAAAAGTGAACAAAGAAATTGGTTGGATATAATTTCGTTTTTAAATTCGGCAACACTTTTTTTCACTGTTAGTGATGGAACAAAACTTACTGTTCACTGACATTACACAAATCTACTAACCTATACATAAAGTTCTGTTTAAAATAGTTAATTCAATTTTGTTTATTTTTTATTCTTGATTTTATTTTCAACACGTATCTTCGTAACACAGTCATCTGATGATATTATTCCTCTATGACAGAGAATGTAAAGAAAAAGAATGCTCATGCATACCTTGTGTTGCCATCTGGCATTATGCTGTGAGGCCCTTTTGGCATTAATAGTTTCGTTTGTTTAGTTATATAGTATTATAAGTCGAGCTACACGATAACTGACAAATGCTTGCACTGACTGGACAGGTCCACTCAAATCTGTGTGGTTCTTTCTTCAAAAGACCATCTCAGACACTATTCTGCATAGTCCTCATGTGAATTGAGCAAAATTATGTCTGGACTTCAAAAGAGACTATGACCTCTGAGTTTGTTTCGGCTGTTTCTTCTCAGAGTAGTCAGGTACGAAACACCGGCCCCATCTAGTATTAAAAAAAAAATGACGTGTAAAAGTGTTTGTAAAAACCTACTTGCAAAATAAACATCATTTATCATTTATCATTTATTATGAAATTTTGTAAATGTTTTTAATGCCAAATAAACACAATTTTATTTATTTCTTTCTATCTCTATAATAATAAATTTGATTATAATTTCATCATCATCGTCATCATCCATAGCTCGAACTTACCCAGTGCTGCCTCTCTTTTCTTGTGCCAATCGTGTCAGAGGTTTTTCCCTCGATGGCAACTATGTCGTCTGCCCATCTCGCCACCGGACGACTCAAATTTCTTTTGCCAGTTCTTGGACGCCATTCATTAGTTATCCTAATTCATCTCATGAATCCAAAATATGACTTATATAATTTTATTAAAAACATACACCACGGTACGTAAAAATCGATTTCACACCCGATTCTCAAAATCGACTAAATAATAATGAAACTAAAGTGAATTGGCCTACCCTACAACAACGTAGATTGACACAAGCAAAGTGACAACAGTTTTCGGGGAAAAAGTCAGCCTGTTTTTCGTTTGATAAACAGTTCCTTTTTCGAAAACATAAAAATAATGGTGGGCGCAATGCCTGTTAACATAATACCAAAATTTTGCAACGGTACCATGGATAGTCACAATGGTACCGATGACAGCGAAATTCAAGTGCATATCGGTAGTCGCGTTAAGTATATTGATGATTTTGGTACGGTAAAATATATCGGTGAAGTGCAGGGGTATAAAGGTGTTTGGTACGGTGTCGAATGGGATGATCCCTTGAGGGGTAAACACGACGGTTCCGTCGACGACATACCGTATTTCAAGACGTCCAAACCAGGAGCAGGTTCTTTTATTCGTCCGAATAAAATTGCACCGTTTAAAACTTGTGCTGAAGCTATTAGGAAATACTACGGAGATCGTGAGGTGAGTAAGAGCAACTGTGTAAACAAAAACAAACTTTTTAAATTTTATTTTTCTTTGTGGGGTGCACAGCATTAGGTCATTCCACCTACATAAAAAAGACTTGGCTGAATAAGTGTTTGCGTGGGTAGTATGCTTGTTTTCAATCTGTCACTGCATGTCAAGGCTGTTTTTTTGTCTAGATTGCTTGTTAATCTAAAAATGTCTTTAGAAATACAACACAATGTCCACAAAATAATTTAGTACTTGAAATGGAACATTCTAGAGCTAACACAATAACAAAGAGTAGATTCCACTTTATATTTGAGTTTATGGACAGATAAAAAAGTTACAACTTAGTTGTTTGGTCTGCTTGAGCTTTTAGTAGATTATTAACTTTCAGTGCTCTAAGCCGGCATTGCTATAGTAATAGAGATTTATTAGATTAATTAAACCTATAAACAACTAATTAGTAGACAATAGTTAAACAATTGATATAAATCTCCTGGACATTTAGTAACAGACGGGAGGATATGCTTCCAATCAAAACAAAATTGTATTTAAATGAAAGGTGGATCTGTGGATGGGTGACCTCCCATTACATACCAGGTTTCCTTCGTGCCTTGGAAAGCACATTAAGCTATTGGTCCCGGCTGTCATTTGTAGATCTTTGACAGTTGTTACAGATAGTCAGTGGCCCAAAAAGTCTGACAACCAGTAGTACTAACTGGGTTGTGGAGGTCAGATAGGCAGTTGCTCCATGTAAAATACTGGTATTCAGCTGCATCCGGTTATACTGTAAGCAGACCCCAACATAGTTGAAAAAGGCTAGGCAGATGATGAAAGAATAATGCCTCAATTATCCTTACATACTAAGTCTGAGCCGGTCCTGATCTAAACCGACGCATGTGTCCGCGGTTATTATACTACCCTATAATATAGGGGAGAATACTCCCTGTGGATGTGTGAGAGGTTGATCCTAGATTTTCGTTTTCCTTAAACACACTGTCAACTTTTTTCTCCCTTTCTGTCGCTCAGAAACATCATTCACTTATTTCCAGTTCATTCAAATGACTCAATATGATGAAGCTACAAGAAGGACCATAGACGTAGACGTTACGTAAGTTTTTTAATATCCTTAACAATTTGTCAATTCCAGGATGAAACTGTGGCCGCTCACCGCAGAACGGTCATCAATGAGTGGAAGCGGGAAATGGGCGCTCCATTCATTGAGATGGTTGGCTTTGAGAAAATTCATCAGAAACAGTGAGTGGATATGTTATTTTTGTTGTATTAAATAACAGGCTGGTGTCCGCAACTCCTCCTTAAAGCGCGTATTTTTCGTACGGATAATACAGACGTGGCGTCCAACGCGGCGTTGACCGCGGCGGGCGACATGATGGTAGTGAATCATATGCAATTTGATTAATCATCGCTTCCATCTGTTGGAGAACTTAAATTTTCTGTCTATGATTCATACATCTGGTTTGCTTCCTTATTGATACTAGGTACTTAACAGATCCGTAATAGTATACAAATGCAAAAGTAACTCAGTCCATCTTTCTGGATAATGAACTGGATTAGGACATACAAAACTTTATTATAATATATTTCTATAAATAACTTCATGTACAAGAGTTGTACATAGGCTGATTTAAATACCACCTTTGGCTCAAATAGGACCGCAAAGAGAGTACAAAATAGACTGAAACAGTTACCACATAATCAGACATCATTCTGAACAGTACAGTAAAGTAAAATTCAAACATTTTGACTGTGTTAAAATTCAAAGAAACCAAAATACAAGAAACCTTGTAATAATTACTATTAGATTAGATTGTGAGCAATTTAGTCTGATTTAAAATAGTATTTTCGAACTTTTTTTTGAAAGCCATTTTTCTTTCAATTTTTTTTAATGTCAGAGGCTTTTTAGTTGAAGTATGTTCTCATGGGACAATGGCTGACATCCACATGGTTGAAACCATGGTCGAAAGATCATAGACTGGACTATAGGTTGGAGTGTATCTTGAGAGAGTGTGTCTAAGGGGCTCTATGGCGCATGGACTTATAAAAATTTTGCCAAAAATGTGTTATTTTCGCAAATCGTTTATTTTCTCGATTCTATCGTATAAAACGGCGAAATATAAGGCTAAAAGTGTCTTGGTGTTTTTTGTCTCCGACTAACAGTTTGTCGTAACGATATTGAAGGGATCCATAGGTTAGGTTAGAACTGTGACCTACGATACTGTGAGCTACCTCGTAATTGGTCGCGAAATTCTTACCCAGAATCGTGTATGAATCACCCTTATCTTATCATTCACACTTATCTTTTATTGATAATGGTTTTTTTAATCAAGTAGGTACTTATCATGAGCATGCATGTATTGATCCACTTATCTGATATATACCGATCACAAGCATCCTTTTTTATATTTGCGCCAATATGTTAGTGTCAATGATATTCTAATAAACAGATTTGTTATACACCTACAAATAAACCGAGAAAAGTGTTCCGCGCGGTAGCGGCAGCGGCAGCTCACATACACGCAGTGACGCAGAATAACGGCTACATCTTTGCTCTTCAGGGGTAACAGACGTGATTTTATGTTATTAAAATTGGTATGACAATAAAATGTGAGATATTATATGAAATCTTTCAGCTTTTTCTTTTTGTCGAACTAGTACGTATCAACCTGCCCGCTTAGCATAGATCACCGTAGAAACGAAAGAGAATCGACAAATCTTTTGTTCAACTGTCATTGAATCGACAAAATGACATATAAACAAAAGATATAAAGTCATTTTGTCGAGAATAACTGGCAGATTTATCGAATCGATTCCTACGTACTTGCACTGCTCTTTCGTTTCTACGGTGGTCATGCTACCCGGGCTGGACGGCTCTATTGTTTGCCTCATCAACTTGAGTCCTGGAAGGTGTAATTAAAGAGAGCTGTGGCATATCCTGTGTTGGGGGTCCACTCTCCCATTATTTCCGAGATGGGTCGACTATAATAGCCCATTTAGCCAAATGGGATCGGCAGCGGCTTTCAGCTAAATGAACAAGAAACAGAGGCGTCTCTAGCCCTTGTGGCGCCCGTGTGCAACCAGTACCCTGGCGCCCTCTAGTCTAGTAGGACCGGGGTCAAAATGGAATACTGCAAATGGTGCAATTTTAAATGATGTCGGGAAGCAAAAAGTTTTTTTTAGGAAGGAAGGGGTTATAAGAATAAAAAAATCACAACTTTCTAGTTACTACCTATAACCCACCGCTGTTCACAGAAAACAGGCCTACCCTGTATTTTAATAAGGACGGACTTATGGAAACTTGTAATTACTAGGATTCGCCCATTACGAAGCTTTGTAACACGCGGCGTGCAGCTATTTTCGGCACGTAATTTAAATGTGTGAATTACCATTTTATTCGAGTACCATTCGGTTATTACTCGAATAAAATTTGAATTCATTTTTATCAGAGTTTGGTGCTGCCTATGTCAAATGCAATATTGATTTTTAAAGCATGCTTGACATAGCATAGGGCTTGTGCATAATCCATGTCGCCCCAAAACTATCGGGTCAGTCATGCATTTGATTGTTAAGTAGCACATTCAAGGTCATTTGGTTGAATTAAACCATGTAGTAAAACTTTTTGAATGTAGAGTCATACAGAAAGGATTCGCCGAAAGCGTAAAACTAAGCAGTTGGAGTCAATGTAGGCCATTAGCCATATTTACCCGACTGCGCCAGAAGTAGGGTTATGTTTTTTTGCTAGACATCTAGAAAGAAACGTTTATGGCACAAATACCGCACGCAAGGAAGTCAAGGAATACAGTTTAGCGAATCAAACTTACATACATAAACCTTTTTACCCATGGGGGTAGGTAGAAACTACAAAACACCATCTGCTTCAATCCTTACGTCTAGTCCACGTTCATACATCACGCCGCGCCGGTAGCGAGTACTTACCTTACCTTAATCAAACTCAGATAAAATAAAATGAAAATAGACCACTTACAAATGGATCTACCATGGACCGACCTCGGCAAGCACAGCCCTACCTTTTATAGTCCTTTTCGGCTAAAACAACCGAGAAACGGATGAGCTAACACAATTAAAATAAAACATTGCTTCAACATCTCTATTCTTTCCAGAAAATTCGACCGTCTCCTAGAAGTATGCGTGCACGACCAGAACATAGCGAAGCCCGGCGACGTCGCCTCCCTGTGCCCCGCCGTGCGCAGCCTGGACGTGTCGCGCAACTTGTTCTGCAACTGGCGCGAGGTCATCCAGCTGTCCGCGCAGCTGCCGGACCTCAACGAGCTGGACGTTAAGTAAGGGAATGTTCTAGAGCCTCTGTGTACTGTGTGTGTGTCTGCGACCTAGACGTGTCACGCAACTTGTACTGCAACTTTCGCGAGGTCGTCCAGCTGTCCGCGCAGCTGCCGGACCTCAACGAGCTGGACGTTAAGTAAGGGAATGTTCTAGAGCCTCTGTGTCCTGTGTGTGTGATCCTGAGACCTGGACGTGTCGCGCAACTTGTTATGCAACTTTGGCGAGGTCGCAGCTCACGGAGCTCGATGTTAAGTATGTAGCTAAAGAATCTTTCATAGTCTCTTTTTGGAAGACGAGGATTAGGGCTAGGTAGTGACAACGTTTTCTTGAACCTTCCATGGTGTTTTAAAATTCTCTAAATACCAAAAGCATCTTGAAGGTTTTGTCTTTCAAGGTTAAGGTTGGAACCTTCCTTAATGATTTAGCCTTCGTATTTAGTTTTCGGCTTAGGCAAGTTTTTAATAGGTCTTTATTGGATCTGGGTCTAGACCTGGAAAACACCTGTTTTGCAAGACACGTAGTTCTAGATAAGGTACTATATATAGTTCCATCACCTACAACAAAATCCGAGTGTTAATTATTGTTATATTCAGTCACAATCTTTTGCTTACAGTGATTGTGTACAAAATAGAATAATTTCTACCTTTTTTCTTCCACAGCAAAAACCGCATGGCTATAGACATGCCCGAAGAAACATTGGCGCAACTGTCCATCAATTTTGCCAACCTTGAGAAACTAAACATCTCAGTGTGCGACTACGAATGGGCGGATATTCTCGCTCTATCATACCTATGGCCAAATTTAAACGAAATGATTGCAGCCTACAACAGAATTAAAAAAATAATACCACCAACAGTAACTTTGAGGACTTTAACGATTTTAAAACTAGATGGGAATCCGCTAGACCGTTGGTCTGAAATCATTAACCTTGGCAGTTTGAAAAACTTAAAGGTTCTAAGTTTGAATGACTGTCAATTCACAGAAATAAGGTTTAGTGAGAACCCGGAGGATAAGGTGGATGTGTTTAAGAAGTTGGAAGTTCTGTTTTTGAATAGGAACAGGCTTAACAATGTGAGTATGGTAACATTTTGTTTTTTGTATTGCCATGTGTTAAATTTTTTATTTTTTTATTTTGTTGCGTTTCTTTGTTAGTTATTGTTCTTTGTTTGTTTTATCTAGGTACAATGCTTTTGCTCAAAATTACAGATATATTACTGTAATTGACTTCAATTAATTATTTCATTCAGGTTTGTATAGAAAGTTAATTTAGATACAAATCGAATTTCGCCAACATTTTCAATGAAAAAAAAGGAAGAATGCGTCAATAATATTCCAAAAAGCACTTATTATAATGTTCAAAAATATACTAAAACCTCAATATTTTTCATTACAGTGGCGATCACTGAGCGAACTGAACAAACTGCACAGCCTGAAGAAACTGTACTTCCTTAAGAACCCCATACAAGAAACTGAAGACTACGACACTGGATCACAACTTGTTATTGCTAAGATTGAAACATTGATGGTAAGGAATACCTTCTTTATAACACGCTTTTATTAGTTTCACCTGTAACTAACTACATAAAAAATCTTTGAAGTAAAATTTGACCCATTTCCCGGTTTCCGATTGAACTGAAATTTTGCATACAAATTTACTTTGGATGACAATAGATGGTCGGGTAAGCGATGTCATCCTAAATCCAATATGGCGGACTCACAAAAATAGCGGGTATCAAATGAAAGGGTTTGCTGAAAAGAATACGAGAACTAAAATGACGCCGCTCTATAGCGTGTTTTTCACCTTTTTTCTCTTTGAAGTCTGTTTGCCTTATGGGCTTGCCGTATTGTTGAATTGAAAACTTCTTTAGGCGCGTTAAGCACTTTTTGGGTGAACAAAAATCATGGAACTCGCGTGACCATCACGTACGCTTTTCGTAGCACTCGTAGCTGATCCGCTACGGCGTAGCACCACCTAGGCGTGCGCGGGGCACAACCCGTAGCAGTGCTACGACTGGGGCGGGGCCTGAGGGGGGAGGGGGAGGGGGAAATAGAAAATAAACTACCAAATTAAAAAAAAAATACACACAGCTCGACGATACAATTCACAAGTTACTTCGGCAGTCTCCAAAGACTGCCCCGCATGTTTTTAGCCTCTAGGCACGCCACTGTGTAAGGTATGGTTATGATAAGTCATAATTAATAAAAAGCGTGAGCGCAGCCATGCGTGGAGGCGTGCAACAACAGGTGTTTCACCCTCCCTCGGCCGTCCGACCAGTTGACTCGGCTCAGTCCGACGCACCCCTCGTTCACTGTCACAAGCGCGCGGCGTTGGTGTGTTATCTAGTCTCTTGCTTCTCTGCTCGTGTCTCGTGATTTACTTTAGTGTGAACAATAAAAATATGGTAAATATGGTCTACTACGTATTTATCTCATCACTTTGTACAATAAAAATATGGTAAATATGGTTTACTACGTATTTATCTCATCACTTTGAACAATAAAAATATGGTAAATATGGTCTACTACGTATTTATCTCATCACTTTGAACAATAAAAATATGGTAAATATGGTCTAATACGTATTTATCTCATCACTTTGGGCCCTGTTGAGGTAAGAGTCCCTATTTGTCTGGAGTGAAAGACGGTTCAGATGCGAATACCTTTATTGCTTAACGTAACCTTTTATATACACAATATTTTCAACATTATTGGCGACTACCTACATGTATAACATTCTAAAATAAATTAAATCATATGTGGGTGAGTCGAAAAGGATTGAATTTCTCGCTCACATATAAAAGCTTGCGCCGCGCCTGAGCCACCAGCAATGAGTATAGTAATATACGAGTATATGGAATAGAGAGCCCTCTCTCGAGAATTTTTGACACCTTTATTGGACGGTGTCGCCATCTGATACTATATCCGCTGATAATATAATCCTAAAAACTAGGTGCGTACATAGGTATACATCTATATCTTATTGAATATGTTTTCTATAAGTAAGCGGGTAGTTTGAAATGTTGGCCATTTAAAAACCAATTTTATAAACATTTTGTATTTGTTACATAGCGATTCATGTTTAGTTCTTGATCTTTACAAATACACACACAAAAAAAAATGTTTACAAAATTGAATGTTTTAAATAGCCAGCACAAAATAAAAACGATGATTAATATTTACATCATTTGTTGATCTTATTATGGCGATGTTTAAAAATCTTGAGCATACATTTTAGTTTCATCCTCACCGTCGAATGTAAAACCCTGCTAAAATCCGGTTTATTGACTTGCACCAACTACAATTTAGGATAATTGATTTCTTGAATAGCTTTTCGGCATTTTCCAGTCGCGACTTTAAACTTCGCTTCATAACACCACACACATCTGTCTAGTCTATCTGTCCGTCTGTACATCTGTCTTCTTAGATTTTTCATTTTAACAGTAAACTATAAAACACAAAATCTGAAAGCGTCTAATTCGCAAAACACAGCACTAAAATTAATGAGGTTTCCGGATGTAAACCAGACAAGAAAGACGGGAGGAGAACTACCACTCGACTCAACTCCACTTTCTGGAGCTTTAATAAAACTGACAAACCATATAAATTACACAAATTGGAAGAGATTTACAAATTCGTGCACACGCTGAAATTAATGACCATTTTTTAGGATAATAATTTAGTAAATACCCGTATTTTTTTTATGATGCTGTGACTACAATGTTACCAAACCTAAAAAAAAAAATATTTGCAAAATGCTTAAATAAATTAATAAATGATTATTCTTGTCTAAAACATATATATTTATTATTTTTGATTCGATTTTTATTTTCATTTTCAAACTGGTGACAATTGGCGTAAGCACCATCTATGTAAGTTTTACGTACTAAATCTCTCAAGTTAAGCGGAGTTCGTAAGAGATGGTGCTAGTATATTTGTCAAACATTGGACGCCTACGTCAAGTAGTGCAGTCCCCCCCCCTGGCCTCCAGTATTCCACTAGGCGCCGGCGCGCGCGCATGATGTATGAGTGAGTGTGTTGCAGCTACAGGCCCAATCAGAACCAGCGCTGTGACTAATGTTTAAATGTAACAGCACCAATGCTGCTGCCTTTTGGCCTCGTACAGGACGAATAAAATTAAAAAAGCTTTTAATTATTTCTTATGTTTGTTTCTATATCATCATCATCAGCCTATAATGTTCCCACTGCTGGGACAGGGCCTCCTCTCAATGAGAGGGAATGGGCTATAATCCACCACGCGGACCCAGTGCGGGTTGGTAGATGTCACATGTCTTCGAATTTTTGGTTCTAGAACATGCCGGTTTCCTCATGATGTTTTCCCTCACCGTTTTGAGAGCAGTGGTGATGAAATAAATTACACAAAGTAATGCGCCTGTCTGGATTCGAACCCACGACTTACTGTTCGTAAGTCAGGGCCACCACCACTGGGCCACCGCTGCTCTCAAATTTCTATATCTTTATATCATTTTGTTTTATTGTTAATTAAATCATTTATTGTTTTGTCCTGCGCGAGACTAATAAATATTTTTTCTTTCTTTCTATTCAATGTCTGGCATTTTCTCTGTAATAAATCATCTTCATCTGCCTAGCCTTTCCCCAACTATATTCAGGTTGGCTTCCAGTCTAACCGGATGCAGATGAGTACCAGTATTTTGCACGGAGCGATTGCCTATCTGACTACCACAACCCATTTACAAGGTTGTCAGACTATCGTGCCACTGACTCATGATCTTCATCCACAGCCTTAATAGGGTAGATGACAAAAAAAAATCGAATTAGTCCGTCAGATAGATTTCCAAAAATTATTGGACACATTTTTTCACTTTTCACAAAAATGAAGACGATACATTGCGTCGAAAACTCGTGTGACGTCACAAGCCCCCACTCATGATCTTTGACACGTTTTATCTTCGTCAATTTTTAATTAACGAAGAAATTAATTTGATAAAATAAAAAACGCGTATCCAACTTTTTTCGATAATCTAACTGACGGACTAAACAGAATCATATTTTTTTTAGTCATCCCTATTCACCTACTGCTGGGAATAGGCTTTTCTGTTTTGTGCCAACTCCAGGTTTCTGTGCTTGCCCCATCCACTGCCTCGTCTTCTTTATCGTGTGGTTAGTGCCTAACCTGGTGACAGTTTTTATGCCGCCCATGGGCCTCTAACTTGGCTTTACATGCCGCCGAAAAATATCTCTCAGGCATGCTGGTTTCCTCATGTCCACTGTCATCATCTGCCTAGCTTTTTCCCAACTATGTTGGGGTCGGCTTCCAGTCTAACCCGATGCAGCTGAGTACCAGTATTTTACATGGAGCGACTGCCTATATGATCTCCACAACCCAACTAGTATTTTTTAATATGATACTCTTTGGTAAGACTGGTTGTCAGATTTTAGCCTCATCCACTGTCTAATCAATGAGTGTGTGATTATCTCCAGGAACTAAACGGCTCCACAATAACCCGGGAACTGCGTCGCGGCGCGGAGTACGACTACATGAAGCGGTACGGAGCGGAGTGGAAGCTGGCGCAGAAGGACCCGATAGCACAGCGAGCCTTCAACGAGGAGCACTGTCGGTTCGCGGAGCTTGTTAGCAGTAAGTAGTTTTTAAGGTTCCGTACCCAAAGGGTTAAAACGGGACCCTATTACTAAGACTCCACTGTCCGTCTGTCTGTCACGAACCGTGATAGCTACACAGTTGAATTTTTTCTAAGAACAGAATAAAATAAATAATGAAGGGGTCTCAGATACAACAAACGTGGTTTTTTTTTTGCCATGTTTTGTCTAACGTGCGCGAGTCTGACTCGCACTTGGCCGGTTTTCATCATTATGTGTCTAGTTTTTTAACAACTATGTACATTATAATAGATATGAGTCACCATGAAGATTTTCTCTATACTACTACTACTACAACAGCCCATAACGTCCACTGCTGGACATAAGCCTCTCCCATGATGGGAGGAATTTGCCGTAATCTCCACGCTTGGCAGGCGGATATTTTCTCTATAGGCTACTACTAATCAGAACCGTGTCCTACGAGTCCATAGGTTTATGTGCAATAAAAATGCTACATTGAATTGATTGTTGGGTCGGCTTTCAGTGTTACCAGCTGCAGCAGTATTTTACATGATGCGACTACCTATCAGAACTCAAGAGCTCAGTTACTAGGTGTTGTGACTTAGCTACGAACGCAACCTCGCAATTATTAAAACATAACACAGCATCCAAATAAAGCTATTTTGTTTCTCAATTTCAGAATACGGCATCCCAGAGGACAGCTTGCTAGAGAAACAACCGAAAAACATGACGCTCACATCACAATTGCTAGAAGTTATACTAAAAGACGCAACCGGTAAACAATTCAAAAAGAAATTCCCATCCTCCATGTTTGTGCAAAAGCTGGTCACACTCGCACAGAGATTGTTCCCGAAGGCTGTCCACACTGGCCCACCAACACTGTATTTACTCGACGATCAAATGCAAGGCGCAGAAATTTGCCTCGACAACGTTATGAAAGATCTCGCCTATTTTTCAATCAAAAATGGGGACACTATTCTCGTGAAATTCAGATAAATTGATTTTTTCTCGATTGGCAACACAGATCAAGATGGCCGTTAATTTTAATTGGCGCGCATTTATGTATTTATTTAAAAAACTTATTGAGCTTTGTAAATAACGTTATCTCGAAATTGTACCTGTATTTATGGTGAATATTATTTTTCTCAAAATAAATGTTCAATTATGTATTTTTATTTGCATGTTTTATTTGTTATTCAAATCAAGCTAGAGGCCATAGACCAGCAACATCCCTGATAACGGTAAGTAAATATATCCGAGCAAGTGGGTGCCTTGTGGTGCCATAACTGCAGTTAGCTGAGCGTATTATACGCTAAACTTCGCTGTGCCTGCTCCGGACATCCTGTCAGATTATCTAAGAAACGGCGGCACGCGCCCACGCCGCGTAGCGCCGCTGATATGATTTTATGGGATAATAACAAGCTATTCGTGTTAAGTATTCTATTTCTTATGATATTATATTATGTGTTGCGATTATGATAAACAAAAGGCAATAACACAGTGTGCTTACCCATAAGAAATACATACAAATTGCAAGGACATCATCATTAAAACGGAACAGATGTGACCTTTAATTTACAATCGTTATTATTTATGTGGAATTGTTCAAATACAGCTGTCGCCTTGGAGCAGACAAGCGTGATACATTAAATTATTAGTTTACATCGGATGGCGCTCGGCAGTCGTGGTCATTAATTTATGAAAGTGGATAAAAATAAAATTAACAAATGGTTTTTTTAGGGAAAAAATTGTAATTTACAGTGTAAACCTACACAAATTGAGATATATAAATACGCAAACCGAAGTATTTTTCATACCACTAAATTATACATTAAAAAAAAACTAATCAAAAAAGAAAATAAATCACTTATAAAATGGGCAACGAGAACAAACTAATGCATAACACTGGCCACATCGAACTCGATCGCTATTGGTAACAGATGTGTCAACAAAACTTTTTTGTTTACAAATGGCTACGGGTGACAAATTCAAATTTGAAACACGTATTTGTGATATGAGTAGTGATTTTTTATCGTTAATCTAGTTGTAATTCGTGTTTATTATGGGTAATTGTCTAAGAAGTGTTTTTCGACGGCGAAATCAGCGTCGCCAGATCGTATTGATACTAATAGGACTGGATAACGCGGGAAAAACAAAAACTGTGAATACTTTGGCCGGCGAAAAGGATGACAAGGTTTTGCCGACTGTGGGTTTTAAAGCTGTGAATTTAGTGCATAGAGATACACCTGTGACGATATATGATTTGGGAGGAGGGCCTCATTTTCGTCAGATATGGTCTCAATATTACAGCGAAGTGCATGGAGTGATATTTGTCATCGATTCAAGCGATTTTTCACGGTTGGATGAATGCAGAGCTGTTCTTGAAGAGGTCTTATCGCACGACAAAATATCAGGTATGATTTTTATTAATATTTTGCAATTATCGTCATGGTAACTTGAGGCTTATTCACGTTTAGATTTCGTAATAATTTCGTTCGGAAAATGTGATTCTGAAGCGGCGAATTTTCCATAGTAGGTAAATTGGTTTCGTTTTCTCGGAAGTAATAATCTAAAAGAGATCAAAATAGGTAGTTGTTCTTATAAACCGATATAACACAGTACGTAACAAGAAAGTTACATCCACTCTTATAAAAAAAAAAAACTAAAATTTGCCTCGTAATCCACATTTCTTTTCAGTAATTAGGTACCTACCTACAGTTTTCTTTCCAGTATTTTCGTGTTTATCACAAGATCGCCATAAAATGACTAACGACATTAATCTACACGCAACACAACTTCTAGACCTTCTAGTTCTAGGTCAAGTCAGTTCTTAGCTTTTCCAGGGCATAGTTTAATGGCCTACGGTCTTTCTACACGCTTCTGTTTGTGTGAACTACTTACGTAGATAATATTATCATCTCAGCCGAAAAACGTCTAACATCAATCAATTATAATCTAATAAACAGATACACCTACAAATAAACCGAGAAAAGTGTTCCGCGCGGCAGCGGCAGCTCTCATACACGTAGTGACGCAGAATAAAGGCAATACGACCCAATTGGGCCGTTTTCGAGTCTTCACGATTGCCCGCTCACAACATATCTGTTTATTAGAATATCATTGTCTCGAGCGAGCTCGTGGCTAAATAATAACAGCCGCTCGGGTCGATCTTTAGGTTAAGCCGTGCTTGCCTAGGTTGGTCTGTGGATGGGTGACCACTTACATACCGAGTTTCCTCCGTGCCTCGGAAAGCACTTTAAGCAGTTGGTCCCGGCTGTCATTTGTGATCTTTGACAGTCGTTACTGGTAGTCAGTGGCCCAAAAAAGTCTGACAACCAGTCTTACCAAAGGGTATCGTATTACCCAGTACTAACTGGGTTGTGGAGGTCAGATAGGCAGTCGCTCTATGTAAAATACTGGTATTCAGTTACTTCCGGTTACACTACTTAGAAGCCTACCCCAACAAAGTTGAAGGCTAGGAAGATGACTAGCTAGGTAAAAATGATGACATACTTTACCGACCACATTAAATTGGGAGAAGGGCAAAAGAATATAATGAGTAATGTCAGAAATAGCAAAACACTTAACTTACATAATAGCGTATGTAAAGGTAATAATTATGATAAAATCACTCTGCACTTTTAATTAAAACGCTTATCGGTAACAGTGGAAATGGCGGGTACCTATAAGTAGTAAACTATTTATGGTGCTACTGAACCGTGTCCGTTGCCGTGGTTAATATCGTAAATACAGTCATGGTACCTACTCGCTTATGTATTCTGCCATTTATCGCATTTCCATTTCTTCCCAGAATTGGATCCCAATTAGCGACATTTTCGAATGGTGTAATAATAGTTTGTTTTTTTTTTTCAAAATCACCGGGTTCGATTCTTAGCTAAGAATTTCAAAAATCCAAATACTTATGCAGTTTTAAGTTTTCATCAAAATCGGGCCCGAGACTCCTTTGAGTATTGTTCGCTATTCCTCATAGTTTTAGATTTGGCCATCGACGCCCACTTAAAAAAGTCTTAATCTAAACTACTGGTATTCAGCTGCATCCATGAAGCAGTGATAGTCTGGTGGTGTGACCGTTGGACTGCCAAAGGATAGGTCTCGGGTTCGAACCCAAAACATGCACCTCTGATTTTTCTGATTAATGTGCGCATTGTATAATTATCACTTGCTTCGGTGAAGGAAAACATGGTGAGGATATTAATTGACAGCATGTAAAGCCAAGCAAAGGCGGATCCAGGATTTTTTTCTGGGAGGGGTACAAGAGTCGGATTGGCAAAAAAATCAACAATAAAGCTTGATGCACACATATCCGTGAAGCCTCAGTTCCGGCATAGTTTTCAAACAATCGGTCGTCACTGAAACTAACAAGAGAAAGGAGAATGTATGAAAACTGTGCCGATCGTGAATCGACCCTTAACTGCTCAAGTTCAAGTACTCGTATGTTTAAGAAGGTTTATGAAAGTGTCAAAACAATAGAAAAATGTAATGTTTAATATAGACAGTTTTCTTTTATGTTTCCATGCAACGAACAAAATTTGCAATTCCAGCCAGAAATAGACAAGAGTTTCACTCATGTTATTTCTGTTATTTTATTCATTTATTTTAACAACTCTGATAATTTGATTTCCTTCTAAGTAGGTATCAGGGGCGGATCTAAGTAAGGGCTTTTTGGACTGCAGCCCAGGGCCCCGTGGATATAAAGGCCCCCTGTCATCTTTTTTCTGCCTCTGGATTGGTACTCCTATTGCTCCTCCTATATATATTATTTACGCATGAACGACCGTATAGACAGAGGCTGAAATAAATTAGTAGTCCTTGCTTTAATATTAATAGGCAATTATGTAGCATACATACACAGGTTGCAAAATATGGAGCATATTGTGGACTTTTTGATTTCAAGATCTCTCTCTTCTGAGGAAAGATATCAATTTTGGAGCTCGCTTCGCTCGCTCTTCAGATTTATTCGCTACGCTACGCTCGCTCATGCAACCAAGTTCCTCTTGAATCATAACTTTGTAAGTCGACAAAGTAACTCCTGTATGAAAGGGCAAAACAGATTTAAAATTTTCGAGCTCGTTTCACTCGCTTTTGGAGCCTTGGTTCCTTTTTTCTTTAAAATTGCCTCCCTAAATCGATTAAGTAAAATCTATTTATGAATAAATGGACTAAAGAAAATTAGCTAACTTGTCTGGAGTGGAGAGCTTAAATTTTCATTTAGTTCTTACACTTTTCAAATAACAAATTTAACCTAACCAATTCGTGGGCACCGAGGTTCTAACGTTTTTGAAGTGGCCATTGCATTTTAGATTTTTAGAAGCACTTCAGTTGAAAATAGTAAACTTACAAATCGGTTTTTATTCGCATCCTTTTGCCTCCCCCTGGCCCAAAAGCTGGAGACGCCCTTGGGCAGGCCCCCAAGTAGTATTAGCCCAGGGCTCAACAAACTCACGGTCCGCCCCTGGTAGGTATGTAGTGTGATGGAATAACCACAGTACACAAGAATACCGCCTGGGGGGGGGCACGTGCCAGGGCGTCATAAAAACTCTGACATCAGGTTGGGCACTAACCACACGATAAAGAGTTGGGAAAAGACTAGGCGGCAGATGGGCAGCCCTGTAGGTGCCCCGCGTTTATTGTGGACCCTTTCAATTCCTTCATTCGTGAGCTACCTCACTACCAATTCCAAAGAAAACGTTTATAAAGCGGAGCGAACATAATATTTACTTTTCCCTGAAAAAGTTCAAGGTGACAGTATCACTATGTTATTCCGCTGGCGAGGCCTTCAGGTGGTAGATAATAACGTGGTATAGCCAGCAATTTCCCTTTAATTTATTTACTTGATGACCACTTTGTTCGTGAATCACTGTTTGAAGTCGATTGTTTAATTTTACCCCTTCATAAATAGATGTAGGTAAATGCCGTCTTTTTTTTAATTGCCAGAGTATTTTTTCACAGTTTTTGGCAAAAGTTCTCCATTGGCTTTTCAATCTTTATACTAGTTACCTAATTTTGCGTACTAATAAGAACTAGATGTATACATAGAGATACGGGGATTCTTCTTCTTCTTTTCGTGTGGTTAGTGCTCAACCTGGTGTGAGAATTTCTATGCCATCTATGGGCCTCTGACTTGGCTATAAATAAATAAAAAATATATCGCTGGACATTACACACAGCGCCATCTAGTGCCACACTAAGCAACGAGGCTTGTGTCGTGAACACCAGATAGTTGTTAAACTACATAGATACTTTTTGTTTATAAATACATACTTATTATACAAATATCCATGACTCGGAAACAAATGTCTATGCTCATCACACAAACATTTGCTCTTACCGGGATTCGAACCTGGGATGCTGCGCCATTCGGGTCTTCGTCGAGAAATATCTCAGGCATCTTGGTTTGATTTTTCTTCACCGAAGCAAGTGATAATTAAAGTGACAATACGCACATAATTATAAATCCGAAAAAATCGAGAGGCTAAATAAATCTTAGATAAAAGCTAAAATCGTTAATTTTCGTATTTCAAACAAATTCCTGCTTAATTTAGGAAAGTCCTTGGCCTTATGCTGACGTGACTCAAGCTATGTGAGTCACTATTTTATGTATATACAGGGTGGAAATTTGTAATGCCACCTGGAGGGAAAGTACTCTTAATACTGCAGATAGAAAATTTTACTCAAAGGAAACATTCCTTTATTTTTGAATAGAAAGCAAACTGCATTCAAAGATTTTCGAAAATTCTCTTCTCTCACACCCGGGAATCGAACCGGCTAAAATCTGAAAAAATTATACCCTGTACTTTTATTGCATCGATCGTTAGGGTCAATTATAAGGATGAAATCTCTCTAACAAACATGATAAATTAAATGAAAGGAAAACCAGGAAATCTTAAATTAATTTAATTATTTACAAAAAATGGTAAACTAACTAATTAGTTGCTCGAAATGGGCTCCATTCTCTTGGAAACACAAATTTATTCTTTCAACGAATTCATTTCTAGTAACCTTTAATAAAGTGTTGTGGTGAATATTATAAATCGTATCTGAACTTCAACTCTCAACTCGTTGTCATTCGCATAAGATTTCATATAAATTCGATTTTTTACATATCGAACAAAAAAAAATCTAATGGGGCGATCTCGCAGGCCATCTGATTGTGCCGTTTGTACCAATCCAGGTATTAAAATGGTTATTAATGTATGCAGTAGTGATTCTGTTGTTATGTGCTGGAGCACCATCTTGCTGTAGAATTATTTGGTTTCGCTCTTCCTCGGGGAAACCATTTAACTCGTTTCTTAAGAGATCCAGTATTTCAATATAAGTACTTGACAGTGTTTAAATGACCTTCGTACACGTGGACTAACACTACATTATTTCTCATAATTCCGCACCAAACGAAACGTTTTCAATCGATAGAAGACATAAAGGAGAATTCGCGGCGAGAACTGAACTCAATTCCGGAAGCAGCGTTTAAAAAATGTTTTGATGAATGGATTATTCGTTGGCGCAAGTGTATCGTTTCTAAAGGAGCATACTTTGAAGGTGATAAAATAAATTTGGATGAATAACAGACATTTTGTGTATTATTGATCTTTTCCCGGTACTTTCTTGACAGAGTAGTATATTTAAATTACCTCATACACGCAGCTACGAGTATGTCGTAAAGGAGTCTGCATTACAAAAGATGGATGTTGCTTTAACTTGACTCATTGAATTTGTAACTTCAAATTTCCTGGTTTTCCTTTCATTTAATTTATCATGTTTGCTAGAGAGATTACATCCTTATAATTGACCCTAACGATCGATGCAATAAAAGTACAGGGTATAATTTTTTCAGATTTTAGCCGGTTCGATTCCCGGGTGTTGGAGAAGAGAATTTTCGAAAATCTTTGAATGCAGTTTGCTTTCCATTCAAAAATAAAGGAATGTTTCCTTTGAATAAAATTTTCTATCAGCAGTATTAAGAGTACTTTCCCTCCAGGTGGCATTACAAAATTCCACCCTGTATGAGTACCTAATTATTTCATTAGTTACGAGTAACATTATTTATTCTTTTCGGTAGACGATTAGGTGTCAATAAACTTCTTAGTAGCGTTGGTAGGTCTTTAATATTGAATCTGGAAAAGTAGAAAATTATATTTTTCTGTGTGCAATTGGACAGCTCTACCGTACCTCTTCCGATATTCACGCAAATACAGCGGTTTCATACATTATTTGAACCGTTTTTAAACCGACAATTTTTTTTTTTCAAGTTGCCCTTTTCAGTATTTTTCTTTACTTGTAAGATCACTTTTCATCACCACTGCTGTCAAAAACGTTGAAGGAAAACATCGTGAGGAAACCGGCATGTCCTAGAATCAGAAAATCGAATCGAAGTATGGTGGATTATAGCTCGTTCCCTCTTATCTTATAGAAAAGAGGCCCGTGTCCCAGCAGTGTGAGCTATTAGGGTTGATTATGTTATCTTCTTCTTCTTTATTGTGTGGTTAGTGCCTCACTTGGTATCAGAGTTTGTATGCCGCTCATGGGCGTCTGACTTGGCGTTACATGCCGTCGAGAAATATCTCTCAGGCATGCTGGTTTCCTCGCGATGTTTTCCTTCACCGAAGCAAGTGCACATTTCTAAAGCAAGGAGGTTTTACTTTACCAGGTAAACCAGTGCTGATACTCGCAAACAAACAGGACAAGCATGGAGCCCTGGATGACATTGATGTGGTTGACAAGCTTAACGTAGAGCCCCTGGTTAATAAGTACGTATACTAAAACATAAACGACTTTCTTGTAATGTCTTGAAGGCATTACGCCGTTTCCACGAATGAAGCAGAAGTGTGCCTATTGTATACTCTCATTTCGCCTGTTAAAGTCCCATTTCGCCGCGTTATATCGTCGCGATTGCTGAGCGTGAGGTCCTGAGTTCGATTCCCAGGTCGGGCAAATTGTGTCTTTATTTGCGTCCGGTTGATGGCAATAGGCTCGCCCCCTATTACATGGGACTTAAACAGAACTGACAAAATGTGGGTGTACTATTAGGTACACCTCTGCCTATCCCTTCGGGGATAACAGGCGTGATGTTATGTAAGTCCCATATGATATGGAAGCCAACCAATTACCACCAAGAACAACTTATCACAAATTCAGACCCCGGGCTGTTACTGACAAATTCCTGATGGTCTATGTGTTACCTATTTCTAGGTTAATCAATCAATTAACTCAGCCTACGCAGTCCACTGCTGACAAAGAACCTCAAGGTCTCTCAATCAAAAATTGGTTCTATCCCCCGCATCTAGCCTGGCGCAGACACATTTTTAAGGGTTCAACTAGCTGGGGGCCGTCCCACAATACGCATGCCGTACACGGTCTCCATTACAGGAGTTTTACTCAACTGGTCCTCGGTCATTTCTAGCAAAAGAAGAACATCTCACTCATATATCAAGAACACCAACAGAAGACACGCCTTTCACATCTCAATCCTTCTCTAGATCTGTCCCGTTATCTCTCATTTAGTACCTATTTTAAACGTATTTTTGAAGATCTGATGATCGCCACGGGAGCTGCTGCTGTGGTGGCCAATTACTGTGTCCCAACTGATTCAGAAATACCATCGCCGCAAAAATTTGGAGGCCTAAGTATTTTGAGCTTACAAAGGATCATTACCATCAGGATCTCGTAGCTAAATACTCTTCGTATTCTCGTTTCACAGGTACCGCTGCCCTACCCTAGTCGAATCCTACAGCGCGTACGGCGACCACCCAAAATCTAAAAAGCCCAAACTCGACCCCGGCCTTCGCAAAGGCTACCAATGGCTCTTAAACTACATCGTTCGACGCTACGGGGACATCAACTTACGCGTTCAGACGGACATACACGCCGACCTGGAAAGACGTAAACGAATGCAGAACAAGGCATCGAATACTAACTCTCAGATTTTCACAGCAGTGAGCGACGATATAGCCACGCAAACGGGCTTCGAGAACCCGAATTACGATCTAGAAAAATCGTCTAAACTCGACGATGATAAAGAACTGATTATCGTCAAACCGATTAAGCATAATCCCAACAGTATCGATTCGACTATTACGATCGAGAGTGTTGACGAATCGGATGTCACTAGTGGAGTAAAGCCCAAACTGTCCCCCTACTTCGGCAGGGCTAGTCAATCGACGGTGGAAACAGTTAGGATAGAGTTGGAACCGAGGAGCGAATTTAGGAAATTGTCGCCGATTATCAGGAATAAGAGTGACAAGAATCAGCATATTGATTTTAAGAATAGACCCCAGTCTAGTCCTACTGTGAAGAGGAAGATTAAGGTAAGGAATATTATAGTTTGTCTGTTTTTATAAGTTTTTGGAGTCAAGCAGACGGTCCATATATTGGTCAACGCGGCCTACCTATACCTTAACGTCTATAATATGATAAGAATCACAACTATGTTGTCACCCCGGATATAAGATATAATTTATCATGTGCCGGTGAAAATTTACAGAATGACACTGTCACATGAGAAACATCCTCCAAATCATTTTAAAATTGAAACACAGCAACGCTTCTTAGCAGAAGTTATAGATTTGGTGGTAAAACATTCCTAAGAAAGACCCTCCATATGAATTTTGCGATAAGCATATATAGTCCAGCAGACAAGGACGACGGAAGTCCAGACGTACAGCATCGCAGGCTATACCCACACCTGGTCGATATACCACACATTCGCACGAAGCTCTTTGTTACATATTTTATTATGCGCACAGCCAGGGAGTAGAATTCCCTGCCTGCGTCGGTGTTCCCAAGTTCATATGACCCCAATCTATTTAAGTCGCAAGTCAATAGGCTTCTTTTGGGTTAGCTGGTTCCATCGTCGACCTCATTTCTATTCACAGGACAAGATTGAGGTCAAGAGTAGGCCCATCACTACATATTATAAAACAAAGTCCACCGCTGCGGCTGTCTATTTGTCTGTTCGCGATAAACTTAAAAACTACTGCACCGATTGCTGTCGCTGTTTTCACCAATGGATAGAGTGGTTCTCGAGGAAGGTTTTAGTATATAATTGTCAAGTTTTTGTATGACATTGGCTGAAATATAATGATATTTGTTGGAGGTGTAGGAAAAAAGTAAGCCGTCTGGGAGCTTTACTTTTGGTTGCACTAAACCGACATCCACGCGGGCGAAGCCGCGGGATCAGCTAGTTTAATATACAGAAAACAATCTGAACAGTGTTCAAGAGATTATGCCGGTTCTTAACTGCATTCAGATTCTTTAAGTTCCGTGATTAACGTTCTAAAGTATTTTCCTCACACTCACACTCACAGGTGGAACCTCTAAGCAAGAACACATCATTTCAAGAAGAGGATATGAAACCCGACGGTGACATGACCGTCACCATCGAAGACCAAAATCGCTCCTGGGACGGCTTGGAGAAAAAATACAAGAACCAAGTCAATGATGCTGAGTTGTCACAGATGCATCGCGACATTGTGCTCACCGAGAGAGGTGGGTTTAACTGCATAATAGGGATGACGACTATGACGAGGGACTAAAAAAAAATTTGATTCTGTTTAGTCCGTCAGTTAGATTATCGAAAAATATTGGATACATTTTTGTTTTATCAAATAAAAAAAAACATTACGAAGATGAAACGCGTCAAAGATCATGAGTGGGGGCTTGTGACGTCACTTTTCAGTAAAAAATGTAGTCAAACGTGACGTCACACGAGTTTTCGACGCACTGTATGTGTATCGTCTTCATATTTTGTTTACGTGAAAAAAGAAAAACATAAAATATGTGTCCAATATTTTTTTGGAAATCTATCTGACGGACTAATTAGATTTTTTTTTTCACCATTCCATTTCATTCGTTATTCCATTTAGACTTTCTTGTCTTGACTTTCATCATCATCTACCTAGCCTTTTCCCAACTTTGTTGGAGTTGGCTTCCAGTCTAACCGGATACAGCTGAATACTTTGAGCGACTACCTATCTGACCTCCACAAGCCAGTTAGTACTAGGTAATAAGATAGTACCCCTTGGTCAGACTCACTACCTGTTACGACTGTCAAAGATCTACAAATGACAGCCACCCATCCACTGACCAACCTAGGCCAGCACGGCTTTACCTAAAGATCGACCCGAGCGGCTGTTATTATATAGCCACGAGCTCCTATTAATTATTATTGCTGGCTCCCGGCTTTTAATCAAGGGTTTCTTTCGCAGACTACACAAGCAAGACAGCATATTCAGAGGTAACCTTGCAGCCAGCCACTCTGCCGCTTGGTCCTAGACCTGCATCCGCCTCGCAGCTAGTGCGGAGGCAGCTGGAACTGTCCGGACAACACAAGCGACGCCTTAGTCTCAGATGTAAGTATAAAACCAGGTTACAGCAGTACCCTGCAGCTACTATACGCACCCGACCTCTCTGAACAACATAACCAATTAGGTCAGTATACAGGGTGTAAAGACTCTTCACGAAGCCGTCAACCAAGCATTCTGTACGTCAAACTAAGTAGATAACCCTACGCAAAAATTATTGCTGGGAAATTTGACTTTTTTTTTGGGATGTAAAATCACGTTTTACGGTAAAACTCGATGTAACTCACTTAAAACATTGTGTTGGTGGATGGGTTTAATAGGGGGGTCGTGGAAGTGTTTAAAGTAAAGTTCTTCCATTAAAAACATGTATTTCAAAAAAACTTGAAAAGTTGGAACTTTGACCTCCAATATCTCCGTAACTAGAAGACCATACCTATTAGGAACCTTCTAGTTATCATTGCGATTCTTTTTTTGTTCTATAGACTGTAGAACAAAAAAATGATCGCAATGGAGAACAAGTGCCTTTCGGGCTTTCAGCTTCGTTAAGTCTTTTTACACCCTTGCAGATGTCTTTCTAGCTGGCATTTCCACTCACAGTAAAGTATATCATTAAAGCAGTACATTGGCGGACATGGTTACCTTCAATATTACCGTTTTATTTTATTCTCGACGAGGCTCTTGCTATTACCAGCCATTCTGCTAAGTTCCTCGCTCCACCTAGTTTCAAAGATGATTGCTTTAACCTTTTGAACGCCATAGTCACATAATGGTGCCGATTCCCTTGTTCACAAACTAAACTAAATTTAAGTTGAATGCATCTTTTTCTTTCTATTTCATTATGAAAAGGACTGAAGATAAAATTAGTTTAATCCTGTCAAATTAGTCAGCACCTGACGTAATTTGATGTAATTTTAGTAGTCAACTTTTTAATCGCGTCTAAAAGTTGTATGGCGCTGATTAATTTGACAGAACGTAACTAAAATTTATCTTCTGTCCCTTTCCTAATGAAAAAGAAAGAAAAAGATGCACTGAACTTAAATTTGGTTTAGTTTGTAAACAAGGGAATCGGCACCAATATATACTTGACAAGCAACCGCGTGCCCGGTACGCCAAACGACACAAATATGTGACAAAACGGTAGGTGAAATTGTTGCTTGGCGTGAAGGGCACGCGCGTGCATTTATGCTCTGGCGTTCAAATGGTTAAGATTCTCCAGTCATACTAAAACAGCGTTTTCTTCCAGATATGCAACGTAACAAGACCAGTCCGGAGCGTATGTCCATGCTGATCTACGAACCGAAGGCGCTCCAACGGCATCTCGATAAGGGAGACTTTGAGCATTCAGCCACTATCAACTGAGCGCGGTAAATATACCTACTAGTGTTTTTGGCCCTTTTGCGGAAACGGAAACCCTTGCTGAGTCATTGTTATTGACTACTGTTACTGTTAGCCTGCGTCATCCCATTGCTGGGCAAAGGCCTCTCCCTATGACTTCCAGTTTTTTTCGATCCAGAGCTAATGTAGGCCACTGGTCGTTGGGTTTGTCCATCTTCTAAGACGTCTGCCGCGACGCCTACAGGCTGTGTCAGAGTTTCCCAAAATGGTTATTTTGGCTTATAGTTCATTGGGCATGCGGCAGACGTCGCCAGTCCCACTTCAGCTCAGCGGCTTTTGAGCAATGACAGTAATTTGTGTTTTATGATTGACTGCTAATTGAGAACAAAAAGATGGCGAGGTTTAAGTCGTTAAGCAACGGTGTTATTTTTTACTTGAATGTTTGAAAATTCGCTTTTAATCCTAAGTTCTTCCAGGCCGGTCATGTGACCTCGTAACCGATGGCATTTGACGACCAAATGATCCTATACCTAGTCTATCATTTCAGAATTTTATTGTCGACTAAGATTATTCAAATGTAACGAATTTATAAACTTACCATGACATTTTTTCTTTGTTACAGGTATACAAAATGTGAAATTGATTCAGTCACAGTACAATATATTTAGACTTCTATATTAGTAGTTTTATAGTAAGCAAATAATATATTAACACAGGGTATAGATAATATAGCAAGGTGCTCCAGTTTTAATACTTTACTGAGCGATACACCCCATTAGTATTTACTTTTATAATATAAAATATACTCTATAGATGCCCCGATAAATTTAGAACTTTGCATCGAACAATGATTTAAATTAATAGATTCACTCATTCCCCAACGCGTCAGAAAAGGAACATTGTTGTCTCGCTCACACATAACTGAAGATCGTATGTGTCGTTCCATGCGGGATGTTTGGGCTCATTCTTTTAGGTGTCTCACGATTTAAATTTTTATCTTTGGATATGAATGATTAATAGAACTAAATGTATGGGCAATTTGCTTGGTATAATTTTGAGTTGTCATCAGAAGTGGTTTCAATAACTGACCTTTGTATTGAGTCCAAGACGCCCAGGCCCATTTAATTTTGTAACTCCATATCCTATGACTCGCTCAATCTGTCAATTTGAAGTGTTAGGTGATTATGATCCTGATTATTTAAATTTGAAATAAGTGGGGAAACTTTTTTATTGCATTCGAGGCGGAATTAACACCCGAGCGAGCCGTTGTGAGGTTGTTATGGAGCCAAGAACTGCAGTTACAAATGGCCAGGTGTATCAAACGACGTTTTTCATTACACTTTCGAAGAAACAAAATAATAGAACGAAAGGATCTTTGTCATGATTTATTAGGAAACTGGTTTAATTTCCTTTTTTTCCTCGCGCCTTGCTTTCGCCAGGAGAAGCAAAGGTATGAAGCCGCTAAACAGCCTGATATGAAAATTCAAATATTTAAATTAATATTTTCAAGTTTTTTGTCGTTTAGAATCATGTACCGAGTGCATGATAATGGTTTGCGCGCGTATTTCCCTTATAATCAGTATTATGCACATAAAAAATGATGTATTCTCATCTCATTGCTTATTCGTTTTGACATATTTTTATGTGCGTCAAAGAAAAAATGAAATGGGACGGGCATTTAGAGGGTTAAGTTACTTTTTACAAATATATTGTATACATGAACCCAATAGAATATAGAGTATAGTAATATATATATATTTAGATATAGATAAAAGCAAAAATATATCGAAATAGAATAATTTAGTTTTGTATTTTGTGTACTGCAAGATAATATTGATAATAAAAGTTATGTTATGTACTTTGGGGTTTTATTTATTCATTATGTATTCGCCCCAACAATTTTTCAAATATGATTGTAATTATGTGGCATTATCAAATCAAAAGATACAGCACTTTTATTATTAGGTCAAATCTTGATTTAAAAAACGATTGTCTCCAACCGATTGAACTGAAATTTTGCACACACGTTAAGGATGGATGCATGGCTTAGAGACGTCATTCTTAATCGAATATGGCGGATGGAATAGTTAACATTTTTAGGCACCCCCATGATATGGGTTTAATTAAAAGGTTTTCCAGGGAAGAATACAGTTTGCGGTCAGAAAACATCAGTATTTATGACTATGAATAAGGAGTAGTAAGAAAAATACATAAAAAGTGTACAATTGTTTATTTCCATAATAATGTTCTATAATTCATTATTTTGAATAAATATTTAGATGTTTATGGCAGTGTGTTGTGGTAACATTTTTAGTTCTTATTTATTAAACTTACAATACTCGCTAGAACCCGCGACTTCGCTTGTGTTTCTAAACATTGCACAAAAAGGAAGACGAATTTATATAAAATCAGATAAAATATTAATAAATATAAGAAGTGTAGGTACTTAATTTCTTTTAATTTACAATATAAATAAAATGTTAATAAACCAAAATTTACACACACTGATTTAATTATATACATTTTTTTTTATTCAATATAAATTGATAATAATTACCAACTTATTTAAATATCAATTATTTTCTAACTTTTTACGCTACATCAATAAGTATAAAAAATAACTAAATAGCGACACAGATTCTTGGTTACAACACAAAAGGATTATAAAATTATATAATTGCCTAAGGAAAATTTTTACAACATTTACGTTTTACTAAAGTTTCGAGACCCCAGTGATACTTAATCTACCTTTAATAAAGCTATGACCACACTAGGGCGAATCCCGAGTCAACTGGGCGTTTATTTTTGTGAATTGCATCTCGCTGGTCAATCTAGGAGGTTGGAGGTGGTCTGCTTTAACGGATTAGGGTTGAACCTCACCTGGCAGCACGAAATCGCACTCTTCCATGCCTCTATAGTTTTATGTCGTTCAGACCCATCATTTGCTTGAGCGAGAAGCGAAAGGCGAAAGTGATAGGAGCATGGAATAGTGCGATGGAATAGTGAACCCTTACTCGTGGCTGCCTTGAGGTCTTGAGTGTAAGGCTTCCAACCAAAGACAAACAAACTAAGCTACTACACGCTAAGGACACGCCCTTTAGGGTACGAGCCTCAGTCGGCTATATAAAAATGTACTCTGTGGCCTCAGCTTATCCCTGGGGAAGGACACAATCAGCGCGTGCATTATCGTCCCGTATCCCGCGCGGGATTCGCCTCTATTCGCCCAGAACTTTACATACTCGTACAGCTTTAAACGGCAGCTTTTATATTTCTTCTTAGAATTTTTTTTAGTATCACTGTGTTAATTATTTAAATGCTTCTATGATGGCAGACTAGATATTTACAACAGATCTTGAAAATCTGTTGCATTGGTTGTGAATACACATGAAAATAAATTTGTCTAAACACAGATATATTAATTCAATTGTACTTAAATGTAAAATAATATTGCCTGTTTTCACTACCAATAACTAAATGAAAGCGTATTAATGGATTATCAACGCTTTGCTCTGCACTAAAAGTTGAAATTCCAACGAGGTAAATAGTATTTAGTTGTGGTAGTAAAAACGGCGTAAATGACGCATCTATGAGACAATCAATGCCTTATGAATGCGACAAGGTTAATAAAACTATATTTCGCGATCAACGGGCCTACTTAACTTACAATGATTCTATTTTGAGATCACTAAAAAATCTATGTACTTATACTAATAAATGCTATTTATGTATGTACAGATTTACAAAAGAGAGCCTCATTTACGAGTTTAAGGGACGCTTGCACTACAAATGACTAAATTCGTTTAGCACTAAACAAATCTAACATTTTATATTTTTGCTGTGCCTTACAGGGTCCGTTATCCTTAGCCCAGTGTAAGATCTTCACACATTATGGAATAATGGAATGCAAATAAAGATATCTAATCTAATTAAGCTAAAGAGTTTGTTTGAACGCTGTAATTTCAGGAAATGCCAAATAAAAAAAAGTTTTTTCATTTGATAGCCCGATTCTTCAGATAACTTAAGGCTATATAACATCACGGTAAGACGTTTAGGAGCCGAACAAAAAGGAAAACTTCGGTGCACAGCTAGTTTCCTAGCTAGTATCATTTCGTCACTGTTTTCATCTTCAAACGCCAGACAATGTTTTAAATTCATTTAGTAATTTGTGTTGCAAGCTGACATTATGCATAAATAATTAATAAATAGATAAAAAAATGCTATAATGAGCATTCAGTGAGAAAAGACTCTAAAAACCATCTAAATAACATACAATAAGTCAGACTCAGTTGAGCAAGACGTAGATTCGTAATGAATAAACAATTTTACAAAACAGTCTTTACTTTTGACACAATTTAAAGTTAAGGTACTTATCCACATAATGTTAAAACAAAAAATCTTCGAATATTTATACATAGTGTGCCTACCTTTAGTCATAATTCACTAAAGGATTAGTCAAAATAGTACGGACACTTTACGGACTTGCTGCAGACTGCGGACACTGACAAACTTACTTCAGTATGGCGGATTTAAATTAGCGCATTTTCGGGGCGTATAAGCTAGGCATTTAGAAGAGCGTGTAGGCGCGTCGTTGCCTCACGCGCAACTCTTACGACCGATGACGTGCGAAAACGCCGGAATAATAAAAATATACGCTCGTCTAAAACCGCTCTTAATATTTCTGTAGTGTGTGTAAGACATCCTCCCTATATAAATGTAACTTAGTATGCAAGTGATTCAGTAAAGGTTAGTACTTCGAGAAAGACGCTTCTTTTATTTGGTCCCCCGAACACCAAACAGTACATTTCAATGAAGATGTCCATGTGCGTAACCGCGTCCGCATTTGTCCGTATAAGTTTGACCGAACCATAAAAAGATCAAATATACATAATCATAAAATTTACGTTTTAAATACTAAATAATTTCGTTCGTTTATAATTTTGGGACAATTTTGAATTTGACTACTTTTTGTCTTGCATCGATACAAGAAAATTAGGAAGAACAGAAAAAATAATTATGTCTTAAAAAATAAAAGTAATGTGTTGATCGTTTTATATTTGAAAGATAAATGACAATAGCGAGTAAACAGTCACTGTTTAGGTGCTCGCTACTCGAAACTGTACTTGACAAATGTAAATTGGACGTTGTTAAAAGGAAAAGACAGTATCCAACCCACATGGCATACATGGCTAAAAATGACTTAAGTGCGGCAAACTGATCTTCTCTGCGAGTCGATGGACTCAATAAATTAAATATAACGACATTATCGTTAACTTTTGATCGCTGAAATACAATTAAAAAAATCGGTTGCAGTAACGATACTTGCGAGAATCGCATCTTGGATGTAGAGACTTGCATTTCCCGCAAGCATCGTTATTGCAACTGAATTCTTTCGTGAGTAACTAGCGATCGAAAGTTTGCGATTTTGCCGTTACCTATGTTAAGACTGCCCAGGGGCTCTACTCTCTAACGTTTCGTCCTTATATTTGGATCTATCCGTCTCTCTCGCGCACGTCTGCAGATGAGAGAGACGGATATATCCGAATATACGGACGAAGCGTTAGGGCCTCTGGCCACCTGCACAGCTTTTTCGTTGGCTTCGTTTAAATCCTGGAATGAGCAGGTTGGGCTAGAAAAGAGGTAGGGCCGATCTTTCAAAGGGGCTGGCATTGTATTTGGGACGGGTCAATGATATCCCATTTGGCCAGATTATTCCAACAGCGGCCAACCTGGGCCCGCCACACCCGTATTGCACACGCGCGTGGCTTGCGAATGAACCTTTTGTTTTTTGCTTTCTCATGGACCTTTCTATGTTACTTTTCACATAGTTGTTATGATTAGTTTTGTCAGTCTTAACTCTGGCATTTGTAGTGTAAAAGGAATGTGGTTGTGAAAATGCTAAGAAAACTAACATTATAATAAACTTCACTTATTCATAAAAATCTTTAAAGATAGAAAGAATATTGTGCCTTTTTAATTATGGCACAATATAATGGCGAATTTAAATGTTAGGTATGTACTTTTGTCTAGGTTTTTACTAAAGGATTGTTATTAGATAATTCTTGTTTTATATGGATAAAACGTAATATAACGACTGTAATCCCCCGAAGGGTTAGGAGAAGTGTAGGGAGCGAGCGTCTTGTCATCAAATGGGCAAAACATCTGACTCCGGCCTACTACCGAGAAATTCCTGATGAAAAACCCAATAACACTTTGCCCTTTTAAACTTTGTTTATAAAAAAAAAAAGGTTTAGCTGTCACAGTGTTAAAAATAATCGAAAATATCGCAATATAAACAATAAGTTTCAGACATATTTCAGATTTATTCTTTTTAGCTGAAATTTACGACTTTGGAAATCATTTGAGCGATACACTTAAGTTTTAAAGGACATAGCACAGAAAATGACTAAAACATACATTTAATAAAATAGTATTGTACCATTACCAGTACCTGTAGGCCTTTGTGAAACAAAATATTTTGATTTTGAGAGAAAGCTTTTGCCCTATCAGTGAGAACATTATCGGCTAATTTATGAATGTTTATAAGAAGTGCAATACCTTTTATCAATGCAGTTAAATCATATAATTAATTACTAGTTGGAAGAATAAATAATGGTTATCTCAAGGAAATGTTCAGATACTGTACTAAGTCACTTATAAAATTATTAGCTAATTAACTTCTCATGTTTATTCGTACCATAGTTCAATTATTAGGCCACTATTCTTAATGAGATAAAAACAATAGGCGAGACGACAAAAATAATCTAATTAGTCCGTCAGTTAGATTTATCATAAAATATTTGACCCGTGTTTTTTCTTTTCGTAAACCAGAATTGACGAAGATATGACGCTTTTGAAATTCTTAATACGTCACGCCTAGGTATAATTTTTAGCTAGTTATGACGTCACGAGCCCCCACTCCAGAGTTTTGATGCGTTTTATCTTTGTCAATATTCATTGATTTACAAAAACAAAAATACGTGTCCATTAATTTCCAATAATCTAACTGACGGACTAACTGATTAATTCGAAAACCTTTTTGCCTTAGCTTGATTTTTAACGAGAAGAAAGGGTTTCTTTAGTCTCCGCCAGATAAGTAAAAATTAAAGGTCAGTGTTCTTTCCTTAATTTCTCTGCGTAGGTACCCCGACAACACTTTATGAATCGTTTTTTATTACTAGTAAAAGTCAAGAATCACGATAAATATCGTTTCGGGACAAGTATAAGTCATTTCTGTTTTCGGAATTATGTATTTGAATAAATGTATGCGGGTACCTTTAATTCCTAATTATCGCGCGGAGACTATAGTTTCAATAAATAGCTTTCTAATAATAAATACCGAGAAGCAATTATCCACTATGTAATCAGGATTTTAATGTTAAAACAAAATAGAGTTTATTTTATTGAGACTTGTATTTTAATGAGAGCCATTCGTTCTGATGGTAAACCATCCTCATAACCTATAGCTGTGTGCCAAAAGACTGGGCAAAAATGTATGGGAGGTGGTCCAAGCGTCGCCAAGGGTGAATCATATTATTATATACCAAATGAATTTCGAGAAATCATAGCTTATTTTTGTCTTAGAAGTTACCACTAATTTTTATTATTTTGTTTCATTGTCAATATTATTATAGTTTTTTTTTTTTAATAAATAAATAAATGAATATCGCTGGACATTAACACACAGCGCCATCTAGTGCCACACTAAGCAACGAAGCTTGTGTCGTGGACACCAGATAGTTGATATACTACATAGATACTTTTTGTTTGTAAATACATACTTATTATACATATAAACATCCATGACTCGGAAACAAATGTCCATGCTCATCACACAAACATTTGCTCCAACCGGGATTCGAATATTATTATAGATTAGATTAGATTTATTGATTTTGATTAGATTTTATTTATTATTATTTTAGATTATTATAGATTTCTGCATGTTTGAACAGTACATTGTACTCTTTCATTTGGTATATGATTCATCCTTGGCGACGCTTGTACCACATTTGCTCACTATCTTTTCATCGAAATCTGTTCAGCGGTTATTGCACAAAGAAATAACAGACAGACAGTTAATTTATATTAGTAGAATTTGAATTAAAAGGTATGTATGCATTTACAACAAAAACGAGCAATAATAATTGTACTACAGTACGAACCCAAACATTTAAAACTATCAGACCAAACTATGAGAACCACAATACAATATTTTACCTAGAACTCTGTCTAATGGAGTCATCGTCTGCAAAGCTAGCTCGATTCCTCCTCTCGCACCGTTTCTGATGCTGCCTTATGAACGCACTGAGCCTATTCAGAAGGAACTGTTTATCATGGCCTTCCAGAACCAGCTGGTTCTTCAAAACCGTTACCATATGCCGGTTGGCTGCAGCAACCGCCCAGTAATAATACAAAAAGAAAAGCAAGACTGCAAACGCTGGTACAGCGAATGTAGAAGTTCCCATCCTGAATATAAACTCCCTTATAAGGTAGGGAAATCCGTCGAACGTCTCAACGACAAAGTCCCATACATTTTTTTTGCCTCTGTATGGGCCACAGTTGAAGGATGGAAATATTTCAGCTACGGAGTAAGCTACTGGAGCTATTGAAGCTATGAAACCTAGAAGCAACACTGACATGAACAAGGACTTTGATTTTGAAGCCTTATATACAACAGGTGACGGTGTGCAATTTGTCAGACATGTGAATTTTTTTACATAGAAAATTAGGAAGTAGAATATTGTTCCTATGATGGGTAGGAACGGACAAAAGAACGAGCCCATCCAAATAATAGTCTGCGTGTAAACTATATCCAAAACGTGCTTCGGTAAATAAAAGTCTTGTTCCCCAATAATTTTGAAACATCTGCCATTTGTATGCCTCGCGAGGAAAGCTCTAGGTAAGTTTATGAAAAAAGTTGTCACAAATTGTACAGCAAAGTCTGTGAGGATTAACTTATAAAGTTGTTGGCCTACATAGGTCTCCCAGCAATCTAATTTTGATGATGTATCGTCCGTTGCATTGTCAATGGAACAGATGGATCCATTATCCCTTACATATGTATACATTTGACTTAACAAAACGGCTAAAGAAGATAGTCTTAACAACACTGTCCGAAGTAAACTGATTATTAAGACATGCGCAGGAGTGTAACTCTCAAATGGTATTAAATAACTAAATATCTCTGGAACTATTACGTTTAAAACTACTATACATATGAAGGGAAGGAATTCTAGTAAAGTGTTCTCTAGCTGACCGAAAAACATTTCACCCTTATAAAGCCTTAGGGTGAATTTTTCTGGTTGTGTTACATTTAAATTTGAATTTTCAAAGTTATTGTTTATATCATAATTCTCTTCAGGTATAGGAGGACTCAATTTATCTGTTGAATAGTTAAACGTGAAATATATGAGTACGCCTGAAGCTATAAGAATAATGAAAACTATAACATTTATTAAAAATCTTTTGAAATAAATCATTATTTGAGACTCTCGTGTCCTTAACTGTCTTTCTTCATTATATTTTTCTTCTTCCAAATATCCTTTTATTTCGTTATACAACGCCTTATGTTTAATTTTAGCTGATTTATCATTGTGGATGCAGAAATCCCATCCTCCGAAGACTAAATTACAATATTTGTAAAACTGTCCTTCATTTTCGACTAGTCTTTCTTTAAAACCTTTGGCAGCAGTTTTCACTATCGCTATCAGGGATAGTAAAGCCCAAGAAATAGCCACAAGAATGTAAGCCATTGGCATATTGTAATAGAGCTTACTTTGGAACAAATTTTTGACATAGTACTCGTATATTTCATTAGAATACACTCCATAGAAGAGTATCGTTCGCTCCATCCATCCTGTACCTTGAATTACATCTAAAAACACATTGGAATCTGTCAAATTCTTAGTGAAATAGAAATTTGAGCAGCAATCTGATGTAGTATTAAGGTCAGTATCGTCGCATTTAGATTCAGGTGTTTTTAGCAAAGTTGTTGGTAATATCATGAACAGTATAATTAGCATTGATATGGCAATGTTTAAGAATAGCAGCCATCTTAGAAACAGGAAGTATGAGACGACGCCGGTGCCGAACTTGCCTTCGATCTCTCTCATGGGGGACTGCCAGAGTTCTAGCTTGCCGACTATTTCGGAGAATCGTATCCGGAAGCGATGCCAGACCTTGCGTTGTCGCCATTGGAGCTGCTCGAAGCCTTGCAGACGAAGTTTTGTGGCGTTCTGTGGAGGAAGTTATGGTTTTTGGTTAAGGAATTTTGCATAACATAATCATTATTTTTCAACCTTCTAATTACGGAGATATTGGGGGTCAAAGTCCCAATGTTTTGCCAATTTTTTTTTTTTAAATACAAGTTTTCAATGTTTTTTTTACTTTAAACACTTCCACGATCCCTGTTTTGTTCAATCCATCCACCAGCACAGTGTTTTGAGAGCGTTAAATTGAGTTCTATAACAAAACATGATTTTTCACCCCAAAAAAAAAAAGTAGTTTCCCAGCAATAATTTTTGCGTAAAGTTACATAGTTTGATGTACAGAATGCATGGTTGACGGCTTCGTGATGAGGTCTTTTACACCCTGTATACAGGGACATACAGGAGTACAGAAGTCTCGAGTTCGATTTTGATGAAAACTGAAAACAGCATCATTTTATTTTTGAAAAATCAATATCCAGGAATCGAACCCGTTGTTGATCTTGGAATAAAAAAGCACACACTGTATTTTATGAGACTTAGGATAAGCAGTCGGATATCCAGGTGAATTTTCGACACTAAAATCTCATAATGAAGTTTTACATTTTAATTGATATCAGACACACAAAATTCGCAAAGGAGGCTTCCTTTGCGATTTTTTCGCAATTGCTTATACTTAGTTTAGAATTTGGTCACTAATTTATATCAGAATTGCTTTAAGAATTAAATTCGAAGCAGACAATGCGACTTATCGCGCGCGCTCGAGGATGCGTGATTGTATTCTCCAATCAATTCCAGTTCAGTACTTAATTAAAAACAATACTAAACTAATAGTTCTTTATTCAGTGTCATAAATGTTTGGGTTATCGTAAATTCAAGTTTACCTGTAATCTAGCCTTCAGTTCTCGTTTCTGGTTCATGGGCACCGGCATGGCCTTGATCTGCATGATCTCTTCCCATGTTCGCTCCTCATTTGATAGGTTCTCTGTAATTATACAAACAAGTCAGATGTTTAATAGGATTCTCTGTAATCGGCACAAATTAACACTAGCGTTAATTTAGCCCTAACCATATTTTTTCGAGGTGTATGTTTAGCATAGGTAACTCTACTTCAAGTTTTATTATGGGTGAAGAGAATGCCATGATAAAAATATTAAACAGTCAGCAACAGTAGGGAATCTGACTGCAAAATTAAAATATTTTATATCACATAGGTCTACATGGGCACGTATACAACGTCGGAAATAAGGTGCACGGTTCGGCTTGGTCGTTTCCATGGAGAAGAACCGGCAAGAAACTCCGTGGCTACTCTTTTTAATTTATTTGGTTTCGCACAGGACGCACCAGGACGTTTTAAAAGGTATTTATTTCCCGTAGGGAGCATCTCATCATCACATGCGTAGCCCAACTATGTTGAGGTCGGCTTCCAGTCTAACTGGATGCAGCTGAATACCTGTATTTTACATGGAGCGACTGCCTATCTGACCTAAGACTGGTTGTCAGGCTTTCGGACCACTGACTACCTGTTAAGACCGTCAAAGATCTACAATTGACAGCCGGGACCAACGGCTTAACGTGCTTTCCGACTCACGGAGGAAACTCGGTATGTAATGGGTGGTCACCCATCCACGAACGAACTCAGGCAAGCGCGTCTTAACCTGAAGATCGACCCGAGCGGCTGTTATTATAGTCACGAGCATCTATACACTTGAATATATGTATACATAATTGAATTCCTAACAGATATAAATGAGTCAGAAATTCAGTATTTTATTTTTGCAAAACCACTTACCGTACTCTGTTCTTGCTGCGAAGTGAACTTTCAAGTGCGTACTTGCGATACGAACAAATTTTTTGTGCCTTATATTTCTCGCCATTTGTCTCTTCTAAATCTCATCAAAATCAGTTCGGTAGTTTAGTCACAAAAACGAGCCAGAGACGAACTTAACGTCACAATTACAATATTAGTCATAATCTGCTTTCTACGTTGGCTTCCAGTCTAACCGGATGCAGCTGATAAGGATCACCAGTATTTTACATGGACCGACTGCCTATCTGACTTCCACAACCCAGATGTTACTGGGTAATACGATACCCCTTGGTAAGATTGGTTCTCAGTCTTTCGTCCCACTGACTACCTGTAACGACTACCAAAGAACTACAAATGACAGCCGGGACCAACGGCGAGCCACGGAGGAAACTCTGTATGTAATGAGTGGTCACTCATCCACACAACCTAGGCAAAAGCGGGTTGCTGATGTTATTAATGAGCCACGAGCGCCCAAATACCGATACAGTCCTTATCTGATCCCCACAATAAAGTAACTACTGGATATCTAAATACTCCTTAGCAAGACTACTAGAACGTTTAAAATGTGGAAACTAACATAACCCAAGAAGCACTTTGACACAGATTTAGCTGAAAACGCCTAAACAGGACGCACTTTTAATTTCAAAAGAAACACACTTAGACACGTTGTCGGAATAACAGTAAAAACTCAACTGATAATGATGATAGGATGAAACCCTGACCCGTTGTTCAAACGCGTTAATTGGGCAAGTTCATTCCCATGAGTTTTCGTAACTGTGCCGGTAATTGGGTACTCAGAATTGTGGTGTTTTTGTGTGTCAGATGTTCTAGGAAAATCTAGTTGGTTGAAGTTTGATAGTAGCAATATTTTTTCATTTGATTTTGAACCTTATTAGTTGATCGTGGCTACATAATAACAGCCGCTCGGGTCGGTCGATTTTCAGGTTAAACCGCGCTTGCCTAGGTTGATCCGTGGATAGGTGACCATCCATTGCATACTGAGTTTCCTCCGTGCCTCGGAAAGCACGTTAAGCCGTTGGTCCCGGCTGTCATTTGTAGATATTAAATAGTCGTTAAAGGTGATAGTGGCCCGAAAGTCTGACAACAAAGGTGTATTATACGAACCAAAGCATATGTATCGCTTTACCGAGTACTAACTGTAGTGTGGTGGTCAGATAGGTAGACGCTCCATGTAAAATACTGGTATTCAACTGCATCCAGTTAGACTGGAAGCCGACCCCAACATAGTTGGGAAACGGTTAGGCAGATGACGTTGTTGAGAGCGTACAAGACGTAAGCGCACACGTCACAACGCATGCGTCTAAATACATAGCAAGAAAATTACGTCTGACGGAAGTAAAATCTCATGTAAATACGTAACAATTACGTTATTATGTTTTTGTCGACAATAATAGACCTAGTATGTACAATTTAAAGCCATTTTTTTCCAACTCTATGCTCATAGATATGTATAAATGGATTTTGGTATAATATGGGTATGAGATTGATGGACTCTTTTTTATACTACATTTTAAGTCTTAGAACAATATTTTAATCAACATACAACCTAGCACTGGCCTGCAAATTGCAAAAAACATAAGAAAATTTGAATTTCGCGGGCTACCCTGGAGCATCAGCCTTAATTAAAGCTGTGTGTTTTTGTGTTCTTGTCTTGTGCTTACACCATAGATTTCTATTATAAGTCTATACGTGAGGACTTGTAATTGGCTTTCGGGTGACTATGGTTTCCTTTTTTTCTGTTTTTATTAGCTGTAACTCCTCCATGTACTTAATAAATAAATAAACTTACCCGACAAATCCGGCAACATAGATAGATGTATGTCCCTGCTCTGCGTGGTTCGTGCGTATGTCGACTGTCGCCGTTCATTCTGTGAGCGTGCGCGCTTTACTGTTGTCGCTGTGGACAAGTGATGCATTGTTAGTCTATAGTTTATTTATAATAAATATTATAAAGAGGTTAGTTTGTAAGTTTGTATGTAGGGGGTAATCTCCGGAACTAATGAACCAATACTAAAAAATCTTTTACACTGGGAGAAAGCTACATTAGTCGTGAGTGCTTATAGGCTATAAATTTTTGCGGACGAAGTCGCGAGCGAAGTGCTAGTAGTGTATAAAATCACGCCTGTAATCCCCGAACGATCAGTCAGAGTTAAGTCCCATGTAATAGGGCCGAGCCTATTGCTATCAACCGGGCACAAATCCAGACTCCGTGGCTGCTATTGAGAAATTCCTGATGGAAAAACCCAATAACACTTTGCCCGACCCGGGAATCGAACCCAGTACCTCATGCTCAGCAGTCACGGTTGCGACCACTCGAACAAAGGGGTAGAATTTATCCCCTAGAGAGTTTCAGTAGTTAAATTATGTACCTTTAAAATATTTCAAATCCAAATTACATAAATGGATTATTGACAACTGTTTTTATAGTGTAAAAGACTTCCTTGAAAAAAAAAATGTATCCGATAGATATGGCTACTGAGTTTAAGTATTTATGTTGATACAAAAAAAAACCTAATTAGTCCGTCAGTTAGATTATCAATATTTGACCCGTGTTTTTTCTTTTGTTACGTAAACTAAAATTGACGAAGATATGACGCTTTTAAAATTCTCAATACGTCACGCCTAGGTATAATTTTTAGGTAGTTCTGACGACACGAGCCCCCACTCCCGAGTTTTGAGGCGTTTTATTTTTGTCAATATTCATTGATTTACAAAAACAAAAAATACGTGTCCATTAATTTCCAATACTCTAACTGACGGACTAAATACACACATCAAAAGTATCTAGGGATCAACATATATTTTTGCAATAACTTTTCTCCTGATTGATATTAATTAAAATTTTCTTTAAGGATTCATCAAATAAAGTGTTTTCGTTTGTCACAGTAACGATAAACCAAGTCACCTTTGCATTAATAAAGAAATTTGCCATTTTCCTAATAAAGGGATTTTTGACATTTGAACCACTAACATTAAAGTTCGAAAAAAAGACTGAAATAACAGTTTTCTTTAAAATTTTATTGGGTAACTTAAACAATTAATAATCCGTGTTTCTACCGCGAACACTAACAACACAAGAACATCGGTTTGGCATACTCAAAATGAGTTCATCCAAATCACGCTGTGGAATGGCCGCCCATGTTCGTTGCAACAACAAAAAAAGGTCTTCTTGCGACTGGATACCCTCCATATTCGGCAGAGCTCTTCTCTGTAGCATATCCCATGCATGCTCAATCGGGTTCAAGTCTGGCGACTGAGCAGGCCAGGGCAGGACATTGATGTTAGCTGCGGCGAGAGTCTGTCTTACAACTCTTGCGGTGTGCGGTCGTGCATTATCATGCATTAACTGAAATAAGGGACCGATTTGCACTTGTAGAGGAACGATGACGTCTGATACAATCGTCTCAGCATAAATTTGAGCGTTGAGGTTGCCTCTGATCCAAATCAACTCAGTTCTTCCGCCGATCCAAATACCCGCCCATACCATGATGGTTCCACCACTATAAGGATGGACTTCCTGGCAGGATTTTAATCGCTGTTGGCGTCCAGGGGTTCTCCAGTGTCGTATACGTCTTGTATCCGGTCTCATACCAAAACGAGACTCATCAGAAAAGCACACGAAACGCCATTGTTCTTCTGCCCAATTTCTGTGTTCAAGAGCCCATTGATATCGAATCCTACGATTGTGCATTGCTATAGGTGGTACCCGTAGCGGTCTTCGGGAATGAAGGTTCACTTCATGCAAGCGGTTTCTGACAGTTTGGTCGCTAATTAAGTTCCCTGAAGAGTGATGAAGCCTCACGGCTAACATCATGGCGGTTATTGTTGGAGCTCTTCGAGTTAAGATTTGAATGTATCGGTCTTGTCTCCGTGTGGTGCAGCGATACCGTCCTCCATGGCGCTCAGCCACGGTACCAGTGCTTCGGTAACGTGTCCAAAGTCGACTGATAACACTCTGACTTGTATTCAGAGCTAAAGCTACAGTACGTTGCCGGGAACCAGCTTCTATCATTCCCACGGCTCTGAGCATTTCTTCCCTGCTTAAATGACGTCGCCGCTCCATAATAACGTTGGTTTTAATCAGTAGTAGGGAAACAGTAGCACTAATAATGTCTTCAATGCGTTGTATGTTTTTATAGGGAAAATATTGACAGCTTATTTTCATCTTTTACTCGAATTTGATTGAGAGTTCCTGATTCAAATTATGAAATGCACCAAAAAGGATCCATATAAATTTATAAAATCATAAATTTATTACAAAGCCACATCTCAATCTCAAGAAATCCGCATAAAAATGCTTGATCCCTAGACATTTTTGATGTGTGTAGATTTGCAATTTTTTGATACTGTCGTCATGCCTATTACTGTTATGATTTCGAATAGATATGAAGCCATATATGATATTATTTCGATATATATGTATGATTTGTTAGTGCTATTCTTATTATCTATATGTTTTAATATTAATATTCACACCAATTGATGTTGTGTTAAAATTTTAATTATTTTTTTAATTGATGTTCTAATATTTGTATGACATTCTATGGCGAAACATGTAAGTTCATAACCCTATTAGAAGACCTTAATGTACGATACGATATGATTCTATTTTACCTGGACTTGTAAGTCGTTGCATAGAAACAAGAGGGAACCGAGCTGCGGTTTTCCTAAAGTGTCATTTTCAGAATACAATTGAATGTCATTGTTTTCCGACATCAACGCGAGTGACACCGTAGTAAGTATTAATTAATTGTACAGGAAAATATTATGTATTAATGATTGTACTGCTGTAACGGGAGTTTGCCATTTAGTTTTCCCAAAATGTCTAGAAGGATGTGGTCAATGCATAGATAGCTTATCAATTTACGGCCATTTTCAAAAACTTACTGTTCGGTTTCAGTAGGTTGCTTTGTTTACAGACGCGGTTAGAAACAAAACGTCACAGAAAATCATTCTTTGATTTTTCTATGAATCAAGTGACAGGTAAGTGACGCGGATATTTGAGCTAACTTTGTTTATAGAAAGACCGATAGCTGCGAGACGTGGCATATTAACTGACAGTTATACGTTAGTTATGGAAAACGGGCCTTATTCAGGCAACAGACGAGACATCGAGCTACTACAATTTATCAAATTACTTTAATAGATATTCAACTTTATCGTTAAAGCATTAGGTTCAGAGTTGATTGGGAAAATTTGACAGTTTCGGGTAGCTTGATGCGCTGGTCTCTATACTACTACTTCCTATACGTAATTTGTTTTTAATGCTCGTATAGGTGATTATGCAGTCATTTGTTTGTTGTTCCAAAACTTCTTTTGTTGAAAAAGAGTGTTGTAAGCCGCTGCGCAAACGTAAGATAGTTTTTGTTGCCGACACGGCACACCATCACAGGAAACCGTTGTTGCTGTATCCTGTAGCGGCGATCGAACAGTCGCCGGTTGGTACTCCTGGTCACTGGTAACCGTAGTTACACTCAACAGCTCAGTACAATGGGGGCTATCGCGCTTGAATTCGCCGCTAGAGGCGTTCGTGTAGACTAGTGTTCGCGCGTTGCGTGCTTTTTATCACGTATTTTTACTACTAGACACGATTGTGTTCTAGACTGAGCCATTCCTGATTAATTATGACTTGAAGATTTTAAGTAGCAACTTATGCTCTTATTTGTTAGTACTTGGAGGTAGAATGATTTTTAAATGTTTCGTGCTTGCTAATTTTAGGGAGAATATTGTAAATATGTATTTGAAGTTTACACTATGTTGTTATACGTAATAAAATAAACTTTTTATGATGTTATTGGTACTTTAAAGTATAAAATAGAATTATTGACAAGACCTTACTCGACAGTGGCGCCATCTGGTGAGCTCAAAAACGATAGCCGTATCAAGTGGAAGCAACTGACAAAAAAAATGTTTACGTCTGCGCAGGGAGTGACTGATTTTATACTGGTTAGATAGAAATCAAATATTCATAGGTAGCTTTTTTTTTCTTTTTTCGGATGGTAAATCATCAAATGACCCCTCGCGTTTTATGCGGAGCGGAAGGGAGTGTCAGACTTTCATGTTCCTTTTAGCCATTTGTGTTCCAGGGCCGCGGTATCTCTTTCGAACAGTCCCGCAGTATAGTCCTCCTTAAAGATTTGGGTAACGACGCGACCCTTTGAAGCTATTTCCTTGCGTGTGCCCTTATATGGCTAGCCAGACCATTAGCAGTCCCGCAGTAGCTTGTATCCGACACAAGACACAAAAGTGTCCGTTCGTACGTTTGCGTAGTTAGTGAACCCACCAAACACCACCTCACGGCTTCGTGAACCCCAAGAAAACCTACCTCCCGGTAGTGAACTGCAGTATTTGGAAAGCATCGAATCAACAAAATACCAAGTACGCCGCTGTAAACACAGTCTGGTGAAAGAAATGGATTTTATCGATTACCAAAATAATCTCACTCGACTCGGTGGAACGCAGAGCTAAAAGGCTTATAGGCGACGAGACGTTGGTAGCTTCGCTTCACAGCCTAGCTCATCGGCGTAATGTTGCCTGCCTGTCGGTCTTATAAAGAATGTACTTCGGAGAGTGTGCGCAGGAGCTCCACGACCTTATCCCACCATCACCCTTTTACCACAGGACTAACAGACGTACTGCAGCGTACCATCCGCACTTGGTAGATATCCCGACGAGTTGTGTAAGTGCTTCTCCACTTTTATTATGCGCACTGCCACTGACATAGGGCGTATAGATCAAAGTGTGGAACGCTCTGCCTACATCTGTGTTCCCACCCACATTTAACCCACCTGCCTTCAAAGCAAGAGTGAACAAGCATCTTCTGGGCACGCTCTCTTGGATTTTCATTTTGACCTCATTTTCATCATCAGCGACCCCAAAAACCTCAAAAACGACACCCATGAAGAAAAAACTGAAAATTTTCGTTGGCGCCATCTTGGATTTTCATTTTGACCTCATTTTCATTATAACCAACCCCAAAAACCACGAAAACGACACCCATAATATTATTAATTATTATAATAATAATACGCGCCAATAACCCCCAGGAATCATTATTTTAATCAACATACACACTAGCACTGCAAATTGCAAAAAACGTAAGGAAATTTGAATTACGCGGGCTAAAGAACATCCACCTTGAATCCTGGCCTTGTGTTGTAGCAGCCAATCATAGCCCAGCTACACTCGCAGGAGTTACCGCCCAAACATGGCTGCAATCTATACATGTGTGCGGTTCATACACACGAAAATATGCACCAATGTGCCGCTGTGTGCGTAAATTTATCAATGGGTTTTAGGCCAGCAAACTATTTGCCTATAAGATGCGTCCGGCGGGTGAGCGTCGAGGTTCGTAGCAACTTCCAGTACAGTGTTGGTTACGTAACACGGGCGCGAAAAATTGCTCTGAGTATTCGAACAGGAGTTTGAACTTTTTTTTAATATTTTGTACAAAGTGTTATTTGATTACATAGTTCATTAGTTATAATAATTGCCCCAGTTGGTAGGGTAGGCTTTGTCTAATTGCCTCTTCGTAGCGCACGCCCATGTCAGCCCTTGACGATTTGAACAACGCTTCTGATGCTGCAATGAACGTGGCTATAAATGTATTGTTACGTCGGCTGATTTACGAGAACATTCTAGATTACGTTCGAGTCTAGAATATTATCCTATGGAACTGTCAAGAAGATTCGAGAATTATTTCATCATGATCCACTATGGAGCTGTGAAAAAGGTTCTAGAAAGTTGTGGAACTTGTCTCGAAGGATCGGTCGCCATATAAATAGCCGTCGTATTTGCGGGAAGAGTCAGCCTGATTGGCTTAACAACGAAGCGAATCGAAAGTGAACTACAAGTACGATATCTCAGTGTAAGTGATTAAGTTGAAGTGTTTTGTGTTAAATAAAGTTATTTGGTGTTTTAATTTATCTCATACACAGCTCGTAACAGTATGAAGGCGCATATACCCACCGTGGCGCACGAAAAAGCTACGCACGTGTATTAAGGGCTATATATCCCTCAAATGGCTTAGCATGATCCTCCGTTACGACTAAAATACTGCAGCACTCATTTTGAAATAAATATATGGTAAAGTTGAGGATTAATGCTAAGTCCTATGTGCGACGAAAACACGATTCCATAAACTTTTCTCGATAGAAAAAAAAAAACCAAAGTTACCTCCAAATCGAACAATAAACCGCTGGTATTCAAAAAGTACTTGAAATTAGATCATGAAACTTTGCATACTAACTGAACTAACTATAAAGCAGGTCTTATGTGTTTTATTTTTTTAGTCCAATCAATAGATTTTTTGAAAATCGCAAAAAAAACCACTCATTTCGCACTATTCGGCCGCAGTGACAACCGCTTTGTAGTGCAAGCTGATTAGAACTTTATTCTAACAGTATATCAAACGAAGTTTGAACCACCACAAATAGAGTTGCTAATTTTAGGGTTAGAATTGCCTTAAGCTTCGCTATGCAAGAAAATGTACGTGATTGTGTCCACAGCAAAGCACGGTCACGCTATGCATGAATTGACGTCACTAGTAAGTATGTACTTACTAATGACGTCAATTCATGCCTCGTATGTACGTGGCTTGCAGGCTTGCTCGAATAAGGCGCTCACATAGCTCAACGCTGTCAACGCCATGCACGCTGTGCATGCGGTACACGCTATTCTCGTAAAGTCTTGGTAAAAACACGTGCGTAGCCTCCCCGTGGGCCACGCACGTGTGCTGCAGTGGAAACGTAGATTCACGTTGTCAAACAAATAAATCCACGCAGCTAAAATGCGCCAGCGTGCACCGCGGTGGGTTAGCGAATTTATAAACATGTGATGTCAATACGAAAGGAAGAACTGAAATTTCACTTACATTTGTTATTCATTAGGGGGTGCGCAATAGCCATCCGTTTCGGATTAAACCTGTATGTGACTGAAGGAGGATTCCCCTGTATCGATGTCAATAGATATAATAAAATATCACTGTGATTACCTCTTTAGAAGAGATTATTATACTATATTGTCAGATAAGAACAATAATTATAAAACAAAGTTTTCCTTATCTCCCATTATCAGGTATATTTGAATTATGGTATTTTGTATTGATCTATTCCGGATGTTTTGCAAATATAATTGTTGGATTGTCATTCGTGTGTTTTTTATTTTTGATCTATAGTTTTTTATTTAAAAACAGTCGAAGCTACTCGACTATTCCAAGATACATCATAACATCACGCCTGTAATCCCCGAAGGGCTAGGCAGAGGTGTAAGTACATAATAGTACCTACACCAACGCCAACATTTCGCCATTAATGTTTAAGTCCGTAACAGGGGGCGATCCAATACCATCAACCGGGCACAAGTCCAAACTCCGTGGATGCTACCGAGAAATTCCTGATGGAAAATCCAATAACACTTTGCCCGACCCCGGGAATCGAACCCAGGACCTCATGCTCAACAGTCGCGCTTGTATCGACCAACGAGGCAGTCAAGATTAGGTAATCACAGTAAACTAACAGGTCTTGTAACGATTTCGTAAGACCTTGACAGAGCCCCAATTAGTCACGGTACTACGCCAGTCATAGAAAAAGTGGTTATGGAAATGTAAGAGCATTGTAAAATTGTTTAATTTTATTTGGTCGACTACCAAATGTAATGTGAAGAAGTTTGATAACTTTATTTTATATCCATTTCGTTAAGAGTTCAAAGAACTGGCTTGTTAAGTTAGGTTATATGAGTGATGGGTAATTTAATGTCGAACAGTATCCGGGGCTCAGACATTATTAGGCATATGCATGTGGACAGGACTTAAGGTAGCCATTTACGCTAGGGCGTAGGTTAGGTTGTATCAGGTGTTATGCCATACAGTTAAATCTTTTGCCAATTAAAGCGATGATTTTTTCCGATTTTTTTCTCTTTGTGTAGCGGTTCAGGATCGATCGGTTCGGATGGATGAAATGGCGGCAGGTCACGGGAACAATCTGCGACTCCCGCGGGGGAGATTTATAAAAAACAATGGTTAGATCTGCTGTCTTGTATGGATCAGAATGTTGGGCCACAAAAGGGATGAATGAAAGGCATTTGCATGTCGCGGAGATGAGGATGCTAAGGGGGATGTGTGTTAAGCGAATGGATAAAGTAAGAAATGAGTATATAAAAGGAAGTCTGAAAGTGGCGCCGGTGACTGAAAAGTTGTGTGGTAATCGGTTGTCGTGGTATGAGCAGGTGATGCGGAGGGATGAGGAAAATGTCGTGTGGAAAGTTTTGAGTTACAAATTGCTCACGCCGCGCGTGAATCACGTTGTCGACTTAGGTGTCGTTTAGGATGGCTCAGCGGACCACTTGCGAATGCTTGCAGAGACTACTGGTTAAGAAAGAACCAATGTATTACATAAAGACTCTATCGAAAATCTTAATTACTCGTATGTCAATGTCATGTTGAAACTCATTACATTAGAGAAAGATAGAACGCCTTGAAAGCGGTTGTCATTTGTCTTGGCCCACTATTTAAAAAAACCCTTATACGTTGTCGCTTTTCCTTTGTTTTCGAGGACGAAAACTGATTAATGTTCATAAAAATAAAAATAAAAACAAAGCCGTGACATTAAAAACGGAACTATCGGAATTATCAAAAAATCACATTCCATTGGATTTTTCAAATCCTTTATCAGACTAGTCATAAAATATGTTAACAGTCGATAATCGGAAGCCAAAGACCCAATTCTGATTACAATATAATGATAAGATAAATTATAAAAAGCTACAGTCAAATTACAGGAGACAAGGAAATCATTTGTTTGGTGGGGCCGCCCGGCCGCCACCTTCTGACTGTATAGATCCGGAATACGAGTAATCCAACACTGACACATTGGTATTGAAGTTTTAATTTGGGTCTAGTTTTTTGTTCGTATTTAAATTTATTGGCAGTGCAGGATAAAATATTTCGTCTAATGCATTTCAGACCACCGTTTTTTTTTTGGATGGGAAATCATTAAATGACTTCTCCCGCTCTGGGTGGAGCAGGAGGGAGTGTCAGACTTTTACTGACTAAAACCCATCCATGTTCCTTCATCGCCCTTTGTGTTCCGGGGCCACGGTATCTCTTTCAAACAGTCCCGCAACCCCGGCAGGCATCGGTCCTTGCGGACCCTTTCCTATTGCTTATTTCCTATTGCTGCTGAGGCGCGCGTGGAACACGAACGCGCCGTCGACACGGCCTGTCCTCATGAGACGGACGGACGGCGAGCTAGCCCATAGCCCACCGTCCACAGGCCCACGGGTGCCACGTGGTGGTTAATTTGGATCTAGTTTTTGGTTCGTATTTAAATATCTCAGTAAATGGAAACTTGATATTACGAGGTGGACTATACATATATGTGGACGGGCGTTTATTTGTCAAATTGTGTTCTAAAAAAAGACTTATAACATGGGTAGGAAAAAGCCACAGAGCAAAGCTGACTTTTAGCAGATCTTGATGTGCAAACAGCCTTATTGATTGACATTTTTCATAGCTAGCGAATAAACTAAAAAAATCAGAATATAGGGCCATATACATGGATGCAATAAATGAAATTAGCATGTATTGCTTGCAACCCTATATTTAGAATTTTTTGGGGTTGATTGTTAGCATTATAAAATAACTAGATTCCAACCCACCTATCAACCTGCAAGAGGATGTGTGCAGCCCACTCCCTCATCTCAGGAGACTGTTTGACTGTGTCCCAGCAGTGGGAAAATTATAGCCTGCTTTTGTTGTACATACATATAATTGAAACATATTAACTTACTATTCCTCGCCTGCTTCGAAGGCAGCAACGTAGCCAGCTTAGCAGCATCAGCTCGCTGCAGGTTATCAAACAGTTCCTGCTCTCCTCCAGGGTACAACTCTTGATAGAACTCCCCCCCGGCTTCCTCCCATCCTTCCTGCTTCTTGGAGCGAGCCTTGTTCTTTGAGTTACCGCCTGACATGTCTTCAGAGCATCTGGAATTGTAAACATTTAATATAATTTTTTGGTTAATGACTGCTTCGTTCGACAACTGCATCTGGTAAGACTGGAAGCCGACCCCAATATATTTGGGAAGATGATGATGGTGATGACTGCTTTGTTGCTCTAGTATCTAGTGCACAACTATAGTAACAAGTTTGATTCCTAGGGTGAACAATTTTCCGGGGCTGCGGGACTGTTCGAAAGAGATACCGTGGCCCCGGAACACAAAGGGCGATGAAGGAACATGGATGGGTTTTAGTCAGTAAAAGTCTGACACTCCCTCCTGCTCCGCCCAGAGCGGGAGAAGTCATTTGAAGATCTCCAATCCAAAAAAAAAAAAAAAATAGTGAACAATTTTTTCTGTTTGGAAATCAATAGCATCTGGGTTTGGTGGCAATAAGCTTGCTCCTATTACATGGATTACAACGTAGGAGCATTAGAACGCCTCTGGTGAAATGTAACTATCCCTCTATGGTATGTTTGCGGAATGATTATACCTATTACATAATCATAGGAAAACACTGTGAGGAAACCAGCATGCCCGAGAGATATTTCTTGACGGCATGTAATGCTAAGTCAGAAGCCCATGAGCGGCACAAAAACTTGACACCAGGTTAGGGACTAACCACACGTTATAGAAGAATAATTGTTTATTATGAAGTTATAGGTTTATATTTTTAGTAAACAATTTTATTGACATTTATTGGTAGATACAGTTTCAGTTAATTTTAGTCATGAATTGTGTGCAGTATTTAAGTAGTTATTAAGAGTACCTAAATACACCAGGAAAATTATCATTGTAAGTGATATTTATGGAAGCACGGTTATTAGTTACAAAAACCAGCCAGTTGCAATAAATTGTGTTTTCCAGGTGGCGTGCAGCAAGATATTTTGACAATAAATATAAGTCTATTGTGTATTAAAACAATAATAAGTATTCAATAAAAAATAACTAAACAATTGTTTACATTTGTATATACTCCTATAGACATTTCCTAGTAAAAATGACTTGTGACACTGTTTTATTATGATTACTCTATGAATGAATGTGGTTAAGTAAGTGACTCACAAGTAATTCACAACTGCGAGAAATAATCAGGAAATTCCTTGTACTTTTGAGGTAAACTGGTGATCCAATTCGGTCAGCGTAGTTGTTATGTGTGACCAAATATAACATAAATTAAATTGTTCAATAACAAGAAAAAATATGGACAATTAATCAAGATTATGAGTTTTGGGACTGAAACTCCAAAATTGGACACAATAAAATGGTCAGTGGGTCGTCTGGGTGGAGTTTTAGGAATGTCTGTAGAGTGGGAAGAGGTTTCTTTTTAAATAAACTTATTGTTGTTTCTTGATTTCGTGAGGAACCTGCGGAAATCATGTAACAATAGAAAATGGGTCTCTCATTAGTCATGTCTTTGTAGGTTATAAAGGTAACGTACAGAGGATCAAATTCACGTTTCTGAAAATGAGATAAATCAGATGAAAAATTATGCAGTGAAATTGCGTTGCATGTTACATGGTGTACTAAAAAAACAGAAGACAATCAAATCACTTGGTATGAGATTGACAGCAATTTAATATTGAAGCTAAAACTTGGGAATAAATATATAGAGTATTGATTAGGCCGAGATGTACATAATAGTCCACCTATATTTTGCAAGTTACAATAATTAGAGAAGCTCATTGAATTAGTGGGTGAGCCTATTGCCATCAAATAGGCACAAATCCAGACTCTGAGCTGCTACTGACAAATAACACTTTGCCTTATCTGGTAATCATAGTCAAGACCAGCTCAGTGCTTTGAGACAACTAAACCAACAAGGCACTTACATTACTAGTTAAGTAAATGTAATAACAACATTAAATCTCATCAAAATTGATTCTAATTTTAAAAATGAATCTTGATAAAAAAACTCTACAGAACTCACATGAAATACCTTTAGAATAGTTCAAGGACCGCTGTGAGAAAAAACTCGATAGTTTTTGTGTTATCTATTTTAAATGCATTGTCATGGTATTTGAACTTATTGAAATAACTACTATTTATGCCTTACCCTTACTTATAAATAAATTAATAAGTATTCAACATGATCACAAGCTAAGAATGAAATTATGACTTAACATTAAAAAAAATATGGACTGCAAATTTATTTACCTGATTGGTGGGAACCAAAGAACGAATTTAAATAAATGACGAGTAAAAATTGAAATCATAACCATTTTTAATCTAGATTTAATCCAGTCATTACAATGGTTTTGGTAAGATTAACAATCAAAACAAATCATTTAAATTATGATTCATGCTGAACTATATTCGGAAAAGCAATTTGGAATAGATGCTTAAAAATGCAATGTACTTTTTGTATCATTGCACAATACAACGTTAAAAAAGCATTTTCTTAATCAGAACACCAAAGCATTGATAACCTTTTCTACTTTTTTTCAAAGGGCAAAATAGGACACTCACCGTATAACATAAACAATAGATTTCTATCCCACTTTTAGATTACCAACGTCAATTGATTGGCACCACACATTGTTATGAACTAGTTACTTACAAATTCTGTAAGTTAAATAAATTACCGTTTAATAGTTGTAAAAATGAAAATGTAGGTATTTCAGACCAAAATACTATACATCCACAACGCAAGGAGTGGTACATACTGCAAGCAACTCAAGCAAGTCCTGCAAGATTGTCTTGTCTGTCTGCGTTCGTTCGGAAACAGTGAACAAAGGTGAAATTTTTTCATCTGTCAAATTATTTATTAAAGTTTTCTTGTATGTGTAAAATTAGGGACGCTTTAAAAGATTGAGCTTCTAAATATAGATGTGTATGAATATCATTAAATCAACTCTCTTCTATTGCGTAGTTATTTATTTCGCGAAATAGTTGTCTTAGCACTATTAAATGTTGCAGAGCAGTTACGTGATTCGGAATGCTCATTTTCGGTATCTGTCACTCACCAACTCACATTAAGCACTAATATAAAGTCTTCATTTGTTTATGTTAACAAATATCCTCACATAATGATTGTATCATGTTATTCTCATAAAAACAAAAACTGTAAGCTATCTATTTCATGGGAACATTATTTTTTTATTCAACAATAAACAATGGAAGTCCTTATCGATCACATATAAAAATGGAACGCGTCGGTCGCACTTGTTACAAATGAGATTTCAATCAATCCCACCGCACAGATCGTAATGAAATTTTTCTCGGGAAACAAACTGCCATGGAGCAGATAAAAACACTAAATTGATATCCGCAGTCGGCAAAAACTCGACGACCACCCGCCGTTCGCGTAAACAAATCTCTGAGGAAATTTTCTTCATGCAATATCCGGTACGGCTCACGATTGGAACGTTTTCGCGGCATTTCCACCGTCGACCTATCACGATGGGCCACCTGTAGGTGTGGCCAATCAGAGCTATCTTACGTGAGCACTGATCCTAATTGAGCCAATGCAATATCCGGCGAGCGATGCGACTACATCCTGCGCGAAAAGCCCGGGAACGGTCCGGGGCGGGACAACACCTGCGCAGCATCCCCACAGACGCCGCTCCAAGATCACATCTCGCGAAAAGTAATGATTATTTCTGTCCGCGGGCGTTTAGTTCCGCATACTCCCGCGGTAGCGCTGTGCACGGGAGTCCGACCGCGAATACGTACCTCGTTATATGGATTTTAAAACGTATTAACTATATTGTAAATTGATAAATTACGTGTTAAAATATATTAAAGTGAAATATGAACAAACCGTGTTGCGTGGCAGTGTGAAGAAATGTATAATAAGTTGATGTGTCTGGGCGTATCACGATGTTAGCTTGTACGATCGGTGTCCTCCATTAGAAACGATTTTCCAGGGGCAGTGTAGGGTGTGCGAAATAAAATAGAAAATTCCCCAGTGCGTTGGATTATATCAGTTTATAGGCTAGATGTAGTGGAACCAATGAGTGTTTTTGCAAAATGTATCTGTTCGGGAGTGTATCGACCGCACCGAGAGCACGGCTGGCTGTTTTCCAAACCCGCGTCGTCGGCGATCGCCCGAGCCTACACGCTTAACGAGATAATCACGGACGATTTCGCACTGAACTCTGGTTTAAACTATTGTTATGAGTGTTAGCACGCATAATGCCCGCTGTACCGACCGCTCAGTGCGGCCATATCATCTAAAAACAAAACTAGAACACTAAATGGCGTTTGGGAAGCTTCTTTCTGTGCTGGTCGTGGTAGCCATAGTTTTTGGCGACCATGAGGTTGAAAAAGAGAATAAAGCAAAGAAAACCTTGGCGGCGGAGACGCAACAGAAGTACCGAACTGCTAGCCCAGGAAAGGAGAAGGGATCCCTGCACAAATTGACGATGTTGATGAATCGAACGGAAGATAGACGTCAGAACCGAAGGGGGGACAAGTCGTCAGTCGACAAACTGTTGCGGTTGAACAAAAAGTACAACAACGGCATGATGAACGACAATGAGGGGGCGATCGCGATCAACCAGAAAGTAAGCCCGGGCAATGACACTGTCTCATTGACTGACAAAATGAAGATTTTGCGGCCGTACGGTCCTATGTATGAGGCAGTCAACAAGACTCCTTACATTTCCAAGGCAACTGGAGTCTATTGCTCCTTTGAGAAGAATGGGCCGGAGAATCCTGTGAATATGTGCATGTGGCAATGGAATTCCACAGTTTCGAGCCACGGGCTTGGGTTCAAGGTGGTGACTGCGGCAGATGTAGTAGCCATGAACCAGTCCACAAGAGGGTTGAAGTTCTCCGGACCTTCGGCTGATGCGGACGGCAATGAAGGAGGTGGGTGTTATACGATCTCTTTTGTTTGCAGTTTCTGTTTTGAAGGCGTGGCGGAGGAGGTATTCCTCAGAGCGCACCTATTTTTAAACGCAACCAACTGAGCGCAACTAAATTATTCCTCGAAGCGCAACCATAAGTTGCGCTCACAAATTCAAATTAAAAATATTATGTTTATTCCTCAAAGCGCAACCATGGAATTGAAGTTTTGTAGGTGCTGGAGAATGGGACTGAAAAAAAAAATGTAAAAACGTATATACCTATTGCATGTTTTTGAAGATACCTTTTAGATTTGTATATCTAAGTGTTCATATTTTAGACGCGAAAAATATCATAGGTATTTTTATCGGAAAAAAGAAATTACTTACATATTTACAATACAAGACACGCAAATAATAAAATTTACAGCGGGAATTCAATACCATGAATCTATGATCCATAATATCTTCACTTAAAGATTTTTGATTTTTAAACAGCATTGTTTCATAAATGGTCGGATTTTTGTCCGTTTTTTCATCCGGGGTTAATTATGGCGACAGCTCTATTGTGTTTTGTCTCGTTATCTTGTAGTTTGTCAAGTCTTGGTTGAATTAGTAAATTCAATCTTTAAGATGAGCTGCAATTTTATTTATGCAGGGATTACAGTGCCGAGTGTTAAAAAACCGGCCATGAGATACAGCCTGCTGACCAAAGAGTATAATAATAATAATAAGGGAGCTGGTGACACAGAGACGGACAGACGGACAGTGGAGTTTTAGTAATAGGGTCCCGTTTTTACCCTTTGGGTTGACATACTAGGGCCATGCATGGGGTCCGAGTGCACACCAAGTATTTCGGGATATCGACAGCCGGTTGGTCGACTCTTCACGTGATCAGAGAAATGGCTTTTATTTTACCAAAGAATCAGCATTGCCATCCAATGTGGCAATGCTGCTAGCCCTTTGGGCACTCATTCTATTGACAGCGATGTGGACGAATTTTTTGACGCCCTACAATTATTTTCCCATTTCGATACTTGTCTTCTTCTTCTTCTTTGCTCCATCCCACATTAAGTGGGGTCGGCTCTCCGAATTTTGCTGCGCCATGACGTTCTGTCTAGGGTTGTCGGGTCGGGTAGTTTTTCTTTATTTATTAGGCTGGTCATACTAGTGTACCATGTGTACGGAGGGCGTCCTCTACCTCTCTTTTTCTCCGGTAGATTTAAGGCTTTTTTTACTATGTAGTCCTCGTCTCTTCTCATTACGTGTCCATACCACACAAACGAATTTCATTGAGCTTTTTGGCTATAGGGGTTACTTTATAGCTGCCTCGAATGTACTCATTCCTTACTTTATCTAGTCTTGTAACCCCTCCTTAACCTTAGCATTTTCATTTCAGTCGTTTGAAGCTTTGCGACGTGTGTTTCTTTTACAGGCCAGCACTCTGCTCCTTACAAGATAGGTGGTCTCACTGCCATTTTGTAGACCTTCCCTTTTGTACGGATGGGCATGCTTTTATCACACAGCACTCCTGTTAACGAACGCCGCTATTGCCACCCAACGTTCACTCTATGCGCCACGTCTTCCTCCACACTACCGCTTTCCGTGATGAATGACCCAAGATATTTTAAACTGTTTCACTTTTGGGACCATTGTCATATCTGTGTAGTAATTATGGATGTATTCGAAGTTTTGCTTAGTTTGCACTCAAGGTGTTCTGTTTTAGACCTGCTAACTTTGAGTCCTGCTTCTTCCAAGGCCTGAACCCACTGGTGTAATGTGCTTGTTGTTCGTTAGCTGAATTTGCAATAAGAACGATATCATCTGCTTATAGAATAAACCAAGGAAGTGCGGCCTGGGTATGTTCTGTTATAAGGTTAATTACCAAGTTAAATAGAAGTGGAATGAGTGCCAAGCCCTGGTGGACTCCAACTTTGACTTCGAAAGCTTTGCTTAGGCCTGCTGGGCTGTTTACTTTAATAGTGACGTTTCGGTACACGTCTTGTATCAATTGCACATAGGTTTCAGGCAGGTGTTGTGCTCTCAGTGCTTGCCATACTAATCGTCGCGGTACTCTGTCGAATGCTTTCTCAAGATCTATAAATATGAAGTGGAGATCTTCCTTGTTCAGTCGGTATTTGTCGGTCAGCACACGAATTGCTAGGATTGCGTCGGTGGTTGATTTTGACGGCCGGAACCCGAACTGATTTGGAGTCATCGTCGAGAGACTTTTAATTCGGCTACTTGGTATGCGCTCCCATATTTTGAGTGTGTGTGATGTCAGTTTAATGCCGCGATAGTTTCCCCACTCTGTAACATCGCCTTTATTTTTAAAGAAAGGAATGAGGTGGCTTAGGCGCCATGAGTTTGGCATGACTCCGGTTGTTAGAATGAGGTTAAAAAGTCTTGTGAGCCATTCTATGCATATTGGCCCGAGCAGTTTTCAAATCTCTGCTGGGATTTTGTCCGGCCCTGTAGCTTTGCGGTTTTTCATAGTTTTGACGGCTACTTTTACCTCGTCTATACCAATCTCCAGTAAGGGCCCTTCAACGGATTTCAGGGTATCTTGTATTTGACTAGGGACTTCCTCATTCATAAGATCTTTATAATACTCATACCAGCGAGTTGTTATTTTTTCATCTGAAGTTAGTAATATTTATCTTTGTTTCTGATAAATTTGCTTTTGATAAAACCTGCGTAGATTTGTGCCTAGATTTTGCTAGTTTGAAGATTTCTGCATCTGATTCCGCTTTATCAATCTTATCATACATCGCGCGGTTGCCCTGGCCTGTGCCACAGTTGTCTTTGCTGCAGATTTTGCTGCCTTATATTGTTCACGATCTTCCTCCAGCTCTGAGGCTTGCCATGTTTTAAAAAGTTCTTTTTTGTATGCAACGCTTCTTTTGACCTCCTCCTTCCACCACGATGGGTCTTTCTACACCTAGTTTTTAATAGGCTTGTGGAGTGAGTATACTCCTAATAGGATTCTGTGTTGGGAAGTAATCGGCTCACCCGGAATAACTTTACAATCTATGAAATGCTTTTTCAGAGAACTGTCCGCTAGTATGTAATCTATTTGGGACTTTTTACCACCACTGCTGTACGTAATAAGGTGATCCGGTTTTTTTCTGAAATGTAGTATTTATTATAGTCATTTCATGTCGTGCAGAAAATTCCATGATGCACTCGCCCTCTTTATTAAGACTTTCAAATCCGAATCCACCGTGGATACTTTTGTATGTGCTGTTAGTTTTCCCCACATGTCCGTTTAGGTCACCCATAATAAGCCTATTTTCTTGCGATGGTATGTTCACAATAATTTCATCAAGGTCTTCCCAAAACGCTTCTTTTTCGTGATCTTGACATCCAGCTTGAGGTGCATAGACAGATGATATTTATAATGGGTTGTTTATCAAGAGCCAATTTGACTGCCATGAGACGGTCTGATTTTCTGTCAATGTTTTTTTTTTTTTTTTTTTTTTTTCTGTTCCCAAACCACTGTAACTCCTGAAAGCCAGAATCAACTGTGGCGACCACCAGAAAAGCGCCGAGACAATGAAGCTCGACGAAGTCCCAGAGAATGAATTTAACTGTCTTGGATCCCGCAACGAAATTAATCAGAAAAGTATAGTGGAGGAGTAGGAAAAATCCGTAATTTCCACTTCCCTCCATTTCAGCAGGAGACAGAACGAAACAAGGCCAATAGGCACAAAGGGACGTTTACAACTGGGATAGGCCCAGTTGCCTAGCACCACGGATAAATATTAACATTAATGGGTCCTAAGTTGTGAGCTGTTATATTTGATTCCAATAATAGGTATGGCAAAAACGCTTGAACGCACGGAAATTTGTTCTAGTTTCCACAAGGTCTGTATAGTAAATAACTCCGGATGTAACCTGTACACTATCCAACATAATGTTGCGTTCATTCTGCCAAAGACTGCACTCCCATAAAATGTGATGTGCTGATTGTTCATATTCGCAGTCAGATGTGGAACATTGACAAAAAGGCGAGTCAACAAGCTTGAAGGAAAATAATTTCCTCTTAAAGTTACCATGACCGGTGAGAAATTGGGCAACACAGTGATCAACCTCCAACCATGTCCTGGCCAGCCGTTCACGAACGGATGGAAAGAACTGGTGGAGGTGTCGGCCCTTGATGGAATTATCCCACCTACCTTGCCATTCAGACAAAAGTTCCTCCCAGACGTCGGTCTGTGGTTTGAATAATCTAGCAATCTTAACACGGTCACGTAGGGTTAAAAAGTCTGCGTCCGCGGTCTCACGTGCGTTATAGTACATTGCAGCCCGTCGCTGCACTTCAAGATCAACTGGAAGTACACCTGCAAGTACCGGTAAGGCTTCAGTACTAACCGTCCTATACGCTTTGCATAAGAATATCAAAGCCAAACGCTGGCTTTGAAGCAATTTACGTCGTGCCGCTCCTATGGTGGCCCTATCGGCCCAGACAGGTGCCCCGTAGCACATACACCCCAAGTAAGTAGCCCCATAAATGGTCTTTAAAGTTATAAATGACAGACCCCACGTAGATTTTGATATTCTCGTTAAGGCATAAAAGTTCTTTTTAGCTTTTTCACCGACAGTTTTTATATGATCTATGAATGAAAAATTTCTCTCTAAGACCAAACCAAGGTAGCACACGGATTGCTTTCTTTACACGGGAACGTTATTAAATTTAATACTAGGCCACGATTTAAGATTACCTTTTAAAATTAGTTGATAAGTTGTGTCAATGTTGACGATTCTGCTTTTGAGATGGTGATCGAGCACAATGCCTACTCCGTTCTGTTTGTTGGTCATTCCATGGTACACCAGTTGATAGCCCAGTCCTAAGTCTCTGGATTTTGAGCCCTTCCAACGAGTCTCGTGTACACAGCATACGTTTATGTTTTGCCGTTTCAGTGTTTCTGCCAGTTCTAGACCACGCCCAGTCAGAGATCCAGATTCCACGTCGCTATTCTAAGCCTTTTTGTAGATCGCGAAGATTTCCTCTTGTCATTTGTACATGTAACGTCGTTTTGGGGGAACGCCCTATCATTATTCACATTTGCAATCTCCACGTCGCTTAAGGGGGGGGTCCCCTTATTCTTTTTACCCTTTTTCATAATTAAGAGAAGTTGGTTCTGGTTTCAGTTTTACGGCCGGTTACCACCTGACGCCAAGGATGTAGCCCTCTTGGAGGACTTGGGAGCAGCCGTTGACCTTCCGGTTCTTCGATCCTGTTACCCCATCCTGGGCTAGCTTGCCTCAGCAGCCTCTGCTCCGCATATGGCGGAGGAGCCTACGGGCGGGGTGTGATAACAAAGTTTCTCCTTCTTCGGCCTTGTGGTCCGCGAGAGGTATTTTATTTTCCTCCTACCCTTCGCGTAGGCACCTGCTGCAGGCACGCCCACACGACGAGCATTCCCCTATCCGCCACCCGGGGACGCGGTCTCTAGGGGTCTCTAGGCTACCCCGAGACCCCGAGATTTCGATTCTAGTGCCTATTTTTAATATTATTCAAATAATACCCCGAACCTCCTAATACCATTTAATAACGGTCATTACTTAACACCCACTTAGCGAGTCGTATCTTTTCACAAAGCTAACTCATGTTTATTTATAATAGCCTCCTGGGTGTTGGTTGCCAAAAGGTCACTGGTTCGAATCCCTGCCGCCGCACTATTGTAACACCCACACGTGTTAAGGCTTAGGTGTATGGGGATAAAGGGAACTGGGCAATTTGGGAAAGTCATAAATGATTCTCAACAACAAGCTTTATTAGGTGGGTATTTTTTTGTTGTTGCAAAAATCGATGTCTGTTGAGTCTATTTTTACCTTCATGTGAGATGGGACTAGTATAGGGTTGCCATAGCAGCTTAGGTACTGACCGGGACATTAGCAGTAAGTGACTGAAAATGTCCATGTAAAAGAAAAAATACCATACCAACTTGTTACCATTTTAACATTTTTTTTTTTAATTTATTTACAATGTAGATTCTACATGGTATTTTCATTTTGTAATTGAACTTGCATTCAATTATGCTTTCGACCGTGTCTACTGTCTACGTGAAGGCGATTACGTTCTTTAGTCCACTGTGCAGCTACAGAAGACAGCGCCAAAAAAAAAAAAAAAGGGCCTGCCGCCGCGTCGTGCAGGCCTGGGTGACATCACCGGACAGGCCTGCTGACATTAACAATGAGGCAGGGTGGTTCCAGAAGGCCATGTCCGACATATGTGACGTGGCAATGCCCCGAGTCCGGCTAGGAAGCGCCCGGCATCAGGTGTACTGGTGGTCGCGAGAGGTGACGTCTCTGCGCGAGGCGTGCGTGGCTACTGTACGCCAGGCATCGCATCCGCCCACCGGATGCGGCACCGCCTGTGGTGCTGAAAGTGGACCACCAGGATGACGACGACGACGCTCCGGAAGTGACTGGGGTAGACCTGAGAGTGCCGGTACGCAGGCTCAGTGCCAAAAATACCACCCCTGGACCCGACGGCTTGCCTGGCAAAGCCTAGGAGGCTCTTGGGCCCCGACTGGAGAGACTACTAAGCGATGCTAATGCTAATGCTTGGAGAGAGGCCAGTTCCCGCTTCGTTGGAAGACGAGGAAGCTGATCTTCATTCGGTAGCCGGGGCGCCCTGCGGACTCTCCTCCCGTGGTGCTGCTCGACAAGGTGGGCAAGCTCTTTGAAAGAGTCATTGCAAACCGCCTCGCCGAGCTTTTGGGGACGGAGCCGGATCTTGCGGAACACCAGTTTGATTTCCGCAAGGGGCGCTCTACGGTGGACGCCATCATGCGCGTGAGAGCCCTCACGACGGAGGATGCGGTGTCCCGGGGTGGGGGCTCTACGCGGGAGTCGTGCGGTCCATGGCCTTTTACAGGGCCCCGGTGTGGGCGCGTTCATTGAGGCGGCGAGCCGCCCACTTTCTGAACGCGCCCCAAAAGGTGGTAGCCGTAAGGCTGGCCCGGGGGTACCGCACGATCTCCAGCGAGGCAGCGAGCCTCCTTGCCGGATTGCCGCCATGGGATCTGGAGGCGATAGTCCTCGCGCGCCTACATGAATGGCGCGCGGAGGCGCTACGCCGGGGGGAAACTCCGCTGCCGCGGCAAATTGTCGCTCAGAGGGCAGACTTCCGGCGGGATCTCATGGCGACATGGAGAGAGCGACTATCCCAACCCCGTGCAGGGCACGCCACAATAGTGGCGATAAGTCCCCTCTTTGAGGAGTGGCTTGAGAGACGCCACGGCGTCCTCACCTTCCGCCTGACGCAAGTCCTCACCGGACACGGTTGTTTCGAGAGGTTCCTACACCGAATCGGGCGGGAGGAAACGCCCGGGTGTTTTCGGTGTTCGAAAGAGATACTGTGACCCCAGAACACAAAGGGCAATGAAGGAACATGGATGGGTTTTAGTCAGTAAAAGACTAACACTCCCTCCTGCTTCGCCCAGAGCGGGAGAAGTCAATTGATAATTTCCAATACGGAAAAAAAAACTGCCCGTCGCCGCCTCACCGGTTTGTGCTGTACGAGTATTACACGTTGCAATTGAAGTACCGGGACATTTTGTAGATCAACCGTGACGACCGGGACAGAAGTTTCAAACCGGTTACATGTCCCGGTGTACCGGGACGGATGGCAACCCTAGACTAATAAGGAGCTCATGGCAAAATAATAACCGTGCTCACCCCATTACATACCGAGTTCCCTCCGTGTCTCAGAAACCACGTTAAGCCATGTTCTCGGCTGTCATTTGTAGATCTTTGACAATCGTTACAGGTAGTTAGTGGCACGAAAGTCTGACAACCAGTCTTACCAAGGGGTATCGTAGGTATTACCCAGTACTAACTGGGTTGTGGAGGTCAGATAAGCAGTCGCTCCTTGTAAAATACTGGTACTTAGCTGCATGGAAGCCGACCCCAACATAGTTGGGAAAAGGCTAGGCGGATGATGTTGGGAGATTTATTTCGGTCCGTGTTGGTCACGAATGGTACGTCCTAGCAACGTCTATTTAAGATCATTCTTTGACGTCCGGTATTGTATTGTATTGTATAATGGGCTGGTGTCCGCAACTCCACGTCAAAGCGCGTATTTTGCGTATATAATCCATCACGCGGGCTCAGTGCGGATTGGTAGATGTCACATGTCTTCGAATTTTTGGTTCTAGGACATGCCGGTTTCCTCACGATGTTTTCCTTCACCGTTTTGAGAGCAGTGGTGATGAAATAAATTACACAAAGTAATGCGCCTGTCTGGGTTCGAACCCACGACTTACTGTTCGTAAGTCGGGGCCGCCACCACTGGGCCACCGCTGCTCTCAAAAAAGATCATTCTTTGACGTCCGGTATTAGTCACCACATATATAAATAAATAAATATCGCTGGACATTACACACAGCGCCATCTAGTGCCACACTAAGTAACGAGGCTTGTGTCGTGGACACCAGATAGTTGATATACTACATAGATACTTTTTATTCGGAAATACATACTTATTATGCATATAAACATCCATGACTCGGAAACAAATGTCTAATACTCGTAATATCTAATATCTCTCTTTGAGTTCCAAAAATCTAACTGGATGGCGTTGTACAATTACGTCAGAATTCTGAATAGTGGTCTTAAGATTCTCTGCCGTGGAACGACCCTCGCGCAGTTCTATAATGAAACTATAAAAATCAGCAGGCCTATTACGTATCTCTGTTGACGACTCGAAATGATAGTAACTGGGCTCAGTGTCCATCAAATAACTGTCAAAAGGTTAGTTTCGTATTATGTATGGCCAGTCGCGATCAAATATGACGTCATCGGTGCCCATCGTGGCTGAAAGTCACCGTAACTCATTTTGACAGACGCTTTCGTATCGATTCCTCTAATATTGCGATTATATAAGCATAGTGGACATCAAATTGATGACAACTGAGTTTGAAGTGGTTTTCGTTAAAGACGTTACACCATACCCGTGCTGTTAGTCACCGTAAAGTGACATCCACTTAGTGTGATACGTAATACCAATATTATGACATTCACGGTTATCATCAAAGTTCGGTGTACAACCGAAGCTTGATTGTCACTGGATATCAGATAGATACGTAATAGGCCTGCAGGTCTTATTATATTCACATGGTTTGAAATATATCACCTATGATTGATGTCCGTCGTATGGTGTCGGACGTAAATACACATAGTACATTCGTAAACACCATCCCATCATTTATTTTCTTCTCGTGGATGTTGTAAGAGGCGACTAGTAACCAAAAATACTAAGTACACCAGTATATTAGTATAGGTCACTATATGACGTCTTAATACATTTATTAAGGACGTCCACAGAAAGTCATATTTTTGTCCGTATATGACGTTTTAATGCCGTGATTAATGACGTCCACACTATGTTCTACTATGTTGGTCTATTATGACGTATTGTAGGGTCTAAACTACGTCACGTTTTGTCATATATTAGTCCTGAGGTGACCAGCCTATACGTTATAAAATGAGGTCGTGAGGCTGTGACATATGTACGTCATATTCCAGAGACGTGTGAATGACATGTTACGTCGAAAATGACTGCGAATGGACGATAAATCACGTCGAGATGCTACCTGGATAGTTTAGGCACGACGGAGTAACATCCGTAAATACAAACAAACATAGACTGCTAAAATCATAACCCTTCCTTTTGGTTTTACCGTAAAAAACGCGCTATAAGTGACGTTAAATCGTCCACCCCTCTGGTTACCATGCTACAAAAAGATACCTACACAAGTCTTGGTAGACTGCTAAACTAACGAAACATGTAAACGTCAGATATTCTTAGCGTCCCTTTGTTGTGTGTATTTAAATACAACAGGCACGGATTTGAGAATAGATACCTACAGTATTTCTATGAATCCTACTAATTATAGATTAGTAGGATTCTTATAAATCCGTACCAGGCGTGAATAACTTAACAAATCGAAAATGCACATTTTTCAGGGCAGCCATTTTTAAGTTTAAGTTTTATCTGTAAATTCTGATTTTATGTTATTGAATACTTTTTTATCTGAATGTAATTCATTTGCTTTGAGTTTTCAGATAACATAAGATTATTTAATGAATTTACTGGATTTATAATAAAAAAATGACATATCAAGTTGTTCACCGATGAGTTATCAAGTTATTCACCTAAGTACCTTTAAGGGAAAAAAAAAAAAACAAAAGTAATAAGTATAGTCTCTGCCTACCTCTTATGGTACTGAAATCGTGATATTATGTATGTAGGTATGTGTATAGATATGTATTGGTAATAAAAAAACCAACAATTGCAAAATAATTATTTTTATTGCGAAAACAAAGTTACAATATTATTAGAATTAGGTGAATAATTCTTCTCCGTTTCCTCCTGCATCAGGGTCTTCGGAGTCCAAATCAGGATCGATATTGGATATGTCGCCATCAGTTTTAATGTTTTTATAAAATTCGTGAAAAATGGGATCTATCAGTGGCAATAAATCCATCAAATCCTTCTTTTTTTCTTTACTTATTGGTAAAGTCTCTTTCGAAACAACTTCTAATTGTATAGTGTCTAAATTGAATTTACCTCTTTTCCTGTAGTTTATGACTCTAAAAGAGCTTTCATTGTCAAGATTTGTCTTAAAACGTATTTCTCCGATAGGCTTCTTATATTGCAGCCATTTCACGGGTTGCCATAAAAATTTTTCACCACTAGCATCTTTTTTTTTAATTGTAAATGGACCTTTCTTCGAACTCAGTTCTGCAAAATTGAGAAAATTTACTAGTTTCATGGGTACAATGGCAAATCCGTTATTAATCTTGCAAGATCTTATCAGTTGCATCCAATCGTTAAGATGATTTATTTTAAGCTGCGTTTTCTTTTTAGTTCTTTCAATTAGGGCATGATCCGAGTCACATTCCATGTGGCTATGTCCGCTAATCAAAAACTTATGATTGATTGTCTCTAGGGTTGGATGCACATGCAATAAATACATGAACATCATTGCAACAGCGTTATTTTTATTCTGGCCACCACACGTGTCAGAATAAAATGTGACCTCTGTAACTTCAGGCGACAAATTTTGTAAAAAATGCCACAAACACGAAGCAATTTGATTTGCTCCTCGAGCACCGATGGTTTCGTCCCACATGTAACAAGTAGCTTTATCATCTTTTAAGTTATGAATCGTAAGATTGTAGGACCATAGTTGTCTCTTATAAAAAGAGACAGACGTTTTCAGGAATGGCGTAAATTTGAATTGCGCTTTGCTTCATCTTTGTCCTTTCTTTTTTCTGCATAAGCTTTTTCGGCTTGTGATTGATGCTCACCCAGCTCTACTATAAAGTTGGTCTTTTCCTCTCCTTCAGTTAACGCTATCTTTGTATTCAAAAGATCGCATGTGTGGCAAGTATCTTTAGCCGGTTTTTTGAATGATAAGTTTAAATCGTGAAAACACTGGGAATACAATTTAAGTGAAATAGGATTTGGGCAACTTTCTCTATATAAACGATACATGGCAGCTATAGAAAGGTCCGATGATAAATATTTTTTATTTGTTCTATTTCTGCAATAATGACTTTCGTAGTTTGGGAATGATAAGATGTGATCTTTGGCAGATTTTAAATCATCAACAGTCCTTTTATTTTTAGATGGCTGATGTCCTCTTGTATCAGCTGGAATGATTCCGGTTGTGGAGTGTTTTTTTTTATCTATTACAATGTTAATGAACCCTTTAGTTTCCCCAAAAGTTTTGCAAAAACAATCTTTACAAATTGGTCTGCTTTCGTTATTTATTGTTAATGTATATTTGCAATAGCAATCTCTATTAATTGTTCTACTGTCGGTTTTCTGTGTTTTCTTTGGTAATATGGTAATATGGCTGGCAATATACGCTGCCCTCCGATCTCTGCTTCCTAGAGTCCAATATTCATCAAAGCACAGTTTTCTTTCTAATTCAGAAAACCGCTCAATACATTTCAGTCTACAAAAAGATAGTACTCGTATTTGCCTCGCAGCAATTTCTTTACCTTTTTCTGTAACGTAGCTTTGACCAGAATTTCTTTAGCCGGCATTATATTACATTAATTACAACCACACAATTGTTATTTGTTTTGAATTATTCACCACGCGCCAGAATAAATCAAACTCGGTCAAGGACACCGGAACAAGTGACACGGAAGACTCGCGAATCCCTACCTAAAAAATTACGTGATTTAAGGATAAACCGCCAAAACTGCAGCTATCTCTATTTAACATATCACTTTGTCTTATAACACGCGCAACAGATAGAAAATGTAATAGATGATAGATTTATTTGTCACAAAATACAACGCAATTTCGAAGCGGTAATAACTGGACAACTTGATTTATGCTATTAAAAACGTTAAGTAGGTTGTTTGAATAAATGAGCATCTCGTGTTGTTCCTTATTTTTTTTTAATAGTTGGCAGTATTATAATGACATGTTGAGTTGTGTAAATAATTATAATTTGTATGTTTTAATATCTCAAGACGTCACATTGTACCCTTTAGTAAGAGAGTTATTTAAAAATTCACATGTTTGCTATTTGCGGTAAAACAGATCCATCGACTTAGTCATTTATTCACCCTATGAATAAAATAATCCTAATGCCTACTATGCATTAAAAAAATATATATGTAAGTCGACTTATCAACCTATTCACGCCTGGTACGGAAATACTGTAGTTGTTTTAATCACAGACACATTATTTACACACTAAATCTATGATAGAAATAAAAATATGTACAAGTACTAAAAAGGTTTGAGGGCGTCGAATTCGTCCACATCGCTGTCAACAGGAAAAATGCCCAGAAGGCTGGCAGCATGGCCATTTTACTAATCTTACTAAACTTGTAAAAGCGAAAGTTTATGAGGATGGATGGATGGATGGATGGATCGATGTAATAGGTACTTTTTATCCCGGTAGTACGATCCCGTGGGACAATAAATTATATAAAGTTCTGCACAAATACTAGTCGTAACATATTTAAAAGTTATATTTTAGCTGCAGTGACAGTTATGGCCAATGGGTGTGTCCTATTTTCAGATGTTATTAGAATTGTGGTGACTAAACGGAGAATTCTTTGGACACGTCTAAAGTTATGACATTTATCTTACAGTAGTAGTCTAGTATTTATTTATTTTCATAATAAAAACAATTTTAAAGAATTTTATTTGACATTATAATTATATATGACTAGTATTTGTGTTGTGCGCGAGCTACCTACCTACTACCTACCTACTACCTACCTACTACCTACCTACTACCTACCTACTACCTAACTACTACCTACCTACTACCTACCTACTACCTACCTACTACCTACCTACTACCTACCTACTACCTACCTACTACCTACCTACTACCTACCTACTACCTACCTACTACCTACCTACTACCTACCTACTACCTACCTACTACCTACCTACTACCTACCTACTACCTACCTACTACCTACCTACTACCTACCTACTACCTACCTACTACCTACCTACTACCTACCTACTACCTACCTACTACCTACCTACTACCTACCTACTACCTACCTACTACCTACCTACTACCTACCTACTACCTACCTACTACCTACCTACTACCTACCTACTACCTACCTACTACCTACCTACTACCTACCTACTACCTACCTACTACCTACCTACTACCTACCTACTACCTACCTACTACCTACCTACTACCTACCTACTACCTACCTACTACCTACCTACTACCTACCTACTACCTACCTACTACCTACCTACTACCTACCTACTACCTACCTACTACCTACCTACTACCTACCTACTACCTACCTACTACCTACCTACTACCTACCTACTACCTACCTACTACCTACCTACTACCTACCTACTACCTACCTACTACCTACCTACTACCTACCTACTACCTACCTACTACCTACCTACTACCTACCTACTACCTACCTACTACCTACCTACTACCTACCTACTACCTACCTACTACCTACCTACTACCTACCTACTACCTACCTACTACCTACCTACTACCTACCTACCACCTACCTACTACCTACTTACTACCTACCTACTACCTACCTACTACCTACGTACTACCTACCCACCTACTCAGAACTTTTCCCATTAAAAAAACTTGTTTGCTTGTCGTCGCCCCTGAGTTACGCTTCACCCACTCAACCTTCAGGAGCTACCTACCACCAGACAGGTTTCCAAACCTACTATAATATTTGTTGTATCTCTAACCGTTATGAAGTTACAGCCCTTTCAATTTTAGGGGAGGTTGGGGAGGGGAGGGGGAGGATATACAAATTTCAACTCCCCTCAATAGTTTTATGTAAAAAACAAAAGATTTTTCAGTAGTAAAAAATCTTGTCTTTATGTGAAGGGGGGGAGAGGGAGGAGTTTTGAAAAATGATTTTGACTAACGAATTGCCCCTTTAAATGAATCTGAAAAAAAATGTTCCAAGTCTCTTAACTTTCGAGATCCGCCTAAAGGGGGGGAGAAGGGGGGTAAAGGTGGTAAAAAACTTTGAAAACTGGTTTTTACTTTTCCGAGCCTCCTCTATACGAATCCGTAAAAAAAAACAAAATATGGGTCTCTTAGTTTCCGAGATACGATAGGGAAGGGGAGGAAGGGGGCGAAAAGGGGAGGTTTGGCACTTTTCCCCTACTCGCGAGAGTTACTTGTTTACGTTTCTGTCAAAATATTCCCCCCTTCCCATCCACCATCTGGGAGAACAATTATGTCAGTGAGTCAGTCAGTCAGTCAGTCAGTGGTAATCGAGCTTTTTTATTAGAATATAATTATAATAATTTCGGGTCTAGCTAGTTTGTAAATGTTTGATTTGCTTGCCGTTTCCCAAATACAACTAAATTCTAAGAGGAAGTCTGAAAGTGGCTGAAAAGTTGTGTGGTAATGGTAATAAGGAAAATGTTGTGAGGAAAAGTTTCGAGTTTGAATATGGATGGCTATAAGAGTAGAGGAAGACCTAAGAAATGATGGATGGACTGGGTGAAGGATGATATGGCTAGAAAGGAGGTGTCTGATGAGATGACGAGTAATAGAGAAAATATGGGCAAAGAAGACATGCTGGCCGTATAAATAAATTGGTTCAAATAATAGTGTCTGAACTTTAAAAGAGACCACGATCCCTCAGTTTGTTTCGGTGTTTCTTCTCAGGGGTAGTAAGTTAGGAAATGCCGGCGCCAACGTTCTCCTAAAACAAAATATTGACGTGTAAAAGTGATTTAATATCCTATTTGCAAAATAAATAATTTCATTTCATTTCATTTGGGTTAAAGGCAAATAAATCCTAAACGCATATAACATACAGACATTATTTATTTATATTTTTATAAATGTTTAACACTTGAGCCCCTTTCATAAAGAGCATTATCGGCTAAATTCTAGCAAACAGACAACGTTTGCATCTAAACGGGGGATATTTTTAGCGTCCCTTTGTTATGTGCATTTAATTATACCGACAGGCACGGGTTTGGGGTCGATATTATGCTTATTTGTAAATACCTACATGTTAGACTAAGTACCTACTTTGTACGGTCTGCTTATTATTTTTATCATCACAAAAGATAGAGAGTAAGAAGTTAGCAGTTTGATATTTTAATAATTACCTTCTTTTTCTTAGCTGGTGATTACGGCAATTCATTACCTTTATGTTAAAAAGTATGCGGCAAGCCCAATTACATAGCATTTAGAATAATAGAAAAGTTCACATCGCATTTCTGAGCTAGACCTTAAGGTACATGGTTTAGCCATGAAAGACTAATACGGTACTTTTTACTTACAACAACAACAGCCCATAACATCCACTGCTGGACATAAGCCTCTCCCATGATGGGAGGAATTTGCCGTAATCTCCACGCTTGGCAGGCGGATTGGAGATCGCAGTGATGAAAGACTAACAGAAAACGCTGCTGCCCATTCTCTGGTCTACGGAGGCGCAAGGTGTTCTGCCTCAGACATTAGTCGCCTTATACGACACCCGTGAGTGTAATGGGTTGGTTCTATTCTACTTTTTCCTTATTTTATTCTATTTAACAACATTTGCCTAGCCTTTTCCCAACTATGTTGGGGTCGGCTTCCAGTTTTACCGGATGCAGCTGAATACCAGTATTTTAAGTTTTTATTCTATTTAACAACACCTCCCTGAATTCTGCCAGCCTTTTAGAGACCTACAATTTGACCCTCCGAACTGCACAGCCAATACAAACAGTTTTATCATCCTGTTTTCGTATTTCTCTCAAGGCATTATGACGTAAATTCTATAATTACCGCCAGACGGGCGGTAATTATAGAATTTATATTTTTGACACCTTTTCTTTAACATGTGGGAAAACCAGTCAAAATATTATGTCTGCACTAATGTGGGAATCAAAAATAAGGAAGATTGAAAGTTTTCTTTAAATAAATTGCTAAAACATATGTCAACCTGACCTGACAAAAATACAGACTCAGGGTTTTCAGTAAGACAAGTTCTTAATGGAAAACCCCAGTACCACTAGGTGTTACGTTGCCTGTACGTACGTATGTATTGAGCAGCTGAATTTTATTCACGATTACAAATTTGGTCCTCTTGTAACAGTTATACTATATGTTGTGTTAGTCATGATAAATACCATAAGAAAAAAAATCAGACGCATTGATAACCTCTTCTTTTTGGAAGTCGGTAAAAAATTCATGGAGTTCTATATGCTTAGCCATCCAATAACAAATAAACTTTACTCGATTTAGTGATCAATCGTACATATCACTAGATAAAATATCAATATTTCCAGGAGAAAATTCATTCTATAACAAATCTGTATTTGTATGCCCGCCTTGAAATTCGTAAATAAACACGCTTACATTGACGAACACGTGTCGTCTGCGCCTGCGACCATTCTAAAAGGAAATGACCAATAAAGCTACAGTTTGGACAGACGGACTGACCAGCGAAGAGATCCGTGGTCGAAAACGTGAGTGGAAGTTGGGTTACTGATCAATTGAAGAACATACATAGGTACCTACTTACCAAACACTCTTTATTAACACGCTTTTATTAGCTTCATCATCATCACCATTTCAGCCGAAAGACCACTGCTGGACATAGGCCTCCCCCAAGTCTCGCCACATTGACCGGTCCCGTGCGACTCGCATCCAGCGGATTCCCGCAACCTTCACCAGGTCATCGGTCCGCGTCTTCCGTTTTATCTTAATCTGTAACTATGTTAAAAAATCTTAGAAGTTAATTTTGACCTACTTCCCGGTTTCCGATTGAGCTGAAATTGTGCATACATGTTTACTTTGGATGACAATACATGGTCGGCTAGTGACGTCACACTAAATCCAATATGGCGGACTTTAATTTTTTATGCATTCTCATCATGTGGGGATCAAATGAAAGGATTTGCTGAGAAGAATAAGATTTTCTTTTTTGTCTTTTCAAACTACTTAGCAATATTTATTTCACATTCTTCTTTATAGCAATCAATATCAAACGAAAATTCATACTAGTCAATTAGCAGGTGGGTAAACTATGTGCAATTGTGCACAGCAACCTGTAGAATGTTGCCTTGCCCTACACAGGCTCAGTCAACTGATCCGCTCATTCGGATCCCGCGGGATCAGTTTACTAATATTTTATGACATTATCTTTACTAGATTGGTCCCGCTTTTAAAATAAGAAAAAAAATGCCATCGAATTTCAATTTGAATAACATTATCATCTTCATCATCTGATCACCTGCTGAGCTGAAGGCACAGTTTTGGGTACATTCTTTGCCAATATCATGCAGTAGAATCACCGGTTTAGCTTTTTCCGAAGCAAGTACCTATGTCGGATCGGTTTAGAGTCCAACCGAATGTTGCTGAATACCAGTATTTTTCATGGAGCGGCCACGTCCAGCAACTGCATGTCTGACGTCCATAACGCAAACAAAAGCGTGCTAATGCCACACAGTTTTGTTAGACTTTTGTTTTTCTCCGTTTTTCACTATTGTATTTCTAAAATCGGCAGAATTATTTCACATTGTCATAGGTTATGGTCGAATTGAGATAAAATTGCTAAAGTAGAAAAAAGTCCGTCCCTGCTCGACGTCACGTATTCCGCCATTTGCTAAGCAATTATTTTGGATGCACAGCGTCGAGACGAAGACGTTCTAATAATAGTTTTAAATTCTTGCCACTTTAGTTAGACGCACAGTATTACAGGGAGTGGGCGTCGCTAAGCTACAAGTTGAACAAAGCATTCAAACACTTAGCTTTAAATCGAAAAAGAAATGGTGAAAGTCCAAGAGAGACTAATTTTGTGTTTTGGCTTAGAATAGACAAAGAAAGAAGAAACATATTATATTGGACTTTGAAGACATTATGTGACATCTACCAACCCACACTGGTCTCACTTGGTGGATTACAGCCCAGCAGCAGTGGGAATATTTAGTCAAAATTTTTCTGCCTTTATCCCAATTTATTTGGCGCAGCATGTCTTCTTCTTCCATACTTCTCTGATGATGACTAGCAGGTAATACCTGCTAGTCATCTCATCAGCACCCCTAGCCAAGTTGACAATCTATAATCGTTAACGCTAGTAGAAAACTAATCAAATGAATGGGAATGACATCATCTCAACGTTAAATCACGTGATCAAAACAAACGAATAGAAAATTCGTAGACAAGTTTACATCGTTCAAAATGATAGAATAGAATGTTATCGTTTCTACAATGTTGATCGCTATACTCTTTGGTAGGAACGCTCACCATAGACAGTGTAAGTTTTTTTTACAGACAAAGTGAACGAGCGATCGACTCAGTCGTGTCAACTTGGCTAGCAATTTAGCGGTTTCTACAATCGCTTACGCCGAGGCGTTTACGATTGTAGAAAGAGAATCGATATGAAACGTTTGTAACTTGACTAGGCCTGCAGATATTTCTATTCTATGTATTTCCTATTATTCCTGCCATATGATCTTTCACACAGCCATCATTTATTTGGTCTTCCTCTACTCTTATACTCATCCACAGTCATACTCAAAACTTTCCTTACAACATTGTCCTTGTTCCTCTGCATCACATGCCTGTACCAAGCCAACCGATTACCACACAACTTTTCAGTCTGTGGGAATATTAAGTATTAAGGCTGTTTATATATGTCTAATCTGAGATGCATTAGCATATATGTAATCATATATGCTAATGCATCTTAGATTAGACATATTAGCAATGGTGACCTAGAGGTATCTGCTCCGACTTAAGGGTGGGTCTTAGATCCAAGCCCAAACTGGCACTTAACTTTATCTAACTTCAACCGCCAAGGGAAACATCGAGATCCCTATGGAACGCTCTAGAACCAAAAACTCGAAGATATGTACGAGTAAACTTGTTCAGGTGGAGATTCATAGATGCTTCTGCCCTGGAGTGTAAATGTGGTATGGTATTGTTCCACAAACGATGCAGGGGCACTTAATATCGTGTCCTGCCTGTCCTGTTGTTTGTTCATTACAGGATCTGATGGACGCTACTGAAAGTGCCAAACTTGTTGCTTTTGGGCTATCTTTTGAAGGCTGTACAAGCTTTCACGGTTTAAAACTAAACTTATATTGTCACTGGACAGGTCCACTCAAATCTGTGTGGTTCTTTCTTCAAAAGACCATCTCAGACACTAATCTGCATAGTCCTCATCTGCATTGAACAAGATTATGTCTGGACTTCAAAAGAGACCTCTGAGTTTGTTTCGGCTGTTTCTTCTCAGAGTAGTCAGGTACGAAACACCGGCCCCATCTAGTTTTAAAAAAATGACGTGTAAAAGTGTTTGTAAGAACCTACTTGCAAAATAAACATCATTTCATTTCATACAGGAGCTCAAAGTAATGTTATATGCAATAAATGACTGTTATAAGCAATCACGGAAGATCAGATATCCCGTTAGTGACAGTATAAGATTATCTATCAAAGCTGAAAAGAAGACATATTGTGACATCCACGAATCAATCCACCAGAGATGCGTTTGTCCCAGCAGTGGGAACAATATAGGCTGATTATTTATGTCTTAGTCAAAACGGAGATAAACCTTTTGAAATAAATGGCAGTGTTTATTAGAGCTTGGTAGGGAGTGGGCGGTAATCAATTTTAGCTCTTATTTTTCTATCGGTACAGACTTCGTGAGAATAAATGGTACGAGTAAATATAGCCAGTCAGCGAAGTACGGGAAAAGCCAGCTAGGACACAAGTAAGTATAATTTACTTACTTAGGATAAACCGGATGACCGAATATTATATTTATCTCAGTTGCATTAGCTATATTTTAAGTTGAGGCTAGATTTGTGCACAAGACTTAATTATTTGGTTCGAAATATCAACTTAATAATGGTTACCCAGTGTTTTAGTATATCATTCCGAACCCTGGGGGGTTAGTATTTGATCATACAATTTTTATTACACAGTCAAAATGTTTGAACATCTGATTTTTGTGCGACGATGTCTCTCCATCCTGTATTAAATTACTATTTAACACGAAATTTATATAGTGGGTTGGTTTATTATTTGATTCATAGCAATGCCTATCACCTCTCATTTCCTGTATTTTGAGAGTGGAACTCGCGTGGAGAGAGGTTCCGGAGAGGTTCCGTACAATGCCAAAGTTATTGAGTTTACCACTTTATTATCAATTGATAGAATTCTTATAGGTTTTCCTGTATTCTATAACTATATTTTGTATTTTGTTCAAAATTATAGGCTCAGTAGTTTCGGAGATCAGGAGGGGGGGGGGGAACGGTCAATCTTCGTCTTCTTTCATGAATAAAATCAAAACTGTTTATTTTAAAATAATAACAAAAATAAATTATATTTCCTTTTATCATAGGGCACGCCACAATAGTGGTGATAAGTCCCCTCTTTGAGGAGTGGCTTGAGACGCCACGGCGTCCTCACCTTCCGCCTGACGCAGGTCCTCACCGGACACGGATGTTTCGGGAGGTTTCTGCACCGAATCGGGCGGGAGGAAAAGCCCGGGTGTTTCCACTGCGAGGATCGACCAGAGGACACGGTGGAGCACACGGTGGAGGTGGAACCTCCTTCTGCGAAGCAGTAATGCCAGAGAAGGAGGTGGCGGAACGTGAGAGGGAGAGAACCTCACAGCGTCCCGGCCGCCGGGAGACGCCCGGCCGAGTCAGCAAAAAGGAACGGTGCGGGACTGCTCGAAAGAGATACAGTGGCCCCGGAACACAAAAGGGGTTTTTGGGGTCCAGATCCCTGGCCCGCAAGACAGGCTCGCGGAGGGCGGTCTTCGCCGCTCTGTTCCCCTCATAAAGCTCCGCCTCAATGGCTGCTGCATTCGGTGGGTGAATGCGGAGCCTGCGATGCCTGGCGTACAGGTGTCGCGCAACCACGCACGCCTCGAGCAGAGACGTCAGCTCTCGCGATCACCAGCACACCTGACGCCGGGCGCTTCCTGGCCGGACTCGGGGCATTGCCACGTCACATATGTCGGACATGGCCTCCTGGAACCACCCTGCCATATTGTTAATGTCGGCAGGCCTGTCTGGTGATGTCACCCAGGCCTGCACGATCGAGGCTTCCAGGAGGAGCTCCCGGTCCAGCTGCTTCTGCGCCCAACGCGGACCACTCGGGGCCTGTCTGACCGGCGCGCTTGAGGTCTGGGTGGAGACTCTTATCAACACCTTTCATTTGATATATGACACAGTAAGGTTTGCAAAACTTTTTGTTTTAATTTCATAATTTGTTCCCCGAAAAATATTATAAAAAAAAAATAATTTAACTTTGTACATCTGTGTTTGGGTCATAGGATTATACCATGCATCCTACTAAATTTCACCTGATTTGGTCCAGTAGATTCGGAGCAAATTGGCTGTGACAGACAAACGTACAAACAGACAGACGCATGAGTGATTAAATAAAAGGATCAGTTTTTTTTTATTTTTTTGTACGGAACCTTAAAAACTAAATATACTACTGACTTCTTCCAACTTGACTGTCAAAAGTGCGTGGGTAGTGCGACATGCACCTTACCCATTTTCATAAGCCGCCATTATTTGTTTCCCACTTTAACTGAGCTCCCTTCCCCCATAGTGAAACGCGATCATGTTTCAATTAGGCCTAATTCAGTCACTTTATGTTTTATTATCTAAATTGATCGCTTACCCGCCCACCGGACAGATGTCCCACCACACTGTGCAGGAATGTCGTAGAAGGTTAACTGTACAAGATTTTTGGATGTTTTGAGCTTCCTCGAACTGCCGCTAGGGCGCAGTCTCGACTTATATATAGCGACAAAATCGCAAACTTCGCAGATTACTAACGAATTTGGTTGCAATAATGATGCTTGCGAGTAACGCAAGTCTCTACATCCAAGATGCGTTTCTCGCAAGAATCGTTATTGCTACCGAATATATTCGTTAGTAATCAGCGATCGAAAGTTAGCAATTTGGTCGTTATCTCTGTCGAGACTGCCCAGGCAGTGGAGTAGCTACTCCACTGCCTGGGCAGTAGATATAGCTATACCAATGCAACTAATTCGGTCGCATGGGGCCCCAGATTCAAGAGGGCCCCGGCGCGGCGGACCACAAACGATTATTTTCTTTGAAATCATTTTTTTGGGGAAGGATAGAAGTTTAAAAAAAACCGCAAGAAAAAAGTCTCCTTTCTGCACACCCGATTTGAACTATATTATTTGATTTAAAGTTTACTGCACTATAGTATTATTTTTTTTGCCCCAAAAGGCTAGTTACGCCGCTGCCTGGCGGGTTAATTACCATGACGTCATATAGCAGAATTATATTATTAATGTCACTCCAGTTTGTGAAAGAAACGGAGCAATAGAGCTCTTTCCCACACTGGAATAAGATTCAAACGATACTGCCTCAAGACGTCATGGTAGGCTACCTGAGCAACAGATGTGTAATCCTCATTTAAAAAATTGTAATTTATCTGCTTTGCTGCTGGGAAACAATAATTATGGTCCATAGTAAAAATAGAGTAGAGTAAATAGAATAATAGAGTTTAAATAGTGAATTGCTCAAAAAACTCTTTATTTAAAGGTAGAATGCAAATATTTTCTAAAAAAACATTCATCAAAACGTTCATTCAGTAAACCAAGGTTAATATTAGACCACAGTTTTCTTTAAATAATATGCAATACGTACCCCTCATTTCACTAACGAAGCTTTGTTATTCTTACACTTTCTCTGCACCACGGCTCGTCTAAATCGCATCCGTTCTTCTCCGCATCGTTTAGATCATTAACGTACAAAGTGACGCGACATTTGATCTGCTTAAACGTACGACCGGCAGTGGATGGCACGCTTTTAGTATTTAAATGAAGAAAATTAGTGATGCAAGTCATGTCGGCCATAATAATGTATTGTCACCAAAACCACAGGTGTGTTCAAAATTCTAACTCAATCAGTTGGGGAGAAGTGGTTTGAAATTCAGTTGCAAGCTTTGACCAATAAAAACTAACTAACAAGGCAAAGACAACGTATACAAAGTTCACCTCAAAAAAAAAAATATTGTCCATTCTCTCCTTCGTTTTGACTTTTTGACAGTAGCTCACTTCGCCACATGATATTGTGGACCAATCATAAAATTAGATAAACAGACAGCCTAATAACAGTTTTAAAATATTGCTCCATGGGACGAGTTAGAATTTATATGTAACTGGCCGTACAGCTGATTGAGTTAGGTTAGGTAGTAGCGTTCAACAGCGTACTATCCCACACCCACATGTTACACAAAATCTCATAGACCCATTCAAACAAGCCTTCTGCACATTTCACCGCAGGATGTTAGTCCTACGCGTCCATTTCACCATTCCCGCCCACGTGGTGAACGTAAAATGTTCCCTCTGTATCGGTAATACACTGGAATAATATGTTATGGAGCCAATTAAATTGTTCAATTATTATTAAATACAGTGTGTTTATGGAATTACGAGGAACTGAGGTTTCTATGACCATTGGGGTAGAGGTGGTAATCGGTTGTCGTGATAATAGGGATGTGATGCGGAGGAATGAGGAAATGTCATGTGGAAAGTTTTGAGTATGAATGTGGGTGGATGTTAGAGTAAAGGATGACCAAAGAAACAATGGATTGACTGTGTAAAGAATGATATGGCAAGAAAGGAGGTGTCTTATAAGATGACGAGTAATAGAGAAGTATTGAAGAAGAGGACATGCTGCGCCGACCACAAATAATTTGGATGGATTGATGGGGTAGAGGTGTTGAATGAGACTACGAACATGCAAACGTCTGTCATACCCTCCTCAGGTTAGGCGGAGCGACAAAATGAGTAGAGTGGCTCATCAATTCGTAACAATGAGTATTCGAGTCTTAGGTCGTCGTCCAACAAAACGGTCGACTAAAGCAGTGAGCCACATAGCGGCGCTGTACCACGTCCAACGCACCAGAGCAAACGCAGCGCCGGCCCCGACTCAGTGGGGTTCGCACCACCGCAGTGTTCCGACTCGCCGTGAACAATGCGGCAACGACTTTCCACTGGCACGGCAACAACGCCTCATTTTACTATCGACCCTGGTCTCCTAGCGGCACTACAAAAAAAAGTAGTAGGTACAGCACGTAGAACAAAAAGTGCTACAGCGCCATCTATGACAAAAATTAGGAACTAACCAGCAAAATACGTCAGATTCCTACATCGCGCAAGCAATATTATCCGCGACTTAAGAGTATATACAAGAACCCCACAACAACTGTTGGGCAGTACCCACCAGACACAACACCCGTCTGGTTGGAGGATCCTACCTTTTCTATGGGGGATGAAGAGCTTTACACCCAACAGGGTGTAAAGGGGTATAAAGAACACTTCATACCCCCAAAACCTTATGCCAATTGTCTTCAAAAATCATACCCTCCCCTTGAATTTTTGGATAAAACTACAAGGAGCTGATGTCGTGTGCCGAATGTGCGTGATAACGTCTAGTGGCTTGCATTAGGTACCATGAGCTAAGACGAAATCTGCTCATTTTTAAAACAAAATCCCGCGCACACGATCTGCACATCTGTTTACCACCCTTAACTTAACGAATCATCGACAAGAAGAAGACGAACTATTTTTAGTTTTTTTTTTCTTTCTTTCTTTCGAGCCTTTTTTTCATTAACAAAAACAAGGAATCAGATGCTGCGATGCTTTTGGTTGATGAGCTTAAATAAGCGCTTCAATAGCGGCCGAATGCTGCAAGTAAAAAGAGTCGTATTGGTGGTGAGATTTCGTCCGAGCTCATAGTACATATATAAGTCGCTACTTCCTCAGTAATACCAAGAAATACATTTATACTTAGGTACAGTTTATTTTTGGAGCTGCCGAGAGGGGCACGCCCCTCTGAGTAGGAACCCATGCCGTATACGTATGTCATAACTGCTGTTGTGTCATAGTTGACATTGACAAGATGTTTTTGTTGTTGCAGGTCACTTCCTGTACTTGGCTGTGGACCCGACTATGGAGAATATGGTCATAAAGTCGCCGCCGTTCAGAGGATTGTGGGAGTTTTGTCAGGTACAGTATTCATTTTTTTTACATCGTGGATTCGATTCGTATTCGATAACCTGCTAGCTGGGTGGGCAGCCAAAATCAAGACATTTATTATTCAAATTAGTCTGATAATCAGCACTTTTTGAACGTCTAAGTTTACAAGAGACAGTCCCCCAAAACGCCTGCCCTTTGCCACTTCCTAGTGTTCTAGCCAGGAAGAAGAAGCGGCGGAACAAACTCCCTAGCAAGGACTGGCGTATTGAGGGTGGCTTGATGTTAAAAATTGTCTATCAATATGTCGTAACGTGTCATGCGTAATATTTTCTCCTACAGCTCGAAGCCAATCTCCACCAAAGCAAGATGCAGAACGCAAGCATCAAGCTCGTGTCGGAGGCCACGACGACGGAGGTGCAGTGGATCGCCGGGGAGATCACTGGCAACAACTTTGATGTGTAAGTAAACACCACCATAATTATGACCTTGCTGCTCCATCACATCGCACCGGCCAGTGGGATCGCGTCAAGAGGTTTTACGTCATCATAACGCGCCACCTAACGCTAGGCCCTCGACCATACCGGGAACACTCGCTCGCCATCACTTACTGTTCGCATACATCGGCCATTTTTATTTGTAATACATCATCTTCACCATTCTCTTGCTCTTATCCCAATTCATTTGGAGTCGGCGCAGCGTGTCTTCTTTCTCCATTTATTTGTAATCCACCCAATCAATATGATATAGTCTTCATAGCGAACAGCAGTTACATTTAGTTTAGACCACCAGCATCACAACAGGAGCTTGACACTCAAACACTTGGTCTTTGTTCCATCTCTCATATTTCTTTTTCTTTGGGTAGGTAACAACCACTGCGCAATTTATTTCCTCAGAACTGTTCTCAAAAATTAGATTCTATTCCATCATCGGACGAGAGATACGGCGAAGCGTCACCGTTAAAGTTGAAGTTCCACGAAACCGAACAAAGCGCTATGCTTCCACATTTATTGTGCGAACTGCCAGTCCGTGGAATTCATTGCAGGTGTGCAGGCTTCTTGGTTTCCCGATCGTTATAATCTAGATCTCTTCAAAGTTCGAGTGAATCGGTTTCTTCTAGGCAAACTTGCTCCATCCTAGGGCGCGTCATCACTTCACATCAGACGGGTTGCGGCAAAACTCATGCCTATTTAGTATTTAAAAAAACGTTGATGAAAATAATCGTGAGAAACCTATCCTAGAACCAAAACATCTAACACAATGTAAGAGCCAGCAACAATAACTGGGTTCAGCCCAACCACTCTGGACTCCTGAAAATCAGACTTTTCTACGTGGTTAAAAAAAAGAAAGAAAGAAAAAATATTTATTTGTCGCAGAGACGTGCAAACAATAACCAATACATACACAGAGCATAACAAATATTAATGGAGACTAGGTACAAATAGAATAGGATGCATGTTGGGACCATTATCTAGGTCCTAGAAATTGTTCGTATTGTATCCACTGTTTCATCTGCATAATCACAATCATCTTTGTCCACTATAAGGATCTACTGATGGAAAGGATCCTACTGATAGCCTTATAGTGGACAAAAAAGTAGTCAAACATATCAATCACGCAAAATTTGTCACAGAATTTTTCGTCGTTTTTGTCTGTCGTCACAAAAAGTCTGTCGTCTGTGCTGCCCCTTAATCTAGACATTATCTTTTTCATAATTCTAAATCCCATCTTCTTTTTTCAGTTGGCAACCCTGGCGCGTCATGATCGGCAAGGTCCTCCAAGAGGTCCGCATCATCATAGAGATCACCCGCCCGGCCTATGTGAGCCTCTCGCAGAGTCTCCCGCATATCGCCATAGACAATATTAGGATGATGGACTGCGGCCCGGAACCTCCCGTCTATGGCGGGAAGTGTGTACCAGGACAGCTGAAGTGCAAGATTATGAATGTAAGTAATAATTTCTTAAGTAGGGGAAATGCTGCAACATACCTAATATACTAGAAGCATTTAATTTCAACAAACAAACGATCATAAAATACATCATAGAACAAGACATTTAAAAAAATTAATATATCGATTGATCAGTATCAGTCAATTAGCCATACAGCAACGTTGAGGCACTGACTGACTGAATGAAACCTCGTCGCAAATACTCTCAGGATGCCTTTGGCCCGAACCCTGCGGACCAGAGATGTGCACCGTTTTCGCAAAGTCGTGACTGCTTCTAGCAACCTACATGTGATTCGGCGAACATTCCTGATGTGCTACAGAATCGGAGCAGCTTTACCCTAAACACATTATTATACTGCACACGCAGGGCACTGTACTGTTCCTAATGTAACTAGTAAGCAGCGTTGCTGTGTTCTTACTTGAAAGTCACTACCGGCGTTATCGAGGGACGACGTGTTTTGAGAGTGCGTTCCGTTTCACTAAAAACATGCTACATAAAACAATAAGTTGTAAAATAAGTGATGTTTTAGAAACTTAAACAAGTGATCCACAATGTTCTGCACCAATGCAAGGCATTTTTAATAAATAAAAAGAGTTTTGTATTTCATGCATTTTCCCTAATGTAGAGGAGCATGGTATTTCAACATTTCGTAGAATACAGGCATTATGATGTGGATGTGCACAAGTTGATTTACTTCCCTTTCTTTGCAGAACGATTCGTGCATCAAGCTACAACAAGTCTGTGACCTGGTCAAAGACTGTGATGATGGGAGCGATGAATCAAGGAACTGTGGTATGTAGCTATAACTAAAATGATTGCCTTGTGGAAGAGTCCGGAGTCACTTATAAGTCAAACTTTTTGAAACCATGTTTTTGCGTGTCCTGCGTCACCAAACGCTCATTTTCAAAAACTTTGTTTCAGACAAAATGCCGTACGGTTCATACTGCAACTTCGAGCAAGATGCGTGTGGCTTCGAGAATGTACCTCAGTAAGTAGAAATAGCTCTATAACACCTGTTGCTGCGGGATCAAGTGTGAGAGAGAAACATGTACACTTAGTGCCTAGCATTACATGGACCCTCCTAAAAAGAAGAAGGTAATGTTGAAAGGAATGCGAAGCACAACTTCACGCTACTTTATCTAAAGGGAGGGGCGAAGGGGGAAGGTACACAGGGCATAAAAAACAATATCGACACCCTAACTAACAATAGGAACATGACCCGAAAGGCCCGACCAAATTAGTTAGCAACATCTTTCATAATTAAGTAAGCACTTGAACCCTGTCCCTGTTACCCTAGTGATAAACTCGACATCGTCGCTTTCATAACTGACTCTTTTTCCACAAAAAGCACTGTAGGCAATTGCAATTGAATAGATGCATGAATGTGGACAAAGCAAAGCGTTGGAAAGCAGCGGGTCTGTGATTTTTGCTTATCCGCATGGTAAAAGGCGTGAGTATCTACATCTATGTATTTTTTTCTCCTAGGCCAATCCTCCGCTGGTCCCGCCACAACGGCCCGACCCCCACAGATAAGACTGGCCCCGACAACGACCACACGTGCGGCGACCAGCAACCACACCCGACCATGATGGTGCCGCTCCTCCAGCCAGCGCACATGAACCAGACTTGCGTCGGATACTACTTCTTCGTGAATATGAACGTCACGGGGCCGAATCAGAAGAAAGCTGACTTCGCTTCGACAGCGGTCATGAGGACCGTGATCTTTAATCCGCCGCCGAAGGTCCATGGGAATATTACGTCGAGATATTACAATTGCTGTATGGTGAGTTTTTACATTACTGTTACATAAATCTTGGTCTAGGTCTCTTATGCTAAAATCTCGCTAACTTACACTTAACTATAACTGGCGAAATGTGCTTAACGGTTTGGGGATTACACGCGTGGTGTTACGTATTCCTATCCAAAAGAGAAGATTGATTAAAATTGGCTGCCTCGTTGGACATTGCAAGGGATTATTTTGGGTTAAAGTCGCCAGATCGGGCAATGTTATTGGGGGTTTCCATAACTCGCAAGAGATTCTTTAGGGTTCAATGCTTAGATCAGGTAATGTTGCTGGGTGGGTCCCTTATAAACACAGCTAAGTCTGGGATCTGCATTAGTGCCCAGGCTTGTTTCTAATTACATCGAATTTAGGGTTAATTTGCAAAATGACACCTTCGTTACGGCGATAGTCCCGAATTGCAGTTATGTTTAGGTTAAGGTACTCTCTGCGTATCCTTTCGAGGAATATATGGCATACATGGCAGGCAATATGTTGCTCTTAACCCGGACAATTTAGAGAGTATGTCACGCTCACTCTAATGTCTCGCTGATGGTGGCGCGTGTGTCGGATCATTCAGTTCCCTTCAAAATGGTTGAGTTGAATGGTGCTGATCCATGCGTCATGTTCGTGAACGGGCGCTGTCAGTTGTGACTGGTCAACTCTTAGTTGCCATGGCTTATTTGTATGTTTATTTTAGAATTGTATTTTTTGTTTTTACTATGGACACTTTTAACGTGCACATCTTGCTACATTGTTCTCACATAATATACCATCTCAACATGAATGATGTAACCAAGATTTTGTAACAATATTTTGATTTAAAAGAGTGTCCATGGAGTTTCTTGCCCGTTCTTCTCCATAGAGATCTACGCTAGGGAATGGGCAACTACAGTACTTTCACAGTTTTTATGTCTTGTGACTGGGACTGTAGCTACATTTAACTTTGTTTCGACAATTCAAAAGTGCCTGTAACTGGCCTACTTGAAATAAATGCTTTGATTTTGATTTTGATTTTGATTTTAACTGAAGCTTATCAACACTAACCAACTTCTCTATCCTCAGATACGTTTCTACTACACCCAGTACGGCCGCAACTTCGGCTCCTTGAGCGTGAACGTGGTGGAACTGACGAAACGCGGCAACATCTCCACATCCGTCTGGTTCAGTACCAAGGACATGGGCCAGCCGTGGTACAGGGCTTCGATCTTCTTGCCAAATATTACTAGAAGGTTAGTTAGTAGTGTGCCTAGATCCATCATTATATAGGGTGTAAAACACCTCTTAACGAAACCGAAAGGCACTTGTTCTCCCCATCATTGCGATATTTTTTTTGTTCTACACCATACCTGGGAACCTTCTAGTTACGGCGATATTGGGGGTCAAAGATCCAACTTTTTGACAAGTTTTTTTTTTAATACAAGTTTTGAATGTAAGATTTTTACTTTAAACCCCTCCACGACCCCCGTACTATTCAATCCATCCATCAGCACAATGTTTTGAGTGCGGTACATTGAGTTCTACCCCAAAACATGATTTTTCACCCCAAAAAAAAAATTCGGTTCCCAGCAATAATTTTTGCATAAAGTTACTTAGTTTGATGTACAGAATGCTTGGTTGACGGCTTTGTGATGAGGTCTTTTACACCCTGTATTATACTAGCTTCTATGAGCGGCTCCGCCCGCGTGGATCCCATTTCCTATGGAGAAGAACCGAAACGAATGTGTCAAGATGGCAATAGCCACGCCCTGTTGTCAAGACTGAACATCGATAGGTTGTGGCATGGTTTACTAGCGACGCTTCCTACGATTTTTAACGTGAAAACGTCTTTATAATCGGTAACATACACGGGATACCATGTCAGAAAACCCGACTGTAACGTAACGTATCGTCATTAATGAGTGTTGGCCTAAACGCGTAAGTGACGAGTATTCCACGGCACTTACGACCTTTGGGTCGCGAAGTTTTAACCGAGCTGCATTACACCGCTTCTCAGTGCTTTAAGAATTCCATCGCTTTATTCTACTTGGCATCGCTAGACGCCGCATGCTTGGTGCTCCGTTGAAAGCGCTTTATTATCTTAAGCCGTTTGAATAAAACGCGTAAGGACGAGTATTCCACGGCACTTACGACCTTTGGGCCGCCAAGTTTTAAGCGAGCCGCATTACACCGCTTCTCAGTGCAGTGCTTGAAGAATTCCATCGCTTTATTCTACTCGGCACTGCTAGACGCCGCATGCTTGGTGAGCCGCTGAAAGCGCTTTATTATGTTAAGCCGTTTGAATTGTACTAACAATTTTTTTTTTGTTTCGAACTTTAGTCCAGACATAACCGGCAACATAAAGACGTGCGAGTAGGCACAAATACAGGGTGTAACCAACCTCTTCACGAAGCCGTCAACCAAGCATTCTGTACATCAAACTAAGTAACTTTACACAAAAACTATTCGTGGGAAACGACTTTTTTTTTTTGGGGTTGAAAAATCATGTTTTGTGGTAGAACTCAATGTAACGCACTCAAAACATTGTGCTGATGGATGGATTGAATAGTACGGGGGTCGTGGAGGTGTTTAAAGTAAAAATCTTACAATGAAAATTTGTGAAAAAAAAAACATGTCAAAAAGTTGGAACTTTGACCCCAATATCTCCGTAACTAGAAGGTTTCAAGGAATGGTGTAAAACAAAAAAAAATCGCAATGACGGGGAGAACAAGTGCCTTTCGGCTTCGTTAAGAGGTTTTTTACACCCTTTATAGACGTTTCACGTTAAAACCAACGGCCGTGTGCACCGACACAGCCCCACCCGTTTTTTTATGATTTTCAAACACAAGATGACTTCTTTATTTTATGTAAAGGTGATTTCTTAACAATATAAGATTACATTGTGTACAGAACCAAGTGATTGTTACAGATTGTATCGCTACAGGTAGTACACTGTAATGCTCAGTTCTCCTCACTTACAGATGTATTAAACTGTTACATTACAGGCAAATGCTCCCAGTGAGGAGCGCCTTTAGAATCCCACCGGAATACATTTTCTAACAAAATAGTATTAAAAACCGCATTCAATCTGTTGCGTGGTATAGGAGAACAACGCGTCACACAAAAAAAAACACGAAAAGCGACGGTACTTCCGTCACAGCATTACTTATAGTACCTATCTTACTGAAAAACGAATGAGGTAAAAACCTGTTTCTTTCAGATACTTCCTCGAATTCAAAACCCGAATGGGCATGCGGATATATTCGGACTCAGCGATAGATGACTTCTCGATGGCCCCCGAATGTTTCGGCCTCAACATGGATCCAAACGAGCTCGGGGACTACAACTATTATGACCCTTCGTTTGAGGAGCAGACTACGCCACATCCTGCGTTTGCTGAGAAGCCTTGTAAGTTTACTGCGTGCTTTATATTAATTGACAACCTAGAATCCTTTTTCATTATTGGGTTGGTAATGATTTGTGCCCGGTTGATGGCAATAGACCTCTTATTATATGAGACTTAGACATAACGGGCTAAATGTGGGTGTATTATTAAGTGCTTACGCCTATGTCTACCTCTTCGGGGATCACAGGCGTCAAAAAGTTCCCCTTACATCATCAGGTTGTTTGCAGTTTGTTTGGTACGCATTATGCAAACAGATTTGCATTATTTTACTGTCAAATTTAAAGAATATTCTGGTTTAAAAGAAAGGTTATCTTTGCGACTATGGAGCTACATCACAAACGATGACTGACTTCCTGTCCCAGTCTCTCTGTGCAAGACCACTGGCTAAGTTTCAGTTGAAGGTAAACGGATTTTGGTATTGGAATCATTGCCAAAACGAAAAAGAAGAAATATAGATTCAAGGAACCTGCTGACGTTTACCAATAAATTTTGATTTTACCTTGTGATCCCCGAGACACAATATCTTCTGCAACATTAAAGTGATAGGTTTACAAATGTACAAGTAAATAGGTGCCTATACTAATCGTACATGTTCTTCCTCCAGTCTACCGCTTCACAACCTGCGGAGCGAACGGGCGCTACGGTCCGAACCAAACGATGTGCGACGCGGCGTACAACAATACGCCAGTCTCCGTCAGTGTTATACAGAGCCCTCCCTACCAGGGCATCCAGCTGTGGGAGGTCCCTGCTGAAGGGCTGTACACGTAAGTTTAAACCACATCATAATTCGGTATATTTATAGCTATTGTTGGAAAACCGTTTAGGGGTCTAGATAAAGTGACATTCATTTGTCATCTCAAATGTATTGGGCTGAAATATGCTCCCGAAAAGCTTAATATGCAATCCTATTAAAACGTAAAATGAATTAAATTCTAAAAACAAACTTTTATTGAAATGAGATGAAGAAAATTGGATTTTCTATCAATATTAAACGCGTATACAAAGTTTCGTGTCTGTGCTATTAACCGTTGAGGAGTTCTTTTGTGAGGAGGCGATCCATTTCGGGATCGAGTCATGTCTGTTATAAAAATGTATTGTCACCAGAACCAGAGGTGTTTGCAAAATTTCAGCTCAACCGGTTGGGGAACTGGTTTGAAATTAAGTTGCAAGATACAATACCAATAGAAACTAAACTTAAAATCCTATAAAAACAAAATGCTCTGAAAACACTCGTCTAGGTCCTGAGGAGTTCCCTCTTTGAGGAGTGGCTTAAGAAGCGCCACGGCGTCCTCACCTTCCGCCTGACGCAGGTCCTCACCGGACACGGTTGTTTCGGGAGGTTCCTGCACCGAATTGGGCGGGAGGAAACGCCCGGGTGTTTCCATTGCGAGGATCGACCGGAGGACACGGTGGAGCACACGGTGGAGGTGTGCCCCGCGTGGGCGGAGCACCGCCGTGTCCTCGAAGCGGCGATCGGCGGCGGCGACCTCTCGCGTCCGGCCCTGGTTCAATCCATGGGCCGCAGCGAGATGGAATGGGAAGCCGTCCTTCTGCGAAGCAGTCATGCTAGCGAAGGAGGTGGCGGAATATGAGAGGGAGAGAACCTCACGTCCCGATCGCCGCGGGAGACGCACCGAGGGTGGCCACCGTAGGCGCGGGCCTGTGGACGGTGAGCTATGGGCTAGCTCGCCGTCCGTCTGTCTCATGACGACAGGCCGTGTCGACGGCGCAGGAGTGTTCTACGCGCGCCTCAAAGAGAGTTAGCAAAAAGGAAGGGGGTCGCAAGGACCGATACCTGCCGGGGTTGCGGGACTGTTCGAAAGAGATACCGTGGCCCCGGAACACAAAGGGCGATGAAGGAACATGGATGGGTTTTAGTCAGTAAAAGTCTGACACTCCCTCCTGCTCCGCCCAGAGCGGGAGGAGTCATTTGATGATTTCCCATCCAAAAAAACAAAAAGAGTTTGTATGCCGCAAATATGCACTTGAGATGTTTTCAACATGGCTGTACCAGTGTACATCTATTGAAATCAAATTTAGTGGCGAATGATTGAAGAGGCCTACGTCCAGCATAAGTCTCTGGCCAAAGGTGTCTCGAAATCGCGCGATGCCGCAAATCTTTGCTGCTTATAAAAAGTTAATAAAAATAAAACATTTGCCCCTATTGAATTAACGGCGCTATGTTTTATACGAGTACTTTCGAATATCTGCTAGTATAACGTTACAATCTTCTGTCCGTCTCCCAGGTTGATAGCAACAGGAGCCAGTGGCGGGCTGGGCTCAGCCTGGGCGGGCGTGTCGCACGCCGCGTCAGTGCGAGCGCTCGTCGAGCTGCACAAGAGTGAGCGGGTCTATATCCTCGTGGGGCAGCAGGGGACCAACGCTTGCAAGAAGGTAAGCACAGTAGCCGAACTCTTTGGGAACCAGCTATTCCGGGGAGGTGGTGCTACCATACGTAATTTGTAAAACGAGCAAACAAGGTCCAAAAACGGCAAATTGTAAACCAAATAGCTTATTCTTTTAATATGATGAGGCTCGTGGTTCGTGGCAGTGTTTGGGGGGTGGACCAGTAGCGATCAGAAAACAGTCCAACCTATAAAGGGTGTAAAACACCTCTTAACGAAGCCGAAAGGCACTTGTTCTCCCCGTCATTGCGATCATTTTTTTGCTCTACACCATACCTGGGAACCTTTTAGTTACGGAGATATTAGGGGTCAAAGTTCCAACTTTTTGAGAAGTTTTTTTTCAAATACATGTTTTTAGTGTAAGATTTTTACTTTAAACACCTCCATGACCCCCTTACTATTCAATCCATCCATCAGCACAATGTTTTGAGTGCGTTACATTGAGTTCTACCACAAAACATGATTTTTCACCTCAAAAAAAAAGTTGTTTCCCAGCAATAATTTTTGCGTAAAGTTACTTAAAAAAATTTGTTTACGGTAGGACTCAATATAACGCACTCAAAATATTGTGCTGACGGATGCATTGAATAGTACAGAGGTCATCAGTTAAAGTAAAGTAATAAACATTACAAACTTGTATTTTTTTTAAACTTGTGAATCAGTTGGAACTTTGACTTTCAATATCTCCGTAACTGGCCTTGTTTCGTTCTGTCTCCTGCTGATATGGAGGGAAGTGGAAATTACGGTTTTTTCCTACTATACTTTTCTGATTAATTTCGTTGCGGGATCCAAGACAGTTAAATTCAATCTCTGGCGCTTTTCTGGTGGTCGGCCCTGTTGATTCTCTGGCTTTCAGGAGTTACAGTGGTTTGGGAATAGTGTGGCGGGCTTGTATCTCCGTAACTAGAAAGTATAATCCAGAACAAAAAAATATCGCATTGACGAGGAGAACTAGAAGTGTCTTTCGACTTCGTTAGGGTCTTTTACACCCATTACAATAATTTTCCTTCACCATTATCTCGGCTTATTCTTGGACATCAGTGATTCCGCCTTTTTATGTAATGTTTATTTATTTAACATAGAAGGAAAGTGGGTTTTCGTGCGCTATTTAAAAACTCGTCGATAGCTAACAATCGATTGTCATGCTAAATAATAACAATACGGTTTCTATGTGTATCAAAACTTAGCTATCATTATTTCTCTTGGGTTTGTTGCGATCTATGCTTTACTCTTTATCATAGGTGGCATCAATATTGATTAGATCATTATCAGGCTCTTTCAAATTGGCTTTATTCTCGACTTTGGGTTCTGTCATACCAAACTTGATGTGCTGTCTTCATCACCTGTCTATTACAAAATAGCCATAGACATAGTATTAGTTTACTATGCCATACACTATTTGTATCTCACCACTTTCCTTCTACCGTCAGACACTATCAGCTCAAGACTCCAACCTCGAGTGCTCCCGCCGTTTCAACGAGACCTCCGGCCAGGTGTTCACCAGCAAGACGCACGAAGTGAGAAGCATGCAGGTCAATGATGGAGGGGGCGGCGGTGGCGGGGCTACTTATGTGTTCCTGGTAAGTATAGACTGCTAGTCAGTTTTCGAAAGCCTTGATGATTTCGTAACCTTCCAATTCAAGCGATGCTTAAGTGTAGACAAACGGCCCATTCATTCTAGATGTAGCTGTTAAGGTAGCCACATCTGCAGACCTAGCCAAGTTACAAACGTTTCATATCGATTCTCTTTCTACAATCGTAAACGCCTCGGCGTAAGAGATTGTAGAATCCGCTAAATTGCTAGCCAAGTTGACACGACTGAGTCGATCGCTCGATCTCTAAAGTCTCTAGAAAAAACCTACACTTTAGTCTATGGTGAGCGATCCTACCAAAGAGTATAGCGATCAACATTGTAGAAACGATAACATTCTATTCTATCATTTTGAACGATGTAAACTTGTCTACGAATTTTCTATTCGTTTGTGGTGATCACGTGATTTAACGTTGAGGTGATGTCATTCCCATTCATTTGATTAGTTTTCTACTAGCGTTAACGATTGTAGATTGTCAACTTGACTAGGGGTGCTGTTTTGTCTCGAAACTACACACATCAAAAGTATCTAGGGATCAACATATATTTTTGCAATAACTTTTCTCCTGATTGATATTAATTAAAATTTTCTTTAAGGATTCATCAAATAAAGTGTTTTCGTTTGTCACAGTAACGATAAACCAAGTCACCTTTGCATTAATAAAGAAATTTGCCATTTTCCTAATAAAGGGATTTTTGACATTTGAACCACTAACATTAAAGTTCGAAAAAAAGACTGAAATAACAGTTTTCTTTAAAATTTTATTGGGTAACTTAAACAATTAATAATCCGTGTTTCTACCGCGAACACTAACAACACAAGAACATCGGTTTGGCATACTCAAAATGAGTTCATCCAAATCACGCTGTGGAATGGCCGCCCATGTTCGTTGCAACAACAAAAAAAGGTCTTCTTGCGACTGGATACCCTCCATATTCGGCAGAGCTCTTCTCTGTAGCATATCCCATGCATGCTCAATCGGGTTCAAGTCTGGCGACTGAGCAGGCCAGGGCAGGACATTGATGTTAGCTGCGGCGAGAGTCTGTCTTACAACTCTTGCGGTGTGCGGTCGTGCATTATCATGCATTAACTGAAATAAGGGACCGATTTGCACTTGTAGAGGAACGATGACGTCTGATACAATCGTCTCAGCATAAATTTGAGCGTTGAGGTAGCCTCTGATCCAAATCAACTCAGTTCTTCCGGCGATCCAAATACCCGCCCATACCATGATGGTTCCACCACTATAAGGATGGACTTCCTGGCAGGATTTTAATCGCTGTTGGCGTCCAGGGGTTCTCCAGTGTCGTATACGTCTTGTATCCGGTCTCATACCAAAACGAGACTCATCAGAAAAGCACACGAAACGCCATTGTTCTTCTGCCCAATTTCTGTGTTCAAGAGCCCATTGATATCGAATCCTACGATTGTGCATTGCTATAGGTGGTACCCGTAGCGGTCTTCGGGAATGAAGGTTCACTTCATGCAAGCGGTTTCTGACTGTTTGGTCGCTAATTAAGTTCCCTGAAGAGTGATGAAGCCTCACGGCTAACATCATGGCGGTTATTGTTGGAGCTCTTCGAGTTAAGATTTGAATGTATCGGTCTTGTCTCCGTGTGGTGCAGCGATACCGTCCTCCATGGCGCTCAGCCACGGTACCAGTGCTTCGGTAACGTGTCCAAAGTCGACTGATAACACTCTGACTTGTATTCAGAGCTAAAGCTACAGTACGTTGCCGGGAACCAGCTTCTATCATTCCCACGGCTCTGAGCATTTCTTCCCTGCTTAAATGACGTCGCCGCTCCATAATAACGTTGGTTTTAATCAGTAGTAGGGAAACAGTAGCACTAATAATGTCTAATGCACTAATAATGCGTTGTATGTTTTTATAGGGAAAATATTGACAGCTTATTTTCATCTTTTACTCGAATTTGATTGAGAGTTCCTGATTCAAATTATGAAATGCACCAAAAAGGATCCATATAAATTTATAAAATCATAAATTTATTACAAAGCCACATCTCAATCTCAAGAAATCCGCATAAAAATGCTTGATCCCTAGACATTTTTGATGTGTGTATGTGCACGAACTCAGCGCAATCAGGCACAATAACTTGCTTATAAGAATTCTTGGCAGACTTTTCAAAAGATAAAATTGGAGTCTGCTACACTGATGCCCAATAACTGAACTTCTGAAAGCTCCTGCCCGAACCCTCAACCAAATTGCTAGTTTGTCACTAAGCTTTCTCAAAAACACGTGTTATACACAAACCTGCACTGGGTCCGCGTGGTAGATTACGGCTCACTTTCTCTCACATACCAAGGGAGGGGCTCGTGGCTAAATAATAACAGCCGCTCGGGTCGACCTTTAGGTTAAGCCGTGCTTGCCTAGGTTGGTCTGTGGATGGGCGACCACCCATTACATACCGAGTTTCCTCTGTGCCTCGGAAAGCACGTTAAGCAGTTGGACCCGGCTGTCATTAGTAGATCTTTGACATTCGTTACACGTAGTCAGTGGCTCAAAATGTCTGCTACCAGTCCTACCAAGGGGTATCGTATCACCGTAGTACTCACTGGGTTGTGGAGGTCAGATAGGCAGTCGCTCCATATAAAATACTGGTATTCCGCTGCATCCGGTTAGACTGGAAGCCGACCACAACGTAGTTGGAAAAAGGCTAGGCAGATGGCAGATGGTTTCTCTCACGGACCAATGCCTTTAAGACCCAACAACCAGCAGTATAGGCTGATTATAATGATAAGTCTTTCCGTACAATATAATCAAAGCTAGCAATTTCTGACATCAGATCTTTTTCCTTAGCTCGACAAAGACGGCCAAGCCTTCCCTCTGCTAGTAGCGGGCGGAGGGGGCGGCATATCGGTGGGCAGCTTCAGGGATGACGGCTCTCAGCACGCCAGGCCCCTGACCAACGCTACTCCGGAGTCAGGGTATATGTACGGGCAGCCGGGGAAGACTTCAGGTGAGGATGTACTTGGAGTTTTTGTTTATTTCTACAATGACAAATCGCCGGAGTAAAATGTCGTAAGTGACAGTATTGAGCGCGATATTGGATTTTAAACTTTCAGTGGTGAATCGAATGTTGCATATCGGTCAGGGCGTTATGTTTCTTACAGTATTTCAAACAAAATAAAGTTTAACCTTACGAGGAACGTAAACTTTAAAAGACACAAGAAGAACCAGCAGCTGTACTGTCTTTTGAAGATGAAGAGGGTGTTGTAATTATCGGCAGACGCTCTAATTTTTTCCAATTGCGACTAAGCTCAAATTGGACGGTAACGTTAAACACAAGTAATCGTGGATCTTTAGGACAAAAACACCGGCACAGATTTACAAACCGCGACATAGAGTCAAGAGTATCTATAAGTGTAATGTAATGTGTAACATCCCCCAGGTGCCGGCGGCGGCTGGCTGGCCCGCTCGGGCCCCATGACCCCCGGCTTCGAGCTCGTGCGGGGGGCCGCGCTGCACGAGGGGGGCGCGGGGGGGGCCGCCTGCGCGGGGGGCGCGCGGGGCGGCTTCGGCGGGGGCGGGGGCGGCTGTCTGCGCGGCGGCGGGGGAGGGGGCTGGCGAGGTGAGTCGCTTTATTAATGTAGAAGAGGAAGTACTCCAAAAAAGTTCGCATTGAGATCAATTTGCAACCTGGACTACCGTAACCGTGGCCGATTTTGTAGTCGACAAAATAAGCAAGATGAACTGGTATTTGGCCGTAGAGGCCATACAACCGATGACTGTAACGTTGAAGTAGACGTGTTCTTCTGTGAGCGCCTTAGAATAGATGGAGCAGCAATTCTTGATGGCAGCTCTTATCGAGTAACCGAAAATCAAATTGTATGATGTACGATTGGCAATGCCAATGTTTTACAGTGGAGTGCTATAGCTGACGATAGTGAAATAGTTTGGGAACAGACTTGCTATACCTCTGATCCTGTTAACTTTATCAGTGAGTCTTGCACCCAAAGCTACGACTAAAATCTTCCATGCAGGTGGCAACACCAACGACAATGGTGGAGCCCACGGCGGCGGCGGCTGGTCGTATGTGGCGGCCAGTCGAGCTGTCAGAGACTATAGCGATGCCAATGTAGCACCCAGGACTGGCCCCGGAGAACTGCTTATATTTCCAGCTATACATGTGAGTATTGTCCATAATAGTGTTAAGGAGAACCAACCAGGGGTATCATATTAGGTACCCAGTACTATCTGGCTTGTAGAGGTCAGATAGGCAGTCGCTTCATGTAAAATACTGGTATACAGCTGAATCCGGTTAGACTGGAAGCCAACCCCAACGTAGTTGAAAAAAGGCAGGCAGCTGATGATGACTGTAAGGGAAAAATAAGAAATTTTTGTTTGTAAGACTACGAGTGATTGATTAAGAGTAGGAGAAGAAGCAAAGAAACAAAACAGTACACACTATCCAGTGATTGCCAAGTATTAATATTTTTAGCTATACACGTATTGTTGTCAAAGTGTGGACATTAACAGACAAATCATCCTTCATTGCAAAGGTTAGGAAGTAGGACGACGCGCGATTACCGACAATATTTGTTGACTTGGGACAAATTATGGACATTAGAAGACATGTTAATTTCTACTTATTACCCCAGGATTGTGACTGTGACTACCGCTGTGTGGCTCTCAACGAATACCGCAGTGACGTGAAGTGCTACTGCCCCGCCACTTGGACTACAGATGCTCATGATCCTACCAAGTGCATACGTAAGTTTATTGTTTGCTTTTTTATTGTAGATACTGTTCTCTGTTACCTACTCTGATAATTGTAGCATTAGTCGGGTTCGTGATTTTATCAGAAACTCTTGTGTAGTCCCATTCTTGAAATTGTCTAGTAATATAAAGATCTAACACAGGATGAACCTTAGCTACAGTATGTCCTATGCTACTCGTATGTGCTGTGGGCCAAATTAACCAGGATGAGGCGTCCTGACACACCCGGGAAGCAACGCGGCAGGCTTCGTTGAAGCTGGCGGAACTAGTTGGACAAAACCAACAAACAAGGAAAAGGAAAAGTCCTCTAAAGCTTTGGATCAAAAGAACTGGAAGTCATGAGGATAATGCAAGCATTAATAGTAAAATCGTATTCGAAACAATTGAAACATTATGGTTTAGACATCACTACATTCTATTAAACATTTAGCTTTTAATTTGCTAGCTGTGAAGTAACTGTGAAGAAAATATTGCTGCTGTTTGAATTAAAGTGATTTCTTTTGAAAAAAGGTCATGAAGACCACGCCCTTCTAGTTTAATATTGTTGTATGTTCCAGTGGAAGACGCCTGGCCTCGCACACCATGGGTGGTGATCATAGTGCTGTCAGTTGCTGTGTTCGTGTGCGCTCTCGCTGTTCTATGCGTTTGTTTGTATCTGTGTAAGTTTACACCTTCGTTTAAATCTTTATATTATTTACTTCAGTTTTAAATACATCATCATAAACACTAATGGAAAAATAACATCGTCAGTTTTATCTTCACTCAACAAGTGGTTTAAAGCTTTTGCAATCGCCATTTTTAGTTTTTATAGCAGAAAAATCAAAATGGCGTTAGGGTGACTATGTCGCTTCGGTTCCACACCCTTTCTCACAATTAAAATCTTGTCTGCAAACATAGTAACATCGATACTCAGAAATCATCACAATATATAATAAAGAATTAAAGAAAACACGAGTCATTCCATACCTTGCTAACTTAGTAATACTAAAAAGTTATTTGATTTGGAAGCTAAGAAATACATAAAACACTTTCAGCGACCGCTATTATGCATTAAATGAATTGGTCATCAAAACATTTCCTCTATCAGACAACACATACCAGCGCAAGAAGGAAGCAGAGCAGCAACAGAAACGTCTGCTAGAACAAGACGTGCAGCTGCAGCGGCTGCGGAGCGCGCCTGGCGGGAACGACAACCTGACGATGGCGTTCAACCCGCACTACGGCAGCGAGAGCATCCTGCCGCAGGGCATCGACGTGCGCGGCCTGCCGCAGGTCTCGCGCGAGAGCCTCAAGCTGGTCAAGTACGTCCACGTCTTACTATTATTTGATTGTCTTGCTCCCTGAGGAAGTCTGCTATGTTGCAGTAGACACCAGATTTGCAAGCAATACTCCGCACTGGAAAAGGTGTTCCTTAATTGCCATTGTTTGCTAGTCTCTTATAGGTTCTCTTATTGTCCACTATATCAAAAATTAGGTCTGGCAATAATTTAATACTATTCTTCTCTTCTCAGGGCTCTCGGTCAAGGCGCTTTCGGCGAGGTCTACCAAGGTCTCTACCGTCACCGCACCGGAGACACGGTAGAAATGCCGGTGGCCGTCAAGACGTTACCGGAACTGTCCACCGGACAGGCTGAGTCTGACTTCCTGATGGAAGCTGCCATTATGGCGAAGTTCAGTCACCCGAACATCGTGCATCTTATTGGAGTGTGCTTCGATAGGCATCCAAGGTTTGTGTTTAGATTTACGTAAATAATTAAAAACAGTAAAATTAATATTGATTATTTTGTAAAAATGAGGCTAATCCTTCCCACAGTGAGGTCTGTGTCCCAGCCGTAAGAACGGTACATGGGTATTTTGCCTGCAATAAAACAAAATTTATTTATTTAATTTTATAAGAACCAAACTATACACATTTTACACTGCATTTTGGTGCAGATGCTGAAGAATTCAGAGCCTGGCTAGATCATCTGGTTTTCACTAGAAACGTATAGTGAGAATATTTTTTATTTACTTTATTTTTTACTATTTGGGAAACTTAAATTTAAACAGTGTTCATAAACAATACGAACTTGAAGGACAAAGTAGACTACACCAGTTTGTTCCCTCTATGATGTTTTGTTGTTCTACAAATTCAATTATCGTAAGGTTTTTTTACCATATCCCCAGGAAACCGATAATAGGTGTCGTTTGCAATTTTATAAGAACTTACATAACCATTTGAGTATCACCGACCACCAGACACCAAATTAAAGTACCAACCTCTATCTGATAAAACCCAAGACTCAACTCCAATCTATCTTAACCACAGTTCCTCCATCAGGTTCATAGTCCTGGAATTACTAGCGGGCGGAGACCTGAAAAACTTCCTCCGTGAAAGCAGACCGAAGCCCGAGCGAGCCAGTGCACTCACTATGAAGGACTTACTGCTGTGCTCCATCGATATTTGCAAGGGATGCCGATATTTGGAGAGCAAGAGGTTTATACACAGGTAAGGATGTTCTTAGCAGATTATATTGACCATTATGTAAATGTCAAAACGGTGAAGGAAAACATCCCGCAAGACCAGTGTGGTGGATCGAAGCACACTCCCTCTCAAGTTGCATGACTGATATTTCCATTATATAACTGTACTTCAAAAATGACATCTCCATTCCTCAGGGACATAGCAGCCCGCAACTGCTTGCTAACGTCCCGCGGTCCGGGCCGCGTCGTGAAGATCGCCGACTTCGGCATGGCGCGCGACATCTACCGCGCCGACTACTACAAGAAGGGCGGCAAGGCCATGCTGCCCATCAAGTGGATGCCGCCGGAGGCTTATATCGATGGAGTTTTTACTATTAAAACTGATGTTTGGTGAGTAGCTTACGTGTTTGTGAGGATTTCGGTTAAGGCGCTGTCAACACCAAATTCGCGCACACTGTCTATTTTTATAGGAGTAAACGGCACGAAGAAAATAATGAATTAATATTGAAATAAAAAAAGTGTGGATATTTGTGAAATATGACTCGTTAGCGGTTTAGGTATGAATATGTTGACTTCACGTTTTTAATTGCAGACACATACGTCAAAAAAATAAAGACATAGAACCGTTAATGATGATTTTGAGACCAATCTTTGCAATTATTTTCTATCGAGCCGATTTCGTCCAATTAAGTATCGAGTCCGTCCAAGGTCTTTGAAATATTATGAATATTAACATATATTTTTTGATGTGCTAGAACAAATAGTTTTTCTTAAAAAACTGCTTGAATAACATCAATTTCAACAAATTTGGTGTTGTCAGGCCCTTAATATGATAGGATTGGCAGAAGAACAACGAAAGATGATCAACGCGGGTTTACGATCTGAAAGTCTGCCTCGAAAACGTACAACAATAGCATCTCAGTTTAGTAGTTTCTTGAAGCTTTCAATTCAATCTGTTGTGATTTGTCAACAATCTCGTCAATCTCTGGCATGATTTGGTTTATTAGTAGACCGATAAAATTAAGAAAATGTTGACCAAAAACTCGTTGACTTAAAATGTTTCAAGTTAAATTCAGCAAGCTAGCATTTACGATTTTTTTCTAGTTGTCACAATATTGATTTTGGAGCTGTTCAATTTTAAGTTCCTTGCAGAACTTAGGTTTGGTGCCCCATAGTTTACATATGATCTTCCGTCACAGGTCATTCGGAGTGCTTCTATGGGAGGTGTTCTCACTGGGCGTGATGCCGTACACCGGCTGCGCCAACCGAGAGGTCATGGATATGGTCTCCGGAGGAGGACGGCTGGAGAAACCTTATGGTGAGTCACTTTAGGCTTTTTTGACGTTTATTATGTTCTGTTCTAGTTACCAAATAATAACAGCAACAGATGAAGCCGCGCTTGGCAAGATCAGCTTTACCATCCCTAACATACCGAGACCCCCCCCTTATCTCGTAAAACACGTTAAGGTGCTGGTGCTGGTTTGGCCGCTCTTAGTGTGCACGTCTTTCTACATCGTTCTTACATATATGTATAATCTCAAAATTAATGATGTAACCAAGATTTTGTAACAATATTTTGATTTTAAAAGAGTGTCCATGGAGTTTCTTGCCCGTTCTTCTCCATAGAGATCTACGCTAGGGAATGGGCAACTACAGTGCTTTCTCAAGTTATTATGCCTTGTGACTGGGACTGTAGCTTTGATTTTCTTTTTTGTATTTTTGACATTCAAAAGTGCCGTAATGGTCTAATTGAAATAAATGCTTTGAGTTTGATTAGAGTTTGGTTAGCATTCTTTACTGGTAGTCAGACGCCTGAAAGTCTGACAATAAGACTTTTCAAGAGGTGTCGTGTTATTTACTTACTGGATTGTTGAGGCAAGATAGGTAGTCGCTCTGTAAAATATTGGTATTCAGATGCATCCATTTAGACTAGAATTACCGACCCCATCATAACTACATTTAATCATCGATTACAAGAGCAGTAGGCCTATTACGTATCTTTCTGATATCCAGTGACTATCAAGCTTCGGTTGTACACCGAACTTTGATGACAACCGAGAATGTCATAATATTGGTTTACGTATCGCACTGAGTGGATATCACTTTACGGTGACTAACAGCCCGGGTACGGTGTAACGTCTTTCACGAAAGCCACTTCAAACTCAGTTCTCATCAATTTGTTGTCCATTAATCTTACATAATCGAAATAATATAAGTATCGATACGAAAGCGTCTGTCAAAATGAGTTACGGTGACTTTCAGCCACGATGACAACCAATGACGTCATATTTCATCGCGACTGGTCATACATAATACGAAACTAACCTTTTGATAGTTAATTGATGGACACTGAGCCCAGTTACTATCGTTTCGAGCTGTCAACAGAGATACGTCATAGCCCTACTGGTCTTTGCATCTTGTTATGAATTGACGGAATAGTAGAACGTAACGATACGTTTCTCGTCCTATACAGGTTGTCCACAAGAGATATACAGGCTGATGTGCGAGTGTTGGAACCCGACGCCGAGCGAGAGGCCTTCCTTCGCGCACATGTATGAGAGGATGCAACGGTTTGTGCAGGTATGTATGTGCGTCAAAAATATGTTACTACTATTTTCTCTTCTAGATAACGCAATATGAAGAATACATGCACGGTGTCTTTACTAGCAGCCTTGTCAACTTGTGAGTTTTAGAGATTTAGAGCTGTTCCTGTTATCGTGCAAATTTCTTCATCATCATCATCATCATCATATTCCTGCCCTTGTCCCATTCTACTTGTGGTCGGCGCAACACGATTTCTCCTTCCATTCTCCCCTGTCAAACGTCACGGCATCATTTACTTCTTTCTCTTTTATATCATGCCTCACACAATCCATTCATTTTTGGTTTTCCTCTCCCTCTCCATCCATCAACATTCAAGTCCGCAAGTTTCACTCTTTTAGTCACATTCACATGCGTTTCATTCATCCCTTCTCATTACATGTCTATACCAAGTTAAACGACTTTCAGACTTGTAACAGGCGCCACTTTCAAACTTCCTCTAATAAACTCATTCCTAACTTCTCATGAAAATGTATTATCGCCTTTAAATCCTACCAACGCATGACCGTTCGCAGGTACTTTAATGGTGTTCGGTGCTTTAGTTAGCCTTAAAGCTGTTATTGGATGACAGCCACAATTCTCATTTGCGTTAAATTTTTGTTCTTCTTCTTCAACCGTTGGCCACCCAATGTTGTGTGTAGGCTCTTCCAAGTCTCTTCTTTTGGCGGTTTTGTGTCATGGCTATCCAATTTCTGCCTGCCACTTTAATTAGATCGTATGTCCACCTAGAAATTTTTGTTCATGGTTGCCCAAATGTCAAAAGGGAAGCGTCCTAAATAGATATTAGGTCTTTCCAAGCACTGCCGATGCTTTAACTACAACAAATTACAATATCCCTTTAATTGCATGGACTGCATATTTCATGTTTTCTCATCCTACCCGCCATTTTGTCACAGGACCCTGCGATAGTAAGTGCACCGCTACCAATAGTGCGGTCGCTCTTACCGCCGCATACTGAAATGTCAACCAACGCCAATGGACCGCAGGTGAGTAATCGAGTTGGTTTTATGATAATAATCGACTAATAATTAAGAGACGTTGTTCCGAAAAAAAAATAATAATAAATTATTGCAAAAAAAACTTATGATAACTTAGTAGAAAGAGATGAAAAATTAAATTATAAAGAATTTGAAGATTGAAGCATTGTGAAGACTTGTATGTGGGTAGTTTTCAATGTTAGCAGTAATGTGGTCGTTTTATTTGTAAATATATTGTTTTTGTTATAGCAAAGTTATTAGTGAAATATTTCAGTAGTTTCACGGACACCTTGTACACTTTTGTAGATTTACCCCGACTTTAGTTTAATGGATTGTTTTTTAGTAACGATATTCAAAAAAATGATAGTAAATTCCCTTAATTTATTTCTTAGATTATTTATAGGACCACATTTAGAAGATATTATTGAAACGGAACAACGCCTCTAATAAAATAGAAAATTCTAATAAACAGAAACTGTAAAAGGTCCCTTTCACAAATCAGTGTATAGCCCACCAAATGATAAAAAAGACAAAACTAACTAATAAAATCAAAAATACTAATTCGTACTACATTTTTTTCCAAATGTTTTCGCTCTGGCTACTAGAAGCAAGTAAATGGATTTTTTTTATTAATAAAAACATAATTATACATTTTATTTTCTAATTCGGTGTTAGCGATCCTTATTGAGCCCGTGCTTACGAGTTCGCATGACTACCTCCATTTTTATTTTTATTTTCTAAAACTACCCGCCATCTCCTTGAATGAAATTCGCGTAGAAAACTAGATCCCCAGTAGTTTAGTCAGAGATTCATTGGAATGTGAAAAATAATCATCAAAATAATCGCATGTTTGTCCATAACATGATTCAGTTTCATTTAATTATTTATTAATTTTCTACTCCGCCATCATTGCGTACATTTCAAAGAATCTCTAAGATCGGTTATTTCAGAGACTTGGGTGTTTACTTGCCTAGTAGCTATAGCGGGAATCTATTACCTATATATCTATTTTCTTTTATTACCTTTGTCCCCCGCCTCTGGGTTTTGTAAAATTAATCTTTAGTTTTATAACAAAGTTCAATGTACATTATTTTTTGTTTTGAAGTTTTTACAAAACACAGTGGTATGCACGCGTAGAATTAAAAGTGAAACACAGGGAGATTATAAACAGTAACAATTTCAATGAATTCGAGCAAAGCTTTTTCGCAATTTTTTGACTAAATTCAGCCGTTAATCATCAAATTATTTTGAAACTGAAGTAAATCAAAACAATATCTATCAATAACTGTAAAGTCACAAGCATTGAAAGACTTGAACATTTTTGTTTTTGTGGTCACAATTAACACAATAAAAAACTATAGTAAAGCCGTTGGTCCCGGCTGTCATAAAGATATTTGGCAGTCGTATTGGGTAACCCAATAGTCCCTATAAAATACTGATTCTCAGCTGCACAGCTGCATCTGGTTAGACTGGAAGCCGACCACAACATAGTTGGTATAAGGCTAGGCTGACTGGCATCAAGTATCATAAACAGGCTTTTGTGCAAACAAATAATTTGCGAAAAGACCAAAACTAGAAAAAACAAGATAGTCAACGCCATAATGCAGAGATACAGAACAATTGGCATTTATGGTGTTATATTTAACACAACCCAGTACTGACTGGGTCGTGGAGGTCAGACAGACAGTCGTTCCATGTAAAAAACTGGTATTCATCGGCATTGGGTTAGACTGGAAGCTGCAGCATAGCAGCATAGTTGGGAAAGGCTAGTCAGATGATGATTTAACGACCCCAACAAAAGATATCGGAAAGCTCATTCCTAAAATCTTCCTGTGGTCGTGTGCGTGTACTGAGCGTGGCATGTTGGCAGCGACCACCGGCGTGCGACTACCTCGTGCCGATGTCGCCCCAGGACAACCCGCCGCCCAGCAATAGGTAACGCCTTTTTATATCTGAGGGTGCTGGCAGGAAGACGAAAGGCAAGGCTTGGGAAAGAAAACAATGGTTGAAAATATTTTGGCTCCATTTCGAGCAAAATTCGTAACGAGCTAAAGATAACTTTGAGATTATGTCAATATAGACTGTAAAATTATTTTAAGATTTGTTACTGGAGTTAAATATTGAAAAGAATATATTTACTGAACTTATAAATGAATATGTCATCAAGTAAACAATTTTCATACTCTCATCAAAACGGCGAATTTTGTTAAGCTCTACAATCTACATTTAAAATTAAATGATTCAATTGAAATTAAATGATTCAACTGTACATACTTACATAAAAAAAATACTAATCGAATTGAAAACCTCCCCCTTTTTGAAGTAGGTTAAAAAGACAGATCAGATATGATACGATAAAAAGAATCAAGTTTCTACAACAACACAAAAAAACAACAAAATTGAAAATTGTTGATAAATTGTTGACACTTGATGATAACCCGTGGCCGTTTCAAGTTTACCAAGAACGTTGACAGTAACTTTTTAAAAGCGATTTATACCTGCCAGTGTCCTCAAGTACTAATTACTGAGCTACTTCTAAAATCTAACTTATATGTGGCACCTCCTTTCACAGTTCGATGTTGTATAGTAACATACTATATACTTTACAACTGTCAAATTACTTTTGAATGTCGAATTTTTTTCAAATGGAATTTATTTAAGTCGTAACAGACTAGATATTTACATTAAAATTCAATAAACTAAAAAATCTGGGCAGCCAGATGTATTTCTAATACGCTAAATACACAAAAAATCTATTTTGTGAAGAGGTTGTCAAGTTTGTTATTTCATTAATTTGAGAAAATTTCGACATGCAAGCGAGCAGAAACAAAGTATCAAACTGCTGTAGAAAGACAGAGCAGTGGCAGCATGCGATAGACGCTGAACTTTCCGCACCAGCCGATGTTTCTAATTTAAACAGCGATTATAATAAACAATCAAATTTAATAATATATGCAACATTTATATCTATTGCCAGCAGGAATCTTGATGTTTTTTTTTATATTACGCCAGTTGCTTTGATCCCGAACTGCAGATACAATGAAATATTCAACTCTAAAAAAGATCTACATATTTCTCAGTATGGTTAACACAAAAAAATAGAATAGAACCTTAGCAGCACCATATCCTTAAGCAAAAAGAAATAGGATCGTTTACACCGACTACTGATAAATGTTTTAAACCTTCTACACCAAATTATATGTCCCTTTAAACACCTATCCAAGCAACTCGGCAGAACCAATCACAATTTTATAAAGCTTGTCATTTGCACATTCAATGTTCCACCCCGGTCTATGTACAACCTGTATCAATGCAAGCAACTTGTTTATAGCCCAACGGAACTGCTGGTCCCTCATAGCAAATCGCCAACGGTGGTGCAGGATCAACCAGAAACGGAGGATTCACAATATCCACCTCTTCTGAAAGGTATTTTGGTTGTAGAATAAGAAATATGTGTACAAGCGAAACTTATTTATCAATTTTTCTGCCTAATTCCCAAGACGGGTTCTCGTCAAAGAATGTATCGGCAGGGTGATAGCGTGTCACACTCGCCTACCCAATGCAATTTATTTTGTTAATTTAACATAAATTTTTGCGTTTTTTACATTGTCGAACAAACGACTTTTTAAACACTGTTTACAACTACACACATCAAAAATGTCTAGGGATCAAGCATTTTTATGCGGATTTCTTGAGATTGAGATGTGGCTTTGTAATAAATTTATGATTTTATAAATTTATATGGATCCTTTTTGGTGCATTTCATAATTTGAATCAGGAACTCTCAATCAAATTCGAGTAAAAGATGAAAATAAGCTGTCAATATTTTCCCTATAAAAACATACAACGCATTGAAGACATTATTAGTGCTACTGTTTCCCTACTACTGATTAAAACCAACGTTATTATGGAGCGGCGACGTCATTTAAGCAGGGAAGAAATGCTCAGAGCCGTGGGAATGATAGAAGCTGGTTCCCGGCAACGTACTGTAGCTTTAGCTCTGAATACAAGTCAGAGTGTTATCAGTCGACTTTGGACACGTTACCGAAGCACTGGTACCGTGGCTGAGCGCCATGGAGGACGGTATCGCTGCACCACACGGAGACAAGACCGATACATTCAAATCTTAACTCGAAGAGCTCCAACAATAACCGCCATGATGTTAGCCGTGAGGCTTCATCACTCTTCAGGGAACTTAATTAGCGACCAAACAGTCAGAAACCGCTTGCATGAAGTGAACCTTCATTCCCGAAGACCGCTACGGGTACCACCTATAGCAATGCACAATCGTAGGATTCGATATCAATGGGCTCTTGAACACAGAAATTGGGCAGAAGAACAATGGCGTTTCGTGTGCTTTTCTGATGAGTCTCGTTTTGGTATGAGACCGGATACAAGACGTATACGACACTGGAGAACCCCTGGACGCCAACAGCGATTAAAATCCTGCCAGGAAGTCCATCCTTATAGTGGTGGAACCATCATGGTATGGGCGGGTATTTGGATCGGCGGAAGAACTGAGTTGATTTGGATCAGAGGCAACCTCAACGCTCAAATTTATGCTGAGACGATTGTATCAGACGTCATCGTTCCTCTACAAGTGCAAATCGGTCCCTTATTTCAGTTAATGCATGATAATGCACGACCGCACACCGCAAGAGTTGTAAGACAGACTCTCGCCGCAGCTAACATCAATGTCCTGCCCTGGCCTGCTCAGTCGCCAGACTTGAACCCGATTGAGCATGCATGGGATATGCTACAGAGAAGAGCTCTGCCGAATATGGAGGGTATCCAGTCGCAAGAAGACCTTTTTTTGTTGTTGCAACGAACATGGGCGGCCATTCCACAGCGTGATTTGGATGAACTCATTTTGAGTATGCCAAACCGATGTTCTTGTGTTGTTAGTGTTCGCGGTAGAAACACGGATTATTAATTGTTTAAGTTACCCAATAAAATTTTAAAGAAAACTGTTATTTCAGTCTTTTTTTCGAACTTTAATGTTAGTGGTTCAAATGTCAAAAATCCCTTTATTAGGAAAATGGCAAATTTCTTTATTAATGCAAAGGTGACTTGGTTTATCGTTACTGTGACAAACGAAAACACTTTATTTGATGAATCCTTAAAGAAAATTTTAATTAATATCAATCAGGAGAAAAGTTATTGCAAAAATATATGTTGATCCCTAGATACTTTTGATGTGTGTAGCTTTCACGGTTTACAACTAAACTTATATTGTTACTTACGGGATATCTTCCGTGATTGGTAATTGTTTTGTTTTGATATCCCGTAAGTGACAATATAAGTTTAAACGACTTTTTTCACACAAATGAAGTTCTTTCAAATTCGTCGGTGTGTCACGCAATTGGGGGGTGTCAATCTAGTCGATAATTGAGCGCTCCCGCTCTGACACTGCAGTCCACTAGTGTGATTGACGATTAGTTCAAGAGTTTCGCTTCCATACCATCTAATTCTATGCATTGTTTTCTCTAAAGCTACTCCTCAACTTGTCAAACAGTCGACCAAGGTTCTTCAGGTAACATTTTACTGGTTATTCAGGAACGACAACCCTTGTTATGTGAACCGAATGAAACCTGCTCACCTCACCTATTTATACTTTCGACCACGAATGGATACCAATTGTCCCTAATGTTAAGTGCATCGTGTAATATCTAAGACAGCACTTCTCTACAGCGTGTACCAGGTGGTGGTGTGATCATATTTAAAGGACTATCAAACTGAACAACTTCATGTGTGGGACCAACATCGTTACGAAATCCCGAAGAAATAATCAGCTTTCCCATTCAGAACTTTAATGCCTCATCTTCCTGGCCTTGTCTCATGTTACTTGTGGTCGGCGCAACACGTGTTTTTCTTCCATTCTCCCCTGTCAACCGTCACACAATCATTCACACCTTTTTGATTGGCATAAAAATGTCATTCCTCACAAAATCCATCCATCGTTTCCTTGGTCTTCTCTCTCTCCGTCCATCAACATTTATATTCATCACTGTTTACTATTTTAGTCACATGCGATTCGTCCCTCCTCATCACATGTCCATACCAAGACAGTCGATTCCCTTTCAACTTGAATACATTGTCAACTGAATTGAATGGAAACACCTGATTTTTTTTCGCGATTACTATGTTGATCTCATGGGGAAAGTTGTTCAAGTTTGGTGGTCTATACCAAACCCATAAAAATGACTACAACTTTTTGGTACGCGCTGAATACCTTCTCCCGCACGCATTTAAATGTTTTTTTTTTATAGCATCACAAGAATATGGCAACATTCAAACGGCGTCCCGGATCGGCGCAAGTGCAACAAGACGCGATGTTTGCGCTACCTCCGGCGTCGAGACAAGGACCACAACAAAGTTTCTGCCGTCTAACTCAACAGATAGGTTAGTCCTCCGCTATTGTTTTCTGATTGATGGTCATTGCAGGATCCAAAACATTTATTTTTCTGGGACTTCGTCGAGCTTCATTGTCTCGGCGCTTTTCTGGTGGTCGCCACTGTTGATTCTGGCGCACTTTGGGACACACACACGTTTGGGATTGGTCCAAAAAGATAGGTTAGTTTTTTTTTAGATAAAAATAAATTTAAGTAGGTAGACTAGACAATAAATTGCAAATGGAAGGGAGGCATTTGCCCTGCAGTGGGACACAACACAACCGGCTCATAATAATCCAGATTAAATAAGTTGTTGTTTTGACGCCTTTATATAAATTCATTATAATTTATTCATTCATCAAACAATTTACGTTGTGTTCGAATTTCACAAAATAATTACATTTCAATCCTAACAGAATCAAATACAAAGCAAACAAAAAAAAATATAAGAAAATATTACTGTCATCAATCAAAAACCATAAAAAGCACAAAGACAACCATGTCTATTCCATTCCAATGGGGGCTATCGCATTTGAGCTCACCTGATGGCGCCACTGTCGAGTAAGGTCTTGTCAATAATTCTAAAGTACCAATAACGTCATAAAAAGTTTATTTTATTACGTATAACAACATAGTGTAAACTTCAGATACATATTTACAATATTCTCCCTAAAATTAACAAGCATGAAACATTTAAAAATCATTCTACCTCCAAGTACAAATAAGATCCTAAGTTGCTACTTAAAATCTTCAAGTCATAACTAATCCGGGATGGCTCAGTCTAGAACACAATCGTGAGTATTAGTATTTACAATGCGCGAACACTGTATGGCATCTGACATTTCGGAAGACCTTAGTCTACACGAACGCCTCTAGCGGCGAATTCATGCGCGATTGCACTCTGAGCTGCGTTACTTGTCTAGCTGCTGCATCATATTCATTAGATATTCTAATATAGGAAATGCCAACACGATGATGAAGAAAAACAAGTATTCTTCTTAGTATGAGAGTCAACATCTGACACTGTCATCGCGGCAATGACTAATTCTAACTCCTTCCATCACTTCCAGATTGCTAAGCTCAGTAGAGGATCCCTCACTGGACGAGATAACCTCGGAGTGTGGCGACAAGACTGTCATCTGGGAGACGTCCTTCACCGAGCCACCGCGCCTCGCCACGCCGCGCCAGAGCATCGACAATGGACCTGCCGTGAGTAAACACTATGTTATTATTGACAACTGGCATATCCTAACCCTCAACATTCGATGTCATGTGATTACCACGCCCGCACTGCTGGTGGCTTGGGGTCTGCTTCCTCTCACCGAGAGGAGGTCCTAGCTGTGGTGGACGTGTTCCGACTGAAGTAATGTTTTTTAAAGAACCATGCAAACAGCCTGAATCCTCAAGTATGCAGCCTTACTTGGTTAATATGATAGGTGACAGTTTAGAAATGGATCATCGTTATGATCGAACATTATTCTAATGAAATTTACCTTACAGGTCGAAAAACTAATAAGCATAACCCCGACCTCACCCAAACCGCCTGAAAACGCTCTCACAAAAGCCATAGAGACGAATGTCATAGACAAAACTAATCACAAGAATGCATTAATGCCTGAAAGGAAGACAGCGCCCATAGCATCCCCAGACCCACCACGAATCAACGCCTGGGCCAAAGAAACAGTAAAATACACTCCAAAACCGAAGCCTCTATGCCTCGATGCGGCACAACTAGAACAAAACCTAAACGCGTTGAAGAAAAACAGCGGTTCAGTCAACTTGACAACCATGAACATCCTCCCGCCCTACATCAACGTTGTGACTCCAAACAAGTTATCAGAATCAAAAACCATTCAAATAGACCCCAAAAAGGCGGTGATAGACGACTTGCCGAAGGAAACCGAGCCGAAACAGGAAAAGGGGAAATTGAAGCAATCGAACTCAGCGGCGAGCTTGCTCAACGGTCCGATGACTGACGTGCCCTACGCCGACAGCGACAACGCGTCCTCAAGCTCCAGCGGGAACCAGCTCAGCAAGAACGATAGGAATATAGTCAACAAACAGGGTAGTAATGGCGAATACGTCGGCGACTCCGAGATTAGCTGTTAGACGATAGATGGCGCCAGTGACTGTGGTTGTGTTGAAACTGTGCCACCAAGACACTCAGTGAAATGTTACATATTACTAGTTGTAAATATTTTTAAAAATAAATAGACTTTGTGATGATGAAGACATTACATTAATAATAAATATTTATTTAAAAAAATTGTATTTTTATCGTACGTGTACAAAAAAATATTTTTTATTTACGTTACGGATAGTAGTTTATTTGACAAGGTGGCTTCCTCGTGCTTATAGACATAGTTTATTGTTGCTCAATTAGCTCAATGTTTTGCGAACAAAATATTACCTAGATGAAAATAAAGGCAGTTAGTTTTTCTACTTAGATATTTTATCGGAAAATCTGTTGTGTAATTTTAAATAAAAACTTTTTGTAAATAAACTGGGCTTCGTATCTGTTTATTTTATGCAATTTTGTGTAATTATTTCCGCGGAATTAATTATAAAAACTTCAGAAGTACGTTTGTTCTCAATCATTTATACATTTTTTTGTGAACTAGACCCAATTTTATACAGAATTTTAAACAAATCTACACCAGGTGACATATTTGTATAATGATTTGAGAGTAAATTTCTTCTGAAAATGTGTTAAACTTTACATATTTTGAAAAACGAACGCACAGGCGAAAATTATATTGCTTCTGAATATCTAAAAATTAAATTAAGGTCACGGAAACGAATTATACGATTCTGTCTTTTTTGTTAAACTTTCAGGACCTTTTGGAGATTTTTTATAATTATTATTAAATGAAACAAAACATACAATGTCAATCTCATTGTTACGTTTATTCATTAAAAATTTGTCATTATTTTTTCAATATACAAGAAAAAAATCACGAAAGGCCCTTTTCTCATTTCTAGAATAAAAAAATAGTCACCGTAGACGCTTAAAATGTTTGTAAATAATAAAAAAATGTAGGTATCTATGTACATCCGCCCTTTAAATTAAAAAATACGAGATATATAACGTTTCACGTAGATGTACAAGAGGTAAAACTGTATTTCGTTTTTAAAAACTTTATGTGATGTTAACTAAGATTTTCTGGAGTTTTCTTTTAGGGCGAATTTCACCGATCAAACTCAACGTGAACAAGACATCCAAACCGCGTTCACGAGCAGCTGCCAGCATCATAATTCTTGCTGGAATACTGTCACTCTTGAACGCCGTTTAAATGTTCTTGGTTCTTCGTTGTTTTATTGGTAAAATCTGCTCAGTGTTGTTAGATTTGCCATAATATATAAATATACATTTAGAAGATATAAAAAAATAGATTTATTATATATATATATATGAAATTAAAAATGTGGAAATTCACATGAATGCTTTAATTACTGTAAGATAGTATAAGATAAGGATTTTGTTATGTTCACTCGTAGTAGTGCCATTTTTTTTAGTTACTGCCAACTCTGATGTGCATTTAGTTACGTTTTAGGCATGAAATTACAGGGTATCATGGTAACTTTCCTTTCTTTTCCGTTTAAAAAATCCATCAAATCTTTTCTTCGGTTAAAGTGCGGATTCTCTTGGGCACCGACTAAACTTCAACTGAAGTTTACTTTTTTTTCTAAAAGATGTTTTCTTTTATAAGAGAACGTAATGGTGACTTGTCAATAGCTCGGATTGACCTGTCAAAAGAGTCATGACATTACTAGAAGTTTTCACTAACACTAAGTAACACTTAAGGTGGAAGCGCTAGGATAGCCCGCGAAATTATAATTTTCTTGACATTATTTTGCAATTTGCAGGTCAGTGTCATGTTGTATGTTGATTAAAATATGATTCGCGACCGTAAAAAAATACGGCTTTACTGAGTTATAATCATAAAAATCAACAAGTCAAGTCAATACAACTCTCTAACTTCATTTAATCCCATTGAATGACTTTTTCATGAAATAGTCGAATATATTTCAAAAAAACGTTGGACAATTTGAATATCGCGAACTATCCTAGGCTGCCCTCTTAAACGCTAATATAATAAAAATTGAAAGTGAAATGATGAATGATACATGATACATTCAGGTGTAGCTTTGTGTTACTAAAAACTGGCATAATTCACTTATTTTTCAAGAGAGAGGAGAAACAGATACAGCCTTCTCTTTCTCGTTATATCTGCTAGAAAAGGATAGCAGCAGTTTAGTTTGTGCTATGAGAATCACCTTTTAAAAATACTTAAATGTTTCTCTTGTGCCAAATCTTGACTTCGTTGTGTGAAACTGAAATCATTGTGTAGAATTGGATAATGTATTGCTTAGTTTCAGATCGATTTCAGCATCAACTTCCTCTTCTTTCCACGAAGTTATGGTTACTTACCTACCGGCATCGGCAGTCTCGACAGAGATAACGACAAAATCGTTAAATTTTTAATTGCTAATTACTAACGAATAAATTCGGTTGCAATAATGATGCCTGCGAGTAACGCAAGTCTCTACATCCAAGATGCGTTTATCGCTCAATTATTTTAATCGTTAGTTCTTGGCAATCAAAAGTTAGCGATTTTGTCGTTATATCTGTCGAGATTGCCGGCCCTGAATTATTTTTTTAAATGATCGAAACTAAGCGAAATATGTTTGAAATTAAAGCTAAGCTGAATTATACTCACATTCGATTTTCAGTTCGTTTTTCGATAAAATATTTGAGGAAGTAGGGACACTCAAAATTATTTCAAACTATAGCAGATTACTTATTAAGGATATTTAAAATAGTTTTAACTATATATAATATTGTAAAAAGGATGTACAGATACAATGTTGTTTTTTTGTATTTTTCTGCGATGTAAAATTGTATTAGGTAAGATTAAAAAAAACTTGAAGGATTGTCTTTTTGAGTTAAGCCTTTTTTTAGCATCTTTTAGTTGTCATTATTTAGCATTAAGTAACCTATATAAAATCCTGTCAATAATTTAAATGAACAATTCAGAATTACGAAAACGTCAATCGTAGTCGTAAAAACGACTCTAAATATTAAAGACCCATAATATTTCTTGACGAATAACGTTTTACGGTCACTTTTAACTTTGCTCAATTTAGAAATTACTTTTGAACTAGTAAAGAATCTTTTTAGACCTTTTTTTAATGAAAAAAAAAATGTAATGTGGTTGTGAAGTAAGTAGGTTACGGATGAAAACGAGAAAGAGCGATGTAAAGAGTTCCTTTTTATTGAAAAAAAATCGAGTGACTTTGAAATGTTATTCTTCATAACTTTTAGTTATAAAAAGTGTTGTGTACTGGTGTAAAACAACGAAAAAGAAATTGTTTAACATTTAAAACAGGAGTTTTTATTTACTTCATAAGATGCAGTATTTAATTACGTTTTCTAATCCCTCTTGTATTAGGTAATGTAATGCTAAAATAATTAGTAATGAAACTTTATATATTATATGGTATATAAAATACGAAATGAATATGTAAAGTTTATAAAATAACAATAAAACAAAAAAGTGTAATTGATATTCAAAGATAAAATCAATATTATAATAAATGTACACCTTGTTTAATTTTGTACCCAAACCATTTTGAAAATAAACTCTTAGAACACTCTATATAAAATGGCGATTAAAGGTTTTAGCCCACATGAACGACTCCGCTCCCAACCGGCAAAAAGAATATAATTCAAATATGGGCTTTATGTATTGCTCTTTAGATATACCTAATAAATAAAAATAAATAAATAAATATCGCTGGACATTACACACAGCGCCATCTAGTGCCACACTAAGCAACGGGGCTTGTGTCGTGGACACCAGATAGTTGATATACTACATAGATACTTTTTGTTTCTCCGAAACTGTTCACCGCTGCACTGGAGGATGTCTTCAAGGTTCTGGACTGGAGAGGGCTAGGCATTAACGTCAATGGCGAGTACATCACCCACCTTCGGTTTGCCGACGATATAGTGGTCATGGCTGAAACCATGGAGGACCTCAGTACAATGCTCGATGACCTCAGTAGAGTTTCCGGAAGAGTGGGTCTTAAAATGAACATGGACAAAACCATGGCAGAGTCATGTTGAATGCCCATGTCACACCCATTCCTATCAAGATCGGAGACTCTACACTCGAAGTTGTAGACGATTATGTGTACCTGGGACAAACGGTCCAGTTAGGTAGGTCTAACTTCGAGAAAGAGGTCAATCGTCGAATCCGACTCGGCTGGGCAGCGTTCGGGAAGTTGCGCGGTATCTTCTCGTCCAACTTACCACAGTGTCTCAAGACGAAAGTCTATGACCAGTGTGTGTTGCCAGTGATTACATACGGGACCGAAACGTGGTCGCTCACAATGGGCCTCATCAGAAGGCTTAAAGTCACCCAAAGGGCAATGGAGAGGGCTATGCTCGGAGTTTCCTTGCGTGATCGAATCAGAAATGAAGACATCCGCAAGAGAACCAGGGTCACCGACGTAGCCCGAAGAATTGCCAAACTTAAGTGGCAGTGGGCAGGGCACATTGCTCGCAGAACGGATGGCCGATGGGGCCGAAAAGTTCTGGAGTGGCGACCGCGAACCGGAAGACGTTGCGTTGGAAGGCCTCCCACTAGGTGGACCGATGACCTGGTGAAGGTTGGGAATCCGCTGGATGCGAGTCGCACGGGACCGGTCAATGTGGCGACACTTGGGGGAGGCCTATGTCCAGCAGTGGACGTCTTTCGGCTGAAATGATGATGATGATGATGACTTTTTGTTTGTAAATACATACTTATTATACATATAAACATCCATGACTCGGAAACAAATGTCCATGCTCATCACACAAACATTTGCTTCTACCGGGATTCGAACCCAGGACCCTAAGTATGTAAGGCAGCCTCAGTACCGCTGCGCCATTCGGGTCGTCAAAATAAATATACTTTACATTGACAACATAAATTAGCAGGCAGCTCCCTGTCAGCGAGGTTACCGCCGTCAGACTGCTCGGTTGCCAATGTAAAGTACGTGGGTGGGACACTCAAAATAAAAATAAATATTCTATAGGTAAATATGTTTTTATTAAATCTTATCAAAGTACTTTCCACTAGAATCTGTACAAAGTTTCATGCGTCTGAACCAGTTTTCGAAACACTTTTTCCAGTCCGCCGTAGACACCTCGTTTACAGTGTTCGAACGCTGACAGCGCATCTTCCGGCGACGAGAATTGTATCCCTTTTGAGCAGATTTTTTATTTTCGTCGGGAATAGAAAGAAGTCACACGGTGTTAGGTCAGGGCTGTTGACCGACGTGCTATCCAGGGCAGTCTCGAACTCTCGACAGAGATAACGACAAAATCGCAAACTTTTGATAACTAATAACTAACGAATAAATTCGCTTGCAATAACGATGCTTGCGAGAAACGCATCTTGGATGTAAATACTTGCATTTCCCTCATCGTTATTGAATCGTTGTAAAGGAATTGACACCAAGTAGCCAGTCAAATTGAAAACGCTCGCGATCAAAATCTTCCTCTCGCTTCACTTTGGAAGGCGTTGATTCGTTTTGAAACACCCAAACCGTCGACTGGCGCTTAGTTTCTGGATCGTATTGATAAATCCAAGACTCATTAATTTCGACTAATTAGCGATTAAATTTTTGTGTTGTCAAAATTAAAATCCCTGATGGTGGCTCTGCCAGTGTCAGCCACACGGCGCAGATCCATTTTTTAATGAGACACGATAATTTAAATTGGCTTACCTACCTACCTACTCGTATTTTTACAGCACATAAATAAATTTAGTACACTTCACTAAAAAAAAAAGAAAAAAAAACGTGTCGCGTAGGTACGAGGATGGGTCCACTATTGTCCAAATATCAAGAAATTGGCCTTTGCGTTGGCTCAAAAGAAAAAGAAGAACATGGGTGAAGGACACAGAAATCTGAATCATTATTAAAATTTCTGTGGTGAAGGAATATTTCTTACTGCGCGCGCGGAAAGATAACAAACATGGACAATGATCTACGAATGGAATCTCGAATCTATTCGTAGATAAAAAAACCAAACGATACAACGATCTCGATCGTTTGACATAATTATAAAATCTTGTGACACCGTTTACTCAAAAGCTATCCTACGAGACAGTATTACCTACCTACTCATGTGGTATTAGTGTAAAAGAAAGATTGGTCGTAACACTAAGATTTCTTGCAACAGGAAATTCGTTTCAAGACACAAGATTTAAAATTCAGTTCTATAATATCCCAACCACTGCTGACAAAAAATATCCGGCACATTAAAGTGAAATAAAACACTTTTTATTATTAAATATTTATTTATTAAACAGGTATAAATCAATTTGAAATAACTTTTTAACCGACTACAAAAATAAATTAACTCAAAATTATGAAATAACTTTAATTTCGGAAGTCGGTGGCAAAAAACTAAAATACAGATTCCAAGACAACTTAGATACGTCCTCCACGCACGAAAAGCCACGAGCGACTGAAATCAAACTAAATGCGATTACACATTCATTCCTAAAGCCTCGGTCACACACAGCGATTAATCGCTGCGAATGTCTACTCGCCGCGAGTATTCGTTGTAATGTGACAGGCTATTCGCTGCAAATAGATTCAGTCGCCGCGAGCTGAATTCGCCGCGATTTGAATTGAGCATGTTCAATTTTACTCTCGGCGAATGCGCATTAGCCGCGAGTATTCGCTGTGTGTGACAGGGTACTCGCTGCAATTAGCCATTCCGCTCAGAGCGCTGCTCTAGACTAGACTATAGTGTATTCACGGAGACGAGTTAGTATAGCGCCTTCTCTATCACACATTATCATACAAATGACAAAGACAAAAACAACTTTTTTAGGGGCGTAAACAATACCTTAGAAATGTAAATGCGCGTTCACACTGCGTTTCTTAAAAGTTCGCTTAGCCTGCTGCTTCATCTGTCGTATTTGAGAGCCATTTATTTGGTAAGAATTTTTTTATAGGTAATTTTTTAATATATTTGATGGATATGAAGGAAAGCAATAAAACTGAGAGTTAATTATTAAATTTAGGTAATTTATTATATTATAATATACAAGTTCATTTCATCACACTCTTTGAAAAGTCCGTTTCACAAGCCGCCAAATCCTCAGGAAAGCAATCAATCATAAAATCCAGTAAACAAACCAGTTCACGAGTTGAGCATACAAGTAAGAGCACGTCTGCGCAGTACGGAAAGTATGAGTAGACTAAAAAGTACTCGCACTGTGTACACCGCCTTAGCGTTTATCACTGACCAATCGCAGTTAAAAAAATGTGTGAGTGAGATAGCGCTCTACTAACTCGTCTCCGTGAATACACTATAGACACGTCTGTGCTACAAGTCGTTTTGTCGCTGCATAGATACAAGTATGTAAAGATGAGTCAACCAAAGAAAGATTCTCTAAAGTGGGGAAATAACGATATAATTCGCTTGTTCGGGTTATGAGCTTAATCAGTATATGGTTTGCTAACTCTGCACATGCCAACCGAAGACAGTGACGTGTGCGACGAGCAGACGACATTTTGAATTTGCGCACCAACAGACTTTCGAAATTCTTGTGTAGAACTCGCTGTGTGACAGGCAGGCAGCGAATTGTCGCTGCGATCATTATTTGCAGCGAATGCACTCGCAGCGAGTATTCGCTGTGTGTGACCGAGGCTTTAATGCGTTTCTAATTAGGTTTCTAATTGATTCAGTCAGTCAGAAACCATCCTTGCTTCTGAATTTAGGATGCTAGCTTGCATGCGATTATACTTGACGAAATTCAGTAACGACTGAATTAAGACGACTAAATTCAGTGAAGTGTAATAAGCGCTTTAGAAATAATGATAATTATTTTCAAAATAGACTAATAACTGCCAGTCTCTCATACATAAAAAGTTTTTTCGCAATATTTTCCGAGTGGCCTGGTATATCTATGAGCAATACATAAAGCCCATATTTGAATCGGGGTTATCGTTTTTTAGCTCACCAGATGGCGCTCCTGTCGAGTAAGGTCTTGACAATAATTCTATTTTGTATTGTATTGTATAACGGGCTGGTGTCCGCAACTCCACGTCAAAGCGCGTATTTTGCGTATGGGATATAATCCACCACGCGGGCCCAGTGCGGATTGGTAGATGTCACATGTCTTCGAATTTTTGGTTCTAGGACATGCCGGTTTCCTCACGATGTTTTCCTTCACCGTTTTGAGAGCAGTGGTGATGAAATAAATTACACAAAGTAATGCCGCCTGCCTGGGTTTGAACCCACGACTTACTGTTCGTAAGTCGGGGCCGCTACCACTGGGCCACCGCTGCTCTCAAATAATTCTATTTTATACTTTGTTCAAACTTTTTACGACGTTATTGGTATTTTAAAGTTTAAAGTACCTGAGGCCCTACTCTCTTACGTTTTGTCCGAATATTCGGATCTATCCCTCCCTCTCGCGCACGTCTGCAGATGAGTGCGAGTGAGAGAGACGAATAGATCCGAATATTCGGACGAAACGTAAGAGAGTAGGGCCTCAGTAACGTATAACAACATAGTGTAAACTTCAGATACATATTTACAATATTCTCCCTGAAATTAGCAAGCATGAAACATTTAAAAATCATTCTACCTCGAAGTACCTACTAACAAATAAGATCTTATGTTGGTACTTAAAATCTTCAATTCATAATAGGCTTGTCAACTGAAAAAATCTAATTATCTGACGGCAGTTAGAGTATCAAAAAATATTTCACCCGTATTGTTTCTTTTGTTACGTAAACCAAAATTGACGAAGATACGATGCTTTTAAAATTATCAATACGTCTCGCCGTGGTATAATTTTTAGTGCGTTCTGACGCCACGAGCTCCCACTCTAAGGAAGGGTAGATCGACAACGGATGCGGGAGTAAAACTCATCACTCACATTTTGGAATCCTGGGAGAAGTCCCAAGATGCCATTGGCATTTTCTGTGATCTTTCTAAAGCGTTCGACTGCGTCGACAACAACATACTTATCAGTAAATTACACCACTACGGAATTCGTGGACGAGCTGCTGATCTTGTTCTTTCTTACTTACCAAACAGGCAGCAAAAAGTAAATATAAATGGGGCGACGTCCTCCGATTTCTCTAGTCAAGATGGGCGTGCCCCAAGGTTCAATTCTCGGTCCTTTTCTATTTCTTGTTTACATTAATGATCTCCCTTATATGATGGCCAAATTATCGGATATAATTCTATTAGCTGATGACACCTCGCTTCTATAAAATAGATAGAAAAGATAATTATGAAAGTTCTTAATGTCAACGAAAGTAACTGTCCTCTCGAAATGGTTCGCAGCTAATAATCTTTTACTGAATGCAAACAAAACGAAATGTCTAAAGTTTACTTTACCTAATGTACCACAACGGCGAAAGCAAAGCGCAGAAAAAAAACAAAATTAAAATCATAGTTTCATAATAATTCATGACAAAAATATTTTTCGTACTTTTATTTTATTTCTTCAAAAGTGTATTGAAAAACGTCGTTTGATTTTGCAGTTCTCGGCTCGGGTTAATTCCGCCTCGGAAGCAATGACAAACTTTCTCCACTTGTATCAAAATGTACTATTTTGCCGGGTGGGAGTGGAGTCGTTCATGTGGGCTAAGACCTTAGCCTCCTGCATGATGTGTGCAAGGGGTGATTCTACCCGTCATACTGAACCAATTTCAGTAATAAAATCAACGATAACTGATACGTCAAAAAACAGCCTGTATACAAATGTCGTTTCCTATTACGTATGTATTTCAATCTGAATAACGATAGCTTTATAATTGTGTAAAAAACTGACTAAATACATGTATTTTTTTTTTTGTCAAAACGGATGTAATGTTTTTTAGTTTAACTACTTTTGTTTTGTAGATAAGCAGTAGATTCAATCACTACATAGTATAAAACAAAGTTACTTCTCGCTGTCTGTCTGTCCCTATGTATGCTTAGATATTTAAAACTAAGCAACGGATTTTGATGCGGGTTTTTTTAGTAGATAGAGTGATTCAAGAGAAAGGTTTATAAGTATGTAACATGCATAATATAGTAGAGAAACACTGATAAGTTTACTACAACAGCCCATAATGTCCACTGCTGGACATAAGCCTCTCCCATGATGGGAGGAATTTGCCGTAATCTCCACGCTTGGCAGGCGGATTGCAGATCGCAGTGATGAAAGACTAACAGAAAACGCTGCTGCCCATTCTCTGGTCTACGGAGGCGCAAGGTGTTCTGCCTCAGACATTAGTCGCCTTATATACGACACCCGTGAGTGTAATGGGTTGGTTCTATTCTACTCTGCCGGATACCACACGGCTAACCGGATACCACACGGCTAACCGGATACCACACGGCTAACTGATAACTTTAGAGGTTTCTAATGTGATGTCGTAAATAAACACTTTTTTTGCGCTTACTTTGCTAACGCTGGCCCTACGAGATAGATCAAAATAAGATGCTACAGTATTGTACACCTTAAAACGGTCTACAAAAAAGTCCTCGATGGTATATGTCTATCTCTTAGGGATAAGCCACATTAACCATTTTTTATCCTATACTTTTTACGATAAATAATGGCTTATTTACGAAGCGATTTTAAGTAATACAGCATTAATCCTTATCTAATTCAGTACCCTAAATAAATTGTACATTTAATATAGATCAATATGGCCCTTTATAGTATATCATTTAAATGAATAATTTAGAAGATATTACAGAATTAAAATTGCGCGCGAGTGAAAATATCATTCTCAGCGAAACAAACGGGGTCGCAGTGTAACAGTTGGTCACTTTAACCATTTTCATCATAAAGTAATGCATTATTTTAGAAGCTTATTTATGGTGTATAGTGTAAATCTATATACATTATCTTCAATATCTATTTTAGAACGTATTAAAATGAATATCTTAGGAGTTATCGCAACTGCCGGAGTCGCGGGACTGTCTAAACAGGGTACCGGGGCCCTGGAACGCAAAGGGCAACCGAAAGAACATGGTGTCTTAGTCAGTGTGTTTTGGTCAGTAAGTCTGACAGTCCCTTCCGCTCCATCCAGGGCTGGGGAGGACTCATTTAATGATTTTACCACCCAAAAAAAATGGAATTATTGGAAAATAAAGGCACCCACCCGCATTACAAAATAATTTTACAGTAAGCGCACTTCTTTTTGTGTGGACTGTCTAAATTAGTCCCGAGCGAAGCCGGGGCGGGTCGCTAGTAAAGTATAAAATAAATGTGTTACATTTTTTAACTTCACAAGTAACCAAAAAGATCGAAATAAAACAATATCGATAATTTTAAACGTTTTTTTATTTGTTTCCTATTTAAATTATATTTTTACAAAACTCTAAACATCAATTATGTTTTACAAATATTAACGCTTGCAGCGTCTATGGTACATTTCGCAGTAATTGAAATAAAGCCAGGCTTAGTACTAATTATAGTAAATCACTACTCAAAATTGAGATACCGAACACATGACATTACCACAAAAATCCGCCATTTTGAATTTATTCCCAAAGAAAAAAAGTCTGGTTTTTGTGGTCAAATCATAAGTAACATCTTAGAATTTATTTTAAAAACTTTTCAGCAAACTTTTTTGAGTTATGATTGATTTGCATTCTTTTTACTTTAAAATAGTACGCAACCAAAAATACAAAGAAATTAAAATCAAATAAGTACTTTTTATTTGCATTTTATTGTTAACACAAAAAACAACGTTATTGTACTAAAAACATTCTAACACGAAAAAAAACAACAAAAAGTATTATTTTTCAGTAAAGAGATGTTTATTTTTTATTTTATTTAGCAATACAGTTAGATAGGTATATAATATTTTGCGTAATGCTTTATCAAGTGCGAATTGTATAACCTGGCAGAAATAAACCGACAATGCTTCATTGTTAGGACGTTTCTCTCATATTTTTCACGTCTATGAAAAATACTGTGCTTCTACTACTCCAGTGCTGTGGAAAAATAATAAACACGAAAAAAACTTTTTCTTTCAATAACTTGAGTATTAAGACCTGTGAATAATACATAATTTAATACTCAAAAAATACAAAAATAGCACGAAAACATTTGTTCATAATATTTTAAGCTAATAAATGTGATGTGGTATTGCACTATACAAAAATGACTAAAACTAAAAAAGGGTTAAATATTTCTAAAATACATCGATGTATGAATGATATGAGCAATATAAAGGGATATTTTAATATGATATAAATTCAGCAAATATTTTTATCCTACATTTATTTTAAACGGACATTTAGAGAAAAACATCTAATCTCATACACTTTAAGTGGTAAATAATAATAGCCAATCCTAAAGATACCGTAGGCATTATTAATTAAATCACATTTAATTATTATTTAATATGTTTCCTTAATTTAATCCTTAACTTTAACGAGAAAATAATATTTTACAAAAAAAGAAGATATATCAAGTACTTCAGTATAAAAATAATAATTAAAATAAACGGCGATGCATTTTTTTTGCGATAAAAAATAATTTCGATTTGTGCGGGATAACTTAAAAATAGATTTAAAAAAATTGCATCGCTCCCAATCAATGAACATTTTCATTTTTATTAATTGTCAGGTTGATAAAAATCATGACTTTAAATTTTTGCTAATCACATACAGATTTGCAGAAAAAAGAGGATCAATTCTGTATTTGGCGGGAAATCAAGTTGGTGCCAATTTGACGAATTTTATTCTGTAAAACAGAAAATCCACAACGCATAAATACTTATAGCATTTAATTGATAAGTTAATTTAATAAAACTACTTAATCAAATTCTTTTTAAATGTTTTTTCTTTAAATAATCATTTCGTTGATTTTTGACTAATTTTTCTACCTCTAAATGCATTGCTAAGACTAAAGTATTTTCTAATTCATTCATTTTTACTACCGTAGGTTTTTTTTTGGTTATTATTAATAATTTCATATTTTTTTCTTATTTCTACGAAGTTATCTTTTTGATCCCCAAATACAGAAATGAAACCAAGATGTTACATTATCGGTTTATATTAAGCATTCTTAATAGAAAATAATAAATTACAACCGAAAAAAAATTAATTATATTATGTACTTCTAGCCTTTTTATCAGGACTTCTGTGCTCAACCCGACCAATGTCGTACAAATCGACGATGGTACTTAAGACAAATAATGTACTAAACGACAATAACAAATATAATCGTTAAAACTGTAGAGTTCTTAGAAGGAGAGGGCGGATTGAAGGCATTTACTTTACAGGCAAAATAAACAAGCTAATCGATCGTTAAAAATAAAAATTTACGATATTGTAACACCCTTAACATATAACAACAAATAAATAAAAGGGACTTGTTCGAAAATATCTTACCGCGTGATTATGAACTGTTTAGGAGTTCCTGCAACATCATGCATCACAATGCACATCACACTACTAACTGGTCTTATCCACAGTTTGTGTCGACACAAAACGACTGTGGAAATTTCAAGTAACCTAAGCGACATTGACAAGCATGCTGTTAGATTTACAACTTTTGGCGCTTCGCCTAATTTTCAAATTTTCAGTCAATCAGTGGCGCTTACGACATTTCAAATTTCCATCTCCAAAAAGTTATACAAAACATGTAATTTTCTATCGACACCAAACTAATATAACACTAACAATTGGTATGAACACACTGCGCTGTATCCCTATTTTGTTTTGTTTGATACAAAAACCATAAACTTTTGAAAAAAACGAGAGATCATTTTGACAGCTGTCAAATGTCAAATTACTTGACTTATAGAGCGTTTAAACGAAGAGAATTACTCGACCGTGACTCCCAAAGACGAGATATTTAATAGTCATCTAAGAATCTCGCCTCACAACAGTCAAGCACTCTCTTCATCTGAACAGGGCTCATTTCAACGAGTTAATGAGTTTCGTACCACAACAAAGACTAGTCTATCTCAAATACAAACACGGTTATATCACAAGTCGTATTCGACAGTGTCGTTAAAAATCGTTATCGCTAGAAGCGTCATACGTCTCGCAGATCTGGTCCGGGGGCAGGGGGCGAAGGCCCGGGTATGCCGTCACCGGGCCATGGAAGGATTGTGAGCGGAGCACGCTACAGGAAAAAAAACTGGTTATATTTTTGTCTGAAGGCTGGATTATTCACTTTTTTTTTCTTTGTGTTAGAACAGTGTTTAAAGCAGCTTGGTTAGATTTCATCGACGTTTTTTGAGTATTTCGTGTTTTTCTGATAGTTTTCTATTTCGTAGTTGTGCGTGGGGTGACTTATAAGTAAATTATGCTATTGCACTTCACAAATGCAAAGGCAAATGTTTTGAATGCCAAATAAACACAATTTTCTTTTCTTCCTTTCTTTTCTTTCAAATATTTAAATCATCTTCACATAAAAAGGTAACGTTCATATTACGAGTACTAAAATAATAACATCAAGAATGAAATCTCAAGACATCTCACAAAAAAATTGAACATTTCAGAGATGAATACTCGTATTAAAAAGGTTAGTTAGCTTAGCTTTAAAAACACCAATAAAAGAAAAGGCAAATCTTTAAACATAGAAATAAAGGTCTACTTAAGTGTAATAGAGACCCAGAACCACACTTATAAAGCGTTGAAAGTATTGCCAGTAAATAAAAACTATATTTACACATTGCGCCAAAGAGTTCTATGTAATAGTCTAACCAGCCAATAGAAACCGTAGAATTTTGCTTTTTTTTCCGTTCCAATTAAGAGTGGCATAAGTAGTATAAGAGTAAGCATTAGTTAAGCAGACATCTTGGTTCTTCATACAAAATAAATAGTTATTAAAAAATAAAAAATCTCAGAAATATCAACAAAATTAAATTCAAAAAAATATTATACGGACATGAAAAACCAAGAATTTTAGCAGCATAGATAGTCGTGTTAAGCTTTTGAAGCAAAAAAAAAATACACCAAGTGCCAATAATTTTGACAGCTGTCAATTCGAAAACCCGCGGTGGCCACAGCTGTCAGTTTTGACATTTGACTAACCTTACACGTCAAGATGGCGGCCATCATGTCACTTACACGGAATTGCATGCATTTTGAGTTTTGTCACGCTCTAAAATTTACAATAAATTATGTTTTAATATATTATTGTACCTAACTTATTTAATGTTAAAAGAAAAGGAATTTTTAAAACAAAAAATATTTACAAATAAAAGATAGATAACAAAAAATAAGTAAAAAACTGATGTACTCCCTAAGAACCCTTTTTACATAACGAAATAACTGCCTCTGGTATGAAACGTTAGCGTAGCCCAATTACCAGTTAAGTTCTTTAGTTACTGTTGACTTTACTAATATTAAAGACTCTATCAAGTTTGAAAACAGTTATTTCAAAGTTTTACTACTTGTTAAACAAAACTAACCCCTCGATCTATTTTTCTACATTGTCGCATTGTCGAGCCAATACTGGCAAACGTAAGTAACCAAACAGCCTACCATAGACTATAATACATTAATAAAAATAGGAAACTTACCTAGCGGTCTTTGACGGCGTCTTGTTAGACTTTCCGAGAGCAGCCGCCTTCCTCGGGTCGTACGAAGCCCTTCGTTTCCACTTCTCTAATTCTTGTTTCTTTTGTTCTGAAACATGAATGTTTTTATTAGTAATCCTCTTCAATAAAGAAACATATCCGTTAATACTTCGGTTAATTCCAAAAGCAAGAAAGAAATAACGTGAAGGAGCCCTTAAGAGTAACGGGCCAAAAATAGTGCCTTGAGGTAGCCCAAAACAGATTCAACACTTATTTGTTTTGTTTCATTACCTTTCAGGCTCTGTTAAGCGTGTTATTTCAACAAATCGTTTTACATGCAGTAAATTGTGATAACTTCTAGTTTACGTTATGTTATACCTTATCAAATGCCTTACCCAGGCTAACAATTTGAAATATTATTTTAAACCTTCATATTTTACCACATCATAAGCTTTTGTCATAGTTTATAAATAATTTATTTAAAACTTCAAGCACACAAATTAAGGTATTTCTACTCAGTCAACCTTTGGGTGATGCAGAGACAAACAGTGCTATGTGGAATTTAAAAAAAAAAAAGAAAATTTTGTGCCTATGTTATAGAAGAGGATTATTTCGCTTACCCATTTCATAATGCTGAGCGCTCCCTTTGCTGACGACAGCCTTATCAGTGTTGAGTACGCCCACGTAAGTCTTGCTCGGGTCCCGGCGCAGGAAGTTCTTCGGGGACTGCTCGTTCTTGTACTTGGAGATATCCATGTACCGGGGCTGGACTGTCGGCTTGCGCTGGCTGATCGAGGTCGTCGACGATGACATTGAATAGTCACCGCTGTACCTGGAATGGGATGATTCCGACACTTGAGTTTTTATTTCTGTTAGTGTTGTTATGTGTGCAACTAGTCACAACCCAATAACGCCTTTAGGGCTTTATTTTTGTTTCGAGATGTGTGATTTCCAATATTTTGGTATTTTGCCTTATTTCAGTGTTACTTGGAGTCGGCTCAATTAGTTTTTTTTAAAACTACAGTAATATTTGAGATTGTTTGTTTCAACGATTACTCATCTGATGAGTTATGATCAGAATTATGACCTAAGATTGCGAGTGGTAACGTAATCGTAAGACACCAGAAATTGCCATTGAGATCATAATATGACATCACAGAATGCAGTAGGTGATAATCTATAAATATAACTATGTTAGCCTACGAAAAGGAATATGCATTATTTGATGATTACATGACATTATGTTATTTTTTGTAAATTGTTGAAATGAACACTTATACAGGGTGTAAACAACCTCATCACGAAGCCGTCAATCAAGCATTCTGTACATCAAACTAAGTAACTTTATGCAAACATTATTGCTGGGAAACGACTTTGTTTTGGGTAAAAATCATATTTTGTGGTAAAACTTAATGTAACGCACTCAAAACATTGTGCTGATGAATGGATTGAATAATACGGGTGTCGGGAGGTGTTTAAAGTAAAAATCTTACATTAAAAACTTGTATTAAAAAAAAAAGCTGTCAAAAAGTTGGAACTTTGACCCCCAATATCTCCGTAATTAGAAGGTTCCCAGGTATGGTGTAGAACAAAAAAATGATAGCCATGACGGGGAGACCAAGTGCCTTTCGGCTTCGTTAAGAGGTTTCTTACACCCTTTGTACTTACCTTTTTTTAAAACTAAATGATAAAAGTGGTTCCTAGTCCATTTTTCAAACTCAGAGGTCAAAGTAAAGTCAGTACGAATTTTAATATGTTTAACGAACCTCTGTTTAGCCTGCACAGGAGCACTCCTCTTCCCTCCCTGATGCCTCATCACAACAGGAGCACTCTCAGTTCCACTCTCCCCCTCCGTATCACTTGTCCCAGTGGTCAAAGAATTCTTCTCATGGCTGAATATAGACGAGTTCCTGGGACTACTGCCATTCGTTGTAGAATTAGTATCGCTGTCGAGAATAAACGTCTTTCGCTTGTCTGTGACAGAGTCCTCTCTTGTCTTTGTTAGGAAGTCTATGTTCTCTTTGGTTGGGGTGATGTCGTCTATGATGAAGGTTTTTCTTTTGTCCGCTTCTCGGGCGTCGCGGCGTTTCTTTTCGTGCGTTGATTGGTTTACCTGTAATGTATTTTTGAATTTGTAAGATTGTATTTACTAGAGATACATTTCTTTGTTTAAAAATCAGTTTATTTGAGTTGGTTATCACTTTAAACAAAGTATGCAATCACCTTCTTTTTAAACGTGGAAATAACAAGGCCACTAAAACTTTATTATGGTGAATTAAATTTTCAAATTATTCGTTTATACTAACGTGTGCGTTCATATTAGAAGCATTTCATACAAATATGAACCTTATTTACGTGAATATCCGTATGATTTATCAGCAAAGAATTGTCAAAGTGGGATCTATGATCGTTTAATAAATAAAGTCTAACTAACCCCTAAAACCCACTGATCGTAACGAAGATGCAATAAGCAAGGATTTTTTTATATAATCCTTTATAGAAGTTAAATATTTAAAGAATTGTTTAGAAGTCAGTAACTTTTTGCCAATTCCTATCGAACTTGTAAAAGATAAAACAAAATAATTTAATTACCTGGAAATTAGTGACATAATCCCTGGACAGCACCACATCATTAGTCATGGCCTGTCTCCTCAAGTTCCCATAGTCCTTCGGCCGGAGGTCCAGTATGTCCGAGTGAGTGGACGTGATCATCGGGTCCACCGGCAGAGTGACCAGGAGCTGGTCGTCTTCCGTCTCTTCGGAGGAGTAGTCCAAGGTCTCCAGGTCTGCTATGTTGGTGGTGTGGAAGGATTGGGAGCGGTGGACGGGTGAGGAGTGGCTGGAATTTAGAAATGCTGTGTTAACATTGAATTTATATCCAGGTCGCATAGAATACAAATAGGTTTTTTGTTTTTCTAGAAAATAGCTTCTTCGTTATTACCTATCCCGGTCCCATCTATGCCCAAAGTATTTAGTGCTTATACATAAGGGGTGTAGATACACCCTTAACGAAGCCGAGAGGCACATGTTCTTCCGGTCATTGTGATAATTGTTTTGTTCTGGACCATATCTCCCCGGACATTCTAGTTACCGGAGATATTGGAGGTCAAAGTTCCAACTTTTGCAAAATAGTTTTTTTTTTTTTTTTTTTTCAGTTTTTGTTATAAATTTACTTTAAATGCCTCCATAACCCCTGTACTATTCAATGCACCCACCAGCACAATATTTTGAGTCCGTTACATTGTGTCCTTCGTAAAACATGATATTTCACCGGCAATAAAGCGACCACAAAACAAAATGGTTGACTGCTTCGTAAAGGATCCGTTTACACCGTGTATAAAAACACAGGACAAGATATAAAGAAAGAAAAAACATTTATTAGCCCGCACAGGACAATACACTTAAAGTAAAAAAAAGCCAGGGGCCGGGAGCCGGGTATATAGTTGGTGCCAGTTAAGATGAGAATAGCGGTCATTGACCCACCATTTTTTATTAATCTTGTAACTATGAAAACCAAAAATAAGCCTGTTTAAGTCTTGAATCGTCATCTATCTCGATCTTCAACATTTTTTGTAATAAAAACGATACATGGTTTATTTATTTTGGTTTGTACGAAGAGATAGGAAAGGGCAATGACCGCTATTCTCATCTTAACTGGCACCAACTATCGTTTCCATTTGATTTACCTGGGCGAGCTCAAATCATCCTTATTAAAATCCTGCCTCTTGGCCATCTGCTTCCTTCTCTTGTCCTCCTGGGCCGCTTTCATCGGGTCGTAGGAGGCTCGCTTCTTCCAGTTGGAGAACTCGATCTCTTTGGTGGCTAGAGCTGATGACGAGCGGTGCTGGCTTGGCTTCTTTGGACCTGGGGAAAAGAATGCGGGAGAGTGAGAAATTGTTTTTGGTTAGTTATATTTTATACAACGTGTTTGAATATGGTGATAAAACTTAAATATCAGAGAAATCAGAAATTCTAATTATCTTTTGTTTTTTGGATAAGTGGAAGGAGGGAATAGGTTTTTGCCCTGCCGTAGGACACGAATGGCTGATAATAATAATAATATTGTTTTTTTGGCTACGGGACTACGACCACGAGAACTGGGCGATTTTCAATTATGGTGGGCACACCACACTTTAAACTAAAATACCTCAAAAAGTTATCGAGATATTCTCAGACCTCTTGAAGATCCTTGTAGCTTGGACGAAAGCAGAAGAAAAAATTTCGCCACCAAAATTGACAAAAAATGCACTTTGTTGATATTTTCCCAACTGCTAGTAATAGAAATCTCGTTGTAGTGTCTTTCATAAAGTAAGCTGTCGTTAATACCAAAAAAGATTTCATTCTATTAAGGGGGAAGTGGGGTCTAATAAGGGTGACCCGCGAAATTATTTTTAAATTTCTTGCAATTAGCATAATTATGATTGTCAGGTTGTATGTCGATTAAAATATGATTCAACAAATATAACTTTATAGAGGAATCATTAAAATCACCAATACAGTTTATTTAATCTCTTTGAATGAGTCATTGAAATACTAAGTCAAGTATTTCATGAAAAAAAGTAACATTAAGCCATAGCAAATTCTTAACGGTCTTTTGTTGATCCTTATGGCTTGAGACTTATGATATTGTATTTCACTGTATTTTCTGTTAGCCTGTTCTAGGGATCTAAAAGGAAAGAGTACAAAAAATTATCCTATTTTCATTTCATAGAAAACGAATGAAGTTAAATGCAATTTCCTTGACATTTTATGGCACTGCAGCTGAGAAAGGGAATACATATAATCCGATCAGCAATTCCTAACGGAAACGGACATGGCACTGTCGCGCTACGAAATTGAATTTAGAATCTGATTTAAAAGAACTTTTAAATTCAAATAGAATATTGTGAAATGGCACTCTCAGGAGGACGCTGCTGTAAAACATTTATGAAATTGTCTGTGGATAACGTATTGAAAAAAAAAATGCAGACGTTTGTCCGAGTCCGACTATGAGCACGCGCTAATAGAATCATGCAGGCAGGCTATATTAGTTGGGAACGAATCAAATCAACGACTTATTCAGTGTGTCATTCAAGTATTTTATCGATAATACGATGTTGTAGGTAATTGTAATCAGAACCAATCGATTCCACCATGCATTCGTTCCGGTAATCTGTGGTCATGTATGTGGTCTATGAATGCCTTATAAACATGTTCCCATAACTTATAACGTTGTATAAATAATTTGGTTCGATTTCATTAAAGTTGCATAATTTCATTAATCTATCAATTTAATGTTTAATTTCTATTGAATTAAAGAAATCTAAGTTATCAATATACATTTCCTATGAGGAATTTAAAATTAAACAAGTAAATTATGTTATTTCAATTACTGAAATAACCAATCTTTCATAACGGAAATCAAAAGAAAGGGAAGCAAATCTCTCCAATTTTAAATCAAATCAAAACTCAGACCAAAACAATCTGTCAAAATCAAACTGTAATTTGGCGCCAAATTGCATTCCAATCCATGATGGCCGCCGTGTCGCAAGAATGACGAATCGGTAAGTACTTACAGCCTAACAGACACGATTCAAGGATAACTCGATTCTCTATTAGTAACGGTATGTGTGTTAAATAGAAATTATGATCAATTGTATTCTCTTACTCGTGAAATTAGTCAATGAAGGTTTTGAAACTCAACCTCCTTTGATTTCGTTTCCTTATCTGTTCCTTAAAGGGCAAAGGTTGTATGGTTATTGTGCTCCATTGTGTAAGCATTAGGTAGGATGTTAGCCAATGTTGAATTTAAATCTCTTGTTTCGTTGTTAGCATATTTCTATCATAAAAAAATAACAGAATCGGCATTTCGCAACCAGTAACTAAAAATCTATACACTCAAATTGCAAATAAATCAATTAATCGACTCAGCTAGTCGATTAATTGATTGTCGGGATTGATTGTTGGGGTTGTCGGTTCATCAAGCCACTATGTACGTGCTAGCCGATATGCGGTCTGGGACAAATTAGATTAAATTTCAAAAATAGGTCCAAATTATATTTGCATATATCTAGATTACAGATGGTACATACACAAGGAAATCGCCATGGTACTAGCCTATTTACTAACATAATGATACCCTGTTGCTTTAATAGACGACCTTTGCTGCAACCTATGAATTACAGCAGCCACGGACGGTTATTTACTTGATGCAATATGAAGACGCTACCGTGGTGACACAAATTTAGAAAGTAACTAGTACTTTTAAATTACATAGGTACAACTTTGTCAAACAATTTCTTGTTCGATGACAACGGAACTGTGACTGAAAAAACTTAATAAACAACAATTACTGTTATTGTAACAAGAATTAATGTCAAAGGTGCCATTCACTACTTCTATTAATAGTTTAGAAGGTGAATGATTTGTTTTGAACTACAAAAGGTGCACTGCTGGTATAATGAACGGTGTTAAAAAAGGAACATCCATGAGAGTGACAGGTCTAGGTTTGGCGATTATAAATTAGTTTTACATCGTGAAGAAACCGGCATGTTACTACGGCCTAGTACCAAAAATTTGAAGACATGTGACATCTACCAATCCGCACTGGACCCGCGTAGTGGATTATAGCCCATTCCCTCTCCTCTCATGAGAGGAGACCGTGTCCCAGCAGTGGGAACATTATAGATTGATGATAATGAAATTAGTTTTACTAATGCTGTGCCTTCCAGTAAGGCGGAATAGCAATTTAGTATTATACTAGACTGGAAGGAACAACCATAAGGGTTTACTTTGTTCAACAAGGTGAAGGAACATGACTTTTTGATGCCTTTCCAAAAAAAAATGGGTATATTAGGTGAACGGAGTAGAAACTTATGGTATACCTAGTATTTTTTTCTTTTAAACACAGCTTAGAAAAAAATTGATCCATCATCAAAAAACGCTACAAATTTCAAGTAAACTTTCATATTAGAATAAAGAAAGAGAAATTGTGGAAAAAAATATATATATATATCGAATTTCAAATCATACGCAATTCGCGTTTACGAAGAATGACCGATTACACAAGTATACGTGACAGAGACTACGCCCAGTAAATCCGTTTTTGTTTTAAAACGACGTCTCTTATTTATGGCCCGCTACTAATACTATGCACAAATACATAGCCCAGTTAAGCAGCCGAAAATCTCCTGCGAGATGACCTTCAGAGAAAAAGGGAAGACATTGGGAAGACAGCAACTTTTTTCAAACGAAATGTTTTGCTGCTGATTCCACTGTCGACACGCAACTTTCAAATCGGTAATCATCTTGCCTAATCATTCAATCATTGTCATCGAATTGTAACTTACTTACAAACAATAGATGTAGCACAAACCTTTATCTAGATGTTTTTGAGGCTGGACTTCCCGCGTTGAAGACCTAGATTTGGTCAGCCTATTTAACGTCGTCTGTCTGGGTTCCGCAGACCTCCTGCTCTGATGATTGGTCGGTTTCACTCTCTCCTCTCTCACGATTGGTTGCTCAGACACCCTCGGACTCATCAAGCGTTCCTTATTGGTCACTCTAACAGAATTCCTTGTTAATCCCGGCCCGAATTTCCTATGCATTTCTGGAGTGTTTGGACATCTTCTTGGCGAATTGGCAGGTGCTATCGATTTTAAATCCGGAGAATCAATTCTTCCTCTGTTTATAATCTGTCTCTTATACCTAGACTCTTGCGATTTATCGTAAGACCCATTATCGGATTCATCCGAATAATCTTTATACTCTTCCGAATGTCCACTCGATCTTCTCGGTGTAATTCTAGCATCGATATAATTATTGTTCTTGTTAACAGTGTTGAAGGAACTCGATCTTTTAATCGATGACCCGAAACCGATGTTATTTGATCTGTACTTGAGACCGTCGCTTAGGACTCTCTGGTGGCTTTTCTTGTCTCCTTGACAACGTGTTGGTTCGATACGAGGGTATTTTGATTCTAGGGCGTTGTTTTTCAAGACGGTCTTGAGACATACTGTCGGGTTCGCGTTGCATACGTCATTTGCTTGGCTTTCATACGCTCTGTTTCGCGTGTGCGTCTTTCGATGAGGAGATAGTATAGCCTCTACATCGTATGGAGGTCTATTCGACAGTGTTTTGTCATCAGAACTGTTACTCAACAACCCTCGATCAGAAGACGGGCTGTTCATATTCATATCATGTCTTCTATCCGTGTCTAAGGACCTTGACGCGGAATTCAAAAGTACTTTCGTGGTTCCTGGAACTTTAGTGGAACCAGTGATGACGTAATGGCCAGGACTTCTTAAAGGACTGCTGTCATTCGAGTGGTCTTTCCTCCTGAGTCTGTAGTTTAGTGAATTGGAGCGGCTTAACTGTGAGATTGGGAGTCGGGAGATCGCAGTCTTCTCGCTGATGAGACTAGAGGTAAGTGCAGAAGGAATGCTACTGAAGTTGTTCGTTCTTGAAGCCTGGAGCTTCGCTTGGAGGTTGGTAATCGCGTTTTGCGTTTTTTGGAGGTACGATTCCGTGTCTTGAGCGGGGATGAGGTCCTGTAACAAGAGAAAGATTGCGTTAAAATATTGTCTATGCGTTACATAAAATCTGGCAAATACCTTTCACGTATTTAAATATTTGATTCGAGCGTAATGGTATTCAATATTTGCTAAACCAATATTAATTATTTATTAGCAGGATTATTCTCGTAAAGTTTATTTCCGTATAGGTTACGAGATTTCTTAAAAGCTGAAGAAAAAACTATCTAAGTTCTTTTGTTTTTCTTTCTAGATTTCAAACTCTAGGGATTTCAAATAAAATATCGAACGTGTCATAATGCTGACATACGAGAGCCATTGTCAAGGAAGAAAAGCCGAATACCTAACAAAACTTTCGCTTGGAAAGCCATTAGTACAATTAATGTGTCATACTAGTGACCCTGAAAACCCACGCCACGCCAGAAATTCCGAACATGTACAACGCCCTGGCAGAACCTGTGTTTCCAGTAGTTTCGACATAACTTTAAAGTTATTAGACCCCCAAGGAGTTACAATTTCACCGACTGGTTGACAGACAACATACTCGTAGGTGAAATTATCTGTGGGAATCGATTTAAAAAACAATATGGTGGCGTGTGTTCCTATTAGCGCGCCAAACGAACCATACAGCTCTTTATAAGCATCTGGGTGTAAACTGATCCTTCACGAAACCATCAACCAAGCATTCTGTTCTTGCATCACACAGTCACACTAAGTAACTCTACGCAAAAATTTGGGAAACCAATTTTCTTTTTGCGTGAAAAATCATGTTCTACGGTAGGCTATTCACGCATTTAAAACATTGTACTGATGGATGCATTGAATAGTACGGGGGTCGTGGAGGTGTTTAATAGTACATTGTAATACAAGGGGCTAAAATGACCCATTATACAAGGGGTAGTATTACTACTGAGCTTTAGCGACGTAGTAAATAGGAACCGAGCTATAATGGGACTTTAGCGCCGTGTGTTACTCTGTACTTTTCACTTTGAGTGTGAGAAAAATAGTCAATTTAGTACAAAAATATTTATTGAATATTACTTAATAAAATTAAAATCACGTAAGATTTTTTTACTTTAAGTTAAATGTGCGCATAACGCACCAGCAGGTCGCGGCAGCCGGGGGAGAGCACGTCGAGGTACTCGTGGCTCAACAAGTCACGAGTACGAGATTTACTTTACGCCCTAGGGCCTAAAAGGGCCACTTTAGGCCCGCATAGTAGGGCTATATTGGCGTACTTTAAGAGCATGAGAAGTGAAAAATAAAGTTATAATATTTAAAAAAAACGTGTGAAAATGTTGGAATTTTGACCTTCAATATCACCGTAACTAACTAGAAGATTCACAGGAATAGTCCAGAAAAAAAATGCTATGATGAGCTTCGTTAAGCATCCTTTTTGAAATCTTCTCCTCGAACCTTTGTGAATCAAATATGCGTCTAAGAAACTATCCAAGGACCGACCTATCTCCAAGTTACCTTAAGAAGTGCCCAACATGACTATGTATCTCCCTTTTAATAATAATAAAGTAATGATAATGACATTAAGCGTTAGGTACAAACAATGACATGAGAATTTGATCATGAACTTAAAAATAATAATAAAAGAAGCGTAACTAACAAAGACACAAAGTGACGTTTATCCGCATGTTTTACTAAGAAACGGTTGTCAAGATGATCACAACAATCAGGTTTAAACTGCAGTAAGATATGGCTAAACAATAGGTACATTTGAGTTATTATCGCTTTTAACACCCATTGTTTGAGTGAAACGTTAAGATATTGCTGGCATAGAGTTTTGGAAAATTATTGCAGATGCGACGTTTTATTTCTTTGCCTCTCAGAGGACGCTATGCTGTCGGCATCAACTGAAACTGTTTTATTTCAGTTTTATGAGTCAGTTGTTGTAATGTGTTATATTTTGATGCATTTACAAATGCTATTGCAGTTGGATTATAATACACCTACAAAAAACTTAAAAAAACCTGTTTACTTTTTAATTTATGTTATATTTGTTGTCTGTTTATATTTATGGCAAAAACACACGATAAGATAGGACCTGAAATTGTCATAAAATCTTTAGTTATATCTGTATTAATCACTTTTGGGCGTATTAATATTAACTGCAATTGTACTAAACAGGTCAAGTTTTTATTTATCTGCAAAACAAACAGAAAGACTGAGGAAACCAAGATTAGATTGTTACAAAATGGTGTCACCTGCCCACCTGGCCTGACTATAGAGATTTTTTTCCCTACAAAACGGACCTTATCTATCGCGTTGTTTAGCCCTAACAAATCCATTATACATTTCTTTGTCTCTCAAAAACAGTCATGGTAATTGCTATTAAATATTGATAGTTCATTGCTATTCATTGGGTTATTTACACTATCAAGTAGACGATATTTTCAAACAGTAAAGGAAATTCGTAAGTTATCTTCATAATTATCTTCGTTGAGCTCCTTGAGTTACAAGTCGACCTACACGATAACTGACAAATGCTTGCACTGACTAGACAGGTCCACTCAAATCTGTGTGGTTCTTTCTTCAAAAGACCATCTCAGACACTAATCTGCATAGTCCTCATGTGAATTGAGCAAAATTATGTCTGGACTTCAAAAGAGACTATGACCTCTGAGTTTGTTTCGGCTGTTTCTTCTCAGAGTAGTCAGGTACGAAACACCGGCCCCATCTAGTTTTAAAAAAAATGACGTGTAAAAGTGTTTGTAAAAACCTACTTGCAAAATAAACATCATTTATCATTTATCATCACAAAATCCTTTCATTATTTTTTGCTAGAAAAGTGTGCCACTGCGGTGCGGGTTAAGCCTTCTAAAGTCATTGAGAAAAAACCCCAAACTCTGTCCTGCGACAAATATACTACACTGCAAATTCTGCATTGCGATTGTGACGTAACACGTGGCAGCAAATAAAAGAGGATCTGACGCGATTCACACGACCTACTTATTAATGTGTTATTTTCGTGAGGTAGGTCAAATTGGGACCAAGTTCTGAACGAATGGCTTGCAGAGGAGACGCGGGAAACCGTCTCAATAAAGAATGCAGGTTACGAAATCTGTGTGATAGCTGTCAAATCTAACGGTAAAAGAAAATATTTCATAATATTACATTTCGAAAGATTTTTAAGACATTTTGCAATACATTGCTTTGTATGTTCGAAAAAATCGTCTACTCGACGACGTGATAAACGCAATGAATGTTGTTGAACTGTCAAAAAGAATAGCTTTGAAAATAAATAGCTGTTGACGATGACGCGATGCTAAAAACTGTTTAGTAAAAATGCTGCTGTCGAAATCTGTGTGGAATTTAAATCAAATCAAATCAATTTATTTGCGAAAACGTACAGTGAACGAAACTATTTATCGTAAGGGAAATTCTATAAAAGCGTCAAAACGTAGTGACTAATTAATTGTGTTCGGTATTTTTATCTATGCAACAAGAATATTTTGTGTAACTACTATTATACTTTATTCAATTTTAATTTAATATGACTTTTTCTAAAATAAAAGCGACCTTCAAAAGTTATTTTTTAAACGTCGCCTTCGCTTCTGTCAAACATATAATAATCTCTCCATGATCAAGAAAGAAGCGCGTGTAAAAAAGTAATTCAATGTAACTTTATATAACTTACTAAATTACATTATGTACCTATCATAAATTCATAACTACATAATAAAGGGTGTAAAACACCTCTTAACGAAGCCGAAACATACTTGTTCTCCCCGTCATTGCGATCATTTTTTTGTTCTACACGATACCTGGGAACCTTCTAGTTACGGAGATATTGGGGGTCAAAGTTCCAACTTTTTGACAAGTTTTTTTTTAGATACAAGTTTTGAATGTAAGATTTTTACTTTAAACACCTCCACGACCCCCGTAATATTCAATCCATCCATCAGCACAATGTTTTGAGTGCGTTACATTGATTTCTACCATAAAACATGATTTTCACCCCAAAAAAAAAAGTAGTTTCCCAGCAATAATTTTTGCTTAAAGTTACTTAGTTTGATGTACAGAATGCTTGGTTGACGGCTTCGTGATGAGGTCTTTTACACCCTGTATATATAACAATATGAACGCATGGAAGCTGCAATAGCACAACGATTATGCGTGATGGTAAACGAAAGATCGTGAGATCAATCCCCACTCGTTGTAATGACTTGAACCTAATCCTAGCAGGTTATTGGCGTGTAGCTTTAGTTTCATTATCTTCCTAGCCTTATCGCATGTTACTCGTGGTCGGCGCAACACGTTTTTTTCTTCGATTCTCCTCTGTCTACCATCACGCAATCATTTAAACCTTTTTCTTTTATATCATTCATCACACAATCTATCCATCGTTTCGTTGGTCTTTCTCTCTCTCTCACTCCATCTATCAAAATTTATTTACATGAAACTTTCAGTCACATGCGTAACTTTAAAAATATTAGGTCGCTTTCGGTCAAGAACGTCAATCTCAGTCTCAGCAGTACCATTGAAGCATGCACAAGTGTTTACGTAAATTCGGGTGAATTATCTCTTCCTTCAGGCCCCGTCGATCAGCAGCAAGAACACTAGTATGTGCAACTCACATATCGAATACACAGGGTGTAAAAGACTTTACGCAAAAATTATTGCTGAAAGAACTTTTGTGGTAGAACTCAATGTAACGCACTCAAAACATTGTGCTGATGGATGGATTGAATAGTACGGGGGTCGTGGAGGTGTTTAAAGTAAAAATCTTACATTAAAAACTTGTATTAAAAAAAACATATCAAAAAGTTGGAACTTTGACCCCCAATAACTCCGTAAGTAGAAGGTTCCCAGGTATAATGTAGACCGACAGGTAGTGATGTAGATTGTACACCGTTATGAGATGCATAACATCTCATAACGGTGGAGGAACAAGAATTATGCTACTACCTGTATCTATTATAACAATGACTATGTCAGTTTGTCTATTATGTAACCGCGCATGCTGGGTCATAAGATCACGGTCTTGCATAAAACGGTTGCAGGTTGCTTGTTCATTGATTCGTTGCATTATGGTCTTATGTCATACTTATTATGACGCGGTTTGTTATTCTTTTTTTAAACAACAATGCAAAACTTTGACGTTTATGATTAGAACGTGTTTTTTTTAACTAATGTTTTCCTATTGCTGCCCTGTCTTAAGGTGAATGATCCAGGGTAGCCCGCGAAATTCAAATTTTCTTACGTTTTTTGCAATTTGCATGCCAGTGCTAGGTTGTATGTTGATTAAAATATTAGTCACGGCCGTGAGACGTATGTAGTTACAGAATTATAATCATCAAAATAATCAATACAATCCTCCTCTCCTCTAGGGTAAGCTTCGTCTCAAAGAGAGGAAACCTGTGATCCAATCTTGAAAGCCTCATAATACTTTATGCTACGCTATCATTCATAACAGGTCTCGTCTTTTACTAAATGAGACTTGACCTAACAAACGTTAAAATTAATCAAGTAGTCTAATAATCCCCATATTAAAGGTTACTATAATGTCGTTTTGACCGAATGGTGGCCAAGGCTCGGGTTAAGAAACCATGGCAGTCCTAAAGCGCGTTGGGTTGACGTCGACAAAATCGCGGGAAACAGATTTAGGGGACGCACAAAACAGAGAAGATTGGCAGAATAAAGGGGAGGTCTAAACCCAATAGTGGGTGATTCCGGACTGAAATGATGATGATAATTTAGTCAGATACCATAAGACATAAAACAATCCACAAACGAAGAAGAATCAAACACTCTCCGAAAGAATAAGAGTCCCAGCTTGGCACAGTCAAAACTAATTTAATCACAATTTTTACACGGACACAACGTCTTAGTTATCGCAGCTTATTAGGAAGAGAGAATGAACGATTCAGAGACCAAAAAAGCTCTTCAATACAGACTAATAATATTAAAATATCATAGACAACTTCTGTTGCTAGCAACAGAGAGGTTATCTCGTATCCCGAAACCCGATCATAGACAAAACGATTTAATCATCTACTAAATGCTCTCGGAAATCAAAGAGAATTTAACGACCATTCGCTTGTGGCTTCCACCAACAATACGGAAGAAATAAATCTATTTACCTACCCATCCGACGAGCCATTCAATCTATTTTTTGCACCCATCAGGCAAAGATATGGCCATAATCCGCATCGCGAATAAAATGAAAACATATTTAAAAGTGAAAGTACGTTACGTGTTGGTATGTTGGAATGCAACGCGCCTAAACGGACCTCATTCGTTCTGATCTATGTGATGTGTTGTGAGAAGAAAACTATATTTATCATAGACAAACTTTGTTAGATAAGCATTATGATGAGGCGAGAAATAATAGCGATTTATGATGTCGCATGGGACCGGTCAATGTGGCGACACTTGGGGGAGGCCTATGTCCAGCAGTGGACGTCTCTCGGCTTAAATGGTGATGAGGTATAAATAGTTGTTTCAAATGCTTATGTACTTATTAAAGTTTTACGCTCTATGGTAAAAGACAAACTTAGTTGCGCTCTTCTGTTTTTTCTATTTATAAAATTGATACAACAGTGTAAGTCTTGTATAATAAATAAACAAATGCTTATAAGTTTATTCTTACTTAAATAAAGTATAACAATATAATTTTCTACTTTAAACGATATTTTGTAAAGAAATAATTGATCCAAGAATCAGTATCTATCATTTTCTATATGTAACCAATTCATTAGGTCTACTTTTCAATCTCATTGATTAAGGGCTATATATCCCTCAAATGGCTTCGCATGATCCCCCGTTACTCCTAAAATACTGCAGCATTAATTTTGAAATAAATATACGGTAAAGTTGAGGATTAATGCTAAGTCCTATATGTGACGAAAACACGATTTCATAAACTTTTCTCGATAGAAATAAAATCCAAAATTACCTCCAAATCGAACAATAAACCGCTGGTATTCAAAAATTACTTGAAATTAGATCATGAAACTTTGCACACTAACTGAACTAACTATAAAGCAAGTCTTATGTTTTTTTTTTAGTCCAATCAATAGATTTTTTTGTAAATCGCTAAAACCACTCATTTCGCACTATTCGGCCGCAGTGACTGACGTAACAACCGCTTTGTAGTGCAAGCTGATTAGAACTTTATTCAAACAGTATTTCAAACGAAGTTTGAACCACCACAAATGGAGTTGCTAATTTTAGGGTTAGAAGGGCCTTAAGGCATAACGATTACAATTATAACTGGTAGCGAACTAACTAACGTAATTTCGAAAATATCGTCGTTTTAATCGAGTAAGATGCGCCGAAATCGCGCACCACCACCTAATAAAGCCCAAAAGAGGTGCGATGACGCGCAATATGGCCGCAAGACGCAACAGTTTAAGGGAAAAGGATGAAAAGTGACAGACAGTCGATGAACTCGATACTTACTGTCTTAAATAACTGTTTCATGAAAGTCATTCATGATCATCTGCCTAGCCTTTTCCCAACTATGTTGGGGTCGGCTTCCAGTCTAACCGGATGCAGCTGAATACCAGTATTTTACATGGAGCGACTGCCTATCTGACCTCCACAACCCAGTTAGTACCGGGTAATACGATACCCCTTGGTAAGACTGGTTGTCAGACTTTTTGGGCCTCTGACTACCTAACGACTGTCAAAGATCTACAAATGACAGCCGGGACCAACGGCTTAACGTGCTTTCCGAGGCACGGAGGAAACTTGGTATGTAATGGGCGGTCACCCATCCACAGACCAACCTAGGCAAGCACGGCTTAACCTTACGATCGACCCGAGCGGCTGTTATTATATAGCCGCGAGCTCCTGAAAAAGTCAGTTTAAGCCCATCAGGCTTAAACTAACTTCGAGGGCTGTATTGATGATTTCAATGATTATAATTCTGAAACTACATACATGTTACGGACGCGAATCATATTCTCATTAACATTGAACCTGACACTGACCTGCAAATTGCAACGGGGGAAATTTGAATTTCGCGCGCTACCCTGGCGGTTCGGTTAATATCTTACTTTACCACTGTTACTAATACTTAATACTAACAAAAATATGTACTTAGTCGGAAACTTAATCCATCGTATTAGTGTATTGTTTATGTATGAGTGTCTAGAGACTCACCGACCCCACAGTCAAACCATTAAAACGGTTTTGTGGGGCTTAGTTTATAACTTTACTTACCATATTGATTAATAAATAAATAAATAATAATAATAATCTGCAACTGCAATATTACATAATACGCTTTGGTTAAAATCTCTTCGTATCCAGTTATATTTTGAGACTCAACGCCAACGTAACTAATTCCAGACTGAAAATGGCGCGTCTTCAGTTTCAATCTTACAATAGCCAGACCACAGGAGATTTCTAATTTCATACTTCCGATACTCATAAAAACTATATTTTGACCTAATTTTATCATCCTTGCAAATAATTTTACATATTATGCTCACTGGTCATTGTATTCACTTTATGAATTTCATACAGGATCAAAATATCAGTAATTACTGAGATTTTAAGAATGAAATTGGACTCTAAGGCTGACACCGAAACTTCTATGAAATAAATACAGCAATGTGGAAATGTTTCTGCTAGATGCCATTGAAGTAGATCCAATGGCACGCGTAGTTTAAAACAATTTAAAATTCTATGATTGTGGTAAGTTTTTATTGGAAAAGAGTTACGCCCTACCATACCATAACACAAAATATGATTTCCGTTTTAAAAATTTACAAAACTACTGCGTGATGATAACAAACTGGAACATGCGGGAATTATTTAAAAACAAACAAACGTCAATGTGATTGACAGATAAAAAAAGACTAGCAGAGAACTTACTAAAAAGCACGTACGAAACGATAACGATCATTCACTGCATTACTAAGTAATTTATTGCTAACTAATATAAATATGAACGTGTTTAAATGTAATTTGTGATGATGTTCCCTTTTTTCACTTTCTTAACATATAACATTTTTAAATATTTCTTAAAAAAAAACATAGGAGAAAAAAAACATTTAAAAATATAAAAAATAGTATCCCACCAGCATCCGGAACTGGGTCCGAACTACCGGTGGTCAGGGCTCTTGAGAGAGGAACCTCCTAACAATACGCCGTGTCCAGAAATACTGCGCACTGAATAAAGCGCTTGATCAAGCTGCCCAGCGAGTGCCTTTTCAGATGTTGGTCGAGGCTCTTGGCTATTAAGCCATTGGCCGACACAACTACCGGCACAATGACTGCTGTACTCACGTCCCACATGTCGACAACCCTACAAGCCAGATCTAATTACTTAAATTGTTTAACTTCCTCTGCTTTTTTTGATTATATTGTTTTTTTAGTTCTTTTCTTTTTTTTGGTTCTAAGTAAGTTTCGGTCGCGGAAGTTGTAATTACTTTACTAATTGTCGCACATAATTTAGTTACCGTCCCGTTTATGCAGGTTTACAGTTTTACACCTAATGACGTTACGTATTTTGATGACGATGAATCTGGTCGAAAAAAGACAGACGCATAGGAAAATGTGTTAACAAAAAGGATTAACTTACTTAGTGACGAAAAGTACTTTTATTCATATGAAAATCAATTATGTCTATAAAATCAGGATATTTCAATGATATAATGTTATCGTTAGACTATCATGCTAAATTCCCAAAGTTAGACCTCAATAAAGCAGTACTGTAGGATTTCTGGCGCGTTAAAGTATGTAAGAACTGCGTGCCATCCTGAAGTAAGGCTTTTCAAATATGCGGGTATCTATAAATAAATTACGTTGGGCGCCAGGAACCTTGTATTGGCGCCCTACGTGGGGCTAATGTAAGGTTGTTGGCGCCCAACGCGAGTCAAATGTAGGGTCTTGACGCACAACATAAATATGCTAAAAACATGCCTAGGCATTCACGCTAGCAAGTTGGTCTAAGTTTTTTTATTGTAAACAAAATTTTATACTATCTTCATTTAAAAAAACCGACAGAATTGCATACCTTTTTATTCACATAATTCGGCGAAACGTACGAGACATCTGATTTGTTTAGGTTCCATAAAAAAATGTTCAGAAAATAGCAATAACCAAGAGATTTTTAGAAATATTATTTACACATTCTTATGCTAGGGAATCCATAAGCTTTTGCTAGTGCGACCGATTTACACTTAATTCACTTCAAATACCACCTATCTAGTTTTAAAACCGTGAACCCAAAACAGCGTGATTAATACATTTTAATTAATTATAAACCGCTGCTCTCTTTGTTTACCCGTTCTGGTTTGTTTTCTGTCTGTTTTGTGTTAAGACGATTGAGTCATAGTTAAGAATGCTAGAAAATAAATAAACCTTTTTGTATGCAGACTTTACGGTATACCTACTGAACTCTGAGCATAGTTACTACGGATTTTATAGGTAGGTTTAGTAAACAGGTTAGATTTTGTTTATGTTAGGAAAAATGTTTTATTTAGCTACATTTAGAGACTGAAAAGTGAACCCAGTCGCTAATTTCGAAGAAAACTTTAGAGCGAACTAAAAACCATTCTAAAAGAAAATTAAGACAGAAATCTTTGTCGTGTGGTTAGTGCCTCAACAGTTGTCAGAGTTTTTATGCCGCCCATGGGCATCTGACTTAGCTTTACATGCCGTCCAGAAATATCTCTCAGGCATGCTGGTTTTCTCCCGATGTTTTCCTTCACCGAAAGTGATAATAAAATTATACAAATCCGAAAAATCAGAGGTGCGTGTCTTGGGATGTTAACAGTTATAAACTTTCAAATACGCAAAGGAATAATTACCAAAGTTATACTAGTTTCCGAAATTATATTAGCCATAATTATGCGAAAACCTGCTACTTCACTAATTCTGCTAATAACTGCGGAATTAACTGCAATGATTCATTTACCAAGTCCGAACGTTTGTAAAACAAAAATAGCCCAAACAATATTGCTAGTGCTATAAATCCTCCAACCTGTCACATATATGGCAACATTATGACTGTATTATCTGTGTCAATATGACACGTACCGTTTAGGCGACGTTTCGGTCAGAGACACCAAGGTTAAGTGAAAGTTAGACCGAACGGTCGTTGTCACAGTAATCTAGATCTAACTGAAATGACTGACAACACAGCTGAAATTCTAGACGGGTCAAACAAAGGTTAAGAAATAATTTAATCAGAATTGGAAACTAGTTTCCAAGTTTTAGTTGAGATGACTAGTATGAGGGCGAATTTCTTAAAGTGGTTTCTTTGATATAATCCAGGCAGGGAGGGTTAATAATTATTGAGAAATTGAATTTCACAGTCTGATAAATATTGTTTACAAAATCAACTCTCAATCTGTAACTTTTGGCATAAAGGGAGGTTTGTTCAATGTGTTAAAAAATACCATATCCCGGATTTTTGGAAATACTTACGGGTTAAGTCGGTAAATTAATAAATAGGTCATCCCTCTTTTCTAAAATTTTTTGTTTTGATTCTCAAGGTCGGGAAGTTTTATTGAGTTTTTCCAAACAGGATTTCTCAGTAGGTAGCTGGCACAAACTCTGGATTTGTGCCTGGTTTATGGAAATAGACTCGCCCCCTATAACTTTGGGTTTAAACATAACTGGCGAAATGTGGGTGCGGAGATTACAGGCATGATGTTATGTTATCGGACTAGTGTCCGCAATCCACAACTAAACGTACAACAAAGCGCGTATTTTGCTCTTTTAAAAAGTAATAATTTCCTATGCACTTTCACAGCGTAGTAAATCAAGAGTACAGAAAGTAATTTCAGATCCTGGTCTTGGTCGTTGAGAAATAATTGGTTTAATCCTTAATAGAGTAGCAACTGTAGACTAAGGTGGCTTCTTTAATAGTCTTGCTGAAGCAATCCCGGCTTCATTATGTTGAGGTTAAGTTTCAATTAAATCGTCTTTGCCTTGACTTGGCTTTTGCATCTTAGAGGGAAACTTGCGTAATTAAAACCGGCATGGTATTATTATTTTGACCGATTTTTTTTATTGAAGCTAGCTTGTGCCCAAGGCTTCCTTCGAATAAAAAGAAAAAAAAAGTAAACTATCTGCGTACCAATTAATTCAAATCCTTTCAGCCATTTTTATTACATTTATTTCATTTTATGTAGTATATCAACTATCCGGTGTCCACGACACAAGCCTCGTTGCTTAGTGTGGCAGTAGATGGCGCTGTGTGTAATGTCCAGCGATATTTATTATTACAAAAACGCTACCCACGGGCCGGGGCCAAGTTTGTAGGGGGAAGTTTAATTGTACAAGAAGTTAAGAATTTCCGGGTGATGCTACACGTGTTTAGAATTGTGGCTCCAAAAAGCCACAATTCTAAACACACCCCCACATACTTATGTGGGGCGAAATGTAAGTGTTTATTTAAGCTTTGCCTAAGAGATTTATTATTTTCATACACATATTAATTGGTAGGATCTAGGATATTAAACGTACTGTCGACAATGTCTTCCGTATTTTAAGATAAAAATCGCAATTATAGACAAACCACATTATGACAGAGAACAATTTAATTAACAAACCCATAAAGTTGTGTGACTAAAACAGAAAGATTTACTGCTATTTTATCAACTACTATTTCTCGAGTCAATATTTATTTAAATACACGATTGACTATAAAACAAGCACATCATTACCATAAACTGGCAACTTTATGACTATTCCAGTATTTATTTTTATCGTCTCTAACACACTACGTATTCACAGATAATAAATATCGATTTATTGGGGACGAATTTAATCGATTAATCAATCGATGATTCTAGAAAATCACTGCTATCTTCATCTCGTAATTTACGGTTTACAAATAAAGCAATGACCACGATATGATGTCATGTGCTACATTGATCATGACTCACAATCTGAATCACACCTCTTGACCAAAAATGGCGAGTCAAGTCAAGATTCTTTTGTGCTTATTTGAACTTGGCCTTCGAGGTTATGTCATCTGCTTTTGAGAGTTTAATTTTAAATAATCATACCTCCTTGGCGATTTGATTGCTCACCATAAAAAAGATAGACCATGATTCATTATACTTTTTTTTTATAAAATGGCGGTTATGTTTTGACGTTTAATTACGCGGGAAAACTACCTGTGCGTTGCAAGCAGAAAATGGAAAAGTTTTGCGAAAATTGTGTAAAGTTTAATTGAAACAGTAGTTGTAGTAACATTAAAATGTAAAATATATTGTTTTAAAAGGGACAAAGGGCCGGTAGTGACAATGACGGGAAGTGACGTCAGCAGCAGGTGCAGGTAACATTAGATCGTCCCTGCACAGCGATTTGGTCTAAGTTAGAAGCGTTTAAGTAAAGGAATCATTGTAAATATAAAGCCGAAAACCTGAAATAATTAGCAAAAGCATTTCACAAAACTAATCAAATGTCTATTCGGGAATAGCACCTGTAATGTCATAGCAATAGAATTTGGTTTCTTTTACCCAATCTGAGACACGTAAAATAAATAATAGCACAAACTGCATATTTAAAGAGATCCAAAAATACAGAAGTTCGTTGGTTAAATTCCAAATGGACCAAAAGCGAGTCCATAACACTGGAGCTTGGAAATAAGCTCTGTGTATCCAGGCAGAAAAAAAGTAAACATTGACACATTACAAATGAATTCACGGATACAAAAACCTCTAACAATAAAACCTAACCTCAACAATGAGTGAATAACAGACCGCATAATTAATGTATTCATTTAATTCAACAACAAAAGCGTGGTTAAATGTTTTATAAAACTAAGTTTACTACTCAAACAAAGGAGTTTGGTAGTGTTTATAATTTATGAGCACGTGATAGACATCTGTTTCTGACGCCTAAATAGGAGCGTCCGTCTGGCCTAAATTTTATATAAAAACGTGTTAACCATATTCGTCTGTAACCTAATTGCAATTATATTTAAACAGCAAAAGGAACTTTGTCTTTTACCTTTCCAGGCCTAAACGGCTGAATGGATTTCGATGTAGGCACACAGGTAGACTATGACATAGGTTTATAGAAGATCGGATGCTGTTTATCCAAGTAGTATACAAAGGTTGACTGGTAGAGAATGCCTTGTGGCATTAAGTCCGCTCATGTACCACATGAAGTTTAAATAAATAAATAAATATACTGGTAGTCTGGTATTTTATTAAAGATTGCAGGAGCCATACAAATCACTTTTTTTTTAATAAGCTATTTTTATATACGCCCGTACATAATAGATTCTTACGTTCCCGTGATGAAGAAAAAGGAGAAAATAATAACATGACGGCTAACAGGGAAGAATGGAAGAAAAAGTGTTGTAATTTGGGATTTGTGTTATATTTATATATGTTCCCGTGACATGTTTTCCAAAAGAGCGAAAACACAAAAGCCACCATAACCGATTGTGGGTCAAAAACGTCAATCGACTAGTAGTCCAAACTAATCATTTAGTCGATTCCTAAATAGTCTTTTTTATTGACTTTTAATTTTTATGTGTGGTACAACTCCCGCGCAAAATAAATAATTATGTCATCTTCATAAATAGTAATGTTGCGTAACTATGTTTATATTAGCTGTTTTTTTAGCGCTAAGTCTATAGCTACCTAATTGGGATTTTGTGATTATGAGCTTTTGTTACTTAATTGTCTTTAATTGGCGTAGGTAGGCAAGTCTTCCAAGGGATATCGTATTGGTACAGTACTAACTGGGTTGTGGAGGTCAGATAGGCAGTCGCTCCATGTAAAATACTGATATTCAGATGCATCCGGTACGACTGGAAGCCGACCCCAACATAGTTGGGAAAAGACTAGGCAGATGATGAAGGCGGAGGTATAATAGGGAAAATTTTACAATCTTCACTACTCGTTTCGATTTATCAACGTATTAAAATGGGTGCCAAACTAAGGTCGTGAGTCATGTTAACAACGATTTTGTCATTTCCTCAGCACAAATAACAGAGAGGAGGCCTGGGCCGTCAGTCTCGACAGAGATAACGCCAAATCCGACAACCGAATTCTTTCGTGAGTAATTAGCAATCGAAAGTTAGCGATTTTGTCGTTATCTCTGTCGAGACTGCCGGCCCTGAGTCTATGGTATTTCTTTAAGGCGAACTCAGACTTAGCTCAGTCGCGCTAAATCCGAAAATATACCTTATCGGTATTTAGGTAATGTGCATATTCCTACAAACGACTGTGATCAAGAGTATCATATGAGAAAGAACATTAAACTTATGCAAAGAAAGTTCATATTCGCTCTAGAGATAAAGATTTTACAACGTGCAAATTGAGCACTGCTGCAAGTTAACTGTTTCCTATTGCATGCGTTCTATTGACAACGTGTTAAACGAATATTATGAGGAAACACTAAACATTTCCTTTGTCCGTAGACCGACCAATTTCAATTTATTTTCTCTTGCCCGTAGCTTAATTTATTTTAGTCAGCGCGACGTGTCCTTCACACTCTACAAGAGACATGAATCACCTCATCTTGAATGCAGTTTAAGTTGTTAATCTCTTGCTCAATCACTAGGACAACATCATCTATCATTCAATCAACCTCCGACTTCTCCAAGGCCTGGTCATCAAAGCTGTGAGGGAGACTTGCAAGATTCAACCTTGCCTAAGAGAAATGAGAGATGCTATTTGGATTTTGACCAAAGTCAAACCATTTATTTCAAATAGACCATTAAAAGTTACTTTTGAACGTCGAATATTACACGGAAATAGAATATAATGGTGTCGATTCTGTTGTGCACAAACTAAACTTAAGTTAGGCTATTGCTATCTTTTACTAAAAGGCAGTGCGTGAAAAGGACGGCTATAGCTATGAACTAAGTTAGAGATGTCAAACTAGTTTATGCCTTGCGCTTCACCGTGTTTTTAGTCGACATGTTTTTACGTGCATCCTTTATTTGTATGCAAATATTAGTTCAATTAAATTTGACAGCTCCAAATTACGTCCGTCTCTTTCTCGTTTTATTATAGAGAAAAAGATAGCAATAGCCTAAGTTTAGTTTGTGCACAACAGAATCGACACCATTATACAGTTTAGTTTTTAACCAACAATGTGATCGGTCGATTTCACACATCGCAATCGGGTCTAATCTCCTTTATCTTGTACCATACCCTACACGCTTGCATCGTGAAATATTCTTGACGTGACCGCCTAAGCGTGATACCTGCATCGTTATTGTTATTGTCAAATCGTGTCAGCTTACTTCTTGTTTAAGACATAGCCGCACTTCCGTCACAATTGCAGGTTTGTTTGACTCATGGTTCAGCTAGTTTTGGGGTCTCGGCTTTGATATCCTTATTAAGAATTTAGTTCAGGTCGAGTTGGATTAATCGAAAGTGACTTGAGCTATTCGCCTGTGGGCCTAGTTAGACGAAGGTGACGCTTTGAGAGTTTCGGCCCTCAGAAAATACAACGGTAAGAGTAGCTTAATTGATAGGACCATAGACGATGCTTTTTGATTCAAACACAGAATATCTAACAACAGAATATCAAGTTCTAGTTAATAATAGACTAATATTTTAGCTTCTACATAAATAATGACACTTTCAATAAAATTGTAGAACCTCTACGTTTTTGTGATGCATAAAATCAGCCCTGGAGCCATGGAGTGGGCCATGCAGGGCCAGCGCGGCTTCGAAATGAGCCATTCTAATCTGGAAAATGGTAATATTTGAGATAGCCAGTTAATACATAACATTCATTCCCAATACACAATATTAATATTAAAAATATTTGTTCTATAAAAATGTGTAGGTACTTACTATACACAAGATGAAGCTCGCCCAAAGTTCATTCGATCATTTCTAAAATATCTTCATAAAAAGTAACAACTTTCAACTGACCAAGGCAAGGTACGCGAACAGCCTTGGATAAGTCATTAGCCAAAAATTAAATTAGCTCAATTATTTCACCATCCCTCCCACACCCGCCCGAGGCCATGTAGCCGAACCCTGATATTGCATGTAAATGGCAACACATGTTCTATATTCGACGTTCTTTTAAACGTTCGTGAACGTTCGAATTTTGCGAATTTAAAAAAAAAAGGGTTGAGTTATTTTTGGTTATTTTGTGCTTTTGTGTTTTTATTTGATTTGGATTTATATGTCGCTTTTATTATTCCAGTCAGTTCTCATCGTAAATTTTCATTTTTTTTTATGCAATTATAATTGTTACTTAGTTACATCATTACAAACAAACATTACGTAAATATAATCTCTGATGAAACTTTTGTAGTCCAACCTTTTCCCAACAATGTTGGGGTTGGCTTCCAGTCTAACCGGATGCAGCTGAAAACCACTATTTTACATGAGCGACTGCCTATCTGACCTCCACAACTTAGCTACTGGGTAATACGTTACCCCTTCGACAGTCTGGTTGCAAGGCTTTCGGACTTGAAATTCTGCTACAGTATCTTCCAAGTTTCATATATTGTGCTGGCCAGTAACCTACAATAGGCGAGACGACAAAAAAAAACTAATTAGTCCGTCAGTTAGATTATCAAAAAATATTTGACCCGTGTTTTTTCTTTTGATACGTAAACCAAAATTGACGAAGATATGACGCTTTTAAAATTCTCAATACGTCACGCCTAGGTATAATTTTTACCTAGTTCTGACGTCACGAGCCCCCACTCCCGAATTTTGATGCGTTTTATCCTTGTCAATATTCATTGATTTACAAAAACAAAAAATACGTGTTCATTAATTTCCAATACTCTAACTGACGGACTAAATAGATTTGCTATTTTTTGATACTGTCGTCATGCCTATTACATTCAAAAATTACTCTTTTATGCTATTAGTTTTTTCGATCAGGAATTTCTCAGTAGCAGTCACGGAGTCTGAATTTGTACCCGGTTGATGGCAAAAGGCTCGCTCCCAATTACATGGGACTTTAAATCATAATTTAATGTGGGTGTACTATTAGGCAAACCTCTGCTTAGTTCTTCAGGGATTACAGGCGTGATGTTATGTTCTCTTTTATCGCTGCTAAATCTACAATAAGCTTTTACGAGATTTCACATAACGTAAGGTAATGTCGAAAATAACGTTAAAAACCACTTGTTGAAAGTTAATCACTTAGGTATCATGAACAGCAAAATATTAAAGCAACTATTGTAGGTCGAACGTCGATTGCGTGTTAGTATAGTTGCATAACTTGAATATTAAATAAAGTACGCGTTGCACTGAAAACAACTATAAATAATAACGTGTGTGTGGAATTTTGTGTAAAATTATAGCAATAATAACGATGCACCTTCTCTTTTTTATTATACTTAAATCATTACCCTTCTTTTGGGCACACAGTCGGATAAAACTTTACTTTCGAAATCCTTAAAAACATAACATCACGCCTGTAAACTTCAAAGAGTTAGGCAGAGGTGTAGGTCATAGTTATGATATAAGTCTCATGTAAAAGCGGGCGAGCCTAGTTCCATCAACCGAGCATAAATAAATAAATAAATAAAAATTTACACACAGCGCCATATAGTAAGTATTTACTTCTGCCGACCCCTAGGTAGACAACAAGACACAAAGTTAAGTTGGCTTTAAAAACCACTAATAGAACCACAACAAACGCCGCCGCCATATTGTCAATTCAATACATTTACAAAACAATAATCACAAATGTTTAGCAACATCGATCCGCAAAAGATAAATAAAATAAAAAATAAATATAAATATTGCTGGACATCACACACAGCGCCATCTAGTGCCACACTAAGCAACGAGGCTTGTGTCGTGGACACCAGATAGTTGATATACTACATAGATACTTTTGGTTTGTAAATACATACTTATTATACATATAAACATCCATGACTCGGAAATAAATGTCCATGCTCATCACACAAACATTTGCTTCTAACGGGATTCGAACCCGGGACCCTAAGAACGTAAGGCTGCCTGAGTACCGCTGCGCCATTCGGGTCGTCAATCCTAACAACAATGTAATGTATCATATCATAATGAAAATTATCTGTCTCCTTTTCAATTTATGACCTCACACATCGGTCAATGGTAACTAACCAAAATAGTCGAACCGGATAGACATGTAAAAATCGACTAAATAAACATTTCTAATGAAATTATTTCATGTTTGGCCAAAGTTTAGCAAGAGTACGATAATAGACTTTTTTATTTCTATTTTCGAGTATAATTGTTAATAGGCGTTACGATTCGATTCGAATTTCTAGCGGGAACTATGAGTCAACCGTACTAGTAATGACAAAAGTTTTTTATTTTACGGTTTTTGCAAGTGGCTAAAAGGAGGTCAATTTAATTTAAAATGTGTATAATGCTTTTTTATTGGTATTATTTTTATGCATAACAAACAGCATGAATATGTTTTTGCATCGTAATCTTTGTCAATATTTTTTATCTCTACAGATTAGCATAAATTTGGAATTTTATTAACACTACAAGTCAAGTATTGAATGCCATGACCTCTGTGACGCCTTGAACTTTTAGATAAAACATTTCCGCGGATTGTCAGTTTTTATCACAACATTGATTTATCTATGAATTCTTAAACGGTATCTTTAAAGACACAATTGGCACAGTCAACAGAAGAGGGTTTTTCCTCGCCAGTTGCAATAAATAGTACATTACGCTTGTGAAGTACATATTTAAAGTTCACAGCTATTTATAAACGTGAATGTCCTCAAATTCACGTTTTGTACAATGGTTTGGGACTATTTTTGCACATGTCACGCTGTCATTTGAAAAGGCCAACGTGCTGTCCCAGAAATACAACCAAAATTGTTGCAGCATTCTTTTTCTAGGTTTAATTGGCCAAAACCAATGGCTTAATGTCTCCCAGTTATTTCCCAGTGAAATTGTGTAATTACACTTAAGTTGACGACTGTACATTAAAAGATGATTATTTAGATAAAGCATTACAGAAATTGCGGAAGCGTAAAGCCGGGCGTGACGGCTGAAGATTTATACCACTTTCCTTTGCTCTTTTACACGCGTGTCATGTGCTTGTCTCTGGTTATTTGTATAATCTGTGGAACACTTGTCATTTTAAACGTTTTGTGTCAAATTATGGGGGGAAATGTCGAGTTAAATCTCGTGAAATAGAAAATGTTTGTAAAATCTAGTGTTAACTGGAAAATTATTCTGTTTGACCGAGTTTAATGTTGGCTACTGTAGTGGACGTAGTCATTTGGGGAAATTTATTATTACAGTCGCCTATTTTTACGATGTTACTCTACACTTTATTAAAACCATCTTGATTCGTTAACGTTTTAATTATTGTGGCCTAATTTTGTCACTTTGCAAATAATACGTCGTTTGTAGGCGGAGTACAATTTAACTGATAAAATCTTCGCCGCAGATAAAATATATGAATATGTATAATTATGATAAACACATCCTATTAATCTCTTAACCGCTTTTGAAAATAACAGTTTAATTTATTAACACTTACTTCAAATACCTTCTATTTAACGGTAATTTCGAACTTGATAAATCGACGTGCAGATTTTATAAGTGTGTAAAAAAACTGTAAAAAAAGAGGTTGCAATCACATAGCGGTTTCTAAACTGAACAAAAAAAACGACTCCCACGTCCCTGATCTGTGTTAAATAACAGAACAACTGTAAAATATTAACTTCCTGATGTTCTGTAATGTGAGCCTTATTTCTATACGCGTAAGATCAAAATTGAGTAAGTGTGGTGTCAAAGTTCGAGCGGAAAATACATAATTTTCTAATTTTTCTTATATTCTAGTGTTGTACTCAATGACAGGTCGTAATTTAAAAATGGCGGTCAAGTTCAACTGTCATTTAGGTCACAGTTGTTTGTTTTATTTCGAATTCAACTATGAAGTGTTCATTTTTGGGTGAGTAGCGAAATGTTTTGAATAAGTAAATAAATTGATAATTTAATTTTGGTCAATTTAAATAACAATTTATTTATTCGAAGTGTTTCAAACAACCGTAAAACTAATAAAGAACCGTATTTTATTGATGAAATCTTAACCCCAACCGAAAAAAAAGAAATTATCTTCGCGCGTTCCAAAATACATAATGCGAAATGTCAAATGTTAAATTCCATTTTCAAATCGTAAACATAGCGAGGCCGCGCCTAGACTCTTAACATGCTAATTCCAAAGTCGACCTTGTGAGGGAAAGATAAAGTTTATATTGCGAAAATAAATAGCAAATATGACATCAAAAGTTCAACAAGCCACTCCTATGTGCTTTCAAGTTATTTTAATTTAATTAGGTATTTATGAGCAGAATATATTTTAACATTGTCTTTTGTAGAAACGGGAGAAACGGTTCTCGTCGCGTATTCCACAGAGCCTAAAGACTATGGCACAGTATAAGGTCTTCAATCAGTGCGTCCTGCCCGTTAATATGAATTACGGGGCCGAATCGTGGACACTCACGGTACGGTTTGTCACATTAAAATTAAAACAAATATTTTACAACAATTAACAGAAATTCGTGACTAAATTATACTAAATCATTAACTTCCATAATTATATCGCTCCGGAAGCAAAAAACATAAATTGTTGCCTCTTATTCTTAAGGAAAAAGATTTTTTTTTTTTTTTTAGGTGGGACCACTCGCAGTTGCAACGCGCTAAGGTTGCTTTACTGCTTAACCGGACAATAATTTTTTTAAGAAAAAGCTTTTGAACAAAGCATAATATATTTTATTACAACAACGACCACTGACAGGTAACGCGCATGCTTACATTTATAAACAGCCATAGACAATGGGTACGTAACTTTTTTTTAACAAGATATGTAATCTTTCTGACAGAGGACTAGCATGCATTGAATCATTTCCGTCATTCAATCTAACGAGTTGTAAGAAAACTTTTAACATTTTAATGGCTTCATCCGCCTACTTTATTACAATTATTCCCATCTTCTATAGGATTCAAGTGTCAATTTTCATGATTCATGTTCCTTTTGGATTTTAAGACATGAAAATATAGGAAACCAACGGACAGACTCTCCTACTCATTGAATATCTTTATGTCGATGTTGAGTTGACTAAATATATACTAACACTAAGGAGATCAGAAGTACATAACATATTATTAACACAAATGACATCATACAGTGATCAAACTCTTTTGCCAATTCATTGATTGCAGTTTCCAGCTAAGATCAAAAGATGTCTGCGAAACAGACGAAATTCCTCATTTAAAGTTCAAAGGGATTACAAGATCCGTACCCTGGGCCGACAGTCTCGACAGAGATAACGACAAGATCGCTAACTTTTCAGTTGCAATAATGATGCTTGCGAGTAACGTCTCTACATCCAAGATGCGTTTCTAGCAAGCATCATCATTGCAACCGAATTTATTCGTTAGTTTAGCAATCAAAAGTTAGCGATTTTGTCTGACCAATAAGCAGCGCTTCCAACATCTGACTAGCTAACTCTTCCCTACGACTTGAGATAGAAACTTGTATATTCTCGTATCTCGTGTCGACAAAAGAGACGAAGAAAAAAAGGGATAGTATTTAAAAAACCGGTAAATATTACCGTCGAACCGTAACTTTAAAAACATTGGTACATCACTATTTCAAAGGAATGTTGCCAGATGCTACATACCTAAAGCGCATATTTTAAAAACAAATAATAACAAACTAGTTTTGAAATAGTTACAATAACCATGGTTATTGGGGTTACTTGGTCAATGGTAGACAATGTAGGCATCTTAGTCAAGGATTATTTATGTCTAAGCTTTTAAATAGATAACTAATTGATTATTATCTTACTTCCAATAAGTATTATAGGTATTCTTAGTCGTCAGCATGGAGTCGAGATCTGTGCCCGTGGGACTCAAACATAACTGGCGAAATTGTAGATCGGTCTACCAAAAGAGCAGTTATATTATCTTCTAAAAAGAAACCCCACATGTAGGCAACATTTGCCTGATTTTGACAAAGATCGGCTCTAGCACAGGAACGAGGTGTAAACGTGACGTAATTACGTCGATTTTAAAATAAAAAATACTCGTTTCACATATTATATTTTCATAATTTAAAGGATCTATTCACATCTATGGATAATATTGACCGGAGGAGCTCGTGACTAAATAATAACAGCCGCTCGGGCCGATCTTTAGGTTAAGCCGTGCTTGCCTTGGTTAGTCTGTGGATGGGTGACCACCCATTACATACCGAGTTTCCTCCGTGTCTCAGAAAGCACGTTAAGCAGTTGGTCCCGGCTGTCATTTGTGATCTTTGACAGTCGTTACAGGTAGTCAGTGGCACAAAAAGTCTGACAACCAGTCTTACCAAGGGGTATCGTATTACCCAGTACTAACTGGGTTGTGGGGGTCAGATAGGCAGTCGCTCCATGTAAAATACTGGTATTCAGCTGCATCCGGTTAGACTGGAAGCCGACCCCAATAAAACTTGGGAAAAGGATAGGCAGATGATGATGGATAATACTGATTATGCTTGTTGCAAACAATTTAACTAATATGCTATGACTATGACAGGATAATTGTATTTTCGATTCAAAAATTCATCATAATTCATGGATCATACTTAATTATTAGTATGATTATAATTTAATTCCAAGATTAATTTTACAATATCAGAATCTCATAACCGACGAAAAAAAACCGGAGGAGGCTTTCAAATCGACGCGTATATGTATTTGTACACATTTGCGTACCCCCTCAGAGCATACAGGCGTAATGTTATGTTATAGTGAAATGTAAACAAAAAAAATCAATAAACAAATCTGTCGAGACTGCTGCAATCGCTTGGATGTTCCAAGCGATTGCAGCAGTCTCGACAGATTTGCTGTCTATTATTGAAGAGTTCCGTTCCATATCTCCGAAGTCCATAATCAGATCATGACAATATTCATATGGGACCAATTTCGGGGTATACCCTTTCCAATAAAAAAATAATTATCAAAATCGGACTACTTTTGAAAAGGTTTTGCATGGCCATTCATAAAAAAACATATATTAATGTTATAATCTAAGAATTAGATACCCTGTATTACAAGTCTAGATTGAAAAACAGAAAAATAATAACACGGTAATTTTAGCTAAATTATCTTCCATCGAAGTACCGATTATTAGACTCTAACGCGGGTTATATCAATAAAGGATATTAAGCTGTACAAGCAACTTAGTACTTGCCCAACATCGGAAATATCAAGAACATCTTGTTTTAGAGCCTATTTATATATACTATATACGCGCCGACGACGACGCGCGTTTATTCGCGCGTGCACGGCGCCACAAAAGCAGATTCGCATCGCGTCTGCATCGCCGTGCACGTAACATACACCATGTATTATTTTATACGGGCTAATGACGCGCGTTACAACAACGCGCGTTGACGGCACCATAAAAGCAGATTGTTGCATTTGTGTCGATTTTGTACCGGCTTTCTGAAAATGTGTGGTTTTTAATATTCTCACTCAAAATTAACACGGCGTATTTCATCAATACATTTCACAGAACAATTTTCGCTAGTGTTTACCGAATGCGGGGCTTCAGTCAACATCGCTCGTGTACCAAAGTGTCCTTGTAGCACTGTAACCCAACTAGAGATTGTGTTCCGACTTCTCTCTGTCGATCTCTCTGCCTACCCTTTATTGCTACAATTCTTAATTCTAACGTAGAAATCTCATGGATTTTGGCATGGCGAGCTGAAACAGTTGCTGCCAAAAAATAACATCAATACTGTACATTGGAAGTAATCCAAGGGTATACATATTGCAACAGTAATAAAACCGATTGGATATTACGAGTACTTCAGAGAACGGTTTTAAATAACTGTCAGAAGATATTATTAGTTCCAGATTCCAGTAGATTCTGTTAGTTTATTTGGTATAGCGGATCTAACTGGATCCAGCTGAATACCAATATTTTACATGGAGCGACTGCCTATCTGACTTCCACAACCCAGTTATACTCGGTAAGACTGGTTGACAGGCTTTCGGACCATTGACTACCTTTAACGACTGTCAAAGATGTACAAATGACAGCTGGGACTAAGGGTTAATGTGTTTTCCGAAGCACGGAGGAAACTCGGGTATGTAATACAGTAATAGTTGGTCACCTATCCACAGATCATCCTAGGCAAGCGCGGCTTATCCTGAAGATTGACCCGAGCGGCTGTTTTGAGCTCCACTAGGTAGTCATTATTAAACTTAATTTAAATTCTCAATACCTATCTAAAAATATAAACGTCAGACAAATTCAAATTGACCCAAATAAAATTTCAATTTACAGCCAAATATTCTAAAACTGGCAACCCTCTCCAATGCTACCAACCGCTTAAATATTAATCCCTTGTTCCCAGTATGGTCGTTGCTTTCTGAATATGCATACGTACGACCTCCTCTTTCTAAATATCGAACTTTTAACTTTAAACCTACGTGTTTAGGGTTCTATGTTAAATGAGTTTAGGATGGAGATAAGACTTGTAAATTCAGCTTAGGCTAGTTCAGTGGCGTACATTTTTTCTGTTTGATTAAAATATAACTTAACAATGTGAAGTTGAAAATAAACAAGAGAGTGGACGTGTAATGGAAAAGAAGGGTTAAGGCTGATGCTACAGGGTAGCCCGCGAAATTCAAATTTTCTTAATTTTTTTTGCAATTTGCAGGCCAATGCAAGGTTATAAAGGTCGAGGAACGACTTTTTCAAGGTCAACGTCATTCCTCGACGTTTATGAACTTGGCGGGTTGTATTGATGATTTTGATGATTATAATTCTGTAACTACATACGTCTTACAGTCGCGAACAATATTTTAATCAACATACAACCTAGCACTGGCCTGCAAAATGCAAAAAACGTAAGAAAATTTTAATTTCGCGGGCTACCCTGGAGCATCCATCTTAAGTTAAACATTGTACCATGGTGATGAGCATAAATCATTATCATGTGCCGAGCCTTTTCCCAAATATGTTGAGGTTCAGTCTAACCGGATGCAGCTGAAGTGAATACCAGTATTTTACATGGAGCGATTGCCTATCTGATCTCGACAACCCAGTTAGTACTGGGTAATACGGTACCTCTTGTAAAGACGTTAAGTTTTGGGTAGGATTTAACCAACCTAGCTTATAAAAGCCTACATCAGTTTGATGTTGCCAGGCAGAAAAAAACAAAATAGCTTTTAACTTTTTAATATCATATATCATATCATAAAAGTTCCGTTGAAAATGGGCTCTTCGATGTATTTTGCCCAAATTTTAAACGAAATTTTGAAGGCAATGTAGACGGTTTTATGGTCCATCCCAACATCAATTTTAAGTAACAAGCTACGTTGGGCCGAAATGGTTCAAATATTAAAGTCCATTTGCCGGTGAGGGATTTGTTTCAGAAGTCCAACTTTCATGTTTCTTAAAGATTAGTGAAATAAGATTTATTAACTGTTTTCTGTTCGTTATGTGGACTGTCTTTGTCCGATTGTGAGGTTTCCTTTCCTTTTTTTGCGTTTCAGCCAGCCTGGCTAATCACATATTATTATAAGTCACAGTCGCCAATAAGTTGTAAAACACTGTTTGCTTTCCACACAACAAAAGTGTAAGCTCCTTAGTTCCTTACACATACTCCACTACAATTCCCATGACCACAATGGAAATATCTCGAATAATCTCGACACTTCCAAGCACCATGTAAATTGTAAGAAGGTTATATGTTTAAGTCCCGTCATGCATTCTCCATTCGTGTGTACCTCACATTCCGTTCCGACAATGGCGTCTAAAAATCGTGCTCTTGCAATTTTAATGTCTTGTACTCCATCCATTGATTACTTGTTACGAAATAGATTTATAATTCTCTGTATTATGCAACTTTATGGCGGTTTATTGAACCTTGGATTATCTATGATTTAGTTTTTTACTCTGACCGAATTGTCTTTTCCTTAAAGAGTTCCGAGAAATATCGGTTGCAATGGGGTAGGTCCGTCAAAGCTCACTGTAGATGGCGTAGCCGTCGCTAGTTCCCAATCTGAACCATCGAGAATAAAATAAAATAACAAATTTTGCAACCAATGACCATGTTTAAAACTAGTTATAAGTTTCGCAATTCTATCTTCTCCAATTCAGTTGCAACAAAGCACGGTCGCTAATATTTCAGAAAGTTAGAAGGAGACATAAAAAAAGAGCCTCCCTGAACGACCATACATCATTGCTATAATACTGAAAACGTCTGGCGCGCTCTTGGACTGCTGGAAAAGTCTGGTTGGAATACTTTTTCACATTAGTTCTAATTCCATTTTGATTTATTATTTCTAAACCTACAAGAGGGGCAACCGTGATTTGTCATCTACAATAAACTTCTTCAAGAAATACTACAAATTAATGACATCATCAAACGTCAACTTTTCAAACAAGTTTCAACAACAAATGAAAGAACGCGCGAAATATCAACATACACAATGCTGCCAACATACACATGTATGAGATATCTATGACGTCAGCTGATACTGGCCGGTTGAAAGGCCAGGCGGCCTTGCGTTGCTTTCAAAAGAAAACGTAAGTAAACGAACGCATATAATCGTAAACGTCACAGTTTCACGTATAGTATGTTAGATTTATGATTTGTTGAGGAATTTTGTTTTACTGTTGAAATCTGTGTCAGTTCATCGTCATGTTTATAATTCTCCATGTATATGGGGTCGGCGCATGTCTTCTTCTTCCATACTTCTCGTCATCTCACCTCATAGATATATATGTTACACCCTCCTTTCTAGAAATATCATCCTTCACACAGTCCATCCATAGTTTATTTGGTCCAAATCGGTGCCAGTTCTCTCACAATTTTGAGTTTGAATCCAGAAAAATTCTGAATCGACCATTTACGACTTCCGATATTAATTTTAATAAAAGTAATTATCATTACTGCTGCTTAAAATAATGTCTATAATTTCCATAATAACTAAAGAACCGGTTACGGCCCTAACCTTGGCACACCAGTATTAATAAATCAAATTGTGGAGGTCATGCCAAAACAAAATGACGAGATAGATGTACAAGCATAAACCTTGTTTCAGAAACCGACAAATTTCATACAAATCAAGTTTTAAATATTCATTAACCCGCACTAGAATCACGTGGTGGATAGCCAGGCCTTCTCTAAAAGAGTAGGCCTGTGTGACCTATGTCCCAGCAGTGGGAACATTATAGGCTGACTTTGTGTAGGTGTAATTTTGAATCGAGATTTAAGGGTTAGGTATTTGTTCTTGCACTAGAAAATATGGGGTAAGCGTTCGAAAAAGAGCAACATACTCGAACCTAGCCTTTTGATTGACGTTATCGCAAACTGTGACGTTCTAGCTTTCAAACTATACGTCAGTTGCGTTACGTTATCTTTATATACGTCCGTAACAGAATGCGATGCGATGCCAAATTAACGTCAAGTTTGAAAAAACACAATGAAGGGTTTTCCTATACTCATAGCATGCACATCAACTTGGGTTTGCACGGATGGCGGGCAAACATGTTGCCACGGGGGAGTACTATCACGATAAAAAATCTCTTCAGGTCCTAACTAAGGCCTGTCAGGGTCTACTTATATGTCAAATTTCTTCGAAATCCGTTAAGGCATGAAAAGCAGTTCTTTTTGGAATTTTCAAATACTCTTGATAGGTTAGTTTCCACCATCAATAAATTGCAAATCTATTTAGCCCGTCAGTTAGAGTATTGGAAAATAATGGACAGGTATTTTTTGTTTTTGTAAATCAATGAATATTTACAAAGATAAAACGCACCAAAACTTTGTAGTGGCTCGTGACGTCACAACGCACTAAAAATGATAGCACGGCGTGACGTATTGAGAATTTTAAAAGCGTCGTATCTTCGTCAATTTTGGTTTACGTAACAAAAGAAAAAATACGTGTCAAATATTTTTTGATAATCTAACTGACGGACTAATTAGATTTTTTCAGGACACAAGCCTATTATGGGGTGCAGAACAGCAGGATGGTGCATACATAACCCATCATAATTCGTCTGCCCTCATCCCAATTTATTTGAGGTCGGCGCATCATATCTTCTTCCATATTACTTCTCTATTACTCGTCATCTCAGCAGTCTACTTCTATCTAGCCATATCATCCTTCACACAGTCCATCCACATTCATACTAAAAAATTCCCTCACTACCCATTATCATCATCATATATTATCAGCTCGGAATCAGCCACTGCAGGGTATAGGTCTCCCCTTTCATCTGCCACACTTCCCGGTTCTGTACGTCCCTTATCCAGGTGTCACTCACTACGTCTGCGTAAGTGTGTCAGCTCCAGTAATTCTTAAACAATTTGTGCCTCGAAAAAGAATTTCTCACAGTCGTCACATCGCTTAGTAAAAGGCTAACGTTTAAGTGCTCTCACATCAAAGGAACCAGATAGTGGGTCAATGATAAGTCTTGTATTTTCACATGAGCCTAGCTTTATATTTAAAACTATTACGATTACAATCTGAGTTAGGCTAAGATTTAAATGATTAGATTCATCATACCGCGTCAAAAAGTGATCACGTTTTTGATTCGTTGACAATGACATTACTAGGGAAGACCGTTAAAAGCTAATTGTAGATGGCGCGACCATAGCTAGGTCTTAATCAGACCAACAAAGTCAAACTATTTTGAAAAATAAAATGACGTTACCAGATTTTCAACCAATTACGATGCTTGGAACCAGCTATGCTAGCGCCATTAGTTTCATAGTTGTCATCACCATTGTATATTTGAATACAGTATTAATAACAATATAGTAATCTTTGAACAGACTGCAGGCTCAAGTGGTCCGCTGGCGATCCAATCTGCCTAGATGAGGTAATCAGCCCATTTCGAACACAATGCGAGTGTGGAGCCCCGACACAGGATAAATCGGACAAAATCGAGAAATTGAAGAAGAAAAATAGAATATTTGTCTCGCTCAATCATACTGATATTCGTATGTATTATTCGATGTGGGATGTATGAGGTCACTCTACTCGGTGGTGTGACCACTTTCGCCCGTCTCAAGAACTGTAGGAGCACGTCTACAGATTTAAATCTATGTTCTCAGAATGATGCTCTAGCATCTTCCCATACTAGTTGAGGAAAACATTAACTATGACATAACGTAATAATGATATCACTATGTATATGTAAATAACTTTTTATTATTCATTATGTCTTGTTTTACCTGTCTATAGGTCATTTGTTATGCTGTTCAGTTTAATTAATTTCCTTCTGGGTGGTTCTTTTTATTACAATCTTGTAAGCAAGCAGAGATAGGTCCGGGATGTCATTTATACTGTGTCATTTATTTATCGTTACGGGATTTTCGTTCAGTCTGACAACCAGTCTTACCAAGGAGTATCGTATTACCCAATAACTGAATTGTGGAGGTCAGATAGGCAGTCGCTCTATGTAAAATACTGGTATTCAGCTGCATCCGGTTAAGACTGATAGCCGACTGCAAAATATTTCGGATTAGGCTAGAAACTTTATGATGATGTGTTTCTTTATCATATTAATTCATGCATGATGCATGGGATGCATGATATAATAATTGTGCGATTTCTCGACGGCAAGTAAAGCCAAGTCAGAGGCCCATGGGAAGCATAAAAACTCTGACACCAGGTTAGGCACTAACCACTCGATAAAATAGAAGATCAAGTTAATTTAAGGTACAAGTCAGCTTCAAATAAAATCCAGTTACTCACTACTTACAACAAATACGAAAAACATAAATCACGAATCAGAAATAAATGCTCCAATTACTCAATCTTGCATTCAAGTCAACTGACAAGTGAAGTTAACTTTTTCAATTTTTATTTTTTAACGCGCACAAGACAATGCTGCTCTTGAGTCATAGAAGAGATCATTGCCCCCGACTCCCGCGCAGCCAACATGGCGCGGGATAATTTCCGGTAAAGCTTTACAGTGTTTATTTATTTATTTATTTAACTATAATAATTTAAGATTTACGATTTATTGTCGTACCAACCGTAAATTTTTAAAAGTCAATTTTTATGACGGTGTTAATTTTTATTAGGTTGGTAGTTGCTGTAGTTGGTTTTATTTTTTTGTGAATTGGGTGGGCTGTTGGCTTAGAGCAATATTTTATGAACAAAATTAATTACGTATACATAGTAAAAACCGGTAATAGGCCCCAAGTCTCTGATTTAAAGAAGATACAGAGCTATAAGAATATTTTGGCACTCATTCCATTTACAGGGCCGACGTTATTGGTAAAGCTTTGTGAAACTGTCTGTAAAAACTGTATATTGAAATAACAAAATGTCGGATTTTGACGTCACACCAAAAGGTCCATAGTACAACCATAATAGAACATAACAACTAAAATCTACTATTGTAAGTTAACCAGATTTAAAATCATTCAAACTTGAGAACAGACTTCATACAGTTGACCCATTGACATACATTGTCTAAAAAAGTGCTAATATGTGATGCAAGTCACAAGTAAATGTATTACATAAATTACACAGCGGGACTATGTAAGTACTGTATGTTTTGAAGAACATATACCTAACATGAATTCTTTGTAAACTACTTTTACGACATGTTTTACAGTTCATCAATTTTTTAACATTCTTTTACGTTGCGGTATCTGTGGCCATGATTAAAAAATAAGTAATTAATATTAATTAAATATTTTTAGTAACACTAGTAGAAGTTTTGTTAGTACCAAATAGAACTGAAACTCAAAGCATTTATTTTAGAGAAACGAGTATTTACAGGCACTTTTGTTGAATGCTTGAAGTGTAGGTCCGTTCAAAATGTGAACCTAATTTCTAATTCTAAAGCGTAGATCTCTTTTAAAAAGAACGGGCAAGTAACTCCATCACCACTCTTTTAAATCCATATCGTTGTCAGTCTCTTGCTCTTATCTCAATTCAATTGGGGTCGGCGCAGCAAGTCTTCTCCTTCCATACTTCTTTTAAATCCAAATATTCATACAAAATCTTAATCATCAGGCAATGAAGAAATTGATCGATTTCCAAACTTTTATTTGCTAATACGTTCAGGAAAAGTTTAAGGAAAAAGGTAGTCCAAAAAGAACTATTTAATAAAACAAATATTAAATGTATAGATTTCATTATGAAAGCCACAAATGCCCGATTTAGTTTCGAGACCAATTTAAAATATCAGCATTTCAATTTAAAACTCCGTTCTGTCATCACCCGAAAGTAATATAATAAATAACGTTTTACTATCAACCGCAAATAAAGTTTCGGAAGAGAGAAAGTCTCTTCACAAATGGTTCAGTGATTCTTGAGCCTGTAATTTAGGCGCGTGCAAAAATATTATTGCTATGTTATAGTTTCTCCTTTATTAATAAAATGTCGTAAAAGCAACATATTATTTTTTTTTTTCTCTTTATTTAAAGGGGCTTGTTCAATTTGAAGATGTCGCCCCTGTAATACAAATTACAAAATCCAACACATATTTCAAACAAAAATAACACCGTAGATTTACTTAGGTTATTCTATATACTTCATGTGAAACCCGATAAAACGAGGTTAGATCTGTTTTAGTATTAAGTAAAAATGTTAGTTACGGATAAAATGAGTCGGAAAGGAGATATTGTAATAAAACAGCTTTTAGGCGCCATTTTCTAATATGGCGGCGCGAACGGTAAAGATACGACGCACGTGGCGAAGTTGAAATTCGGAAAGAGCGCATCAAAATCTATAAAATAGGGATGATTCTGTTTAGTCAGTCAGTTAGATTACCGAAAAATGTTGGAAACGTGTTTTTTGTGTTATCAAATTAATAAAAATTTACGAAAATAAAACGTGTCAAAGATCATGAGTCGGCTTGTGACGTCACATTTGAGTAAAAAATGTGACGTCACACGAGTTTTCGACGCACTGTATCGTCTTCATTTTTTGTTTACGTGAAAAAAGAAAAAATATCGTGTCCAATATTTTTTGGAAATCTGACGGACTAATTAGATTTTTTTGTCATCTACCCTATTACCCATGTTCAAAAGTCATGAAAAACTTTTTTTTTAGAACCAAATGACTGTAATAACTACTGGCGCGATATCTGACAACTACAGGTACAACTCTGACCTACTTTTCGGATATTACTGGTTTACTGATTTACTATTGTTAAGGAAATAAGAATAACCCTAACCGCAAACAAACCAGGGACCTACACCCTGGTTTAATATTAAATAACGTAGTGCCATAGCACAAGCAGGCAACTGTAATAGTAAAATTCCCTTCAGAATATCTTCTCTTCGTTGAATTTCATATTGTCATTATTACATCAGCATTTTTCCAGCCAATATGAATGAATATTTATGATATTAAAGTTCCCTCCCTCGCCCACGTTGAATGCAAGAGGATAAAAGCTGATTCAAAGAGCAATATTATAAAAACGAGGTTTCAAAGAATGTTAGTATAACATAATTATCTGAAATTGAATACAAAAATAAAGCCTTGGTCACGGGCCGGCCTCAAGCGTTGCGGTTTACGTCTAGCGGACTCACGCGACATGTACTCGCGTCTCTTGTTTCCTGCGAGTGAGTACCGTCGCTCCGCGACGCTTCCAGCGATCTTCTCAGCCACTTCTAGCTTTAGGCCCGGACTCCAACAAAGCGGTGACGAGCGGAGCTGAGAGGAGATATTCAAGATTCGATCAGTTACGGGAGAAACGAGAATCGTGATGTAGTTTCAACCACATTGGTTGAAATCTACATCTTGTTCGGTTTCCGCACGTCTCCTCTCCGCCCCGATCGTCTCCGCTTTGTTGAAGTTAGGCTGCGGTTCCACTGAGGCGGAGCGAGGCTGCGTAGCGGAGAAACGGAGAAATATTAACCAATAGGATTGCATACTGGAACGGAGCTGAGATTTTATGCGATGCTATTGGTTAATATTTCTCCGTTTCTCCGCTCCGCAGCCTCGCTCCGCCTCAGTGGAACCGCAGCCTTATGCTTAAGCGACACACGACTTGCTTCAAAGACTGCAGCAAATGCATGCCTCGACCACGAGCCACTGTGTCGCGACGGAAACAAGTGAAAAACGCGCTGTGTCACTCGACGCAGGCAGGTTGCATTGCCTGAGGTCATAAACTGGGCGTAACGGAATGCAAAACTTTAGAGAATACTTGAATCATACTGCTGCGCAATGTTCAACAATAGTCCAGACACCTAAATACTTTCGAAACCGGAATATTATGTTTATTCGCATTCCTTGACGTTTTGTAATGTCGTTGTGATAGTGAGCTTTGCATAAGTCTGATTGTGAAACAGCAAAGAAGTCATTGACCATTTTATTTTCTTGCTAAACCAATCAAGCTTTAATCGTCTCATTTATCTGTGTTTATCATGTCTTCTTTATTTTACACCATCTATATTAGCCATCTTAGTATTCACTCCCATCCTAACCATGAACATCATCACTTGCAGTCTTGTTCTATCCAATGCGGAGGCATTACAGACGTTTTTGGCAAAAAAGGAGGAGTCCTTTTCCAGGTACCTGTCATCTATCACACAAACCACCCATCGTTTCTAATATCTTCAAATTACTTCTAAATATAAATAAAATTTAAGTGTGATCGCCAAAAATGTCTGTAATGTCTGTGTGGTCGATTTCTGCCGCATTACTAAACGTAACGTTGATCATACATTCTAATTGGTTGTTGACAGCTGAAATCACTCTGCATTCCATTGGTTCATTGTCTTTGGATTCCAAGATTCAAGTTTAACAAGTAATGGTAATGAATATTCAACCTAGGTCCAGGTATTCGTGTTAATGTCAAACAAAGTGATTAGTGTTCTATATCAGGCGATGGAGCTCGTTAGGCCACCTAGACGTTTCCCACAAGTATTATCATTCATTATTTCAGGATGACTAGCTTCCACTTATCATCCGCCTAGCCTTTACACTTACTTTTTAATTACTACAAGGGACCTTTTGAAATGCGGGTGTTCTCTATAAATAGGTACAACTCTACCTAAGCCTCCAGGATTGCAGACGTAATGTTAAGTCGGTTTATTAAGTTGGTAACTAGCTTGCATCAGCCTGATTATCTTCCGACGAAGATTTCAAGCTTTTAGTAACAAAGCATGCAACAGTAAATTCTGCGCAAAACATGTTTTCTTGTTGTATAAACTGTCGGGCTGTTTATGATCGACGAGTACAAGTTCCTTTAGTAAAATAAATGCAGGAAGGCATTGTATTAGTCAATCTGTCGACGTGCCTGCGATACACCGACGTACGAAGAATTGACTGACGAAATCATACTGCATATTATTGTATTATTTCGTCCAGTTCGTTCAATGACTGCAAATCAGGCAAGACTATTTTGACGTTGATTCAAGCTTACCCACTACGAAATCGTTTCGAAAATCTCAATTAAGGATATCGGTAGAGGTCGTAATTTTATTTGAAGTCCTTAAAATTACTCCATTACCACAAATAGTACAAAAAAAAAACAAAATTAATACAACTTTCTCGCAAAATCTCGATTAGACACAGACACAGGTTACGGCACTAAATCTTTAATTTCCACGAAACAGAAAAAAATACAAATACATCACAAGTATCTCGGAATGCGGGTCGGTGAAATAAAATAATAAAAAAAATATCGCCAAACCGCAATCTTCGTGATTCACTGGCCACCGTAACGTCGCCATTTTTGTTGCGCGCCATTTTTCCCGCGCGAAAGTTTGACAGGTGAGTCACGTTTGACATTTGTCAGGGTTGCCACTTGCATAAAGTTAACGTACAAAGATGCACTCTGTGTTGCACCTTTAGCCTGATTTAAATTCAATTCGTTTCTGCTACAATTAAAGAATATTAGTCACCGTGTAAAGCAGTTTATTGTTGGACTTAAATTAGGGCACCGTATTCTTGAGGCAGTTACGAGGTAAGATAGCACGTAACGTAACAGGGCTGCCCAAAGTCCTGGCAAATTACACCGAATAATATGAAGCATGCAGGATGCATGTCAATCAAGGTTACAGCACGGAAACTTTTCTCTTTTCCTGTTGTAACGCGGTATTGCTTTCTCTCTCTCATTATTCTAAAAATACGTGTCTTATTAATGCACTTGTTATTTTTATCGCTTCAGAAATATCTAGGAAGTATAAAGATTAGATAAGTCAAATATTTCTTCTTATTCAAGTATGATTGGTGTGGCAGATAAACAAATCATCACAAATGTCAGTCTGATATCTGAACTCAATGGGGGCTCTAGTAAACGGTTTGCCCCAGTATTCAGATATACTATTTTTATTATCATTGTCCTGCCCTTTTCCCAATGTATTTGGGGTCGGCCGGCACACTATGGCTTCTTCTTCTCAAATGGTGATGAAGAAATATGGGAACACAGTAATAAGCTTGTGTCCTAAAAAAAAACTAATTAGTCCGTCAGTTAGATTATCAAAAAATTATTTGACACGTATTTTTTCTTTTGTTACGTAAACCAAAATCGTCACACCCGCGCCGTGCTATAATTTTTAGTGCGTTGTGACGTCACGAGCCCCCACCCTCGAGTTTCGATGAGTTTTATTTTGTCAATATTCATTGATTTACAAAAACAAAAAATACGTGTCCAGTATTTTCCAATACTATATAACTGACGGACAAAATAAATTTGCAATTTATTGATTGTGGAAACTAGCCTGCTACGCGAAGAACTTGCTATGCGAAGAAAAAGAGTTGCCTGGGGCCTAATTGCCGCATATTATTTTCCTTTTTAGGCCCCCTGTTCAGATGCAATAGGACCACTGACTGTACTATAGGGCACCTTCACCATAGCGTAACCCTTCGAAGTAAACAGGTGTTTAAATGTTTGTTATAAAGACAATGTGAAAGAAAGAATATGTTACTTGTCCTTATTTGTTTAAACAAGTGCTCTTAACGGTTGCAAGTCGCAAGGTAATGACGTAATGCAAGATTTACAAGTTGATAAGAGTATGACACGGTGCTTCCTCACACGTGAGCAAACTTTGATAAAAAGTGTATTTAATGCGGTTCTTTTGAGTTCAGTTTGGTGAGAGCAAAGTGCAGTTAGACCAGTGGGTAATTGCGTTTGTGACTTTATTTCTTAACATGTAAACAATATGAAACATACCATCACGCCTGTCATCCCTGAAGACTTAGGCAGAAGTGTACGATATATTAGGGCACCCACATTTAACCAGTTACACAATAAGTTTTTTTTTTATTAGATGATTGCGCTAAAACTTTGAACATTATTATGACTTTTACAAGTAACATGCATGCTTTAGTGATTTTAATTCATTGAAATGAAACACTCGCATAGTTTCTATTCGTTTTTTTTTCAATAATTCTATGATACGTTTACATGCAGCTACGATCAAACGAAATGACGCAAGTGAAATTCAGCAGCGATTTTCCTGTTCAGGCTTTGATAAGAATAAAGCGCAAACTCGTTGTTGAACGCACTGGTGAATCTCATACGCTTTCTTGTCGCGTTAATAATAAGGTGGCTTCGCTAAAAACACGACAACCTCGTAAATAACTCAGTATCATTTTCTGACATCTTTTATGACTATTCAATCATTTTTAATTACGATAATAAAATAATTTGTTATCTTTACATTGAGCTATTACTACTACGTATAGAGAAGACAGCGCGAACAAAATCTGTGCAACAAGCGCGGCAGTGCGGGGCGCAAGCGACTGAGTGAACTGCAGCCGGCCGACCGCAGTTTAACGGAGCACAGATTTTGTCCGCTCAATGTATCTTTGCTAATATTATAAAGAGGTAAAATTTATTTGCATGTAGGTAGGTAATACTGATCGGATTCCGAAAATTCTTTTAGGAATATAGAAAGTTACATTATCCCCGCGTGTCATAAGCTATATTTGAAGCGTAATTCCCGACCATAAAACGCAAGCAAAGCCGCGGGCTATAGCTAGTAGGTAATAAATCTGGGAATTAAATGAGTGGAAAACTTGAGATTTTATAAGTAGACGCTTAAAATTTATATTATTTTTTAATTATAGAATTCCAGAGCTTTTCCCAGCTTGTTCTTTCACTCGCTTCGAATGCAGATCAATAATTATGTAATAATCAATAAATATTATATATAAATTCAATAATAATTAATCAATTCAATATAATCAATATCAATTCAATAATATTTAATAATTCGTATTTTCGCAAAATTATAAATTGGCAACCCTATCCCATGAAAATTTAAAAAAAAATTTGCGTGGTGAATACGACGGTGCATCGTTTTGCAGCCAACCCATTGTTTTCATCAATTCATGATGTTCACTCGATTAAAATAACCGTTAATTATGTTACTATGAAGCTAATTTTTATTTCGAGTAAGCTTGATATAACGTAGCATGTAATTACAACCTTAATTGTTTTTTCTTACGCCATTTTTCATTTTCGTTACGTTTTTAATTCGTTAATGACATTATTAATTTATTAATGAGGTCTTTTGGAATTGTAAATTGAAATAAGTAGATGTTATCTATCGTAATATTTATGTAACCTATTATTTCTGAAATCTGGTAATCGGAACTAACATCGCCATTTTGTTTTGTTTTATACCTACCTTCATTTCGCAAATGGAAATTTCTACTAACAGCGCCCTTTTGTCAACGTCGCGGGTGCCACAAATTACTTGTATTTCGACCTTTGGATCTCTCAAAAAGTTAGATTCTAACTATTGTGTCTAGAAGCATTTAACATTCGCCGTTTACTATAACGAATTACAAATTGGGTAAAGTAGTCCATTTCGTTGTTCAAAAATCTTGTTCAAATTCTAGTCTCATAATAGCTTTATTAGCTACACTTTGAAATCTTTTACTTTTGTACAGAACATGTATCTCCAAGAAGTTTTGTATTCAAATAAGATAAGGTTTTTTATTCATGTCTCTTTAAGTATCAGGCCGAAAAGAGTATAATTTTTTTTTTACTTTTTATTACTCAACACAAGGATTCTAATTTTGAAAAAAGATCGTTTGCAAGGAGTTAAACCCCGCAAGATATCCATCTTCTTGCAACGTTGATGTCGCTTCCCGGCAAGTAAAATAGGTATCTCGATCACCATCTTTCTGTAACTAAATTGGTTAGCAGCATTGCATTCAGATAAGGTTGATGCTTAGGCAGATATCTTACATTTTCTTTGCATTTCTGTATAAAGACCAATAAGAGCTATTTTTCTAACAAGTGTGGTGTTTTTGTTGAAAATCGTCTTTTATCACACTCGTGCCACTTAACTAATATTAAAACAGCTAACAGTTCCGAAGGTACAAATCAATTTACTTATCAATATTTTTAAAGTTTTTTTTATAATTCCCTTCTCATCCCTTTCTTAGCCAATCCGTTATAGCACACTATTGAAATTCGACCCCAAATAACTATAAATCTTATAATACTTTGGTTATTATTCAGAGACCAATAATATCCCTCATGTATGTATCATACTCACAAAATTAGTAACGTGTCGCATCACTAGCAACAAAACTCGCCTAACGACAGCTGTAACTCGACTAATAATATCAGAAGACGCAAATACAATGCTTCCTTGTTTAGTCACGATTTAAAACAAAATGTATAGTACTGAGCGCTTGTTACTAAATTTAACCGTAATCGGTTGAGAGTAATTACGGTTGTCGCAGCGTTGTCGTGTTGTCGTTGTCCGTATTTTATTTCTGTAAGAAGCTTAGTTAGAAGAATTATGTTGACAGATTTTCTTTTGTTGCTACAGCATCTGCTTAAACTCAGATAGTCAAGATTTTCCAACCACAATTCATCACGTAAAAAAAAATGTGCACGTTTAAAGAGGAGTTCGTGGGTAAATAATAACAGCTGCAGTCGATCTTTAGGTTTAAGCAGCACTTGTCAAGGTCAGTCCGTGGATGGGTGACCATCCATTTTCCTCCGTACCTCGGAAAGCACGTTTTAATCTGTTGGTTCCGGCTGTCATTTGTAGATTTTCGACAGTCGTTACAGGTAGCCGTGGTCCGAAAGTCTTGCAATACCACCGACCGAGTACTAACTGGGTTGTGGAGGTCAGATAGGCAGTCGCCCATGTTAACGGCTAGTATTCAGCTGCATCCGGTAAGACTAGAAGCTGACCCCGACATTGTTGGGGAAAGGCTAGGTAGATGATGAAATGGTGGTCTTTAAAAAAGGAGGAAAAATGTCCGCGAAAATGTGACTAATGTATATTTTCCTCTTATGCCATAGAGTCATAGACCAATACAGTACTTTTATATTATAAAAAAGCCTCTTCCATAGTTCTGCATAAAGACGTATTACTGACATTGCAATATTTCACAATATTATGAAATATGTTCTTATAGAGGACTTCCATGAATGGTTCTTTAAAAGTTTAAACAACTTATTACGCCTGAATAGTACATTAATACTGCATACACATACACGTACATTAATAATAAGTGCGGTAAGCTAAAAATTACAGCCGAGGCGATATTGCTAGCCCGAGCCGAGGCGAGGGCTACAAGAAAGCAGAGGCTGTAATTATCAACAAGTATGTCATACGACGTTTTATAACATATTTGCGAGGAAATAAATAAAACTCGGACTTTCTTAAACGAATAAATCTTTAATCATTTGTTAACGCAGAACAGTTATAAAAATTTGTAAAATTGATTACTACGTTGCCAGTTGGCATTTTTAATGTCAAGTTTTATTTTTATTTTATATAAATATTTATTATATTTTTCTCCCAAAGTTATGTTGACCACTTTTCTGACATAAAAACTCTTTGCTAAGATTTAAAAAAGTACCGTTCGTTTTAGACGGAGCATCTTGATAAACCGTGCGTTTTACATTACAATAACGCACAAATACGTAATGAGATACAGTACGACATTGAAATTGGTGTAATAAGAGACCCTTTACGAGCAAATGTGTTATAAATAATATTTACGGTGTTCAGTCATAAAGGCAAAGACTTCGGCTGTTAACCTAGCGCGTGAAGATTGTTAGACAGCACGTACGTTTTACTAAGTTGGTAAAACTAAGCTGGTTTTTGACTATTTAAAAAATATTTTTTGCTTTTCTTTTCACAAAGTCAAAGTTCGTCAAGTAAGTCTGCTAATTATGGAACTACTCGTATTGAGTTCACGATCTTTCGGCACTAAATAAACATGGCGTATATCGCTGATTTGTAACCAAGGGGTAGGGTGGGGCTGGGGGGTTATAATCTACGCTAATTTTAATCATGGATCTTAGCTCCATCATTTAAAAATAAAAAATAAAGTTTTTTTTAATGTATTGATAATAGTAGAAGACTAACACTGAGCTATCGGACGAACGGAGAGACGACTAGTCTAAAAAAATACTTGCAAAAATTAACATTGATTTGCAAAAATTAACATTGATCTGGCAACACAGATCTTTCACAGCCAATCTCGACTCAAAACGGTTTATTCCCATCTACCACCCCGGTGGTCGATTGTCATTAACGTTGTACTGGACATTATCACTTGTAGCAAACAAGTCCAATCCAGGGTTGGTCTCCATGAGCGCTTTTATCATTCTTGAACGTGCTTGAGCCTACGATCAAAAACTACAAGGATGTGTGGTACTTTGTGCAAAAAAAAAGATAAAATAATCTAATTATGCAAGCAAGAAAAGATCTAGAGTGGAACAGAGTGGAAAGCACATGATTTCACTTAACTCTGCACTGTAATTATGTCTAATCTGTACTTACTAAGCGAGACTTGTATGTCTGTATGTTTGGGTGGTTTAATCCGAAACTGCTGGGCTTATTTTGATGGATACGGTTATGATTGATGACCCTACAAAGTATGTAGGGCTATGAATTGTTACTTGAGTTGTTTTTTATGTTTGCTAGAAACTATTTAAGAATCGCAGTCGAAAATAAAGTAGCTGGCTCTTTTTATGAGAACTGTAAAGGACTGTAATCCCTTATGATGATAAAGTACTTCCTACTAACGACTTCTCTTTCGCTTTCTCTTCACTAACGGTCGACGACTTTACAGTATTTTCTTAGGAATTTTATTGTCTGTGGAAACTGTATTGGAAAATGCACGGCGCCAAATGATTTACAACAGTGCAACTAAACAAACTGCGATCTTCTGATTATTAGCTTTTGTTTTGAGCCCATGATTATTTTGTTGTTATTTAAAACACGAATTATAAAACCTTTTCATATCGTAGACTAGATAATGCCATTTATAAAACAAAAGAGGAAATGTTGCCCTCAATAAACAACCACAATAAGTGATAACTGTAGGTACTGAACTTTGATACAAAACGTTGTTTTAGTATCAATTTATATTCTATCTTGTTTCCTAAAGTTAGCCTGTGAAATAATAGATAGAATCCCACAGGACATTCATAACGTATTAGGGTACAACAAAGAGTATTCCTTTTTTTGGGATAATATTTTTGAGAAAGCAATATAGCAAAGCGAATCCTGTATTCGTTGCATAATTTCATCGAAAAACAAACTTTTGATTCTTTCACATCACTATTCAAACATTCATCATCGTTTGCGTTCGACAAACATTTTTATCACTGGCAACATTATAGTTCGAGTTCGTACGCATAAAATTACTTCACTGCTGAGCTGTAAAAACTTAATCGGTCGTAATCTATTACAAGGTAAGCTTATTTGTTATTTTATAGTTCTTCATTAATCGAATATAATACCTATTCGTTGACTTTATTTGTATTTTTATTATCCCCGCAACCAATAATCCGTAAACTTACACCGTCATTGATAGGCAGCTATTATTTTGACAAACCGCTTCAAATATGGCGTGATTGACGCTAGAAAAGGCGCGAAAAGCATTTTGGAAACAGAAGCGATTAACTTCTGATAACTATAGTTTTATAATACGGATGTTTATGGATTTTATAGACTCTTTGGAGTATAAAGTTACCCATAAGTATATTTCTTTACGATCTATTTCAAATATGGTCTGAGAGACTTAAGACCAATTAGAAACGAACCTAGTATGAGTTTATTACGCTTATATCGGGAAAGCAATGGTAATAAAATAAATTTATAGACAAATCCTTTTTAAAATGGAGTTCATTTTCGAAAGCGACAACTGAATCAGGTAGCAAATGTTTTTGGACAGTCTGACATAAATCTCATTTCAATTTCGCCACGTTCAGAAATAGATGACCCAGATAATCTACATCAAAGAAAAGAATTTTAAGTTTTAAAAGAGTCCTCTTCATCATGAAATATCTTGAAGTCAATGGTAGTTAAGGGCCTATACTACCTCAAATGGCTTAGCATGATCCTCTGTTCCGCCTAAAACACTGCAGCATTCATTTTGAAATAAATATATGGTAAAGTTGAGGATTTAAACTAAGTACTATGTGTGACGAAAACACGATTCCATAAACATTTCTCGATAGAAAAAAAACCAAAGTTACCTCCAAATCGACAATAAACCGCTGGTATTCAAAAAGTACTTCAAATTAGATCCTGAAACTTTGCATACTAACTGAATTAACAATAAAGCAGGTCTTATGTGTTTTACTTTTTTAGTCCAATCAATAGATTTTTTGTAAATCGCAAAAAACGCCCATTTCGCACTATTCGGCCCGCAGTGACTGACGTAACAACCACTTTGTAGTGCAAGCTGATTAGAACTTTATTCTAACAGTATTTCAACGAAGTTTGAACCACCACAAATAGAGTTGCTAATTTAGCTGCTGTAGTCGCCTTTAATCAGTTCATCACCATCATCTTACTGTCTTTGACTTTGTTTTCTTCTTGCGTCTATCGTCAGGCTATCACGCTGTCACACAATCCCTCCATTTAGTAGGCACATCAGAAAAAAAAAGCCGTCAAAACCAAAAGGTGCATAAGTTGGTCTAATAAGGGTCATTTTTCCTCATTGCCTCACCCTAAATGCACCTCCTTTATTTACGGCGACGATGGCAACATACGTATTATAGTTTCCACGTTTTAACAATAACAGCATTAACCGCGAAATCATTCATCGTCCGTCGGAGACCGCAGACCACCGATAAACGGTGATCGATTTTATGCGGGCAGAAATAGACTGCATGGAATCCATTACTTAGTTGTAGCCTAATGTATGTAGGTTTAGGTACGTCCGGCGCACCCTGGGCAGTAAACTTTTGTCTTGCTGACTGGCTAATGTTTTAACCACGGCATTAGATATTTCTGGTCATTTTATGGCGATTTTGAAGAAGAAGACGTATGGGGGAGCTCGTTGTCTGATTTTCTGCCCGGTTGATGGAAATAGGCTCGCCTCCATTACATGGGATCTAACCCTTAGAGCATGCATTAACTGAGCAATCAAAGAACATGGAACCGAAACAGCACCCCAACGCCATATTTTTCTTGGATTTGATATAAGTGCATGCAGTAGCGAAGCTTCCATACAACTCGATTCCTAACGGATTCCCTTTGAAAATAGCAGTCAGTATTCTATAGAGTATAGACAAATAATATAATCACATTAAAGATATGTACTCCGGCTTACCTCTTACAAAAATTAACCGTTCACTACTGCATGGGCTATGCGCTTGGGCAAGTATAGGCAAACTCGTAGCTAAGTTCTGGCCCGACACTTTATACGTAAACATAGATTGCTATGGACTCGCTAAGAACAAGAAGATAGGCAGAAGACACTTATACAACCATAGCAATTTGACATTTCCATTTCCAGAAAAAGTTAAAACCGGCTTATAGTCATATATTATCCATAAAAATAACATTACAAACAAAGGCAAAATATCAAAACAAACATGACTCTCGCAGACATAACCTTGATTACAAAAATAGACGAAACTACTACTACTTTGATATCAAACAAGATTTTATTTGTAAACCGTACAAACGTAGGTAGTGTTTCAGTTAGCCACGGTTCACCATTCTTGCCACCATGTAACCATGTGGGCATTACGGTATACTTCCTTAGGGGTGGGCATCTAGAATTAAAAGGGTGGTTGTTAGTAGTTGATTAATCGAACTAACTACGATAGTACAAGTTTTAAACAGAACCTTCACAAAGCCGTTCCAAGCATTCTGTACATCAAACTAAGTAACTCTACGCAAAAATTATTTATGGGAAACTACTTCTTTTTTGGGGAGTGAAAATCACGTTTTTCATTAGGACTTGATGTAACATTGATGAATGAATATGGATGGATACATTGAATATTACAGGTGACGCCCATCCAGTATTTAAAGTTATAACATTAAAAAAATTACCTCTAACATCTCCGTAACTAGAAGGTGCCCAGGTTCGGTAATGATCGCAATGACGGGGGAACTTCGGCTTCGTTAAGTAAAGTTCTTTTTAAGCCCATTATACTATGATTATTGATCTACTATTATACATGTCAGGCTCACCTACTTATTTTTAAGAACTTTGCAATCTAACCTAAGTTTTAATCTGGCAAAAATAACATTGTCGCCTACATTTTTGACAACGACAGTCGACTGACATAAGATGGTGACTTGATTTCAAACGTGTTTAAATTACGAGAAATGGCCTATATGCAAGGCCAGGGAAATTGCAAATAGGTTTCAGGCAGTGGACATTCGGGGAAATATCTACCTACTTAGTTAGTCAGGTATAAGTTGAAGTTCTAATTACCATAATAACGACAACATAAACATTCTCCTTATTATAATTTCCCAGAAAAACTTGCAGTATCAAATCGCATAATACTGCAATATAAGAAAGAGTCCAATAACGCCATTTTTACATAAAAATATACATAAATATTACCATGCTCGGATTCCGTTTATTTTCTGCACTAAATGTTTCAGTTCCAAACAGGTCAGGACAGGGATGGTAAACTTTTTAGAACAGTGTGCCAAATTCATTAAAAATATTGCGTCAGCAAAAATTTGGACTCGTATTGCAAATTCGTTTATTCTAGTCTTTAACTAAAACAGCTTTTCCAGTGTTCAACTATACGGGTAGTATTTTCTAAAAGTCCTTTCACGGTTATTTCTTCTTTGTCATCAACAACCCAGTAGTAATCTTAGCACTACATATCATCGAAAGTCCTCCACCGCGTCTGTCTGTCTGTCTGTGTCTGCGATAAACTCAAAAACTACTGCACCGATTTTGTTCAAATTTAATTCAAATTAACCCAATATTTATTTTGTGCCATTACACCCACAAACGAAAAAGTTATTTGGAATTAAAGGAAACATTTTGGGTATTTTTTTCATTTACAAAAAAAAGCATATGTAACCAACCGTGACATTTAGGACATAGGGTGTATAGGTAGAACCTAGCTAATGACTTCCCAAATCCCTGGAAAAATTGTGTCGGTCTATAAGCCAAACACCCTGTATTTTTTTTTGTGTAAACTTGATTATTCCGCAACTGGCAGCAACGCAACACAGCAGAAATATTGTACCGGGAATAAATATCAAAGATTTTGGCATAGAGGTAAAATCTCTGATTCTCATTTAGCTGAGACCACCATCGCATGCCAAGTGCCAACTACAGGAACGCGTGTAAAAGGTTCAGCAACCCTGTGCAGTGTTATCATGTCCAGATCACGTGGCGTTAATAAAGTACTTGACTTCATGATGGCGGAATGACAAACAGATGAAGAACTAATGAATATGATCTAAAGATTCCGACGCTTGAAAAAAAGCATAACCTAACTGAAGGGAATCTCGCGAGAAAGTACAGAACAAAATTCACTGGCGTCGATTGTGTCAACTAACTAGTATAGAGGTGTTCTAACTGGTGCGAATAGTCGCAGGACTTCCAAATTGTTAAACAACTGACGTAGCCGGGGCTCTCGCGGGAGTCGCCTCGATGGGAGCCGTAATGTAGACACGTTCATTAAAACTAACTAATGCCCCTCTACCACACTTCCAGGAACTTCTTCTACCACCACCAGTGGTTCTGGGACCACCAGGAAGACTATCCTCAGCGATCAACGGTTGTCAATTGTTTTAGAAGGGATCTGACATCACTGTGCTTTTAGCTGCGATTCGTAAACTCGAGTTGAACATCGCAAAGGACTAGCAGAAACATCCGGAGTTGATGGCCAACCTCCAGTAATTGAAGAAGCACCAAAGGAAGAAGAATTACATTTAGAAATCCGTTTAGCGTAAAGTACACACATCAAAAGTATCTAGGGATCAACATATATTTTTGCAATAACTTTTCTCCTGATTGATATTAATTAAAATTTTCTTTAAGGATTCATCAAATAAAGTGTTTTCGTTTGTCGCAGTAACGATAAACCAAGTCACCTTTGCATTAATAAAGAAATTTGCCATTTTCCTAATAAAGGGATTTTTGACATTTGAACCACTAACATTAAAGTTCGAAAAAAAGACTGAAATAACAGTTTTCTTTAAAATTTTATTGGGTAACTTAAACAATTAATAATCCGTGTTTCTACCGCGAACACTAACAACACAAGAACATCGGTTTGGCATACTCAAAATGAGTTCATCCAAATCACGCTGTGGAATGGCCGCCCATGTTCGTTGCAACAACAAAAAAAGGTCTTCTTGCGACTGGATACCCTCCATATTCGGCAGAGCTCTTCTCTGTAGCATATCCCATGCATGCTCAATCGGGTTCAAGTCTGGCGACTGAGCAGGCCAGGGCAGGACATTGATGTTAGCTGCGGCGAGAGTCTGTCTTACAACTCTTGCGGTGTGCGGTCGTGCATTATCATGCATTAACTGAAATAAGGGACCGATTTGCACTTGTAGAGGAACGATGACGTCTGATACAATCGTCTCAGCATAAATTTGAGCGTTGAGGTTGCCTCTGATCCAAATCAACTCAGTTCTTCCGCCGATCCAAATACCCGCCCATACCATGATGGTTCCACCACTATAAGGATGGACTTCCTGGCAGGATTTTAATCGCTGTTGGCGTCCAGGGGTTCTCCAGTGTCGTATACGTCTTGTATCCGGTCTCATACCAAAACGAGACTCATCAGAAAAGCACACGAAACGCCATTGTTCTTCTGCCCAATTTCTGTGTTCAAGAGCCCATTGATATCGAATCCTACGATTGTGCATTGCTATAGGTGGTACCCGTAGCGGTCTTCGGGAATGAAGGTTCACTTCATGCAAGCGGTTTCTGACTGTTTGGTCGCTAATTAAGTTCCCTGAAGAGTGATGAAGCCTCACGGCTAACATCATGGCGTAATCAACGCATGCAACATCAATGTCCTGCCCTGGCCTGCTCAGTCGCCAGACTTGAACCCGATTGAGCATGCATGGGATATGCTACAGAGAAGAGCTCTGCCGAATATGGAGGGTATCCAGTCGCAAGAAGACCTTTTTTTGTTGTTGCAACGAACATGGGCGGCCATTCCACAGCGTGATTTGGATGAACTCATTTTGAGTATGCCAAACCGATGTTCTTGTGTTGTTAGTGTTCGCGGTAGAAACACGGATTATTAATTGTTTAAGTTACCCAATAAAATTTTAAAGAAAACTGTTATTTCAGTCTTTTTTTCGAACTTTAATGTTAGTGGTTCAAATGTCAAAAATCCCTTTATTAGGAAAATGGCAAATTTCTTTATTAATGCAAAGGTGACTTGGTTTATCGTTACTGTGACAAACGAAAACACTTTATTTGATGAATCCTTAAAGAAAATTTTAATTAATATCAATCAGGAGAAAAGTTATTGCAAAAATATATGTTGATCCCTAGATACTTTTGATGTGTGTAGTAGTTCAAATACGTTTTCCCCGAAACTCAGGCACGCTAGCCCCGCTCTCTGATGCAGGAAGTAGATCATCAGGTGCGCAGGCTAAATGCAGCCTTCCATGAACCGCCATCTGCAGAGATTGTCTTTGCTCCGGCTGACTTGCGTTCAAAGTCTGTTTAGAGATTTCCAAGTCGGCCACGGCAACGCGTGCCCAGATGGAAGGTTCTAATTACTTCTATTTCTAGTCCTCCATTTCCGTATATTACACACAACGTCTTAGACACTAGAACTTCTCTATCCGCATACAATTTAAACTATAAAATAGATATAAAAGTAAAACTTACCGGTGTTCTCCTAGATAGCAGAGTGCCAACGGGACTCGGTATCTTGGTGGGCGTTCCCGTGTGCGGGCTGCGGGCTGTCAACAAACGTATAGCTGTTACTGATTGTGGCGGGAAAAGTTTCACTTTAATCTATGGTGTAGGTTAGTTTTTTTATGTGGGTGTACGCATGACGACCAATCAAGCTATAAAAAACCAGTTCGTGCGGATCTCTCATTGTACGGCAAATGTATACAAAACGAGGCCATGTTATACTGGAAATGTATAGGTTGATGTGTCGCCGTCGCCGTAAGTACTACAGGTAAACCTCTGCCAAATGTTTCAATGTGGATAGATAGAGGATTCGTATAATTATACAAATTATTACAAGATAAGTAAGCAAAAAGAAAACACGAAGTGGTAAAGTTCAATCATTTTCAAACCCATCCATTGCCATTATCGTATACGTCAAAGATGTCAAAGTGTGGAATTATGCTAAACCCACTAACATCTAGGACTTTGCGTTGCAGCCATTTTTTTTTGCATCCAAATCTTCGCAGTAGCATGAATCAAGGAGTTTCTTGGAACGCGATGCTGTAAGGTTTTCTCATTGAAATTGTATATTTTTCGTTCGTTGTTATTCTACTACAATAATAATAAAGCGAACTTTAGGTAACTTATTTATTTATTTAGGTCATTCTCCCGATGCATGTTTGAGCAAAAACTCACGGGGACTTGATTTGGGACCTCTAATTTGTAGATTCTTTTGAATATAGATCATCATTTTTTTTCATCTCACTAATATCCCATACTTTTTTATAATAATAGAAAACATTTTCGTTATATGCCTTTGAGATAAATTGTAAAATTACCGTAACGCCGAAATGTAAGGGGGCTTAAGGCTGATGCTCCGGAGTAGCCCGCGAAATTCAAATATTATTACGTTTTTCGCAATTTGCAGGCCAGTGTGAGTTTGTATGTTGATTAAAATATTGTTCACGGCTGTAAGACGTATGTAGTTACAGAATTATAATCATCAAAATCATCAATACAACCCTCCAAGTTCATAAATGTCTTGAACTCATTTTGACCTTGAAAAAGTCGTTCCTAGACCTTTATGAAATTAGAGGGTTCTATTGATGATTTTGATGACTATAATTCTGTAACTACATACGTATTACAGTCGCAAACAATATTTTAATCAACATACAACCTAGCACTGGTCTGCAAATTGCCAAAAACGTAAGAAAATTTGATTTTCACGGGCTACCCTGATGCTTTCACCTTAACAAAGGTAGCTAGGAGTCCTTCACAACTTATTGACAGGATTAAAGTTAAACCTTTGAGTCTCAGTTCTATAAAGCACAAACTTTACAGTTTATTCCGTAAGACGTTCACTTAGTTCTTTGAAAACTCCAAAAGCCTTGCGATCGGATACTCCTGGCAATCTATTAAATGCTCGCGCTTTGTTCAAAGGTTTATTAAGCTGGTAGACATCTCGGAAAGCGAGAAATAGTATTCTTCTTCAGAAGCTTTAGTAGTTTAATTGGAGTTATTCTTATGATAATATCCAGTATTGTTTTCATAGACTTATTCGAAAAGCGACTTTGGAAGTGTGGCTGATGACTGTGTTTTTCTGATTTTTATAATCTCCTAGAAAGATGAGAATATTACATAGTACCATAAACTCATGCCTCATGGATGTGTGACAAGAATGGATAAAGTAAGGAATGAGTATATTAGAGGAAGTTTGAAAGAAGCGCCTGTTACAGAAGAAATGAAGGAAAAAAAAATGAAAGGAAAGTAGTTGTCTTGGTATGGTCATGTTATAAGGAGGGGTGAAACGTATGTGACTAAAAGAGTGATGGACATGAATGTTCATGGATGGAGAGGGAGAGGAAGGTCAGAGAAAAGATGGATGGATTGTGTGAGGGATGATAAGAAAGAGAAAGGAGTAAATGATGCCGTGACGTCTGACAGGGGAGAATGGAAGAAGTAAACGTATTGCTCCGACCCCAAATAGAATGGGACAATGGCAGGAAGATGATGATTATCATGCTTTGTTTCCATGGGGTAGGCAGACTAACCTACATAACGGCACCTATTTCGATACACGAAGACCCTGCTAAGATCCTTACCAGATGTATGAACAGTGAACATGGACGAATCCAAACCAGTTTAATTTTGCTTCGTCCAAGTTCATACAGTATCTGGTCATCTATACACGATTAATAAGGTAAGTAAGTACTGACCCATTTAAACTAATGACTTTCTTACTCCTAGATCGGCGCAGAAAAAAAACAACATTGCATCATTATTCCATTATACCACAGTTTGACCTTAGCGTGCTATATTGCCATAACGGCCATGAAAATATACAATTTTCTCCACCTCTTATGATTGTTTACTGCAAATTCGGACTATGCCATCGTTAATATATATGTTTAACACCCACAAGGGCACACAATAATGTACATACTCAATTGCAAAAATCGCGAAAAGAATGTAGGATATAAAATAATCGAAAATTCTTGATAAGAGAAGCCAACATTATCTTAGGGACGGCCGGATGGGGGAAGCACAAAAATAACAAGAGGACAACATTACAATTACAGCATGTTAAGAACTCTTTAAAGATAAAACAAAAGCCTTAGAACTCAGGAATTTAGTCTGTGCAGATACTCACAATTCCTTTGCGTAATACCCTGGCAAGGCTACTCTGGACGCTCGTAGTGTGCACGTCTTTCTACATCGTTCTCAGATATATGTATAATTTCAAAATTAATGATGTAACCAAGATTTTGTAACAATATTTTGATGCAAAAGAGTGTCCATGGAGTTTCTTGCCCGTTCTTCTCCATAGAGAGCTACGCTAGGGAATGGGCAACTACAGTACTTTCTCAAGTTATTATGCCTTGTGACTGGGACTGTAGCTTTGTTTTTTATTTGTAATTTTGACATTCAAAAGTGCCGTAATGGTCTAATTGAAATAAATGCTTTGAGTTTGAGTTAAGGTCACGTAGTTTTGTACCGAGGACAACAATACTGCTCTTAAAGAGCTACTCACTCGATCTCTCACTTGTGGTCGAGACGCTTAAGGCCCTTCTAACCCTAAAATTAGCAACTCTATTTGTGGTAGTTCAAACTTCGTTTGAGTTAATGTTAGAATAAAGTTCTAATCAGCTTGCACTACAAAGCGGTTGTTACGTCAGTCACTGCGGCCGAATAGTGCGAAATGAGTGGTTTTTTGCGATTTACAAAAAACCTATTGATTGGACTAAAAAAATAAAACACATAAGACCCGCTTTATAGTTAGTTCAGTTAGTATGCAAAGTTTCATGATCTAATTTCAAGTACTTTTTGAATACCAGCGGTTTGTTGTTCGATTTGGAGGTAACTTTGGAATTATTTTCTATCGAGAAAAGTTTAAGGAATCGTGTTTTCGTCACACATAGAACTTACGAGATTAATCCTCAACTTTACCATATATTTATTCCATATTAATAATGCAGTATTTTAGGAGTAACAAAGGATCATACTAAGCCAATTGAGGGATATATAGCCCTTAATATAGCTTAATTCGTCCTCACTTAAAGTAAGGGAAACGTTAACATCTGGTGTCCTGTGTGTAAGCATGAGGTTCACTGAGCCTTGCATTACACCAGTAATCCCCCGGCTTTGGAAAGCTCGATCGAATCAGTAATTTAGCCTACACTAATATTATAGAAAGGTAAAGTTTGTAAGATTCAATACTTTCAATGTAGGGGAATCTGTAGAACTTATTATTGAAATTATATTTTTGACATATATAATCTACATTATTTACTAACTATACAGACCTAAAACATTAATTAAAATTCGTACGGTAAGTATCAAAAGCAGAAAAAATTAAAGGGCGTCAAAAAATTCGCCCACATCGCTGTCAACGGGGAAAGTGCCCAGAAGGCTAGCAGCATTGCCATGTTGGATAGCATGAATGCTGATTCTTTGACCAAGAAATAGGACAGCCCTGCCCGCGTAGCATGACCACCGTAGAGACGAAAGAGAATCGACAAATCCTTTGTTTATCTCTCATTTTGTCGATCCAATGACATATGAACAAAGGATTTGTCGATTCTATTTCGTTTCTACGGTGGTCATGCTACGCGGGCTGGTCACGAGAAGAGTCGACCAATTGAACTAATTGATCCGATTCCGAAAATTCTTTCACTAATGGGAAGCTACAGCTGAGTGTCATAAGGTACATTACGACGTTCGATCCCATGGGATTATTCCCGACCATAAGGCAAGCGAAGCGGCGAGCAAAAGCTAGTCAAATATAGCCTCTTCATAAATCAAAATAGACACGTGATTTGACAACCATTTAAATTGAAGTACTAGGCTTTCAGAAACCGAGAGAACCTACAAGCATAAATAATGTTCTGACTTGGTAAGCCGCAACATGACATGACCGAAGTGGTTCCTAATACATTATAATAATGACCATGAAGTCGTGAGCCGTGTGGGCCGAGTATTATGCAAACTATTTACTACTACTACACTACTACTACTACCACTACTCCACTCCACTACTCCACTCCACTCTACTACTTTTATTTACTATTTACTTTTTTTTTTTTTTTTTTTTTTTTTTTTATTCGATATTTTTTTTTCTAGACGGCCGATGGATTACTTTTTTGTTTGTTTGGTTTTAGTGGGAGATATAAGAATACTAGTTGTTGCCTGCGAAATCGTTCGCGTGGATATTTTGATGTGTGAGTGAGAGGGTGGTGAACAAGGTTAGACCAAAGAAACCAGGGCTGTCCTTAAACTCGTTGGGTCGACGATACTCGTATCATCAAAGTCGCGGGAAGCCCCTGGATAAGGGACGCACAGAACCGGGAGGTGTGGCAGGAAAAAGGGGAGGCCTATACCCTGCAGTGGGTGATTCCGGGTTGATATGATGATAATGATGATGATGAGTGAGAAAAAAAATGTTTATGTGCTATTCCAGACTATATCTCTTTGCCAAATTTCATTCAGATCCGTTTAGCCGTTCTGGCGTGATTGAGTAACAAACATCCATCCAATCTTTCGCATTTTTATGTTTTAATTATATCAAGGTTCCAATCAAATAAAATGATATCACGCCTGAAATACAGTTAACCCAAAATCTGCAAAAAACGGAAAAAAAACACGTTTGTTGTGTGGGAGCCCCCCCAAACAGAATAAAATAAATATTTAATATTTATTTTATTCTGTTTTTCTGTTCTGTATTTGTTGTTATAGCGGCAACAGAAATACATCATTTGTGAAAATTTCAACTGTCTAGCTATCACGGCTCATGAGATACAGCCTGGTGACAGACAGACGGACAGTGGAGTCTTAGTAATAAGGTCCCGTTTTTACCCTTTGGATACGGAACCCTAAATATCAGTTCAGTAGTTTTTGCGTGAAAGAAGAACAAACCATCCATCCATACATCCATCCTCAAAACTTTCGCGTTTATAATACTACTAGCTGATGCCCGCGGCTTCGCCCGCTCGCAAATTATATACTAAAACCTTTCTCTTGAATCACTCTATCTGTTAAAAAAACCCGCATGAATATCCGTTGCCCCCAGGCGTCGGGGGCCACCACGTGGCCCCCGGCCACCGTAGGCGCGGGCCTGTGGATGGTGGGCTATGGGCTAGCTCGCCGTCCGTCCGTCTCATGACGACAGGCCGTGTCGACGGCGCGTTCGTGTTCCACGCGCGCCTCAAAGAGAGTCAGCAAAAGGAAGGGGTCCGCAAGGACCGATGCCTGCCGGGGTTGCGGGACTGTTCGAAAGAGATACCGTGGCCCCGGAACACAAAGGGCGATGAAGGAACATGGATGGGTTTTAGTCAGTAAAAGTCTGACACTCGCTCCTGCTCCGCCCAGAGCGGGAGAAGTCATTTGATGATTTACCATTCGAAAAAAAAAAGAAAAAAAAAAGGCTAAGCATACATAGGGACAGACAGACGCGGCGGGCGACTTTGTTTTATAATATGTAGTGATAGTGACAGTGATGATAATGATAGTGATAGTGATAACACCGTCGGGCCAACGACTTGAAGTAGAAGAGGACACCTGGTGGCCTACCATGACGTCTTAAAACAGGATCGTTTTAATCTTCTTCCAGTGTGGAAAGAGATGGCGCTAGACGTCCTCTATAGCTCCGTCTCTTACCAACACTGGAACAAGATTAAAACGATCCTGCTTTAAGACGTCATGGTAGGCCACCTGGTATTCCAAACGGGTGAAGCAAAAATGTAATAAATATTTCTTTAGTTTTTTTTAATAGTACGAGCCCATTACCATCAAACGGGCACATATGTAGACTCCGGAGTGCTACTAAGAATCAGCTTTTTTTTTTCTAGATGTTCTAATCTATTGCTGGGTCAAACCGGCCCACGTTTTGCTAACTGACTGCTTTTTTGTATGTTTTTGCAAGATATATTCAAACGAATATTGTAGGAATGAATGTGGGTGGAACGTTCTATGTTGCCAAAAATAAATGGTTTAAATCAAGGTGCACCGTTTCAATTAGACCGGCAGAAAAATCAAATAAGACATATTTAAATATAGGCACTTACAACGACAAAGCGTACTATTGAAAATCATTTGTGCGAGATTGGCTGGAGAAAACCGTACGAAGAAGAAAAAAACATCAACATCTGCTTAGCCTTTTCCCAACTATGTTAAGGTCGGCTTCAAATCCAACCAGATGCAGCTGAATACCTGTACCAGTATTTGATATGGCACCTGCCTATCTGACCTCCAGAACCCAGTTAATCCTAGGTAATACAATACCCCTTGGTAAAACTGGTTGTCAGATTATCAGGCCACCGACCACTTATAACTACTTCCATAGATCTACAAATGACAGCCAACCAACGATTTAACGTGCTTTCCGAGGCACCGACATAACTCGGTATATAGATGGACTTGGTCACCCGTCCACGGACCCACCTTGGCAAGTGCTGCTTAATCTGCTGTATCGACCCGTGCGCCTGTTATTATTCAGCTCCACCTTCTGCTACTACAAGTTTAGTATCTAGTACCTATCACTTTTGCAAGTAATAATGATTCTAGATGTGGGTTGAATATTCATCACTGCTACATATAAAACAAAGTCCTCCGCCGCGTCTGTCTATCTGTCAGTCTGTCTGTTCGCGATAAACTCAAAATATACTGCAGCGATTTCCATGCTGTCACCAATGGATAGAGTGGTTCTCGAGGAAGGTTTTACTATCTAATTTGTCAAGTTTTTGTATACATTAGCTAAAATATTCATGTTTTGTGGTAGAACTCAATGTAACGCACTCAAAACGTTGTGCTGATGGATAGATTGAATAGTCGTGGAGGTGTTAGTAAAAATAATACATTAAAAACTTGTTTTTTAAGAAATCTTGTTAAAAAGTTGGAACTTTGACCCCCAATATCTCCGTAACTAGAAGGTTCCCAAGTATGCTGTAGAACAAAAAAATGATCGCAATGACGGGAAGAACAAGTGCATTTCGGCTTCGTTAAGAGGTTTTTTACACCCTTTATTGGAAACCCGATTTGATATTCGGTATCGCTCGGCTGCTTCCGTAGAGAGAGACAACGCTCAAATCGATTCGCAGCTCACAACGAGAGCAGCAATTGATTGAGCAGCAAAAATTGCTCTTCCACAATTTCCAGGAAAAGAGCTTTTAAGTGCACTTCGAAAATTGTTTCATGGCTTTGACAGAGAACACAGTATGGCGGCGTTACAAGTCATAACAACATGGCTCATTAATGTTAGCTTTACGCCCCGTTTACACCCTTAGGTGATGCAACTTGCGACGCGACTTCCTTCAAACGACAAGCGCGTGTCGCATCGCGTTGACTCGTGGCATGCCATAAAGAACTTCTTTTTACAAGCTTTTATTTAACTTGCAATGTTTGTATACGTACGTTTGTTTGTTTAGATCAAATCCTGCAACCGATTATTAAAACGTCGTCGCAAAACGCGTGCCGCTTGAGCGCAGAGCTCGTGGCCAAGCCTAAACAGGGACATAGTCCATTAAGTAATGCCCTAACGGGGCTGGAAGACACTTTAATAACGCATTTCCTTAGTCAACGCTTATGCGTTCACTGGAAAAGCGATAATGTTTGTGTAACTGTTTTAAATGACTTTTGCTTTATTGTCGCAATAAAGAGTAAGTTTAGCTTAGATAGACTGTAGTTCTTTACAAACAAATTTGTGATTAGCCATTTTGAAAGAAAAAAAATAGTATTCTTAATATATTTACCAAAACCCTCAATGTTAAAACGGAGTTTATAGTTGCCCGAGGGATAATCAGCTTATAGTGTTCCCAATGCTGGGACAAAGGGCTCTACGAGACAACACAATAAACCTCCTTCAAAAGTCTGAAACCTGTAATAGGCATGACGACAGTATCAAAAAGTCCGTCAGTTAGAGTATTGGAAATAAAAAGACACGTATTTTTTGTTTTTATAAATCAATGAATATTGACAAAGATAATCTTCATCATCATCATCATCATCAGCCTATAATGTTCCCACTGCTGGGACACGGCCTCCTCTCAATGAGAGGGAATGGGCTATAATCCACCACGGCCCAGTGCGGATTGGACAAAGATAAAACGCACCAAAACTCGGGAGTGGGGGCTCGTGACGTCAGAACTAGTAAAAATTATACCAAGGCGTATTGAGAATTTTAAAAGCGACATATCTTCGTCAATTTTGGTTTAAAAAGAAAAAACACGGGTCAAATATTTTTTGATAATATAACTGACGGACTAATTAGATTTTTTTGTCGTCCTATTGTAAGCTCTTTAATCAAAAGCAGGAACTAGAAACGCCACATTCAAATGCAGTTTCCAATTTCAAAATGAAAACATTCCATTCCCGCATATCAAATTACAAATGGCGGCGATGCCGTTGAAATAAGAACCAAAGATGGCGGTGCAATAGCTCACGTAAATTCTACTCGTGCAATAATAACATTTCGGCCTTGCAGCGACTTGTGGAGATCGGTAATTATTACACGGCGGTAAAAACTGTCCCCAGGTCTTGGAGGACACAGTGGAGCACACGGTGGAGGTGTGCCCCGCGTAGGCGGAACACCGCTGTGTCCTCGTAGCGGCGATCGGCAGCGGCGAAATCTCGCGTTCGGCCCTGATTCAATCCATGGTCCGGAGCGAGACACAATGGGACGCCGTCACCTCCTTCTGCGAAGCAGTAATGCTAGAGAAGGAGGTGGCGGAACGTGAGAGGGAGAGAACTTCACGTCCCGGCCGCCGCGGGAGACGCCCTGGGCGTGCCCCGCCACCAAGATACTGGCTGACATCCAAAGTACCGGCTGACACCCAAGGTTCCGGCTGTCATCCGAGATTCCGACTGACACTGAGAGTCACTGCAAACCCCCGGGCGGGTTTGGAGAAACTTGTGACCATAAAACTACCCACACCCGTTTATTTTATTAATTATATTTTTATGTTGACTTGGGTTCGTGGTTTCCTTTTACCTATCCCCACGGACACCCTTTCCGTAACATTGGCCCCCGGGCCACCACGTGGCCCCCGGCCACCGTAGGCGCGGGCCTGTGGACGGAGAGCTATGGGCTAGCTCGCCGTCCGTCCGTCTTATGACGATAGGCCGTGTCGACGACGGCGCGTTCGTGTTCCACGCGCGCTTCAAAGAGAGTTAACAAAAGGGGTCCGCAAGGGCCGATGCCTGTCGGGGCTGCGGGACTGTTCGAAAGAGATACCGTGGCCCCGGAACACAAAGGGCGATGAAGGAACATGGATGGGTTTTAGTCAGTAAAAGTCTGACACTCCCTCCTGCTCCGCCCAGAGTGGGAGGAATCAAAAAGGAAAGGAAAGGAAATGATGATTTCCCATCCGAAAAAAAAAAGGTCTTTGGTCTAACTTTGTGCCTTAACAGATAGAGAAAGTTACTTTCGCATTTGTAATTTTAGTATGTATGCAAAGTAAGGCAAAATAGAGGCACAAAGTCATCTTCGATAGAAATCATCAAATTCTCTTTTAAATTTTTGTGTTCAGCTTCAGGTAGTACCTAATTTATGGAGATTTGGACGAGGTTCTATCCTTTTATAGTTATTTTGGGTTCAATATCCTCTCTCCAGACTAACTTAATTCGACTGAATAAGCATTTACAAAGGCGCCAGTTAATTCGCGTGCGATTGTATTGGTAACTAGGGACTATCTGAAAGGGTAACTAGTCGTGAAATCAAGAGTGCAATTTACTGGTTTATTCCAGAAGACGATGTAGACGAAGGTTGACTGGTAGAGAATACCTTGTGGCATTAAGTCCGCCTATATACCACTATTGTACATGAAGTTTAAATAATTAAATAAAAATATAGGGGCGCCTTGGATGGCATCTTCTTTAATTAGGCGAGGAAGGAATTGAGGAGTCCTTTTTCCAAGAGTTGAACAGTTTTGGACACCAACATTTATAAAGACCTACTTCTGGGGATTCAAGGAATTACCATTTTATATTACTTTTCTCATGTGTGTAAATCGAAATTTTTCAGCTGTAACATCGTGGCTACGCTCTCTTCAAGGTTACTATCATTTTCAATTTAGAATAATAATCATCACAAGTCCAGCTGTTTCCGATTTAATAGCAGACAAACAGGCAGCCATCAAAAAGTTCCCAACACAGATGTTAGACGTGCGTCAGTGCGTAAATTATCATAAACATCACAATTACCTTTGAAGTCAGTATTTATTTGACTAGTTGGAAACACAATCAGTTTTTACTTTTTAGTAGTAAGTGGTTAGTATTTTTGGCATTGTAATTTCATCATGATTCACGAAAAGAATCGACACTGATTTTAAAGGTTCCAACTTCGAACATATTTATTTTTGTCTCTGTCCAATTTTGATTCGAAAAAGAAGTGATGATACTTCAAAATATGTCCTTATATTGAAGCATGCTTGACATTTGCCTTTGATAAAATTGCGGACAATGCTGCAAGATATAAAACAACTGTATTCTGTATTATACCCAAAGACAAACAAATAAACAATACGATAGGTGGGATAAAGCGAACAACATCGGATTCTACTTGCAATAGTAATCAACCGCTTCATCATCTGCCTAGCCTTTTCCCAACTATGTTGGGGTCGGCTTCCGGTCTAACCTGATTCAGCTAAATACCAATATTTTACATGGAGCGATTGCCTATCTGACCTCCACAACCCAGCTTAGTACTGGGTATCGTATTACCCAGCAGTTAATGTTGGTAAAAGAGTAATGTTACTCTTAAGGACGAAGCGCCGCGCCAGGGTAGCCGGCAAAATTTGTTGTTTTACGATTTTTGTAATTTGCAGGTCAGGTTGTATGTTGATTAAAATTTGATTCGCGACCGTAACAAATATGACTTACAGTGTTATAATAATTTAAATCATCAATACAACCTTCTAATTTAATTTAATTTCATTAATTGCCTTTATCATGAAATCAGTCTGACGCTGACCTGTAAATTGCAAAAAAAAACGTAAGAAAAATTGAATTTAGCGGGAATCTTTTTGATTATACCTAACCAAACGCATGCACAGTCATAGTATACAAAATCTAACCACCATACAATGCATTAATAAACAGACAAAAAGAAGATACTCTTGTCCCAACCATACACAATATTAAAAAGGTCAATGGAACTAAATTGTGACAGAAACGGCCATTGATTGGTTCACGCCCTTACAGTTTACGCCCTAGGTTCAACGGTCCGAGCTATTTATATTATTTACTGTGTTGACAGCCAGCAGTCCAAGCAATTTATATTGTTTTCTAGACAGCTTATAGAGGCCCTTAGGGTCCCTTTTTGGCTAACACTTCACATTGAATAACTGGTTGTTAGACTTTTGACCGAGATTCTTTATTTGAATGCTATCGTCATATGTCTCTTGACCTTCTCTCGATTTGTTTAGGCACTGCATGTCTTTTTCCATGTTCTTCTCTCTTTTAGGTGTCATCTCAGTATTTACCTCCTTTCTAGCCATATTATCTTTCACACAGTCTATCCATCAATTTGATCACACTTTTTTCTATCAACATGATAGCTTCCTAAATTCTGGAGTCAGACTAAACTCAACAGTGAAGTAATTTTGTTAAGATTTAAAATGCTAAATGTCAAGCTCCTCTTAATACTGATGATGATGAATAGAAATGTTGATGGATGGAGAGGGAGAGAGCCGACCCCAAGTAACATGGGATAAGGGCAGGGAGATGATGATGAACTGGTACACGAAGAATATACTAAGGTAAAGAAAATGTGTGGGTAATTGCCACCTTCATCGATACCTCGTTATTAACACCCTCTAGCAGTTTAGACCCTTAGCGATAACCTATCCCTACCAAGACCTATAAACAATAATATTTCAGTAACTGCGCAAAATTATACAATTACAGTAAACCGGACATATATGACAAGCGCGGGAAAATAAGCAGGTGTGCTCTATGGTTCGCTATTTACGGAATAAGTGAAACCCTTTGTCTTGAAAATAGAATTCAGTTATAACATTCCTTTGTTTGAACCATAGATTAGACTATTATTTGCTTCTTTGCGAACTTTGGAGCCAAAGATGGAGTTGGTTCGAAAGATATCATCGATTAAGGAACTGCAGTGACTATCTTCTAACTTAATAGACAGATGTGGTAATACAGTTGCTGAGGAGTTTTTTCCTTTGTTTCGCCACTTCTTCTTGGCAAAAACACTAGTATGCGTTGAAGGGGCGAGCGTTTTGGGGGACCAGCTTAAATGCAAGTTTAGACGTTCAAAAATGCTGATTCGAAGTCAAATTTGAATTTAAAATAAGTCTTGATTTGATTTGTGAATAACCCTTCCGGGATTACAGGTGTGATATTGTTTTGAATGTTAAGTTGTTACTATAACTAACACCGATCGGAAAGATATATAGAAGCTATAAGAACCACACTCAAATCTTTTGTCCGCCCGGTCACTCACAGAGAGCTCATAACTTCATCCGTATGGCGCACACATACTCATAAATATTTCACGAGCGTTCATAAGGGAAACGAACTGAAAGGTATGTAGTGATTGTTGAAGACAATACTGCTTTAAGTGGTTGCAAGTTTAGGAATTTATTGTAATAATAAAAACGAGAGTTATGGGAAAATACGACTGTTGAAGTAATAAGATGGTGCTTTGAAAAAACTTAAAAAGCCAACAGTCGTTATTTTAGATAAGAAAAAAATTATGTATTCTCTAATGGACCGTTTTCTACAAAGATTAAGTACAACCACAATCATTATTGTAGACCGTTTAAAAATTGTTCTTAACAAACACCTCAAATGATTTGTTGTTGTTATGGTAGACGATTTGGTGGCTGAGAAAACAGCGCGTCCCACATTTCTATCGCACACGCTGTGCTTTTACCTCATCGTTATCTTAGAAAGAGACAATAATCGTTCATCTTATCGGCTATTGATAAATAATAATAATAAAATAATAAACCATTTATTTCAGGTAACAAAGACCTTAGCCTAAAAATACATACTAATAACAATTTTTGTTAGTTAAGCAACTTAAATGTATCGATAAACTGCCAATCATTACGGGTTATTTCCTTAAATGTTCTGAGATAGGCTGGCATAGAGAGCTTTGCAGTTGAAGTAGATCATAATCATCTGCTTAGCCCTTTAATCTGGTTATGTTGGGGTAGGCTTCCAGTCTAACCAGATGCAACTGAATACAAGTATTTCACGATGAAATGTCGATGGTGGTGGTAGTAACTTTAATAATAAAGTACTTCCCCGGACGAACCCATTTAGAATGAGCTCTGTTATCAAACGATATCAAGGCCGCGGGAATACCATTATCGCAAAAATACACCAGTTATCAGACGGATAGACAAAACAACTGACATGACATGACACACTTTCGAACCAACTTAGGAGCAATATGTTTACAAACATGACTGTAATTTTTCGAGTCTCGCTCCGTTTACCTCAAATAGGGACATTGTTGCATAGACTAGAAACTATGCTATGCGTATGATAAGTGGCTCAATTTAGTCATTTAGTACAATTTTAAGGGAAACTTGGTGGCATGTTTAAGTATAGAATTATGCTTTCTATCGTGTACGGTTTTCAGTTTAATTTTCCATGATTGCTCTTGCCTATATGGCTTAAAACCGCAACATCATAAATGTAGGTTGTAAGCCTTACAAGGAAGTTATAAAGTACGTTTTGGTCTTCCTCTAAAAAAGTTTAAATTAATATCTTCATATCCGTTACGTCTATTAGAGTTCTGATTTCTGAAGAGCAGTGCACTCGTTTAATCAACAATGCACATGGGTCACAAAAATAGATTGCTTATCGATTAGAAATAAGTCCGGCTATAGAAGACAATTATCCCCGTAAACATGATTAGGCACGTTTGTGTAGAACTAAGCATTATTCCGAATGTTCTTATCAGCGAAAACAACGTCATTTAACATCGGGCAGAACAAAACACATTAAAGATAACATTATCTTTGCAAATTAGCTGCAAACGATCAATATACTGCGATAAAATGATAAATAAACATGTTAACTTGCTATTTCATAACAGAAAATCTCTCCCTGAAAGAATTTTTTGAACGGAAAAAATTACAATAGATATCCCCCGAATGTTTGAAATTGCCAAACCATCTTGAACATCGCGGTGATGAAGGCCCATGCCTTCTTTGTATCACAGCCTTTGTTCTACACTGGGACAGTAATAGGCTGATAATATTCTTTGTTATTGGCGCCCATGTCCATTCTCCACCACTTTGTAGTGCTTTAATCGCAGGAAAGAAGTGGTACAATAAACTACCAACCTTCTGACATAGGCGTTTATGTGCATCATCGCTTATTACTATATAAGTAAAAACATGTAAATTAGGGATAAAATTAACAGGTTATGTGTATTTTTGACCACATTTTTCCTGTTGTCATTTACACGTCAAATTTAATGAATGGCTCGCAATGACACACCTTGCTTATTCCTCAGTTTTAATTGAGGACGAATGAATGTTAATGTCGCACATTAAAATTAACCTACTCGATTGGGGATACTTAAATGTACATGGTAATTAGGTCAGTTACCACCTTGCTAACTTGGTAATATTATTATCGGGACAGATGCGCTTAAACTTATCGTGCGCACTGCTCATACGAGAGCAGATGAATAAGGATTTGCATTAACTTGCTGTTGCTTACCAAATTACACGTAGTTCATGGTAAATTCCTGAGTGCATGATTCGACCTCCTATCCATATAGGTTACAGTTGTTTTAATTAGTAGCTATATTATTATTTTCCAGACGTGTAAGGGGGCTGAGGCGTAGGGTATCTAATAAAAAAGAATCAACTGTCTTTACATTAGGCGCACTAAACTTTGCCGCACTTTTTCGCATAGTATTTGCCGCTTGCCTTATCTATGAATCATTTTTCCACTTCTACGTTATCTAAGCGCATGTACAAAACTGTAGCACTGTTATCAGGGTTAACAATGGCACAAAAGCAAGTGCGCATTGCTGTCGATGTCGGTCCCTTCACAAGTTCACATACTCTTGTGTTTTGATTTTTCAAATTCTCGTCTTCCTAAGCGAAGCATCGCTTAGGAAGACCTTTAACCTAGGAAGCATCCTATTAGGTTAATTTTACATGGAGTATCTTTAGAGCAGACTTACTCGTTTATTCGAGACTTGATCCGTCTATCTTCATGTACCATGAATAAAGCTACAAAATTACTCAATTTGAAGTATCAAGCATCGTAATTGGAGACTATACGATTAATCTCAGAGTTAACTAGGCTCGCTTTACGAAAGCGATGCCCGTATGTTGTCTTGTGTCGCATCAGGTTCAAAGCAAGAGTAATATTCCAAGCGTTACGGTCCTGGAAAAAATCGTGAGGAAACCCCAAAGCTTGACCAAGACCAAATAGGTTGAAATTGCAGTGAGCAAGCGCGATTAGTCATTTTCCTTCGACATGCCGAAATCGACCAACCATGTGGTCTCTCCTGTTACTGGTTGAATCTACATTGTCTTCTCTCGTGGCATCCCCATGGGCCTCTATCAGAATACTAGCGCTGTGACATTCATTGCGAATGTCGCAGCATTATGCTGAGATAGCGGTTTTTTGGTCTCGTACTGGACCAATTTAGTTTACTTTGTGGTTTTTTCCCCCCTTCTTGTTTTTTTTTTATTATTTTAATTTTATTGTTTGTCCTGTGTGAGTCCGATAAATTATTTTCTTCCTTTCTCTCCGGTTTGGTGAAAGCTTGCCCTCAAATTTCTCACGATATGCCCTCATCCTTCTACATTACGAAAAGCAACGTGGTACTTCTAAAACGTATCTGTTTACTGACCGTATGCAATCCTGTCTTGATTGATTACAGCGCCGGTAGATTTGCTTAGGTTAATAGCGTATTGCAAATGATTGGTGAATGTCTACGCGACATGTCGTAAGCAGTAAGTTCAATTGATGTGGTTTGATGGCGTCATTAGGCAGTTTGATAGTAGATTGATGATTGCTACACAATGTTCACAGGTGTCTTCATTGTATGACAGTGGTCAGAAACTAACCTTTTGACAGTTAATTGACGGACACTGAGCCCAGTTACTATCATTTCGAGCTGTAAACAGAGATACGTAATAGCCCTACTGATGTTTATCGCCCCTATATTAATGTGTATTGGGACTATTTCGTGTAAAACTATGTTTTTTCATTAATTCACTTCCCTGCCCTTATATGTACCAGTTTATTTGGAGTCGGATGTCTTCTTTTTCCATACTTTTCGTCATCTCAGCAGTCACCTCCTTTCTAGCCGTATCATACTCCACACAGTCCATCTATCGTTTCTTTAGTCTTTCTCTACTCTTAAAGACATCCTCATTCATACTCAAAATTTTCTACACAACATTATCCTCATTTCTATGCGTCTTAATCTTGACAATCGATTAGGTTTATTCGTTTTAAAACCAAGAACCATTGGGGGTATTTTGATGCAGCTAATGGTGTCCATTCTGTTGTGCACAAACTAAACTTAGTACTACACCTACATGTAGTAATAGGTCATAAAGGGATTACTAAGGGGATTATTTAATTTTATAACCCGACTATAGCAATTAGTAACAACAAATTGCGATATCATATCTCTGCATCCCAGTGAACGAGAAAATTCACCTTGGGACCTTAATTAGTCATGTTTTAAGATAAATTCTAATTACTTAAATAAACAACACATTTAGTTGTTTTTTTTGTAAATTGCTATGATTAAATGGATTAATTGGAAATTGGGTACCTACACATTTATTAGATGTAAATCTCCAAAAATTTGGGTTATTTGAAACGTCTTTGTAGGCGGAGGTATCTCGTTAAGCAGATTAAAAAAGGCATAGGTATATTGTACTAAAAAAATAATTAATTTAACAAAAAACTCACGTTTGATGGGCAGTTGTCTGGGACTTATCGGCGGCCTATCGTCCAGCACCACATTCTCCATAGTCAAAGCATTAGTGTTGTAATTCTTTACGCTTTCAGCCCAGTCCTGGATCCAGGTCTTATCCCCTTTACATCTATTCAGGCTCAAGTAAGACAGTTTTCCTACGACCTGCTCCGGAGTCATATCCGTAGTAACCCCGTACTCATCCCTCAAAGCTTTCTGAGCATTCTTCAACGCAGTACTCTCAAATTTCGTGTCCTCTAACCCTATTTTGGAACTTGGTAACGAGACTGGAACGGAAGTTTCTCTTGACAACCGATGAATGTAATCAGTCTGGTCTATCTCTGATTTTGTTAAGCTACACCTACGTAGTACGGGCTCTATTTTAGGAGGGGTTCTAGAGGATAAAACTCCTGAAGTTGTAACGCATGTGAAACTACCTTCATCACAGTCATCGTGCTTAGGAGGAGACTTTGCAAATGTTTTTTCTGTGATTGTCCTCACTCTATTTTTTATTTTCTCTAAGTAACTCCTAGTAGATTTAATCTGTTTTGAAGTTTGAGCAGCCAAATCATTCTCAGTCGGTGATTCGTAACAGCAAGAGATTTCTAAAACATTTTTGTCTTTGGAAACTTTTGGTATTTCGAAGGACTGGTTTAGTAAAGGACTACGGAGGCCTACGTCTCTCCTAGGCTCTTTTGTTATTACTCTTTGGGGGTTGGGGAAGTCAAACACTAATTCTGGGTCTCTCTCAGTACCTTTCTTTTTCTTTAAAGTTTCTTCTATAGCTTTTGTAAGGGTATTGGTACCAAACGTTCTATCAATACTCATTCTAGCTTTCTGTTCTTCTGTATAATTATCCCCCTCTATAGTGTAAGTACCAGTTGAAGAGTTATCAGACTGACCATCAACTTCATCATCAATATACAAAGGTTCTTTTGCAATACACTTCTTGAACAGATCAGGGGTTTCTGAAGATGCTCTACTTTTGCGTATCAATGGACTTTTAGAATTCTCTGGGGTAGACAAACCATTATCAGGGGTTAGAATATCTAATTCAGGACTTGATATATCAGTCAACATCAGTCCTTCAGGGCTCTGGTCGATAATATCAGCCATAACATGCCTGTTAATGTTCCCATAACTCGGTGTTCTGTGTACTTCTCTCACGTAAGTATTACTCTTCAGTGGCAAGTTGAGACCCTGACGACAAGTATAGTTTTCACTTCTAGACATGATACTATCAACTATAGGACTTTTGGACGTGCGTTTTGGCAGGACAGTATCAGTAACAGGCGATTTAATATGTTTAATTATAACAGGAGATGTTATGTGCGTAACATTTTGAGCTAAAGGACTGTTTCGGAGCTTGACAGAACCGGATAGGCCACTGTCTTCCTGGTCTGAGGAGAAGTAGCCTTCAGAGTTGTAGCCTTGAGCTTTGCGGGGGAGCTTGCCGCTCATCGGAGGCCGAGTGAGTGTTGGACTGGGCCTGGTCAGGCTAGCAGACATAGACTGGACTCGCTGATGCCGAGCCTGCGATTTCTTTGCTAGCTCCTCCAGCTTCCGAGTATCAACGGGCTTTGCAGCGCCGAAGTCGATGGTGAACGCCATTGGATGGGGTTTCGGGGTACTAGGCTCCGATTTCTCATCCTGACAAGGCTCCTCGTCTATCTTCAAGCTGTCCGACGATGATTTCGAGATGGTCGCGTCCTGCCCGTCTGACAGGGGGCTCGACACGTCCCCCTCAACACTAACACTCATGTTTTCAAGGTATCACGCAGAATAAAAGTGACATCATATTCACAATCCAACTTTAATACAGCCTTCACAAATCACTGGAAACCAAACATCAAGGTAATCACAACACACAGATAAAACACATGAAAATTATAAAAGATTACTTTCGAAAAGTGGAACGAGAGCGCAAAAACTAAAAAAATATGAACTCCACCTACAACATCGAGCGCAAACGAACTATGAAAACGCGAAAGGCTCCGCTCCGAATTCTCAACAAATAATGTCAGACGTGACAGCTGCTAGTGACGTCCGAAACGACACTGCGATTGAAAATTTATTGTTTTATCGATTTGGCAACACAAAGACATTGTGCAACTGCAAGATCAGTGACCTTAATTTGTCAAGGAAGTGTGTTTCGAAATTGCAATGTATTCAGCCGGTGAAAATCTTCTTATCATTTTTATTGATACATTTGAATATTTAGGTTGTTCAGGATTACCATTTCGCAATTATTTGTTTTGATCCGTATTTTGATCCACTTATCAAAATAACAGATTCGAAAGAAGTGAACGCGCCTTTATTATTTTTCAGTCGGTTAACATTTAATCCGAACGTCAGACCGTCAGTTTCTTGGAAGTTACGTTACGTTCAACGTTATGTTTACTTACTATCGCGATGTCATCGAAAAATAATCCATATTTAACGTTATTTGTGGATATGATCCACTTTTTTTTAAACTTATTAAACACTGCAAAAAAAATCATTAGCTGTAAAGCAGAGAACTGAGGAACATTACTCTTCAACAGATTTCCAAACTAACCTTTGAAAACATCACGTGGTGATGATTTCAAGTACCTTCGGAACGGAACGCAAGCTGTCAGTTCGAAATCGGAATGAACCATGGCAGAGGCGGCGTTTTCCGATGAAGGAAAATATTATTCTGCTATCACCCAAGATGGTAGATTAAGGATATGGGACACAGAAACTAATGTACTCAAACAGGAGTATACACCAGACTTACATTTGACCTCACCGCCTTCATGTTTGCAATGGATATCGGCCACACAGTCAGCGGTACGTACAACACGTGGTTTTTAGAAATCATTACTATCTACTTGCTTTTTCCGCGGCTTCTCCTACATTTAAAACCTTTAATTTCCATGTAACTCGTGATAAAAATGATTTACGCAATTAACCAAAGAATTTGGTTAAAATTGTGTTTTGTTTTGGTATACTATAATAATATGAGCTCTCTATAAATCCTAAGTGGCCCTGGTACTTTGTTTACCAACAAGTATCTAGTTTCCTAAAAGCCCAGTTTTACTTAAAACCTCCCTACAATCTGTCCTCAATATAATAATGAAGACGAAAATCTAAATATAACCTCAATACATAAATTGGGCACATTATAAATTGAGTAACCTTGACAAACTACTTCATTCTGATTGCGTTTGCTAAACATGGACGCTATCATATCTTACGGTGTTTTTGAGATATAAGATATAAAAAACTGGTAATGATGTACTTAAACTCTTCAATATTGATAAAAACAATAGTACAAGACTGAAGTATGTATAGGTACTGTAGTTTATGTATGTATGTAAGGCAATAAACTAATTAATCACCTCATATTTCAGGGTTACCAACATAAAGGAGGAAGACGAAAAAGCCTATCCGAAGAAACACACTGTGTAGCCCTTGGCACAACCAGTGGAAAGATTTTAATATATTCTGTAGCACAAGCAAAAGTGGAAACCGTTTTATCCAATGAAAGTACCAGTAGCGCTATAAGCACTCTAGATTGGCACAAAAAGTACGGATTGTACAGTTGTAATAAGGAGAATAACGTTTGCGAGTGGGACTTGCATAGCTCGTTAATTAGATATAAGTATAATGTTAATTTTGACAGTAAGAATAAACATGGGAATAACGTGTGTGCCATCAAAATTGTACCGCATAAACAGGTGAGTGCATAAATATATTTTACTTGTATATGTTATTTTGACCCTTGAAATACTTGCTTAGGTGTTACTGGTCACAAGTTGCTTGATGTAAAATACTGGTCCTCAGATGCATACATTATACTGGAAATAGACCACAACATAGTTGGGATAAGGCTAGACAGATGATTGTTTAAAATTCTTAATTGGTTGGTGCTACTACTAGACCAAAAAGGCTATGAGGAGACATTTGCCTAAAAGTAGGTTGGCTAAACATGCCAATCTATTTTTCATCACCCATAGCCTACCCTCTAAATCAGTGGTGCCCACTATACACACACACATGGAAACCGACAGGATTATATCTAGGGGGATGCATCTTTAACTCACACAATGCAAAAATCGATAAATGGGATGAAAACCTATAGAATTAAGATAGTGAAGGATACAAAAGTGATTGAAGTGAGCTCGAAAACGTAAATTCTCAAAAAAGCTTAGCACCTCGCCTCTGATAGGTTCAATAGGGGGGTTGAGCTTGCATCTTCTGTGCAAGTTAAAAAGTACAAAACATTTAAACCTTTTGCGGACCATATTCGAGGCTCCTGCAGACCACAGGTTGGGAACCACTGCTCTTAATTCTGACCTCAAATGCAAATGAATACAAGAGCACTGTTAGAATATTTTCATTCGAACCACTAAGCAGCTACTGTATGTTATGACAAATTGACAACTACAAGACAAGGCTCATACTCAACAGATGCCATCACATCAAGCTACCCAAAACTGCCAAAGTTTCCCAATCAACCTTGAACCGAATGCTTTAGCGATAAAGTTGAAAATCTATTAAAGAAAGACAGATTGTGCTAGCTTGTGTGTGCTGGCGTCTGTACTAGAAATATTTAGGCCCGTGTAGAACAAACTCAAGGAAATATGCCTTGATTCAAATAAAGACTTTATTGAGAAGTGTGTGATACAGGCCTTAGCCTTAAGGCTGGGGTATCTGCTAAATTAGCAACTCTATTTGTGGTGGTTCAAACTTTGTTTGAAATACTGTTAGAATAAAGTTCTAATCAGCTTACACTACAAAGTGGTTGTTACGTCAGTCACTGCGGGCCGAATAGTGCGAAATTAGTGGTTTTTATTTAATTGTAGCCTAATAAATCATTAGATCAAAATGCCAATTGTACACTTTGTGAAAAAAAAAATGACAAATATTTGTGTGAAAAAAAAATACTTGAAGTTAATGCTGTTTAGGAGTTACGAAATTTTAAAGAAAAAATGCTTCACTTTGAATATTTTTTTCATATAGTAATATTAAAGTTAGAATTATTTCAATTGTACCAATTAAAGTTTAGAGTCTACTACAACAGCCCATAACGTCCACTGCTGGACATAAGCCTCTCCCATGATGGGAGGAATTTGCCGTAATCTCCACGCTTGGCAGGCGGATTGGAGATTGCAGTGATGAAAGACTAACAGAAAACGCTGCTGCCCATTCTCTGGTCTATGGAGGCGCAAGGTGTTCTGCCTCAGACATTAGTCGCCTTATACGACACCCGTGAGTGTAATGGGTTGGTTCTATTCTACTCTGCCGGATACCACACGGCCAACTCTGCCGGATACCACACGGCCAGTTTAGAGTCTAAAAAGCAACATATATTTTTTTTGCACATATATATTCACTCATCAAAGAGGAGTTACATGCAGAAAACCTCTCGTTAGCAGATACCACCCCTTAAGCAAACTACAACGCTTGCCAGTTAAATTGGTGATTACAGTAAAGTGTTGTTAGTGACAGGTAGACAGTGATGTGTTTCGTTCACACTATTCCATCTCTTCTTGTAGAACACAACGGCCCGATTCCTGGTTGCCGCATCATACCAAGTCCGACTATGGCGGCTGCACGACGGGGACGCGACCGTCGTCAAGAACTTGGGACACAACGCAGCACCCACTGCGCTGCTGTCGATAGCCACGCTCAATGATGTCTGCTGGCTTATTGAGGGCTCACAGTGAGTAGACATCATTCTACTACTACCTTTTACATGCGGTTTCCGAGTTCGGAATTGTTCTACGGAACACGTACAACCAGGTTATGGTTAATCTCTGCAAAATCCGTTCAGGTGAACTGCCAAAACAAAATAAATCTGGACTTACAACTATTTTTGGGTAGAGATAACAATGAATTCTTGTGAGTATCATATTCTAAAACATCCAAAACTTCCAAAACTCGAGTAAATGTGATGCGAAATAATCGATAGCTGACTTGGTAACGACTTGCTCAAGAAACAAGTAATACAATGTAGGTTCCGTAAAAGTAAAAAAACTCTAAATAACTCTCCACTAGTTGTAACGCGGTTGAAAAGCAATTTAAAAAAAACTCACTTGGCGAGCAGTACACTCTCTGTGTACCAGCAAGTGATTTCTGGGACGCGTTGTATACCTGACTGAATTTACCACCACATCGCATTTTCCATTTTCTTGTAACTTAGTAACGAAACAATCGGAACTTCACACGCAAAACTGTTAACTTTCATCTTGTTCACTAACACTTAAGTGCAATGATGAAGAAGTGGAGTCAGAGTTTTTATCCGGGGCCTTTGACTTGGCTTTACATGCCGTCGAGACATATCTGTCAAGGATGCTGGTTTTCCTTCACCAAAGCAAGTGAAAACTCTCAGGTGCGTGTCATGGTCCACTAGACTATCACTGCTTATTGTGCTATGATAAAAAATAATTATCACTCCACAGAAACGAGCGCCTCCTCTCATTCTGGGACGTAACAATAACAGAAGATATCACCCCCCAACTGAATGGTGACGAGACCCCACATAAGAGGCAACGCAGGAAATCGATCACCAAGCCGCCCATAACTACGACTACACCTACATATAACTTTGTGCTGGAGGACGCTCCCAGAATTGTGGATGTGGAGCTAAAGGAAGAGGTTGGGGCTACGCGGTTGAGTTTAGCTGCTGCTACCAGGAGTGGGGTTGTGCATTATTATGGACATATGTTGAATGGGTGAGTTTTGTTTTTATTTTTTAAATGTTTGTATGATGATTCATGGACATATTTATAATAAGCACTTATGTATTTACAAAAAAAAAAAAAGTGTCTATGTATATCAACTATCTGGTGTCCACGACACATGCCACGTTGCTTAGGGTGGCACTAGATGGCGCTGTATGTAATGTCCAGCGATATTTATTTTCTTCTGAGATAGACACTTTTCAGAGTTTTTGAATGGGAAAGCACACACGGCAAAATACTTAAGGGGTTCCCCCATGCACACTAGCGCCACTTTAGTAAAAAAATCAGAACTCGTTAAATACACAATTAATATAAAATCTGATTGACAAAAACAATGCTTTAGAGTTCTAGATTATTGACGTCTATTTAATTCATTAAAATATACTTCACTGTAGTTACAGTTAGAAAAATTGCTAAAAACGGCCGTTTTTTTCCATGTTGTATCTGTAACGACAGCGAGCTATGTTTCAATGAGTTAAGCAGACGTAAATAATTTAGAAGACTAAAAGATTAATTTTGTCAATCAGATTTTATATTAATTGTATATTTAACGAGTTCTGATTTTTTTACTAAAGTGGCGCTAGTGTGCATGGGGGAGCCCCCTAAGTGTAGTACATAAAACATAAGAACAATTTATAGTCGAAAATCTTGTAGAATATGCAGTTAGGGGCGTTGATTTGACGGGAAGACTTGCTTTCTGTACTCAATAACTTCCTAACTGTTTGGTTAATTCGCATTTTAGCAGCTACCGTCAAAATGTTTAAGAAAATCCCCGACTGTCACATTCCGATGGGTCACATTTCTACTCATGAAACGGATCGCGTCCAGTATAACATCTCTTGCGGCCATTACTCACAGAATATCTAACCCCTGCAGATCCTCAACCAAACCGATCAAGCCATCAGTGACCATCCAGGTATCAAGCGGGGAGGCGCGACCGCTGCCTCTTCAGTGTTGCCGGCTACCTCCCGCGGGTGACCTTCTGCTCGGCTACTGGAATGGACCCGTCTTGACCTTTGAGAAAGTGGTGAGTTAAAGATATATTGGTCATTTGGTCTTTGGATTACTCTTCATGATGTTTGGGTTACTGAACAGTCCGCTTGCCTTATGAACTAGCCGTATTGTTGGCCCCAAGTTACGCCACTGACACCAAACTTGAAGCAATAACTCAATGAATGTGTGTATAAGCGGCACGTTGACACATAATACGTACGCACGAGATTTTTTTTCTTCTTTTATCGTGTGGTTAGTGCCTAACCTGGTGTCAGAGTTTTTTTATGCCGCCCATGGGCCTTTGACTTGGCTTTTCAAGCCGTCAAAAAATATCTCTCAGGCATGGTGGTTTCCTCACGATGTTTTCCTTCACCAAAGCAAGTGATAATTATACAATACGCACATGAATCAGAAAAATCAGAGGTGCGTGCCTTGGCTTCGAACTCGAGACCGATGACTTGTCAGTCCGACGGTCACACCACTCGGCTATCACTGCTTTTTTACGTATGTAAGAAAAGTAAAAAAAATAAAAACATTTATTTGACACTGTAAAAATACATGTTACAAGCTAGTCGCAATAAGAAAGCACACGAGTGTATTTCCACAAATCTGATCCTAACCCCCAAACTAGGCCTATACCTGTATTTTAGGGGTCAGCGTTCAGCCATGGATTCTCTAAAGAGGATTGAGAGTGTCGCTACAAAGTTGACAGCCAAGGTTATTGCCGTTTGGTAACACATATTACTTAGTAAAAAATAACTAAAGGAATTACAATTATGATTATATGTTATAAAATTAAAAGCAAAGTTAAAAATTAAAATATAATGTTAAAGTTAAAGTATAATGTTAAAGGGTTACTTGTGTTTGTATGTCTGTGTGTGAAAGTGTGTGAGTTGATGAGTGTTTGTGTGTAAGTGTGCATGAGTAAGTATGTAGCCTTAAAAGGCCGACTTGAAATTACGTGCGACTGCTACGGTTCTAAACTTATTCATTCTATGTTTCAAAATAACTTTACCTCATCGGTTGGATTGTCACTAACTAAACAAGGACACGTCAGCTTTGACCAACCCTATTGTCCCCTATTTGTATTGTTTCCCCATTGCTTAATTTCCAATTCTCCTGTTAAATACGTACCACGCTGTCGTGACTGCTTGATCAAAAGAACAACAATCAACCCAAATAATTTGCCATAAGATTTCACAACAGATTAAGCTAAGTAGGAAACTATCGCCTTAATTCTGAGTGGTTTTTGATAAATGACCTTGACCTTGGGCCAAGTACATTCAAACAAAATCGAACGCGTCGAGCCAAGGACGTTTTCAAGAAATGAGTAAGCATAAGAGGCTTACAATCAATAATCGTATCCATTAAGTGATTAAATACTACTTTAAGTAGTACAAGTGTTAGTAGTTGCAAGTACGATTGCTAAGTATGGAGCGTTCCCATACTGGGTAAATTTTTATTTGTTTTTTTTTCACTTCGAAATTCTCATTAGCAGAATAGATTTGCGCCCGTAATAATACGTTCTCCTCCTATTACGTGGAACTTGAACATAACTGGCGAAATGTTGCAGTACTATAGTTGCTGCCAAGTTAACATTGCAATAGCGGTCATTGCCAAAACAAATGAACCATGTATTGTTTTTCATTAGAAAAAATGTTGAAGGTCATGATAGATGGAGATTCAAGACTCGAACAGGCTTATTTTTGGATTTCAAAGTTAAGAACTTTAATAAATGTAGGTGGGTCAATGACCGCTATTGCGATCTTAACTGGCAGCAACTATATACAGCTAAACCAGTTAAGGTATAAACAACCGAAGATAGAGGAAGATTGCCGAAGCGCAAACATTCTCTGGGAATACTGTACACCGGTGTCTACCTCTTCAACGAATATAGGCATGATTCATCATCATCAGAATTATCTTACCCTTATACCAATTCATTTGTGGTCGGCACAGCATGTCTTCTTTTTCCATACTTCTCTATTACTCGTCATCTCATCAAACACCTCCTTTCCATATATTTCATCTATCGATTTTGACCTATAACTATGTTTTTTTCACAGACACCCGACCTCAAGTCAAAAACCCAAATTCTAATACGTGGCGACAGTAAAGAACCGAAGAAGAAGACAAAACAGAGCAACGAGGTGAACAAAGTGAGGGGGGACCATGACGCGTCACAGGTGACCTACGTGGAGCCTATGGGAGGAGTCGCCAGGAAGAGGGCGACGCCGGGTGATAAGGTTAGTAATATTATTGTTGTATCGTACCTCCTCGACATCCTATGACATCTGTCCGACTGCCGTAGAGTAGTGAAAAGCTTGATGGCGCGAATAGCGGGCTTCTCAATATATGGAAGGTGCTGAGCAACCGGGGCGATAGTTGATTGGAGAGCAGGAATAAAAACTCGGAGTTAGGTGTCTATATACATGAAAATTTTCGGTTTTTTTCTTCATGGGTGTCATTTTCGTGGTTTTTCTGGTCGCTGATGATGAAAATGAGGTCAAAATGAAAATCCAAGATCGCGCCGATGAACATTTTCAGATGTAGTATATCAACTATCTGGTGTCCACGACACAAGCCTCGCTGCTGAGTGTGGCACTAGATGGCGCTGTGTGTTAATGTCCAGCGATATTTTTTTATTTATTTACTTTGCTAAGGATGTCCAAGAAAAACTTGGAAAGAAATAGGTAATAGTTACTACTTGTACTGTTGGCGCCGTCTATTCATTTCTTCTCTACTGTCCGATTTCGGTCCTTTCCTTTCTAATTTAGTTCTAAATGTGCTTACAGATCGAAGTACCGATGGAAGCTCGTCTCGCTAACCTGGCGCTCGACGTGAAGGGACGCGGCAAGTCGGCCGTCAGTCAGAACTTGACCAAACTCTTGATGCAGGGACTACACTCTAAGGACAAAGGGTACGTTTGTCCTGACTTTTAGAAACAGTCATAATTTATTACTCGAAGCCGGCGTGTATGGCCAGATGTATGAACGTGGACTAAGCAAAAAGAGAGAAAGAAAAAGTATTTACTAGACTCGCACGGGGCAAAACAAATACAAGATAAAACGTGAACGACAAAAAAAACACCGGCCAAGTGCGAGTCGAACTCGCGTATGAAGGGTTTCGCATCGTATAATATATACAAATATATTTTTTGAAATACACATTTTGTGAAAATTTCAACTGTCATTGATATCACGGTTCATGAAATACAGGCAGACGGACAGTGGAGTCTTTGTAATAGGGTCCCGTTTTTACCCTTTGGGTATGGAACTCTAAAAATGAGATATAGTCTAAACTAAATTGGTCCTGCACTAGGCTAAAATGCTATCTCAGCATGGTGCTGTAAGATCAGCTCTAAAATTCTGAAAGGGCCCAAGATAGACCAGAAGCAGTATCTAGGGATTGTTGCAGTAGATTTCTGTTTGTACATATATTTTCGTTTTTTTTTTCAGTATAATCCTCACAGTACTCCAGAAGAATGACCCTCAGGTCGCACTGCGCACAGTCAGCCACTTACCAGCGGACTACGTCCCGCAGTTGTTGGAGCAGCTCGCTGACATGGCCACGCGGAAGACAAGCCAGTAAGTAGCGCATTCATTATTATCAAAATAACAATGGTAGCTTCTGAGATTTTTTGGACATCACAGACGTCAGTGAAGGGAAACATCGTGCCCATCTGAAATAGTCTAGTTTCCACCATCAATAAATTGTAAATCTATTTAGTCCATCGTTAGAGTATTGGAAAATAATGGACACGTATTTTTGTTTTTGTAAATCAATGAATAATGACAAAGATAAAACGCATCAAAACTCGGGAGTGGCTCGTGACGTCACGCGTCAGAACGCACTAACAATTATAGCCCGGCGTGACGTATTGAGAATTTTAAAAGCGTCGTCTCCTCCTCAAATCGTGCTCCTCATTACTGAGGGTCGTGATCCTGCCTTGAAATATTTTTTTCCCTGACAATGTTTCGCCATCTCCGTCTATCCTTGGCCAAGTGAAGCGCATCATGAAATTTCGTTTCGAGAGAAGAGCTTATCTGGTCGGACCATCGCACCTTGCCTGTAACTATCAGTTATTCGAGGTTATTGCCATCTTTTCTCGCTAAATGGGCGAAAAATTCCAAAACTCTGCGGAGGCAGGTCGAATCTGGACTTTATTTTGAGCTCGCGTAGGATGGACTCGTTGGTGCGGAATGCCGTCCAGGGTATTTGAAGCATCTTCCTCCAACACCACATCTCGAAGGCGTCTATATGAGCCCGATCGGCCTTTCTCAAGGTCCAAGTTTCTGCTCCGTATCCAAAAATTTAAAAGACCAGCGTGTTCACCAATTTCACATTGGTATTTCCCAGTGGTGGCGGCCCTGACTTACGAATAGTAAGTCGTGGGTTCGAACCCAGACAGACGCATTACTTTGTGTAATTTATTTCATCACCACTGCTCTCAAAACGGTGAAGGAAAACATCGTGAGGAAACCGGCATGTCTTAGAACCAAAAATTTCGAAGACATGTGACATCTACCAATCCGCACTGGGCCCGCGTGGTGGCCATTCCCTCTCATAGAGAGGAGGCCTGTGTCCCAGCAGTGGGAACATTAATAGGCTGATGATGATGATGTCGCGAAATGTTGCGATCTCTCCATATTTTTTGAAGCTGAGACATAGCATTCTTGGCCATACCTATGCGTCTACGGATTTCTTTTTCGCAAGACCCTGTGTTGGATATGTTAGAGCCGTAGCCGTAGCCGAGTTGTAGAAGTTATCGACCGTTTCGAGATTAAGCGTCGTATCTTAGTCAATTTAAGTTTCCGTAACAAATGAAAAAATACGTGTCAAATATTTTTTGATAGTCTAACTGACGGACTAATTAGATTTTTTCAGTTGACAAGCCTATTATAATTAATATGAGTCTAAAAACGACCATCCAATAAATTCTGTTCACTCTAATGTTCGCTACTCCTTTTTGATCATGTACAGCATAGCAAAAAGTCAAAACCGTAGCGTAGCGTATTTTATTTTATTTTTTTAATACAATATGGGCTTGCTCTTGACCTCGATCACGCCTGCGTATTCGTTCCTGCTCTGTTTTGTGGTACATACGGAACGCGTGTTATTCGATCTTCCCGGTTTTCACAGAAGAATAGTATTTTCCAAATCTTGTTTAAACTTTTTTTTTTTTTAAACTAATCAAAACAACCAACTGACTGATCGATGAGCTCAGTAGCACTAGGGTGTCATATAGATGGAGAGTGCGTGAATAACATCAGCTACGCAGACGATATGGTGCTGCTGAGCCCGTCGATTGGTGCTTTGCGAAAGCTCCTGAAAATTTGTGAGTCCTATGCGGTGGCCCATGGGCTCAAATACAACGCGAAAAAGAGTGAAATAATGATTTTTAGGCTCTTGTTTAGAACTGTACCACACAGTTCTAAACAAAGTCGAGCAATTTAAGTATTTGGGCCACTGGGTCACCGAGGACCTTAAGGACAGTGTGAATATCGAAAGGGAGCGCAGAGCGCTGTCTGTCCGATGCAACATGTTGGCTCGCAGGTTTTCACGGTGCACGGGTGACTGTCAAAGTTGCGCTTTTTAAAGCGTACTGTCAGTCCTTTTACACCTGCAGCCTGTGGGTTAACTATACACAGCGGACATACAGCGATCTGCGCGTTCAATACAATAACGCGTTCCGGGTGCTGATGTCCCGTCCCGGCACCATCGCGCTGGCGGACCGGTGGGACGAGCCGATACTGGCGCGCTGGATACGCTGCAAGCAGTCGTTTAGTGATTTGCCGCCATTATCGGGAAGTCCACCCGGACCTGCCGCTTTATTATTATTAAATTCATTATTTATTACTAACACTAGTTTTTAAGCTCGATAGGATGAATCTGAAATAAATGATTTATTATTATTATTATTATTAAAAGCTCGTGGCTTAATAATAACAGCCGCTCGGGATGAACTTTAGGTTAAGCCGCGCTTGTCTAGGTTGGGCCGTGGATGGGTGACCACGCATTATATACCGAGTTTCCTCCCTGCCTCGGAAAGCACATTAAGCTGTTGGTCCCGCCTGTCATTTGTAGATCTTTGACAGTCGTTACAGGTTTGACAGTCGGTGGCCTGAAAGTTTAACAACCAGTCTTACGAAGGGGTATCGTAGTACCTAGTACTAACTGGGTTGTGGAGGTCAGATAGGCAGTCGCTCCATGTAAAATACTGGTATTCAGCTGCATCCGGTTATACTGGAAGCCGACCCCCATCGTAGTTGCAAAAGCAACGTATTATTTTTATAAACCTATTCAAACTGTGCCGTTTCCCTTCAGATGCGCGTCAGTATGCACGTGGCTGTCGGCGGTGGTACGATGTCACTCCGCGTTACTCCTCGCGACGATGGGTTCGCGCTCGTCCGAACACCTCACTCAGCTGCTAGCTATATTTACACACAGGTACGTTACACACACATAAAGTACAAACATAAAGAATGCATTTTTAAAGTACTGACAAATCGGTACGGGTCGGTACCTATCTTTATGAACGAGCGCATTAGATTGCATAGGGATATTTTACCCGTACCGATAGGTACTGACCTGTACCGACTGTCAGTACTTTAAAAATGCATTCTTTGTTTGTACCCATACATATGTACTATCGAGGACACTCCCGCCTGATCACCACTGAGCTAATTTTTGCTTGCACTTACAACATAGAAACGCTCTCTAGCCCCGCCTCGTTGATATTGTATAAAAATAATTAATGAAAAGATACGATCGGCCGAGCGCACTAACGAAGCACACCAAATGAGAGTATTGTTATTTTGCGCGCCAAAGTTGACGCTTTACTAATAGGCCTAAACTTTAAGGGGGCGTGGCTCGGCGCCTCCGCATGATTTAAGCGAAACATTTTTAACTGATCAGGTGGAAAAGACCACGACTGTACTTACACTGACCTTATTGGTGAGGTTCTTCAGAATAGTCAGGTGCGTAGTGCTCGCAACCGGCGTGCGTGTACGACCAGATGTATGGATGTGGATGAGGCACAAGGAGGATGTATGGATCGTAGCAGGTGACTTCCTGTGGTTTCTGTCAGGTACAAAGGCGTGACTTTGTTACTTATCCTATCACTATGGTAGTTGTTATATATGTATGTACCTACATATGTCGACGGATGCAATCAAAGAGGGGAGGGGCGGCACGCCTACACTATTGTAGGCGTGCCGCCCCTCCCCTCTTTGAATATAAGTTGGTGTGCAACCAACTAGCGAGTTTGATTGACCTCCGACACTTCCGTATCTAACAGTAGTCTTCACGGATAATTTCCGTCTGGGAAAGTGAAGGAACTAGCTGGCTGGTGGCAATAGGCTTGCTCCCTATTAAATGGGACTTACACATAACTTGCGCAATGTGGGTTTACTATTAAGAACACCTTCTGCGTACCCCTTCTGGGACTACAGGCGTGGTGTTATGTGACAAGAAACTTAATACTGGCAAAGTCACATAATCTTATATCATTATTTCAGGCGGTCGCACCTCTGCCAGCTGCTGAACCTCAAAGGTCGGCTGGACCTGACGATATCGCAACGAAGCGCCGCCGACGTCGCGTTGGATGAACAGGAACCTGTGCTTAATTATAATGGTGAGTTTTACAATTAACTATTTTCTAATCGTCTTTGGTTAGCCCCAGGAGCAAGTGCTCCTGGGGCTAACCAAAGGCGATTAGAAAATAGTTAACCGCCAGCTGGACGTGGCGAATAGGGTAGATGACAAAAAAAATCTAATTAGTCCGTCAGATTTCCAAAAAATATTGGACACGTATTTGTTCTTTTTTTCACGTAAACAAAAAATGAAGACGATACAGTTCGTCGAAAATTCGTGTGACAAAATGTACTCAAATGTGACGTCACAAGCCCCCACTTATAATCTTTGACACGTTATATCTTGGTAAATTTTATTATAATTTGATAAAACAAAAACACGTATCCAATATTTTTCGATAATCTAACTGACGGACTAAACAGAATCATATTTTTTTGAGTCAGTCATCATCCCTATTGCCAGCCGGACGTGGCGAATTTTTGTAACAACGCATAATCAATTTTATAATGTACAAACTAGACGCTCGAATTGTTTTTGGCTTGTAGCTAGTTGCTTCGGTGAAGGAAAACATCGTGAAGAAACCAAACCAGCATATCTGAGAGATATTTCTCGACCTAGCCAAGTCGGAGGCCCACGGACGGCATTAAAACTGACACTCGGTTAGGCACTAACCGCACGATAAAGAAAGAAAGATGAATTGGATAAAAACTAGGGTATGACTTATATTAGATTAAAGTTACAACAAATTATAATTGTTAAAGTAATGAGCGACCTGCCCGATCTAGGTTTATTTAAACCTGTGTTTCAGGCCATCACCTAAGTTCTTAAAGAGGACAATAATTTAAGTTCATATAATAAACATACTTCTACTATTCCGAAGTTTATCGACCAATATCCTCATTCCAGACTCATCATCAGACGAGATGGAAGCGGAAGCGTACCAGTCGGACAGCGACGCGTCCTGGGGAGACGACAAGTTCGAAGACGAGGCGGGCACGGCGGAGGACGATACAGACGGAGATTGACGTTATGGAATAAATAGATCATTTTCATATCACTGTGTTTTATTTACTTTGCTTTAAAGTTTCTTCTTAGCGTGTCGATGGCAATCTAAATGGGGATAGCAACTGTGGAACTAAAGGCGCCAGCATAGCTTGTACCAAGCATCGTCATTGGTTGAAGATCTGTCAATGTCATTTTAAATTTCAAAATAGCTTGTCCTCATTGGACAGATTGGGACTAAGCTGTGGACACGCCATCTACAATCAGCTTTGACTACCCTTTCCCATCGAGTCGGCCCAGAACTGAGCGATTAGTTTGGCGTTATCGGTAGCGTCCGTCAGTTCCTGTAGTGAACAAACAACAGGACACAATATTAAGTGCCCCATCGTTTGTGTAACAGCACCACCTTACACTCCAGGGAAGAGTCATTAATGAATCTCTACCTGAGCAGGTTTTCCTTGCTGCGGCCAACCTGGGTCCGGAGTCTATGTAAAGACTTCCAGGTCAGCCATGGCAACTCACGACCAAGTAGGATATTTAGCAGGTGGAACGAATGGGATTGGTAAGGCTGCACTACCTGCACTGCACGCCACTGAGAGGGGTGACACACTTCAGAAAGCTGTTTCGGCTTTTCAGCCTTTTGCTATAAAGTTATCCTACTTACTGATACAATGCATCGTATCAGTAAGTAGCTCAATCATTTTTATAAAAAATAACAATGGTAGTTTCTGAGACTTTTTATGTTACATCACAGACGTCGCGTCGGCGAAGGGAAATATCGGGAACCTGCAATTTTAAGTAGCATGAGTCTAAAAATCGGCAATCCGAATTATGCCCACTATTTTTTAGGGTCGGCGCCGCATGTCTTCTTCACTTCTCTATTAGAGACTACTCCCACTTATTCAGCTCTATTCAGCATGTGCCCATAGAAAACAACGATTTTGAATGAGACGCTACGCGCGCGTTGTGCCGAACGGATGCGTACGCGTCTCATACAAAATCGTTGTTTTCTATGGGCATAAGCTGAATAGGTAAGGTGAGTATTCCCTTACTCGTCATCTCAGCACTTCACCAGGGTACATGGGGTTTAAAAGCACTGTACGGAATCAGCATTGCCTCAGTTTGACCCCGGATTACCAATTCCATTAAATTTCATATTGTAACGGACACTTATCTAAAAAGTAAACACCAAATAACGGCGAAATGGCATCGTCTAAAATTGGAATCCGCTGGTAAAAATGAGGCAAGGTGTTCTTAATTTTATACCTTACTAAAATTGTGCCATTGACACTGGCAGCTTGGCCATCACCAGGGATTTTATTTTGATAAGTCACAGATTTAATCAGGTCTATTTATGATATAAATAAGTTCATTAAGGAATTTTCCACTGACGTTTGTCACAACGCTTCAGTATATATCAATAGGGTGCTGATCAGCTTTGGGGATATTTTTTTAAGCGGCGTTCTAGTAAAATACAATGTAAAAAAAAAAAATACTTTTCTATATACATAAGTCAATGGTAAATCTCATAGAAGAGCAAAAAAAAACACTCCTATACACATGTCAAACTCATAGTATAGTAAAAGTTCTTTAGTAACCGTTGTTGTATTTATAGTGAGAAAAACAAACATTTTTAACCTAAAAAATCTACTGTTCTTTTGCATCACTGAAGTACAAGTTTTTGCATGATTTTTGCTATTGTTCTTCAGTGTTTTTGCGTTACGTCTAAACTCCTGGTGCGTCGAGTCGAGCTTAGGTTCCTCCCTAGTTCAGTTAAGGCTTTGTGAACATAAAAACGAGCCATTTTATTATTCCTAAGGTTGATCAGCGCCATCTATTACGTTCATAAAAAGCACTGGAACATTCCCCATTAGCAGGGTATAGTCCAAGAGCTAGATCGAATGAACTCTCTAAATTCTTACGATCTATCTCATGAACTATACCATACTAATTGAACTCTAATCTTCTAAACTAAGACCCGATTAAATCTGTAACTTGGCGACTAATTTCGACTAAATATGGGAGAAAACAGATCTTCGCTAGGTGCCCTCGTTTTTGATATGTGGCCACACTGGGGTAGGCTCTCCAGATAGGGATTTTAATTTTGATAACACAAAAATGTTGTCGCTAAATAGTCGAAATTAGTCTCCCCAAATATCAGATTTGGTCGGTCACTGGTTCAAAATATGTAAGGGTTTATAGTTACAGGTGGCCGATCTGATGGTGGCTCTGTCAGTGTATTACAGGGATTGACTTCCTACTGAAACAGCAAACGCTAGTACTGCTAAGCATGAGGTCGAGCAGTGTTATAGGGTTTTTAGAATTTATCATAGCAGCAGTCCGTATGCCACCTCTGTTAAATGGAGCATACACATAACTGACGAAATGTGGAGGACAAAGGAATGGATTCATTGTAAGTAAATTAAAAAACTTAAAATATAGTCATTCGCACCATTATATATTTCATACATCACTTATCTAAATAACATACACATCTCGTATGTATAAACTTACAAACTAATACTTTGATAATCAGAACTTATCATACAAGAAATAACTTTTCAAAATTGTGTTTAGGGAATGAGGTAACGACGGCTTCTAGCAGCGTTCTCTTACAAAAAGATTATTTTAAATTGGCAATTACAAATTAATTGTTGATTATTTAGGATGTCTTTACATCTAGCTTTTATCATCATCATTTCTGCCGAAAGACCTTCACAGCTGGAAATAGGCCCCGCGCGTGTCGTGCGACTGCGCGACTCGCATCCAGCGGATCCCCGCAACCTTCACCAGGTCATCGGTCCACCTAGTGGGAGGCCTTCCAATGCAACGTCTTCCGGTTCGCTAGCTTTGATGGTGCATTATGGCAACTAATTAACTTGGTCGGAAAATTTGATTATTTCTTAGGGCTGCTGCCCACAAGTTCGGCACAGGTCGGGCGGCGAAATCAAATGCTTATTTTGCCGCCCGGCTGTACTAAATCAAACCGACCCGAAATAGTAACAACAACTCTGACAAGATTACACTGGTTATCGTCGCGTTTACGCAGCTTACATACTACGCCAGATGAAAAGACAACCTAGAGTTAAACTGGTTACCAAGAGCTCAGTAACAAAAAAATCACGATATTAAAAATTGCGTCAACTTATTGTCCCATTTTATGCTTTTTTCGACGCCGGAGCTCTGAATATACCAACTACGACCGCGTGATCTCTTTCATAGGGCTCCAATGTCAACTGCTCTTGTGGTTTTAGTTTATCAGCTTGTAGCTTCTTTACTTCAGCTGCGAAGACTGCCTCGGGCTGTGCGGTGGAGTCTATGCAGGAGGCCTAAAGACAAATGTAATAGGGTTAGATTGTGGAATGGTTTGAGAGAGTAATATAGAAATTGTGTTGGCATCAGTGAGAGAGTTCAATCTTATCAACATGTGTAATTTAGAATGTTTGTATCATCATTTAAATAGTTAAATATTAGAAATACTTTAGACCTCCAGATTTAACGATTATTGACAAACTTGGAGATTCAAGTTTGTTACAGAACTAGATAAAACTTAGCTAGACGCACTGAATCTGGTCATAAGCTAGCAGTGCTCAAAATGACCTGATAATGAGATCAATTTCATATATCTTTACTTTAACCTACAATGAATAATCGTAAATAAAACTCACCTTAATAGAAATAACAAAATGTCCCCCATTCTTCAGGAAGTGTTGTGCATTCAGACTGACTATCCTAGCCTGATCAGGTTGAGCTACGTCAGCGAATATGCAGTCGACCATGCCAACCAGCATTCTGTGAGAAAAAGAAAGAGAATATAGCAGATTGTTTGATGTTAGAGTGAGATGGGTATAGTTGGGTTGAGTCAGAGAGAGAGTTCAAATTATATCAACATGTATGATTTAGTTCGTCGAAATCATCATTATTAGTGGTAGATTTAGGACTAATACCAATGTTCACTGATATTAGGTGACACCCAAAGTGAAGACTAAATAATATTGGAATTTTAACTTCTAATGCTTACTAACAGTGCTTTTATTTAGCCATTCGTTTAGGTGCCGCCTAATGTTAGTAAAAACCATAGTACAGCCACATTTTGCCAGTTAGTAAGTCCTAATGTAATGATAGAAGTTTCAACATTTTTTTTTTTACCTGTATTTAAGTGGATGTCTAGCATCTTCAATAATAGGAATAATATTCGTCCTCTTCTTCGCCACATTTATAAGATCTCTCCCTGATCTATGTGAGAACTCGACGGCATATACCAGACCTTCCTGTAGAACAAACAATGACAAATAATGGTAATTATTTGAAGGTAATTGGGACATTTTGTTGGTTTTTCTTATAATTTATATCAGAAGTGGGTATGTGGACATAGTCTTCATGAATAGGTCTAGATTAGAGGGACCACGATCATCATTTAGGAGATATTTCATATGAGTATAATTTTTTCAACAGCACATTTTCGACAACAAACATCTAAAACGACATTTTAAATCAACCATTACTAATAAAGCAAAAAACTTTCAACGTACCGGTCCAACAACATCTGAGACATGACTGACAGTGGTACCGCTAGCAGCACCAAGGTACAACACCCTGGAACCCGGAGGCATGTGTATGGCATCTACTCCACCCATGATCGCAGCCGCTAACTTTGATCTGAATGGATTCCATACTCTGTATTCAACCTTTTCTCCATCGGTCTGTGAAAAGGGTAAAATCAGTTAGTAAGGGTTTACTGTAAAATGGGGAAAGGGTAATAAGAGGATGAAAATCAGAAGTGAGTATGTGGATGTATAGTCTTCACGAATAGGTCAGGTTAGAGGGACCACAATCATCATTTTAAAAGTAGAAAAAGCCTCAAAAGGTTTTTTAAACATGTATTGTAATCTTGTCACTTCAAGAAGTAGAGCATGAATTTAAAAAAAACGATGTGCTTCTGGTCTTCTTTTTTATTGATTGTTGAAAACAGCTAGTCTCCCTTCGTATAGAGAGGAAGCTTGTGTCCCAGCAGTGGGAAAATCACAGGCTGTTTATACTATGCTATGATTACCTACAAGCATACTTATTACAATTTACATAAGAGAAAATCAAGAAAATCACACAAACCTCAACTGATATCCTCTTTTCACCATATACTTCTGATCCTGGCACCAAATTCTTTGTAACCAACGCATCTTCTTTGCCTCTCGCAATAAATACTCCTGGATGTCTAAAACAAAAGACCACATTTGTTAGAAGGGGTAAAAACCAAAGATTTTTGAGGGTAAGGAAAGGTAAAATCAGAAATATATTTTAGCTTCAAGCATTCGCTTTCAGAAGAACGAAAGTTATATTAGAAACATCATTTGAAAGATAAACCTGATTCAAATTTATTAACTACATAGCAGTTGTTTTTATTTAAACTTAACTTATCGTAAATACTAACAGTATGCTCCATTTCATTTTAGGACAAAAAAGAAATACAATCAGGTTGACCTAAAAAGCGTTGATAAGCAACTTCATGTTTAGTTTTTAATGCATATTTCTGCTGATAACACTCACCGAGTTACTAAGTGGACTGGTAACAGTTATCTACACTTCTACACTACTATTATAAAGAGGAAAGATTTGCATTTTTGTATGTAATGAATATGAATAAACTTAAAAATTACTGGACCGATTTCAAAAATTCTTTTGTCGTTCGAAAGCTACATTATCACTGAGTAACTTATGCTATAAATTATATTGATATCATGCAAATTAGCCGAACTATCACAATTTTCGCGGACGAAGTGCTAGTTCACTATAACTGCCATACCTAGTCAATTTTATCTGGTATAGTAAAACAGCTATATCAGCATTTAATCATTTCATTTCACCTTTGTAGCCCTTTGCATTAAAAATCATCGTAAAATATACCATTTCAAAAACACAAGAAAATTATATCATACCTGTGAGGTTCAAGAATAACTTGTTTGCCCCCCTTGAATCCACCCCCTCCTCTCCCTCTGCCGCCTCCAGGCCCCCCACGGCCACGAGCTGTGACAGTAAAAGCAGTTTTACTACAAAATAATACAAATAAAATAGCATAGTTTGTCTATGGTTGATATCAGAAGTGGGTATGTGGACATAGTCTTCATGAATAGGTCTAGATTAGAGGGACCACGATCATCATTTAGGATTTTTGTAGGTGTGGAGAAGTCATTGTAGATTTTAAAGTTACCAACAAGGAAGTGACCTTCATTCTATTTTAATCTCAAGTCAACCTTGAAATCACCATATTGTTTTTTACATTTTGTATGTGTCTTGGCAAGACATACTAGACCATTTTAGATCAATCTTGGCAGTAAGTAAATTAGAAATTTACTGGTTTTTTATATGCTTTGCAAGAAGCAGGTACCAGGTATTGCTCCGACTATTTGCTATGAGCATTTATACAAACAAACCAATGGTGCTTGCTAACTGGACTTGAAAACATTTAAATTACAGTAGCGAGGGTGGTTTCCAGAAATGTTGACCGACCATTAATATACATTTCATCAAGCAATGACTTCTCTTACACCTTTGACCACATTCAACAGATCACAAAATGACTTACGTCCTCCGCGGCCCCCGCCACCGCCGCGTCCTCCGAAGCCTCCCCTGCCGCCGCCACCGCGCCCTCCGAAGCCCCCGCGGCCCCCCCGATCCCCGCCGCGGCCTCCGCCGAAGCCTCCCCTCCCGCCTCCACCGCCGCGGCCTCCGAAACCACCGCCGCCGCCACGACCGCCATTAAATTCTGTTGAAGAAGATTGATTTGTAAAATATATGTGCCTGAGCAAAGCAGGGACTGATTAGTCGAGTTAACTGGTTTGGGTTTTATCAGTTAACTGTTAGACCTATAACCCTCATGTTTGATGAACCATTATATGGGTTAACCAATTAAATATTGAATGAGAGAGATAAAACACCGAACATGAGCTAACTCCATCAAATTCATGCATATTTGAAATGTACAAAAATGAACTCTGTGTGTGAACCCTATAATTAGATTTAATAATTACTCTAGGGTTTTTCACCCAACACCAAAAATAACCCAATTAAATCCCCTAATGGGTAACCTTTTTGGTTTCGGCGAAAAATGTCTAGAGCACCCCAGATCTAAGCTGGAATTGGAAGTGCTCAACTTTGAGGCACAGTTTGACCAGACATTTCTTTTGCCTGTTCTCAATAACAAAAGGAGACATCCAACTGAATGCCTAAGTAATATACAGTTGGCATTTCAATGTTCAGTGCTGTGCAAAACATTAAAAATACAATTCAATTCAAGCATTCAGAAGTTGTATATTTTTTAGTGAAAACAAGCACTGATGGCACATGGTTTGCCTTAATTGAGTTCCTGTCTATATCTTGCACTTATACTTCAAAAGTTGCGCAAGAGTGACAAGAATAACACTCAGCAAGCAGTGCTATGTAATGTTTATTTTTACAAAATCTAAGGGTGTCCGATTTTGTGGCGGTGCTGAAATCCACCTAAGAATTTGTTGACAGCTGTGAAAGACAAGACAACAATGCTGCAATCACTGGGTAAAAGTAATTAGGATTAATTAACATAAACAAGTTGCTATGAGGTTTGTTTCTAATCAATATTAGTATGTAGAATCCATAGTAACTGAACCAACATTAGTAAGTTCATCCACAATGCAAGGATCTTGGCAGCAAGCAATATGTACCACTCTGGCAGCTACTTGCAAGTGTAAACTGAATTGGTAATATGTGTTTATGCAAGTTTCCCCTGGCCGTCTAACAGATATTTATTGTAATTTACTGGCATCGGCATTTTGTTATGAAATTAGTGTGGGGATTATCACATAGTACTAGGGACCTATGCTCAGTAAGGTATCCACAGATAATGATAAATAGATACAGCCTTACCAAGGCCAGTTGCCTCATCTTCCTTGTTAGGGCCCTAAATATCTTTTATAACACTAGTTGGTCATTGCCTACCTAGCTTGTATTTAGTTCAACATGACAATAAGTGGAAATCAACAATAATAATGTGGGAGTAATAACCTCAAATGGGGCACACATGGGGTCTTTGAATGTTATGAGCTTGTTCAACAAGAGAAAACATGGCGTCTGAATGTGATGCTTGACAATCTAAGTTCACCACGTGGTCGCAATGTTTGCCCATTGACAACCAACAAGTGAAAAATTCCAAGACAGCTTAACCAAGGAGGTTACATCTGCAACACTGTAGCTGTCTTTAGAAGAGTTCGTGAAAGGCTTGTTTTGGCATGGTTGCGTAATTTCAACAAAATTATAATGAAGTTAAATGCGTGGTGCCGGCATGGTGGCAAATTATCCTCTACAACATTTTGTCGAAATAATTTGTTAAAAATAATCTGCGTGGCATGACAGATTTACAGGTTTTAAAACACGATAAAGAGCTTATGGCATATTATTTATTAATTTTTAAAGTTATGGTTGGTTGTGCAAACTAACCTAAAAGTAACACGTGAATTTGGGATGAAAATTATAAATTTGGGATTTAACAATAATACCTTGGGTTTGGAATTATTTAAGACACCTCAACACACTTATGAAAAAACAGTATTTTCTTACAAGTTGATCAAAACCCCACGCGGCGACCACGCATGTGCTAAACACCGATTGTCCATTATTATTTATTTAAATATCTTACCTGGCTTTCCCATTTCGATATCACTAGTTTATTGAACAATATTCTACTATTTAAACCAATAACTTTTGCTATCTAAACACAAATATAAACTGTAATTTCTTCATAAACCGCGCGGAGCCATCACGCCGCGCAGCCGTCCCCGGAAATGACGCCATCTTAAATGAACGAACGATGTTGCTGCTTCACACAAACTGATTGAAAAAAATGCTGATTTCGAGTTGCTGCTGCAAAAAATGTTATTATTTTTTTAATAAAATATCTAAGTTCGGTTCAAAATTATATGGCAGCTCGGAAGTTAGCTGCGAGTGACGGTCAACTGTCTGACAACCTTCTGTTTACCCTTGGTTTAGGTTAAGCCGTGCTTGCCTAGGTTGGTCTGTGGATGGGTGACCACCCATTACATACCGAGTTTCCTCCGTGCCTCGGAAAGCACGTTAAGCAGTTGGTCCCGGCTGTCATTTCTGATCTTTGACAGTCGTTACAGGTAGTCAGTGGCCCAAAAAGTCTGACAACCAGTCTTACCAAGGGGTATCGTATTACCCAGTACTAACTGGGTTGTGGAGGTCAGATAGGCAGTCGCTCTATGTAAAATACTGGTATTCAGCTGCATCCGGTTAGACTGGAAGCCGACCCCAATAAAACTTGGGAAAAAGCTAGGCAGATGATGATGACAACCCTTGGTTTACCTGTTTTTTAGAATCAAAACCGGCAATCTGAAAAAAAGATACGTCACCTACTCCTTTGCTATTGACTTCACATCGTTTTTTGTGTATTTTCTAATAGTAGGTATCAATGATTAAAGATACATAAACAAACAATTATTATTTAATAAATACCAAATACTAATCTGCACTGGGCCCGCGTGCTGGATTATAGCCCATTGCCTCATAATGAAAGGAGGCCGTGTCCCAGCAGTGGGAACATTATAGGCTGATGATGATGATGAAAAACCAAATAATTAAGTACAAACGTTTTTCTTTCATTGCCAATATTTATTCAAAATGCAGATATCCGCTTTTAAATTGAGTCTTTAGGACTCATAATATACTTAGAATGATGGTCTGTGCACAAACTGACTGAAAAAAAATGCTGGTTTCGAGTTGCTGCTCTAAAAAATAAAAGAAACATTTTTTAAGTTGAGATTTTAGAAGACATTTAAAAATGATTATTCCCGATTATCTATATTTTAATAAATTAAACATTTACGCTAGAAAATGGTATCGGCATATTTCACTGACATTAAAAAGTTTTATAACATGATTACGTAATCACGACAGCGGCATTATCGCCAGGCGTACAACAAACTTTAGTCAATCGGTGTAAAAAGTTATAAATTCAGAAAATTGCAATAAATCATACGAAAACACTAACATCAAGTAGTTTTATCTGATTAGTTGATAAGATAAAAGACCTCTTGTATTAGAAGTTATAAAAGCTAGAATAAGCAACTCAGTTTATTTATTTCAATATTTTGTTCTAAAGTTGAGTTAGTTCTTTTTGGTTAAAAAATAAACAATGGAGTCGAGTAAGTTCGAAAAAATACGTCTTACAGATTTTAAATGGGTAAATGAGCCTAAAAAATGGCAGAGCAAAGATATAGACAACATCCTTGAAGTAACAACAGATGAAAATACAGATTACTGGGAAGGCACTTATTATAATTTTTATCATAACACGGGCCATGTATATGGAGTAGAAATGAAAGAAGATTTTACGTTTACGGTAAGAATTTTGGTAACTTATTTATTTTTAATTAAGAGCCTTTTTTACTTTTTCTCTTACCTTACGCCACCACTAGGCCACATCATCGTTTTGTACAATGCCACAAGGATCTTTTGGCGAAAAACGATACCAGTCGCTGTTGGTAATGTTTAGGAATGTTTTGTGTAGTTACGTATAGAAATACAATGCCACTAGGCCTTCGTGACGCAAAATTTTCGTCTTCTTTCATTAATAAAATCACGGAACCCTAAAAACAAGATGGCGGTGTTACTTCCGATTATGGCCGCGGGCAAAAAGATCCTTGTACAAGTTTAGGGCTGTTGTCAGTGCCACACGCGTCACCGTTCTTAGCTAGTGGCAAAGATAAACGCTCAACTGTTTGCTTCGTTTTATGTACAACGTTTAATAACAATAATAATGGCCCATTCACAGGGTCATTCCAACCTTGCTGAACTAATTTCAGGTATGCGTAGAAGCAGAATTCACAAACCTGTACGACCAAGCAGGACTCATGATTTATCTCGACGATAAGCATTGGTTGAAGGCTGGCATTGAGTACAATGACGGGCAGCCTATGATTGGCAGCGTCCTCACTAACGAGCTCTCTGATTGGGGCACAGGTATGATGATTTGTGTTCACTAAGGTGAAAGCGTCAGGGTAGCCCGCGAAATTCAAATTGTCTTACGATTTTTGCAATTTGCAGGCCAGTGCTAGGTTGTATGTTGATTAAAATATTGTTCACGACTGTAAGACGTATGTATGTAGTTACATAAAGGTCGAGGAATGACTTTGACCTAGTTCAAGTCGTTCCTCAATTTGAATTTCTTGGGCTACCCTGGAGCATCAGCTGATCAGCCTTAAGTGAGAAAAACCTTTCCTAACTTTTCTTCAGTTTAGCTTGCGTAATTTTAAAATGTACCTAGTTGGAATTGGAACGCTCGTCCTCACACAAAACAAGAGCCTTTTTAGGGTTCCGAACCCAAAGGGTAAAAACGGAACCCTATTACTAAGACTCCACTGTCCGTCTGTCTGTCACCAGGCTGTATCTCATGAACCGTGATAGCTAGACAGTTGAAATGTTCACAGATGATTTATTTCTGTTGCCGCTATAGCAACAAATAATAAATTAAAGATACGATACTACGAAACCCTTCATGCGCGAGTTCGACTCGCACTTGATCGGTTTTTTATGTATTGTCCGAGACATAATTCCAGCTTTAACGATTTCCAGATGCCAACAAAGTCGTTTCAATGATCCACAATTTTCGTCACAGGATCATTATAAACTACAGTTGTTCCGTGAAACCATCCATTCCTTTGGATGTTTATATTATTATATATATTATATTATAGAATGTTTATATGTAATAATAAGTATGTATTTACGAACAAAAAGTATCTGTGTGTGTAGTATATAAACTATCAGGTGTCCACGACGCAAGCCTCGTTGCTTAGTGTGGCACTAGATGGCGCTCTGTGTAATGTCCAGCGATATTTATTTATTATTCCAAGCCTTCGTTTTTTCCATCGTCTAATGTTCAAGTTAAAAAGTTTTGTATGGAATAACCGTCAAAATTTCAAAATAATTCCTAGAATAAAGTTAAAGACAAATGTTAAGAAAAATCAACTCTTATTCGTATATTTTCAGGTGTTTTCACCGGTAATCCACGGAAATTTTATATCCGGATGACTAGAAAAGGCGATGTGGCGTGCGTGAAATATTCAACAGATAATAAAACCTGGACCCTGCTTAGATTATGTCCAATGCCGTTTTCTACTAACCCCAATCCTTGTTTGGTTGGCCCAATGTGCTGTACCCCTTTGAGAAAGGGTCTGAATGTAAAATTTAGCGAAATACGTGTTACTGTCCCTGAAAGTGATATACTGCATTCGAATTAATGTAACGTAAAAGTTAAGGAAATAATTTGTAATATTAAATTATGCCATCATTTTATAGAGGTTTTTTTGACATCCCTGATGATTTCCACAAGAAACAAAATTTCTTCGGAATAACCCGTGCGCCCGATAGGCTTTTGTTTTGGCAAAATCATGAACTCAGATAAAAACAAAAGACCAAAAACAAACAAGAGACCAAACGCGTTGGCTGATTTTGACGATTCAGTAAATCGATTTTTCTCAATATGATAGGTTTTCTTTTTGAGGTATTAAAAAGAAACTTAGTTTCCAAGAACTATACATGGCGTTGAACTGACTGCGATAGTTGGTGCCATAGCCAAAACGCTTGGAAAAAAACGTCACGTCACATATGCTCGTTGACTGGCACTTTCGTTTGCTTAACCTTCCGAATTTATCCTAGTTTTCTCGCGCTTTGTTAATTAAAGTCAGTTTTTTTAGGTTCCGTTCCTTGCATTAACGTACGAAGGGTACGTGGGAAGAGCTAAAAAGAAAATCCCTTATTGCAAGTGTCAACGACATAAGACATGCCAGTAATCAAAATTCAATTATTGCGATTACAAAAATTTAAATAAGGAGCCTTGACCAAAAGTAATTCGAAATACAAATTTTATAAAAAGTGAAAAAAATTGAAGTCTGTCGTCGTCTGCTAAATCTTTCACATTATGAAACTATAAAACTCGAAATGAAAAAAAAAGAACCTTTTTTATGTACCCGACTGCGGCATAAAAAACCTCACGGGACCCATTCCATATTTTAATAATTTGATATTCAAATATGAATAATATAGGCTACCGCATAGAGTACATTATTATTAACTGGTAACTGGGCTACCGAGAAGTTGTGAAAAATAAAACCAAAATCTATAAAATATTATTTTTTATTCCAACGGTATACAATCCGTGATAATTTCTCGTAAATCTACAATATTCCTAAGTTAAGGAATGTACAGACATAACAAAACACTTTATTCTATATTTATTTTTAACATTGTATTGTGTTCGACACATTAATAAATTGGCCTGCACACAATGGCCCATGATTGCCAAGTTAAACGACTACGTTTTACTTCCTAAACAATATTTTTGATTCTTACGGACTTAATATACCATAATCAAAGAAAACAGTCGTTTGGTTGAACATTTCGATGAATATACAGTATCTATTACGAAATTAGGCCTTAATTTAGAAATTTCCGCCCAAAAATTACTATCATCCGCCATTGCACGCAAGAACATTAAATTTAATTATTCATTAATACAACTTGCATCTTGGTTCATACCTGGGACTACAGATCCCAATAACTAAAAACATATTTGGACATTCACTCAAAAATGTACTAACGCTTAACATAAATTACTAACTAGAAAATGCGTTTATTATTTTCCTTTAAATTTACACGTTTTGCGTGCAAAGATCTTAAAAGGTGAATAAAAAAAAAAATAGAAGCCACAGAATTTTCCCGAGCGAATCACGGCGTGAAATTGTGGCGCGGATCGTGGTGCGAAAATGCCAAGTTCCACTTTCGCAGAGGTTCGCGCCAGGTTCATAGTAAAGTTCGCGAATCCTTTGAGTTTGATTCGCGGATTCGCGCGGAAATGTGGAGAGGCCTTGAAACAAAATGGCTGCTCCGTGGCCTTCAGTAATTTTTCCCCCCTTTTTAAATCCACATGTTTTGAGATCAAACTTTTTGATCGGTTTACGCCGCGTAGATGTGCGTAAAATCTAGTAATAATTAAATTTAAATTACATCGCTCGATTTCTATTAAGAGAAAAGCAGAATCATCAAAAAAACCAACAAAGTGTATGGTTGGAGCAGTATCTCAGCATGATTATGCTGTCTGTATATTGCAGACTGCGGTAGTCTTTTCTTACAAGGAAGTAATCTACTTATTTAACTTAACTTATACACAATAATTATATGGCTAAAACTATATCACATTTCATTCACCACACTCAACTTACATGTTTGCATTCGCATTCTTCTAAAAGGCATCCGTAATCCGTAATCTTATTATTAAAGTAGATTATCCGACATAGATCGAAATTCTTTATTTTTCAGTGACTTTACCACAAATGTCATACAATACTAGCACTCGACAGATTTCATGACAGTAATTTGTTTGTTGTCTTGAAGGTACTTACCTTCTTTTTTTCTACTTTAAAAGTGTGTACTTATTTCACAAAATATTATCATTTCATATGCAAACAGAGCTTTGATTATACCTAAGTACAGTCGTGGTCTTTTCCGCCTGATCAGTAAAATTTTTTTTCGCTTAAATTATGTGGAGGCGCTGAGCCAAGCCCCCTTAAAGTCCTATTGGGAAAGCGTCAACTTTGGCACGCAAAATAACAATAACTCTCGTTTGGCGTGTGTCGTCAGTGCGCTCGGCCGATAGGTATCTTTTCACTAATTATTTCAATACAAAGTCAACGGGGCGGGGCAAGAGAGCGTTTCTATGTTGTAAGTGCAAGCAAAAATTAGCTTAGTAGTGGTCAGGCGGGAGTGTCCTCGATAGTACATCGAGAACCTCATCAAAATGGTTTCTAACAAATATTTAGTAATATACTGCATGCAGTTTTGCTGAACATATTTTTATTAGCAATTGCGTATAAATTGTAGAAGATCAAATAAATTAGATTGATGACGACGGCATCATATTCATGCCCTTATTTTATTTTATTTAGGGTAAGCTTAGGCGCAGCTTGTTATCAAATACAGATAATGCCATAATGCCGGTTTTCGTTAATTTAGGCAGCAGTCGTCACTTCGTCAGTACCTTAATATTTTGGCTTGTTGGGAGTCATGGCGCTGAGCAGAATATTGAAAACCCGACAGAGCGCTTTAATTTAGGTGTCTTCTAGTGTTCGTGAAAGCAAGGAAAGGAAGACTTTTTAAGTGCACCCAACCCATTAATTAACCACACACATTTCACTGTATTGAGGTTTAAAAAGAAATGAGGCATTATTTTTATGTTTTTTAAATTTAAATAAATGGATCCCTTTAAAACTTTTCATGATCTAGAATAGGTTACTTACTCTTGTTTTACTCAACACCAATACATACACAATACACTTTTAACACATACACTTAACTGACATACTAACAAATATGTATATTTACAACATTTATATATTTAGAGCTCACATTCTACTTGATATTGATATTTGATAATGATATTGTAAACAAATTCTTTGAAAAACACTGAATTATTGTCCACTATGTCCTTTATTTATTACTAAATACATTCTATACACTTGAACCACAGAGTAATAACAAAATGGAGTGTTTTAAACACTCTTGATTAGAACAGTAAAAACAAAACAACTATGTTTTTAGACCAAAACTGAGATTTGATTAGCCGTTTCGACACACGGCGTTTGGTTTGCAAAAATTCTTGGGCTAACTTTAACCCAGTAATAATAAGTTACCGTTAAAAGCTAATTGTAGATGGCGCCACCATAGCTACGTCTCAATCTGACCAATAATGTCAAGCTATTTTTAACCCCCGACCAAAAAAGAGGGGTGTTATAAGTTTAACGTGTCTGTCTGTGTATGTGTCTGTGGTATCGTAGCTCCCAAACGGATGAACCGATTTTCGTTTAGTTTTTTGAAATATAAATTGACATTACCAGATTTCAAACTAATGACGGCGCTTGGAACCAGCTATGCTAGCCCCATTAGTTTCACAGTTGCCATCCCCATTGGGAGAAAATTATCTTAGATGTAGTTCACATCTTCGGTGACGCGACTTACGTCATTGTTACACGCGCCCGCGTCACTTGTATTTCTTTAGCGGTGACTCTTCATTTGTTTTCTCCGCAGTGGCTGCCGCAATAAGCGTAGACTCAGAACAACGCTGCGTTCTGATTGGTTGTTTGTAGCCAAGTACGGAATAATGCTGCGTTCTGATTGGTCAATTGTCAACTTTTGACAGGGGTCAGTAAATATGATTATCATGACGTTACTTCTACAATAGTGGTGTAGTGTTAGCTTAGCTTGGTTGTGGCTCGGGGTCTATGGGTTCGGTTTTGATGGACACCTGCATCGCTTGCGTAGGTAGTGCTGGCGCGATTTTGGACCTCTCCAAGTTGTATATCTGGAAATTAGAGAGAGTTTTTATTTGTATTAGAACGAACTTGTCAGAGGGGCTCGTGGCTAAATAATAGCCGCGATGATGAGTCGATAGCTTTGAAGGTTAAGCAACGTTTGCCCAGGTCGGTCTGTGGATGGGTGATCATTATGAACAACTTTTACCATGGAGCCAAATCCTGAATCGAGAATTAAAAATCAATGTTCCCTACAATTATGTTCGCATAACACGTCAAAATGTAGGGAACAGCTGGTTCATAATGATGATTAAAATGACCGGTCGAGGTTTTTCGATATCGTCCGGAAACACGTCGTATAAAAATAATTTCGAACGCTTGAGTTAAGGCAATGCTGATCGAGATCCCATGAAAATTTGAGCTTCAAAGGTTTTTGGGACCTACCTTCATAAACATGGGAGTAGACAACTGAGCTACGCTGGTAGCGTTCTTAAAGGAATCCTCTTCACAGGGAGCTTCGCACACTTTCAGTTTAGGTAACCGCTTCTTGGAGATCTGTTCGTCGTCTGAATCTGATGGGGGTGGCCGGACCTAGAAAGAAGAAACGAATAGTTTTTAATGATTGACTATTTTATCAATCCACGTGGATTATAGTCCACTCTACAGAGAGGTGGCTTGTGTCCCAACAGTGGGAATGTCATTGGCCGATCATGATTTTTGTATTCCTTTTATTTATATTGCATCTCTCCAAAATCATAGTGATATTTTTTCTTGTTGTATTTAGATTATGGAGGGGGGGACAAAGACCAAAGAAACGATGGATGTATTGTGAAAGAAAAACCAGTAAATGATAGCGTGACGGTTGACAGAGGAGAATGGAAGAAAAAAACGTATTGCACCGACCACAAGTAACACGGAACAGCAAGAAGTTGATGATTAATTAAGGCGGCTGATGGATTGCTTCTCGGAGAAATAATTGCCTGAGGATTGTAAGCAATAGTGGTTTTTCTCAAACATGCTTGGAAATTTGAGCATTATTTTGACAACCTTCTTCGAGATAAATCGAAATTGCTGTACTGGCCAGATACATGCGACCAGCGGCCGGCAAAATTTGTTTAAAATCCATATCTGTCGTGTTTAGCGGCCAAATAAATTACATAGTAAACTCATAGCTGTCGTGTTATTTAAAAATGGAACGATCTTTTACACTGAAACATAGCAACCAAGGAGGTAATTTATCAAAGGTGAAAAAATGAAATTATTGTTGTTTGTGTGCATCATTGATTTTGAAAAGTAATTGTATTAATTTCCTCGCATTATTTGAGAAAAGTACTATACAAGCCTTGGCCACAACTAGGCATTGATGGACTTACGTATTACTTTTTTTTTACGTTCGTCCATTAATTAAAGTATTAACTGATCAGAGAGGAAGTTATTGGGGAGTTACGTTACGATACTTCTTCTTCGCAGCGAAATCACTAGGAAATAGTGAAGGGCAGGCGTTTTAGCCACCGCCTTTTGTAACTTCAAGGTGTTTCAGAAGAGCCCTGGGGGGTAAGGATTCTAAAAAGAACATCCTTCAGGACAGATTCTTAGTTGAGCAATATTTGTAAGTGCATCAGTGTCCTTGTATATCCTGTTTATTTGTTAACTACAGGAACTGATGGACGCTACTGAAAGCGCCAAACTAGTAGCTCAGTTCTGGGCCGACACGATTTAGATTGCCATCGAAACGCTAAGAAGAAGAAGTGCATCAGTTACATACAGAGCTGTTTCAATGCTATTACTATTTCATTTATACCTTTCTTGGACGCCCTGGACCTCTCTTTTTCGTTGGAACCGGCAGAGGAGACGGTGATCGTGCCTGGAAAAGAGAACAACGCAAAATAAATAAAGAGGCAGGTAACTTGGTAGTTATAGGACAAAAAGAATGTAGTTAACTTAATAATATTATAGCTTCATGTGACAGGTATTGATTCATCATCACCATCATTTCAGCCGAAAGACGTCCACTGCTGGACATAGATAGGCCTCCCCCAAGTGTCGCCACATTGACCGGTCTCGTGCGACTCGCATCCAACGAATTCCCGCAACCTTCACCAGGTCATCGGTCCACCTAGTGGGAGATCTTCCAACGCAACGTCTTCTGGTTCGCGAAGAACGAATGGCCGATGGGGCCGAAAAGTTCTGGAGTGGCGACCGCGAACCGGAAGATATTGATTATATTGGTGAAATTAGAAGCAAATGTAACATTAAAATTCTTAATGCAAGGTCGTTAGGTTAAATGCTTAAGGGCAGCGGTAACCTCTTTCCGTTTGAGAAAAAGATGGCGGTAGCTTCTCTCTTTTGCTCTATAGCTTTTAGTTACTATAAAATACTTACTCTCCGTTTCCTAACAGGTCGGCTACCATCAGCTGACCTCGTAGTCATAGCTAACTTCGACTCCGTACTCCTCTGTGTACTAGTCGATACATTTGTCTCGTCCTTCGCCAAGACTCCATTCATCCTGTCCTTAATAAACGAATCTTCTGCCACTTTCAATGCCTCAAAACACTTATGCCCTTGCAAGGCGTATCTGATGATTTTCAGAACCTCAATACGACATAGGAGTCTCGTATCATCATTCATTTTCTTGAACAACGGTATTAGAGAATTCATGAAAAGTTTGTCATCATCGAAATGGTCTTCTGGTAGAATAGAGTTTGCATCTATTTTAATTTCAAGGGAGTTTGGTTTGTCTATGCACGTGGCTTGGTTGCACTTGTCCTGTGTCTCCGGTTTCTCGTCGTGTTTAGTTTTGAGGTCTAATGGTTTCTCCATGACTTCGGTCTTTATTTTTGGCATGATGTCCTCTGGAGGCGGATGCTGGGGGGAGTTCGAGATCTCTGAGAAAGACTCGTATTTGTCTTGGGAGTATCTGGGTTTCCTGGAGCGAGAAGGTTTCGGGTTATTAAAGTATAATGAGTTTACATTTGGTAAGACGAAAGCTGTAAGCTTAGAGTTAGTTCTTTTGTACCGGAGCTGAAGGGTTACTGACGTTACTGTCACGGTGTAATGCAGATTAATACATGAAATGCACCGTATTTCAAGGAGTCAAGTTAATTATTAGATCTACAACTGTCCTAGACACTGTTTACTACGCCCAAAACTTCAGTGTTTCTGGCACAAATGTAGCTTTTCGAACTCTACAAAGCCTACTTCTGACCAATTAATGAGCAGCCGAGCAGGCTGCACGTACATTCCAAATAAAATATTCTTTGACTGTGTCAGTCACACCACTTTTAAATCTCTCTCCGGTCCTGTCGGCCTTTGAGAGTGAGAAACGAGAGGATACCTACATCAGTGTTGACCGCCGTGACCGAAAACGGTCAGATTGATAAGATATCAACTCACTTGTTCTGTAAAGCCTTCAGTAAGAAGGACATCTGCTGATGGTACTGGTAACGCCTGCTGCCAGGGGGGCACTGCTCCGGTAGCACGCACTTGCCTTGCCTGTATGTCTTGGTGTACGAGTCGCGGATTGAGCGCCATCTCTTCTGCACCTCTTTACCTGATGACAAGGAGAAAATAAAGTTCATGATGATGGAAAAGACAAAAATGTATAGGACTGACATAAACTACCGATTTTTTTTATAATTACTGTTGAAACTTAAAAGTATTTTGTATTATTACGAAACGCTTTAAAAGCGCTTGCTACTTGTCTAGGCCCTCTGGGGTAATTGAGTAACACACTCACAGTTCTAACAAAAAAAATTACGACTTTCATTACGTTTTTTTACGATAATATTACAAGTATAATAATCATTTTTCAGTAGTTTCAAATTCCAAGTGCCAAGTTTCACTGGCATTGAAACGTTAGTGAATCCATTACTTCGACGCAGTCGGTCTGACGTCACGCATGAATTACTTGTTATTGAAAATAATGGTGTCGATTCTTTTGTGCACAACAGAATCGACACCAATATTTGTTGATGCTTTCCGAGTCCTATAGTGGAAACCTCGTATTGACAAGCGTAGTGGAGCCCCCCCCTCCCCCCAACTAGGTAAACCGAGGACCTTACAAAGGTGGTTGGAGTAACTTGTATGTAGAAAGCGGAGGACAGAATGTTGTGCTGCAGTTTGGGAGAGGCCTAGGTCAAGCAGTGAATTTCGATGGGCTGAGTTAATCGATTCAAGGTCTTGCAGATTTGATTTTTCAAATATTTTGATTGAATTATGTTTCACGCACTGCCTAGTCGTTAAGTTTAGATGTGTGCTTAGAAAATTGTTCCCACATGTTTTAACAAAAAAAATACGGTTTCAAGATACCTCACAATAACGATATAATTCGATAAGGCAAAACTTTAAAAGTCGGAAAGCAAGCGAGGTCGCCCGTTGGCCGGACGAGTCAAGTTGAAGGCCGCAGATAAACATAATTATGTACGTGGCTACGATATTGTTTTGTAAGAGGCGTTTGAGAATGTAGGCATGCGTTTTCTTCTTGAGGTAGGCGTGTATTCTATGAAGGATTAATAGGTTCCCGTGGGGAGTGTTTTGGGACTCGTGATAATTGTGAAATAACTAGTATGAGCGAAGTTTAGGTTTGATTTATAATTTTAGACTCAAGTCTATGGAACATCCTTTACTGTTTTATTTTGTAAATAGAGGTCTTACAATAATGCTGTGGTAGTAATGAGCTAGGAGTTTATTTTAAGGATAAGGAAAATACAGTACAGGCTAACAAAAAAAAAGGAAAATATATAAAACAGAATTCCATAGAAAATGGAGGTTCGTTTCTTTTTTAGTTTTATGTGATTGGTAAATCTGCCCATAACCATAGCTAGTATCAGGTTTTTTATAATTTTCCGCAGATAAATAAAAGATATATTTTTTCGTTTTATTTTACAGCAAATTAACGTCGACCTTAATGTGTCCAGACTGTTCGTCAACAAACGGTAGGTTTTGAAAGACTTTAGCTGTCAAAATTAATGTGTAAAGAACATTTTAAATGCTTTACAACTCGACATCATACATTTATCATCGTTATGCTTCAAGATATTTTATTAAATAAAATATTTACCTACACCTATTCACACATCTTTAAAATTAAGGTTCGTCGGCCAAACCGGTATGGACAAATTTCCTACGCGGACCTGTCAGTGTCCGGTGTCCTTCCGTAGCTAGTGCGCTATCTGTCCATACTGGCTTGACTGTAAATATACCTTTTACTATAATGACAATAACTCCACAATGATATAAACGGAGTCAAGGTTTTAGTATTTTTTATTCTATATTTTTTAGTTATGTAAGTAAGTACAAAATTATACTATTTTTTTTTTTTAAATGCACGCATTACTACATAACTTAAAAAATACTCGTAAAAAAAAAATCATAGGTACACATGGACAAAACATTTTCATAACGATAATCCCAGCCAGCCGCCATTTTAAATCCTAGAACTTTAAATTCGAATTCAAATCACAGGCAGTTGTCAGCACTGCGCGCAGTGGGTGCAACATTACATAACAAACACAGGTGTGTTTGCGTTATGTTGGCACTGCTATCGGTTGCTATCGTAGAACTGATATAGGTACCTACTTATCTAATAACGAGGTAATGATAAAATAAAATGGCATACAATTAACGAACCACCAGATTTAGCAAAACGTAACGGCAAAAAAAAACAATTTTGATTGCCAAAATTAGTAAATGTTCACCAAAATTAATCCCCATTTTATCGTAAAATTAGAACCAAAAATTTTTTTTTTAGTTAATGATCACCAGAAATTGAACTGTTATGCTCTTGCATCCAAATCGAGGGAGCCCCACCGCGCCGCGCGCCGGTTGGGTCCTACTTCTGAATGGTTTATAAAAAAATAGCTTAGGCAAAACCAGTTTGTCATCAACCACCTCATTAAAATTTGGTGCTCAATTTACTAAATTTGGTGATCAATTGATATTTTAGGTGATAGATGTTAGTGGTCACAAAGTTATTTTTGGTGGTCATTATATTTTCTCCCAAATAAAAAATCGGTATTTTATTCGATTATATCGAAAATAGTTGTTTAAACGATTCGTTTTTAAGAGGACCCAAGGTTATACTTAACGGTCATTCCGTTAAGTATGACCTTGGGTGATCGCTAATAGGTAGGTATAGTTTTATGCTATTATGTATGTATAATCGCAAATAAATTATGCTATTGTATTTAATTAGCTACCAAAAGTTGAGGAACTTATCAATATATTTCCATGTTCAGCATAAATAATTATGTTTTGTTTTTTCTTATAAGATAAAACAAATGTTGTAGGTATGGTTATTTTTTGGACCACAGGTTGTTTCAAAGAATCAGTTTATTTTTATTTAAACTTTACAGACGTGATGGGCAGGTATTTAAATATATATAAAATCGATAGAAAAAAGGGATTTTATAAAGTCATACTCAAATAACTAGGTAAGTAGGTACTACAGTATAAGCATAATTGTTTAATTAGCAGTAAAACACCAAATCATTTTTTATGTTTTACCGTGCTTAGATATTGATGATATAAAAGTCTGTCAATTTAAGTTTCCCTAGCGAATAAAATTTAACCTTGTAGTAAGCGCGACATTTCACATAAATTAGGTAAGTAGGTGCCGCTAGGTGGTACCGCGGTTTTCTGATAAATTAGGCCATTCGATTGTTTTGCAAATAAATGCGTATCGCTGTGTTAAAAATTATAGTGGACCGTAGCACTATAATTTGTAATACCGTTGTTATTGTTTTGCAATTTACTTGTATATTATTTTTGTTTCTTTACCGTTTCTTCTCTTTTCAGGCCTTATACAGAAAAATCGAAAATCATATGATATCTTTCCATCGAAACTTTCCTTTATTTTTTTCAATGGCTTCCTTCTAAATACATTCTGAAGCTATAACGTTAGATGGCGCGCTTCTTCCTTTATGCTTCGACTTTTGGTATCTCGGTTCACTCGTGCAAAGCGATGGCGAAATAGATCGTAGTGTAAAGCACAGAATTAACACAGGATGGATGAAATGGCGGCAGGTCACGGGAACAATCTGCGACTCCCGCATTCCCCTTAAACTTAAGGAGCAGATAATTTATAAAACAATGGTTAGACCTGCTGTGTTGGTTGGATCAGAATGTTGGGCCACAAAAGGGATGAATGAAATGCATTTGCATGTCGCGGAGATGAGGAAGCTAAGGGGGATGTGTGGTGTTACTCGAATGGATAAAGTAAGAAATGAGTATATAAGAGGAAGTCTGAAAGTGGCGCCGGTGACTGAAAAGTTGTGTGGTAATCGGTTGTCGTGGTATGGGCTGTGATGCGGAGGGATGAGGAAAATGTTGTGAGGAAAGTTCTGAGTATGAATGTGGATGGGTTTATGAGTAGAGGAAGACCAAAGAAAACATGGATGGACTGTGTTAAGAATGATATGGCAATAAAAGAATTGTCTGATGAGATGACGAGTAATAGAGAAGTATGGAAGAAGAAGACATGCTGCGCCGACCACAAATGAATTGGGATAAGGGCAAGAGAATGATGAATCCTTCTAAATACAGAGGGTCATACGCTTACTTAGCTAGCGTAACTCCGTCGACGTGACGAATATCGATAGCTAAAAACGATGCGCGCTACATTTAAGGAATCACCTTGCCCTAATAAAAATATCATTTGCAGCCATTGCTTTATTTTTTAATTAAAAATTTGTCGATAAAAGGGCTTTAGATTGCCGTATTGATTACTTATGCTGCATGCTGACACAAAGGTTCTCCGTGGGCGTCTTGTGAAATGTCAGCTTGACAGCTCATAATTAGTTTGCGTTGCTTATCGGACGTTCGAGTAGGTGATTAGTTTCTCACTATGACTTATATTCTGGTGAGCTAGTATACTGTAGGCCTTTAAAGACATCAGAAAGTATTTGAAGCGGTACTATACAAAGCACTACAGCACAAAAAGGACAAAAGTAGGTACTACAGATCTATGACCCAAATGAAGAACTAACATCAAATACATTTATTTATTTATTTACTCTCTAAACATACAAATATCCTTACAGGCTAGACCCAATGCGATATTGTAGCACAGTTTTTGTCATAGCAAATTCTATAAGTAGCTGTTCTTAAATAAATCGCGCAGTTGTCACTTGTCACATTTATAAAATTTGTTACAGCATACTTATTGTTTTTTTTTTGTTTTCACAGTCAGAAGTTTTCCGCAAAAACCCGAACACAATTAATATGGAAAGCTATATAATACCCTGCAAGCTCATTTTCGCTCTCCTGTCGCTGCGATTATACAATCTGTTTTTTTTGATATCCCATAACTCTAGGGTTATATTCATTAGATAAAAATAATACTAAAACTCCTAGAATAGGTGGTCCAAAAATGCATAGTTTCGGAGATATCATCAATCGTAATTATAAAATATGTATTTAAGTTTCATTGATAAATACGAGTACTTAATTCATTTTAATTCAAACCAATAATTCATATTTAAAGCTAAGAAAATGCGACCTTGTCATATTTCACGTAAGGGTGTTTTACGTTATTAATCGTGACTTTGCCGAATTATTTTGTATGAAAAATGAAAACAAAAAAAGGATGATTGAAACATAATTCATATGCCAGTTGATTCTTTGATATGCTCTCAATCATACCCTAGAGTTATGGGATATCAAAAAAACAGGTTGTATACGATTAAGCTGAAACTGTTCAAATTGTGTTAAAGTAATTAAATTATAGGGGACCGAAACGTGGTCGCTCACAATGGGCCTCATCAGAAGGCTTAAAGTCGCCCAAAGGGCAATGGAGAGGGCTATATGCTCGGAGTTTCCTTGCGCGATCGAATTAGAAATGAAGACATCCGCAAGAAAACCAAGGTTACCGACGTGGCCCGGAGAATTGCCAAACTTAAGTGGCAGTGGGCAGGGCACATTGCTCGCAGAACGGATGGCCGATGGGGCCGAAAAGTTTTGGAGTGGCAACCGCGAACCGGAAGACATTGCGTTGGAAGGCCTCCCACTAGGTGGACCGATGACCTGGTGAAGGTTGCGGGAATCCGCTGGATGCGAGTCGCACGGGACCGGTCAATGTGGCGACACTTGGGGGAGGCCTATGTCCAGCAGTGGACGTCTTTCGGCTGAAATGATGATGATGATGATGAATTAAATTAAGTGTGATTATACAGTCAGCCATTCTGATCACTGCCCTTCTTTTTCATCTTTGTCGGGCAGTATAGTAGCCTACTAGACAAACCCATCTGCTCGGACAATCCTCCCTTCTATCTGGGGCATGAAGAACTTTACACCCTGTTCTTCATAATATCCCTAACTGTTCATCATCACCAGCCTACAGCAGATCACTCCTGGACACCGGCCTCTTTAATCGCACACAATTAAACTCGATTCTCTGCAACCCTCATGTAGATCACCTCACTACAGAGATCGTCGCGGCAAGTGTTCAAGAATGTGAAACACCAAACAAACGTATGATATTGCAAAAAAAAGTGTATTTTTATTACGAATCGCATTTTTAATAGCACAGCAGATTTTTCTCGATATTTCAGAGTAATAATAACTGCTGTTGACATTGAAAAGTACTTTCGCCCCCTGAACGAATGATAATAAATACAAAGTCAGCCGGTATAAGAGAGAGAGAGAAGATAAACGCGAAAAAATAATTAGAATTCGCTGTAACTCAAAGGATGACTCGAAAAGTCGAAACATTGGAAACACTTGTATGTTACCAAAACAAGAGTCCATGAGTCATTTTTATTATATTGTTTACGTGATCACCTTAAAATAATGATTGTTAATACGTTTTTTTTAACTCAAGTCTCAATTTTTTTTCTAACGTTGGTAACAAAACCACTTTTTTTATATTTAAAAAAATTGAAAAAAAAAGTGGTTTTTTATCTAGTTAAAATACCTTTTTTTTGTAGAAAAGAAGATTTATTATGTTTTTGTCTATACTTTTACTAGCTATTAACGGAACCAAGATTTTTTTTTACAGATATTAAATTCCACCACACCCAAAAAATGTCTATTTCAATTTATCTACTGCTCTATAATTGCATACCAAATCTCGGTACAAGTGAACTTAATCCGCAACTTCTGTCAGTGCAAACGTCCCTGACCGGTCGCACGACACTTGCGCGTTGAATCACCGACCTATTCACGTTGCCTTCATAACCCAATCAGTTTGTTGGCTAATTTATCTTTTAGACTATACAGTTTATAATCTGGCCTAGTTCATTTTGAGTATTTATGGACACGATTTATTTTGTAAATTATTATATCTACTACTACATGTTCAATTTCAAAGGGGTGTTATAATATAATAAAAACAATAAGAAAGGCACGAAACAAATAAAGTCATTGCGATATTTTTTTTGTTCTACACCATACCTGGGAACCTACTAGTTACGGAGATATTGGGGTCAAAGTTTTTTTTAAATACTTACAAGTTTTTATTGTAAGATTTTTATCCATCAGCACAATGTTTTGAGTGCGTTACATTGAGTTCTACCACAAAACATGATTTTTCACCCCAAAAAAAAAGTAGTTTCCCAGCAATAACTTTTGCGTAAAGTTACTTAGTTTGATGTATAGAATGCTTGGTTGACGGCTTCGTGATGAGGTCTTTTACACCCTGTATGTGCATTTTAATATTATATTTTATAATAGCTGATGCTTCGCCACGCAGGCGAAGTCGCGGGCATCAGTGGCTTCGCCACGCGTTGTCGGATATCGCGAGTTCGCGACCAAAAGTAAAGCTTCCAGACGGCTTATTTTTTTCCGACTTCTCCAACAAATATCATTATATTTTAGCCAATGTATACAAAACCTTGACAAATTATATATTAAAACCTTCCTCGGGAACCAATCTATCCATTGGTGAAAACAGCATGAAAATCGGTGCAGTAGTTTTTGAGTTTATCGCGAACAGACAGACAGACAGATACGACGGTGAACTTTGTTTTATAATATGTAGTGATTAGTGATAACGTAACGCCAAAACGCACGCGCGCTCGCGTTACGCGCGTTATCTCCAAAGGATTAGGCAGAACATTTCTGCCTAACCGTACCTAAAATTACACCCATATTTTGTTAGTTGTGTCAGTCCTATTATCATTCTCTTACCCAATTCTTTTAGGGTCGGGCCAGCATGCTGTTTAAGTCCCAATTGGGCTCAAATCCAGACTCCGTGGCTGCTACAAAGAAATTCCTACCGTAATTCGAACCCAACCCCTCATGCTCAGCAGACTTGAGACCACTACACTAACAAGGAACGATATCATATTCTCAACAATTTTGGTTAAGTATCTTCGACTGTAGTGTAAAAAAAAAACTGAATTGCAAGAAAAACAGCATAAGTACCTCAAATTGTTACTTATGCAAAAAAAAACCACGATCGTGGACTTGCTTTAAAAAAAGAACTTCTTTTTACTTGGGAATCCTCCCAGTTAAAATAATTCAACTAAAATAATTTTACTTTCAATAATAGGTACTTATGTTGGCTATAGTAGTAATAAAATTTCGCCATTACCTTAATTTGTGATTGGTCAACACTAGTTTAAGGCCCTTCTAACCCAAAAATTAGCAACTATATTTGTGGTGGTTCAAACTTCGTTTGAAATACTGTTAGAATAAAGTTCTAATCAGCTTGCACTACAACAAAGTGGTTGTTACGTCAGTCACTGCGGCCGAATAGTGCAAAATGAGTGTTTTTTTTTGCGATTTACAAAAAATCTATTGATTGGACTAAAAAAATAAATCACATAAGACCTGCTTTATAGTTAGTTCAGTTAGTATGCAAAGTTTCATGATCTAATTTCAAGTACTTTTTGAATACCAGCGGTTTATTGTTCGATTTGGAGGTAACTTTGGTTTTTTTTTCTATCGAGAAAAGTTTATGGAATCGTGTTTTCGTCACACATAGGACTTAGCATTAATCCTCAACTTTACCATATATTTATTTCTAAATTAATGCTGCAGTATTTTAGGAGTAACGGAGAATCATGCTAAGCCATTTAAGTAAGTAATGTGATTCACCGTTCGCGAATTTGTAAAGGAATCAAAATCTTGTTCCATCTGGATATTTATTCAGTGTTGGTTGTAAAAAAGTATGGTTGCTCCGATGTGGGTTATTTGAATTTTTAGATTCAGGTTTTCACGCTTGGATTTTTAGTTTGGGGTTTTACTTTTCGAACTGTATCTAATATTTAGGATATATTATCGAACATACATACAGAGCACAGAAGAGGTTTTTTTTTCTTAAACAATTTTTTTCGGAACCTTGTAAAAATTTGTTTCTATAACTACGTGGAAAAACGAATTAAATTATATTTATATTGCGATTACTTACATATTATTAATTAAGAAATAGTTTACATTACGTAATTTTCAAAAACAATTAAATGATGAAATCAAAAGTAGGTAACTGGAACATTTACCACGAAACGGTAAAACCAGTCTCAACTGAAACAAAATGTCCGACATTCGGTTCGCATAAAAATCATTTTAGCATACTCGTTCAATTATAAGAAAATTACTTGAGCATGATAATGGTAGTATTAGGTACAAAATAATACTTATTAATTAAGTAAACTATTCATATTTTAACTACAGAATTAAATACTTGCACGTTAACTATGTGCTTTCAGGAAAATAAAAATAAAATACAAAGTTAAAAAAAAACTAATTTATCATCTGCCTAGCCTTTTCCCAACTGTTGGGGTCGGCTTCCAGTCTAACCGGATGCAGCTGAATACCAGTATTTTAGATGGAGCGACTGCCTATCTGACCTCCACAACCCAGTTAGTACTGGGTAATACGATACCCCTTGGTAAGACTGGTTGACAGACTTTCGGGCCACTGATTACCTAACGACTGTCAAAGATCTACAATAACAGCTGGGACCAACGGCTTAACGTGCTTTCCGACGCATGGAGGAAACTCTGTATGTAATAGGCGGTCACCCATCCACGAACCAACCTAGGCAAGCGCCGCTTAACCTTAAGATCGACCCAAGCGGCTGTTATTATTTTGCCACCAAAAACTAATTACCAGTTTAATTTCAGTACATTATAAAATCAAGTTCCAAAAACATTTAAAGTAAGTAACGGAGTTTGGCATTTAGGGGCCCTTGTTTGAAATTTACGTTTCTAGATCGAGTTTTTTCCAGAGAAATCACCATATTTGCGTTGTGTTGGAAGGTCTTCCACTAGGTGGACCGATGACCTGGTGAAGGTTGCGGGAATCCGCTGGATGCGAGTCGCACGGGACCGGTAAATGTGGCGACACTTGGGGGAGGCTTATGTCCAGCAGTGGACGTCTTTCGGCTGAAATGATGATGATGAGGTTAGACACTAACCACACGAAAAAAAAAAGACAGTAATAAACAGTGTGATTCTGAAAACTCTATCAAGCTTTTACATAGTGGTTTGGTTACATATTAGATTGTAAGCCTGTTACAATAATAATACGTCGATCGCTCGACTTCACCTTGACCGACTTTACATTTTCGGGGGCTGCAGTCGGGCAGAAGGGCGTAAACGTGGGTCTTCGTCCAAATATTAGAGGCGTCCAGTCAGCGTAAGTTGGTAGCACGTGTTGGCAAAAAAGTGAAAAAAAAAGACCTTGAAAAACATTCCAGCCAGTTTTATAAATATGAATACTTAGCTGTTTTTTTACCTTAGCATGTAACCTAAGAATGACCTAAAAGCATAGCAATTTAAGGTTCGGCCAAACATAACTTGGTTTGACTTATTCCGGCCATTTTAATAAAACTCTACATTATGGTATCAAAAAGATTTGAGAGCAAAAAATCAAAAAAGATCCTACAAAACTACGGAAATCATTTAGAATACTAACCTAACCTTCGCGGAGAACGTTTAATAAACATTGAAAAAAAAAAAAAAACTCTATCGTAAATTCAAAATGGCGTACTGTTTTGTCTTTTCCAAAGACAATAACGAATCGGTAATTAGTTTATACGATAATAAATTGTTTTAACGACTTGTATAACTAAGAACGTATATTGTTTCGTCTGAAAACAGTTCCAAAATATCATGAAGGATGGAAAGCGACGGGGACTTACCATGACTGAAAACCAAGGACCGATTAATTGGGTTAAAAAGTTTTCTGGTTAGGGTTAGACCCACATATTTGATAAGCCTTTATACGGGTTAAGCCTTACAATAAATTGGTTATTATATTAATCATTTGAATATTGCTGATTAACCACAGAGAAGAGACAAAGCATCGAGCGGGAGCTAAATCCGTCAATTTTTTTTCATATTTTTATGTACAAAAATGGACCAGGTGGATTTACGGGTTAACCTTTACTCTAGGGTTTCCCACCTAACCCTACAAAAATAACAAGATCCAAACCACTATGCGGGTAACCTTTTCGGTTCCTGCTGGAAACTTGGAAGTTATCACTGAACTCAAAAAAAGGAATTATTTAAAAAAAAACTTCTGAAAAAGTTGGATCTTTGACTTTCAATATCTGCGCAACTAGAAGGTGCCATACGGCTTCGTTAAGGGTCTTTTTACACCCAAAATTATTCGGGGCCAACGACAGTGACTACAATTCATCTGTATAGTAATTCAGTATCGACAATTCTTGCTCCCAACATTCATTCACGGCCTATTTCACTGAACAGTCTGATATTTAAACAATACAACGACTAAACGAGCTCGGTAGCAAGCGTTGAAACACTGAACATTTTATTTCATTGCTATCGGCACAGATAATGCCTGTGGCGGCAAATGCGAAGACACGACGACGCGCCGCTACAAAATGGCGCGAAGAGAATCGGCAGTGAATGTAATGGCGCTTCTTGGAATGAGAAGATGACATACGTCAAATAATTGGATAACATTTTTTTTTTAATTTAAGTAATAATAAAAAACATTAAGTATCAATTATTTGATTATTTTTTACTTAGCCAGGGAATTATCCTGCCTAGCAATGGCAGTAAAATGAAATGAAGGTAGGTACACATGCATCGTTGACTCGCAAATCTATTAAATTCAAAGATGTAGTTTACATTTTGACAGCTGTCAAGCGCCATTTTATATTTAAAACGTTCCTTCCTACCCATAATAGGGAATATGACACCATAAAAAAATAATACCAAGACACCAATCTCTAAAAAAAAAACGTTATTTTGGGTCTGAAAATTCGATTTATTTTCAATTAATTGCCAAATTGGATTTTTAGTAGCTTTGAAATCAATAAAAAGTTGAGTCATTGAGTTGAAAAAACAGTGACGTCACAGCGTGCTATTTCCATTCAAAATCTATGAGAGAACCGCGTTTTGACAGTTCTTGAAATGTATGTCAATTGATTGGTGTGTCATCCACGCTATTATGCTAAAACTAAAATGGCGTTACCAACGTTGCTCTATCACTCAATTACTACGAAAACGACAAGAATAATAACATACTATAATTGTTAAAGTTTTTTTATATACTTAAAAGTATTTTACATTTCAGGAAATCATCTCAGCGTAAAATGCACTTGAAACGGCACGAGCACTTCTCGTTGAGAGCTTGAAGGACGTCTACGAATCTCTTCTCGTTTTATTAAAGGGAAATATTCTATGAAAATTGTAAGCATAGTGTATTTCTAGAAAAGTAAAAAAGTTTCTAGAAACGACTTTTTTTTTAATCCCCCAAAAAGAAAACCCTTCATTAAATTTGACAGCTCTAAATTACGTCTCTTTCTCGTTTTATTAGAGAGAAAAAGATAGCAATAGCCTTCCAATTTTACCGGATGCAGCTGAATACCAGTATTTTACATGGAGCGACTGCCTATCTGACGTCCACAACCCAGTTAGTACCGGGTAATACGATAGAATAGAATAGAATACTCTTTATTATGTACACCATTAAAATTACAGATACAAAATAAAGTAAAACATACAAGGGGTGACACAATGGGCGGTAAGACTGGTTGTCAGACTTTTTGGGCCTCTGACTACCTAACGCCTGTCAAAGATCTACAAACGACAGCCGGGACCAACAGCTTAACGTGATTTCTGAGGCACGGAGGAAACTCGGTATGTAATGGGTGGTCACCCATCCACAGACAAAACTAGGCAAGCACGGCTTACTCTAACGATCGACCCAAGCGGCTGTTATTATGTAGCCACGAGCTCCTCTTTTAAAAGAGTAACCATGGAGTTGTTTTGACGTTTCTTCTCCTTATGAAACGTTTGACCAAACCGAACCGTACGTGACAACTTTACTCGACGTTTTTTATGTGCCCATCCCCATACGTTCTGATATTTTGATTTTGCTTAATATTTAAAAAATCTGTTGACAAAAGCAATTATTTATACTTAAATAAAATTATAATTAGCAACTTAAACTAAATTCACGTAAAATTCTTCGTGACATTCTAAATATGAAAAAATACAAAATGGCACCCGCAGTTGCGTCACGCCACCTAATCAAGAAACGAACCGCAAAACATTATAATATTACCGTGGCAAAACGTAGGCAAACAAACAATACTTGTACACCTATCGCTACAAAAATTCTTTTCGTTATCAATGAATATTACATATTTGTTTGAATACATAAAACGTAGGTATTTTGTACCTTTGTATTCTATGGATTTGTTACGGTTGTGATATTGACTACATTAAACAAACAATTGGGTTGATGTGAACAGCAGCTGCTTTATGGTTATTAAAAAAAGTTTTTTTTTTTCTTTTAGTTTTGTAGTATCGTTCTGCAAATAGTGTCGCAATTTATGTTTTTATTCATTTATATTTATAATACGAAGTTATTAAAACAATAAATAAATAAAAACATAAGTAAGTACCTACTTGCTTAAAATATCTATTGTTTATTATGATTAAATTATTTAATAAAATGATGTTAATGTAGTGTGCCTGCATGTAGTAGTGATTTGTTGATTCAGAGCAAAATAAAAACCTATAAAATGTACCAAGTAATTTAAAAAGGTCATTCAAAGTTCAAAATCAGTGCGTTTTCGTTTAAAACACTTTTTTCCTTGTAGTTTTCCCCGTTCCAACAACAAAGTTTTGGTATATTAAAGTCTGTTGCCATGGTTTTTACCATAATAATACATAATTCATAATGAACTATGTTATTATTTTTTTAAATCAATGTAATTTTCTAAGGCATATTTACCAGTTGTTTCAATAAATGTGCTGTGGTTAAAACAAAATAACTTTCTGAGCAACAATTCAGCAAAAAGTCTAGCAATTCGACAAAAAAAACTATTGATTGGATTTTTAACGATTCTACGCTAGAAATAAACGAAGTCATCGAAAGCATATTCAGAATGTGATTAAAATAAAAAAAAAAGGCTTATCGTACGGCTGGGAAACAGAAGCGTATATGTTGTTTGAGTCAGCATTAAAATAGCATACGATTAACTAGAACTAGAATCTAATACGATCTATTTTTTTTATATTTCGTGTTGACAAGGATAGTGTACTACATCATCTGCCTATCATTTTCCCATCTATGTTAGGATCGACCACAGAAATCTTAATAATAAGGCAATATTATTAAGATTTCTGTGGGATCGACTTACAGTCTAACCGGATGAAGCTGAACACCAGTTTTTACATGGAGCGACTGCCTTTCTGACCTGCAAAACCAAGTAAACTGGGTAATATTATAAGTACCCTTTGGCAAGACTAATTAATTAGGATAGAAAGATTATCGTAAAATGCAGCTATTTTGAAAGTCATCATGAAGATAAATGCGCATGAATGCAGCAGTGCAAGTACGTAGCACTCGATTCGATACGATTCGATAAATCTGACAGTTATTCTCGATAAAATGAGTTTTTAACCAATCGAAAAGTCGGATTTATCGAATCGTATCGATTCGATCGTTATCGATTGCTACATACTTGCAGTGCTGACGCGAGAAAATCCTATGAAGGAACACAAATTTATATTAGATATCATTAGTGTAATCATTGTTTTCCTACGACGCCAACTTCAGGCCGACAGATTCTCATACAGTCAACAACTTTCTTAGTACAAATTGTTGTTTTTAATGCTAATAATTACATGGATGTCTTCCAAATAGAAGTGGAAGTTTTACAAAGGCAAGCATTCGCTCGGCAGTATTAATAAATAATCCACCACGCGGGCCCAGTGCGGATTGGTAGATGTCACATGTCTTCCGAATTTTTGGTTCTAGGACATGCCGGTTTCCTCACGATGTTTTCCTTCACCGTTTTTATAGCAGTGGTGATGAAATAAATTACACAAAGTAATGCGCCTGTCTGGGTTCGATCCCACGACTTACTGTTCGTAAGTCGGGGCCGCCACCACTGGGCCACCGCTGCTCTCAACGAAGATCAGGCTCATAATAAATGTACACTCTATAAAGATTCTTTACAAGTTACTCATGGGCAGAAATCTAGTTTTGGATAATGTACAACAATTTGCCATTTGGTGTTTGTTACATAGAAAAATACGAGAGTCTATTAATAGAGAAAGGACGGGAACGCGAGGTATCTGCATCTGAGTTTATTAAAAATCAATATGCAGGCTCTAGTTGATAACCGGAACCATTCAAGCTATATGGCTTCGTTCCCTCTTCTACGAATGGTTCATATTATAAGTTTCCTGTTACCGCTAATTCTGTTGCCTGTCATAATTAAATTCCGCCTTTGAATAGAGTCTGCTCTTTCTAGCGTAAAGGTTTTCTAGCTAATTTAAAATCAGAAATATTTTGTTTTGGCGCTTTTATTTAGCTTTGTATGTAATTATGTATCTATGTAACGGAATCTTTGAACGTGATTTTCATCCACTTCAAAACGTCAGATTGAATTGAAACTTTGCACACATTTCAAGGACCGATGACAATACAATAACTTCATAAGTTTGCCCGATTATCCTGATAAGGATCTACAGGATTAAAGATTTGTTTAATATCTGAAAACACGGTAGTGTCTCTTTCATACACAGTTATTTCGAAACGTTCTTCCCAATCAGCTGTGAATCATCTGCTGTTGAGGCCGGGTTCCAGTCTAACCTTACGCATCTGAATACCAGTATTTTACATGGAGCGACTGCCAGTACTATATGATCTAGAACCCGGTTAGTGAGTAAAACGATCTCAATCGACTATGAATCTTTGATATAATTAAATTTCCAGTAGGTAATCATCTCCACGGATTTCAGATACAGAATCGTATTTAACAGTACCTAAAACTAGATCAGCAGTCACGATTTCCATTTAACGGTCGCTAGTCGCAAAAATGTTCGCTTGAATTTAGAATAGAATTTCATATTAGAATCTTCACGTTTCCGTTTTGAAATGGATTATATTGAAACTGTGCTTTTAAATTGCTTATAAAACAAAATAATCTTTTTTATCTTTTGAAGCATCCTGAAAATATTTTTAATTCAATCTTTGGCATCTTTTTTTTTTTTTTACTTAATTTATTAAGTAAATAAAATATCTTTTTATGAATAATTTTGACTTAACTTCTTTGGATCATACCTAATGTATGAATTTGTTTATCTTAATCTCTGTATCAATTTGATACTTGCCAAGGTTTTGTGTGAGATACCACAACTGAAACGGATAAAATAAAAACTTTTTGGCAAAAAAAAAAATATTTCACCGAATTAAAAAAAAACAACACTTAAAAGTGGAAAATAACTTTACTTTCGGAAGTCGGCAAAAAGGCAATGAAATAAAAAAAGACACCGACTTTCGAAAGTAAAATTATTTTCCACTTTTTAGCGTTTTGTTTTAGCTTAATTATAATGTTTTCATTGCCGGGACAGAGATCTCCAGTCAGTATGGAGGAGCGGGTTGTAGCCCGTAATCCACCACGAAGTGTGGCACCACAATCAACCACCGATTGCGGGTTGGTCGCATAATTATGTCACATGCTTCCATGCCATCAAATTTTTACCATGACCATCTTGAAATTCAAAATTCTTCAAAAGTACAATCTATTCTTATTCTATCCAATATACCAAACACTAGAAACTCTAGACTCTTATATACTGTTACATTATTATCTGCGTACTAATAATCTGTCATTGAAACTATACTTAGTACTTATCAACCGTCACACACAGCTGTGCAGGTAAATTACAAACTTCCTTTTGAAGGGTCTACCGAAGGGTGAAACTGATATCCTGGTATACAACAAGTAATCACAGTTATTAAGCACTATGTAGCAAGGGAAATAACTAACAAGACAATTATAGCCAGAGACATTAGCGAGGCCCTTGAAGAGGCACTCATGGCCAGGGACACTGCAAACACAAAGGTTTTCCGAAGGGTTAAACAGATACCATACCTTTTCCAATGACAGTGAAATAGTACAATGAAAGAGGGGAAATGATAAACAAGGCAATCATAGCACAAGCCATTACTAATTCCAATGAAGAAAAACGAATCATAGCCAGAGACGTTGTCAAGACCTTCGAAGGACAGACCTCAATTAGAATTTTAGATGGAACTATTTTATTTACGGCACAATCAATGGCGGCAGTGACGTTCTTGACATATTTCCCGATTTTACATTCAGTATGGATAAGCATCTTCAAGAATTTTCTACCCCCTGACGTTTGCTATTCATAATACATTATAAACCAGCTCGTATTTAACGACGCGTTTTTCAAGCTGGAGTTCTGGTGCAATTTGAGGCTATGAAAGAGAAAGGAGTTTATGATGCCGTAACGTCTGACAGGGGAGAATTGAAGAAGAAACGTTGTGGCGCCGATCCCGACTAGAATGGGACAATGGCAGGAAGAAGGAGCTGAGACGAAAATCAATCAGTAGAAATCAATCAATAGAAGGTTTTGCGAGATATTACGTGAAACAAAAAGAAGAAAGAAAATGCAAGGAAAAAAACGTGCTGCACCAACCTCAAGTAACATGTGACAAGGATAGGAAGATGCCGATGATGGTACAATTATATCTAGCTTGCCCCATTCAAACATCTAAAATATCTGATGACTCTACGTCCATTGTTTCATTGATTTAAAAAGATAAACTAAACTGGTCATTGAACCAGCAACAGACCTTGAAGCAAACAATTTGGAACATTGTATGATAAGAACTCAATTACACATACTTGAGAGTGACACATATGGCATTTTAGACAAACTTTAGTACAATTGTAATAACTATTGGTATTCTTTATTTATTTATTGCAGCATTACGTAAGATCACGCGTGTAATACCCGAAGGGTTAGGCAAAGGTGTACCTAATAGTCCCTACATCCTCATTTCACCAGTTATGTGTAAGTCCCAAGTTATAGTGGACCAGCCTACTGCATCGTGTGTAATATTTTGTATTAGATTTATTAGCTGTACTGTTGTACACCAATGATTATCCCCTTTCCTGTTAATTTTGAATTCGTTAAATCCATCAAAGGTTGGCTAGAAGAAATCGCTATCAGTAATAACACCACCTTAGCACCCATAGATTTAGAAGAGAATTAAGATATAAAAGAGCTCCGTGACAAATCTCTATTAGCAATAACTGGTAATGATCAGTTGTTGTATACTAAGGACATACGAACAAAGACATAAATGTCAAATGCAGTTTATGCAGTCGTAGCTACCTAGGGCCATTTATGAATCGTAAAAGCCATTTACGACGTTAAAAAATATTATACGCACAGCTCTTCTAACAAAAAGCAATCTAGAATTCTAGATTCGCTAGCAATAGCAACATAACGGTTTTTCTTATTGACTAACGCGTGAGAATATAAAACTTATAACTGCTTTTTCTTTTTATAGCACTAGCTTCTGCTAGCAGCTTCGGCCGTGTATGTTTCGAAAATGCTCCAACATTTAGGATAATAAAAATATCCTAGGTCTAAACTAACCCAGATTGTGGTCCACTGGACTACAATTGACTAATTAAGGCGTAAAAAGGTAACAGACAGAAAAACAGAGTTACTTTCGCATTTTTATTACTATGTAGTACTGGATAAAGAAACAACAAAGAAAAATCTTCAGTAAACGTTTTTGAAAATATTTAATCCAATAAATTGAGGAGCTAAAAACAGATGATAGTCCAGAAATCTTCTTCAGTATTCTGGCAAACCAAGGGGATATCTGAAATTAGCACGAATGCCCTTTTGTAGGCGGTTGGGGGACGAAGGAGGGGAGTGGAGGGGAGGGAGGGACGGCCCACAGTTCGCATTATCAAATGCAACTACAACAAGTATAAATACACTCCCAATAATACGCATGACACAAATAATGTTTGTATTATCTGTAATCCTAAATATTGATGTTATTTAGTAAATATATCAGATAGGTATTTAATAAATATCTTAATGTATGAATTGTTCTAGATTCATGGACGAGGAAAATTTTATATGCTAACTGCTTCTTTATTTATTTTATTTAAATGTATAATGTACAATTCTCACAATGAATGACAAACAGGATTAATAAAAAATCAACTTACTCATATTCTTTTTCATCGCACAAAGCACAGTTACTCAAATGTTGTTGAATAAAAATAAACAAATAAAACCTCATTTGCCACAGAGTCACTGCAATACGACTTTATGAAACCGTCACTAAAGGCAAAAATGAAAGGAAACTTGCAATCAAACCACGACGAACAAAACAGGTACCTACATTATTCTTTTTAATTACACGGACTTATTTTTCTTTTCAGTTTTGACACTTTATTTATTGTCTGTCACTGGCAAACACAAATTTCACTTCGCAAAAATTATGAGAATAACACTAAAAATAAACGCGACGACACAGCAGGCAGTCACAAAAATTAAAAAAAAAAATTGGCAGCTAAAAAATCGCGGGAATCAAATCAAATATGGCGTAAATATTTTTCGTTTTTATAAATTCACACTAGCCGTTTTAATGGAACGCTATTACGGGTGTTCGAAATAGAATCTTACGAAAAATCAGCCCGTCGCGGGACGGCTACGGCACTAGTCTGCCGTTAGTAGAGGCACGAGGCTTCGTCCGCGAAACGCCCGCCTCATACAACCATTTCAAAGTATATAAATAACCTCAGCCCGCTCTCTGTTGCGTTCGCATTTAAAGTAAATTAAATTGAAATAATTTCTGTGTCAGTTTAATTCTAAATGAATAAGCAACGGATAGAGAATATAATTAATTTGTCAAAAAAAACAATGATTCATTTTATTGAGGAAACGTGCTGGTTTCGTATTTATTGGTATTCCTTTACTTAGCAAGCTTTAATATATATATTTTTTATCGTTGTTTTTTATTTGGAGAAGGAAATTGCAAAATAAAAATTTATGCTACGCTGCTTAAAGCATAGAACCTTATACTAATTGAAAACCAATTTACCTATACGGAATGTTTTTTTTGTGGAAAGATGCAATTTTACATCATATCTGATGTCCTCTATGAAGCTCGGTTCGATATTGATCAAATTATGTTGCAAGCTGATGGACAAAAGAGTACATAAATGTTTCGTCGGTAGCTATCCTTAAACAGTTGCATGATAGAAAATATTCGCGCTGTGTAACATGAAGGAGAAGCGACGCCATTTTGAATTTGTATACCTACCTATAATACCTGTTACTTCAATATTATTACTTATTATTGCAGTAAGTATAGGTAAATGGCTGGTTTATGTACCTATTCGAGTTTGTTTTTCGGAGGTCGACGGGTAAAATAATTTGGATAGTAACAAAATAAATATGGAGTTTTAATCGTGATTTGTGGGTTTTTTTGTTTGGTATCGCCTGGTTACCCTTAGTAAAAACCTAATTAAACTATCTTCGGAAATATTTATAACCGAATTGTGTTTTATTTGGTGGGTTTTTTAACTGTTGACAGTTTTAGGGCAAAAAAAAAACCAAATAGATAATTTTCTGACAGAAAACTGGCAGTAAGTAAATATCTTTAATTATTTTTACAAATTATCCGAAGGCCACGTACATGTTAATAAATTAGAATATTAATATCTTGGTAGGGGAAAATTTGTGAGAAGTAAAAACCTTAGCATTTAGAAAAGATGTGAACAAGATAAAAATAAAAGTGAATTATAAGGGGCCCCATGATACTACCCTGTGGACACTGCATTTAGGTTCTAATACTCGGTTGACTAGAAGACATACCAAAGATCGTACCTATAGCTGTTTTGCTTTCGTTCGGCCTAAGCAGTTTTATTAGGCTACTTAGAAGTAACCATATCAATCATAAGTCTACTTATAGGCACTCTTTTTGAACCACCTATCTTTATAGTTTATAATTTATAAGTATTCTATTGATCTACGTGATCGAATGCTTTGCAAATAATTATCGTAATTGCAGCAGAGAGAGAGAAGAAATATCAGAATATGAATACCGTCTAGGCAAAAGAGAACAGCTGAATTGCTTTCCACTGCTCCTAAATTAACCAAAAATATACTTCATCGGCTTTAATATCAGTGAAGTCAATTAATCTGCTCAGGCAGCAAACCGCACCAAACTAGCTGAATTAATACAAGCGAAACCTCTATCAAATCCCCTTTTAGTGGCATTGGCAATAGTATGTTTATGTCATTCTAGTTTGTTGTCAGTCTTGGTAACAAATCGTAAGAATACAAATATTAGGGTAAACATTGAAAAATGCAAAAAACATTTCCATTTAGTGTTTTTATTAAATGTTTGGGTCTTTCCTAAGGTAAACCTCAATAATACTGTAAGTAAAAGGATTTTCTTTACTGTGTAGAATTAATAAAAAATTACATAAAATGCAAAATTACTCGATTAATCCTTTAGTATAGTCGGTTAAGGATATTTGTAGAACTAACTTGTTATCCTGTTTGTCAGTGAGAGCATTTTGGTATCGCCAAACTGTGTCATCATCATCTGCCTAGCCTTTTCCCAAGTTTTATTGGAGTCGGCTTCCAGTCTAACCGGATGCAGCTGAATACCAGTATTTTACATGGAGCGACTGCCTATCTGACCTCCACAACCCAGTTAGTACTGGGTAATACGATACCCCTTGGTAAGACTGGTTGTCAGACTGTGTGTGTGTAACTGTGTAATTATCATAATTTTCTTCGGAAAATTCAATTGTATAATTCAAGACTACGTTTTCAGTCCAAGTTTGGGAACTTATAATCTCCTCCTGCCATACTGCCTTTATCCTAATTTATTCTTTCTTTTTTATACTCTTATTTACAGTCTCTTTTCTACACTCTACACTAATATTATAAAGATGAAAGATTTGTATTTTTATATTTTTGTGTGTATGTTTGTAATGAATAAACTCAAAAACTACTGTGCCGATCTCAAAAATTCTTTCACCATTAGAAAGCTACATTCACCCTGAGTAACATAAGCTATATTTTATACTACCCCGTACTCCCACGGGAGCGGGAACTACGCGTGTGAAACCGCGTGTCGTCCGCTAGTATTTCATAATTATGTCAGTGATCAATTGATCAATCATTCAGTATCATTTCCTTGCCAGTCTTCTTTTTATCTTTGTAATAACATTCAGCTCAATATTTAACACTTTTGTTATCACGTGCTCCTCATTTCTCTACAGCACATCACGTGTTTTAATTCTTATGAATGAAAAAAAAAAACACTTTAAACCAAAAGAATTCAATTAAATCTTCAACCTTACGCATAATTGTTTTTTTTCCTTCTTCTACACAGTTCTAACGCTAATACAGCAACCGGTTTGACATAGCTTCTATCAAAATAATTAACAATGATGTTTAAACGTTCTCAGGTTGTTATTACTACATACATAGTTACACGTAGACACTGAGAAACATGAATATCAAGGTGAGAAAATTGTTGGGATTAAGGAACCAAAATTCATTTTAGGGACAGCTGGATTCGGCACAGCCAGGGGGAAAAATCAAAATGTAGAAGATACGTTCGACAAAAAGCCGCTTGGTTCATAGTTGGTGCCAGTTAAGATGAGAATAGCGGTCATTGCCCTTTCCCTAATATCTCTTCGTACGAACCAAAACAAATAAACCATGTATCGTTTTTCATTACAAAAAATGTTGAAGATCTCGATAGATGACGATTCCAGACCTGAACAGGCTTATTTTTGGTTTTCAAAGTTAAGAAGTGTAATAAATGTTGGTGGTTCAATGACAGCTATTCTCATCTTAACTGGCACCAACTATAGCTAGTATTGTGCCGAACCGAATGTAATATGTTTCAGCGTTCGTATAGGAGGCCAAACCAAGTTTGTTGATCCGCACGAGTATCAGTTGCTTCGGGTCGGTTTTGTTGTTTATTTAATACTAGCGACCCGCCCCGACTTCGCACGGGTGCAATGTAGATTCAAACCTTCCTCTTGTAGCACTCTATTGCTGAAAACTGCATTAAAATCCGTTGCGTAGTTTTAAAAGATCTAAGCGTACAGACAGCGGGAGCGACTTTGTTTTATACTATGTAAAGATAACCGAGGACTGCTTCCTAGGACTTGTGGTCGCAAACGCGACTGCAGAGCATAAGGTCACGGGTTCGATTCCCAGAACAGGCAAAGTATTGTTACGCTTTTCCATCAGGATTTCAGGAATATCTTAGTAGCAGCCACGGAGCCTAGTTCTGTGCCCGGTTGATGGCAATAGGCTCGCTCCCTGTTACATAACGACTTAAAAATAACTGGCGAAATTGGGTGTACTATAAGACCCACCACTGCATAACCGTTCGGCGATTACAGGCGTGATGTTATGATAAATACTACCGAACCGAATAGGTAGGTGTGTACAACCTCTTAGAACCGAATTCATTAGTCATGAACTCATGAGTAGCGAAAATTGATGAAGGTCAGAGGTGGTTGACATCGGAAAACTGATCATGGGACTTTAGAGGCCTTGGGCAGGACACATGGCTTGCCTTCAGTGTGGTGTCGGACGCATCTTAGATTATTGTAAGGAATTAATAAGTTATAATTTAACAGGCAGGTCAGATGTGTTCCTGGGGAGTTTTGAGTATAAATGTGGATGGGTATAAGAGTAGAGGAAGACATACAAAGAAACGATAGATGGACTGTGTCAACAGATGGCGAGTAATAGAGAAGTATGGAAGAATAAGACATGCTGCGCCAACCACAAGCATGTTGAAGATGTGTTGCTGGGGAGTAGGTACGCCTCGCCAGATCTTCTGCTTAGCCAAAATACCTACTAGCAAGTAGAGAAGGGAAGGCTAAATAATACCAGTCGCTTAAGTCGATCGTCAGGTACCGCCGCTGCCAACCTAGGCAAGCCGCGCTTGCCTAGGTTGGTCCGTGGATGGGTGATCATCCATAACATACTGAGTTTCGTCCGTGCCTTGGGAGCACCACAGCGGAGAGGAGCGGAGCGGAGAGATGTGCAAAATTCGACCGATTCGATATCACAGGGAAGACAAAAGACGCGATGTAGCTTCAACCAATGTGATTGGTAGAATCTTGCACATCTCTCCGCTCCGCTCCCCTCCGCTTTGATGGAAACCGGGCCTTAAGCCGTAAGTCCCGGCTGTCATTTGTGGATCTTTGACAGTCGCCCCAAAGTCTGGCAACCAGTCTTACTAAATGGTATCGTATTACTCAGTACATACCTACCTACTAGGTCAGATAGGCGGTAAATTTGACAGTTTCGGGTGGCTTTATATGCTGGCGTCTGTACATACAGCGATATCAGCGTGAAACGCCACATTAATATGTTACTCTAACAGACTTTGTAACTAAATGAAGAGTGAAAGAACGCAGTCATATTGTAGAAGTGAATAAATTACTGATTGAATATAGCTCAGAAAGAAACCACACTAACGTACTACATAAACTTAAGCCTTTTTCAATGGGGATAGGCAGGAACCACAGAACACAACCTGCTACGATCCTAACATACTACATTTTGTTATTTTATACTTCAAGAATCCTTTATCACAAATACTAAACATACAGGGTGTAAAAGACCTCATCACGAAGCCGTCAACCAAGCATTCTGTACATCAAATTATGTAACTTTACGCAAAAATTATTGCTGGGAAACGACTTTTTTTTTTTGGGTGAAAAATCATGTTTTGTGGTAGAACTCAATGTAACGCACTCAAAACATTGTACTGATGGATGGATTGAATAGTACGGGGGTCTAATAAATCTTCCACTAAAAACCTGTATTTAAAAAAAAATCTTGTCAAAAAGTTGGAACTTTGACTCCCAATATCTCCGTAACTAGAAGGTTCCCAGGTATGGTGTAGAACCAAAAAAAGGATCGCAATGACGAGGAGAACAAGTGCCTTTCGGCTTCGTTAAGAGGTGTTTTACACCCTTTATATTAATGCCTAAATATTATTGCAAGTTGGAAATTTAACTCTCCACGATGCTGGGAACAGCGATCAGAATCCAACTGCACTTTGACGTGACGCCTATTGATAATAGATTTTTTACAGTTAAGTAGTTTGTTTGTATCTCATTGCATTTTTTAAAATTTTCTTTTAATTTTAAATTTTTTGTTAGTCGATCGTGTTATTTTGTTTTGTAATTTTTTTAGTGTAAGTATTTCGTACTACCTTTTTCTTTTGTTGTGTCTTTTTTGTTTCGACTGTTTGTTTAAAATGTATAATTGCGGAAACTTCTAACTGGCCCATCAAATCCATACTATTTTGGAACATTGTTTAAACTAGCTGTAAGTTTCCCGAATAGAATAAAATTAAATAAAATAGTGTAAACAGGCATTAGGCTTTGATTTTTCAAGTTGAAAAATTACGAATGGATTAGTAGATATATGTGGTGCAAATGTTATCCCATTGAATCTTTACAAAAAAAACATTGCCCAATATTTCGTCATAGGGTAAATGGCACAATTGTTGTCCATACGTAATGGTCTAAAAATTCAAAGAACGCGTGGGTAACGATTGAAAAAAAGTATCAAAAAATCAAATCTGAGTTACTCGGTTTATACGTTGACTCATTGAACGGTCAAGCGGCATTTAAATGGAAAGTGATTAATACAGGACATATGGGAATACCTAACTTGGTACACACTTTAAACTTCGTTAAAATTCCATGCAATTATTTTATAACTATGGGTAAATGCGCAACTGTCCGTCCGTTTGTTTCACGTCTGAACCATTGAAGTGATTATTATAAATTTTGACAAATAGGAAGCCTGGGACCTGGAGAAGGACACATGCGACTTTTCATCCTGGATCGCGGGCAACGGCTAGTTCGCTTTTAAAAGTAAGTTCTATTGTAAATCTCTGTAGATTTCATAAGCCTAATACAAACCAACTTCATGATGATGTAACTCAAATTTTCGATACGAAATTCGCAATCGGTTGAATCGATTTCTTACAAGGTTAAGCTACGTGGCCACGGTCAAGGTTTTGGATGGATAACCGATATATTAACATATCGATAGATTTTTATTACATTAGTCAGCGGTTGATAACGCAATGTGAAGTGTGATTGCAAAGCTCATGTAGCTAATGCAAAAAGTCACTCGAATTGATTTTATTTGATCTTTTGGTGAATTTGTACGGACATCTAGTTCCGATTGTTCCTATTGACAGCATAACATCACCTGTAATCCCTAAAAGATTGGGGAGACGTGTACATACATTTGCATGGTGTAATTGTTTCTTAGGAAAATTGTCTAGTTTGATGGAATCACCACTCCTATGTATATCTTTAAGTATTATATTGAATTCTCATATAAATGTCAAGTACAATTAACAAGTATTTTAATCATTATTTCAGTTAGGTACATTTTCTATAAAATATTCTGAGTAGGTAAGTCCATTTCAGTTGTGGTAAGTTTTATCCTCCAAACGATTGACGGGTGTCAATCGTTTGGAGGATAAAACTTACCAAAGAAATTAAATATAGAAGTTTATTTGCTATTTCATGGATTTTATAGTACATGGTTGGAGTATACTCGTAGACAGGTAATTTTTTAATCATTAATCAGAATTGGCCACCACCAAACCAACAAAAACCAAATGACATTTCAAGCGCAAATGAAGCTGTTTTACTTGGTACACATCTTATCTCCTCATTTAAGTCTATTTTAAGAAACCGGTATTGCTAACTTCGTATTATTAGTGGTTTAACTAAATTAACGCCAACGTCATCTCGTGTCATGCTGTGCTACCCACGGCTACACCACACTTACAACAGTGTTTCTATGGCACAATCAAGAAAACATTTTGAACTATATATGCCTTGGTGGCCATTTCAAAATTTAAACGACGGTGTATTCTGACAGTCTGACAGTCTAGTCTCGAATAAAAATAATTTTTGAACATTTTTTTTCAGGAAAATTATTTTTTTCAAATTTCGAAAAAATCGCTCTAGTTGACAAGTCCAGAGAAATAGCAACGTCAAAGCGGAGGGCCAAGGATTGTGCACCATTTTGCAAATTTAGCCTTTATAGTGTGTCGAGGAAAAAGACTTCCTATTAGGACTTAGGTGGAATTTGACCAAAAAGTATGGGCACGTTGAGCTAGAGAAGATCATATTCTATATTTATTTTTAATTAGTAAACAATGATAATCTCATGATTTTGTTTGTGATTTTGTGGTAAACAGCACGTCATCGGATCCACCAAGGAAAAGTGATTCGTGTTTTCCTGTTGTGATATTCGGTTTTCGGTAACGTTTAGTGGCAATTGTAGGCTCACAGCGTAAGCTCCCTTTTTATAAAGGACTTTATACAGCCATTACCAAATAGCCCTAAATAGAGAGAAGTGAAGTAATAATAGCTTATTTTATGAGAAATATAAATATATACGACATAATATTGAATTATTTGACGTGTCAGATACGACTATACACTATACAAGTAGCTAAGTTTCGAAATTTAAAGACCTTGAAAACAAAAAAAATACAACAGTGTACTTAAGTACCTACGCCCTAAGAGTTGTTTATCCCACACATCTACCTACATGCGACTTTAAATAGTCTATAATCATGGTGTTAATAACGACTCTTAGGCCCGATTGTACAACTCACTAAGAAAGATTAAAGCTACACGTTTTTAAAACATAATTCTCTCTGTGTCAACTTTTAAATGATTGACAGAAACAGAACGATGGTTTAAACACGTTTAACACTAAACGCGTTCACTGATTTGTAGTGAAAGCGAACCTTTATCATATAAGCTAATTAAATGATAGCAATTGATATAAGATTTAAAGATGACCTGTTGGCAAATATAGATTACTACACTAGGAATGCATTTTAAATAATTTATATGTATAATAAGTATGTATTTACAAACAAAAAGAATCTATATAGTATATGAACTATCTGGTGTCCACGACACAAGCCTCGTTGCTTAGTGTGGCACTAGATGGCGCTGTGTGTAATGTCCAGCGATATTTATTATTTATTATTATTATTTTATGAAGTTACAACATCAACGTCAAACAGCAGTTGCGCTTGCGAATACCATAGACTGATAAAATTAATAATTTATGTTAATTGAATCTGTGATGAACACGACGTCGTAGCAAATAACTAACATTCTTGATCACACTGCAACTGATAATAGGGCGGCCATTTTATAAAAATCTTGATAAAATGCTTGAATGGATAAAATCATATTTTTCCTTTACAATTAACTTATGCCTGAATCTTACTTCTTAAGTAATAGTCGTCCGTACCGAAGCAACATATCCATGACATAATATATTTGTATATACATAGGTTTATTGTATGTAACGAAAAAACAAAGGTTGAATATTTTATCCATAACGCAAGGTTAAGTCAGTGCGGATATAAGTAATATGATACGCCAAATATTTCTCTGATAATATCGACTGCCGTTTTGTTTTTAGTATGTACTGGATTTCTTATCAATTAAATGTAGTTAGTATAGCTGTAATAAAGTAGAAATTAATAATTAAATCCTTGGCTTTCTAGGGTTATCAATTGGGTATTTCACCCATGTACATAAATACTATAACGTGCGTAAATTATATTTTGTTTTTTTTTTTTATTTTACTTTTTAAATTACCATTTAGTTTAAAAAATATGTTCAAATAGTATTAATAAAAACTGAATAAGCAAATAATAATACCTATACAAAATTGTCGTAATATGCTAACTCGGACATTAACTGGCTACTTCACCCTACGTCATAAAGAGCATAATTTTCTAATAAATAATAAATATTTTGCAAGTATTGCCAGGTTATAATTACATATTTATGTAATTATAACCTGGCAATACTTGCAAAATAAAACAAGTAATAAGGTTCTCATAATAAATAGCCGTTTTCATGATTACTTACTATAGGTACCAGTGGAGATTTAAAAACAATGATTATTAGAACAAAACCAACAAGGACAACAATAACAAGGAAAGTACCGTTTTAACTATTCATTTCTACTGTTAAATGTTTGTTTGTTTTTTTTTGCTACTTTGGGTTACATTATTGCAATATTATTAAGGATCTCTATTTTTTTTTTTTATTATAGCCTACGTCACTTATTGATAATTTAGCTTTCTATTGGTGAAAAAATGGTTTAAAATCGGTTCAGTAGTTTCGGAGCTTATTCGGTACAAACAAACAAAAAAATATTTACCCTTTATAGTTTTAAGTTTTTTGTTATATTTTATAGAATACATTTAATTTAATCAATAAGGGGGTAATCTTCGGACCATATTCAAATGGGAAGCTTAGGAAGTTACATTATCCCCTAGTATCATTGGCTACATTTTCAAACCCTTCGGCAAGCCGCAGATGGAGGTAGTTTTCGAAGAAGTCTTTGGATCAAAAAACTTTTTTTTTTGTACATACTTAAAATCTTTAATGATGATGTATATATTTTTTTATTTCGAAAACTATATGTTTTATAGCTAAACTTTGAAACTATAAATTGTAAAGTACAATTTGCATTAAAAAAAAAATATTTGCGACGGTAAAAACGTTTACCGTTTCGGTTTTTTTTTTTTTTTTTCAACTTTCAAAATTACACCACACCATCACACCACATACCAACGTATACATATTATTATATATATAAACTTTGTAACCGGCGGTTGATTTAGGCTTGAGGGGTCATAACTAGACCCCCTATGGTGAAATTTTCGGAAAAGGTAGATTTTTTTCTGACGAATCTACCTAACAGGACATTGCCGTGGGATAATTTTCGTCAATAACGCAAGTAAAACCGCAAGTAAAAAAAAGCTAGCGGTATTATAATATTTTATTCATCTCGTATTTTAGTTCCGTTTGTTACATTGCGTACGTTTGGTCTTGCACGTCGCGTCGACGGATAAATTCTGCGTAAGTAGCGTGTGAGTCATAGGAATAATTATGTTGTTGATAGTTAGCAACATGAGATTTTAGATTGATTTTATTTGTGTTATTCGTTTAGATTATACCAGATGACTTTTTTATCACTTTCCAAAAAAAATGGGTATATTAGGTGAACGGCGTAGAAGCTTGTGGCATACCTAGTTTTTTTTTTTTCATTTTTCCACAGCTTGGAAAAAAATTGAACCATCATCAAAAAATGCTACAAATTTCACGTAAACTTTTCATATTAGGGCAAAGAAAGACATTTAAAAAATATATATATATCGAATTTCAAATCATACGCAATACACGTATAATTAGAATTTCGAATTTTTTCTTTGGCACAAAAAAAAAAAAAAAACTAAGTAAGTATGCCATTTGCTTCTACTCCGTTCACCTATTATATATACCCATTTTTTTTGGTAAGTGATAAAAAAATCATTCTGTATACATTTTACCTCCTCCACAGTCCCGGTTAGTACTGGGTAATACGATACCCCTCGGTAAGACTGGTTATCAGACTTTTGGTAGTATTACCAAAAGAATTGCTGGTGTGTTTCAGTACCTATTTTGCTCAGCTTACTATGAAGGGACGTTAAAACTTAAAAGTTACAAAAGATCACCCCGGTTTTTTGTGTTCATTTTGTAAATTGGTTTCAAAAAACTTATAAACGTTGTAACGTTTGTAAAATTATTGTAATAGGTATTTCTGATTAATTATACAGTCAATTTAATAAGTAGGGAAGTAATTTTAGAAACGATATTTAGGTACTTACTAATTTTTTAATCTTTGCTTACCCAAGTTAGACCATGCACGATGCTTTAAACGGAGTATGCTTACCTTTAACAAAAAGTAAAAACATTAAGTAATTTTATTTAGTAATCATTTCATCAATTTAAATAAAATCTGTTGACTGGGGATTCGATCCACGAATGGCCGATTTTCCCAACTGTTCGCAAAATACGCGCTTTGGACGTGGAGTTGCGGGAATGTAAACTACTTAGTATCTCGTCTTTATTTCCATGGCGGTAGGGCGACATATCCTTACATACCTACTGCTAACTATGATATTATATTATAATAATTAATTTAAAAGCCATGTACAGTCAGCACCAATAATAAGTGACTATTCATAACCACACTAGAGGTATATTTTCTAACGCAATTTATTTTTATTAAAACTTTTTATTATTATTCCAACAAACTGTTTAAATTAAAACATTTACGGGCACTTTTCAACTGTCGAAACAATGATGAAAATTAAATGTAGCTACAGTCCCAGTCACAACATATAAAAACTGTGAAGGTACTGTAGTTGCCCATTCCCTAACGTAGATCTCTATGGAGAAGAACGGGCAAGAAACTACATGGACACTCTTTTAAATCAAAATATTGTTACAATATCTTGGTTAGGTTAGGTTAGGTTTTCATTCATGTTGAGATGGTATATTATGTGAGAACAATGTAGCAAGATGTGCACGTTAAAAGTGTCCACAGTAAAAACAAAAAATCATAACCTTCCTTTGGCTTTGACGTAGTTAGCAGTATACCTCTAAAAATCAATTTTAAGTACCTATACCATATTGGTAAAGAGAAGATTTTTATGAAACAGAAGGCATGAGAATATTAAATTAAAGTTTTTTTTTTAAAACATGCTCTTTTAAATTTTTAAGACTTGAGGTCTCAAGTTCAGTTGACAGTCGAAAAAAAAAATTATATCAGAACTATGTAGGGCAACGATTCCTCCACGCATAGAAAGATAAGCATTATCATCTTATCTAACACTATATAGATACTTAGAATTAGATAAAGGACAAGTTTTAGAAATGTCTATACCGGTTTGTAAACTAAACATGGGAAATAATCACAGATAGAGTAGAAGACATGCTGCGCTGACCCCTAATTATTTGTGATAAGGCCAGGAGTATGAAGACAGTCAGCGACAAGCCGCAAACCGACTCAGCATTTAGTTTGTTTATTTCATCATCATCAGCCTATAATGTTCCCACTGCTGGGACACAGGCCTCCTCTCTATGAGAGGGAATCCACCACGCGGGAATTTTTTGGTTCTAGGACATGCCGGTTTCCTCACGATGTTTTCCCTCACCGTTTTGAGAGCAGTTTCTTTATTTATGAACAAATAGGTTATCGACGAGTTTAATTAGATAAATGATGATTGCGTTGCGAACAGTCCAAATTCAAATAATGTATGTTTTTTGTTTATTGAGTTTTGACTTATAGCATCATTATCTTCTGCCATTATCCTAATTTAAATGACGATCAGAAAAACATCAAAAATTATTTAAAAAATTCAAAATAAACAAACTGCAAGATTTTTTACGAATACCTACGGCGCGCAAAGACCACTTCGGAACCAGTTTCAAGATAAAATTATAAAATGAAATCAATAAACTCATTAAAACCAATTTTTATTTAATACAATTCACGTTACCGGATAACCTGTTGTTATTTAAGGGTGAACAAGTCGACGGCTTGAACTCGTTGGCGGGCGCGGCTAATATATAGCTATTTAGTAAAGTTTTTAATGTATTTAGTTTAATTTATTTAGTATTCATTTATCTGGTTTTTATTTATATATTTATTTAGTGAAATATACGACGATTTATAACGAAAATGAGCGCGTAAAATTTCATAAATTGACCTTTGAGCGTATAGATATTATGGAAAAACTACTGGATGTATCTACTCAAAATAAATTATTTGAACTTTTGAATAAATTATCTATCCCTGTATGGTTTCAGTTTTTCCATTTTCATACTACATAAGTTATTTATTTACGCCCATAGATGAAAATTAATGTTGAAATAGGAAAGTTTCGACGTTCATAACTTCCAAACCATTTTTTTTTCCAATTCTACTTCCTTAGAGGGCTAGATAACAACAAGACCAGTTGATACAATTTTTAGTTTTGAACCTACACCGTCAAATAGACGAGCAATCACCAGACTACGTTTGTATGGAAGAATGACCGACTTGTGTAACCTTAACCATGTAGGTGAAGAAGAAAAGGTTAACTAAGTGCATTGGTACTTAGCGCCTAATGATTAGGGAAGCATGAAAGAAAACAATTGTTTTTGGCCGAAGCCAAGAAAAAAAAAACCGGCCAAGAGCGAGTCGGACTCGCACACGGAGGGTTCCGTGCCATTATCAAAAAATCACGTTTGTTGTATGGGAGCCCCACTTAAATATTTATTTTATTCTGTTTTTAGTATTTGTTGTTATAGCGGCAACAGAAATACATCATCTGTGAAAATTTCAACTGTCTAGCTATCACGGTTCATGAGATACAGCCTGGTGACAGACAGACAGACCTTTTTTTTTGTTATTGAAATAGTACCAAATATACCTATTCAAGATACGACCCGAAAAAATGCGAGTTCTAGATAAAAAATAAGCTATTAAGTACCTACTAATAACGAAATTCCAGAATCGACTAAAGTCATTACGATACTGGCATGTTACAATAAAAATTATGTGGACTGTTTGAAAATGGAATCCAGTCGTATTATCATTATCATAGACGTGAGTCATACTACGCAACGCTCTCTGCGCTGAGAATCGGCCGCCATTGTGGATAGGATAGCTGAACACGATTTTATTGTTATAAATATGTAATTAAATAATGAGCCCATTACGGTTGCACACTGATAAGTCGTTGAACTGTTTAGTACTAGTTTGACGTATCACACACTATAGACAAGAGTTTTACTAACGCGAAGGAAACAAGAGACGCGTTCGTGTAGCTTGACGCAAGTTGTGTTTCTATAATCCTACGTAAAGGCACAGAGTAAAAGGCACTTACGTCTGCAAAAGACACAGCTGAAGATTGTGTATGTTGCATAAATTACAATTGATAATTTGCAATCTGTTCTTTCGCATTGCTGTTTACATTAGCAACGCCATTTTTTTATAGCTTTCTAGTTGATCAGCCCGAAAACCTTCCTCTTGAATCACTATCTATTAAAAAACCCGCATCAAAATCCGTTGCGTAGTTTTAAAAATCTAAGCATAAAGTGGCGGGGTTTTATACTATGTAGTGATAAACCTATGGGTATTTTTTGGGTATTTTTTCAAGAAAATGTCTAAGAGGTCATGTGACACAGATATTTTAGGTTATTTCGTTTTTATTATTTTCCTAGTTATGGTATACTTGGTAATATCGAGAAAAATAAAATCACCAATGTAGCCTGATATTTATGTTACAATCATTTTGGAATATTAATTTCAATTATTTAATAATTGGACAACTTTTTGAAGCTGACTGTACTTTTTTTCTAAACATTTTTTGCTCCGTTTAATTACAAATGCGATGACCTGTTTGTATACTTTACACATTTTCATAAGAATATTTTGTGTTATTTATATTTCACATAAATTATTTAATCTAATACACAAGGTAAATATTTGCGAAAGACTGGTGGTGTTACGGGCGGGTCACCAGGCTCCCCAAGCCTTCAGGTATAAAACTAGAGACATTTATTATGTATTAATATTAGCCATACAATTTAACGACCACCAGGTTTAGTAAAATGTAACGGCAAAAAAATCACTTTTGATTGCTAAAATTAGTAAACGGTCACCAAAATTAATCCCCATTTTAGCGTGAAATTACAACCAGAAATTTTACCAACCAACTCTGAATTATGATTGTTTAGTCCAAAAATAGTTAATGACCACCAAAAATTGAACAGAATTTTTAATATAAAATGACTTTTAAATATGTAACATCGTTTTATCCTATAAAAGTAAATTATTTCCAAATAAATCGTTATATACCTAAAAATAGTAAATAAACCCCTAAACTTTGACCCTATGATATTGCAAAATCATAACTGTCTGAGCTTCTGTGACTCTAATTATTAACCACTTCTAACTAAATTATAGCTATTTCCTATTTCGCGCTTATTCAATAAGGTTAAAAAATAAACAACTCGTATAATTAAAATAATCCTTTTATTAAAATTTAAACAAACTTAAAAATCCGTCTGTGTAATTAATTAACATTGGCATGTCATTAAATCGATGTCTTTATGTTCCCTTTTGTCGAACAAAATATTTCAAAGTTAAACCAAAAATACTTACTTGCACACAAATTAAAATCTAATTAAATTATACTGTTTAACGGTATTTGCAGACCTTTTTTTTTTGGTTATTTCAGGACCTGCTACGACTCCATGACAAACCGTGTATTTAGGTAGAAATAGCGCAATAATTTGGTGATCAATTTACTAAATTTGGGTTCATAGTACAATTTAAAGTGCAGTCATGACTAAAATAAGTTGTACCATTGTAATTTTAGGTTTAAATTTTGTGGTTAATGTTTATTTTTTTTTGCTGATTGGTATTATTTTAGGTAATAGATGCCACAAAGTTAATTTTGGTGGTCATTATATTTGTCCCCTTAATATTGCATACTTTTTAAGGGGCATGTAACCTGACGTCAAGTCATAAGAGGAAACGAGGAAAAAAAAATACAGTGATATCCACAACATAAATACGAGGAACAAACACAAATTTGTTGTTCCTGTAACGAGGCTCAAAAAAATAGGGGGTACGTTCAAATGCCAATGTATACGTTTTTACAATAAACTTCCAAGCCAAATTCAAGCACTAAGCCTAAATAAATTCAAATCGTTTATAAAACGGAAGCTGTGCCTGAAATCCTGTTGCCTGATGTTAATAACTATCTCGAAGATAAAAAGGCTTGGGATTAAGCTGCTCCAGTGAAATTTGCTCTGTGAATGTCGAAATTTCGGATTATTAATTCCTTTCTTTTATACACTCTGACATTGAATGATTTGACATGAATACTTAGTTCAGTATTTTATTATTTTTTACTTTTTATTTTCAGGAGGCGCCGCTGAAGCGTGCACTCCGCACGCTCAACCTCATAGCGAGTGAGACAGACCTATTCTGTTGTTCTCTGACTGAATTCACAAGGAATGCTTTGTTTGTAATTAGTTATATGTATTAATTATGAGGAACAATTATGTTAAGTATTAATTAAGGCACATTTACCGCATTGGTTAGCTGTAAGGGTAGATGTATCATGATAAATAAATAAATAAATTTTATGTTACATTTACCTACTGATTTGACAGGAATATTTACGTATCTTACTTTTTTATTATTATTGACATAGGATTTTTGTGATTTTATTGACATTGATTTTGTAAATTATTATTAATTTTATTTGATTATTGTGAATGTGGAAACCATGTGGGTCATATTTATATTTTTTTTGTTTGTTTCCTTTTTTTCCCACAACTGTCTGGCAGTTTAAGTACTAGGTATAAGCGACCTACCCAAATGTCCTTTCTTTGGTATTGTTCGTCGTTTCGTTGAGCTCCTTGAGTTATAAGTCGAGCTACACGACAATTGACAAATGTTTGCACTGACTGGACAGGTCCACTCAAATCTGTGTGGTTCTTTCTTCAAAAGACCATCTCAGACACTAATCTGCATAGTCCTCATGTGAATTGAGCAAGATTATGTCTGGACTTCAAAAGAGACTATGAGACTATTCTTCTCAGAGTAGTCAGGTACGAAACACCGACCCCATCTAGTTTAAAAAAAATGACGTGTAAAAGTGTTTGTAAAAACCTACTTGCAAAATAATTATCATTTTATTTATCATTTATCAATATCATTATTTATCAGTCAGTGACGTCAACAGATTGTAACGTCAGAAGAACGCTGGGACCGCTTCTGATCTTGAACTTTCTGCGACATATATTTATCCAGCAGATGGTATTTCCCACCTACAGATCTTCTGATTTTTAACACGTTCGGGCTTTTCCGCTTATTCAATAACTAGCTTAGAAATACCCACGGTTTCACCTGCGTGGAGTTCGATAATTGTCCCATGGGATCATATATACTACCGGGATAAAAAGTATCCTATATGTTAATTCAGGATACAAACTACCCGTGTGCTAATTTTCATTTAAATCCGTTCAGTAGTTTTTGCTTAAAAGAGTAATAAACTCATTCTCATAACCTTACGCATTTTTAATATTAGTAGGATTCCAAAACTCGTAGAACAAAAGCTGTTCAGTTTCATGGTCTGAGTCACCACATGAGAGTTGATGAGAGGTCTTGCGTTTATTATGTTACACCTTTTTACGAATCATCAATAGTTTAGAGACATTCAGATTGAATACCCTGAAGGTAGATTGGAACTCGTTTCAACTTTATTCGAAGGAATCTAAATGAGTTAAATGCACACCCATCCATTAACTGAACGGGACGAGTGCAGCTTAACACATTTAATGTCCACGAAGTAGACACAATAGCTAAATAAACGCCTTGAACCATATTATTTGGCTCTTGGGACAGGAATAGGGTTAACCTAGTGTGCAATAAGGTTGCGTCCAGATTAGAAAAATAAAAAATCTTGTTGTATAATATCTACATTATTTAATACTAGCATATACCCGCGATTTCGCCCTCGGTAATTGTCCCACCGGATCGTAAAACCGGGATAAAAACGTATCCACGTTAATCGAGGTTAAAAACTACCTCTGTGCCAAACATCCAAATCGTTCAGTAGTTTTTGCGTGAAAGAGTAACAGACATCTTTGGGGATATGAAGAACAGGGTGTAAAGCTCTTCATCTCCCATATATAAGGGAGGATCTTCCGACCAGACGGGTGTTGTGTCTAGTGGGGTAATGCCCGACATTTATTGTCAGTTTCTTGTATACATACTCATATGTCGCGGATAACTTTGCTTGCGCGATGTAGGATTTTGACGTATTTCGCTATTAGTTCATCATCTTTCTCATAGATGGTGCTGTAGTACTTTTTATCCAATGTAGCTGTAGTACTTTTTGTAGTGCCGCTACACATCCATCTTAACAGTCTCGTATGTTATAATAGTAGAAAGATAAGATCATATATGATTTCTAATAACTCTATTAAATAATGTTTTATAACATGCCATGTTTATTTATAGTGTGGACGTACCCTTAACCACGAGAACCCACCCTCCATGAATTTATCCATTACACGTGGAAGACCCTCCACGGAAAATAAATTATCATTTCCACTGAAAACCTATTTGCAGAAATGCAGATATTTATTACTGGGAACTAGCTTTTGTACGATTTCTACGAAGGGGATGAGATACGCTCTAGTTCATATCTGATCTGGGAACCTTCTAGTTACGAAGATATTGGGGGTCAAAGTTACTACTTTTTCACAAGTTTTTGAAGTGATAACTTCTTATGGGGTAATTCGAATCGGAACGGTAACGAGGAAGTTCGGGAACGAAGTAGTTTCTGAATGACTGACTGACGGATCAACACAGCCTAAACCGCGAATCATAGAGACCTGAAACTTGGAGGGTGTGTTCTTTGTATGACGTAGGCATCCGATAGGAAAGGATTTTCGGAAATTCTACCCCTAAGGGGACAAAAAGGGGGCAGAGTTTGTATGGGACAACGTGATTTCTTGGTCCAATCTACTTCAAATTTTGTATCAAACTTTTGTAACAGAATTGATGGAAGACGTGTTTCGTATTTTATTCAAATTCATCCCATAACGGGCTTTAAAAGGGGTAGAAAGTTATTTTGGCGGTGATTTGCTTCGAAGTTGATTTATATGTATACTCCTTAGTGCTTTTGATTTAAATTACTTTTTATTTTGACACATGTATAAAAACTCAATCCGATTTTATTAAAAAAAGGTTGAACTCATTTTAAAAACTTTTAATGAGGGATTTTCTTTTTAGCACTTAAGTCGCTGGATAGATGGCGCTGAACTTGGTACGTTAATGCAAGGAACGGAACTTAAAAAAAACAATTTTAACAAAGCGCGAGAAAACTAGGTTATATTCGGAAGGTTAAGCAAAGGAAAGTGTAAGTCAACGAGCGTATGTGACGCAATGTTTTTTTTCCAAGCGTTTTGGCTTTGGCACCACCAACTAACGTATAGTCAGTTCAACGCCATCTAGAGAGTTCTTGGAAACAATGTTTTTTTTTAATCCCTCAAAAAGAAAACCTTTCATTGTAAAAATATTTGTGATTAATTTGTTTTGTATACTATGGTGATAAAGTATATGGATCTTTTGACTGTACAAGGATCATTTGGCGCGTGGCCAAAATCTGAACTAACGCAACGCCATTTTGTTGTCTATACTACAGTGTTAAATGAATATTTTGACTACAAAAAGGAAAGATTTGTATTTTTTTTTATGTAACGAATAAACTTAAAAACTACTGGACCGATTTGGAAAATTCTTTCAGCAATTGATAGCTACATTATCAGCAAGTAACATAGGCTATATTTTATCCCCGTACTCCCACGGGGACGGGAACTACGCAGGTGAAACTGCGTGACGTCCGCTAGTCTACACTTCTATACTAATATTATAAAGAGGAAAAATTTGTATTAACGAATAAACTTAAAAAGTACTGAACCGATTTGAAAAATTCTTTCACCGTTGGGGAGCTACACACCCCGGGTGACATAGGCTTCTCTTTATCGCTGTATTCCCACGGGAACGGGAACTACGCGGGTGAAACCGCGTGACGTCAGCTAGTTCAATTTATAAAAGAAAATTGTTAAAACAACCCTAGCCTTAGCAAAACTTTCCTACTTCAAAAGAAAACTGAATTATTAGTGTTGGCAGACCTTTCCATATGCCTGCCATTCTTATTACGGCTTCTACAAGTTTCCGCAGTATGATGTAATGAACTTCCACGTGTATACTGTACACGCCTACCCCCTTGTTCACATGACCTCCTAGTACCTACTTTTAATACGATTCTCGAGGAAATGTTTTGCATCTGTAATGCTTTACAAAATTTCCAAGATTTTCAGTAGGTAGTAGGATTTATGACCTCAACCTGTGACGTCAAACTGAAAATCTGGAAAGAAAATATCAGACACATGCAGAGTGGAATATATAGACGCACAAAAGATTACCACGTATTCAGTACATCATTCTGGCTAGAGTTTTCTACCCGGGTACCCGGACCGGGGTATACCCTGATATATGATTTTTTTAGTACCCGGGTACTATTTCATTGTCAGACCTGGGTACGCGAGTACCCACTTTGATTAAATCATTCATCAAAATTCTCGGAAAATGATTACTAACAACTACACGCAATACGAGTATTGTTCTTGAAAGCTCTTTCTTGTCAAGAAGAAAAAAAGCACCCCATACCTCAAATCTATTAGTTTAATTTGAACAAAGTGGTTTTTATTTATGTATGTGCGCCGTCTCTTAAATAAACAATTTTAATATTTAAAATTGTTTATTCTAACTACTGTCAAACTATTATAGACATTGTCTTCATTGTAATAATATTTAAAATCAATTAACAGACTGCGCGCGGTTGCGGGAGCTTCTGCGTGAATGCGTGCATTCAGCCCGTTATACAATACAATAAGGAGACTTGAAGAACATGATTATAAAAAAAATACTCTTTTTCTGCAAAAATTGCAAATACCCGGGTCGTAAAAGTCGGGTACGCGAAACCCCCACCATAAAGTTTTTCATCTGTAATTAAAAAAAAACAGCTGATTTCTACTAAAGTGCCATCCGATGAATGTGTAATGAAACAGCCGACTAAAACAAACGATAAATTTATTCTTTTTGGAAGCCCCCCCCCGGTTTTTCCACAATCATGCACTGAATACGTGGTAATTGCTTGTGCGTTGATGTCGCTATATGCAAAACTTACTCGACTCTGCCTGTTACTTTGATCTGATAAATGTTGGCAAACAGGAAGACCATGATCTGGATGGGGCATAGGATATTTTTTCATTTTATCACAATAGTAACATAAAGAAAGAAAAAAAGACGGGATAATTTTTGATCTCCACGTGGGCTGCGGGTAAAAGTAAGTTTCAAATGAATTGCAATGTACGGTACGGTTAGTACTATCGAGGACACTCCCGCCTGATCACCACTAAGCTAATTTTTGCTTGCACTTACAACATAGAAACGCTCTCTAGCCCCGCCCCGTTGTCTTTGTATAGAAATAATGAATGAAAAGATACCGATCGGTCGAGCGCACTGACGACGCACGCCAAACGAGAGTTATTGTTATTTTGCGCGCTGAAGTTGACGCTTTCCTAATAGGCCTAAACTTTAAGAGGGCGTGGCCTCTGCATGATTTAAGCGAAATAATAAATAACTGATCAGGCGGAAAAGACCACGACTGTACATAGTAGAGAATGTATTCACAAATTACATGAATCGCCTCCGAGGTCGTCAAATAATGAAGGAAATAACAAAACTATTAAGAACACGTTTTGTCTGTAATGTACTTACCTTATTTAGTCTTCAAAATAGTACGGTCGAACAAGCTATTTGTTTTACATTTGTTGGTTAAACTGTAAACCAAATAGCTTGTTCGACCGTACTATTTTTAAGACTAAATAAGTTCACACAGTTTCTGTAGGAGGTCAAGTACTTTTTGCATACAGGGTGGTTTTACGGACATTCCTGAGATCCCTTTAACATATCACCGAGTTTCAGTAATTTTCAGCTATAAATAACAGACGTACCTAAAGCATGTAGAAATCTGTTTAATTTCAGGTCTACACGGAATGCACAAAATAACGGGTTATCTTCTCGTCATTATTTATTTAAATTTCATATACTAGAGTGGTGGTGGTTCATTGTTTTTTTTTGTATGTATCGTATCTGGGAACTTTCTGGTAAGTAATGGAGACATACTCGTAGAAGGTCAAAGTTCAAATTTTTCGAAGATTTTTTTTTACAAGAACAAGTTTCAAATGTGAATAAGATCAGGACCCCCAGAACCCCTATACCCGTCGTACCCCTATAAGCGCAATGTTTTGCGTGCGTTTCATTGCGCGCTACGGTAGGTACACAACGTTTTTATTTACCAAAAACAAACGTCGTTTCCCGATAACCTTTATTTTATATAATTTAGTTTGACACATAGAATGCGTAAATTAGATAATGGTTTGGTTCTGGACCTTTTTATATTTGTAGTACTTTTCATTAAAATATACCAAAAAAATCGCAATTATATGGTGATTCAAACCATCAAACTGGACAACATTCCATAAAGAACACGGGTTGAAAGAAAAAAAAAATATAAATAAAATAAATTCATTTATATCAGGCTAGACCGTACGGAAGATACATTTCAAAATATTCAAAAGTACAAAATTTCAGAATTTTTTTTTAAATAAAAATGAAGTAAAATTACATTATTATTATTATCCATTAAATTAAATTAAAATAAGTTAAACATATTTAAAATGTAATAAAAAAAACAATAACGTTCTTATGATAATAGATGGCGCCACGTGTCTTTCATCATGAATCATGATTGAATTATATTACTACAAGCAGAGTACAACCCGAATTGATTGTCAAATTCTAAATTAACGCGGGCGAAGCTGCGGGCAAAAAGCTAGTTCTTTATGTTTTAAGTCCCATGTAATAGAGAGCGAACCTATTGCTTTCAACCGGGCATACAATGTAGACTTGGAGCTACAGAAATACTATAAATGTTTTTCCTAGTAATATCGTTGTAATATTGTTTCCGTGTGAAAATGGCTAGCGATCACCAAAAAAAATAATAGTAATAATAATAATAAAAAATTATTAAGGCTAAAAGGCTGGCTTAATTTAGGCTATTGCTATCTTTTTCTAAAGGCAGTGCGAGAAAAGGACGGCTATAGCTATGAACAGAGATGTCAAACTAGTTTATGCTTTGCGCTTCACCGTGTTTTGAATCGATATGTTTTTACGTGAACCCTTAATTTGTATGGAAATATTAGTTCAATTAAATTTGACAGCTCTAAATTACGTCCGTCTCTCTCGTTTTATTAGATAGAAAAAGATAGCAATAGCCTAAATTAAGTTAGTTTGTGCAAAACAGAATCGACACCAATAACACTGACGGACTGACTGGCTTGGTACACTTCGACCAACATATCTGTGCAGGCGGTAAAACTGAGAACTAAAATAAATGTACGACGCTTGACGTATTGTTGTATTTTTTCTTTACAAGCAGCGCCACCTTGAACTGCAAATTTAAACTGGTCGTACTGCAATCGAAGGTTATATCACAGCGCCCACTGAATTAGGTCGCAAGTCGCAAGTGTAAGTAACCATGTCGTGATAATTTTTCGATTCGGTTATGTTTTATAGATTTTTTTTAGGGTTCCGTACCCAAAGGGTAAAAACGGGACCCCATTACTAAGACTCCACTGTCTGTCCGTCTGTCTGTCACCAGGCTATACCTACTATATCTCATGAACCGTGATAGCTAGACAGTTGAAATTTTCACAAATGATGTATTTCTGTTGCCGCTTTAACAACAAAAAATAAAATAAAAATTAAAGGGGACCCTTTAATTTTTATTTTATTTTTTGTCAGTTAGTTTTCCCTACTACGATGGTACGGAACTCTTTATGTGCGAGTCCGACTCGCACTTGGCCGGTTTTTTAATGCATAGAATGTTTGAATTTGTTTGAATTTTGTTTCTTTGAGATTGAATTAAGGTAAACACTTTTTGTTAGTTACAATATTCAAATAACGGGTCACACACGGAATTAATTTTGCTATTGTGCATAATGTGCATATTACTGGATTAGGCACCTTTTCTTTACTTTTTATGAATGTTTTTCTTTTATAATACGTGGTTGGTGTTGCCACAAATTGGATCGCAATAATTTGCTATGAATTCTCTTTATTACAGTACTAAGTAATGAAGAATGTAATTATGTTACGCTGATAAAATAATATATCGCTCGATTGAAAGTATTGGAACCTTTTTCGGTAAAATAATGGTGATACATTAGGAAACTCTCAATGTTAAATAATAATATTCGTCATTGAAGATCATTTTGGACTAAAATATAATACGAGACTTAGGCACATAGGCAAAGCAAATAAAATCACATTTAACCGACTTCCAAAAGGAGGAGGTTCTCAATTCGATTGGTATTTTTTATTTTTTTATTTTATATCTTATTCTAATATTTAAAATTTTAGAAAGTCTGCAGTAGGTATGTGGAGACTCTTAGTTCTTAAATATAAAATAAAAAAGTAAATTCTTAAGTAAATATTATGTTTAACAAAGTCACTCTACCTATCTATCAAGTCCGTTGATTTATCAAATAAAGGCTGTAAAAACCGGCCAAGTGAGTGTCGGGCCACGCGCAGTGTGCCAGCAGTTTAGCTTTTAGGGGGGGGGGGGGGGGGGGGACGCCCGACTGTGACAAAAAATGCACTTTAAAGTTTAATATTTCGTAAATCGAGCATTTCAACGATACCCCACACGGTGGGGTAGATGACGAAAAAAAAGTTCATCCCCACTTCACATGTAGGGGAGCACCCTAAAAAAAAATATTTTCCAAAATTTTATTTTACCACTTTGATGGCGTAGTTGATATACACACCTCTACAAAATTACAGATTTCTAGTACAAACGGTCTCTTAGCAAAACCTCGGACGGACAGACAGACAGACAGACAGACAGACGGACATGACGAAACTATAAGGGTTCCTTGTCAGGACTACGGAACCTTAAAAAAGTCTTAACGAAGCCGAAAGGCACATGTCCTCCCCGTCATTGCGATATTTTTTTTGTTCTACACCATACCTGAAAACCTTCTAGTTACGGAGATATTGGGGGTCAAAGTTCCAACATTTTGACCATTTTTTTTTTAATACAACTTTTTAATGTAAGATTTTTACTTTAAACACCTCCACGACCCCCGTACTATTCAATCCATCCATCAGCACAATGTTTTGAGTGCGTTACATTGAGTTCTACCACAAAACATGATTTATTACCCCAAAAAAAAGGGCGTATCCCAGCAATATTTTTTGCGTAAAGTTACTTAATTTGATGTACAGAATGTTTGGTTTGACTTCGTGATGAGATTGTTTAAACCCTGTTTACTTACCATTACATAACTTATTAACTAAAACACATCGCAAAGAGCTTCCAATGATGAGTAAGCGCTATGGGTACCAAGAAACTTAAGTTCACAACCCGATTACCTGAGTCATACTACACTACGGGTACGTGGTCAGTCATGCCAAGCCGCGATATGGTGCGAAGTAATTTTTTAACCATTAATGATGGAAACGTTGAAGGCAAACTAATACCATACACGAATATTGTAGCAAAAATTAAAATTAATTGGTTTAAACTACATTTTTGCGCGTTGTTTATTTAAGGTGCATGCTCCAAGGTACCCATCGAATTTCAAATTTTCTTACGTTTTTTGCTATTTGCAGGCCAGTGCTAGGTTTTATGTTGATTAAAATATGATTCGCGGCTGTAAGATGTATTGTAGTTACAGAATTATAATCATCAAAATCATCAATACAACCCTCCAAGTTTATGTAACTCGATTGAATGACTATTCTGTAACTACATATGTCTTACAGCCGCGAATAATATTTTAATCAACGTACAGAGGTTGCAATCGAATATTCGAATTATTCAAATTCTCTTTCCAAATTTATATTCGAATAGTAAATAAATATGTTTTCGAATACTACCGACTAAATAAACGATTCCATAGACGCCTTAAGTTTCCTCAGGTCTCACCTTCAAAGAATACGTAAATAATAATTATTATTATGCACTGTGGTGATTTTCGAAATTATAATAGGTAAATCTGATTGAATTCTGAAATATTATTGATGAACCTGATTTATTAGTGTAATATTGCATATAAAAAGTATACTGCAATGTCTTTACGAAACCTTTATATTTGTGATCACTTTTTGTTTTTATTATTAACGAGTTTAAGACTTTTTAATTTGTTTGAGAATTTTTATAATTGTTTTGATTAACATATACATGTATAATCGTGAGATTTCTACGAACATTGGTTTCCTAATATGTTTAAGAATTTGATAATATTTTTTATTATAATAAACACCGAGTTTATATTGTTTAAAGATAAACGATGATACTATTCGTGTTATGTTCCATTATTAGCAATGTATGAATAAGAATGCATCGCATTTGTTTATTAAAAAAAAATGAGTTTTGACACTCTGACACTGACACTTTTTTGTTTATTTTTAATATTAGTAATTTGTTTTATAATAGAGGAACCTTATGTAACCTTGTGTCTTAAAACAATTATAAAATTCTTATACAAATTTATAAGTCTTATACTTCTAAATTTAATAAATAATTAGTTAGTGCTAATTTTACATGTCTACATTAAAATATAGTTCCTAATGCAAGGCTGCTTATCTTATTTTGAAGGTGGGCCAACATTTTGTTCCCGTGTCAACCGGCGCAGTAAAAAATAAAACTTGTAAAGTGTATGGAAGGCGCACTAACGTCTTAGGTGCGTCATTTTGCGAAAATGCAAGCGTTCGTAGAAAAATACCCATAGAACCCTTTTTGAACTAATGTCTAATGACTGTGGCTATAAATACACTTTCAGTAAAAAAATGTATTTTTTGTAATTTCTAGCTAGCTGTTGGCTTACTGAGAATGGGTTCCTAAGGAGAAACAATTTTTTTTCATCTTTTTGAAATCTGTTTTCAAAAAACTGTCGTCAGTTGACCACTGTGAGCAGGCCAATTCAAATGCGTCGGCGGCCATATTGTGGCCCGCGGGCCTGGGATTGAGCAGCCTTGTCCGAAAGCAATAAAAGCTAATATTTTAAGTCCTTTTTTTTTAAATATTCGAATATTCGAATAGCACTGAAAAAATATTCGAAAATCAAAACTATCGAATTTTTGCAACCTCTGCATACAACCTAGCACTGGCAGTGTTATCTTCTACAATTCTACATAATATAATACCTACATATTTATTCTTCAATGTCTTTAAGAATGATCTGTTAATCACTTTTAATAACATTAGAAACTGAATACTCGAGAAGAATTTCCAAAAAAAAAACACTAAATAGTGAAAAATAACTTTACTTCCGGAAGACGGTCGGTGTCCAAAAAGTCACTAAAATAAGTAAAATTATTTTTCACTTTTTAGTGTTTTTTTGGAAGTCGTCTAAATATAGCACGTAGCAAAAAGTTTAGTTGACAAGCCTAACAAGGCCTGACAAGGCCTAGTTAGTTTACTGGTGCCTTTATAGTTAAAAGTTGATAATGAAACAACGCGCTGTCAACGTGCGACCGTATGACGTCATCAGCACCTGCTCTTATTAATAAATAACAAACGCAGCGTAGATAGTTTTCTTTGTAACGGATTGTATTAAAAATATTTTTTGTTTTAGGAACGTAAGTATGTGATAATTAATTTACAAAAAAAAACATATTTTTTATTTGGTTTTTTTTTTTTAAAACAAAAGTCTTGTTCGTTTTTTGGTTTATTTAAAAAAAGTCATGTTTCTTTTACTTACAAAGTGTCTAAACACTTAAATAATCGCGTCATGCAATAATATCACTGACAGACTCACTAAATTAAAATCACAAATCGGGTGTGATCAAATCATTTTCATTTAAAGAAAATTATCATAACTATCAATGTTATTATTTTTGTCTGACATTACGGACACGGACGATATTTCCTTGATCATGTTTTCTTCTAAAACGGAATTTCCGAAGCAGTCATCCGTATTTATGAAATGACAAACATATTCTTACCTATGATAAATATGTTATTAAAAATATTCTTTTTTTTTGTTATGGAAGAGCGAAGTCCTCTAATAAAAGGAGGCTCCAATCGCAAATGAATGTAATGTTGTTGATGAAATAAACAATTTTGAATTTGATTTTTTTTTTCTCCGCGTCAACAGTCATAGAAAAATACCGAAAAAGCCATGTGCGAGCCGGATTCGCACACAAAGGGTTCCGTAGGCCCAAACAATATTTTTAAATGCTCATTCATATTAAATGTCTTTGGCAACGGAACCCAAAAAAAATTGATAACGCTAACATGAGAATTCCCTGATGAAAGAAGATAAAAAATTAAATATTTACTAATCCATTTCAAAATATGAGATTGTTTTAATCAACCGGTTTAGAAATATCAATAAAAATCAAGTTATTAAATAAAACTAATACCAACTTCCGAGACACCCATACCATCGCCATTTTGTTTCAATGATACGCCGTCGTAGGTACGCGTAATCTCGCGACATTCGATGATGTAATTGGATTTGTAAAAAAAAATATTGCAACTGTCAATTTTTTTTTTCTGCAATATTAGCGGGATATACTTTGGAGTGTCCTGCTATATTACGGGTTATTACTGAGATGACGAGTAATAGAGAAGTATTGAAAAAGAAGATAGGCCAAGCCCCTAAATAAATTCGGATAACGATAGGAGAACGACAAATATTTTTTAGATCACTTTAAAATGTGATAGCAAAAATAATTTCATAACAAATTGAGCGCCGTTTAAAACGACGACTGAGAGTTCTCAACGATAAGCGAACCTACAACGGTCATGCATATTTCCACAATGTTCACGTTACATTGACTGCTAGCTTCACTTCTATATCTAACCAATGTCTTGTTTGGCCGGCAATGGACTTTATCAGCATTAGTGTTACAGGCCGGTTAGGAACTTATGAATAAACGGGTGTGCGGGCCGGCCCCTTGCGTCGATTGAGTCACGACGACCGAACACCGCACTGTTCCTACCACTGCATTATTCCACGATAATTCCGTCCGCACCAATTCATTGTTAACGATATACATTGCTTTGTACGTTACGAGTTTTTGTTTGGCTGTCTGTTCTAAAAGTGTAATGTACTGTGAGTATTATAGCAGTAACGTTTAAATACCGGTGTATATTACCGGCTTGAGTTGACACGTCGTCGTGGAGTCGACTGCCGAGTAAGTTTTTTTTTTAGCATAAAGAAATATAGGTTTTATTATTACGAAATAGACAGTTTATAATGACAGGTGGGGAAAACGCGAAAAAGACAATAGGTTTATAATTAAACCATTTAATGCGTAATTAAATTATGCACGCCACAAACAAAGATTTAAATAAATCTTGCGAGTCAATAAACATGTTATATTTATCTGCAAACCGTGTTTTGTTTGAATAAATTGCGACGTTCAGTATTGAAACGGCGTACCTACATCAGCAAATTGATAGGAACAGTAGAAACACTGCTTTATTACACTTGTGTAATATGAATCATTTTATTAGTTATTGAGGTTAGGAACAAATTGTGTTACGAATAATAAAAGCGGTGACTTGAGTTGAGCTGCACAAATAATAGAACGCACGTAATAGCAGCAACATGGCGGATGTTTGGAAAAAGTGTGATTGGTTAAAATATTGCGAGGTTGCATGCGGTTTTTTAAAAGAAACATTAACAAAATATACTTAGGTTCTTTCATAAAATACAATCATGCAGTTTTTATAAAAGCTTTATTTTTGTTTTAACACTGGTTTGCTGAAAAAGTATTCAATGCATGTAAGTTATACCTAGTCCAAACTCTAATAAATACATTTTTTTTTCCGCAGAATTTAGTAGAGAAAAATAATGCGATATTGCGTGCGGTTTTTAGGGTTCCGTAGCCAAATTGTAAAAAATAGAACCCTGAATCTGTTGTGGTACCAACTTATATTTTAATTTGATCAAGAAAAGGGTACTTACCTACCTACATGTCTTTTTCCGGATTTAATTTTAATATAATATACGTAGGAGGTACCGACAGGGGAGAAATGTAACTAAACAAGTACCTACCATAAGGAAAATACAGATTATTTAAAGCTATTATAAGTAGCAGTCAAGTAAGGAATTTCACAATGAATAAGTAAGAAACTGTACTTTAGGAGGTATTTTCCACACTTATAAAATGACCACAGACACAAATAATTTATTGCAAAGCTGTTTTTGTAAAAAAAATAATTGTAATAGGAATAAAGCGGAGCGGACATATGATTCTGTTTTCAAAATGCGTCTGGCTGGCGAGAAATGGAAGAAAAATTACGCAACAGGTGAGTAAAAAGTTTTCAAGACCAAATAGTTTTGTTGTCTCTTTACCCGAGAGATTCGCCAGCCATCACGTTGTATTTAAAAATATATTGCAGCAGGGTTTTATTGGCGTGTGGTCATAGACGGAACTGAAGCCGTCATTTTTTTTCAATACATTTTCGACATACAATTTCACAAAACTTTTTTTTAAACACGTTTATTTACTAAAATGTGTGCAAACGATGCACGATGTGAAATGATTTGTTTTCTTTAAGAAAAAACATAACGTACATTTTTTTTTAATCTCTATTATACTGAAAATTATGATGGCGGCGGCATGCGGCAGTGCCGATTTTGCCCGATCAGAAGATCCTTGTTTATTTATTTTTTATTAAAAACTTCTAAAACTTCTGCACAACATTTTTTCTTTAAAAAACATTATAAAAGTAGGTAATATAAGGGTTTCCTAATAGAATATAACAAACACGTGACTCAAGTGCTCAGTAATGGCAAGATGATGACGGCACACGCAACACACGACTGCGTGAAGCGAAATGCAATCGCATCGCAAACGATGTGAAATTGTAGGTAAAGTAAATATAGTAATTTAATAGGGTTCCCAGATCTATGTTTATTTTTTCCAGAGAAAATTCCGAATAATAAAAAAAGTACCGGATTTTTTTCTTTTAATTTTTCTGTTTTTTACTTTATTACAAATAATTTTATTTTAGTATTACAGATGTGTTATTTTCTCATTGTTGATCAATTCCGGAAGTTTTATAATTCTGGACACTGAGTTAAAATCCCGAGTATGTCCGGAAAATTCCGGACGTATGGCAAGGGCAACCCTAAATTTACATACATACATATCTATATTTTTTCAGGAAAATAAACTTCTAACTAGTTTTCAACAACAAGTTTAGACATTACTAAAGCAACTAGCAAGATGAATAAAAAAATACTTTTTTGTAGTTATTTTTTGTTACTTATGTTTTTATTTAAATTATAATTTAATGGGTATTTTTTTTTTCTTATTTTAGGGTTATTTTAATTTAATGGGTATAGATTTTTTTTTTTATATATACCTGTTGTTTAGGATCGTTGTTACACCTACATTGCTTATTTGTTCTTTTGTTAATATTGCCTATGATACTGTTCACTTAGTACATACCGGCACCACCATACAAGTTTGGTGCATTGCGTTTGTCGACAGTTTCAATAGTAAAGTTTAAGTTCTAAATATTCCCGTTTTTTATTTTTTTTACTTTTTTTTATGTTACTTGGGCAAGTATAGTATCGTATCCAATTTTGCTAGCATATTATAAATATAAGCTAAATATTCCCTGATTTAACTACGAAAACACAAACAAAAATAACTAAAGGATCTTCTATCGATGTAGTAGGAAAAAATAATATACAGGATGTTTTTAAAAAGTGTGGTCATACCTAAGTTATTAAAATGCCTTCAACCCAGTACTTTGTGTGAAGACTTTATATTGTTATTATTTTCATAAATGTGTCCCTACTTTAGTGTTTCTGGAACACAATTGAAAAATACCGTGACGTAAAATCGCGGCATCTAGTAACGATGGCCGAACAGATATAGACAATTTTTTTTATCACGCAACCTTGGACGATGCCGATTTAAATTTTAAATGCTTTTCGCTAATTACAAGTATGTAACGCTCTAAATTTATTCAGTACATATATCGTGTATTCTTTGTAAAAATATTATGGAGCATTCAGCTCGTTTTTTTTTGTTTTGTTTATATTAATTTCTTTTTTCTTTCTTTTCTGTTTGTCAATATTGTTTTAAATGACTCCAGAGAAGTAAACCCTAATTATTTTTCAAATAATGGTCATACTTACTTCATAATATTTTTAGCAAAAATGTCACAATAAAAGATTTATGCATTTGCTGCGTATTCAAGTATCATCATTCAAAACTGCACGTGATTTATATTACCCGTTTATGCCGATGACGCCATTTTACTGAAATATTTCGATTAAGCCACAATGTGCGGACTTTGATCCTCGATTTTATTTCAAAAATATTTTGTTATTTAATATGCATTCGCTGCTGAGCTTTTAATAGGAATACTTGTAGTTCCGGTAGTGGGCGGTGCACTATGCACCTCGTTTTGGTTTCACATCCAACCCAGTAAGTGGAAAATTCAGCTTTACTTCTGTTTTAGGAGCTCCAGTAATTAAATATTCATTTCTGTATTTTAATAATGATTTTGAAGTAAGTTCTGAAGTAGGTATTTATTTATATGGTTTGTTTATACAGCATACCATGTTTACTTTATTATGTTATTTTGAATTCAAGTAAAATTTTTATAATTAATTCAAAAGAATTATGTAAAAAATAAAGTATGTCCGCATGATAAAATATTGTAAAATTATTTTATCACGCCCGAGTACGATGTGGAGGCATTATCTGAAATGACGCATCGAATACTGCCTAGGCATAAGTTTGAGTAAGCAGTATTGTAATTGTGAAGGCTGAAAACATTCAACACGATTCATCATGTTTTTTGCAAAATCCAGTCCACCTATGAGCTGAAAAAAAGTAGCGTAAGAAAAACCATCCGCAACAAAATTACGCTCCTATCATTTTTAATAAAAATATCAAATGTCAGATACACCACGTGCCATTTTTAATGGAGCGTTATTTCGAACTAGGTACATTTCGAAAGCATCCGAACGTTCGAACAAAGAGCACGCAACTTGAACGCGACAATTACAAGGCGACCGGTTTCTGTGATCGTGAGCGCGGCCCGCGCGCCGACCGCGAGCCCACATCCGCGAATCGGACGGTTTATAAAAACGTCACTCAACATACCGGCCGCAAACTTCTCAGGCGGCCCGAGCGCAGCCCAGGCGGGCACGACGCAGTCACAAACTTCCTCCCAGCATCGCGCCTTCTCTGCCCGGTCCCCGTAGTTAGGGTCGTTGGTGTCAAACAAGCAGGGCCTCTTCTTCACCTCGGATATGATCAAGCTACTCTTGATCCCGTCCCCGTCTTTGGTCCTGACCATGTCTAGGAGTAGGGAGCGAGTTGGTGCGCGTCGCGACGTTACGTTAGTTTGGATCGCGTGCGGATCTTCTGTGCGGCAAGTATACGTGAGCGGTATGCGCCTCTCGTTGCCCGCGTGAAACTGGCGGGTTTGTGCGGACGCGGACGGCAGCGCGGCGCATCGGCCAACATGGCGGCCAGACGGCGGGGAAACAAAATAGGTGTGAGCGGAGCGCTATGAGGCCGTTTGCGATATCGCCTTCCTCGCGCTAATAAATAAATAAGATGCATGCAACGTATCCTTACCGTTTTATATACACTACATTGAGCGAAAACGTGGACTTTATACGCAGTTTGTTTATTGAATTTTTGGGTGCAGAATTATAATAACGCTATAAATTAAATACGTTAGTAGCTAGCTGCTAGGTATCAAAGTTGTTAAATATGTAGATATGATACAAAATGCCGGGTGTACAATTGAGTTAGAAGTCAGCTCGCCTCGTTACGTAAGTTTGGCCGCGGTGCGTATCTTTAGTAGGTGGGTATCGCGCGTTCAGTTTTTTATATTTTTATTATCTTTATTATTCATTTGAGGTGTTCTGACGTAGTCAAACTAAGTTTTTGAGATATTTTCGTCTTATTTACTTAACTAGTTTGACTGAATATCTCATTCAAGTCAATCAGACGATCAACTTTTGTTAGTAAAGGACTCAAGGCCTAAAAAACTTATTTTGTTTTAACTTTTAAAACCTGCGTCAATTGGTCACGTTTACACTTTTCTAAGAAATAAGGAAAACTTATGAAAATAAATAGTAAAAGTCCCGTAAGTTGTGCGTGAAATTGCATTAATTCCAAGATTCCAACACGTTGACAATAATATAAGTGGTAAACATGATTAGTAAATTAAACGAGTATATTTAGCTCATTAGCAAGTAGTACTTAAAGTAATACATCGAACGATGCAATAAACAAGAGCAAAATGCGTCAAAAACAGACGGAAAACGATCAGAATAAATCGTAACTGCTGCGTCAAATAAAACTATGTTTTTACTGTGTTTGTTTTTAAGTAGTAAGAAGTTATTTTTGACGAAAAATGAGTAATAATAAATAAGTTGATGTTCTGGAATTGAGATACTTACTGTAGAAAAAGGGTTATTTATTTTGTAAACCAGTTTTTTTTTTAAATAATTTACATTAATATAAAAACCGGCTTACAAAATAAATAATATAGAAAAATAAAAATTTGGTAAGGAATAAAGTAGATAATCAAGACGTTGGAATAAGTCATGACCTATTTTAAACACGATAAAAAACTAAAAAATATTAAGGTCAGCACAAAAAAAAATACGGTGTAAACAAAAAAAAACTCCATAACGAAATAACAAAGAAAGTAGGTACAATTTGCGTCGGGCATTAATGCGCACTGCGCATTCAGTGTCAATTTCCCAATAAGAGGCCTTTTCCGTTACACACAGAGTTACAGGTGAGGTGATAAAATGACCTAAATAAATGATAAAACATAAAAAAAAACACGAGCGGACAACTTTGTTGTAGTTGTCATAAGCAAAAACTTCATTGACCACGTAAGAGAAATAGAAGTTGCCTTCATTGCCGAAAAACAAAGATTTAAATTCTTCCCTGGACTGTCTGATATTTTTTTTTCACCCTGTATAATGAAATCCAAATAATAATATACTTTTTTAGGAATATCGGAAATTGTTCCCCTTCAATTTTTAATGTATTTTTATTATTTGTGACAGCTAAGCTAATGCTGTCACAATTTTTGCGGACGAAGTCGCAGGCGAAGTGTTGGTATTCAACAAATTTAAGAGGTACATTATAGTACAAGTGTGTAATGTTGGTGATTACCGTCCTCAGCTCTCTTAAGACCCTCGCCTGCTGTATAATGAAATGCAAAATAATAAGATACTTTTTTAGGAATATCGGAAATTGTTTACCGGTACACCTATCATGCATCAGATGAGCTCCTTTTTCCCATGCGGGTAGGTAGACACAACAGAACGCCATCTGCTACGCGACCCTACCACAGTTCTCCTTGAGCCTTATCCACGTTCATACTCGTGGTAAAAGGAGTGTTATGTTTTCAAGGTTCATGTATGTCCTGCCGGGGTTGCGGGACTGTTCGAAAGAGATACCGTGGCCCCGGAACACAAAGGGCGATGAAGGAACATGGATGGGTTTTAGTCAGTAAAAGTCTGACACTCCCTCCTGCTCCGCCCAGAGCGGGAGAAGTCATTTGATGATTTCACATCCGAAAAAAAAAAAAAAAGTGTTTATGTATGTATGTATGTTTATGAGTTTCTTTATTCCGCCATAACTTCTAAACGCCTAAACCGATTTCGATGTACGTGGTATCTTTAGAATCCTTGTGTTACCCCGGGTAACATAGGCTAGTGAAAAAAATGGATATAGGTATCAAATTAAAGGGCTCATCATGAGGATTTTAAAATGGTATCATGACCACATTTTAATTTTAAAAAAATATGTATTATTTATTTATCTAAGTGAAGATACGCGCGGATAGGGTTACCAGGGCCTAAAATCGGAAATCCGGTTTTGGAGGATGAAAAAAACCTGATTTTCGACAAAAAGTCCGGTCTAGCCTAAAGTTTACCTACAAAAAAACAAAAAACGTTTTTTTACAAACGTTTATTATTCAAAGTTAGATATAAAAAAAAAACAATATTAAGTAATCAAAAGGTAAACGTACAAGTGTTAATTATACATATTGTATATTGTATAACGGGCTGGTGTCCGCAACTCCACGTCAAGCGCGTATTTTGCGTAAGGTTAATTATACATATTTCTTATTACTAGAAATAGCTTTTAAAATTTGGTTTTGACCAGAAAAATATGATTGAAGAAATGCTCACAACTGTAATATTTCCAGTTAGACTTCGTAAGTAGGATGGCTCTAATGGACTCCACTGATAGTCAGTTTCTTTCTTTCGCCCATTGCGCACGCGCAGTCGTCAGAACATACGTTCTGGGCGAAATAATATATTTTGGAACTCATATTTTATGAAAATCTCCAAGTCACAATCGTTATTTCTCGCGAAAATTGCTTCTAAATTTAGTTAAGTGTATACACATTGGTGCTCGTGACTATGCTCCGTGAAATACGTTTTTATTTTTTTTAATTTTAGTTTTTCTTATTGCTGGTCATATTAAGTTAAAACGAAACTTCTCAGACGTAAGGAGTATGCAATTTAATACGATGATAAAACACATTTTTTTTTTTCAATAATTTAATTTGACCTTATAACGTTTAGAACGACGGCGAGACGGGTTGGGTTAACGGTTATATAACCTAACCCGTCTTGAACTCTTGAGCAAGCGTGGTGATCAATTCTCGTGCCTTCTCTGTACGAAAAGTGGCCTTTGCCCAGCAGTGGGACAGTAATAGGCTGGTATTATTAATTAGCAACATCTTATGACCGTATTAGCCGTAATACTGGTACAATGGCATAAAGAAATTACCTGTTTTCAACTTTTTCTAACTATTGATAAAACCAACTCTGAACAAACTGACGCGTCTCAACAATTTGACAGCACGGTTGGCGCAGTGGCTGAGCGATATTTTAGGCCTACAGATAGTTGTTCCGGGTCTGATGTTTGTAAACGCACCCACAATACAGGAGAAATGCCTTAAGCGGGCAAGGTATAAAAAACAATATTACAACAAATAATAAAAATTAAATTAAAAAAGAGTCTCCTAGTACTACGATGGTTGGATGGTGGAGCCCCCTTTAATTTTTAATTTAATTTTATCTAATTTTATATTATAATTTAATTTTTAATTAATTTTTGGACTACGATGATAGTACGGAACCCTTTAATGCGCGAGTCCGACTCGCACTTGGCCGGTTTTTTTACTATTTTGTTTGGGGTCAGCTACCCCTGTTAGCACAGTAAATCTGTGGTATTTTCTTTTCTGGGTCTCTAAATGACATTCATTATTAAAATAACTATGTAAAAGATAAGATATTTCATATCGATCGATTTAGTACAAATTAAGGTGATCACCTGATAATGGTCATGGGCAGATTATAGATACCTAACGTTTATGTTAATAGCTATTATATAATTTTGATTATTATCACAAGCATGGGCGTGCGCTACGAAGAGGCAATTAGACAAAGCCTACCCTACCAACTGGGGCAATATTATTATAACTAATGAACTATGTAATAAAATAACACTTTGTACAAAATATTAAAAAAAAGTTCAAACTCCTGTTCGCAATACTTAGAGCAATTTTTCGCGCCCGTGTTACGTATCCAACACTGTACTGGAAGTTGCTACGAAGCTCGACGCTCACCCGCCGGACGCATCTTATAGGCAAATAGTCTGCTGGCCTTCAACCCATTGATAAATTTACGCACACAGCGGCAAATTGGTGCATATTTTCGTGTGTATGAACTGCACACATGTATAGATTGCAGCCATTTTTGGGCGGTAACTCCTGCGAGTGTAGCTGGGCTATGATTGGCTGCTACAACACAAGGCCAGGATTCAAGGTGAATGTTCTTTAGCCCGCGTAATTTAAATTTCCTTAGGTTTTTTGCAATTTGCAGGCCAGTGCTGGGTGTATGTTGATTAAAATAATGATTCCTGGGGGTTATTGGCGCGTATTATTATTATAATAATTAATAATATTATTGATATTATATTTTTCTTCATGGGTGTCGTTTTCGAGGTTTTTGGGATCGCTGATAATGAAAATGAGGTCAAAATGAAAATCCAAAATGGCGCCGACGAAAATTTTCAGTTTTTCTTCATGGGTGTCATTATCGTGGTTTTTGGGGTCGCTGATAATGAAAATGAGGTCAAAATAAAAATCCAAAATGGCGCCGACGAAAATTTTCGGTTTTTTCTTCATGGGTGTCGTTTTCGAAAATCAAGATGGCGCAGACGAAATTTTTTTTGCTATCATTATTTCGTGGCCTACCCTTCGTGGAATACCGCTGCACGCCACTGATCACAAGCTGTGCGAAAATAAAATATGGGTGGGTTTTTTTGAGAAAAGTCTGCCACACTGTCCCCAACCACTGCAAGTTTCGAAAGCAAGAATCAAAATTGGCGATCGCTAAAAATACATCGCAAAATAATACTTTTCAGCCCTAGGGAGAATCGTTTTCAATTTACAGCTGTCAAATTATAAAAAAAAAACTAGTTAATTTTCACATTTCTGTTGAACCATGTTCCAACTTTCTACATAATACAGCCACTCAATGGATCGCGCATGAATTCGCCGCTAGAGGCGCTCGTGTAGACTAAGGTCTTCCGAAATGTCAGATGTCAGACGTTCGCGCGTTGCGTGCTTTTTTATCACGTATTTATACTAATACTCACGATTGTGTTCTAGACTGAGCCATTCCTGATTAATTATGACTTGAAGATTTAAGTAGCAACTTAGGATCTTATTTGTTAGTACTTGGAGGTAGAATGATTTTAAAATGTTTCATGCTTGCTAATTTTAGGGAGAATATCGTAAATATCTATCTAGTTTACACTTTGTTGATAAACGTTATAAAATAAACTTTTTATGAAGTTATTGGTACTTTAAAGTATAAAATAGAATTATTGATAGGACCTTACTCGACAGTGGCGCCATCTGGTGAGCTCAAAAACGATAGCCCTCGTTAGAGCGCGATGTAAAATTTTAATAACATAAAGTTAAGTATTAATTAAAGAATATGTTATTTTTTATATAACTTTAGTTTCAACTATTCTTTTAAAATAACATAGGGTTGGGCAAAATATTTACCATTTTTTCAATGATGAAAATGAAAAATAATGGCTGAATAGCTGGCAGAGACACAGAAAAAAAAACAAAATAGGCGGGAAAGCGGCAATCCGATCTTAATTTGTTTTTTCGACTTGATTCATGTTTTTTTAGTTCCTTTTATTTGTAACAAAAAGCAGTGTTTACCTCGGGTTAAAGACTTAATTTAGTCCCTTGAACTGTTGGCGCCCTCGCTACGTTCGGGCGCCAAACCCCGTCTCGGGACTAAATAAGTTACTTTCACCCCTAGGGTAACAATGTAATATTCCACTTCCGTCCGGAGAAACAATGGATAGGCGATGTGAAAGATGATGGCTAGAAACGGGGTGACTACTGATATGACGAGGAAGTATCAAGTATGGCAGAAGAAGACATGCTGCACTAACCACAAATAAACTGTGATAAGGGAAAGAAAATAATGACGAACGAAATTTTTGGTTCTCGGACAAGGCGTCTTGCTCACGATGTTTTCTGTCACCGTTTTGAGATAAGATAAGACAAGATAATTGATAAGATAAGATATTTTATTTGCATAAAACCATGGTGTACAAGGTGTCATTAAAAACATTAGATCGGACATGTTTTGCTTAATACTAAAGCATGCAAACTTACTTACTAAAGATACACTAAGAATTCATATAAAAAAAAACATTAATGCAATAGAAATTATTATTATTGAGCCATTTACATAATTGGATTTTAAATAATTTACAATTTAATGTTTTAAACATTTTTGGTAATTTATTACAGAGACGTACACACATAGCCACAGAGTTTTTATTATATTTCGTTGATCGAGGCAGTATACATCTAACACAAGTCTGTATTGGTCACGCCGACTTCGAGAGCTTACTTCCTCTGCTGTTTTAAATAGTAGAGCAGTGATAATTAAATAAATTACACAAAGTAGGTAATGCTCCTGCCTGAAAATAGGTTTGAACCTACGACTTACTGCTCGTAAGTCGGGGCCGCCGCCACTGGGCCACAGCTGCTCTCCGATTCTCTATACACATTCGACCGTACTTGAGCAATATTCTACACAATGCAACTCATCATCCACCTAGCATTTTCCGAACTATGTTGAGGTCGGCTTCTAGTCTAACCGGATGCAACTGAATACCAGTATTTTACATAGAGCGACTGCCTATCTGACCTCCAACCCAATTACTATTAGGTAATTTGATACCCCTTGGTAAGACTAGTTGTCGACTTGGTGTATTCCCGTTGACCCCACCGCCCGTGGCCCCACTGGTGCGGTCAGCGGGAATGGATATAAATAATTAAAAATTGTTCCCGTTGACCCCACTGTATTTTTGAGTAATAAAATATTACTCAAAAACATTGCATGGAATCGAGTAAGTAGTATTAGTACAGTTGTGCTAGTTATGGGTAGAAACCTTACGAACTAGGCGGGCATGAATCCAAGAAGGTATTTATTACTGGAAGATCTTACACCCAGAATTATTAAAAAATGCATACCATCTTTGAGCTCATGCCAGCCTGGTACTTTTTGGGGAACATATTATTATGTGTCATATTGTATGCCTCACTGGCAACAAACGGGAACTTTTTCCTGTTTGTCGCTAGGGACAATATACAAGACCGTGATCAGAGCTGTCGTACTGTATGGATCGGAATGTCTTTTATTTCCCACATCATTAAGGTTTATTTCATTCCTTCACTTTTCCCAAAAATCTTGATCTCAAAGTAGTCGGGCAGGGTAGTGGGGCCAACGAAACTTCGGTTCATGTGGGGTCAGCGGGAATATATCGTGCTTGGTGTAATCCCGTTGACCCCACCGCCCGTGGCCCCACGTGTGAGGCCAGCGGAAATGGATTAAAATAATAAAAAATTGTTCCTGTTGACTCCACTGTATTTTTTAGTAATAACATTGCATGGAATCGAGTAGTTTTAGTACAGAGTACGGACAAAAAGGTAAGCGTGTAAAAATGATTATTACTTCGATATTTTCTCATGTGAGCTCAAAGGTGCGATTTTTCATATAACATAGCTTCTAATTTATAAGTGCATGCAAGTAGCACTAATGTTGCCATGGCAACGCCTCGTGCGTGAATCGAGAACTCGCGATAGAAAGATGGTGCATTATTGGCGCAACCATTTCCTGGATACGAGTTTATTCTGAACTACATTATTAATGGTGTTATTGAGTTTCTCCATCAGGAATGTCTTAGTTGCAGCCAAGTCTGGTTTGTGTCCGGTTGTTGGCAATAGGTTTGTCCTCTATTATATTATGGGACTTCAACATAACTGGCGAAATGTGTTCTGCCTACCCCTTCTAGGATAACAGGCTTGCTGTTAGAATATGTTATTCCATTGAAATATTTAAGTAGGTAGATATGTGTATAAAAAATTTGTGCTCCCGAAGGGAGTTTGACTCGGCGTTCGTGAAAACGGGCATTAGCTTATTGTTTTAGACTTAAACCAAGACTATTGTTAAACCACGTTTTGTTAAAGGGTTAAGGGTAGATAAATTCAGCGTCGAGTCTAATCAAATATGACTGAACATCAGTGCATTATAGCGAGTGCTATCTGACCTCCCCAATTCAATGATTTGGCTTATGTCGCTTAGTATCGAACCAAATGTTATGTGCTTCTAGTTGTGATATGTAGATACCGTGTAAAATACTGGTATTCAGCTGCATCCGGTTAGACTGGAAGCCGGACCCTGTAGTTGAGAAAAGGCTAGGCAAATGATGAAGTACTTGTAGGGATAGGCAGTGGCGTAGCGTGGGTATTTGCCGCCCGTTGGCCACTGGAAATTCGCCAACCGCCGATTTTTTTATATTTGTTATTCGTGTTTTTTCAAAAAGGGCTTTGAATTTTTGAGCCGCACGGGTAGATCTTTAAGGTTAAGCTGTGTTTGCCTTGGTCGGTCCGTGGATGGGTGACCATCTATTAGATATCGAGTTTCTCCGGTGCCGTCCACTAGCACTTAGGTACCTTACGGCCATCTCGCTCCCACTAGTAAATTTAATGCCGCTCAAACAAAGAACGGGGTACCTGCAACATTGTGGAGTTTGTGCTGGATGGAACAGGGCTATTTTAAAATAACAATAAGTCTTAAAATAATTGGTCTTGAGTCAATATTTTGATATCATTTTGTAGCTTAAGAGCGGCCAACCCGTCTTACTTTTCGCGAGAATTTTGACAAACGCTCGTGCGTGATTATGAAGTTGTTACACATATATCTTTAAATTTTTTGAACTGATAGGTATCTTGTGCACTATATCTAGGCTTCTATAAAAGCAAAAAATAAAAATTTGTAGGAACAAATTCAGTATAAGCCTCCAAACATTGCTGTTTTTTCTTAAATTTTACCTCAACTTTGGCCGTTCATAATGTATTCATAAATTGTAAAACTAAGAAAATAGCCTGCTAAAAGCCTTGCAAATATAGTGGAGATTTTAAATAACAAATATTTATTTCACAAACTTGTAAGACTTATTCAAAATCACGTATTTCCTGGAACAAGTTTTATAAATTTTCGAACACTATTTTTCGTTCAATGTCCTCGCGTTAGTCGGTATGAGGTGCGCGGGTGACGAGTAGTGCGGGGTCGGGGCTAGGTAAGACAGGGCAGTTGAAAAAATATCGCCGCGATGGCTCTGGATGAAACAACAAGCTTTTCGACCATGCTCGCGTTGACGATAGACGCGCCAGGAAGGGCCCTCTTAATTATGTTCACCAATATTTTTATTTTCATGTCATGTTCACCGATTACTCCGTGATTACAGGGCAGATTTACTTGATTCTTTTTTCATTTGATAGAGGAAGCCCGCGCGGTCGTCTCATATACATTTTTTTTGTCTTTGCTTGAGTAGTTATGAGTTTAATCGAACAGCAAAGTTAAGTTTGTCCTTTAAAAAGTTTATACGGAACCCTCGGTGCGCGAGTCCGAGTGGCTCTTGGCCGGTTTTTGTTTACTAACATTAGGTTAAGACTTGCTAACAACATATTGATTGTAATTTGATCTAAAATAAATATATATATAAAGCCCGTGGCACGTGACGAAAATTTTAAAAAGTTCACGAAGTTTTATGACTTACCGTTTTTCTCAGATGTTTCAGTCAGGTTTTCGTTTCTCTGTGGATCTTCATGTGTAGACTCCACTGTTTCCGAGATGCAAATCTACGATAAACGAAATCTATTAGTTTAGTGTGAGTGTCAAAACTGTCGTGAGTACTTAAGATACCCAAGTGCCTTTGACAGCTGGCGCAGTGGCTGCTGCACTGCGTGCCGCGGGTTCGATCCCCGGATGGAACAAATAATATGACCTACAGGTAGTTGTTCCGGGTCTGGCTGTTTATGTATGTGAGATTAAATGTCTGTGCCTTGGAAAGCCTGTTAAGCCGTTGGTCCCGGCTGTAATTTGTAGACTTGTGTCTTTGACAGTCGTTACAGGTAGTCAGTGACCCGAAAGTCTGACAACAAGTATTACAAAGGGGTATCATATTTACCCAGTACTAACTGGGTTGTGGAGGTCATATAGGCAGTCGCTCCATGTAAAATACTGGTGTGCAGCTGCATCAGGTTAGACTGGAAGTCGACTCTAACATAAGTTGGGAAAAGGCAGGCAGATAAATAAATAAAAATAAATATCGCTGAACATTACACACAGCGCCATCTAGTGCCACACTAAGCAACGCGGCTTGTGTCGTGGACACCAGATAGTTGATATAGATGATGATAAAATACCTTTTGTCACACTCGCCACAATCCAGCAGTCCCTCTCGGTGCACAAACTTGACGTGCGTCGCTTTGCTAGACGCCCTCGCGAAGGTCTTCTTACAGACATCACACTCGTGAGGACGTAGGTTGGAGTGGGTACGGAGATGGGTGGCTAGGCTGGGGACAAAGAGAAAACTTTGATATTTGACCTTCTTCTATCTGTAGGAAAAACGAAGAGCTTTTTGATGTGAAACATCTATAGGCGCGGGTAAACCAAAAAAACAAATGAAAAATTCGTGGCGATCTTACCGGCCCAAACATTACCGACCTGTTGAAGCTGCATAAGATCTAAGATCTACATATTCGCCACTATTTACAACAAGCCAGCTGGTCTTGGGGCACAGAGCGCTGGGTTACAATCTCGTGACTTTAGAGTTCGATTCCAGCACAAGGATTTTCATTTTGTGAATCGAGTCATTTTGTTTTTATTTTATTTGTTTTTTATCTTGACTTTTTTTTTAAGCATATTACTTGTACAAATAAATTTCGTTGTTTCACATCTGCCAGGCGTCCCGCGAAGTTTCACTTTTTTTTAACCGACTTCCAAAAAGAGGAGGTTATCAATTCGTCAGTTTTTTTTTTGTGTGTATGTTCAGCCTGTTTGTCGCCAATTGTGAACCGATTTCGATGTTTTTTTTTGTTTGAAAGAAAATTACTTTGAGGTGGTCCCGTTTAAATTTGGTGAAGATCTGATGGTGATCTTCGGAGAAATACAATGGAACTCTTCAATTATAGGCAGCAAATCGGTCGTAATTGCTGCAATCGCTTGGATGTTTGTTGTTTTCACAACATCATCACATATCATCACGCCTGTATGCTCTGAGGATGTATACAGATGTGTACAGTACACCTACATTTGGACAGTTAGGTGTGTTAGGTTCCATTTTATTGGGGATAAGCCTATTACCATGACTTGTATTGTTAACAATATGAAATTAATGACTGCCTTGTTGGTCTAGTGGTGGCGGCAACTCAGCATGAGGTCCTGGGATCGATTCCAAGGTCGGGCAAAGTGTTATTGGGTTTTTCCATCAGGAATTTCTCAGAAGCAGCCACGGAGTCTGGATTTGCGCCAGCGCTCGCCCCCTAAGTATTACATTGGACTTAAACATAACTGGCAAAATGTGGGTGTAGGTACTATTGGGTACACCTCAGCCCAACTCTTCGGGGATTACAGGCGTGATGTTATGTTATGTTAAAATAAATGTATAGCTAATATTTGTATAGCATTATTACAACTAAAAATGGAAAAATAAAAAACTTTTTTGCAAAAAATAAAACCGACTTCAAAAACACATCAAAGTGAAAAAAAAAAACTTTAGCTTCAGAAGTCGGTGGCAAAGAAACTGATTCAAACACGACGAGCAGTCACCGACTTCTGAAGCTAAAGTTATTTTTTCACTTTGATGTGTTTTTGAAGTCGGTTTTATAATTTTTCAATATGCTATACAGAGCACACTGCGCACAAATTACTGACGTTGCTCAAAAAGCCGCTAAGCTGAATTAGGCTGGCCATGTCTGCCGTATGCTCGACGAGTTGTGGGTCAAAATAACCACGATATAGAGCCCTGACACAGCCAGAAGGCGATGCAGCGAACCTCGCAGGAGATGGCGGGATGAGCTGACCGAACCAACGACCAGTGGTCCACATTAGTCCTAGAACGAAAGATTTGGAAGCCATGGGGAAGAGGCCTTTGTCCAGCAGTGGGATGACACAGTAACAATAAGAGTATAGTCCTGAGAGTGCTATTATCTGTCTACATGTGACCATGTGCATGTCTGCCTACCTGTGCTTGCGCATCCATAGACACTAATCTCGTGAGTATCTGTTTCTGAGTACCTAGTATCTATCTAGTATTCTACTACTAACCCAGTCCTCAACCTCAGCTTGACACCGCAAACAGGGCACTCCACGGTCTTGTCACTGTGCGTGTGAGCGTGTCGTCTCAACATGTGACGTTCAGGGAACCCACGGCCACATTGCTCACAGATATATCTCTTGGGGTCCGCACAGTGCACTCTACGTATGTGGGATATGAGGTGGGTTCTTGTTGGGAATGTACGGAGGCAGTTGAGCTGAAACAAATGTTTTATTAGTGACGAGTAGTAGTTGATTTTCTGTTTCTAAGTCTTTTTCGTCTCTGTAATGAAAACACAGAGCAGCGGTGGCCCAGTGGTGGCGGCCCCGACTTACGAACAGTAAGTCGTGGGTTCGAACTCAGACAGGCGTTTTATTTTGATTTATTTATTTTATTACCACTGCTCTCAAAACGGTGAGGGAAAACATCGTGAGAAAACCGGCATATCCTAGAATCAAAAAAATCGAAGACATGTGATATCTAATAATCCGTACTGGGCCCGCGTGGTGGATTATAGCCCATTCCCTCTCATAGAGGCCTGTGTCCCAGCAGTGGGAACATTAATAGACTGATGATGATGAACGAAAACACTTGAAATAAGTAGTAAGTTTAATATTAATCAATAGAAACAAATCAGTTGTGTTGTACATAATCAGTGAGCTACAAACTAAGCATTGCTTGTATCTATATAAACTACTACTGCTTGTTTCTGTATATTTATAATTGTTAGATTTAGTTGAGGACATGAACATTAACAGGATTTGAAATTAACAACATTAGCTTCACACCACAAACAGGCCAAGCCAAGCGAGAGATTACGGCAAATTCCTCCCATCATGGGAGAGGCTTATGTCCAGCAGTGGACGTTATAGGCTGTTGTAGTGTGTAGTAACATTAGCTTCTATGAATTCTGAACACAAAGTAAAAAAAATTAAATAAAACAATTTATGCATTTAGTGTGTGGCTTGATGTGTCATGATTAGAAACCAGATTATAATGCAACATAAAATCGTCGTAATATGCATGCAAATATGCAGCATAAATGCTCAAAATATGCAGCAAAAGTGCAAAAATATGCAACATAAAATTAAAGACCTGCTACAAAATATAATATTGACAAAGATAAAACACATCAAAACTTGAGAGTGGGGGTTCCGCTCGTGACGTCACAACGCTCTAAAAATTATAGCACGGCGTGACGTATTGAGAATTTTAAAAGCGTCATATCTTCGTCAATTTTGGTTTACGTAACAAAAGAAAAAATACCTATGTGTTAAATATTTTTTGATAATCTCACTGACGGACTAATTAGATTTTTCCAGGACACAACCCTATTCGGTCTCTAGTCATGATGTTTGTGTTTTTGTGAGTGTATGTGAGTGGATGTGAGTTTATGTGGGTGTGTGACTGTTGTGCAGATGCTATATCAAGGCTTCAGTGTCATCATAATATGACAATTATCAAAAGGGCTGAGCTTAATATTTTATTACAGGTGGTTGAGTAAGTAAAACAAAGATTTTTTACAAATAACACCTCTTTTTGGTTTGGGTAATAAAGCTGACAGATAGCACATTTTGAATATCATAAGTTACAAAAGATAGCTCTGAAGACAGGGTTTCCAAATGTTTGCCAAGCTTGTCTCCTGACCATGGGATCATAGGTTGATAAAATGTGGCTTTATTTATATCTTGAAGAAAAAAATGTGAGTACGTTATTGGGGTCCATTTACCTGAGCACATCTCATTGGGGAACTGTCTTCAATATTGAACTGATATTTTTTATATTTCTTGCCAGTCTGTATTATTACATTTTCCATAATTGTTATTTCAGTTTCATCTAAAACAAAATTATAGGATATATTGGACTATGCAAGTAGGTTTTTACAAACTTTTTTTACACATCATTTTTTAAAACTAGATGGGGCCGGTGTTTCGTACCTGACTACTCTGAGAAGAAACAGCTTAAACAAACTCAGAGGTCTCTTTTGAAGTCCAGACATAATCTTGCTCAATTCACATGAGGACTATGCAGATTAGTGTCTGCGATGGTCTTTTGAAGAAAGAACCACACAGATTTGAGTGGGCCTGTTCAGTCAGTGCAAACATTTGTCAGTTATCGTGTAGCTCGACTTATAACTCAAGGAGCTCAACGAAACAACAAACAATACCAAAGAAAGGACATTTCGGTAGGTTACATACTCATTTAAGCGAAAACTGTTTACTGCAGCATCTTCGAATTTTCCTAGTACAAACTAACATTAAAAATCAAGACTCATTTATTACACAAAGAAAAAATACCTTTTGATGAGTTTTCTTCAATAGCCATACCTTTCAAAGGCTCGGCAAACACAATACTGTTAATTTTATAGAATCTTGGTTTAGTAGCCAACGCGCTTTCTGCTCCAATTTCTTCCAAAGGCTAAAATAGTAGATGGTGGTAAGTTCGATTAAATAACAATGAAATCACAATAGTACGAACATTTTCTCTGTACCATTACTTGTGCAGTAATTTTAACAACTATAAGGTAAAACAACCCTGAGACAGTAACATTTAATAGATTCTAGGAAGGTAGAAAATTTGAAATTTAGATAATACTAGCTGCCCGTCCCGGCTTCGCACGGGTGGACTTTTTATTTTTTTTCTATTCTATCCTATCTTTCAAGTTGGATCAAACTGCACACGGTGTGCAAATTTTATTATAATCGGTTAAGTGGTTTAGGAGTCCATTGAGGACAAACATTGTGACACGAGATTTATATATATTAAGATATGGGGAAATAAAAGAAAACAAAAACGGACTCTTGACTTACATCAGTTTCCGAACCAAAATCAGCATTGTTGCCTTGTTTAGCGCTGTTATCACAAAGTATACTAATAGGTTGTTCCATTTTCAGTGAAAAACCACTAGGTTTCATTTAACTGCACGTTTTTTTATTTAAAATTTACATTTTAATCGATAATTCACAATAGACGAATTCGAGATTTTATTGACATGGTAGATTTTTGACATTAAGTTCCGATATTACCATGTTTTAATGTTTATTTTTAACCACAAAAGAACAAACAAGTCATGACAGTTTAAAATTCAACTGATAAGCATTTGATCAAAAACCTATTATTTTCAATTTAATTTAAACTGAAATAATTATTTAGTTTTTGCGGTTTGGTTTAAGAGTTTTCAAAGACATTTAGCAAAAATAATTACCACCTAATTGTGGGTTTTATTGCAAGGCAACACTAAGTGGTTGATCACGTTTACGTTTAGTTATACCACTCAGTGTTAATGCCTCTCGTCAATAATTTTACTATTTCATGCCAGTTGACCCCAATTAAACTTAAATACTAATTTATTTAATTATATTTAAATAAATATGATTATAATAAATGCATTTTCATCTATAACGACTTGTTTTCTTAGAAACTTAAAAAAAAACTTCCACAGTTTTTAAATTCTTAAATTGGCAATATTAAAACGCATTTATTCTCGGGCGAAGCGTGTTTCCCGTGTTTCGTTTCGAGAGAATTTATTTTGTTATTAGACATTTTTGCCGCAGCTGATGAGCCAAAGCACGTAAAAGACGCGTTAAATTCACGTATAGCGCAGTTATTGTGTAATTTAGGGGTTTCATTTGTTCATTTGTCAAAATGGTTGTTGTATCACCAACATTTTCGGTACCGGCCGAGGGAATACTGATGCAGTTACCTTCGGTGCAGTTAATAGTTAACAACGACGTGGATTTGGGTACAGCCACTTTGTACATCACCGAGCAGTAAGTAAAAAATCCAATCGTTGTACTCGCTTTCTGAAAATTCAATGTTTTTGTTTTGTCACATATTTTGCGAAGGGCGCACGTTTTCATGAAGGTTCTCGTAGATTTTCCTCTTGGGAATAACAAAGGGAACAAAAGAAACATGCATTTTCTGGTAACAATTAAAACTCGCTGTGGAAAGTCTGTAAAGCATGATCAAACTTTCTCCATTGAGGCTGTTAGAAAAGTATTAACTTCGAAGTTGCAATGTTTACTATTTCTTGTAATCAGCTGAACACAACAGAAACAGATGTCATCAAACACACGTACTTGTAATCAAATAGGCCATGCATGTAAAGTCAAAATGGTCACAGAGGTGACCCTCTGCAACAGCTTCATTTTCTTAGCATAAAATGAGAGTAACGCCAAGGGCGGTGTATTCGGCGATGATTGATTCAATTAGAAACAGCATTTTTTTAATGAGATCAATCTTTTGTGTTGACTATTAATAGTAAATGCTTCTTTTTAGCAGACCTACTCTTAAACTATTTTTCATAGATTATACCTCTTGAATGAATAAATTTTTAAAGCTTCATCTGCATTTATGTACCTACCTATTCAATAGACTTCTGTGACTGTTGCGGCCATTCATGTCATAGCATTTCACATCATTTCCCTCTATCTGCCTTGTATACATCTAGGTTTTTACCCATAATATAATCATTTTACTAAATGTAGGTATGTGCTTTATTCAAGCAACATTGCAATAACAATATTATAATAACATCTTAGTGGAAACTTTAAGTTGTGTTTTGTTATAATCTATGTACTGTCTGTTTTATTTTATTTACTCATATAATCATATATCGCTGTATTGGCTTCCATACCTAAGTTTTTTCACTTTTCACGGGTAACGACTGAAAACCAGTGCTGTGCTGTATGCTCCCCATAGAGAAGAGGAAGAAGAAGGCCAAAGAAAAGATGGATAGATTGTGTGAGGAATGATATGAAAGAAAAAGGAGTAAATGATGCCGTGACGTCTGACAGGGGACAATGGAAGGAGAAAACGTGCTGCGCCGACCCCGAGTAGAATGGGATAGGGGCAGGAAGATGATTTTGTGTGCACTTGTGACATGTGCCAAATAAAATTTTTTTTTTTTCAGATAGTCCAAAATAAATCAAACATTTTTTTATTATTTCTTCCAGTAACGTAGTATGGGGTGGTGGTGTAGGCAGACAGGGCGGCCCGTCCCCCACAGTGACCCTGCTCTATCAGAACATCTCCCTGCATGCCATCCAGAGGGACCCCGGCCCGGGACTCATCCTGGTCATCAATCATGAACTTGGGTAAGTTTGATATCATCACCTGCTTAAGCTGTTCTTTTACAACTATGTTGTGGTCAGCTTCCAATCTAATACCAGTCAGGGAAAAGCGAAGAATTTTGATGGTGCATAACTTGATATGGCTAAAAAGGGGATGACTTGTTACACATAAACTAATAAATAAAAATTAAGTGTCTGAAAGTATAAAAACTGAATGGTCCTTTTATAACAAAAAAAAACATTTTCTTACATTTTTGTCAGTCTGTTTGTTCCGGGTAATCTCCGTAACGGCTGGCCGATTCTGACGGGACTTTTACTGGCAGATAGTTGTAGAAATTAGTAACTAGAAGGCTACTTTTATTTTGAATGTTAAGCAAAACATTTATTTGCATTCAGTCAAAAGAAAACACGCGGATGCTACTCAAATAATACAAGCCTGACCTGTAGGTAACAATTTGATTGCAAAGCAGACACTTTCTCTTTGAAATAATTGCCATTGCATGTTTGCAATCGCAGTTTCAAATAAATAAGAATAAGTAATGAGTTTATTGCTCATTTTGTTGTTGACTGCCTCGTTGGACACTACGACGTACTGGTTCGATTCCCAGGCATATTATTTTTTTTCCCCATTAGCAGCCATGGCTGGATTTGTGCTTGGTTGGTGGCGCTAGGCTCGCCCCCTATTACATGGGACTTTAACTATCTGGCGAAATGTGGGTGTACTATTAGGTACACCTCTGCCTAACCATCCTGGGATTACAGGCGTGATGTTATGTTATGTAACCAGCAATGCAGTGAAATGGTGTGTGGTTGAGGCTATATTGTCTATAGTCTGCGCCAGAAAAGTAGGAATTAAAGGTCATTGCCCGTTCCTAAATTACCCTGACAATACATTATGAATAGTTTTTTATTACTAGAAAAAGTCAAGGATCACGATAAAGGTAGTTTCGGGACAAGTTTATGTAGTTATTTCTGTTTTCGGAATTATGTATTTGAATAAATGTATGGTATGCGGGTTAATGACCTTTATTTCCTACTTATCTGGCGCAGACTATAGATATGGACTGCTATAAGCAGTTGATGAGTTTAATAATTTTTTGCCTTCCCAGTTTACCAGAGATGACACAGCAGGGCGCCGGCGATGCGATAGCTGACGACGACGATGATGAATATGACGCTGATGAGGAGCCCATGACTAAACTACGGTAAGTCAATCTACAGCATTGATAAGGTACAATATAAGGGTCGCACGGGTCGATCTTTAGGTTAAGCCGTGCTTGCCTAGGTTGGTCTGTGGATTACCACCCATTACATACCGAGTTTCGGAAAGCTAAGCCGTTGGTCCCAGCTGTCATTTGTAAAACTTTGACAGTCATTACAGGTAGTGGCCCAAAAAGTCCAACAACCAGTCTTACCAAGGGGTATCGTGTTACCCAGTACTAACTGGGTTGTGGAGGTCAGATAGGCAGTCGCTCCATGTAAAATACTGGTATTTAGCTGCATCCGGTTAGACTGGAAGCCGACCCCAATAAAACATGGGAAAGGGCTAGGCAGATGATGAACATATAGTAGAAAAAATGGGGGAGACCTTTGCTCAGGAGTTGGACAGTGCAGGCAAAAAAATAATTGAGGTCAGGACATAGTGTTGGTTTTTGTCATAAATACGTGAGGGTGTTGCTATTATCCAAGGGGGCCACCCTTAGCTACACCCTCAAGTACCTCACGTCTTACGATAGTCGTGGTCCGTGGATGGTGCCGTAGAAGATTAATTAACAGAAATATTTGAAGCTCGAATAATGTACTCGAGTATCTATTTTTAACCGACTTCAAAAAAGAAGGAGGTGCTCAAATCGTCGAAATCTTTTTTTATGTACACTATGTACCCTGATTAAAAAAAAAAAAAAAATCTTTTTTGTTTGAAAGCATAATTCCCAGGTGGTCCCATGGTCATTAGGTTAGGATTTGATGATGGGATCTTGGAGAAATCGAGGGAACTTTTCAAATATAGACACAGTTGAAGTGATTTGGGTTTTATTTTGAAGTAAGTAGTTGTCTTGGCCTCAAGTCTTACCTCCACCCAGATTCGTCCCGCCCAATGACAACGAATTGGAAGCGATGTTCATGGCAATGAACCAGGGCCAGTCTCTCCACCCGGACCCCGCAGACGAGATCGATGAGGATGAGGAGCCCTATATGGATGGAGAAGAGTTCGATGAAGGTAACCACCACCAGGCTGCACATTTCTGACAACATTATGGGCTAGAACACAATCTATACTATAATTTGTTTGTAAGTTTCCATGTAGGGCCCAGCGCACACCGCTGGAGGCGCAGCGCAGCGCATTTGAAGACAACAATTTAATATAAACCTTAACTACTTTGATATACGGTCGCGCGCAAGCTCTTGTAGTAGCGCGGAGGGCGCTCCGAATACCGCGTGCGAATTTATTCTTATATTACCGTATATCAAGGTAGTTAAGGTTTATATTAAATTGTTGTCTTCAAATGCGCTGCGCTGCGCCTCCAGCGGTGTGCGCTGGGCCCAGGGGGTAATTTTCGGAACTCCTGATCCGATTCCGAAAATTCTTTCACTTACGGGAAGCTACATTATCCCCGAGTGTTATAGGCTTCATTTAAAATGTTCCCGACGGTTAATTTCTGTACATAACGGGAGCGAAGCCTGTGTTATCGCACACAAACACTATGTCTGCAACGTCGCCGCGTCGTATCTAAGAAAAAGTATCACATCGTAGAAAATAAACGTCGTCACTATCACTATCACTACATATTATAAAACAAAGTACCCCGCCATCTGTCTGTCCCTATATATGCTTAGATCTTTAAAACTACGCAACGGATTTTGATGCGGGTTTTTTTTTATAGATTGAGTGATTCAAGAGGAAGGTTTTAGTATATAATTTGCGGGCGGGCGAAGCCGCGGGCATCAGCTAGTAATAAATAAATAAAGAATGAATGGACCCAGGTCCATTCATTCTTTCTATCTATGGGGCATGACAGCATCATCAGTTTTCACGATTCACGAAATACAAATTCGTTCACGTCGTAGGTTTCCACGATGCGATATTCCAACCCCTTTATGTGATAAATTTACAAAAATCTGTCCTAAGAAGTTTTGCACAAGAATTTTTGTTAGCGAATGTGGTTTTGGCTATGCTTTGTCTGTCAGTGAATAAATGAATTTAAGATTTTTATTAAATACTTGCTATCAATTCCTAGGAGAGGATGAGTTCGAAGATGCAGAGGAAAGCAACATGTCCCCTGAGGACGCCGCCGGACGACTCCGGCAGATGAGGCTCGAGAACGCGAATGGACAACGTGAGTGACAAGTGTCTTTGTACAGTTCGGTCAAACCGTTCTATGACAGATTTCGTACAGAAGTATTTTTCAGTTTTTAGTTTCTGCAGGAGAACTGGGTTGACTGAACCCTTAAGTCGGTTGTTGGATTTAGGACTTACACTTGCTTGGCTTTTAAATATTCGGTGATAAATTTCAGCGTCTAGAGATTGTGTTACTAGTGGCCGAAATTAGTAATGCATAACTTGTGGTTTACCCTCCCAAAGATAAAAGATATGGTAATGGCAACTTTCATTCAAAAAATGGAGCCATAGAAACCAAAGGCTCCTCGCTAACTAATAGCATAAAGTAAAGGTTTTTGTACTAACATTGAATAGGGCACTGTACGACTTGTAGCGACCCCACCCGCCTCTGCTTCTCACGACGCATTCGCATTTAATTTATCATGTTTGTTAGAGAGATTTGATCTATATGATTGACCCTATCAATTGATTCAAAAAAAGTTCAGGATGTTATTTTTTCGAACTTTAGTCGGTTTGATCCCGAGTGTGGCAAGCGAATTTTCGAAAAATCTGTGAATGCAGATTTGTTTCTTTTCAAAAATAAAGTAATGTTTCCTTTGAGTAAAATTTGCTATCTCCAGTATTTAGATTACTTTCCTTCCAGGTGGCATTGAAAAATTCCACACTGTATACATATTATTTACATTTTTAAATAAAAAAATATATATTTAAAAATATAAAAAATAGTACCTCCAAGCGCTGGGAACAGGGTCCGAGCCGGTCGGTGGTCAGGGCTCTTGAGAGAGGAACCTACGATACGCGCCGTGTTCAGAACTACTGCTTTCTGAATCAAGCCCTTGATCCAGCTGCCAAGCAAGAGCCTCCTAAGATGTTGGTCGAGGCTCTTGGCCGACACGACTATCGGCACAATGACTGCTGTACTCACGTCTCACATGTCGACAACCTCGCGAGCCAGATCTAGATATTTGAATTGTTTATCTTTCTCTGCTTTTATGTGCCTAATATTTATTATAATTTGTTTCAGATGAAGCCGAAGACGCCGAGATCGGCGAGTGATCACCTGTGTACATAACATCTATGTAAATTAACAATTATTATTGCTTCTTCAATGTGTACACTTTACGCACACGTACTGGAACATTCAGCTTTTATAACACTGCACATGAGGGGACGACTGATCTGTAAATCTTCTGTCAAATGTAACTACGAAATAATGTTTGAAAACAGTTTATTTTCAATAGAAAACACTGTTATTTTTAATGAACTTAGTTTGATTTTGGCCAACAGTCGAAGTTAGTTGATTACAGAAGAGAAAGTATCGTAGCGGACAAAAATTACTGCAGCGCCATCTATGATACAGTAGATGAACTAAACATCGAAATCCTACATCCCGCAGTTAAAATTATCCGCGACTTAAGACTATATACAAGAACCCGACAACAACTTTTGGGAATTGACCCACCAGACACAACACCCGTTTGGTTGGAGGATCCTCCCTTTTCTATGGGGGATGAAGAACTACACCCTGTTCTTTATACCCCCAAAGTACTAAATTGGTCTTATGCGCCTATAAACAACGCTGCTAGCTGAGTGCTAGTCGGTACTAAGGATTGAATACAGCTTGGTTAGGTGTTACAACTGTGACAAGAAGTCTACATGATTTTTTTGTTTCGCTCACAATCATCATCTGCCTAGCCTTTGCCAACTATGTTGGGGTCGGCTTCCAGTCTAACCGGATGCAGCTGAATACCAGTATTTTACATGAAGCGACTGCCTATCTGACCTCCACAACCCAGTTAGTAGGTAATACGATATTCCTTGATAAGACTGGTTGTTAGATTTTCGGTCCACTGACTATTTGTAACGACAGTTTCGTTCACAATGATATTTTAATATTGTTTTCTCGCTCACTTATAGGTTATTATAACTTATAATCGTATTCATTGTTCCATGATTTTTCTAATTCATCTTAGGATTGAAATTAAAGCCCTCGAATTTCGTCCCAGGTTGCAATATCACCACTCGGGACCTCGGTAATTTCTTTATTTGATGTTTTAGTGTGAAAGCTGAGTGTTTTAGTATGTGTGTATGTATAGATGTTAAATTTTAACACAACATAGCTGTTTGTCATCGATGTATGCCCAACCATTTCTAAAATATTGCCTCTCAAATGGATAGAAAGCTAAACCGTGATTTGAAATTGTTATTTTATTTTTTTGTACCTGTTATGAGCCGACCTAATTTGATCCTTCACAAGTACATTATGGTGTTAAAAAAGTGAGCAAACAGTGCTTAAAAGATCTGTTGGCGCTTGAGTGGCATGAGGATGTTGTTGGTGATATTGCAAAATTGTTTCGTGAAGTTGTGAAAAAACAAAATAGCGGTGTAAAATCCGATTTTGGCCGGGCGCTAAAAGATCTGTGTATCTTAAAACTATGTACGCTCAGGATTCTATATTCTAGAATCCCTCGCTTCGCTCTGGCTGGTACATAGTTTGCTTATTTAACCAATAAAGCAATATACAGGGATGAAAGGCACACCAATGCACAAACGATTACTTACCACGATTTCAGTACATCATTCTGAACTCCTCGAAATTTTACATTGGATTTTTTTTTAAACCGCTGTTTACTTTAAAAGTGCTTACACGTTCAAAATGTATAGAACAGCATTTTTTTTTTAATTACCTGGTAACCGGAAAAAAGGTATTTTGATTACTACCTGGTAATCGGAAGAATACCTATAAAAAAAAAACTGTTGTTCGGTTACTGTTTGTGCTTTGGTGTCGTTTCCACCTTGTATTGCAATCTATCCGTTTTTGAGGCCTTCAAATAATATTATAACGGGCAAAGCGAGTATCATAACAGCTTACGAACACATGAAGCAGTATACTCTGCCAAATTCTGGATATTAACGTCTACTTCAATTAAAATCTCAATTACAAGTTATTATTAATATGGGCGTCTTATTCCGAATATATTTTTTTAAGAAATTTTTGTAACAGGTTAAGTTAAAAGCGTCTGAAATCCGAATAGAATATGATGTTTTTTTTAAAGACATTTTTGTAGAAGACTTAGAAAGGATTTGGCCAAAAGTACATAGACAAAAACCCAGAATCGACAGCAACGAAATGTATAAAAATGGGTTTACTTTAATAAACCCATTACGATTTCAAAAAATCAGCCTCTTATTCCATGTATTATAGAAGTTATTATAATAATAATCGAGCCAAAAACGGCAAAAAAAACACGTTTGTTGTATGGGAGCCCCCCCCTACTTATTTTATTCTGTTTTTAATATTATATTGTAAAACGTAATGAAAAAATCTTTACGAGGTTATTTTTCTGTATTTGTATGTGATTGAACTAAACGGCTGGGCCCATTGTTTTATTTGTGAGCGTTTTGAGTGAATCCGTGAACGGTTTAGATTTTAGATTCACAATCGGATGCGGTGGTTGTGGTGAAAAATCATGTTTTGTGGTAGAACTCAATGTAACGCACTCAAAACATTGTGCTGATGGATGGATTGAATAGTACGGGGGTCATGGAGGTGTTTAAAGTAAAAATCTTACATTAAAAACTTGTATTTAAAAAAAAACTTTTCAAAAAGTTGGAACTTTGACCCCCAATATCTCCGTAACTAGAAGGTTCCCAGGTATGGTGTAGAACAAAAAAAAAGATCGCAATGACGAGGATAACAAGTGCCTTTCGGCTTCGTTAAGAGGTGTTTTACACCCTTTATAAAGCTCGATTACCACTCACTGACTCTGACATAATTGTTCTCCCAGGTGGTGGATGGGGAGGGGGCTATATTCTGACAGATTCGTAAACAAGTAACTCTCACGGGTTAGGGAAAAGTGCCAAACCTCCCCTTTTTTGCGCCCCTTCTCTATCGTTTCTCGGAAACTTAAGAGAGAAGGGAGATTTTGTTGTTTTTACGGATTTGTATAGAGGAGGCTCGGAAAAGTAAAAACCAGTTTACAATGTTGTCCCCTTTGCCCCTTTAGGCGGATCTCGGAAGTTAAGAGACATAGAACATTTTTTTTTTCAGATTCACAAAAAGGGGCAATGCGTTAGTCAAAATAATTTTTCATAACCCCGTCTCCCCCCCCCTTTTTAACTATTGAAAAAACTTGATTCTTACCTAAAAAACTATTAAGGGGCGTTTAAATTTGTATACCCTCCCCTCCCCTAAAATTGAAAGGGCTGTAACTTCATAACGGTTAGAGATAGCTTTAGGTGTTTGAACAAATATTATAGTAGGCGTCGAAACCTATCCGGTGGTGGTCCTGAGTGGAGCGAACCTGCGAGACCGAGTGGAGCGAAGGGTCCCGGTGGCGAGCGAAGCAAGCTTGCGACCTCCGAAGCGTAACGAAGGTTGAGTGGGTGAAGCGTAACTCGGGCGACGACATGCAAACTTTAGGATTATGTTTTTTTAATGGGAAAAGGTCTGAGTTTTTAAATAAGGTTTTAGATTGTATTACAACCCCTAATACAATCTAAAAACAATTTAAAAACTTAAGGGGTTTTCGTTTTTTTTTATTGAATTAGATTTTAGAATGTTTTAGGGGTTCTTAAGGGTTTTCATACTGATTTAGGGGTTCATAAGGGTTTTTCCAATTCATATAAGGAGACCTATGGATTCTCAAAATTTTATAAGGATAGGGAATACTTCTTAAAAACACGAAACAGAAACAGTGAGCTGCGCGCACCACGCAAATACTAGTTATCTATGTAAAGCTCTATTATTAATATATATTCTCTATTATTAATATATATTTTTGGATGTGATGAAGTTTCTGGCGATTCTGGGTTTTTTGGCCAACTCCTTTAGGCTAGAAATGCAAGTAGGTACGTGCATTGTATGTCGAGTAATAAAAAAAATGGATGGCAATATTGCCAATAGCCGCTCTGAAAACTCCTTAAATCTGGAAAAAATATGATGAAATCTTATATCGAGCAATCACATCCATTAGAGTACTTGAATCACGAAGAATAATGAAGCGCAGACCTTTTTTTGTTGTTTTTTTTTATATAGTGTCTTACAATGGTGCCGATTCCCTTGTTCACAAACTAAACTAAATTTAAGTTGAATGCATCTTTTTCTTTCTATTTCATTATGAAAAGGACAGAAGATAAAATTAGTTTAATCCTGTCAAATTAGTCAGCACCTGACGTAATTTGATGTAATTTTAGTAGTCAACTTTTTAATCGCGTCTAAAAGTTGTATGGCGCTGATTAATTTGACAGAACGTAACTAAAATTTATCTTCTGTCCTTTTCTTAATGAAATAGAAAGAAAAAGATGCACTGAACTTAAATTTGGTTTAGTTTGTAAACAAGGGAATCGGCACCAATACCTGTTTTAGTTTTCGGATTGACACTACTAAACAAGTGGTGATTCAAATTGTCTAGATTACCAATAAAATGTTGAAATTGACACAAATTGCATTTTCTTATAGTTCCTCAATAGTGATGGAAAAACTGGTGGAGTATAAAGTTGAAACCTAAATTCATATGGATGTTTCCAATTCCTTTTAGAGTGATTGTGTGAGAATTTATTCAGAATTCACATCAGATAGTTTTTTAACAGGTGGCCTACCATGACGTCTTAAAGCAGGATCGTTTTAATCTTGTTCCAGTGTGGGAGAGAGATGGCGCTAGACGTCCTCTATAGCTCTGTCTCTTACCCACACTGGAACAAGATTAAAACGATCCTGCTTTAGACGTCATGGTAGGCCACCAGGTTTATAGATGTTTTCTTTGAATGCAATGCACGATCTTTCATTTCTAGTTTTTAATTCTTCAGGTGTGTATTTGTCATATTTTTTGTATCAACTTGCCGATAAAGCATAGACGCTGTAAAAGGCGCGTCACTAGACTGAATTTTCATTTTTTTTATTCAACGTTCACGCTTCGAAATTACATAGAAATTAACGTTAAGCTCCTTTCATTTGATCTTTCGGTCGGTAAGAGAGTGCAATATGGTTCACTATTAAATTAATTTTGTGTGGAGTCGTATCACTTCGAATCAAAGACAAAAATAATTATTATGTGAAGCGTCTGATGGCAGGTTTACTTCAGCCGGGAAATATGTACATTTGTTTTCAAATTTTTATATTAATTTTTAGTAATATACAGGTGCTTCCAACATTCTTTTCTTGCATTGGTATTTTTCTGACTAAAATTGTTAGTTCCTATTTTTATGATATAAAGTTGTTTTTGACGGTTTTAAGTATGTCGATTTTAATACTTGTTTTTGGTAACATTGAATAAGTAAATTTAAAATTTTAAAGAACCTGTATGGAAAATTCTTTCTGTGTATAAAATCTAGAGATTACCCATTTTGTGCGTACTGCGATTGATTTTCAAAGGCGTTAAAAGACGAAAATTAACTTATCTATACTATGTATTTTGTATAGGTGTGGTTTTAAAATAACTAAGTGTTTAAATAAATTTTACGAAATTGTCATACATTTTAAATTTTTCATTGTCTGTTTTGAATATTATGCATACTCCTAGATACATATTTTTGTAGATATGTATTCTAATGTTATGCTAATTACTATCTATATTATCTGTCAACATCCTTTAATTAGTATTCATAGTAGGAATGGGATAAGCAGATGGAATTAACTCGAATATTCATAAGAATTTGATGTGTACACTCACGAGCAATGAAAGTTAAACTCGTAGCAAAATTTAAAAGCGATATTCTCGTGAAATAACGGTTCTACTTTGACATAAAACCTATTTCGTAATAGTATTCTGTAATAGCTTCCAAAATACTATTAGCTTTTGAATTTTTATAAGTGTTTACATATTTTTGCTTGTGAGTGTACATAACCAATGTAAAAAAAATGCAAGGTTTGTAGTACTTAGGTGATATTGACAAAATTTTGATGTCTATATCTACAAGGGCAATTAGAAACTTGAGGAATTGTTCTTATAAAGTATTTAGATAGGTTTTTATAGAATTATCGTAGCGATACCAGTGGCAAAAAAATAGGGATGACGACTGACTAAAAAAAATATGATTCTGTTTAGTCCGTCAGTTATTAGATTATCAAAAAATATTTAATGTTTTTTGTTTTATTAAAATAATAAAAATTGACGAAGATAAAACGTGTCAAAGATCATGAGTGGAGGCTTGTGACGTCACATTTGAGTAAAAAATGTACTCAAATGTGACGTCACACGAATTATTTGACGCACTGTATCGTCTTCATTTTTGTTAAAAAAAGAAAAAATTTGGAAATCTCTATCTGACGGCCTAATTAGTTTTTTTTGTCATCTACCCTATTAATAAGTAGTAGTCAAAGCAGAAACTAGAAACTAGTATTTAATTTAATATTTATGTATAATATTGTCTAAAATGCACACATGTAGTATTATCTTAACATCGTGTCGCTATACCCGTCACGCTGCTGCACTGATTTCAATGAAATTTTGTGAAAGTCTATGGTTGGTTCGTTAGTTGGCACCAAGCAAAGTAGGGCGGGTCGCTAGTATAAAAGAACGAGTATGTGAGTATCACATAAGGTCAGCTTACTCCCAAGGGAAAAGGCGTGAGTTGATGTATGTTAAAAATGGTTTGAAGTCAATCGCCGTGCGCGCATTTTTTAAATGATTTTGTTTATAAAACCTACGACTGTTGATATCTATAATTGTACCTACGCTCAAACGCATGTAGCGTAGTATTTGTATTTCAAATGTGTAGTTACTGCAACTTGAATAAAATAAACCATATCAAAAATATATCACGTATGTTTTTTTTAACGAAGATCGTAGTATTTTTGAGAAAATATTGTTTCAAAAAAATAAAACACAAATCTTACACTACTATTTTATTAGGAAAACACAATACATTATAGTAATTCATCTTTATTTTAACAATGAAGAAATATTATACCGTCGTGTGAAAGAATCAGTACATTTTGTACTTTTTATATCATGCACGAAATAAGTCTATAAAATAATAAAAAAAAAACTTTCAACATAACGTTTACTTTATGATTTCAATGTTTTTGCTACAATACTTAACTATTTTCCGAAATATTGTTTGTTTTTGTACCAGTCTAAGGACACGAATACAACAATCGACAATTCGCTTATAATTATTTATTTATATTTCTTTATTATCTAGCAACCTCAGCACTATATGCGACAAATCGCTAAAAAGATACTATTTTACACGTCACGTTCAAGAATGCTTGCGTTTTGATGATAACGCTGAATTTTGTTCGCACTCAAATATTACTAATTTCTTCTACATTTTGGCAACTTCCTCTAGTTCAGCCAACTAATTTAATTATAAAACTTAAAAGCTATAATTTCTGACTCCTTAGCAATCCGATTGTGATAAATAAAATTATGCTTCGAATCAGTTTCTATTACGATTAATATACTTGTAAGATGTCACTACATTTTGGTGTAAGACACTCTTTGTAAATTCCATAGCGACTATCTTTACTTTTAAAACTTATTTAGCTTAGAATTATCAATTAATTTGAGGGTTTGCAAGCCTCTATTACGAACCAATACAATTTCAAATTGCAATTCTTTTAAAAGTCCCTTCCAAATACTCTTGAGCCGAACAAAACTGCAGCTTAAAAAATCCTTTAACAAAATATTGACGCCAGCAGTTTCCGAACGCAACTTTTGTCATATTCGAAGTTGAAAACGTTTATTTGACTATTCTATGAGTGCCTTGCTAACAATTCGAAACGTCACGATAAATGTGAAAATTGCCTGAGATCAGAGTAGAAAAGAATGGTGATACAGATTTTTAAATCTATCGCCGCTCTGATTGGCTGAACGCACGCGCACGTTATAAAGCGCCGCTCTGATTGGCTTCTGTGTTTCTTCATCTTAGTTTTTCACTTTCATTCCTACTTCAGACCTCTGACCTATTATTACCTACTTTAGACATCGATTAATTCTTTCTAAAGTGAACATTGATAATATTTGACTGGAACCGTAACTATTACAAAAATGCAGTGAACCTCTAATTTGACTATCGCGTCGTTTCAAATCGTGAAGACTTAAATATTTTAATTGTACAACAAACCGTTCTGTAACTATTAAACTAACACATTGACAACTATTGGAGAAGTGTGAAAATGTTGCTAAATGTAATGTATTTAACGATAGTTTTTTAAAGGATGAATGCTTATACTACCATTACATGGAATTTAAAACCTTCAAAAGGTCGAAATGTTGAGTAACATTATATTTAAATACTTAATACTCATATGATAACATTATTTATATTATATTTTGGGTTAAAATGGTTGCGTAGAGGGTATACCTTAGGAAAGTGGAAAAAAAGAATTTTACTTTAAGTTTTAGCTTTATTAAAGGTCAAACATAATATTAAATTATTAATAACACAACCTTCACGCCTCAATCAGCCATGGATAGGCAGAAATGTACTTATTGTACACCTAAAGGCGTATTTGAACTAACCGTTAAAAACATTACATTCGCTTAGCTTACCTATTAGATCAACTTCGAATATACTTTTGTATAAATACACTGTATTGATACAATGCAGTACATTAAGACTTGGTATCGGATGTACCAAGTGTCCAAAAGTACCACTTTGGTACCTTAGTCAATTTATACGTACGGGTTTGGCGACAGACGAAAGGCTAATGGTGAGTTTTGTGAAAATATTAATTTGTTACATAACTTCTAACTGTGATAGGATATGAATCGGAGTTGAAATGAAAATTTATTTATTTGTCAGAATATAGGTGCTTATATGCTTATATATCATGGTTAGTGGTAGTTGCGAGTGAACTTGACGTGAAAACGTAAATTTCATATGACCAGATTAATGTTGTAAAATTTCTATTAAACTACGTCATTTTGTTTGAAGGCCTCCCACTAGGTGGACCGATGACCTGGTGAAAGTTGACCTGGTGGCGGGGATTCGCTGGATGCGAGTCACACGGGACCGGGCAATGTGACGATACTTGGGGGAAGCCTATGTCCAGCAGTGGACGTCTTTCGGCTGAAATGATGAAATCACTTTTTATTCCAAAAACGGGTATGAAGAGGTGTTACCTAGCACGTAAAAGGGGCAAGCCAATTGTCATGCCAGTAACCGAGCAAAAACTCTGAAACATCCCACAGCAAGGCTAAACACCGACTTTGCGACTCACTGACAATCCAAAAGTAAGTTTATTAAAATAAATGCTTTATGTAACCGCGAAAACGGCGAATTTCAAGTTAAGTTGTAAGTGTAGTTGTAACTAGATATCGTATCATACCTGTCCTGTTGCTTGCACATCACAGGAGTTGATGGACGCTACTGAAAGTGCCAAACTCTTCGCCAAATTTTGGACTGATTCAATTTACAATTGTCATCGATATCGACACTTAGAAGAGGAATAACCATCATCTGGTTCCTGCCATTGTCCCAACTCCCATGTTACGGTACTTGGAGTCGGCGCAACAAATGTTTAGTTTGGTTAATAATCAAGGAGGATCAAAGTGTTACAAATTAAACCTTAGGTTCAGCACTTCATGCCTTAGTACTGGACCATTCTAATCAATTACTATGAAACATACCATACCACAGTTTCAAACAAGAAAAGCGATTAAAAATTTATTAAAAAAGCTTGTTTTTACTATAGCCTATCCGTGATGAAATCCTCAATAAAGGAAAGGCACGAATTTAATGAAGGCGCTACATATCAAATCTAATATACACTTTAGACTAAAAAATGCGACGAGGCGGTTCATTTAGAATAAGTTTTAATTTATAAACTAATGTTTATATAATAATATGTTAAATAAAAGTCATGCTAAGTGATGTGAATACAGCGAAGGGCTCAAATTTATTATGAAAACCACCAAAGCGTTCACTCTTGTCGCGGAATTGGGTAAGTCGGTCAAAAAGCGTTTTTTGTCCATGCAAAACGAACGAATATTCGTCGATTCGTTTTCGCTGTTATTGCACGGACAGAAAGCTTTTTCTAACCAGCTTAGCCGATCTGCGTCGCATAGTAACTCCCTAAACAAATTAATTCAATGTCCCACACTACCTTAGCGTAAAGATATGTATAACTCGACCGCCAGAACGCAAACCCGAACGTTTAAACCAACTATGTACTGTCCAATCACAAACACATTTACCATCACGCCGTAGTTGTTAGAGGATTGGCTGTCTGTATAACGTCAACGGTTTTAGTTTCAATCGTTTCCGGTGTCCCGTTGACTTCTGCGCGTTCTTCGCTCATTTCTACGTCAGCTTTGTCTGTTTCCGTTTCCTGAGACTTGTTATCGAGGCTGTCTGTGGTTTCCTGGCTTGATGTATCTGTCGTCTCTGGTTTGGAGTCCTCGGTCTGTGTGTTCTCAGGTTCTGCCTGGTCATTGTCTGTGTGTTCGTCTGCTGACTTTGTTTCTGTCCCTGCCTCGTCTTTCTGTTCTGTTGGATTGTCTGTTGAAGGAAAGGTATCTTTATTATTATATGTTTTGGAGTCTACATTTATGGTGACAGCAAATGCATGCAGACATCACCTGAGGTTCGTCGTGATCCTCTCCAGTGAGGGACACGACTGAGGAGAACAAACAATGCGGTGTTTGTAAATTTGAATGTTAGAATGTACATTTATTAGAAATATGGGGGAGGCATATAGGCCTTTCCCATTTAAGAGAATTATAAAATTCGCTCAGTAAAATAGTAAAACAAATCACTGGGAAATTATTAACTTGGGAATAGACAGTCTGATTTTAATTTACGCAAAGTATTTGGACATAATTATAACAAATAAAAAATAAAGTTTTTAAGTATTATATAATGATGCACAAACTCACCAGTTTCATCAACTTCCATAGGAGTCTCTTTCTTCTCATCACCATTCACCTTCTGGAAGATAACATTTATTTTTGTAATTTTATAAAATAACATTATAAAACTCTTGTATTTTTATTTTATGTGATGTGTAGAAAGGTGTTTTTCAACTATAAGGCACGATTGCCTGTTTTCACAAACACTAAGTGATGCCTAGTTAATTTAAAGCGCTCTCTCACCGGAAGCATTCGCCTGCAATATGACAGTTCAAAAAAATCGAATCAAGGATTGTTACATTACAGGCGAGTGATCCCAGTGGGGCAGCGCCCTTAGGTGCCTTATACAGGATGACTTTTTTATCACTTTCCAAAAAAAAATGGGTATAATAGGAGAACGGAGTAGAAGCAAATGGCATAATTAGTTTTAAAAAAATTAAAAATTCGAAATTCATATCATACGCATAATGCGTCTGATTTGAAATTTGATAGTTTTAATTATTTTTCAAAATTTCTCTTTGTTCTAATATGAAACAAAAAAAAAAACTAGGTATGCCATAAGCTTCTACTCTGTTCACCTAATATACCCATTTTTTTTTTTGGAAAGTGATAAAAAAGTCATCCGGTAATAGGTCTTCCAGCATTTTCAAAAAAATTAATTATCTTTGGATTGGCGCGCAATTCGAAATTCAAATAAATTTTATTCGGCTTTCGAATAAAATTTATTTGAATTTCGAATTGCGCGTCAATCCAAAGATAATTAATTTTTTTTAAAATGCTGTTTATAGAATCTCCAATTATGTCTTATTTAATTATGAAATCATTGAGCTGACCTCTATCGTTAGTGAAATAGGGCTTGCTTTGGATTGTAATGCCTCTTCTTGATAAATAAAAGTTGCGCAACGTAACTATGTTCGTGTGACAATATTGTAATAGTTCCTGACCAATAGTATCCTTAATCAATTAAAAAAAATACAACCTTTGATTGACATGGTCACTAACACAAAAAATGGAGTATTTACCATTTGAGTGCCCGATATTTCGGCTCTGTTGCCAAGTACCGTGATCACGGATATCATCAGTTGGTTCAGTTTATCCGTGATCATGGAACACAAAGTAAATAATAAACATGGTAAATTCTCCGTTTTTGTGTTATTGATAACCTTTGATCGGTCAGTAAATTGTAACTTAAGCTCTAGCAAAACTGAGGCGAATTCCGCGTTTTAATTTATTTAAACTAGAAAGTGACGCGACACAATCGACGCGAAAGCTTTTCGTCCCATACCCCGACGCGGGATTCGTTTCAGTGTAGCTATTGCTCAATAGGCTAGTTTCCACCATCAATAAATAGCAAATCTATTTAGTCCATCAGTTAATAATGGACACGTATTTTTTGTTATTGTAAATCAATGACAAAGTTAGAACGCATCAAAACTCGGGAGTGGGGCTCGTGAGGCCACAAAGCACTAAAAATTATACGGCGTGACGTATTGAGAATTTTAAAAGCGTCGTATCTTCGTCAATTTTGGTTTACGTAACAAAAGAAAAAATACGTGTCAAATATGTTTTGAAAATTTATCTAACGGACTAATTAGATTTTTTTTCAGGACACAAGACATTGTTTTAACCGACTACGGCAACGCCAAAAGGAAGGGTTATGATTTACCATAATAATTACAGCTGTATTAATTCTACATACATAACTACCTCTTAAATAACTACACCAACCGACTAAATAAAAAAAAAAATACAAAAACTAACTAAACATAACAGGGACAACACAATGAACAGAACAAACTAAAAATACATACAATAAAAAAAAACTAAAAAAAAATATGATGCCTTCACCTCTTCGTTTTGAGTAATTCTACTTCCTGCTCTCACCTTTATTATTTCTCTACGTGTTCTGTATTGCACTTGTAAAAATAACTAAAACGAGAGATTGCTTTTTTTTTTCGACATGGAATCTCTCAGCTCAACCTATGAGGCTAGCTTCTGCTTAAGGTGTACGCTCCAGGGAAGCCCGCGAAATTCAAATTTTCTTACGTTTTTTGCAATTTGCAGGTTAGTGGTAGGTTGTATGTTGATTAAAATATTATTCGCGGCTGTAAAACGTATGTAGTTACAGAATTGTAATCATCAAAATCATCAATACAGGGTTGTTGGTCTCGATTGAACGAATATTTAATGAAAAAGTCATTCAATCGAGTTACATGAACTTGGAGGGTTGTATTGATGATTTTAATGATTATAATATGGAATATGCAAGAAATACAAAACTCTTTTTATTTTATTTATTAAAAATGCCTTGTACTGGCGCATAAAAACATTGTGGTAAGCTTGTTTAAGTTTATAAAACATCACTTATTTAACTTTTTTTTTGTAGCATGTTTTTTGGTGAAACGGAACGCACTTTTAAAACGCGTCGTCCTCGAAAACGTCAAAGTGTATGTGTCAAAAAAACACTTTTATTTGAAAAGTAGTAGAAGTTTCACTAAGATTTTATTATAATATCGTTATCGCGATTTTTCCTTATAGCACATTTAATTAGTAAAATTACTATAATAAGGCCGAAAAATTAGATGTAAACAAGGCAGATTGAGGTAAATGACGTCACATCATAGCCGCGACACGGCGACAGTCACGGACGTGAACTGAACTGTCATAGAAAATTGCAGGAGTTTAAGCGACAAGCAATAGTTGAACTTCACTTTTAATACTTTTCTTATGTTGATAATACTGTATTTTATTGATTTAAGTGAAGAAAAAATTACATGCTTATTCCCTATTCTGTAACTACATACGTGTTACAATCGTGAATCATATTTTAATCAATACACTACCTGACACTGACTTGCAAATTGCAAAAAACGTAAGAAAATTTGTTTTTCGCGGGCTACCGTGGACTTTTCACCTTAACCGGACTATCCTGTGGGTGCCTTGAGTGTAAGGCCTCCAGCCAGGGGCAAAGGTCTTATAAACTAAGCGACCGCGCGCTAAGGGCACCCCCTGTGGGGTGCGAGCCTCGGCCGAGGGCGTCGCAGGAGGGCAGCAAGGGGACACGGATCTGAGGTACGACAGTTTACAGACACTGAAAGATACTTCAGTAAATTATCTTTTTATTCGAGTTCTATGTCAGAAGCTGTATCTGCAATTTGTCCCTACCGTAATTTGTTGACCGATTTTTAAACGGGGCTGCTTTCTTGTATTAAAATATTTCTACGGATGGGTAGCATTAAAGACTGTCGTTACAACATTAGTCGTATTCTTCACGATAAGAATGTTTCCAAAAGTAGTGCAAAACAATTAAACAATAAAAATCGAATGGGATGTGCATTCGATTGAAACTCTTAAGAATTTCTCAATCAGATGTAGTGCTAAGAATTACGTTTTTTTTTTTTTTAATATTGTACCATAATGTGTCTTGCCAAGTTTCTAAAGTTAGTATGTTGGACTCTTGCTAACCAATAACGATACAATTTCACAGAACTAACTTAGAGACACAAAAGAAAGAGACATTTTCCTCGGGACCAATATTTTATTTTTCCAAGTGCAACACAAACAAGAGGTGTACCAGACAATGTAACAACTAGCAAGAACCTAATTCCGTCGTGCCTTTTTCCTGGATTTCGGCGCTTGCGTGGCGGCGCTCGACGAAACCGACGGCGTGCGCTTTTTCTTTTTACCCTATAGTGAATGGATTATGGAAGTTAAATGAAAAAAAAAAGTGTCTATTGTTGACCAGTATTTTTTTTACACTGGTCGGTTTTCTATACTGTTGGCTTCAGCTCGCGGCGGGAGTTTTTTTTATACCCGACTGCGGCGAAACCCAATAGGAGGTCTTTTTATAAAAAGTTGAAAAAAAAAAACAAGCGCTCGTGCTGATGGGGTTTACATAATCAATGACACCCTTTTTATATGTTGGGACTGTTTGCTACAGGCTTAGTGTTTGAAAAGGTACTTGTATTTACAATGATGTCCATGGCAACATATTCATAACTATTATGGTGCGTCCTAAACAACGCGATCGCGACCGTCCCGTCATTACCAAATTTGGCAATTTTATAACTTTTCTCTCTTGTTTATGTCCAGGGGCTCTACTCTCTAACGTCCGTCCGTCCGTCTGTCTCTATCCGTCTCTCTCACTCGCACTCATCTGCAGACGTGCGCGAGTGAGACGGATAGAGACGGATGGACGTTAGAGAGTAGGGCCTCAGTTTCTACTCAGTATGCTCGGGAAGGTCAACGGTTGCGTATGAAGCACTACAAGTAGAAAGGCTTGTTCTTGACGCCAGCTCTAGCGCCGGTCCGCAGCTATTTTCCGTCAGACTTGCGGAGCATACCATCAAAATCGTATCTCTTTCCGCCTATCAACAGGCTCCATGTAATAACCAATCGTGATAACACTTCTTTTTTTGGGAAGTCGTGTATTAAAGAGAGAGGTGAAAGAAAAATCTCTTTTACTGCCATCAACACGCTAAGAACAGCGACTATACAATAGGCATGACGACAGTATCAAAAAATTGCAAATCTATTTAGTCCGTCAGTTAGAGTATTGGAAATTAATGGACACGTATTTTTTGTTTTTGTAAATCAATGAATATTGACAAAGATAAAACGCATCAAAACTCGGGAGTGGGGGCTAGTGACGTCAGAACTAGGTAAAAATTATACCTAGGCGTCACGTATTGAGAATTTTAAAGCGTCATATCTTCATCAATTTTGGTTTACGTAACAAAAGAAAAAACACGGGTCTAATATTTTTTGACAATCTAACTGACGGACTAATAAGTTTTTTTTTGTCGTCTCGCCTATTTATCAACAGTCCTTTCATTTTGTTCCACCGTTCTACATATTTTCTAGACTAACCTCTGGAAGGCCATACTAGGCCATCTATAACTTACTTACATATAACTATCAGTTAATATGCCACGTCTCGTAGCTATCGGTGTTTCTATAAACAAAGTTAGCTTGAAATATTTTATCCGCGTCACTTACCTGTCACTTGATTCATAGAAAAATCAAAGAAAGCTTTTTTTTGTCTTGGCTGAGGACCCGAGAGCTCCTGTACCGAGGCATCTCATGCGGAATCATTGTCCGCATGAAATGCCTCGTAAGTACATGAATCAATAACCGGCCTTTGATATGATTTTCTGTTTTTTTTTTCTTTAATTTATTACCTACTAATCCTAGTGTATAAGTCTTATGTGTGTACTATCAGAAATGGTTCCGAATAAAAACAAATTATTATTATTATTTTCTGTGACGTTTTGTTTCTATCGGTCTCAGACAGATATAGCAACCTACCGAAACCGTTATTGCAAATGGCCGTTAATAGGTAGGAGTAGACTGAAAGGACAGGACAGACCAGTAGTTCCTGGTCGTGTGACCCACCTGTGGCTTGGCGTCGTCGCCCACATCGCTGGGCTGCGCGCTGGACGTGGAGGAGATCTCTCCCTCCTGTTCGCTCTTCTGTCTCTTGGGCGGCACGACCTCTTCCTCTTCAGACTCCGCGGACTGCGAGTCTCCTTTCTGTTCCGATGTCTCGCTTTCTGGAGGCGGGGAGGCTTCCTTTTGGGATGATGGGTCCTCCTGTTGGGAATGAACAGTCAGTATTGGGGAAAATTGTGTAGGTAATAAATTAATAATTTTATTGTTGTTGAAGAGCTTTACGACAGTCTATCATCAAAAACATATATCTATCATAAAACTCTGGACAACCTAAGAGTACCAAAAGATTGTGTAGATAATTTTTTTGCACTACGTGTGACTTTTAATGTAATGTTGTCAACAAGTAGTACGGTCGAACAAGCTATTTGATTTACATTTTTCAATTTCATTTGTGGGTTAAACTGTAAACCAAATAGCTTGTTCGACCGTTCATATAAAAAGGGATGATGACTATTAAAAAAGTTTGATTCTGTTTAGTCCGTCAGTTAGATTATCGTAAAATATTGGATTTTTTGTTTTATCAAATTAATAAAAATTGGCGAAGATAAAACGTGTCAAAGATGAGTGGGGACTTGTGACGTCACATTTGAGTAAAAAATGAACTCGAATGCGACGTCACACGAGTTTTCAACGCACTGTATCATCTTCATTTTTTGTTTACATGGTTTTTTTGTCATCTACCCTATTGGGGATAAGGGTAGGAGAATGTTTAAGTAATACATACCACAAGCCACATGGCTAACATAAAAAAAAACCCGAACCTAGACGCAACCCACGCCGTACTAATGTACCCGGCTACAAACGGCCGTTGGCCTCCCAACTAACGCAGCACCAAACGCCCCAAATTCTAACAGACCCCAAACAACTTGAAGACATAGTAACGCCTGCTGCAAACTAAAAGATCAAAATATCAAGAGCAAGGGTAACTCCTGGTGGAATACACTTCAGACTGCAATCTCTCCGAGGACAGAACCTGGGCAAGTGAGCCAACGCACACACCAAATGACCAAGACTGGGCCAGAGCCCGCAACATAGTAACCGCAGAGAGAATAAAATGGGCAATAAAGACTTTTAAACCAAACAAATCCGCAGGCTTAGACGAAGTTTTCCCCGCCCTGCTACAATGGGGAGTAGACGTCCTAACGCCATGGCTAACCGTCATCTACAAAGCCTGCATAGCACAGAAATATATACCACTTGCATGGCGAGAGTTGAAAGTATTTTCATCCCAAAACTAGGCAAACCAGACTACACACAACCCAAGGCGTACAGACCAATAAGCCTGACATCTTTCCTACTGAAAACCCTCGAGAGACTCTGTGATCGACACATTCGTGACGGACCTTTTCGGGAGCGACCACTTCACAAACAACAACACTAGTATTCCACAGGAAAATCAACAGAATCTGCGCTGCATAGTGTGATCTCCAAGATCGAATGTGCAGTGGACCACAAATGCTCTTCACTACACCTCGTCGTAAGAGAGGAGGCGGCCATAGCGAATTTCAGACTCGAAGTGTCCGGCACCCTAAGCAATGATTCCAGAATCAAACACACACGCATCAGAGTAGATACAATCAAAGAACAGCCGATGATGGCATCCCCCATCGACAGAATCCTGAAGACGCACTGCTTCCAAAAACACTACAACATAGAGCTAATAGAGGAGTTGTGTGACTACTCAGTTGCAAAAGAGCTAAGAATCTACACTGATGGATCAAAAACCGACGATGGGACAGGCGTCCGGTCGGGGTGTTCTCCGACAAACCTAAACATCAAGATTGTATTGTATTGTATAACGGGCTGGTATCCGCAACTCCACGTCAAAGCGCGTATTTTGCGTAAGGGCTATAATCCACCACGCGGGCCCAGTGCGGGTTGGCAGATGACACATGTCTTCGAATTTTTGGTTCTAAGACATGCCGGTTTCCTCACGATGTTTTCCTTCACCGTTTTGAGAGCAGTGGTGATGAAATAAATTACACAAAGTAATGCGCCTATCTGGGTTCGAACCGAAGACTAACTGTTCGTAAGTCGGGGCCGCCACCACTGGGCCACCGCTGCTCTCAAACATCAAGATATCCAAACCACTTGGAATGCTCAACTCTGTTTACCAAGCAAAGTGTGTAGGTATTATCCAAGCGGCACACGCTATAGAGGCCAGGGAGGTCACAGATACCAATATTCGAATACTCTCCGACAGTGCCTCAGTTCTTCAATCCCTAAAGAGTAAGCAGGTCACGTCGAGACTAACACTAGAATGCCACAAGGCCCTAGAACGAATCAAGGTACTAAACCACAACAACACGGTAACGCTACAATGGATTAGAGGTCACAGTGGATCACTTGGAAACGATGCGGCTGACGAACTTGCCAGTAGAGGATCCAGCACAAAACCCTACGGACCCGAACCCATTCCTTTCAAGCAGCTAAGAGTTTGTTAAAGGATCACACTCGAATACAAGCAGAGAAATGGTGGACCTCGACACCAGGATGTAGGCAATCCAAGGAAGCTCTGCCATCCCTGGATACAAAGCTGACCAGACGCCTTCTGCGCCTGGACAGAGATAACCTCTAACACACCCTAGGAGTCACACGGTGCAAGCTCGTGCCCCTCGAGTGCACCGGCGTTACCAAGATTTGCGAGGAGACCCCGGGAACATCAAGATCCCCTGCTTCTGGAGTAATCGGCCCCCATAGCTCACGCACAATGGTCCACTTCAAGGACTAAGTGCGGAAACCTAAACCCCATGATAGATAGATACATACCACAAGCAGTACAGTATGTTGCCCCCCGGCGGACACGATGGCCGGCGTGCGGCCGGCCGGCGCCGGGGTGGGCTCTGTGGCGTCGTTGCTGGCGCCTGTTCCGAGCTGGCCTTCTGAGCCCATACCCCAAGCTACTACTTCACCTGAAGGACAAATCATTATTAGTTTACTTGAGAAAATCTCACTCTGAACATATTCTAACCCCACTTGCAACATTCCATCATTGTCTAACGTTTTCTCAACTATGTTGGGGTCGGCTTCCAGCCCAACTGGATGCAGCGTCTGTACTTTATATGGAACGACTGCGTATCTGACATCCACAACCTAGTTAGCTCTGGGCACCTCTGGGTAATACAATACCCCATGGTTAGACTGGTTGTCAGACTTTTGGGCCACTGACTACTTGTTACGATTGTCAAAGATGGACAGAAAAAATGACAGCTGATACAAAATTAAGTGTCGTTGTCTCAAAATTACACAAAATAATGTTTAATTTCTGTTAATTTTGTGAATATTAAATTATAAAAGAGACGATTGATTACTTCAAAATTTGATCTTCATTCCAAGTTCAACAGTCATTGTTTACTTCGATACCGTAAACCTTCAAAGTACATTGCCTGTAATCTGTTCAACCAATGAAATTTCGAAAAGAATTTAATTTATTATATTGTGTAGAAATTTTAGTTACATTTACAAATTGAGACTTACCGGAATCGGTAACAGCAAAAGAATTGCTGGTGCCTGCTGCTATGCTGATGACCTTCTTGTTCTGTAGTTTGGGCACCGGCTCTAACACCTCGGCGTCGCCCGCGCGGTCACCCAAGCCCAACCTGTATGAAAAACATATTGGTTAGCTACTTCTTGACCATATTCACCGTACGATCTTTTCCCCAACTCTGTTGGCATGGGCGTGCGCCCCTAAGAGGCAATTAGACAAAGCCTACCCTACCAACTGGGCATTCATTATAACGAACTAACTATGTAATAAAATATCACATTATGTACAAAATATAAAAAAAAAGTTCAAACTCCTGTTAGAATACTTATAGCAATTTGTCGCTCCCGTGTCACGCAACTAACACTTTACTGGAAGTTACTACAAAGGTTGGAGCTCCGCCGGACAGGCAAGCACTGGACTTGCCTTAAACCCATTGATAATTTTACGCACACATTGGCACATTGGTGCATATTTTCGTGTGTATGAACTGCACACATGTATAGATTGCAGTAATTTTAGGGCGGTAACTCCTGCGAGTGTAGCTGGGCTGCTGGGCTGTGATTGGCTGCTACAACACAAGGCCAGGATTCAAGGTGGATGTTCTTTAGCCCGCGAAATTCAAATTTCCTTACGTTTTTTGCAATTTGCAGGCCAGTGCTAGGGTGTATGTTCAATGTTGATTAAAATAATGATTCCTGGGGGTTATTGGCGCGTATTATTATTATAATAATCAATAATATTATTGTTATTATATTTTACTTCATGGGTGTCGTTTTTGTGGTTTTTGGGGTTGGTGATAATGAAAATGAGGTCAAAATGAATATCCAAGATGGCGCCGATGAAAATTTCCGGTTTTTTCTACATGGGTGTTGCTTTCGTGGTTATTGGGGTTGGTGATAATGAAAATCAAAATCAAAATCAAAATCAAAGCATTTATTTCAAGTAAGCCAGTTACAGGCACTTTTGAATTGTCGAAACAAAGATGAAAATTAAATGTAGCTACAGTCCCAGTCACAAGACATAAAAACTGTGAAAGTACTGTAGTTGCCCATTCCCTAGCGTAGATCTCTATGGAGAAGAACGGGCAAGAAACTCCATGGACACTCTTTTAAATCAGAATATTGTTACAAAATCTTGGTTACATCATTCATGTTGAGATGGTATATTATGTGAGAACAATGTAGCAAGATGTGCACGTTAAAAGTGTCCACAGCAAAAACACACAAACAAAAAAAATACAATTCAAAATAATTCATTCAAATAAGCCATGGCAACTAAGAGATGACCAGTCACAACTGACAGCGCCCGTTCACGGACATGACGCATGGATCAGCACCATTCAACTCAACCATTTTGAAGGGAACTAAATGATCCGACACATGCGCCACCATCAGCGAGACATTTGAGTGAGCATGACATACTCCAAACCGCCAGGGCACATTCAAGTCAAGAAAAGACGTAGGTTTCCAGTGAATGATAGCTTTCTAGTACATAGTACTCACACAATATGGGCTATGCATTTATATAATACTAAGGAGATTGAATCTATACAATGCAAAGATAGTTGTACAATCTTCAGCAGCTCCAACAATACATTTGAATGCTATCAATTTATGCGCCCCTGTCCTTGTGGAGCAGGACCAGCATTGAGCCAAGCATTTTTATCAGCGATATAATCGCTCAACTTGTAATATGCTTGCTTACATAATGTGCGTTTAATGCATGTTTTAAATTTCGTCTCATTTAGTTCAAGAATACTTTGTGGAATTTTATTATAGCATCTCAAACAGTACCCCATGAAAGATGAGTCTACTTTAGAGAGTCGGAAACCTGGCTGAACTAGTTGGTCCCTATTTCTAGTACTGTAATTATGTCTGTCACCCCTTTTACCAAAAAGGTGCAGATTTTTTCTGACGTACATTATGTTTTCGTAGATGTATTGACAATGTACCGTCATGATGCCAATATCCTTAAACAGTTCCCTTAGAGAATCGCGCCTACGAAGATTATATATGGCTCTGATGGCTCTTTTTTGCAGAATAAATATAGACTCAATATCTGCAGCCCGTCCCCATAGCAAAATGCCATAAGACATTATACTATGAAAGTAACTAAAATAGACCAGTCTAGCGGTATCTACATCAGTAAATTGACGAATTTTTCTAATAGCATATGCTGCTGAACTTAGACGCGCCGCAAGGGATGTTAAATGAGAACCCCATTGTAGCCTTGAATCAAGCGTAATCCCCAGGAAAACCGTTTTATCTACGAATTCAAGTTTCTCTTTATTTAATATTATTTCACAATCACTACTTTTAACATTGGGTAAAGCAAATCTTATGCATTTAGTTTTTTTTTCATTTAATACTAAATTGTTTGCTGTGAACCAATTATGGACCTGAAGTAGGGCATCATTCACGTCATCTAGATTCTGGGCCCGTCTATTTATCTTAAAAATAAGGGAAGTATCATCAGCAAACAACACCATATTTTGAGGTTGGTTTTTCAATAAATAGGGTAGATCATTTATATACACGAGAAAGAGGAAAGGACCCAATATTGAGCCTTGTGGAACCCCCATTTTTACTTTTAAACCTTGTGAATTAACACCATTTATTTGAACACGTTGTTGTCTATCACTCAAATATGATTTTACCAAACTAAGTGCAAGTTGACCTAATCCGTAATGCTCAAGTTTCAAAAGTAATGTGTCGTGATTTACGCAATCAAATGCTTTGGAAAGGTCACAAAATATTCCTATGGCGTCTCGAGACTCTTCCCACGCAGTAAATATGTGCTTTAATAAGGTTACACCGGCGTCAGTCGTACAACGTCCCTTGATGAAACCATACTGTTGATCATGTAAAATTTTGTTGGTGTTAAAATGATTGAGCATTTGATTAAGCATTACCTTTTCAAACACCTTGCTAAAAACTGGCAACACGGATACAGGTCTATAATTATTAGTATCTTTACTGTCCCCGGATTTGAAAAGAGGTATGACTTTACTGTATTTCATTAGATCAGGGAAAACTCCTTGGTCTACACACAAATTAAAAATTAAAGCTAAGTATGGGGCTATAGTCTCAAGTATGGATGCACAAACTTTGATAGACATTCCCCATAGATCTTCGGTCAGTTTGATTTTTATTTGCCGGAAAGCTTTAATAACTATCATAGGGTTTATGTGTTTAAATTTAAATTCAACCGTGAAATGTCAAATGAGGTCCAAATGAAAATCCAAGATGGCGCCGATGAAAATTTTCAGTTTTTTCTTCATGGGTGTCGTTTTCGAGGTTATTGGGGTTGGTGATAATGAAAATGAGGTCAAAATGAAAATCCAAGATGGCGCCGATGAAAATTTTCAGTTTTTCTTCATGGGTGTCGTTTTCGAGGTTATTGGGGTTGGTGATAATGAAAATGAGGTCAAAATGAAAATCCAAGATGGCGCCGATGAAAATTTTCAGTTTTTCTTCATGGGTGTCGTTTTCGAGGTTATTGGGGTTGGTGATAATGAAAATGAGGTCAAAATGAAAATCCAAGATGGCGCCGATGAAAATTTTCAGTTTTTCTTCATGGGTGTCGTTTTCGAGGTTATTGGGGTTGGTGATAATGAAAATGAGGTCAAAATGAAAATCCAAGATGGCGCCGATGAAAATTTTCAGTTTTTTTCTTCATGGGTGTCGTTTTCGAGGTTATTGGGGTTGGTGATAATGAAAATGAGGTCAAAATGAAAATCCAAGATGGCGCCGATGAAAATTTTCAGTTTTTTCTTCATGGGTGTCGTTTTCGAGGTTATTGGGGTTGGTGATAATGAAAATGAGGTTAAAATGAAAATCCAAGATGGCGCCGATGAAAATTTACGGTTTTTTCTTCATGGGTGTCGTTTTCGAGGTTATTGGGGTTGGTGATAATGAAAATGAGGTCAAAATGAAACCCCAAGATGGCGCCGATGAAAATTTTCAGTTTTTTCTTCATGGGTGTCGTTTTCGAGGTTATTGGGGTTGGTGATAATGAAAATGAGGTCAAAATGAAAATCCAAGATGGCGCCGATGAAAATTTTCAGTTTTTTCTTCATGGGTGTCGTTTTGAGGTTATTGGGGTTGGTGATAATGAAAATGAGGTCAAAATGAAAATCCAAGATGGCGCCGATGAAAATTTTCAGTTTTTTCTTCATGGGCGTCTTTTTCGAGGTTTTTAGTGTCACTGATAATGAAAATGAGGTCAAAATGAAAATCCAAAATGGCGCAGATGAAAATTTTTTTTGCTATCATTATTTCGTGGCCTACCCTTCGTGGAATACTACTGCACGCCACTGTCTGTTGGAGTCAGCTTCCAGTCTTACCGGATGCAGCTGAATACCGGTATTTTACATGAAGCGACTGCATAATTATCTAACCTCCACAATAGTTCATAACACTGTAGCTATCAATTTGAAAAAATCTAAGTTAGGGGCCGCCTTCAGCGAATCGCGGCGATTCAACGTATTTCTATACGAAAATATCGCCGCGATTCTCTCGCTCGTGGAGACGGCCCATTCTGAGACATCAAAGATTTGTGAAAATATTCCTAAAATTTTCATTTTTTATTTTTCTGAATTCTCAGATTCTTCAGATTTAGTGAATAGCCACAATATCTTGGATAATTTTTTCTTTTAGAGTCTAAACGACTTAAACAGGCAAAAAATATCCTAATAGTATCCTTAATAGCTTCGATCAACAATTAGCAACTAGATATCGGGTCGGCGTCAAAAATTCGTCTCGGTAAATAACAGCTCGCTTGAGAAGTGAGCTCTTATTTTGTTTAGTTCGCTTGAAACACAACGGACGGAGTGTCTTTACTTTCCGTAAGTACATGAAGAATAAATTATATTTTAAGCACTAACAATTACCTCTACAAATGTTTGCGCGTGTGTTGGCGAGCCTTTGGCCAAGACTCGCCAACATGCGCACAAACTTTTGTTTAAAAGAACAGTAGATGCATGGAGTAGATTTGTGTTGTAATAATTTGTTACCAGAACTTCAAAATTGGTTCGTTAAAATTGGTTTATGCTACTTTTGTGTCTGTTTGTTGGACTCTCATTAGATACTTAGCTTTCCTTTTTTATTTTAGCTTTCCAGGCAATCCGTTTACGTGTGCAGAATGGATCTCGATTGTCGCCAGAGAAAGAAGAGATGATCAAATTGGTAGTTGAAATATTTATTGACGTAAGATTACATTACATAATATTATGTAAAAAAGAAACTGGAGATATCAAAAACAATTAATCTAAACGACAATTGTATAACAAGCTCAACTTATTTATAGGACATTAATTCAGGTACGCAGAATGGAAAAAAATCTTCTTTGTTTAATCATTAGTAAATATTTTGATTTTTGATTTATTATTTGTACTGAACTGCACTTATATTATGAAGATGATTACTTATAAAGATGTGGAATTAAGTGATATTTTTATTTGTGACATCCAGCAACAGACACATTTGGATACATTTGAAAACAACAAGCGTACTTAAATTTTTGTGTACGACACTTATAAACACTGGTAAAGTGTTACTATAAACATATTACTATTTATACACAAAAACGGAACGCTAATAAAATACCTAATAAGTAATGTATAATAGCCATGGTTGTAATTAAGTTGAACTTAAAACAGTTTTAAAACATTTCTCTCCGTATACGTTTATATTCACGCGGACAGCATTTAGCTTTAATTTTGTACGTGACACGGTATCTAGTTGCTAATTGTTGATCGAAGCTCAATAGTCTAAACTATAGATTAAGGTCCCGTACAATGACTTTGTGAAAACTGAAAGTCAGCCTCTGCCTTTTCATAGTATAGCGTTCTGCCTTCACGCCCTACCTACTCAGAAGGCCTAGCCAAGTTACAAACGTTTTGTATCGAATCTCTTTCAGCTTCGTAAGCGATTGTAGACAGCGCTAAATTGTTAGCCAAGTTGACACGACTGAGTCAATCGCTCGTTCTCTAATACCTGTAGAAAAAACCTACACTTTAGTCTATGGTGAGCGTTCCTACCAAAGAGTTTAGCGATCAACATTATAGAAACGATAACATTCTATTCTATCATTTTGAACGATGTAAACTTGTCTACGAATTTTCTATTAGTTTGTGTTGATCACGTGATTTAACGTTGAGATGATGTCATTCGCATACATTTGATTAGTTTTCTACTAGCGTTAACGATTGTAGATTGTCAACTTGGCTAAGCCTGCAGTTATCAAGTTTTCACGCTGAACGTATGCTGAGCAATCTTCTAGGCTCGGTTCCCTAAGCGTTGTCTCAAGCCAGGGGTATATGTTACCGCACCACCTCTTTGGTTTTTTTACTAGCCTACATCGTGGCTCACTGCTGGACAAAGGCCTCCGCTTTCACCTTCCATACTTCTCAATGCTGTGCGATATCTGACTGACCATGTTAGCCCCGCAAACATGATCCAGATCGTCCTTCACCGCAATCGACCTCAACGGCACTATCCTTTCTCAGGCGTCCAGTATGTGACGATCCTTGCCTATCTTTTGGTATTTAATTTAAGGCGCTCTATTTGTGGTGGTTCAAACTTCGATTGAAATACTGTTGGAATAAAGTTCTAATCAGCTTGCACTACAAAGTGGTTGTTATGTCAGTCACTGCGGGGCGAATAGTGCGAAATGAGTGGTTTCTTTACGATTTACAAAAAATCTATTGATTGGACAAAAAAAATAAAACGAACGTGTCGATTCTGTTGTGCACCAACTAAACTTAAATTAGGCTATTGCTATCTTTTTTTCTCTAATAAAACGAGAAAGAGACGGACGTAATTTAGAGCTGTCAAATTTAGTTGGAACTAATATTTCTATACAAATCAAGGGTGCACGTAAAAACATGTCGACTAAAAACACGGTGAAGCGCAAGGCGTAAACTAGTTTGACATCTCTAAATTAGTTCATAGCTATAGCCGTCCTTTTCTCGCACTGCCTTTCAGTAAAAGATAGCAATAGCATAAATTAAGTTTAGTTTGTGCACAACAGAATCGACACCACTATCATCCTAATATGTTGCTTGTAGAATTATTTGCCAAAAATTCAGAATGATCTCAAGTATTTTAGTATGGTTTTTACTAGTTACGAGAATTTTTTGGAGATGAGTTGAGATTGTGATTTTTTTTATCGAGTAAAATTTGTTGTATTATGTTTTCAAAACACTATCGTACAAGCATTATCCTGAAGAATATCATATATTTTTCTGTTTTGTTTATTGCAGTGAATCATGCTTTTTTGCACTATAAAAGTCGCGTTTACCTCCTGCAGTCCCCTTAATTGAAATGAAAGTTTGGAGTAGTCCTCACCTGCCATACTCGCAGCGCCCGATAGCGTAGACCTGTCCGCTGGTGTCGAGTGCTAGCGAGTGATGTTGTCCGCACGCGACACTTCTCCACGTCGTGTTGTGACTGGTGAACGCGTCGCACTCTGTCGGCATGAATAACGCTGTCTTGCGCTTTTCGCCTGTTATGCCTGTTGGAATTAAATTTAGTTTGAAAATAGAAAAAAAAAGGAAACAATACTAATTTTATAAATAAGCTATAATACCTAAAGGGTGTAAGATTCTCTTAACGAAGCCGAAAGGCACTTGTTCTCGCTGTCATTGTCACCTGGGAACCTCCTACTTACGGAGATATTGGGGGTCAAAAATACAACTTTTTTTACAAGTTTTTTTTTTTTAATATTTGTTTTTAATGGAAGAACTTTACTTTAAACACCTCCACGACCCCCGTACTACTTAATCCATCCACCAGCACAATGTTTTGAGTGTGTTACATTGAGTTCTACCGTAAAACGTGATTTTTTACCCCAAAAAAGTCAATTCTCAGCAATAATAGTAAGTAAGTATTCAAAAAGCCTTTTTCAATAAAATTCTGGGTTAAAGGCCTGACAACTATCCCAATTCATTTGGAGTCAACACACCATGTCTTCGACGTCAGAATAAGCTCCAGAATACTAAGACTCCAGAATCACAAAGTGAGGAATTTCTTTTTTATGTAGACATGGTGACATCCAACAATCTGCACTGAGCCCATGGGGGTGGTCCCTCACACATAGTGACCTGTGTCCCAGCAGTGGGTACTTTATAGGCTGAATTATGTGTAGTATATATATATGGCTTTGGTTCTCCTACCAAGAGAGACTGAACCTGTCTGCGAACACACTTGTGTATATTTATTTCCTGCGTCGAACGCTAGTCTTCGCTTAAAACATTATTTCTGGTAGTCATGTATACTAACTCAACTTTTTGCAATAGGACACACTTGCCGCACTATCCCAAACCACTGCCACTCCTAAAAGCCTGAACGAACCGTGGCAACAACCAGAAAAGCGTCGAGACAATGAAGCTTGACGAAGTCCCAGAGAAACTATTTAACTGTGTTGGATGCCGCAAGGAAATTAATCAGATAACCCTCCGTCTGTTGAGCCCCGCCGAATCGGCGTGACGCTATTGTTTAACTATTGTGTCTACTTTGCTAACAGATGAACTATTATAAATACTAACCCAGTTGTCCATAGTTGTTGAGTCCCCACGCGAACATCTTGTCGTTGTTGTCGAGCACGAAGGTGGCGTGGTAGCCAGCCCACACGCGAGCCCCTCCGGCCTTCAGGGTCACCTTCGACGGTACTAGCAGAGCACCTAGGGAGAAGATACTTAAGTCAATACGAGTTTTTAGAATATTATTTCGCAAGACATTTACTCAACTTTGACTGAGAACCGAGAGATTACGACAAAAACCGCAAATAAAACTACATTTATATAGTTTGCGCTTTTGCCATAATTTAGAAAATTAACATGGGCCAGGCCGGTCGTGGTAGGCCGTAGAAGATGGTGGGATGAGGTGGATAAGACCAGCAACCAGTGGTCCATATTGGCTCTGGATCGAAACAACTGGAAGACCTGAGGAGCCTGGGCCTTTGGCCAGCAGTAGTATAATGCTGGCTAAAAGGTATCAGTCTATTTTCACCCTTACGAAACAATTCATATCTTGTCTCACTAATATTATAAATGCGAAAGTTTGTGAGGACGGATGTTTGTTACTCTTTCACGCAAAAACTACTGAACGGATTTGGATGAAATTTAGCACACAGATAGTTTATAACCTCGATTAACACATAGGATACTTTTTATCTCGGTAGTATTATCCCGTGGGACAATTATCGAACTCGTCGCGGGCATATTAGCTAGTCTACACTAATATTATAAAGAGGAAAAGTTTGTATCTTTGTGTGTGTATGTATGTTTGTAATGAATAAACTCAAAAACTACAGCGCTGATTTAAAAAATTCTTTCACCATTAGAAAGCTACATTCACCCTGAGTAACATAGGCCATATTTTATCCCCGTACTCCCACGGGAACGGCAACTACGCGGGTGAAACCACGTGACGTCCGCTAGTCTACTATAAATTGTTTGTTTCGTAGGGGTGTCGGTTCACAGTATGTTATTTATAGGTAACTCACTGAATCCTTGTCTGGCGTCTCTAGTAGCGGATCTCTGCGGCAACCTGCCGAGCTGTCCCTGCTCCCCGCAGCCCATTGTGTACACGCCGCCCGACGCCTGCAACACAGTGGTTCATTACATTCATACTTCAAACAAATTACTTCATATAAAAGAGGAATCCCACCGATCAGAACGCGTTTGAAATCGCGCTCTAGGCCTCAAGTTTTTAGCTGGGTAACTCACGTAAGAGGATTTTACAATGCATCCACTCATAACTGTCTGGTTCCTTCATCAAAAGACAATCTTAGACATTAATCTGCATGATGCTCATATGCCTGGACCAAGATGTTGTATAGACTTAAAAAATGCTCTTGGCTCAAGCCAAATAAACAGGGATGGTGTGGTGTTTCTTATGATTCCATGATGATACGTACCGACAATATAACAAGATGGTCGCCACCGGAGGCGACGGCGACCGCGGTCTCTCCGATGTCCACCTTCACAGGCTCGCGACACGACTTGCCTTCGCGACCGCGGACCACGAGGCCCATGCTGCCGTGAGAGTCCTGGAATATACGAATTAATAAGACCATGGGGTAAGACGTAAGACAAAGTGACATTCTATCAGTAATGACGATTATGGAAAAGTCAAAAATGTATGGAAGTGACGTGAGCTATCAAAAAGGCAATGTGTTTTATTTCTGGGCAATCATACACTATTATAGCTGCCTGATTTCATTAGCCATTGACGCAGAATGTATTATACAAGTAGTAGAAAGTGCAAAAGTGTGCACAAACACAGCTGCACTATCTCTTCCCTAACTCAGTCCAACAGTCGTTTCAGATTCTTTTTCGTTATTCCCTTACTGATCCCTTGATGATCGCGACCAAATGACACGTCTCCAAGTCACGTGGTCCCCTGCAATCGAAACGACCGGAGAGAAATCAGCTCAGGACAAACAGCTAAAGGGAGTCACATCTACTCTGATAATCTCTTATACAAAAATCCTTCCTAAGTGCTCATATTCGTTATGATTATCTTATGCTGAATTTCATACTGCTACTCCTAGTGGTTTAGATATCTTCATATGAAACTTCTAGGTGGACCGATGACCTGGTAAAGGTTGCGGGGATCCGCTGGATGCGAGTTGCATGGGATCGGGCAATAGGGATGATGACTGACTAAAAAAAATATGATTCTGTTTAGTCCGTCAGTTTGATTTATTTTTATTTTTTCTTTATAGGCTAAAAAACTATTGTTTACACTGTAAATATTTCAAGTAATTATCTACCATAATCTAAGGTTAGTGTAATAATTTCTTACAGGTAAGCGGCACATCTAATATGTTTATGGGGCATGCGGTGGCATGCCCCATAAACATATTAGATGTGCTACAAGCACTATACACTGTACTATTAACATTACGTGAAGGAATATAAAATTAATATTAACAGATTATTTAGATTATCGAAAAATATTGTATTAATAAAAATTGACGGAAGTGACACATACAGTAAAAAATGTACTCAAATGTGACGTCACACGAGATTTCGACGCACTGTATCGTCTTCATTTTTTAACCGACTTCTTGTTTACGTGAAAAAAATATGTGCCCAATATTTTTTGGAAATCTATAAGTCAAAGTCAAAAATTGACGGACTAATTAGATTTTTTTTTGTCATCTACCCTATTTGGCAACACGACACTTAGGGGAGGTCTATATCCAGCAGTGGACGATGATGACAGCAAACTCACCCTAAAAGCTCCCCAAGCGTAGACATCCCCGTTGTTGAGCAAGGCGGCGGAGTGCGAGTCCCCGGCCGCGACGCTCACGGCGGGCGCGGGCAGCACTACGGCCTTAGGCGTGCCCTCGTCGCTGTCGCCTGTCGTAGTCCTGCCGAGGGCTCCCTCGTCGTTGCAGCCGAATGTCCATACCTGGCGGAGAAGAGGTTATTAGTGTGATTGGATACTTATAAAAACCTCATGAATTTTTTTTCATTAATTTAATTTTTAAAGTGAAAACTTCTTTATAAGCGCGTTGAGCACTTTTTGGGTGAACGAAAATCATGGAACTTGCGTGACCGTCACGTAAGCTTTTTGTAGCACTCGTAGCCGATGGGGAGCGGGAGGGGGAGGGGGGGAATTAGAAAATGAACACCAATTAAAAAAAACAAAAAAATAATTGCACACGCAGCTCGACGATACAATTCACAAGTTACTTAGTTTTCACTTCTATCGGCAGTCCCTAAAGACTGCCCCGCATGTTTTTTTTTTTAACTTAATGGTGTCGATTCGTAATTTAGGCTATTGCTATCTTTTTCTCTCTAATAAGACGAGAAAGAGACGGACGTAATTTAGAACTGTCAAATTTAGTTGGAACTAATATTTCCATACAAATGTAAAAACATGCCGACTAAAACACGGTGAAGCGCAAGGCATAAACTATTTTGACATCTCTAACTTAGTTCATAGCTATAGAAGTCCTTTTCTCGCACTGCCTTTAGTAAAAGATAGCAATAGCCTAAATTAAGTTTAGTTTGTGTCAATATCTTGTAGGCTGTTATTCCCGTTTAGGAGATATAGGTAGGTACACTCCCATTTCGAGAATAGGCATGACGACAGTATCAAAAAATTGCAAATCTATTTAGTCCGTCAGTTAGAGTATTGGAAATTAAAGGACACGTATTTTTTGTTTTTGTAAATCAATGAATATTGACAAAGATAATACGAAAAACTCGGGAGTGGGGGCTCGTGACGTCAGAACTAGATAAAAATTATACCTAGGCGTGACGTATTGAGAATTTTAAAAGCGTCATAACTTCGTCAATTTTGGTTTACGTAACAAAAGAAAAAACACGGGTCAAATATTTTTTGATAATCTAACTGACGGACTAATTAGTTTTTTTTGTCGTTTCGCCTATTATTTTTAAGTCCCATGTATTAAGACAGCCCATGTAAGAGCCAGTCTCATAAAATTAAATGGACTGTCTTACTACTGATAATGGCTACTAAAAACAGTAATTAATTTATAATTTACTATTTAGAGGGATAAACAGCATGGTGCGATCACTGTCTTATCATATTTTTTTTGTATTCTAGTTGCTGGGGAATTGGTGGAGGAAGTGGTAAAGCGCAATGTTAGGGAAGTACACACATCAAAAAAAGTTTGCAATCACTTTGAAAAATCGAAATCTTTTTTGTTACGGTAGATATTTTTTTATTTCAAACAGGGTATTTCTATTTAAAGAAAACACACAACAAAGATTTTTCTTGATAAAGTTCAATTTAAAAAATTATATCAGCTTTATGCTAGTGATCACAAACTTTTTTGATGTATGTACTAATTTTGACATTCAAATAGTGCCGCTTCTATGGCTAATTTCAAAAAATGACTTGATTTGATGTATTTCGTCATGCCTAAAATAAAACAGGTTGTAAACGGACCCTTTACGAAGCCGTCAACCAAGCATTCTGTACATCAAACTAAGCAACTTTACACGAAAATTATAGCTAGGAAACGGACTTTTTTTGCCTAAAAAATCATGGTTTACCGTAAAACTCATTGTGCTAATGGATAGATTGAATAGTACGGGGGTCGTGGCGGTGTTTAAAAATCTTATATTAAAAACATGTATTTATAAAAAAACACTAGTGAAAAAGTTGAATATTTGATCTCTGTAACTAAAGGTTCCCAAGTATGTTCTAGAACAAAAAAAAAATGATCGCAATGACGAGGAGAGCAAGTGCTTTTCGGCTTCGTTAAGGGTGTTTTTACACCCTTTATGTTTGGCTTACCTTCCCGCTGCTGTCAAGAGCTATCGTGTGCATGCCCCCTGCATACACATCTACTATTTTGTCACCCAATGCTGTCACATACTTAAATCTGAAACAAAATATAACAGTTTAATTTTTTGGCGACTTCAAGATCATAGCAATTTTTATCTGTTCTCAAGGTGATGAGAGCTAAATAGATAGATTATATCTCTATTGAGCACCAACATTGTTACATAGCTGCTTTACAATATCTATGGGTACAATGGCGGTCTTATCGCTGATAGCGAATTCCTCCACGTAACCTTTGGATACACCTTTTCACAGATGCCGTTGTATGTGTTTGGAGGACTCGCACTGCAGACTCACCACTTTGTCTGTCTAACCCCTTGTATGACGCGCACGCATAGCGTCGCCGCGCGCCGTTTGACATGTCCTTCTGATTGACACGCAGAACGACGCAGTATCACCGGTCAGGCGTCGCAACGCACCGATAACGCAGAGCGTGCCGCATCTTTCCAGGGCAGGCAGTCTCGACATAGATAGCGACAAATTCGCTAACTTTCGATCGCTGATTACTAACGACTAAATTGGTTTGCAATAACGATCTTTGCGAGAATCGCATCTTCGATGTAGAGACTTGTTAGTAATCAGCGATCAAAAATTTGCGAATTTGTCGCTATCTCTGTCGAGACTGCCGGCCCAGTCTCGACATAGATACCGACGACGCTGTCGCAAACTTTCGATCGATAGATCATCCAAGATGCATTTCTCGCAAGCTTCGTTATTGCAACCGACTTTTTTCGTTATTATTTAGCAATCTGCTATCTAATCTAACTGTAGTTGATAACTTACTTGGTAGTCTCCACGACATCTTCGCCCAGTCCGAGTTGTCCCACGTCGCCCTGTCCGCATGCTAACACACGCCCCCGCTTCTTTGGTGCCGTCGGGATCTCCCATTGGATTGCTGTACAAACATCACATCATTACGATTATCTTTATGGCCAATTACATGAAAATCAATAAATCTGAGGATAGTACTACCGAGCTCAGTGATGGTTGCTCAATTTTCAACCTTACTACTCAGGGCAAAGAACCTGTGTAGCTACTTTGTCGCCAAATATGTCTCCGTCGCTAATTCTACGGAGTTATAAATAAATGGTGTAAACCGACCCTTCACGAGGCCATCAACCAACCATTCTGTATATCAAACTAAGCAACTCAACAAAAATTATTGGTGGGTAACACCTTTACCTAAGCAGACATTCACAGTGTTATATAGGATTTCAAATTGTACAAATCCAAGAGATTGAAGTAAAATTTATGCTTGCATACCTACTCATTTAGCATTAGGTTTGAAGAAACATTGTACTGACCTTATAATAAGCAAAACATTTCAAAAACTTAAGTAGGTGGTAGTCATTTTATACGACCCATTTTTGGTTAGTCTAGGTTTATAAATTAGTATTTTATGACTGTTTGGTGTAATTTTAAACAGAATTTATTGCTTTACTGTCTGTATTTTATAGGATGCAACAATTTTGTTGTTGAAATCAAAAAATGTTTCAACAGAACTCGGAATGGGTTAAGTTCATATGCCTAAACCATAATATGTTACTTAGTCCCTTTTTCCTTACAAAATACCAGAATGTCTTTTTAAGTTCCGAAATAAAGCTTTTAAACTAGAGGGAGGTGTTATTACAGTGTACTTATTTTCAAAGTTTTATTTAACTAAAAATCTTAAATATTATAGATAGGGTATAACTGGTTTCCGCAAATCCATGTCCAGTAAGAGTATTTTGCATCCTAATATTTTTTAGGATGTTTTTTTCTTTTTACAAATCCTCAGTCAGATCTATGTGTACAGCTACTCACTCTTGACATTCTAAAATGTATCCTATTGCTTCCGTAAAAAGAAGAATGTTCCCATGGTATAATTAGCAACCTTCACAAGCATGAAACCTCATGCTATATCTAGTATAAAATAAGTAAAATCTACCATAGATTTTCAGAATCTAGCAATAATATTATCACCTTGTCCAAATCACCAGGAAATGTATGCTGAGCAATCTCTAGTGCAAATTGATTTGAAGCACTCAAGTCTAGGCAATATATAACAGTTTGAGGTCATCCTTATCAAATATGATGACACAAATATAATAAAAATATGTAGGTATGACATAATCTATTTGTTTACAGTCGTTTTTAGTTTGTCAATGTGTTAGGTAAGTTTAAAATGCGAATAAAGCCAATATAGGTTTTGGTATGTTCTACAAAATGCTATTTGCATGTTAAGGCAGTTCATTTTCTTTTACGAATTGGATTTTGCTACCCTATTTTTATTTTGGCCTTCATTTAAAATATAAGGAAACAGTTTTATAAATACCTATATCTTTTTAAAACATTGAATGTATTTTTGACTTTACAATTTAGTCTATGTTTGAGAGAATGCGCCTGTTGCATCATAGTGTAATAAAAATGTCTATGAAATAAAATAAAGAATTAGCTTCCGGAAGTTCTATTTTACATGGTTTTAGGCAAGATTGGTCCTGAGCCTCTGAGCGAACACATGGCGACACATCAAACTATACATTTCCAGTATAACATGGCCTTGCTTAGTACAGATTTCCTATTCGATGAGAGATTCGCATACATTGGATTTGTATAGCTTGAATGGTATGCAATGTAATGCAAGGTAGCAATTTATTGAAATTATGCTTATGATATATATGCTTAATTATGCTTGTAGATAAATACTACATCTTATTGCCTTGTGGTTTTCTGCAGATTCATTCACCAGTGTGAGTAAGCCCTAACCTACTGATTTATGTGAAAAATACTAAAGTGACTAACTCTAGATGACACCAAAATAAAAACTTTCTGATGGATTTATAATGCAAACTTGCCAACATTTTATTTAAATTTCTAAAACTCGGTGATGATTTAGAATTTTCTGATAAGTTATAAAAAGGCATCTAAACATTGTGTAAATGTGATGTCTCATCATTTATATTTAAATAAGATGTATAACCAAGGTAAACAGATTATTATGTAGTACAAACAAGAAGTGTTATGTATGAATAGAATACTTTTAAAGATAATAACCTTACAAGGTAATCTCTCTACTCTTTCTACTTATGAAAGGGCCAAGGTCATGCAGTGTCGCCATATAAATAAATTAAGATTTTCCTAAAGGTGAGTTTTGTTAAAAGCACTTCTTACCATACCATTAAAATATTTTAAGCTTTGTTTTTCAGATATTAGAAGTTATAAAAATACTCATTTTTTGAAAATATCAGTCTTATAAGACTGGCAGAATGAGTTATTCAGAAAAGAGTCTTATTAGCCAAACAGGCAAAGCTACTCTACATGAGAGAGATGATACATAGCATGCATTAGACAAATAGTAGTAATCAATTTAAAACAATCATCTCATAGCAAGCCTGGTAGTAACTTGCTAAATAAATATATAAATAATTAACAAAATTACATAATACTGAGCAATAAAACTATTTAGCCGAGTCATTGCCATTTATAGCATTTTTTAATAAAGAGGATACAGGCAAAAATAATTCTATAAAAACTATGGCATTCTGCATGCTTCTAATGCTTATCTCTATGGTACAGGTAATGGCACAATAATGACTGGTTTGATGTTCATTAGCTAATTTTATACCAAACGACAATGATAAATACGTTCTTATTCATGTTCGTGACCGAAATTGGTCACAATTATTTACGGAATACACTAAATTGTGTGAAAAAAACACATCTTGTAAATACGATGGAGCGTCGACCTAACCAAGTAACCTCAAAAAAGCCAATCATACGCGACACTTACATAACCAAAGCGGTATTTCCGTATAAACATGCTTGTAAATGAACAAACCTAAGTACTCAAGTCTCATCTCAAGTACAGTTAACTTGTATATACAAAAAAAGAAGTTCTGAGGCGAGAGTTCGCGCCTTTCGTTTCCCGCCATCGCATTTGACAGGTCATTGACATAGGCAAAAATGTAAAGAAAACAATTGCAAAATGCCTTTACAGGAACTCACCTCCACGTTTTTTCTTGTTTTTGGCTGCCGTTGACGCCGTAGCGGCGGATGATTTAGATGCAGCACGTTTAACGCCTCGCGCCGCCGGCATTATGCCTGCAATATTGCAACCAACGCGTCAATAAACACGGCACACAGCGCGGCAAAACACCCCGACTTGATGGCTTCGCTCCGATGACGTTTTAACTACTTTTGTAATCGCATTAACGCCTTATTTCCACATCGGCTGCATCTGCATCAATTACAAGGCTGCGGCCTCATAGATTTATGCAAAGCGCAGATAGGTTATATTATGCATTTGTATAGGCACTGCACAGGGAACCAAACAACGCGTCCATACCATACGGCGACGCGTGGGACGACGTCAGAATTATTTACTTACAGTTTTATTATCAATTTATAAGCGGAACCGCGAATTAATTTACAGATATCACTTTAGAATAAGAGATGACGTATTAATTTTAACACAGTACGAATCTCGTACATCTCCCTCCGCTTGCTTCGCTTGGCCCGAGTGACGTAATCACGTGAATCGGATTCAGTCACACAATCGGTGTGACATATTTCGAATAATAAAATACTTTTAACAGGTAACGATTAAACTATGTTCTTTATATGTACAAATAATTTATAATTGCCTAAATGAGTCGAAATAAGAAATTTTCCAACGATTAACTAGATTTTGAGTAAAATTAAAATACAAAACAACTAACTATTGTAATCGATTCAAGTCACAGAAAATCGATTGAAAATATATCATTGAAGTCGCTTTCCTATGTACCATAGACAACCAATTTAAAAGGTTACTAAGAAATATGCTGCCATATTAAAATCTATTCTCACCCTTATTTAGAACGCTTTTATTGAACCATTATGAAATGGGGAGTTGTTTTAATAGAAGTCGGTATTCGTAATACAAAGGATTTCAAATCTCTGGTTTAAAGTTTGCTACGATTTTACCAAAAGAAAGAGCCCTGTTATATTTTTCTATCCAATGTGAGTTTGGACATTATCGATATTTCCATTTTTAGACTTCAACCTTATAAAATATAATTTAATATACATTTATTAAGATGTCTGTTCGATCTATTTCTATTCGGGTAGGTTTTGGGGAAGTCTATTCTAGTGTAGTGTCTGACTGAATATCGAAACTATTTTCTGCTTGCAAAAAGGTCAGCTCCATCCCTAGGTCACGTTCCAGAATTATAACAGTTTATTGGGTTAGCGGTATTCGAATTTGTACCTATTCGTTTTTTTTAATAGAGGTCAAGAATAATTAGAACCCTGCCCGCATCCCGCATGCTGGGCAGTTAATACGCCAAGGTTTATTGTTGGGATGTATAGTCGTATGTCCTAACCCAGGCCATGGTCCAAAGAGTATAATAATAAGGGAACCATGGTCTACCTTTGTGCCAATTATAGAAATTCGTTCAGCAGTATATGACAACGACGGATTGATTATCAGAGTTACTTTCGAATAGCTAAATAATATTAGTATGGAAGTATGATTATTCTGGTTAGAATTATATTTTATTTACTTATCATAAAATATGCTGTGTGAGTCGAGGGTCTGGCTTTAAATAAGTGATAAACTTTAGCTTAGTTGGGTGACCACAACGTAATTTCATTTTAATAATGGATAACCTTTGTTTTTTCTGGAACAGAATAAAAAATAATCCCAGTTTTCCCAGTGTCAGTATTCAACTAAAACATATTTTGTTAAGAGCTTGCACTACTTAGCAGAAAAAAAATGAATAATATGATTCCTGTAAAAACAATATTTGCTTAGTTTCTTTTGGATACGAATATGGCAACATTTTATATTGCGAACCAATTCTATAGGTCTATGGTACTACTAATTGACGCGCTCGCTGGTGCGCGCCGACCGCCAATCCCGCTATCTATAGAATAGATACTCTAAGGAGATTATGGATCGAAAGCAATTTTTGTAAATGAAATTCACACGTTTTAAAGAAAAATTGAATTGCAATTGCATTACAAAAAAAACGTTTACAACAAAACACTTGGAACACAATTGGCATTTCTATAGTTACTAATAAAAACTTCAAGGGGGTAACAGAGAGTGGATTGTATATTTATTTGAAGCTAAAGAACTCCCTCGATGTTTCTTTGTTGCCCTGTTCGTTATAAACGGTTTCATCAAGTTATTTTGGTTTTAAAAGTAACACGATTGACGTCACGGCGTCACGCACGTAGGCACGTAAAAGTATTACTAGTGTTACTTTACAGCAAAATAGATGGCGCTGCAATAGCAAAATATGTGAAATTGTGTTTTTGTATCCTGTATGACTCATTTTTACAAACCTCTCGTTAACCTCTCAGTACCGTTGACAGTACAGTTGACCCTTTTTGGTGTAAATTGCTTATACGTAAGCAATTTACACCAAAAAAGGTCCTATTAATAGTTAACGTACACATGCGTACGTTTTCGTGATAACTATCGTACAAGTTAAAATATGGCATAGAACTGTTAGTACTTATTGTTAAGGCTGATGCTCCAGGGTAGCCCGCGAAATTCAAATTTTCTTACGTTTTTTGTAATTTTCAGGCCAGTGCTAGGTTGTATGTTGATTAAAATATTATTCGCGGCTGTAAGACGTATGTAGTTATAGAATTATTATCATCAAAATCATCAATACAACCCTCCAAGTTCTCAATGGTGTAGGAAATAAAAAAAAAACAGAAAACGTCATTTCTACACCTTTATGAACTTGGAGGGTTGTATTGTCGATTTTGATGATTATAATTCTGTAACTACATACGTGATGGGGTTAATTGATAATAACATTGTAATGAAAATAAATTACTTTAATTAGAAATATTGCGATTGACAATATTCTTTTCACACGACAAATTGACACAACATATTTGTTCTAATCATGGTCTCTGGTTTAACCGACAGTGCGGTGGCCAGTACTCACTCACACTCCTCTTCACGGCACTATCGTGTTCATTCGGAGACTCCTAGGCTGCTTCGCAGTCTCACCAGTCGCGGACCTGCTAGAGCCTTGGTCAGAAGGTCTGCTTTCATGTCTTCAGTTCGCAGATACATGATGTCTATTGCTCCTTCTTGGATACAGTTCCTGATGAAGTGCATTTTCAGATCAATATGCTTTGACTTGGAAGTCACCATCTGGTTCTTACTCAGCTTGATGGCAGCTTGATTGTCATTCAGAATGACTAAGCGTTCGTAGCTAGCGCCTAGATCTTTGTAGAGACTTTTCAAGTGTATAGCTTCTTTTGCTGCTTCAGTCAGAGCTACGTATTCTGCCTCAGCTGTCGACAACGCAATGCTTTTCTGTTTCTTTGACATCCAACTTATTGCCGTTCCAGCAAATTTGAAGCAATAGCCTGAAAAAGATTTTCTGTCAAGCTTGCAAGCGCCCCAATCTGCATCTGCTATTCCATACAGATCTTGTCCTGTTTTATTGAATGTTAAGCCGATGTTTTTGGTGGCTTTCAGGTACCGGAGTACTCTCTTGGCGCTCTTGAAGTGTTCTTCATTAGAGCAGTCGTTAAACTGTGATAGATAGCTGATTGCGAACATTATGTCTGGGCGAGTTGCTACCGCCATGTAAATTAGTGTTCCTATCAGGTTTTTGTATGGAAGATGCTGTGATTCATTTTTGTCTCCCTTTTCCAATTTGAATCCAGGTTCCATAGGGGTAGACACTGTTTTGCAGTCCACCATCTTAATTTTTTTGAGGGTATCTTCGATGAACTTTAGTTGATGTAATTTTATTTCATCCCCATTGTAAGTTATACTTCTAAGCCTATGAGCCTTTTCGGTCTCCCCAAATCTTTGAGTTCAAATTTTGAATTTAGTAGGTCTTTAACTTCTATCAATGCTTTTGGACACGAGTAGGCAATTAATAAATCGTCGACATAGATTGCAATAATAATCTTTACTCCTCTTTTCTCCAGGATGTATATACACGGGTCGGCTTCAGACGCTCGAAACCCTATGTTCTTCAATTCTTTGTCGAGTATTATATTCCATTGCCTCCCAGCCTGCTTGAGTCCGTAGAATGCTTTAATAAGACAACACACTTTTTCTTTTGAAACACTCTTTATGTCTCTTAGCATGTCTCTGGTTTTATTGTAAATCGTTAAATCCTCTTTCGTACTTTCATCGACCATTATTTCCATCAAGTATTCTTCCAAATAGTCAGGGTATTTCATCATAATCTTTTCTTCTAGTACACCGTTTAGGTACGCAGTTGTTACGTCCATTTGGTTCAGTTTTAACCCTTCTTCTGCGGCAATACCAATAACAGATCTGATCGAGCTTAACTTCGCTACGGTCGCGTAAGTTTCGTTGTAATCTATACCTGGTCGCTGCGTGAAACCGCGTGCTACAAGTCTGGCTTTTCTTATAATCCTGTCATCAGGTCCTATTTTATTTCTTAAAACCATCTTGTAGTCTATGACTTTTATGTCATTGCTTTTCTTTTCCTGTATTTTCCAGGTTCCATTTTTTACATGTGCTCTGATTCCAGCTTTGATGGTGTCATGACAGTATTCATTGTTTTCGTTTTCAATTTCGAGATTTCTTTCGAGATTGCATAATTCACAATCCTTAGTCCACGCTGGTGGGTGCCTTTCTCTTTGGGGTCTCCAATTTTCAGGTGCTTCTAAGGACTCAGAAGCGTCATCGAATGAATCGATTTCATTTACTTCGTCGTCATTTTGACTTTCAGTATTTTGTAAAGATTTTTTATTATTCTGTCCACTGAATTCAATTTCTATTTTCTGTCTATCTTTGTGATGTTCTTTTTCTTTTACAAGGTTATCATAGCTCGTCTCTTCTTTTTGATAGTACATCTTGTCTATGACTTTGATGTCCCTGCTCGTCACTACGTCGTCATCTTCAGGTATGTAAACTCTATAACCTTTTGAGGTTAGCGAGTATCCCATGAACATCCTTGGTTTTTTCTGTTAGCTTTCCTCGTCTGTTCTTTTTCAGGACGAAGGTCTTTCTGCCGAAAACTTCAAGATGATTGCCAGACGGTGTTCGGCCTATCCACTTCGTGAACAGTATATCACCATCTAATGCCTTTGAAGGACTACGGTTTATAAGATAATTTGCCGTAGATATCGCTTCTGCCCAGAGTTTTTAAGAAGCATTAGCTTCGATCAACAGGCACCTAGCTTTGTCTAGCAAGGATCTGTTCTTCCTCTCACTAATCCCATTTTGCTGTGGGGTGTAAACAGTGGTCAATCTTCTTTGGATGCCATGAAGTTTGAGGAAATCATCGAACTCCTTGATACGATATTCAGTGCCGTTGTCAGATTGCAGGTGTTTTATTCTTTTATTGTGGAACGTTTCGACTTCATTTTTAGATTGCTTAAAACAATTGAATACATCACTTTTCTTCTTTATGAAATAGACGTGGCAATAACGGGTAAAGTCGTCTATGAATGTGACGTAATATCTTGAGCCTGCAAGTGTCTCACACTCAAAAGGTCCACAAACGTTTCACATGATTCCAATTTTTCTTTGTTGATGTTCAATCCGTACATTAGGTCATTCGTAGCCATCTTGATCAGATCCTTTTCATTTATATGGCCAAGTTTACGATGCCATTCCATGATGTCGTCTTTTTCTCCTCTTCGTGTGTGGTTTGCAGTCTCTTTCTTAAATTCAAGGTAGTAAAGTCCATTTTTTCTTTGTGCGGTCAGTGCTATTTCACCACTTTTTTCTATGATGTAGGCTTTGTCTTTTTCAAAAACTACTTTGTTGCCTCTGTCGGCTATTTTGCCTACAGACAGAAGGTTGACTGACACTTCAAGAACAAATAGGGTTTCGTTAATGTTATAATCTACCTTATCTACGGTGATTTTTACTTTTCCCTTGCCTTCAATTTTGCTCGTGTGCTTCTTCGATGCCAACTTTAGGATACCATTTTCAGGGGTCATGGTGGAAAATTTTGATTTTTCTTCACACATGTGAGATGAACAGCCGCTATCTAGACACCATACATTTTCATTGGTGTTTGTGTTTGCGGTATTCAGGCAGATGTTGAAATTCGTGCCTCGAAGTTTCTTTGTTTTAAAGTTTGTTTTCTCATTTTTCTTTTTATTTTCCCAGCACACTTCAGTGGCGTGGCCCTTTTTCCTACAGTTCTTGCAAAACTGTTTTAATTTGTAATTTTTAGAATAATACACATCTGATGAGTCCTCGGGATGTTCACCAACATTCCTTGCTTGACTTTCTTCCAGAATTTTTATCTTTAAATCGTCAGGATCGGGCAATGTGTCTCTTGATTCGATGGTGATACGAAAGTTTTCAAAATTTGTTGGCAGACTGTATAACATCATTATACTGAGCAGTTCCGGTGGTATCTTTAAGTCCATATCCGCAAGCTTGTCCACGTCCATAAAGTTATTTAAGTGGTCGCGGATATCTTCCTGATTAGTCATGCGTTTTAAAACCAATTGCTTTAATAAAGTTGCCTTTCTTGCGGGCCCAGTGCTCTGGTAAATGGCTTTTAACTTGTCCCAAATAGCTTTAGCTGACGTACAAGTCTTTATTTGTTTTAACTCAGATGGTGACATAAGAAGAAAAATTTCTGCCCTTGCCTTTAAATCTTCTCGTACGCCGCTCTTTCCACTGTTATGTTAGGTGATAATGTTTTTTCGCCGCTGACGATTTCCCAATAGTCATTTTTTATGAGGACGGCCTGGGCTTGTAAGCACCAGGTGTCATAATTGGATTTTGTCAGTGGTTCAATATTGCGGATGGATGCCATTTCGTAACTCATGGAAAAACAGAAAAACCACGCTCTGCTAGGTACCAATTGATAGGGTTAATTGATATAACATTGTAATGAAAATAAATTACTTTAATTAGAAATATTGCGATTGACAATATTCTTTTCACACGACAAATTGACACAATATATTTGTTCTAATCATGGTCTCTGGTTTAACCGACAGTGCGGTGGCCAGTACTCACAATAAGTGTTGCAGCCGCAAATAATATTGTAATCAACATTTACCCTAGTACTGGCCTGCAAATTGCAAAAAACGTAAGAAAATTTGAATTTCGCGGGCTACCCTGGAGCATCCACCATAAGGCCATTTATGAATTACGTAGACGCGATTCTCTAAGCTCCTCACATTCTTCAACTGAACGAGACGAAATTTAAATCTTGTATAAAACGCACACTATGTAGGCAAGCATATTATAAGTTGGGGGATTACATTGATGATAAAAATGCTTGGCTAAATGCTGGTCCTGCTCCACAACCATAGGGCGGGGGGGGGGGGGCAAATTAATTGATTGTTTGGGTCGGGCATTATTTGAGTCCATCGACACGTAAAGAAGAAGATGAAGAATTGATTCCCATGTTAATGTTTTGTGGAAGCTGCAGAAGATTGTAAAAATATACTTGCATTATATAGATTCCAGTTCTTAGTATTATATAATTGCATAGCACATGTGTGAGTACTTTGTACTGTTCAGCCACTATTTACATTTATTTATCTTTCATTGACTTGAATATGCCTTGGTGGCTGAGAGAATGTCATGCTCACTTAAATGTCTCGCTGATGGTGGCGGGTGTGTCGGGTCATTTAGTTGCCTTCAATATGGTTGAGTTGAATGGCGCCGGTACATGCGTCATGTTTGTGAACGGGCGCTGTCAGTTGGGACTGGTCATCTCTTAGCTGCCAAGGTTCATTTTAATTACTTTATTCGTAAATTGTTGATCTAATCTTTTACTCTGGACGCTCTTAGTGTGCACGTCTTTCTACATCGTTCTCACATATATGTATAATCTCAAAATTAAAGATGTAACCAAGATTTTGTAACAATATTTTGATTTTAAAAGAGTGTCCATGGAGTTTCTTGCCCGTTCTTCTCCATAGAGATCTACGCTAGGGAATGGGCATCTACAGTACTTTCTCAAGTTATTATGCCTTGTGACTGGGACTGTAGCTTTGATTTTCTTTTTTGTATTTTTGACATTCAAAAGTGCCGTAATGGTCTAATTGAAATAAATGCTTTGAGTTTGAGTTTGAGTTTGGCCGGCTACGCCAAGCAAAGTAGGTATTTAACGCAACCACCCTTTACGCGAAACGAGCCGAGCGCACGCGTAGCCGACTTGAACTTACGTGAACCCAAAGCTGAGTGAAGTGTCACATTATAGGCGTATAGGTAAGCGTGTCGTTAGTTTACAATCTCGCGAGATAGATTTTAATTTAACGGTATTTACAATTTTACGGTGTAAAAACACCCTGTGATTGTTTGCGTGAAGATGAGTAGCGTCATTACATGACGCACACACACACTTCCGACTTCTTGTCAGTTTTATTTTTTGCAAAAAAGTCTTTTGCATATTTCCGTTTTTAGTTGTAATATTGTATACAAATATTTGCTAAGCATTTATTTTACACTAACTTCTGCCCGCGACTTCGTACGCGGATCCTGTTGCTTCTGCCAGCGACAACGGGGTCGTCAAAATCGAAAATCTGAAACGTCTGATGTCGAATTCTAAGAGCCCGGGGACAAACAACGGGATGCGCGAGACGATTCGAGACGTTCCAGATCTTTCATTTTTGTCAACAGTCAAGTCAACAGGAAATGCCCATCAGACTAAACAACTTTTGCTAAGACGTCATTCCTATATGTTAGTGTCGCTTTTATATTACTTTTATATCTCTTATACTTTAGCTGGTCTGTTGCGGTTCTGCATCAGGTGTGCCATAGATTCTTGGGATCTTATGACCCTCAATCTTTTAGCTCCTTTGGGAAAGATTTGATCTCTTTCTAGGCATGGTTATAGTTTTATTGTGAAGATATCTTATCAATTAAAATCTAAGTGGCTTTGATTTCCACATCAGATGTTTCTGATCTTCGATTTTTATAAGTCAACAGGAAATGCCCATCAGACCGAACAACTTTTGCTAAGACGTCATTCCTATATGGTGTAGCTGGGCTCTTGGAGTTCCACAACAGGTGTTCCACATCTTCGATTTTTATAATTCAACAGAGAGTGCTCATCAGATTGAACAACTTTTGCTAAAAAGTCATTCCTATACAATGTTATATTGAAGCTGGGCTCCTGGAGTTCCACATCAGATGTTCTCAGATCTTCAAATTTATTCTCTCAGCATAAAATGCTCATCACGTGGAACATGTTTTGATATGGTATCATTTTTGTATCTCTTATAGTTTAGCTGGTCTGTTGCGGTTCTGCATCAGGTGTTCAAGTTTCCAAGATAAGTTATAGCCTATATGTTGCCTAGACTTAATACCTATACAACAAAACAAAAAACATTCAAATCCGTCCAGTAGTTCCGAAGATTAGCGTGTACAAACAAACAGACAGATATTTTTTTTGGATTCGTGCTCTATTACTGTTTCTAAACCCCCCTCAATTATTTCTTTTTTTATATATTCAATGTACAGACACCGTTTTTTTACTGTTTAATTATATGTATAGATATAGATGATAATAGGAGTATCCCCAATAAAATGGATCTTAACATACCTAACTGTCGAAATGTGGGTGTACTGTACACATCTACGTCACCGCTCAGAGCATACAGGCGTGATGTAATGTTGTGTAAACAGTGATTGCTGCAATCATGGTTAATTTGCTGTCATTTTTTTAAGAGTTCTGTTCTCTGTCTCCGAAACTCATCATCAGATCCTGGTTTGGTAATGGTACCACCCTTGGAATATCTTCTTTCCAACAAAAAAAGAATCATCAAAATCGGTTCATAAACGACGAAGTTATCCTACGATCAAATTGAGAAACCTCCTCCTTTTTTTAAGTCGGTTAAAATAGTAGATTATTAACCAAGGGGATAAAGCAGTCCTGCCGGGGTTGCGGAACTGTTCGAAAGAGATACCGTGACCCCGGAACACAAAGGGCGATGAAGGAACATGGATGGCTTTTAGTCAGTAAAAGTCTGACACTCCCTCCTGCTCCGCCCAGAGCGGGAGAAGTCATTTGATGATTTCCCATCCGAAAAAAAAAAAAAAAAAAAAAGGGGATAAAGCAGTGTCTTCTGTCGCGGGTGACGATTTAAATCGCGAGCGTAACGAAGGATTTAAGTTCACCCAAGACTAAGACAGCTTTATCACCGTGGAAAATACTCTACTTTTCGTACCATTTGCGAAAAAATTAACACAATAATAATATGAGATAGGTAAGCATTTATTAAAATTAATGACAATTAAAAGTAAAATAATCTTAACATTTATGTATTTGAAGAAAACAAAAACGCGGCAAATTCCTAGACTAATATTTTTTTATCGGAAAAGCAAAGGCATCAAGCTCATACGGCCTCGTCGGTTTTCGTAATTTTATTTAATAATCATAACTGCATTAAATGCGTATTCCTTTTTCAAAAAGATGTATAATGCTTTATATACAAACTCAATGGTGTAAACACAGATGTAGTTCAGTATAAATTTCGGTAAGTATTCCAAATTTAAATCACATTCTCCCCATAAAGGATGAATGAAATTCAGTACAATTTTCTTTCCCTGTTTTTAACAGATTAAAAATGACTATTGTTATGTTCGCTTTTTGTGGCATAGAATGTCACTTTTTTGAGCAAGTGGTACGAAAAAGACTTTACTGTTATATTTACACTACGTTCTATGAATAAATCGTTCGATAAATCGGCGGGACGGCCGTGCGCAAGCAAAAGGGACATAGTTCCTACCTCGTCAAGGCCTGGTGGGCGACTGAATCCACGTACGCAAGCCACTTTATTATATAATAATTTATTATTAAAAGGATTAAACTCTTTTGCAAAATGTAACCACAAATTATTGTTCTATATATTATTTACTTTGCTTAGATTTTTTTTTTTGGAAGTAAAACTTTCATATTCTTCAAGAAAAATAAGGAAAACATAAAAAGTATTCGAATTAGGCTCCTGTTCGGATTTTCGACGATTTTTCAACATATTTTCCTTTTCAGCTTTTAATTATATCCCTGCTCGGGCTCGTACCCAAGACACGACCGTTACCATTACTGAGTTACGGACTCTGGTTACTTCACTTGATTGCAGCAATATTGTTTGAAAAGCAATATAAATGCAAATGTATCAAAATGGTTTGTTTTACATAATTCTAGTGCAATTTCTGTACCTTTTGGTGCCAGGATCGAGGTTGAAATGGTTCCTGGTACGTAAATCAATCAGGAATTAGGGAAGGCTTATCAAAGCTCGTTGTAAATGGAGTGACCATAGATAAATCCCGATCTGACTAATGAGGTGTTTTCAGGGCCAGCTTCCACGGAAAAACGATAGATGGCGCTGTGCATGATTCTGTGTAAAAACTGTTTTTTGGCTACGCTATTTTGAAAAATAAAATGACATGAAGATATTCAACTGAAACTGGTATGTTATCGCCATTAGTTTTTGTAGTATATTTGATTTTAAGTGTCAGGGTAGCCCGCGAAATTCAAATTTTCTTACTTTTTTTGCAATTGGCAGGCCAGGAAGGTCGAGGAATGACTTTGACCTTGAAAAAGTCGTTCCTGGACCTGTGTGTGTGACCTGACTTGGAGGGTTGTATTGATGATTTTGATGATTATAATTCTGTAACTAGTTACGTCTTACCGCCGCGAACAATATTTTAATCAACATACAAACAACTGCAAATTAATTATTGCAAAAAACCATTCCACCCCCTCAAGGTCGGTCTGAGGGCGCCTGACGTACGCAGCTATCAAGTTACGTAATGAAGGTAGCACGGTGGGTAAAATAGTTGTAGCAAGATCTATTGCTGAGCATTATAGGTCCTGATGGGTTCGATTCTAAGGTTTAGTAAGGTAGGTTTTAATAGATGCAGTTACAGTTCGGAGTCTGGTTGATGGCAATGGTAGGCTGGTCAAAGCTGATTGTAGATGGCACGTCTATAGCTTATACCCAATCTGACCAATGAGGTCAAACTATTTTGAAATATAAAATGACATTGACAGATTTTCAACCAATGACGATGTTTGGTAGGTACAAGCGATGCTAGCGCCATTAGTTCCACAGTTGCCATCCCCGTTGAGTGTGAGTGAGACTTGGTGTGCCTACTATATTATACCTACACCGGGATGACAGCTAAAATTCAAATTTTCTATTCCTTCGGGGATTACAAGCATGCATGAGTTACCTAATGAAACTTGCACCATTGTCAAAATTTGGGTTCGTTTTCCTGATTTTACTTTTATGCCACCTTGTAGTTAGGTACACATATTCAAATCATTGATATCAATTTGATTCAGCATAATACGTATTATTAATATATCCATGATACAAGCCCCTCGTGGTACAACTGCCTGAGGGTGCCTGTGACGTATGCACCTATCAAGTTACATATCTTACATATTATGGCACGGTGGGCCCGTCCGTTGGTGGTAGAAGATCGGAAGTGACGGCATCGGAAACAAAGGATTGTGGCTGATAAGATGGGTAATATTTATGTGTAGGTATACTAGTAATTTAATGTCAAATTGAATTAACAAGGGAAACAGGTATTATTTGCTCTGTATAAGTGTAGGTTAGTCAGTGCTCGGAGTTTTGCGGCCAAAGATGGATTTATGCTAGTCACATGAGAGCACATGAAAGAGTAGTACCTACACCAAAGCTCTCGACAACCAAACTAGAAAGCCATCGAATGAAATCGCTGTGGCCGAAATTGGCTAGATAGCATCGATCATCAGTAGTCAGTGGTAAAGGGCAATAAAAGCTCTGATTAAATCATGAGGGATGCGGAACGAAATATGCTCGCACTGATTTTGTTAATTAATTTGTATGGAGGTTTTCGACTGGCAGGAATGTAGCCATGGGACAATAGGCTTGTCAACTGAAAAAATCTAATGAGTTCGTCAGTTATATTATCTAAAAATATTTGACCTTGTGGTGATAAAGAAACTTGTTGGAGTTTCTATGGTTTAAAAAAAAAACTGTTAATTTGATGTTGTCATTCTGTCAATACGACTGTAATCTTTTTCGTTGTATTTTGCTGATTAAAACCATTTATTCTAAAGGTTTTATCTTATTTATCAATTTAATCAGCAAAATGTTCTAAATAAAATGGAGAGATTCTTACGTCCCGAAAAACTAGACATTGATCCGTCTGACAGCTCCGCCTCTAAGGATTGGGAACACTGGAAGAGGACATTCGAAAGTTTTTTGATACATACACTGGAAGAGGACATTCGAAAGTTTTTTGATACATTGCGAAAAAAATACGAAAGATAGTAAAATTATCCTAGACTTACTCATAAATCATGTATCCGCTCGAATTTACTCGTTTATCAGTGAATGCACCACCTATGAAATAGCTATTAACACGCTCAATAAATTTTTTATCAAACAAAAAATATTATTTACGCCAGACATATGCTGGCAACAAGAAAGCAACAGAGTGAAGAAAATATCGATGCATATATTCAAGTATTAAAATGAATGGCAAAAGACTGCAAATTTGAAAAAGTGGATGCCGAAACGAATGAACAAGATAGTTTAAGAGATGCATTTATTTCTGGTATCAAGTCAAGCAAAATAAGACAACGATTACTTGAAAATCTGACATTAACACTCGACCAAGCCTACACTCAGGCCTTGTCGTTGGAAATGGCCGAATTGAGCACACAGAACTACAATACTTCAAATTTAAGTGCTGTTCAAAGTTTAAAAGAAGACAAAGAACCTATAGTAGCAGCGTTTACTAAGCGAAAGTGTTTCTTCTGTGGAGGGCGTGTACATCCTAGAAAGGATTGTCCAGCTGTCGATGCCAACTGCCAGATTTGTGATAAGAAGGGACACTATGCCAATGTATGTCGAAGCAAGAAACTTAATTCTGTTGCGGTTCTAGATAAACATGATACAAATAATAACAGTTCTGCATGTATTGTAGCAGCATCTCCGGATTCTCTTAAGAAAGCAACTGTAACAGCTTACATCCACGGAATTCGTGCCCAAGCATTAATTGATACGGGCAGTTCTACCAGTTTTATGAATGAAGCCTTCTTTAAATTGTGTCGACTAAAGAAGAGACCTTGTAACCAAACGATTTCAATGGCTTCAACTACATTGACATCTCAAGTAGAGGGACAAACCTGCGCCTCAGCTAAAATTGGAGATCATAATTATGAAGGTCTGAATTTACTTATTGTAAAAAACCTGTGCGCAGATCTTATTATTGGTCATGACATACTAGAGAAGCATTGTTCACTTGAGTTTTCTTTTCAAGGATCAAAAGATCCAATTAAGGTATGCAGTATTGCTGCGGCATCTGTACCAGCTGTGCCTTTGTTTTCGAATGTTTCTCCCGAATGCAAGCCTGTCACCATAAAATCTCGAAAATACAGTGAGGATGATAAAAAGTTTATTGTAGATGAAATAAGAAAACTTTTGGCTGAAGGAATTATTGAAAAAAGTATGTCACCCTGGAGAGCTCAAGTCCTCATTTCACAGAATACGAATCATAAGAAACGTCTCGTTATCGATTATTCTCGAACAATAAATAGATACACACATTTAGATGCATACCCACTTCCAAACATAGAAGTAATGGTGTCACAGATTTCAAAATATCGTGTGTTTAGCGCTATAGACTTACAAAGCGCATATCATCAAGTCCCGATTCTGCCAAAGGAGCGTCACTTTACTGCTTTTGAAGCACTTGGAAATCTTTACCAATTTCGGCGTATTCCATTTGGTGTAACTAACGGAGTGTCAAGTTTCCAAAGAACCATAGACTGGGTTATTCGCAAAGAAGAACTTAAAGGAACGTATGCGTATTTAGATGACATCACGGTATGTGGAATAAATCAGGAGGAACATGATGAAAACCTTAAGAGATTTTTAGCCGCAGCTCAAAAATATGGCTTAACTCTCAATAAAGAAAAGAGTAAGTTTTCTAAAAATTCTATTAATATTTTGGGATACAATGTAGAGAACCACGTTTTTAAGCCAGATGAGGAACGCTTAAGGCCAATGTTAAGTTTGCCACCACCATGCGATATGTCATCATTGAGAAGAACAATAGGAATGTTTGCACATTACAGCAAATGGATCCCAAATTTCTCAGAAAGAGTTCATGCTCTCGCTCATACACAAATATTTCCATTGAAAAATGAATTAGTTCAAAGTTTCGAAAGACTAAAATCTGATATAGCAAAATCAGCTGTTGACGCTATCGATCACAATGCACCTTTCACTGTGGAAACAGATGTATCCAATCATTCTATCGCAGCAACTTTGTCACAATGCAATCGACCGGTTGCATTTTTTTCCAGAATGCTAAATAATAGCGAACTTAACCACTCAGCTATAGAAAAAGAAGCTTACGCTATAGTGGAATCGCTAAGGAAATGGCGTCATTTTCTCATTGGCAAATCATTTCGTCTCATTACTGACCAACGATCTGTATCATTCATGTTTGATAATAAACTGACTAGCAAAATAAAGAATGAGAAAATACAGCGATGGCGCTTAGACTTCAAGTACGACATAGTGTACCGTCCCGGAAAGCAGAATGATGTGGCTGACGCACTTTCGCGAGTCTGTGCTTCGGTACCGGTACGAACTGAGAAACTAATTTCATTGCATGAAGCTATGTGTCACCCAGGAATAATGCGCATGAATCACTGGGTAAAGTCTAAAAATTTGCCTTATTCTACTGAAGAAATTAGGAATATGACTAATTCCTGTCGGATATGTTCCGAAATAAAACCGAAATTCTATAGATCTGACATAGCAGATCCAATCTTAATAAAAGCAACTTCACCTATGGAAAGATTAAGCAAGGTCCTGTACCATCTAATACAAGAAATAAATATATTTTGACTGTTATCGATGAATTTTCACGTTTCCCGTTTGCGTTCCCGTGTGCTGATATGAGTTCTACAACGGTTATAAAACATTTGAATGAGATATTTATGTTGTTCGGCATGCCATCTTACCTTCATTCGGATCGAGGAACTTCATTCGTATCGGCAGAAGTAAAGAATTTCTTGAATTCACGAGGCATTGCTTCTAGTAGAACGACTCCGTACAATCCAAGAGGAAATGGCCAAGTAGAACGTTTTAATGGAACTCTATGGAAATCAATACAATTGGCTCTACGTTCACGCAATCTAGCATTAGAAAATTGGGAACAAGTTCTTCCTCAAGCTTTACATTCGATACGGTCTTTGCTGTGTACAGCTACTCATTGTACGCCACATGAACGGATGTTCACGCATACTAGACGATCATCGAATTGAGTCTCTATACCTACTTGGTTGACACAATCAGAACATGTGCTAATGCGAAAATTTAACCGTAATAATAAATATCAACCACTCGTTGAGGAAGTGACGTTACTTCATGTAAATCCGGATTATTCCTATGTGCGTCTTGCAGATGGACGAGAATCAACTATCTCTAATCGACACTTAGCACCATTAGGACAAGATAGTGAGATAATCCAGGAAACGCCTGACGTACTAAATGAGATCCGAGATTCAGTCGAGACTAATGAAGACGACTTCTACGATTCTCGAAGTATGATCGAAGAAGAGGAACAGCTGATAGATCACATAACAGTAGAAGCTGATCACACGGCTACTGAAAATCCACCTACTCTTCAACGAAGGTCCACTAGAAATCGAAGGCTTCCAGACCGCTACAGAGACTACGTTCTAAACTGAATCGTTCTCTTTTAAGCCTGGAAGAATGTGGAACTCGTTGGAGTTTCTATGGTTTTAAAAAAAAACTGTTAATTTGATGTTGTCATTCTGTCAATACGACTGTAATCTTTTTCGCTGTATTTTGCTGATTAAAACCATTTATTCTAAAGGTTTTATCTTATTTATCAGACCTGTATTTTTTATTTATTTATTTGGATCTCCAACAAAAGATACACAGATACAATATAAGTCACAGTTATACAAAGGTTCTTTTATTTATGTTCCTCCAATTACAGGAGACCACAGAATGCACAAAAAACTAGGTGTTAAGGGGCTCCCCCATGCACACTAGCGCCACTTTAGTCAAAAAATTAGAACTCGTTAAATACACAATTAATATAAAATCTGATTGACAAAATCAATCTTTTGGTCTTCTAAATTATTTACGTCTGCTTAACTCATTGAAACATAACTCGCTGTCGTTACAGATACAAAATGGAAAAAAACGGCCGTTTTAGCATTTTTTTTAACTGTAACTATAGTGAAGTATATTTTAATGAAATAAATAAACGTCAATAATCTAGAACTCTTTATGCATTGATTTCGTAAATCAGATTATATTATTCTCAATACGTCACTCGTACTTTTGAAATTCTCAATAGGTACGTCACGCCCGCGCCGACGCCGTGATATATTTTTTAGTGAATTTTTTGTGAGTTTTCGTTGTGACGTCACGATCACCACTCCCGAGTTTTGATGCGTTTTATAGTGGCCAATATTCATTGATTTACAAAAACAAAAAATACGTGTCCATTATTTTCGAATACTTTATCTAACGGACTAAATAGATTTGTAATTTCAATAAATTACAAATCTATTTAGTCCGTTGTATCATCAATATGGTGGAAACTAGTCTATTCGAACTCCACACGGGCAAAGCTGCGGGCATAAACCAACTACCTAGTCATTTAATAAATTATCAGCGCAGAGTTCAACAAAGCTAGGTTCATGTGAACTGTCTTCTATGAGATAAAAAAAGGGCATATATATGCCGCAGACTAGATGGAAGATGGGGAAGAGAGTGCTGGACAGGAGACCACGGACGGGACGGAGGAATGTGAGAAGACAACGGATTAGGTGGACCACAGACGATCTCATTAAGGTGAGTTTATGAGAGACAGAGAGGGAGAAATGAAAAAAGTACTTATTAAGTTGGTAGCAGAAGAAGCTCTTTGGGAAGGAGACGCATACTTATATCTTCCACCATGAGACACTTCAGTTTTGTCTTTGGGATGCCTGCCTAACATATCGGTAAATACACGCATGAAGGCATTCCACATCCACAGCAGTAAAACAATTCATCATCATCATCATCATCATCTCAGCCGAAAGACGTCCACTGTTGGACATGGGCCTCCCCCAAAGGGGGGTTTTGCCATAATCGCCACGCTTGGCAGGCGGGTTGGCGATCGCAGTGCGGTTGTTACAAAAGCACAGAACGCTGCTGCCCATTCTCTGGTAAGTCCGTTAGTCGCCTCTTACGACATCCACGGGAAGATATGGGATGGTGCTATTCTTTGCGTCCGACATCATACAGAACAAAACAAAAGAAGTAAAACAATTACTGTCTGGTAATAACTACATTTTAGTAAGAGTTCTACCTACCCTGCCACTCGCGTGGTACCTCGGGTGACGTACAGAGGTGTCATGTTACAGTGCGGTGGGCCTGTCTGTCGAGAACCTTGTGTTGGGAACACGAAAGTACTGGCGGCACGGCGGCCATTTTTTATTTTTTGACATGTTTTTTTTTATTTATTTTTTTATTTTAGTGTCTTGTGTTTTCTCTTGAATGTCCTAAATCACAACGACCATAGGGCCTAGAAAAGTGGTAAGTAGTTATTGTTATCAAATTGTTTCGTATTTCTACGCCGAGTTTCAACTGGACTGACCTAGTATAACGCCAATTTATTGCATTTTTTAATTTTTCCGATGGTTATCGCTGATTTCTATCAGGTTTGTCTATGGACCTCGAGACGTATTAATCTTTAAATCTTTACAAAATACAGGTGGGCTGCTTTATTTAGCAGCTCGTGAAGCTGGTGTCATATGTCAACAAGTGCGCGAATCCATGGCCTCTAACGCGTCCTATGCTAAATTCTGCTCTGCTCTTTGAAGCGAAACTACGTCAGGAGCTGTTGGTCAGGAAGATGGGCTGCAGCCGCATTCTCCTGCCCATCATGACACATTCATAGAATTCACTAATCTCCAAAATTGATAGTGGGAACCAAGCTGTGTCAAGTGGTCCCAAGCGGCTCATCATTAGGGATCATGAAAACTTTGAAAATGTCAGTTCTACAGTTCTACTAATTGCTCTCCTATAACTATTTTTAAATCGTATTTTTTCTCAAAATCCCTGCTCAGCACTTTCCTCCGTCCATACCGAACCACGGGACGTTTCATTAGGTCGTAAATTCGACGGGACAGCATAACGCCACACCGTGTGAGAATCCCGGGAATTCGGACCGCGATGCGACGCGGGACAATCAAATTATGTGTTTTATTGACATCACTATCATATTTTTTTTTGTGTATACACTTCGTTTTTTAATGTTCCAGAACATGATTTTATTTAGGTTTAAGTTAGAATGTTATTCTTACGAACTAATTTTGGATAACTTGAAAACTGAGTTGCAACACTATGAGGAGCCTTGACACGGCCAGAAGGTGTCGCGGGAGACCTCATAGATGATAGCGAGACGGCCTGGACGAGTTGGACAAGACCATCGAGCAGTGATTAACATCGGATGGTTGCATGCTGAATGATGGAGGAGCTCGTGGCTAAAAAATACCAGCCACTCGGTCGATCTTCAAGTCAAACCGCGCTTGCCTACATACCCATACCGAGTTTCCTCCGTGCCTCGAAAAGCACGTTAAGAGGGCCCTTCCCGGCCCGCCTTTCGTCAACGAGGGCATGGTCGAAAAGCTTGTTGTTTCATCCAGAGCCACAGCGGTGGTATTCTTTCAACTTCCCTGTCTTACCTAGCCCCGATCCCGCACTACTTGCCTCCCGCGCACCTCTTACCGCCTAACGCGAGGACATTGAACGAAAAATAGTGTTCGAAAATTTAAAAAAATTGTTCCAGGAAATACGTGTTTTTGAATTAGTCTTACAAGCATGTGAAATAAATATTTGTTATTTAGAATTTCCACTACATTTGCAAGGCTTCTATCAGGATGCTTTCTTTACTTTTACAATTTATGAGTACATTATGAACGGCCAAAGTTGAGGTAAAACTTGTGAAAAACAGCAATTTTTGGAGGCTGATACTGAATTTGTTTCTACAATTTTTTATTTTTTGCTTTGATAGAAGCCTAGATATAGTCCACAAGAAACATATAGTTAAAAAAAGATATATATGTCTAACATCAGCATAATCACGCACGAGCGTTTGTCAAAATTCTCGCGAAAAGTATGGCGGGTTGGCCGCTCTTAAGCCGTTGGTCCGGTTGTCATTATTTTGTAGATCTTGGTGGTCAGTCGCCCGAAATTTTGACAACCAGTCTTTCTAAGGGATGGTGTATTACCCAGTACTAACCTGGGTTGTGCTTCATGTAAAATACTGGTATTCAGCTGCATCTGGTTAGACTGGAAGCCGACCCCAACATAGTTGGAAAAAGGCTATTCAGAAGATCTCTGATATAAATTATACTGTAACGATGGTATCGTCACTACAGAAAGAATCTTCGGAATTTGGTTCTCGACTAATGTTAGGTTTAGGAATAGGACAATCAAATTGTGCGCTTCATGACTGTTTTCACCACAAATAATATAGTGATCTGTTCTCCATCCAGCAAATTAGATACACATGTCTACACTTATAGGAATCTTATTATCTGGTAGTTTTATTAACATTACTAACTGAGAGTTTAACACACCAGAAAATCGTAATTTCATTTGCCGATTAATTATTAACCACTAATGTTTTAATCGCATTTTTAGGAGCTCGCTTTTGAGGAGCTCGTGGGTAAATAATAACAGCCGCTCGAGTCGATCTTTAGGTTAAGCCGTGCTTGCCTAGGTTGGTCTGTGGATGGGTGACCACCCATTACATACCGAGTTTCCTTCGTGCCTCGGAAAGCACGTTAAGCAGTTGGTCCCGGCTGTAATTTGTGATCTTTGACAGTCGTTACAGGTAGTCAGTGGCCCGAAAAGTCTGACAACCAGTCTTACCAAGGGGTATCGTATTACCCAGTACTAACTGGGTTGTGGAGGTCAGATAGGCAGTCGCTCTATGTAAAATACTGGTATTCAGCTGCATCCGGTTAGACTGGAAGCCGACTCCAATAAAACTTGGGAAAAAGCTAGGCAGATGATGTTTTAATCGCATTTTTCGGTCGCAAAAGTTAATACTATCGATTCTGGATTCGATTCCCAGGTCGGGTAAAGTGTTTTTTATTTTGCTTCCTTCACGAATTTCTCAATAACAAGCCGGAATTTGGATCTATGTTCGGTTGATGGCAATAGACTCGCTTTATTACATGGATGTGACATAAACATGTGATTACAATAGGTACACCTCTGCTTACCCTTTGGGGAAATATCGGCGTAATGTTATGTGTTACTTATTCATATTTTCCTTGAAATACTTATATCAGAACTTAACAAAATACAATAAAATTCGTCCAAACTTTTTATAGAAGTATAATTTTAACTGTGTAAGAGCGAGACAACATGTGTAAAAGAGATAGCATACCGAAGGCTTCGCGGGTGGGCGTGGCTTAAATCGACGCACCCACTGCTCTATCAATTGTTTCAAAACGTAGGAAAATGATTGGAAATGTTAATGTTAGTTTGGTAGTTGAATTAAAAGGAAAAATAGTAGGCGGACATTAATATTGAAATGGAGTGATTGAGATCGGAAAATGAGTTTCGTATTTAAAAAGGTCGTTTCCAATGAAACTGTATTCCGAGTTTTTAAAACTATACTTCAGTTTTATTTTTTGAAGACCATTCCAACCATCAGTGGCAATCCTTTGGCGACTATCACTTTTTTAAAACTTGTCAAAATGTAGTGGAGTTTTCAAGGGTGTGAAGGGTGTATATATAATCTTAACGAAGCCCAAAGGCACTTGTTCTCCCCGAGTTCAAAGTTCAAACAAGTTTTTTTTCCAAACACTATGTAGTTTTTAAGGTCATACTTCACTTTAAATACCACCAGAACCCGTTAACTATTAATTTACTATTAAATGCGTCCATAAGTACGAGCTTAGGTGGCGTTTTGAGTGCGTTTTATTGAGTTTTACCGTAAAACGTGATTTTTAACCCCAATCACGGCTTCGTGAGGGGTCTGTTTACACCCTGTATATTGAGACTAAAACTTGTATCATCATCATTTCAGCCGCAAGACGTCCACTGCTGGACATAGGCCTCCCCCAAGTGTCGCCACATTGCCCAATCCCGTGCGACTCGCATCCAGCGGATTCCCGCAACCTTCACCAGGTCATCGGTCCACCTAGTGGAAGGCCTTCCTTGGATCTAGTAATAACTTGAGTTTAAGTAATTGCTTAAGCAACCATTTTATGCAATAGACAAGAATTTGAACGAAGTAAGAACCGTCAAAGAAAGCAAGGCTTAAGAGTTTAAACTTTTGACAGTTCTAACTTCAAGCAATTTTACTAAACGACAGAATAAAAATCGTATCGTAAGCAATTATTTTTAGTCAAGTACCTACCTAATCACTTTGAATTGTTTATAGATACCGGTGCCAAATTAGATAAAGTTAATTCATGAAAATACGCTAATAACTCTTCCGATAACTTCTGCCAGCACTGGTTCCAGCCTCTCGTCTAGGTTTTGCTCCTCCATTATCAAATCACTGACCAACGCAATCCACCCATGTCATTTTTGTCTCCCTTTCATCTCATTAATGTCTTCGTAACATATCCAAATAAACCATTTCCTTCCAAGGGCACACAAATCTGGACTCCGAGCTCAGAGCCTACAAGCATTTGCTCAGCCTATAAGGGATTAATTTTAGGACCAACCCAGAACCATATTTCAGCCTAGTTCTATAAGATAAAGGCATATACAGGGTGTAAACAACCTCATCACGAAGCCGTCAACCAAGCATTCTGTACATCAAACTAAGTAACTTTACGCATAAATTATTGCTGGGAAACGACTTTTTTTGAGGTGAAAAATCATGTTTTGTGGTAGAACTCAATGCAACGAACTCAAAACATTGTGCTGATGGATGGATTGAATAGTACGAGGGTCCTGGAGGTGTTTAAAGTAAAAATCTTACATTACTGCCGTTAAAACTTGTATTAAAAAAAAACTTTTCAAAGAGTTGGAACTTTGACCCCCAATATCTTCGTAACTAGAGAGTTCCCAGGTCTGGTGTAGAACAAAAAAATGATCGCAATGACGGGGAGAACGCCTTTCGGCTTCGGTTTAGAGGTTTTACACCCTTTAAGTATCTATAGGTAGGTATTGGTAGCAGAAATACAGATTATTATCTAGGTATTATCCGTCAAAATCTCAAGGAAATGCCAAATAAAAAGACAGTAAATTCTCATTTCTCACGTATTCATCTTGCTGCCCATCTTGCGTCCATTGTGATAACGTTGTAATAAACTTCACAATGTGGAGCACAATGCCACAATTACTGGATCAGTTTCAAGCACCCTCAGTGCAGTCGATAGGGTGCGAAGTTGGGTTGGTTCCGTATACAGGAAATAAATCGTTGCTGGTGGGATGGTTTAAATATAAAAAAATATAAAATATCGCTGGACATTAACACACAGCGCCATCCAGTGCCACACTAAGAATAAGAATAAGAATAATTTATTTAATTTACAAAAGTGTACATTTAGATGCAGCAGTGTTATTTCTTAAAGTATTGTATAATTAGTGCGTTAAAGTAAACTATAACTACAATATATATAATATAACAGTTGCAAGTAAAGAAAATGTCGAATTCAAATGTTAGGTAGCGACCGAGCAAAGAGGCTTGTGTCGTGGACACCAGATAGTTGATATACTACATAGATAATTTTTGATTGATTTGATTTTTGTTTGATTTGTAGTACTTAATTGTGGCGATATTTTAAGACTTGAAGTGGTTATTATAGTAACAAATTTAATGTTTACTGTCACAGTTTAAGATATAAAATGGTAGTTGATATAGCAAGTACTCCTATTCAGAGGATAGACATGTAAGCATCTACTTATACATTAATCTGAATACCATATAGAAAAAAAAAAAAAAAAAATTGCTTTACTCTTTTTTGTTAGTTTCAAGCCTGTGTCTTTTGAGTTAAAGCTGCAATCTTTTTAATTGAACCAACCTACAAACATCAAACAAATTTAAATAAATAAAAATGGTAATCATCGAAACGAAGAAGAAGAGGAAGCAATTATGGGTAATTGGGTAGTTAGTTCGATATCGTGTCTTACCTGTCCTGTTGCTTGCACATCACAGGAGCTGATGGACGCTACTGAAAGTGCCAAACTCGTCGCCAAATTTTGGCCGGAATCAATGTAAATTCTCATCGACCCGCTAAGAAGTTTGAATGGAAATCGACTTACCATATCTCAAAAAGCCTATAATCTTATTAATTCATTAAAGTTTTACATACCTACTTCATAATAAAAAGAGCAATAATCCAATAAAAATGGCCAAACAATTACCCTCTTCATTACTCACGCCACATTATCTATGGTTTTAAAAATTCGCCACGGGACCCCAAACTGTGGCAAACATTATGGGCTGTTATGTCGTTACTCAGGTTATATTGTTAGCTCCCCATGACGTAATGGGGTGATAGTGTACCCCATTCAAACCCCTGTTTATTATACTTTTAATAAGGGCGCGAGTTTTTGCTATTTTTTGTAGATTTTTGAAGTCTGTAGGATCGTACTTGACTTGTGATTTATGGTGCTTTGAGGAGAGCTTTTTTGAGATAAATCGTGTTATTCGATGGATTCCGATCGAAAAAAGGTATACCTTACTATTTTATAAATGTAAGATTAATATCTCTCAATTGAACGATACGACGTGACGGTTAAAAAATGGAAGAAGAAAACGTCTTGCGTCCACCCCAAGGAATAAAGGTATTGTTGACAGCACGGTTGGCGCAGTGGCTGACCGATTGGCTGCTGGGTGCGCTGCATGTCACTGGTTCGATTCCCGCACGGGACAAATATTTGTATGGCCTACAATGATATAAAATCAGAAGCAGAAAAACTACGAAAATACTTAAAAAATCATAACGCTTTAAAAGCAGTTATATGTTGTCTAGGCCCTCAGGTCCATAGACCAAGACACACGCATAGCTCTAACTCATTGATCTATGATGATAAACCTCTATTAAGCAACTTCCACATTGATCCCACACAGAAAGGCACATGCTTCACAGTACAATTAGGCTCGGATATCCAAATAATAAACATCCCTTTAAGTTTTTTCTCCACCGTACCATCCCTTCGGCGTCTTTCAAGCGAATCTGACAGAGGTACGGTGTTATCTTAACATCTCTGGCTATTGTTGACTGCGTTGCTTTACTACGCTGAGTAAGTAGTCATTGCTAACTTGATGCATTTTGGTGAACTGTGGAGTACTTTCGACTTGGGAAGCTACTTGACTGTTATCTGAATAACATCCAAAGACGGGTAAATTAGTGTGGTTTTTTAGTTTTCCACTGTGTTATTGTTCATCATCATCATGTGCCTAGCCTTTTCCCCAATATGTTGGGGCCGACTTCCAGTTTAACCGGATGCATCTCAATACCAGTATTTTACATGAAGCGACTGCATATCTGACCACCTGTGTTATTGTAAGTACTTAGATCTACGCAATCTGTCAACTTTTTATTTTGTTCTGTCCTGTTGTATTCAAAATGTTTGTTAAGCGTTGCATGTTTATTGTTTATTTTTTTCTTAGTTTCTTGTATGAACTTCATGTCCCTGGCACAAATTAATAATTTTTCTTTTCTTTCAAAAATACTACAAATAGGTACCTTCTTAGGTCCCATTTATAAATCAAAATGGAACAGCTCTTAAACGACTTCAATCGTTGGTTTCATGACTATTACCTATTTAAGACCGCCAATATTGTTGTTACGTATCAAGTTATCAAGTCCAAACTTAAATGCATCTTATCTGGAAAGTTAGACGCAACATTTTTTAGAGCAGTGCTCCAGAAATTATGTTGTCAGTGGTGTCGATTCTCTTGTGCACAAACTAAACTTAATGTAGTCTTGTTGGACTACTTACCTTAGCTGTACAACGCCGATGCATTTTTTTCAAGGCTTTTTTCTAGTAAATCCTACAAAGATTCCGTTTATCTGGTAATCTTAGACTATTGTTGTCTATGTATTGATCTATTGTTGTTTGTCTATTGGTCCGTTTAAATAATTGACTACTGAAGAGCGGCTTGCAAAGGTGTTCACAAAAACTTTTTTGCAAAAAATAATTACCGTCTTCAAAAAAAACACAAACAAAAAAAATCTCAAAAAAGTGAAAAATAACTTTAGCTTCAGAAGCCGGTGACAAAAACACCTAAACAATCAAACAAAGGTGAAGCTTCAGAAGTCGGTGACAAAAACACCAAATCAATCAAACAAAGGTCACCGACTTCTGAAGCTTCTTAAAGAATTTTGAGAATCGGTCACACGAACATATAACCTCTTTTTTTTGAAGTCGGTTAAAAATGTAAAGATCTTCATGATTAATTTCAGCATTCACTTGATTGCACTGCCAGTTTTCATAATTTGGCTAGTCTTGTAACAAATTGGGGTACCTCCCGTATAATCGGGTGAGCTGATGATTTAAATATCAGTATTTTACATGGAAAGACTGCTTGCACCTTAATCAAGATGCTAATCTATTAGATCATCATTATCTGCGTAGCCTTTTCCCAGCTATGTTACGGTCGACTTCCAGTCTAACCGGATGAAGCTGGATACTAGTTCTTTACATGGTGGGATTACATTTATCAAAGGTTGTTATAACTTGGCCAGTCCATACACTACCTCTCTACCTGACCCAGATTAGGTCTCCTCTTTTCACCATGTACTATCGTGGTCTTTTCCGCCTGACCAGTTTAATTTTTTTCGCTTAAATCATGCGGAGGCGCCGAACTATGCCCCCTTAAAGTTTGGGCCTATTAGGAAAGCGTCAACTTTGGCGTGCAAAATAACAATAACTCTCGTTTGGCGTGCGTCGTCAGTGCGCTCGGCCGATTCGGTATCTTTTCATTAATTATTTCTAGACAAAGTCAACGGGGCGGGGCTAGAGAGCGTTTCTATGTTGCGAGTGCAAGCAAAAATTAGCTTAATGGTGGTCAGGCGGGAGTGTCCTCGATAGTACGATACTCCCTCAGGCAGTCACAACCATGTGTCATTTGCCACATGTTTAGAGATCAACCCATCTTGAACAAGATGGTAATCCCTTAGTACGAGTATATCTAAATAAACATCCTATTACTCTTTTCAACCCCATTCTTTCACAATTGTATAGTCTTATCTTCACGAATAATCTTAGACCATTGTGTTGTATTGAGTTGTACTTGACTGGTGAAGGGGCTTTTAAAGGTGCTTGAATTTATGTGGGCTTGAACTGAGTTCCGGTGGTTATTTTAATTACATTGTCCTTTTTGATTTACCAGTGGGGAAATCAGTGGGGTTTTCTAGAATAAATCTTTAAAATATTGGAAAAGTAGGCTTTGTGGAGGTAGCCGTTTCTATAGTTATTTGCAGATGGGATTTAATTAACTAAGAGAGTTGTATTGATGATTTTAATTATTGTAATTAATTAAAAACATAGGTACTATCGAGGACACTCCCGCCTGATAACCACTAAGCTAATTTTTGCTTGCACTTTCAACATAGCAACGCTCTCTAGCCCCACCCGGTTGACTTTGTATAGAAATAATGAATGAAAAGATACCGATCGGCCAAGCGCACTGATGACGCACGCCAAACGAGAGTTATTGTTATTTTGCGCGCCAAAGTTGACGCTTTCCTAATAGGCCTACAGCCTTACAAATAAACGTGGTATAAAAGCTATACTCGAGAATAAATTAAGAATAAGCAAAATGTCTACAAATAAACAAATAATAGCTTATATTAAGGATAGCTTTGACATTTGTATTCGTTCAACCGCTATTCTGAAGTTATTCGCGCCTCCACCCTTGTATAAAGCTAGTATATTTTTTTTTGAAGTTTCTCTTTTTTCGCGCTGTTGCCAAATCGTGCATTTTGACATAACGGAAGCGTTGTTATACCAAAGATATACCTGACATAATTGTAAAAAAATATTCTCGACATATTCTTAAGTTATAACTGGTATAACTATACTTAGTATAAGAATGGAATAGATGCGGTATAACACATTTTTATTTGTAAGGCTGCTAGACTTTAAGGAGGCGTGGCTCTCGGCGCCTCCGCATGATTTAAGCGAAAAAAAAATTAACTGATCAGGCGGAAAAGACCACGACTGTACGTACGGCCGCGAATCATAATTTGCACTTCCACCTTAAATTCAGATATCTATTGATTAAAGCAGAAAGGGGAAATAGAACTAGAGTTACGTTTGTCAATCTTGGATAAAAATATTATGTATGATCGCTTAGACTATCCGAATGGAGGAGAGTATCCGATCAACCTATATTTAAATAACAAAAAGACCATAAAAAACTACCAAATCTCACCATGGACCCCCAAAACGTCATCTGTTTCCCGTCAAAAAAAGATGGCTACTGCTAAACGTCAAACTACAATGGCGGGCGAACACAAAAGGCAACAAAAGGACAAACAACCGCGTGTAATGATCACATTCAATGCATTATACAAATAACAAGCGGTGTTTAACTGTTTTTGACAACTTTAAGGCGGTAACCATAAAGACTATTTTAGTGGTGGTTTATGCCTAAGAAACGTTTTTTTATAGAGTTCTGCGTTTGAGGGTTTAACTCATGGGTTGTCTATCAATTTGTCATTATTGTGATATGAATATCTTTATTATTTAGTACAGTAGGTACATTAAACGTGTAGGTCAGTCTTCTTATGAGATGTTGATCTGTACAAAATATAATCTGCTTGAATGTAAGTATCTGTGTAATCTTAAAATTGTAGAAACACAGAACCAAAACAACTGCGCAGAATTTATAAATAAAGAATTGAAAAAAGGTATGTTAAAAATTGGTTAAATCTCAATACTCAACGCTGTGCTAGGAAGCTAGTGTCAAAAACTACAAACACTACAGCTGATAATTATGATAATCAAATCTTAATCAACTTAACAAAGATAACCTCTAATACTTAAGCTGAGAACGACGTCACTGGCAAAGTAAAAAAGCTCAATTGTTTTCCAAAGGTGCATTTAAATAAAGAATAGAAGCAAAATGAGCAAACGATCGCCTTCTTTAAAATTTGAAAAAAAAAATGTTCTTTTATTATTGAAGTGGCTTTTGAATAAGACGTGACGATTCCGATACGACTTTTGATAAAGGTCATCATCGAAGTACTTAGAGAAAAAACATTGTTGTTGTTAAAGCTGGGTTAAATTTGATTGAACTCACAAGTAGAATTTTCTTTAATTGAGTAATAAAAAAAGTAATATTTTAAACAGTGCAATGTGAAACAATCACGTTCTAAAACAAAAAAAGTCCCTAAGGGTGCTGCAATGTGCACTTCCGACATTTGACCCCCAAACTAAAACAGACCAGGCCCCTTATTCACAACGCTTCGATTCGATTTTCGATTCGGAAAGTCGTATGTCTATCTTTTTTTGACATTACGAAATCGAGCGAGATAGACATACGACTTTCCGAATCGAAAATTGAATCGAAGCGTTATGAATAGCCCTGCAGGGCTGCCTTCAGGCGGCTCCTGCCCAACCTGGGGCGGCCAAACGCCTCCTGCCGGAGGCTCTACGCGGGAGTCGTGCAGTCCATGGCCGTTTACGGGGCCCCGGTGTGGGCGCGTTCCTTGAGGCGGCGAGCTGCCCACTACCTGAATGCGCCCCAAAAGGTGGTAGCCGTAAGGCTGGCCCGTGGGTACCGCACGATCTCCCGCGAGGCGGCGAGCCTCCTTGCCGGATTGCCGCCATGGGATCTGGAGGCGATAGTCCTCGCGCGCCTACATGAATGGCGCGCGGAGGCGCTACGCCGGGGGGAAACTCCGCTGCTGTGGCAAATTGTCGCTCAGCGGACAGACTTCCGGCGAGATCTCATGGCGACATGGAGAGAGCGACTGTCGCAACCCTGTGCAGGGCACGCCACAATAGTGGCGATAAGTCCCCTCTTTGAGGAGTGGCTTGAGAGACGCCACGGTGTCCTCACCTTCCGCCTGACGCAGGTCCTCACCGGACACGGTTGTTTCGGGAGGTTCCTGCACCGAATCGGGCGGGAGGAAACGCCCGGGTGTTTCCACTGCGAGGATCGACCGGAGGACACGGTGGAGCACACGGTGGAGGTGTGCCCCGCGTGGGCGGAGCACCGCCGTGTCCTCGAAGCGGCGATCGGCAGCGGCGACCTCTCGCGTCCGGCCCTGGTGCAAACCATGGTCCGGAAAGAAAAAAAAAAAAGGGTGCTGCAATGTGGCCTATGTAAGTATTTGTTACCACATGGTATGATTTCGAACTCACATTACATTAAACATAAGTTTATAGTAATTAATATTGCTAATTGTGCTATTATTAAACTGACAGAGGATGTCCTCATTATAAGAACAGCTGAAGTAGTTTATTTAGCACATTTGTGTCAAAATGAAAACGCTGGATCGGCAAAACTTGCGCAATTGTGGTGTGATGTGAGTAAATGCTTTGGCGTAGCCATTTTTGTGCTCCCTTTTGAAACTTTATTTAACTTACTTAAATAATATACAGTACGTACCTGGGCAACCTAGCTCTGCTTGTGTAAAAATAGAGAAATCGATTTTTACCAGATATGAGACCTAGTTAGATCGATTTTTCGCCCCCGGAATTTCCTAGGTATTTTGCAACTTTTATCGAAATCGTTTGGGCCATTTTCGAGAACGTGATTACAAAATAATATATGTTGTACTTATCATATACAAATTAATATTGTTCATTTATTAGTATGGGATTTTCATTTTAGAGAGTTTCTATTCTACAAGAATATTTCAATAATTTTTAAAGTCACATTACAAATGAAATACGGTAGGACTTAAACAATTTCTGATTAACTTTTTCTGATAAACACAAATATCATTTCAACAGAGAGTGATACTGTTGCTGATGGTGATGATTTTCAGAAGGAACTCTACCAAGACTTCAATGAAACACTAACTGGAGAACCCGTCGTCGTCTCCATACCGTGGCATATAAACGACTCTATTCAAATTCCGAAACAAACATCAGACTGTTAATATTTGTTCACGTGGCCATTGGTGGCTCATGATTTAATGAGCGAACGTCTCAATCAGCTGCAATTGAATGAAATAGGATGAGTATGCGTTGTGTTGCGTCTGGCTGCAACAAGTGTGTGGATAAGGATGTGTTCAGAGAGAAGAGTTTTTAAAGTATGGTTACAAATCCAACCTCTTTACTTAACAAACTTTTCACATGTCAGACCTTGAAATAAATTCTCTGACAGACAATGCACAGCCTGATCCACTGGTTTTAGAAGTTTGTAATTTTGCACAAGAGTGTGACAAGAATTCCTTTTCAGGTGAAGGCGAGCATTAATAAAAGATTTTTGAAAATTCGTCCTCCTTATGAGTTAAATAGCGGTTATTTATTTTCTCTGGCCTAAAAATGGTTTCTGAAAGCATTTGGTTCTAAAACTTTTAGTAGTAAGAAGTACTGCCAATAGAGAATTCAGCAATCTAACAACAAAAAACATCTAGAGCCAAACCTAAACGAAAACACAACGAAAGTCCATCGACTCCTGACCCGCATCGCCCACACCGTCTGTCACATTCAAAATTAGCAACCAACCGACTAATTGACCGAGAAAGACTTTCTTCACACCCGTTGTTACATCATGAACACCGGATGATTTAATCATATCAGCTGAAACGTACCCAATACACGCATTGTGGGACGCAACGAAAATATCCACAGTCTCACAAAACGTTAACCGGTGATAGTCAGGATTCCGCCTACATAACAAACCCAATTGTTTCACGAAACTGAAAAATGGCGAACCTACACACCAACCAATAAGAGGCGGTACCCTTTAACAGTACAAAACAACCCTATTGGACGATTCCATCTATTTAATTCAGCTCAGCCAATCGCAGGGCCCGACGGAAGTTCAAGTCAAACCAGTTCCATTTTAGCGTTCGTACGGCGCGCACGCGTTTCAAATTTGGTATTGACGGCATTTAAAAAAAAATCGGATTTCGAAGTCATTTCGTGTTGTATGCCAGTGTGTTTAGTTTGCCGGTGTTTTGCTGTGTTTGATATATGAATTCGTAACGGTTTTGTTAGTTTTGAATAGTAAATCGTAAATAGGTTGTGTTTCGTCATTGGTGGGGGTATTATTTTTAGCATTTAGCTTGTTAAAGCTGTTGGTGTGATGTGAGACGGTTCTTAATTTAGCGGTGCACATGAGTGTGAGTATGCCACGGCCTGTCTTCCTTATTTTTAAAGCTCGCCTGCCGACGGCAAGTACGTTTGTTTAACGTCGCATTTCTTAGTTTTTGAATAGGGAATGAGCCAAATTTTTCCCTTATTTGTACGTTAAAAGCCGACTCCATTTAAATTTTAGACGAAATAAGTTTAAAACGCACTTTAATTGAAGATTCGAAAAGAAAATAAAACAAATCTGATGTAGATACCACATTAGAAATAAATCAAGCTAATAAAAACTCTTGCGCATAATTTGCTCGGTATGCCAGAGAACAGTTTGATGTTGTAAACAGATTTATGCTTCACATAAACCGTGAAAACACACTGCATGAAGAAAATTGATTTTAAAAACGTGCCATGGACAATAGAAGAGATGATCATAAGATAATATCTAGAGGACGATGAAGTAATGTACTATAAGCCTAAGATATTCTCACAAATCTGAATCTCCCCTTCTTTTGACACCTGTCTAAGAAGATGATGTAGTGTAAAAATGACAGATGACATGTATGCCATTCCCAAATCATGGTTTATGATTTTCAGAAGACACAAATAACAAATTACCTCTATGTATCAACTATCAATGCTTCTTTGTTTTGAACCCTTTACGCGAATATAGACTTTGAACTAATAGAAGGATAGTGATTATAATTTCAGATAAAGGCATCCACTGCTGGTTTCCCCAAGAATTGCCATTACGACGGCTCCTAAACTTATTGGTCCGTATTTAATAAAAACAATTAATGTACAAACAGTTTATAACAAATTTCATAAACAGCTGATAGAATAATAAAAAATCAAGACATCACTTTTCTGGAAAGGACCGTGGAGGTCAGAAAGGAAGTCGCTAAATGTGAAATACTGGTATTCTGCTGCAGCTGGTTAGACTGAAAGCCGACCCCAGCATATTTGGGAAAAATGCTAGGCATATGATGACTTTTCGGGACAGTACACTGAAAAATTTGAATTTTTAGTTTGAGAATAGTTTCTCAAAGATTCTTCTCGAAAGAGCCGAAAAGCTTCAATGTTGCAACATTAGGTACTAATAAAATAATGTAATTCCAAAAACAAAACAAAAACAAAAGAGTAGACAGAAATATTTCAAATTAAGAACGCAAATAACTTCCGCTCGACTGATGTTAAAAACCTCTTTGGTGTTAAACTTCATAGAGACATTCTTTGTTCTTCTGTTTTCGTTTTAATTAATTTATCGCTTCTGGATAAAATTGACCGTGGCCCGTGGCATATGAGCTTTTAAGTCTATCGGTCTATTAATTTTCATGGATTAGTAAAAATTAGTAAATACATCAAAGGTGTTGATGTATTTACAAATAAATAATGTATTAGTGGTCTACTAAATCTAATCCATAAGTTCATCTGACGAAGTAGACAGTATCATAAAGGCTGCTAGAAAGCTCACAGCCTAGTACTATAAAAAAACCGGAGATAAATATTATCAACCGTCGAGGAGTTTGGTGACAATAAGGCAAATACATCCACATCCTACAGTGTGTAGGACGGGGCCCACGTGTTTATGTAGGTAAAACCTGGCCTAAGGAGCGTGATGAATTGCGTACTCCAGCACCCCGGCCCAAGGTAGTCGAAGAACACCGTGTGGTCTTTGTCCGGGGGAGTTGGACAGACTCCTTCGCCCGCCACAGGGCGGAGTACTGTATGAAATGCACATGATAATGGTAACTTAGGCGTAAATATTGCAGCACTGCATTTAGACTAAGACGTGATTTCACGTGATAACTGCTAACGTGGCAATCTATTATAGTGTTTATTAAGAATACTGTCTTGATTTATTTATAATAGAGTTTTGGCGGCATTTATAACGCCATGATGTGACGCAAAATGCTGCACCGTGAACGCAAAGTTGTAAAATAACTTTAACAGTAACGGCTGAGAGGTTAACGGGATTAAGATGCATCAACAGCTCGAGAAACCGTCGGGCAGTAGTCTCAGACATAACACCAGTCTCGTCGGGGGATCCCACCTTTTCAAGGGGGGATGAGGATTGAGGAACCAGTAGATACATGAAGAAAATAATAAAGCTGCTTGCTTATTAATAAATAAGTAAAGTGACATTGCAAAAGCGATAACACATGTATGGGTGGGCATGAGATACGTCTACCCTATTTATACTCGTTGTAGAAAATTGAAACGCTTTCAAATCAACCGCCATTGCCACTAGTCTAAGCCCTCTGGTCTAATGTTTGGCTGCTCAGCAAATTTTGCTCACTGGCTAATTTTTTCAACACAGCATCATACTTTAAGCGTTCACGGTTTAAAACTAAACTTCACTTACGGGATATCTTCCGTGATTAATTTTTGTTTTGAGCTCCCGATTTTCCGCGATCATGGCGCTTAAATATGAAATATGAAATATCGGGAGCTCAAAACAAATAATAATCATAATCCCGTAAGTGACAATATAAGTTTAGCAATAAACATGTGTTCTAAAGTACTGTAGATTCAGGATACACACTCGTTAAAACATCAGCCTACAACGTCCCACTGCTTCAACTTCCTGTCTTTAACCCCGGCCGTAATCCACCAACGTGGTCCCAGTGCGGATTTAGCCCAAAACCGGCAATGTTCAATATCGAAGAAGGGATCTGTCGAAATAGTGTTTTTCGAAGGTGTGTGTTGTCGAAGCAATGAGTAGTCGAACTATTCTTATTCGAAATTGAGACCGTGTCGAAATAATTAACTGTCGAAGTTCAGGATGACACTCGCCTATACCCTAGGTCAGGTATGTCCATGAAGATTGCAAAACAGTGAAACAGTTGAAGCACAGCGGCCGTACCGTTCTATATTTAGAAGTAAAACTAATAAACAGAATCAGTTGCCCATCTTTGAGTCTAGTGACTACTTCGCAATTAGAAACAGACATTATTTTTGTTTAGCTCGTCCATGAGACTTCACGCCTGTAATCTCCGAAGGGCTAGGCCTTACTACTGGACTAGGCGTGTACCCATTAGTACTGGCCAGTACTAATGGGTACACCTCTGCCTAGCCCTTTCATTTCGCCAGTTTTGTTTAAGCCCCATGTAATAGTGGGCGAGCGTATTGCCATCAACCGGGCATAAATCCAGACTCAGAGAAATTCTTGATGGAAAGGCCAATAATACTTTGCCTGACTTCGGAATCCAACCCAGGACCTTATCTCATCAGTAGACCAACGAAGCAAATAAAAAAAAGAATGAATCATTATTTGAACACTACTGCACTACACTAGTTCCATTATTTTCAGATTCTTTAAAAATGGAACTATTGGTTATAAAAAACAACACTAGTTCCATCATGGAACTGTTAATGGTACTAGTGACAATGAAGGCTTGTTACGGCATTGCTAAGTAACCCGACCAAAGTTTAGGATATTAGTTAAAGCCAGTTAATTAACCTTTCACAGTTCCGTCGGTCCAACTTCAGACAAATCTCTAAGACACTAGCCACATGCTCAAACGACACGCATCTTGCGACAGCGACTAAGGAATAAACAAAATAACGAAAACAGACTACAGTTGTTTAAAGCATGTGCACATGCCATGAGTTACCGCGACGCGACGGTACTCACGCTAACAATGAAGAGACGCGTCGTGTCGCGTCGCAGGTATCGCCTGAAGTCCTGAGTTTGTGTATGGATAGTTAGAGTTACTCTTCTCTATTCAAAACCACATGGATATGATTCGTGGACCACATGGCCCCATAATTTTTCTAATTAAATCATTGATTGAAAAATCCAACAGTGGACGCTCACAAGTTGATTATTTAAACGATGAATCACCCTAATTACCTACTGCATACATTGTTGGTTTAGACTCTATAGTGGTATATAGTAATGCGTAACTAGTCATCATGGGCTTCTGAGTTTCCCTGCCCCGGGGCTGGCAAAGTTTCAGCGGAGTTTTCAGTTGGAAAATTCTCAGTACCTGCCCGGACTCTCGATTTGTGCCCAGTTAAGTGACAATGAGATCTCCTTCTGTAATAATTAATAGAACCTAGCCGAATTTCCTCAATGGCGGAGAAAATATTGTGGTGCACAAGTGTGAGTGTTTTGCAGACACAGGTGCACTTACTCTCTGTCCCTATAGTCCAATGGGACGACAATCAGGCAAGACCGCAGGGGCCTGGGAGATCAGCGGCAGGACGGCGCAGGTCACACTGCCAGCTTACGAGCAAGCGCGCGACCCGAACGAGGCATCGTTTCACCTTTTTTCATACTTTGGTTCACAACGCGAACGACGAAAGAGCCGAAACGCATCCAATCTCCGGGCTCGTTTCCTATAACATGTGGGATTCAAACATAACTGGCGAATGTGCACTAAGCATCTGTGCCTACCCCTTCGAGAGATACAGCCACAATGTTATCTTGTGTAATTTATTTCATCACCACTGCTCTCAAAACGGTGAAGGAAAACATTATTGTGCGGGTCCGGCAATTCCTAGAACCAAAAATTCGACGAATTGAGACATCTACCAACCCGTACTGGGCCCGCGTGATGGATTATATAGTGCATTTCCTCTCATAGAATAGTCCGTGTGTCCATTGGCGTAGCTACCTAGGGGCTAGGCGGTGCAGTGCCCCGGGGCCCTCAAGCTCAGGGGGCCCTCAAATCCTTACCAGAAAACCTCCATCGAACTGAACTTTCGAAAATTTCATGTTGTTAGTTGATAGGTCCATTATAAAATAAACTCTTTTCTATTTCGTTTATTGCCCAATACTAAGTATTAATTGTAATTTATGTCATTACTGTTTAATATTTTTATTACCAGCCCTGCCAAACACTGACAGCTGATAACAAAGTAGCTAAGCATTTTTAAAGTATATATTTAATATTTTTACTTGATAAAACCTAAATAAATAGTAGTGAGGTCCTATTTTTTTATTTGCACCAGGGCCCTTGGTTACTTAGCTACGCCACTGCGTGTGTCCCAGTAGTGGGAACATTATAAGCTGATCATGTTATCTCACCTTAATTAGCACCCTGTCACAATAATTAATATCATTGGCCTATCCCGCAGCTTTACGAACGGTCGTCAGTCTGGTACTGTACGAGTTGCCAAGTGCTCCCAATTCAATGAGTCATTTGTATTTGGCAGACATGAGCCTGACTACTGATGTTTTAATACCTACAGGTTTGTTATTATTCTTCTGCCGTGTCGGAGCTGTGGGAATAGTTCTCCCTTACAGTGAGTTTGAGTGTATGATTTTATCATGTATGATTTTACTTCTTCATATCGTCGGAGGATTCCTCGCCAATTAGTTCAGGTTTAAGAGATTCTTTATTTTTTTTAATTTAAATTTCCAGTTGAACAATGTTAAAAAACCTCTGATGGTGGTAAACTTTAAATAGAGATCTTTCTTCTTCTGTTTTCGTTGCTAGAAATAAATTACTTTGACGAAATTCACTTCTACAAAACGCTTGCGACTCTATCCACCATTGCAATATTTATCCATACAGTGCAAACCCATAAGAACTTGAGAGCGATCCATTTTGCCATCATTTCGTTTGACATAAACCCTTTCTCCTTTAACTCGTTGAGAAGTGATAGGGTGGCCCTCTCGAAGCCGGGACCACACCGCGAGACCGATAAATGGCTCTTATGAAATTATAGAAGTGAAGTCAAGAAATAAAATGTATTTTGTAACTTAATCGCCGTAAAGGTTATGGAATGGTGTCTCGGTGATAATTTTTGAAGAGGAATAAATGTTGACGTGTATTGAAGTGAAGATAATAAAGTTCGAAAGCTTTACTGAAAGTTTGAAAATTATGTTTTTTCTTACATATCTCTCTTTTCTGTTCCAAAATAGTTGAATTATTTCTCCGTTACTCTACTGGGAATAGTTTGGTGGACTTACTTAACAGTTCCTGACCTACCCAGTCAAATCTCAGGTTCTTTTTTTGGTTAGTTGATAGAAATAATGGCATGTGAAGAGTAGAGATGGGTCTTGAAATACAGACGAATTGATGAGTCGGTTGTTGCCATAGGCAGACAAGAGGAGGCTGCTATCATTTTCCAATGTTACCCTTGAGCTTTAAGTTCCTCGAAGGTTGTCAAAAGGTTGTCTTTGGAACACGGACCGTAGAATTTATTTTTAAAAAAATCTTTATTACTCATAAAAACTATGACGTGTCACTTTGAAACTATCCCTCGATACATTCAAACCTCGTTCTTTTTTCAAACTCACAATTTCGAAGGACAACGAAAAAAAAAGATGGAGATCTCCGTAAAACCATCAAATGGAGTTTTATCGGGCGATTAATTAAATTTTTCAATAATATTATCCCAAAAACATATGTTACGAATGTTCCTAAGTTTATTATAAGCTCTCGGTCGTAAGTCGTGGTGTAATATGGTCTTACATGGCCATTAATTAACCTCCTGCAGGTCTTGGAACATAAAAGTACCATTTTATGGGCCCTCGATAAAATCTGGGTTCAATTGAGTTAGGCCTATTTGAACGCAGTGTTGGATCGTTTTCTTAATTGATAGTTTTGTCAAATGGGCGAAGGCAGTTGGAGGTTTTAAGGCATTTTAATTTGAATTTAAGAGGAGTAGTTAGTACGTAAATGTTCGTTTATCCATACTATTTATTACTTGCTTAGTTAGTTTTTAATGTGAAACTGTGTGCCTGACTGTTTAGGTTGGAGTTTTGACCAAAAAACTGGACTCATTGAGGCAGAGTCGATTTTAGACACATAGAAAAGGATATTAGCAAAGTAGTTAATAGTTTGAACCATGTAGATTGTAGATGTAGAAGAAGACAATTTTAATTAATATCTACTCATTAAGTACAGTTATGTAGATTTGCAATCTTTATATTTCATTGTAAATACGGACTAAGCATAAAATTAGATTTTGCTTAGTTTTGGTTTATCAAAGCAACCAACGGCGCCAGTGGTAAGAATTACATCCGTTGACAAAAAACATCTCTATGAAGGAATGTTTAAGGATTTTATCAAAATCTTAAAGAATTTATAATTTCTTTTATCGCATATCGTTAGGATCATTTGTCAGATTCGAAAAGTTAATGACATTTATTTTAATTTCTTATTCTGTGCCTCAAGAGAAATCAAAGGCAGGAGAGCACACAATTTAATCATTTGCGAAATCAATAAAATATAAGAATCAAGGAATTCTTAAGATACTGGACTGGTATCAGTTTCTACGGGGCTACTAGCTTGGCACAATCAAACAAAAGCCAAGAGCCCAGCAGTAGGTGAAGTCGAGATGCGGATGATACTATGGGTAGTCAAAATTCCGAAAGTCTGACAACCAGTCTTATATAACAAGGGCTGATGTTACCTAATAAGTGGGCTGTGGATATCAGAATATAGGCAGTGGCTCCATTTAAAATACTGGTGTTCAGCTGCATCCAGTTATAAGACTGGAAGTCGACCGATTTAGATTGAATCTCAGACTTCAGACTGTTAAAAAGTACTAAACTTTAAACTAATAGATCGACATCCCCACTTTATTTTAAACTAGCGGACGTCACGCCGTTTCACCCGCGTAGTTCCCGTTCCCGTAGGAGTACGGGGATAAAATATAGCAATAGCATATGTTACTCAGTAAAGACGTGGCTTTTTAATGGTGAATGAATTTTTAAAATCGGTCGAGTAGTTTTATAGTTAAGTCGTAACAAACACACAAAAAAACAAAAAAATCTAATCTTTCCTCTTTATAATATTATTATTATGAAGTATAGATAACCAATTAATTAATTCAGACATTTTATCAGAACGAAATCGGTCAAAACAGAATTTAATCTCAACAAAAATCAGTCGACAAAACTCGCAACCGAATAATTGTTATATCGAAAAATCAAATCGCTAAATAGTGCCGTGATTTGTACAACCATCGTGGAGTGGTAAAATATCGATAAATCTTGCGTTTTACAGCTGGTGTTGTATGATAAGGATCGCGGACACCACGTGGGGTAATAGTGATGCGGTCTGCGATGTCGATTGTCGTTATAATACATAAAATATTGTAAAGTGGCGCCTACAAACCGGGGTAAGGGAATGTTAATTGGAGAATTACAGTTCGTACCGTATCGTACGTTTATGACGGAACGTCTCTAGCAGTGTATATCTCTCTCGGAAATATTTCTGCTTGCAAAATTAAGGAGATACCTATACAAACTCATTATGATAAAATATTCGCATTTTTATCTATTTTTGTTTATATTCTATGTGGCTTTAACTTTAGATCATCTTTACAGATTATTATCTTATCTCTTTTGCATTCTATAAGTTAATTTTCATTTAAATTATAATGAACCTTGTTCGCGTCATTCTGATAAGATCTATAGGTTTTTGATCATAGATAAAAGAGCTTACGGAATTAAATCGAAACTAATAACCCTGGCAGGTTTCAAATATTTAAATGACATAGAAAAACAACTTTTTTCGCTCTGAATATCTTTTGCGTACCATTAAGAAATATAGGAGCCTAGGAGCATCTCCAAGTATTCGAGTTGACAAATAGAATCATTTGGAACGCATCCAAATACGTTACAATGTAAATACAAAACGCAACCTAAATTTCTTCAATGATTCTAAATTTAAATTATTTTGAAGAAGCTTCGGATTGTCTCGAACGTTTTCTGACGTCCGATGTTTTTCTCAAAGTGACCCTATTACGGGGAATGAGGTTTTTATTTGTTTTTGGTTCTCATATTTAGAATCTTTAAAAGCCAGCACCCGGTTTATTAATTTTTATGAGCATTATCACAGCTTTTTTGCGGAGAATTCACTTGTATAGTAACTATTATTTCTATGAACATACCAGCAAAAATGGGGTTATAACTAGATCATAAAACAATTGTTGAATGTCGAATTTACCACAAATGTCAACCATACGGTCAACCAAGGGTCAACGAACTCCAGAAAAAAAATAGTAAAGCTAAAGGTAGAACATCTAAAAATGTCTCTATGACACAATTCATTCGCTAAACACGAACTGGTACAAAACAAACAAATAAACAAGAACCATCGACAATAAATGTACATCACTGTTAACCCGTCAACTCCATATATCAAGGAGGCCTCCCTTGTGATCGTGTCGATGATAAAAATTACTTAAAACACCAAACATTTAACATCGTGCCCCCTGACGACCCTCCTGCATCTCTCTCACGCTTTTGTTACATCAGTAAAATAGAAAGAGACAGAAACATATTCAAGTTTTGTCTCTACAGCATTTTAGGCTTTGTAACACAAAATTTTGGATTGTTTTATAGAATTTTGTACTAAATCTTGCGTTGTCGCGTCAGTGAATCTTAGTAATGCTTCAAAGTACGTGATGGTATGTTTTTTTGGTGATAAAAATATGGAAAATTGATGGTGGGGCCTCCTTTCAAAAGATTTTGTTGGTGATTGCGATGAGAAATTGATTTAATGTGGTTGACACTGGAGGTTTTTGTTTTTGGGGAATGATTTCATTGTAAATTATTAGTAGATTTCTATTAGAAATAAAAATTTTCTTTGCAGACTATATTTAAATTTAGGGATATTGTAACATTTTGAGACAGTTGTCTACTCTGAAGTCTAATTAATAACTTTAACCAAGTTGTAACCTTCCAACTACTTTTTCTCAATGTGGGCGATAAATGCCAAGCTAAGCAAATTTGATAAAATATGCATCCTTAGTTCATTCAACTTAGTCCAAGGATCATCAATCAAGTCAACTGCTGGGTTTAGGGTAGGCCTATGCCAAATTGCATCATACTCACAACCCAATTCATTAATCGATATCCGCGCTTGTTCAAGTTTAAATGTGGCAGTTTATAAGCAGAGCCGAATGACTATCTAATTCAATTAAAAATCACTTCAGTTAAACACTATAAATATCTCTGTTAATAGGAAGTTACCACCGAAACTGTGGGAGTTCCACAAGGGTCAACTCTCTGCCCTTTACTAATTCTCATCAATATTAATGAACTACCGTATTTTTATAAGCTAATCTTGAGATTGTGTTATTTGCAGCCGGCAAATCATAACCAAAGCTTGAATGAAGCCTAGTTGGTAGCAGACGTAGTAGTAAATAGAATGGCTGTGTAAATAGCCAAAGCTGACACAGTAAAGAATAACATTTATTAAGTTTGGCAATTATGATATTAGTATGGATTGTGCATTGGTAAAATGATAGCAAGGTCGGACTACCCAGGCTAGCGGAAGTATAGGCTTATAACGCTCCCTAAGGCTATAAGTAAATTATGTTCTTGGTAGGTAAGTAATATTTAGTAACGGGATTTCATCAGCTGCTACACTGAGGTAGAAAGGTGCAAATATTTTGGCAAAAGTACGTTAGAACTTTGTATTTCTGATTCTTCATAATTATTTAGGATTTTGAGTTTCTTCCGCCATGCAAGAAAGATGATGTGAACTCTTTTTTTTAAAGTGTTGCTGTTGCATTCTTGTTTTGGAATATTTTATAATTTCCATAATACTTGCTTGAACATACTAGTTTATGAACCCACCCATGCACCAACAATATTAAAATAGTTTTATTTTCTGTTGTTACAGATGAACGCAGTGGCCGCCTGCAGTAATTAAAGTAAAATGAAAAAGAAGAGAAAACCAATAACGAAGTGAAATACATCAACCAAATAATAATTTTAAAAGCATTTATCTTAACAAAAACAACGCATGGTGTAAACGGACTTTATCCAGACAGAGACTGGAAGTGAAATTAAAAAAAAAATTAAAAAAAGGTTGACTCTAAATACAACTCACTCGTATTCATAAACAAACTTCAGGCCATTTTCGAAATCGGAACACAAATAAGTAATCGACGTTTAAAAGGTGATCGCTTTTGTTTAAACATTTTTGGGACTGCCGCCTTTTTATGTTTATTTACCGCTTTAAGTATTTTCAAAAAACAGTGGGAGTGCAAACACTCGACTTTTGGACGCACTGATATTGTCGTCAGAAAAAAAAACCATAGATAAAAAAATAGTGAAAGCGCGGGAAAGTGAAATAAGTGAATGACATTTCGTAAATTTTTGTGAAGACTGTTGTGGTTGATCGCCATTTTTGGTGATTTTTCGCATAAATTGGTGTGAAATTGTGTCAAAGTGGCTGGAGACGAGCATTTGGACATGTTGGGGGGCCCCGAATGGGGTCAGCGGGAGTCGAGCCCCCCTAGAGATGCTCCCCTGCCGAGTTTCGGCTTCACACAGGAGCAAGTGGCGTGCGTTTGTGAGGTAAGCTTTATTCAATAACGTAAACAGTAAATAAAATTTATAATTGGTCATTTTTGATGGTAAACAGTAACTAAGATTATTATTGGTCGTAATTGAATGTTATTAATGGTAATAATGTTTCCCTAAACTATATAAAGATACTCATGATCCGCCTTGAGTATGCGTGGTGATCAATGCTCATGCCTTCTACATGCCACAAGTGCACACAATTTAAAACAAAGAATAAAATATGGAAAATTTAAATTGAAAAAATACGCACTCATTTTGCTCAGATTGTTGGCAGGGAAACATCACTGGTGCGTTTTTCCCGTCCAGAAATGTCAATCGTGGAGCACCTTGAGAGTTCTGTCACGTTTTCGATTCAGACTTGCAAAGTTTCTCGCACTCTTAACCTAGCACTGGCCTGCAATATGCAAAAAACGTAAGAAAATTTAAATTTCGCGAATTTAATTTTCCCTGGAGCACCTTAATATTACGCGAGCGGAGTTTTGTTTATACGGGCTGTTGGGGAATAAGGTGATTCCGACCATCAAACTGGACAACGTTAGGAAAATTAGTCGACAAAAAAAAGACTTTATACTAATTGCGTCAGCGGATACGATAATTTGTATGAGAAGTCAGTTTGATGGTCGGAGTCACCCACCACCTAAGAACCAAAAGCTAGTTTTTTGCCGACCACCAGGTTTAAAAGTATCCCATGTACCCAGCTCATGGCTATCCGTGTGCCATAATCTCATTCAAAAATGTCCAGCCGTTAAAGCGTGCAAAGGTAACACACAAAAAAAAACCAATTCCTTTCAAATCTTGCTTTTCACTAGTAGTAGTTCAGAGAGTCACTACTACTAGTAGTAGTTTTCTTGCAAGAAACTTTATCACCTATTTATTTGGAGAACATTCAACTAAACGCGAGCATTGGAATTCGTTTGTTTTGCTCGCGTAACTACGTGTTTTTATGATGGACGCATTTAACCTCGCGTATTTTAGCTATTCTAACGTTTGTGTACGCACTGGCCGAAATTGGCCACGTTTCAACGCCTATTGAGGGACGAAGGTCTACTTTATCGAAGGATTGTTAGGCTACAGTTCCTATAGACTTGAACATTATTGAAACAGAATGACCAGCAACATTCACAGTCTTTATCCCAAATTATTTGCATGTTATTATTGCCAGCTTCCACACTTCTCCATTATTCGTCATCTCAGTAGTAAGTCACTCATTCTACGCATTTCATTTTTATACAGCCAATTGTTTCTTTGGGTTTGGCCTTTTTATAGCCATCCACATTCATACTCAAATTTTCTTCCCAATAATCTCCACGTTCCTCCGCATAAATGGAATCCACTCTAATCATTACAGAATTTTGCAAAGGGGTACCCAGAAAATCTAGTCCACACATGTATTGCTAGAGGAAGAACCTATAGCCATAAACCAATCTCAGACCTAGCCTAGATCAAGGGTTGCTGTTTAGCTTGTCTAGGGTAATAACGGCAGTAACAGTGACCGACTTGGGATTGAACATATGACCTTACGACCAGCAGTCAGGTTTGTAAACGTTTGCAATAGATGAGTGTAGTGACTTAATGAGTTCATATCTGCTTACACTGGAAGTCTGTTTCTGGTATATATACCCTCTATTAGGGTGCGTTTCCACCTGACATTTGCGTAACGAGGGATGTGTTTGTTAAGAACCAATAGAAGCACTTTAGTTACATAGCCTAGCCAGCTCTAGTGGAAATGATGAGTGAATGAATGATATGAAGAATGAGATGAAATGAATGAGGTTTTTGTACATACAAAACAAGGCAAGGATGTGTGCGAGGGGTGTGCTACAGACGGACGCAAGCGAAAAAATAGCACTTACTACTAGATTGTGTGGTTACCGGTCGCATCCGGGGGGCTGCTCTCTAAGTCCGTCAACGAAGATACGGGGCCCGTCCGAAAGTAGCTTTAAACTTTGAAATGAACTCTACTCCCTATAATATTTCGGATTCATGTGTTTTGAAAACACATCGGGAGTAAGGACAGATAAAAAATCGATATATAAAAATCAGATAGCGAATCAAGTTGTCATTCACTTTTAGTTCGGAACCCTAACGAATCTTATGTCCGTAAGGAAACGACCGTAACTTCGTCCGAAACTAAGTATTTCGGGAGTAACCTCCTGAAACGAGCCCGCTACACATCCTCGCACACCGCTCATCTGCGCACCATTTCCCAGCGTCGCGCGTCGGTCGCTACGCATCCTAGCACTACTCAGCGGCCTGGTACATGGTGGAAACGCTCACACCGCTCCACAGCCTCGCCTCGCACATCTTTTGTCATCTCCACCAGAGCTAAGCAAGGATGCGTGGCGAGGGATGTGTGTGGAACTAACCAATCACATAACTAGAATACCTCAAGCTGTAAAAAAGAAGTGATATTATAGAGTTTCACACACATCCCTCGCTACGCATCCTCGCTCTGGTGGAAACGCAGTTTTATACTAGGGGAACAGCTTGGAAAAAGACGGTAGTAGTCAGAGTTTGCAATTAGCGCAATAGTCACTGCCATGTTTCTCATGTTAATTTCTTCGTTTACTTTGTGACTTCCACCAACACGCCTTTGGTTCACGTGGTGGATGTTGGCCCACTCTCACAGAATGAAGGCTTGTGTCCTAATAGTGGGAGCGTTATATGGGTGGCATTTTCAATTGACTACTGCCTAGATTTCGATATTTTGTCTCTAAATGCAGCCATGTCTAGTTATTAGTGTGCTATTTTATTATCACTTTCCTGTATTTCTTTCATTTTCTCCTGTATTTTTTTAGGAGTGTGCTACTTATTCTAAAAAAAAGGCAATGTTTGAAAACAGCTTACTCCCCTCAATCACGTATCAAAAAAATCTTGCTCACTAAACAAATAACTTAAAACAATTAGCTGCTTACATTGTTTTGAGTTCTTACTAAGTGGCTGAGTAAGCGTTCTGAGAAAAGTAAATTAAGTAGGTCCACATACTATAGTAACATAAGCGGTTTAGAAAGAGTAATATCCCGCCTACTGTGGTTTAAATATAGTTTTAGCTGTGCTGGCTTTGTTACAAGCTGCGAATGTATCGTTGCTTAAAATACAAAACCAAACCAAGAAAGAGTTTGTTAATATTCTGATTAACATAGACGGCCGTGAAGCCGTGTGGTATCCGGCAGAGTAGAATAGAAACAACCCATTACACTCACGGGTGTCGTATAAGGCGACTAATGTCTGAGGCAGAACACCTTGCGCCTCCGTAGGCCAGAGAATGAGCAGCAGCGTTTTCTGTTAGTCTTTCATCACTGCGATCTCCCATCCGCCTGCCAAGCGTGGAGATTACGGCAAATTCCTCCCATCATGGGAGAGGCTTATGTCCAGCAGTGGACGTTATTGGCTGTTGTAGTAGTAGTGTAGTAACATAGACGGTACTCCTTTACATATTTATGGTTCGTCATGAGCTCCTGTTTGTTTTTTTTTTAAACCTTCACTCTAGACATTTCTCCTGTATCGTGGGTACGATTACAAACATTTAAACAACTCACATACACAATCAGCCAGACCCGGAACAACTACCTGTGGACTGTGGGTCATTGGAATATTTGTTCTGTGATCGAAATCGCTTAGCCACTGCGCCAACCGTGCCGTCAATTCCATGGGATACGTCCAAATATCCGTCCGTCTATCATCGTGCTATGTTTCATCCCCTCCTTGCGTCGTATTCCTCAATGTTGAGGGTCGTGACCCCCTTCAGCATCACCTTCTCTCGGATGATCTTTCTCCATCTGTTTCTGTCTCTGGCTGTGTGAAGGGCGCTGTGATCTGTAGAGTCAAGGGCGGTGCGGATCTGGTCAGCCCATCGTATTGGGCTGCGTCCACGAGGTCTTTTCCAATCCAAAGAATACGACTAAGGAAATACCAAGTCCCAGTAATTTTAAACGTTCCTGCAACTCCCTTGTATAGGGTCCCCAGATTTATAAAAAAGTTTTCGGGGAAAATTTCGGACTATTCTTGTCTTTGACTTTTTTTGCACTGCCCATAATTTTATACTCCGCCATGCTGATTTTCTCATGATATTTTTCATCAGTGATAATTACACAATACGCAAATGAATCCGAAAAATCAGAGGTGCGTTTCTTGGGTTCCAACTATGACTTCGCATCCCAAAGGTCACTGTGGCTTAACCTAAACTAGCTAAATAACCCAGAGGAATAACTAGGACACCTGCACTCATTATCGTTTAGTCGCAAACCTATTTGGTAACCACGATATTTGGTTTTACGATTGTTTCTGTAAGAAGTTCTAAGTTCTGCACTTGGACGGTACGGTACTTACCTACTATACTAATCTAAATCCGTCCACGTTGCTTGCGGTCACGACAGTCGCCAGTTGTTTACCCATGTGCGGATTGGAAGAGCTTATAAATAAGTGCAATTGCAAAGAGACTGAACTGACATTCGATTTTTCAGGTAATGAGTGACTTCGTACGGATTTACCTGCTCTTATGTTATGCTTAAAACATAAAACATAACATGACGCCTGTAATAGGCGAGACGACAAAAAAAAAACTAATTAGTCCGTCAGTTAGATTATCAAAAAATATGTGACCCGTGTTTTTTCTTTTATTACGTAAACCAAAATTGACGAAGATATGACACTTTTAAAATTCTCAATACGTCACGCCTAGGTATAATTTTTACCTAGTTCTGACGTCACGAGCCCCCACTCCCGAGTTTTGATGCGTTTTATCTTTGTTAATTTTCATTGATTAAAAAAAAAATACGTGTCCATTAATTTCGATTACTCTACCTAACTGACGGACTAAATAGATTTGCAATTTTTTGATACTGTCGTCATGCCTATTCCCGAGTGGTTAGGCAGAGGTGTATCTAATGGTACACCCACATTTCGTCAGTTATGTTTAAGTCCTATGTAATAGGGGGCTAGCTTATTGCTATCAACCGTGCACTAATCCAGACTCCGTGGCTGCTACTGAGAAATTCTTGATGGTAAAACCCAATAATACTTTGCTCGACCTGGGAATCGAACCCAAGTCCTCATGCTCAGCAAAGTCGCGCTTGCGACCACTAAACCAACGAGGCAATCCATTGTAGCATAAAAGTCTACCCCTTACCCATGCCTGTCTTTGACACATCTTCAAATTAAACTTGCTTTTGGACATGGCAGTGCACGCTTGGGGTTGGAAGGCCTCCCACTAGGTAGAGCGATAACCTGGTGAAGGTCGCGGAAATCCGCTGGATGCGAGTCGCACAAGACCGGTCAATGTGGCGACACTTGGGGGAGGCCTATGTCCAGCAGTGGACGTCTTGCTGAAATGATGATGATGATGATGATGAACATCGCACGCGTGGCGGTTGGAAATTGTTCCACGGATCTAAATTCCTGGCTATTACTTTGCATTCAACTCTCTAACTAACGACGAAGCATAAGAAGTATGTAAGCATCGTAACAGCTTATTTAGTTTTTAAGTTTTCGTTTATTTATTTTTTTAGGGTCTCCAACAAAGGATGTACACAAACACAATAACTAATGGACGAGAAAAGTATCTCGTAGGTGTACTCCTTCATTTAAAGGAGACCACAGCATGCACAATAAAATGTCTATCTCATTTAAAAAAGATATAGTGCCATTAAAAAATCTAAATTAAAATCAAAATCAAACACACGGTAACAAAATTTAAAAAATAAAACCAAAAATTGAATGAAATTAACAATGTCATAGTAGCAATTGGGAAATTAAAATTAAAATCAAAATAAATTAAAATTGGACACAAAATTATTAAAAAAAATAATAAAATAAGTAACAACTTATTGACGTCGTTGTATTATTTATATGGAGGTTCTTACTTTTAGTTTTTATTTTTGTAATTATATGTAGTTCTTGTTTTAATTAAATGTAAAATTACACAGTAGGTACCTACATTTGATATTAATGTGGAATTAGTAACAACTGGAAAATTTATTAAGGCATTTTTTATAATTTGCAAGAGAATCACAGATGTCAAAATTGGTGGTCGTTTATTTGTATACAGGGTAAATTTTTCAAGTGGGCGTGGATGACCTAATCCGAAACTATGAGGAACAGCGTAAAATAGTCCAAGGCGTCTCGAGCCCGATTTGATGAAAACTGAAACTGTATTATTGGATTTTTGAAAAATCTATATTCCTAGCCAGGAATCGAAACCGTTAATTTTGTATTATTAGGTACACCATTCGATAGTAACAAGGACAACATTCTGGAAAGTACGTAATGACATGCGGCATCAATATAGGTAATACTTTACGAATTTGCCATCCACGTCTACTTGAAAATTTCACGCTGGATTTACTATAGCTTTTACCAGCTAAAACTTAACAAACATAATTATTTTGAACCAGCAATACCAACTCCAGACTTACTATTTCGATCCTCTTCACCAATGTAAGTGTGAAGCCAAAACTTGGGTTAGACAGAACAAACAAGGTAGGTAACCTTGACGACAGGGCTTCCACCCGGATATACGGTTACCGAGGGGCGTGGCGAAGGGCCGGAGATGGGGGTCGCGGGACCAATGGAGTACCTCTGAGTAATTTAATTTGGGAAAGATATTTTAGTAGGTAGGTCTGTATTGAGGATCGGTTAGACTCGAAAAGTAATTTGAATGCAGCCGTTGACCATTTTACGAGATGACGGTATTCAAACTTAGATCTCACTAAGATTAACGATGTTAAATAAAGGCCTAAAAGCAGATGACACACCAATCAATTGAGATACTTTTTAAGAGCTGTCAAAACGCGGTTCTCTCATAGATTTTGTATGGCAATAGCCAACTGTGATGTCACTATTTTTTCAACTCAATGACTTAACTATTTATTGATTATAAAGCAACTAAAAATCGAATTTGGCAATTAATTGAAAATAAATCGGGTTTTCAGGCCACAAATAAAGTGTTTTTTTTGGAGATTTGTGTCTTGGAATTCAATAATTCCAAGACACCAATCTCCAAAAAATGGTTTCATGGTGTCATCTACCCTATTTTTTTGTTCTAGACCATACCTGGGAACCTTCTAGTTACGGAGATATTGGGGGTCAAAGTTCCACTAGTTTTTTTTTTAAATACTTATATGTTTTTAATGTAAGATTTTTAAACACCTCCACGACCCAGGTGTCGTGCAGGTATATAGTACAGGTACTATTCAATCCATCCACCAGTACAATGTTTTGAGTGCGGTGAATTGTATTATATAATCGCACAGCCCATATTGTGTGAGTACTATGTACTAGAAAGCTATCATTCACTGAAATCCTACGTCTTTTCTTGACTTGAATGTGCCCTGGCGGTTGAGAGTATGTCACGCTCACTCTAATGTCTCGCTGATGGTGGCGCGTGTGTCGGATCATTCAGTTCCCTTCAAAATGGTTGAGTTGAATGGTGCTGATCCATGCGTCATGTTCGTGAACGGGCGCTGTCAGTTGTGACTGGTCAACTCTTAGTTGCCATGGCTTATTTGTATGTTTATTTTTGAATTGTATTTTTTGTTTTTACTATGGACACTTTTAACGTGCACATCTTGCTACATTGTTCTCACATAATATACCATCTCAACATGAATGATGTAACCAAGATTTTGTAACAATATTTTGATTTAAAAGAGTGTCCATGGAGTTTCTTGCCCGTTCTTCTCCATAGAGATCTACGCTAGGGAATGGGCAACTACAGTACTTTCACAGTTTTTATGTCTTGTGACTGGGACTGTAGCTACATTTAACTTTGTTTCGACAATTCAAAAGTGCCTGTAACTGGCCTACTTGAAATAAATGCTTTGATTTTGATTTTGATTTTTTGAGTTTTACCGTAAAACGTGATTTTTCACCCCCAAAAAAAGTCTTTTCTCAGCAATAATTTTTGGCTTAAGTTACTTAGTATGATGTACAGAATGCTTGGTTGACGGCTTCGTGATGAGTCGGTTTACAACCTGTATACTGAAAACACATATCAGCACGCGCACAGATAATTCATTAGGATAATATTATTATATCTACAGCAGTCCATCATTTTTTATAATTATTTCGTAGATAAAATTTTATTACAATGAAAAGAAAAAAAAAATGGTTCGTCTATGAACATTGAACCCGTATAAAGTTTTGTGTTCGTGGTATTATCCGCTGAGAAGTTCTTCCGTGAAGAAGCGATCCTGGCTGCAGGTTCAAATAATGCTTGTCATAAAAATGTATTGTCATCAGAACCAAAGATGTGAGCAAAATTTCAGCTCAATCAGTTGTGGGGTTCAGGTTTGAAATTCAGTTGCAAGATTTGATTTGATTTATAAACTAACAAGGCAAGTTAAAAAATAAAATACAGGGTGTAAACTATCTTATCACGAAGCCGTCAACCAAGCATTCTGTACATCAAACTAAGTAACTTTATGCAATAAATTATTGCTGGGAAACGACTATTTTTTTTGGGATGAAAAATCATGTTTTGTGGTAGAACTCAATGTAACGCACTCAAAACATTGTGCTGATGGATGGATTGAATAGTACTCGTACGGGGGTTGTGGAGGTGCTTAAAGTAAAAATCTTACATTAAAAACTTGTGTAAAAAAAAAACTTAAATTGCCAAAAAGTTGGAACTTTGACCCCCAATATCTCCGCAACTAGAAGGTTCCCAGGTATGGTGTAGAACAAAAATATGATCGCAATGACGGGGAGAACACGTGCCTGTCGGCTTCGTTAAGAGGTTTTTTACACGCTTTATACTGATACTGATAGGCTGCGTCATCTGCTGCATTGCTGAGCAAAGGCTTCACTATGACTTCCAGTTGTTTCGATCCAGGGCTAATGTGGACAGGAGGCGGTAGGCCTCCTGTCCACGAGCTCTTAACGCGATCCATTTTAGGACCTGGGCGGACGTCATGGTACGAGTTCGAGCGATGCTGTATAAGAACCTAAACTGGAATGCTTTGCTTTTGAATCGTTTCTAGATCATGGTAAGCCTCCTGGTCGTTGGTTTTGTCCAACTCGTCCCGCCATCTTCTGCGAGGTCTACCGCGACGCCTTCTGGCTGTGTCAGGGCTCCAGAAAGTGGATATTTTGGCTCATAGTTCATTGTGCATGCGGCAGACGCGGCCAGTCCAGTCCCACTTCAGCGTAGCGGCTATTTAAATAAAATAAAATAAAAGTCTACGAAAATAACAGTGTATAGGTAGTACCAAATTCTGCCATAATATGAGTTATGAATGATGATTTTTAATCCTTAACTATGGAGTAAATAGAGCCCGCTTCGTTTATGGGGTAGGAGTTCTACCCCTAGGACCGTAAGTTTGAGTCCGGAGTTCGATCAAATTTTTAACCGACTTCCAAAAAGAGGAGGTTATCAATTCGTCAGTTTTTTATTTTTTTTTGTGTGTAAGTTTAGCGTTTGTTTCGCCAATTGAGAACCGATTTCGATGATTCTTTTTTTTGTTTGGAAGAAAATTACTTCGCGGTGGTTCCGTTTAAATTTAATGAAGATCTGATGGTGATCTTCGGAGAAATACAATGGGACTCTTCAATTATAGACAGCAAATCGGTCGTGATTGCTGCAATCGCTTGGATGTTTGTTGTTTTCACAACATCATAACATATTATCATCACGCCTGTATGCTCTGAGGGGTATGCAGATGTGTACAGTACACCCACATTTTGACAGTTAGGTATGTTAGGTTCCCTTTTATTGAGGATAAGCATATTACCATGACATGTATTGTTAACAATATGAAATAAATGACTGCCTCGTTGGTCTAGTGGTGGCGACTACTCAGCATGAGGTCCTGGGTTCGATTCCCAGGTCAGGCAGTGTTATTGGGTTTTTCCATCAGGAATTTCTCAGTAGCAGCCACGGAATCTGGATTAGTGCCCGGTTGATAGCAATAAGCTAGCCCCCTACATTACCCTACATTACATAGGACTTAAACATAACTGACGAAATGTGGGTGTACCATTAGATACACCTCTGCCTAACCACTCGGGAATTACAGGCGTCATGTTATGTTTTATGTTTTAAGCTAATGATAAGAGCATGTAAATCCGTACGAAGTCACTCATTACCTGCAAAATCGAATGTCAGTTCAGTCTCTTTTCAATTGCACTTATTTATAAGCTCTTCCAATCCGCACATGGGTAAACAACTGACGACTGTCGTGACCGCAAGCAACGTGGACGGATTACATGGGACTTAAACATAACTGGCGAAATGTGGGTGTAGGTACTATTGGGTACACCTCAGCCTAACTCTTCGGGGATTACAGGCGTGATGTTATGTTATGTTAAAATAAATCTATAGCTGGTATTTGTATAGCATTATTACAACTAAAAGTGGATAAATAAAAATCATTTTTGCAAAAAATAAAACCGACTTGAAAAACACAACAAAGTGAAATATAACTTTAGCTTCAGAGGTCGATAGCAAAGAAACTGAATCAAACACACAGAAGTCACCGACTTCTGAAGCTAAAGTTATTTTTCACTTTGTTGTGTTTTTCAAGTCGGTTTTATTTTTTTAGTAGCGTTTTCGAATGAGTTATTTATTAGAAAACTTTTGATAGCAGCTAGCAATCACACACACCTCATAGTCCAAAACCAAAAGCAGAAAAAGCCAAGTCAGAGGCCCATGTGCGGCATAAAAACTCTGACACCAGGTTAGGCACTAATACTAACCCTCGATAAAGAAGAAGACTCTGTTTCATAGGCCTTGTCTAGTCTACTTACCTAAAACCAGTGGTATTCAGCTGCATCTACTGCGATTAGACATGAAGCTGAATACAACATAGTAAGCAAAAGGCTAGGCAGAGAATGATGAATTGATGACCATGTATAGTTTTTGCCAATAAATTAACTTCCATTCCTTCTTTATACAAGCACTCCTCTCCCAATTCCTAATGGGAAAACACGCGTCACATCACAACAAGATTACTCACATACACCACCGAAATCATAATCCCTTAGCACCCTCAAACATTTAATTCCATCATTTTATCAGCCATCACCTTTCATTTTCCATTTCATCAATAAAACCGGTCGTCATGGTGTGGCACAAATTGAATGGGATCAACTCTCTAATGGTGTAGTATCGGTTACCGTAATTTGCGATGCGCCCCGTGTAGATAATGAGATTCAGAGGGTTGAGTTTTGATGATTACGGTGTGGTGTGGTAGTTTAGGGTTGTCCGGGTGTTTTTGTTTTATTCGATTCTATCGTATTGCCTAGTTGACGCTTCCCGTGACCCAAGAGCTGGCTTTTACTTTGGTCAGAGGCTAAGTGTTGCCATACAACGTGGCAACGCCGCCAGTCTCTTGGGCACATTACCAGCTGACAGCGTTGAGGAGTTTTTCGGTGCCCTTTTATAGTTTTTTATTTTTATTTTTTATTTTATTCAAAAGGAACAACAAACAACTGCAATATAAAACATAGACATAAGAAACAAATACAAAGCTTAAAGACAAAAGATTAAAACAATGTTCACAGTTTGTTGTTAGTTTATTTAATAGTTTTTAATTAATTATGTAAATAATACATTTGTAAATAATTCTATCGTTGTAAGCATACTCATTGAGTTTTCTTATACCTACTGCTTTTGCGTGGGCTTTGTACTGTAGCTACTACTGATAGCTAGAAAAATCAGAAGTATTACACCTATTATTGCACTAATGATAATAAATCTTCACCCTAAGGAATCTAAATCTAGAAACACTATTGCAACACTTCCAAAAAATACATCCTTACATTTTCAACCCGTCAACAGCTAGGGGGTGACCACAAACAAGCCGAGCCGTGCCGGCAATTAGTTTGTCTGACCGATGGCCTCATCAGGACTCACTCACTGATAGCAATGATAGCTGATTTTACAAACGTTAGAACCCTTTATTTAAAAAACCAGATTTTTTTCCATACACAAACATCATAATGACTATTTTTTATTCCACGGATGTTATTTACGGTCTAATATGACATAACAACATCACGCATCCAATCCCCGAGGGTACGGCAGAGGTGGTACACCCACATTTCACAGTTATGTTTAAGTCTAATGTATACTAAGGGGAAAGCCTATTCACAGTCTATTATTACCATCAATCGGTCACAAATCCAGACCCCGTAGCTGCTACTGAGAAATTTCTGTTGGAAAAACTCAATGACAAATGATGACATTGTTAACACATCAGAGTTGAGTTGGTGATGTGTTGGTAGTGAGTTCCGGGGTTGCTGGACTGTTCGAAAGAGATACCGTGGCCCCGGAACACAAAGGGCGATGAAGGAACATGGATGGGTTTTAGTCAGTAAAAGTCTGACACTCCCTCCTGCTCTGCCCAGAGCGGGAGAAGTCATTTGATGATTTCCCATCCGAAAAAAAAAAGGCCTTGGTGGTGAAAAATATTGTAAAACACCGTTTCCTGTGTCTACAAGAAACAAACAAACCTTTTTGCGACATTTATCTCTTGTAATAAGCATGTATTTTATTATATCATGTAAAGCCAATGCAACAATTGGCGACATCTCAAAAAATAAAATCCTTTCGTTTTCAACCCGTCAATAGCCCGGGGGTGGTCACAAACAGCCGTAGTTATCAGGCTATTTGCGCAGACGCACATGTGCAAGGACATCCGGTGCCTAAACCAACACTTTGTACTCTAAATAAATATGGCGCTTGCACGGAATTCACGGGATCTTTGCCAATTTTTTTCGGCTAATGTCGATGTTCTTAAAATGTTGTACGTCTCTGAAATGCGGTGTTTTGTTTTTATTACTTTTGTAGATAATTGTTAAGTTTACATGAATGAATAAGCTCAATTATCGTCAGCCTATACCTGCTAAAACATGGTTCCTCTCTGTGAGGGGGTTTAATGGGGATATTGGAGATTACTTTTTAAAACTTTGGAGCCAGGTTCTATTATATGGTTGAAAATAAACAAAATATTGTAAGTATAAGCGTTCATATTATTTCAAAACAGTTCACTGAAAATTTAGTTGACTTGAGGCATTAAGGCTACATTTAATGAACTAGTAGGCAATCTAATACGACTTTGCTGTAGTATAAAGTCATCATCAACTTCCTGCCCTTATCCCATGTTACTTGTGGTCGGCGCAATACGTTTTTTTCTTCCATTCTCCCCTGTCAACCGTCACACAATCATTTACACCTTTTTCATTCATATCATTCCTCACACAATCCCTCCATCGTTTCTTTGGTCTTCCTCTCCCTCTCCATCCATCAACATTTATATTCATTACCCTTTTAGTCATGCGATTCTTCCCTCCTCATCACATGAACTGGCGCAACTTTCAAACTTCTTCTAATATACTCATTCCTTATTTTATCCATCCTTGTCACACCACACATCCACCTCAACATTCTCATCTCCGGTACATGCAATCTTTTTTCATCCATCTTCTTCACTGCCCAGCAAAATGTACCCTATGTAACCCTAACGATAATCAGACACTTTTAGGAACTCCTATACTTACTCCTACTTACAATACCTTTTGGAGTTGTAGACTTCGAACTAAATGGCTTTGAGATTTTTTTGATTGATTTTTGAACTTTCTTTCTTATTTCCAGTTAAGCGATGTTCCATAAATATAAGACATTCCCGGTGGATCGGGTTCAAGCACTGTGAAAACGAGAGTTGTGTTACACTGATACAAAAAAATAACCAATGGTGTGCCATCTTCCATAGAAATATGAGGAACTAGCTGTTGCACGCCACCTTCATTCGCATGAAATTATTATAAAAATACAAATTTACCTCGATAAATGGCACAACACTAAAAGCGTTTTTCAATTCGAACCAGTAGTTCCTACGATTTGCGCGTTCAACCAAACATACTCTTCAGCTCTATAATTTTAGTATAGATGAAAGCCAGCCTCATCATATTAATTATTAATGTTCCCACTGCTGGGACACAGGCCTCCTCTTTATGAGAGGGAATGGGCTATAATCCACCACGCAGGCCCAGTGCGGATTGGTAGGTGTCACATGTCTTCGAATTTTTTGGTTCTAGGATATACCGGTTTCCTCACTATGTTTTCCATCACCGTTTTGAGAGCAGCGGTGATGAAATAAATTACACAAAGTAATGCGCCTGCCTGGGTTCGAACCTACGACTTACTGTTTGTAAGTTGGGGCCGCCAAGAAAGCCAGCCTATTTCCACATAATGTAGGAGGAGCTTACTTCTCAATTTTCCCCAAATTCTCATCTCCACCACTCTCTCCCCAGGTCCTCCAACAAGCGGGCAACATCGAACGCCTGGGCCGGTTCCTCTGGTCCCTCCCCGCGTGCGAAAGGCTCCACGCACACGAGTCGGTACTCAAAGCGAAGGCGATGGTGGCCTTCCACAGAGGGAACTTCAAGGAGCTGTACCGGCTGCTGGAGTCACACACCTTCAGTCCTCATAACCATCCCAAGCTGCAGAACTTGTGGCTTAAAGGTCAGTTGAAAGGAACAGCTTCAGCTACTTTAGATTGAAATCAAAACCAAAGCATTTATTTCAATTAGGTTAGTTACACTTTTAAACTGTCGAAACAAAGAACAATAAAATGAAGCTACAGTACAGTCCCAGTTACAAGGCATAATAACTGTGAAAGTACTGTATAATCCGTACGTGACAGATGTAGTGTGCTCAACGAAATTTTGGCTTGTGCCGTGATTGATGTTTCTGAATGTTAGGTTCTATATCGTTAGTTTTCACAACAATGATGGTCGTCAATGCGGGATTGAGAAAATTAAAATAATTATGTTTTTCTTTATTAACCAGCACACTATATGGAAGCTGAGAGGTTACGCGGCAGGCCGCTGGGAGCCGTCGGCAAATACCGAGTGCGACGCAAGTTCCCGCTGCCCAGGACCATATGGGATGGGGAGGAGACCTCGTATTGTTTTAAAGTAAGTTATACACTTCTGTCTTCTGTCGCTTATAGGGAAGGCTTTGTTATTAGAGCAATAGCAAAATAGGTCCTTGAAGAAGATGTGGATGTAGGATCGTAATTGTCAACTAAGAGATATTGTTTGTTGCACAGGAAAAGTCCCGGTCAGTACTTCGAGACTGGTACCTTCACAACCCCTACCCTTCACCCCGAGAGAAGAGGGAGCTAGCAGAGACCACGGGTCTTACTACTGTACAAGTAAGTTCATTTTACATTGATAGTAAGAACGGGGGTATTCTCTTATTAAAATGTTGACGGAAATTTAAATTCAGTCGACCCTCAATTTAGACAGGGATTGACTTGTGACTACTTAGATGACGGGCTACGGGTTGTGCCTCATCTAGCAGAACGGTGTGATCGAACGTCCTCGATCGAAAATATTTATATTTGTTTGAAACGCGCTCTAACGATTTCGATGAAAGTTACAATATAGGGGTTTACGGGAGCGAAAAATCGATCTAGTTAGGTGTATCTGGAAAAATCGTATTCTTTATTTTCACCCTAGCAGAGCTCGGTCACCCAGGCTTTTAGGATAAAAGGCCCCGGCAGGCATCGGCCCTTGCGGACCCCTTCCTATTGCTGACTCTCTTTGAGGCGCGCGTGGAACACGAACGCGCCGTCGACACGGCCTGTCGTCATGGGACGGACGGACGGCGAGTTAGCAAATATAGACCTTGAGTTCAAGTTCTCACCTCAAAATATTACAATATTCATTGCCATAATGATGAACTAAAAAGCAAAATAAGAGCAAGTTAGTCATGCTAGTGGCTGCATCGCTCGCTGACGGTCAGTTGTGGTCGCCGCAACTCGACACCGCTTCCTCAAACTGAACCGATCGAGTTACTGAACATATACTGTCATATACATACTCTTAATTGTTATCTATTTAATAAAAATCTTATATTAATTCACTCATTGGCAGGCATCGCACAGTCGTAAGCCGATGTAGGAGAAGAATGTTTTTTTTTTGCTAGATTTTCTTATTGCATTTTTGACCTTACAAAAGGAGTTTAATAGAGGACGAAAATTTGTGTCATCATCGTCATCATCAGCCTATAATGTTCCCACTGCTGGGACACGGCCTCCCCTCAATGAGAGGGGACACTTTCGTTATTTTTGCCGACGGGAAATCCCGTCGGACGCACTTCTTGTGTGTCCAACCAACTGCAAGTTCTTGTAAACTTTTGCACCAAAGCATCAATTCCTTCTTCGTGTTATTCAGCGCTGAAATCATTTGAATCCCTTAACTTTTAATTTTCAATCTGCATAAAACCTACGCAAAAGCCCCTTTCTTTCAGAGTCACGATATCTTCGTCATTGTGTAGAATGTGTAGCGATTTGGTCGCACTTAGTTGATTTTAAACCGTATTAATTAATTACGTTTTGGTATACTTGTTGCAGGTTTCAAATTGGTTCAAAAACAGGCGGCAGCGAGACAGGCAAGCCGAACACAAAGATAGGTGAGTCATTCAAATCATTTTTATATTTTGATGTTTCAGCAAAACAAGTAATGTATGCTAGCGTTATAGCTTCATAGAAATCTGATCGTTGAGGACATCCTCAAATACTGTGTAGTTTATTTTTATAGTTAGTCTAAGTACTCTTATGAGCAGTTGAAAAGTCTTCTTCGATCATATAAAGATACCTTTAATTGTCCCAATGTCTATCTGGGTTCTATTCTGATTGCTAAAATCAAAATACAGGAGAATTTTTCTATTATCAGATAACTTTTATCTGAAGTTAAATACAACAGTTTCGACATACAATATTTTCTAGATACATGAAATTTCTTAAATGCAATATTTATTCCTCAGCTAAAAGTTAGCTGACGACTCAAAAATTGGCTTTTTGATTAGCCAACCAAAACGCTCGTTGCGTTTGCATCTAAAAATAAGCTGAGCCACAAAAAGGGTACAAACAATTAATTGTTATTGCAATAACCGCTGAGTGTAGAATGTCTGGTCGAACGTCGACTCACTCATCATCAAAATATTAAGTTACAACGTTCACTCGTAATGAGGTTTGGGTGTTTGTAGGTTAAACATAATGACATGTGTATCACCATGAAGATTTTCATATTGACAAGCTTGCACCTAACAATACCTATGGGTTAGATAGAGTATAATTTGGATTAGAGCTGTCATCAAATTAGTAGGTACAGACGCCAGCACATCAAGCTTTTACAGTCTGTCAAATTACTTTAATAGATTTTCAACTTTATCGCTAAAGCATTAGGTTCAAGGTTGATTGGGAAAATTTGACAGTTTCGGGTAGCTTCTTAGGCTCCAGTCTGTGCGTAAATTACAAATTATAGTAAAATTGAAACATGGCAATTGAAATGCAAGCTCCGAAGTAAGGCAGTAAAATGAAGTGCCCATGATTTGCAAAATAAGTAGATATTTGATCGAAAAAGATATGAGGACTAGTGCAGTGTATTGACTGAAATCTCCATATTACGATGAAGAGAAAACTACATTTTCGCGAATTAAGCCAGAATTTCTCACCAATCGAGACTGGCAATTGGCTGACATTTTGGGCCGGATTAGGGGACTTAAGTCTTGTAAAAAAAAATGGAGAAGTCACACCAGTGCTCTTTAGTTGTTAAGCTGTTCAATCTCAAAACTAAAAGTATTTCTCACTTTTGAACCGGGCAAGGGGTCGGTCAGTCAAAAACAAAAGATAAACCTATATTTACCGAGTTTGTTCAGCTACCAGTCTCACCAGATGCTACCAATATTATTATCACTTATTAACCACACACTATTCTATTCTCTTCAAGTCCTCATATCTACAAACCATCTACCAACATTAACAGAACAGTATCTATCTCAAATTGTCAAGTTATCGGCGTGTAAAATCAACTCTTATCTAAATCTGAGCGCATCTGTTTCGGACCAGTGATGCAGAAGTCCCGGGCATGACCGCCCCAAATATCAAATGGTTAAGCGTGAACCTAGTTTTGGATGTGGAAAATAAAAAGCTAGTTCATTTTAAAAAATTGAAGATACGTTTATGAAGGTTTTATTATAACGACGGTAATTTTGAGTATGAACCATATTTTGGATGCCTAAAGAGTAGAGAAGACCAAAGAAACGATGACTGTGAAGGATGACATGCTGCGCCGACCCCAAATAAATTGAGATATGGCCAAGAAAATTATGTTATTTAGCGTCCCGTATTACCGTCCCACTGCTGGGCAAAGGTCTCCCCCAATTCCTTCCACGAACTCTTTTCTCGTGACACTTCGAACTAGCCTTCACGGTACGCATCTAAGTCGTATCGGCACCGCTTTGTCGACCGGCTCTGCTCAGCCCGCTTAGCATGACTACCGAAGAAACGAAAGAGAATCGACAAATCTTTTGTTCATCTGTCATTTTGTCGATTCAATGACAGCAAAATGACAGATGAATAAAAGATTTGTCGATTCTCTTTCGTTACTTCGGTGGTCATGCTAAGTGGTCTGCTCTGCGTCCATCTCTTGGCACCCATTGTGTGGAAACTTTTGCCCAGCAGTTTTAATAACTTGTTGAAATCATGTTCTTTCTTCCTCCTTCCTGATTAATTTCCTTACGAGATTCAACACAGTTAAGTTATTCTTATTTTATCATTATTTTATTGTCTTGGCGCTGTTTTGGTGGTCGCTATCGCTGATTAAGTTGCAGTAGTTGGGAATAGTGGAGTTGCAGAAGTTGGGAATAGTGGAGTTGCAGTAGTTGGGAATAGTGGAGTTGCAGTAGTTGGGAATAGGATTAGTTCCAAAGAATAAAATAGTTTGTTTCATCCATCATCAGTCTCCTGATCTTATACATACATAATACAAATCTCTAGTTTGATTCAATATTGTTAGGAAGAAATAGATCTCTTTTACGAATTTAACTTAATTTGTGTAGGAATCATTTTTTTTCAAGTGTGATCTGATTTGGCATGTGCCAAACAACGTTTCGACTTGCTGGTAATTTAGTTGAACTTAAAAAGGCTATATTTTTTGCGATAGAATTGACTTTTAATGTTTTAATTTTAATAATTTCATGTCACCGGTATTAATTACATTTTTTTTTGCATGAAGAAGTTTTTTTTTTTGTTTTCTATCTACTGGTCTCGTTATCCATCTTTGGGTATTTAGTTACATTTCACATCTCTGCAAAGATATTATAAAAATTGGATCATTGGTTTTAGTGACGATCACAAGACTGACCATCGGTATTAATATTTTTGTATGTTTTATAGTCTGATTAATCTATTTTAATTAACCAGCAAAACTTTTTAATAATTTGAGTGAAATACCTATTTATTACATGCACTAATAAACGCGTCAATGAGTAACCAAACCAGTGTATCACTGTCATAGCTGAAAAACCGAGCCAAAACATCGTTAAAACTTTTCCAAAGTATATTTTTCCAAATTATTCCTCGACAAAGCCGCCAACACAAATACACATACATAGGTACAATAACACACAAAGAGGGGAGTTCACGTTTGCCTATCCATTTGGCTGGCTTCGAAACGAAACCTGATATTCTATACAGTACATCCCTGGCACTAATGCCCTTTACAAACAAAAACGAACCTTAAAGAAACTGAAACAAGGTTGGAAGTCAGAAATACGAGCGAAAATAGTACAGCCAACGGTTACTTGATAATAATTTCCAATTTAGAATTTCGTCGTTCGAATATTTGAATTTTTGCATTCGAAAAATTAATTAAAGAGTCTGTTTTTAAGATCAAAATGGCTGCTGTGTAATGTCAATTGGTGTATTTGTCATTTTGGCGGCAGAAATTCATGATAGTTTTCCAAGTCGATCTGAATATACATTTTATGAAGATAATCAACAGGAAATCTGTTTTGAATAAGCTGTAGTTTTCATTTTTGGTAATACATTGACATCTATACAGGGTGTAAACGCACTCATCACGTAGCCGTCAACCAAGCATTCTGTACATCAAATTACGTAGCTTTACGCAAAAATTATTGCTGGGAAATTACTTTTTTTATTTTGGGTGAAAAATCATGTTTTGTGTTAGAACTCAATTTAACGCACTCAAAACGTGCTGACGGATGGATTAAATGGAACGGCGGGCGGGAAATCTTAGATTACAAACTTGTATTAAAAAAAAAAAACTAGTCAAAAAGTTGGAAGTTTGACCCCCAATATCTCCGCAACTAGAAGGTTCCCAGGTATGGTGTAGAACAAAATAATGATCGCAATGACGGAGAGAACAAGTACCTTTCGGCTTCGTTAAGAGGTTTTTTACACCCTTTAATAAGTACCTACCTACTTATATTATAACAAATTTTACAGCTTTCTGAGGTGCTTAGCTGTTTTCCTTCGATATTAGATCCAGAGACAGCCAGTTTATCAGCGATAACGGTGATGTCAAGCAAAAAATGTATTGGATGAACATAAGCTATCGGACTATCGAGCTAACTTTTCTGAAGAACACAATCGGTTCTTACAGTCTTTGAAAAGCTAAAAGTGTATCCTCTGTAATTACTTCCAAAACTTAACCATCATCAGACTTTGTCCAGCTGTGGGATGCAATATCTATATTGGATACCGTCCGATGACGTATCGCATGTTAGAGCAAGACAATGCAATGAGTGCGAAAGAGACAACATTATGTAACCCGACACCTTCACATCTGCGGTCTAAAAGCGTACAGGGACGTACTTGGGAACTGTATTGTTGTTATAATTGGTGTTTTTTTGGTATTTTATTTTACTTTTAATGTTTTACTTCCTGAATTGGGAGTTGCAGGAGGAATGTTGGATCAGCTGCTTGTTTTAGACTGTATGTGCACAATATGAACTGAAGTTTCGTAGATATTTGTGCCTATAAGCAAATATCCAGTTCATGATTTTAATCGATGTCTTGCGTTTTTGTTCCTCTTGATCGAAAATACGTGTTTACGACGTATCGTATCAACTTAATACCTACATCCCATCCGAGAATTATTAGACCTGAAGTAAATTCACAGATTATAAGAGGCTGATACCTTTTGCTTAGTTGCTACGTAATCCTGACAGTGCAATAATGAAGTTAGGTACAACAGTCAGATAGTCCAATAAGCACCACAAACACAGTAACAAGTGACTATCACTTTCAGACCGTTTCGTATTTCTGCATCGAATTTGAACAGGATCGAGATTGACTATTCTACTTTTATTAATCCAATACATTTTTAGCTGAGTTCTAAAAAAGGAGGAGGTTATGTTTTTCACCAGCATCTTTTTTTTCACGTTTTTCACCGATTTATCTATGATTACCTACATTACAGGTACGATTTTTGAGATTTTTTTTTTCATTTTCAATTTTCTTTTCACTTTTCTTTCTCAAGAACAGTAAGTAAAATTAGGTTATGACGTACTTTAATAGATCAATACCCCTTGCAGAAGTTCACGGTTTTTGGTCAAACACTGGCCAGCGCAAAAACAACAAAAGTATTGCATTACCAAATAACAAAATGCGCATTTTTCCAAAGTTTCAAACAAAAAGGTCTAATACCTTAAATCCTGTTCGTATTTGATCAAGTGGAAGGCTTCGGCTCAATGGACAAGGGACCTGGATCTTTGCCGACTGAAAAAAACCATCTTTATAATCTGTTGAGTACAAAGGCTTTGTCTTGGCGCATTTTTTTAAACTTATTGTCGTGGTTGATTGTTTTTTAAATTATTTATGTTAAATGTTAAATTGTTGTGATGATTAAGTCAATATACAAGGCACTCGAAAATAAATTATGCTATTAAAAGTACCTACGAAATGAAACGAAAAACAATATTACATTTGGCGACCTTAATGGCGCAGCGGTAGTGAGGCTGCCATACGTTCTTAGGGTCTCGGGATCGAATCCCGGTTGGAGCAAATGTTTGTGTGATAAAAATGGATATTTGTTTCCGAGTCATGTATAATAAGTATGTATTTACAAACAAAAAGTATCTATGTAGTATATCAACTATCTGGTGTCCACGACACAAGCTTCGTTGCTTAGTGTGGCACTAGATGGCGCTGTGTGTTAATGTCCAGCGATATTTATTTATTTAATGATTATGATTACTAAATCATATATTAGGTATTTTGGCTTTCGCAAATACATAGTAACAAAAATGGTTAGCTAAATCCTAAAAAATGCATAATGCATTTTTTTGGATTTAGCTAACCATTTTTGTTTTTAAAATTATTAAGGTTTTTATAAGTATTATTGATTTTTTAATTTTAATATTTTTATATCTTTTTATTAGTTCGTTAAATAAACAAAATATTCTGGCTTAAATTTTACAACTCATTAAGTCATCACAGCACTAATGAAGGCTAAGAATAAGGTAGGAGTACCAATTATGCGCGCAGAAAAATTATAATCGTGAAAAGTACAGTGAAACTATACGCCTCTGTTTTATTTCAAGAATAAGAAAATTTCTGATGTTAAATAAAAAGGAAACAATAATACTTACTACTGTCTCGAAGCTGTAGGAAAACATGGCCAACAGAAATCCAATACACAACCTTACACAATTTATTTTTATTATCACTATTAGTAAGTACTTAGACGACCTTTAGAAGACAAACGGCAAACGGCTGCCAAGCAATCGGTTCCGGGTTCTATTCCCGGTTGAACTCCGTCCCATCTGGCCATTCATTTGTATTGTAGTATGTCAGCCTTGTCATTTCATATGTTATAACTGTATCGGGAAGTGAAACAGTACATTTGGTCGCTAATAAATACCTATAGTTATTTCAATTTCGTTGGTGGTATTTTCTTGATGTTATTTTGTTCTTGAGTATCATCTGCCTAGCCTTTTCCCAAGTTTTATTGGGGTCGGCTTCCAGTCTAACCGGATGCAGCAGAATACCAGTATTTTACATAGAGCGACTGCCTATCTAACCTCCACAACCCAGTTAGTACTGGGTAATACGATACCCCTTGGTAAGACTGGTTGTCAGACTTTTTGGGCCACTGGCTACCTGTAACGACTGTCAAAGATCACAAATGACAGCCGGGACCAACTGCTTAACGTGCTTTCCGAGGCACGGAGGAAACTCGGTATGTAATGGGTGGTCACCCATCCACAAACCAACCTAAGTTAGCACGGCTTAACCTAAAGATCGACCCGAGCGGCTGTTATTATTTAGCCACGAGCTCCTCATTTTGTTCTTGAGTAGTTGGAGAATAATAGATTTAGCCACAGTTCATTTAGAGGAGGAATATCTTTATATATACGATTAGTATGTTAAGGTGAAGTTTTTAGTCTAACACGTAAAAACTTTTGTTACGCTAAGCAGTAGCAGTGTTTCAAAAGCGCCTCTCGAGGATGCTAAACATGGAAGAGAGAAGCATTATCCCAGAACAATTTTAGCAAAAGGGGATAGGGATTAGGGTTGCAATCCGTACTCTAAAATAGAGTATTGTCCTCTTTTTCATGTAGGCGTACTTTATAATCTACGACACCAATAAAGTACGCTAAAATACTCTATTTTCGTAAAACTGATTGTTACTGGCTCGTTACTGGTTATGAGTAGTTGATGAGACTAAATAAACTGGTTTTTGATTTGTTGATTGCAAAGAGGCTGTAAATATCTTCAATAAGACAAATATTTGTTAAATGTCGCAAAAAGCAACAAAAAATACGTTTTTTAAGGACAATTAATCAAAAATCATAATAAATACACTTATTTTATGCTGTGTACTTTATTTTTGTTCTACCAAAATGAAAAAATACTTTATTCGTCCTAAAAAAAGGTGGCAACCCTAGATAGGGAACAAAATGTAAAAAAAACATGCCTTACTAAACAAAAAAGGCTTAATTTTTCCCCAAACTTATTTAAATATGGCGATAGTTTTTTATTACTCTTATTTCTGATCTTAGAATAACTTTTTTCTTCACATAGGTGAATGCGAATTTTTCGATAATTACAATCTTTCGAATAATTAATTGTAATCAAACTCCCCATTTGCCAACAAACACACTACACACTTCTAAAAGCATAGACACAAACACAAAAACACAAACAGCTCATCGTTTATCTAGCTGCACACAAAAAACGAACCCCACGGGCTCGCGTATCACGTTACGTTAGTTTGGAGGGCTGGCTGTCATCGGCGATATGTCCCGATGTGCTTCCCCCTCATTGAGTCTGACCGTCTGAACGAGAGTTACGACTACCTATTTTATTTATTAATAAGTTTCTGGAGCGTGGTTTATAATGGTGTTTTTAGAAATGATGATGGGTGGGCGTTGTACCGATTTGTATTTGGTGTAGGTACTCTCGAAAAATTTTAACTGTCGGCAATGATATTAATCGGACACCTTGATGGTTTAGTGTTCTTAGGGGTCCAAGATTTCACCCGTGGTTTTCTCTATGAAGTATTTTTTTTCAGTCAGTTAGCCCAAGCTCAAAGCAAGTAGGACTAGCTATTACCATTTTGAAAAGTATTGACTGTTATTAAGGTGGATGCTCCAGAGTGACCCGCGAAATTCAAATTTTCTTACGTTTTTTGCAATTTGCAGGCCATTGCTAAACCTAGCACTGGTCGTACAACCGTATGTTGATTAAAATATAATTCGCGGCTGTAAGACGGTTGTAGTAACAGAATTATAATCATCAAAATCATCAATACAACCCTCCAAGTTCATGTAACTCGATTGAATGACTATTTCATGAAAAAGTCATTCAATCGAGTTACAATAATATTTTAATCAACATACAACCTAGCACTGGCGTGCAAATGGCAAAAAAAACGTAAGAAAATTTGAATTTCGCGAATTTCAAGCGCAGTGTTATGTTGTCGTCACGATTGTGAAACCTTCAAGTCAAACATCCATTCACTTTCTCATGTCATCTTCGCAGTTATTATGACAGCCCTAATTTCTTAGAAAATCCAAAACTTTAGACCCTTATCTCATGATATTCTCCTTCTAAGTACTTGTTAACTGAAGTTATTGTGTTTCAGTTACGAGGATGGAATATCATGTCAGGTTTTACACTCCACTTAATCTTGATTCTCTTCCTTTCCAGCGGTGGTCCGGGCGACAAGCAACTAGACTCGTCGACAGACGACGACAGCGACGCGCCGGCGCACGGGCCGGCGCCGCACGCGCTGCCCGCGCTCGCGCCGCAGCCTCTCTACCCCTTGTACGAACACCCGCTGGCGCATCTGCAGTACCATCACACGTGACCCTACACTGACCACCGGTCTGGACGAACAGGAGTAGGCAACAAACATTTAGCTTCATATCTGTGACAGTAGAAGAGATCAGGGGGCCTAACATGGCCGATTCAGCAAAATCATGATAAGATAGGGTAGTTTCCAACTTTCCACCATTGCAAATCTATTTGGTCAGTCAGTTAGAGTATTGGAAAATAATAGGCGCGTATTTTTTGTTTTTGTAAATCAATGAATATTGGCAAAGATAAAACGCATCAAAACTCGGGAGTAACGCTCGTGACGTCAGAACACACAAAAAATTATACCACCTCGTACCGTATTGAGAATTTTACAAACTTCGTATCTTCGTCAATTTTGGTTTACGTAACAAAAGAAAAAATACGGGACAAATATTTTTTTAAAAACGAACTGACGGACTAATTAGATTTTTCTGTTGACAAGTCTATATTAGGCCCCTGGTACAGTGTATGCATGCAGGCAACTTACTTACTACAAGTTTTGAACTTGAAGCCATTTCGAAGTATTGTTAGACCATCAACAGATGTATTTTGATAAGTGAAAACTTCGTTGATTCGAGATTTGTACATAAAAACATTGACTGCTCTAACAGAGAAAAGTGTTCAGAGGACCTGGTGCGAACCTTTTCAACGGGGGATGAAAAACTTTGCACGTTGTTCCTCAAACTCGGAAAGCATTAACAGAATTTCAACCAATGATGATGCTTGGAACTAGCTACCACACTAGTTTCACAGTTACCTTTCGTTAAAGTTTGCGTTAACACGTTTGAATTGGTACAAAAGTCTGTACAAATATTCTTGCCAGATCAAATCAAATCAAATCATTTATTTTTGCCGAAAACACTGTTACAATGGTCTTATTAAAAATTTTACATGTTTCAAGTGATCCTTTGTTTGTCACAGATTGAATGATTAAGCTAAATCTTATTAGTATTTCCCACTCTTAGTCATGTTAAAGTTGTAAATATCCTGAAATTTGTAGTGGAATCTGCTTCAAAGTAGAACGTTATTTATGATCGGGTTTTTTTAATCCATAGGCCGATGCTTGCTCTATAATAGTTTGTGTTCGTTAAAACAACAAACAGTTTTATAAGCTCACACACAATAGGCGAGACGACAAAAAAAAAAGTCCGTCAGTTAGATTATCAGAAAATATTTGACCCGTGTTTTTTCTTTTGTTACGTAAATCAAAATTGACGAAGATATGACGCTTTTAAAATTCTCAATACGTCACGCCTAGGTATAATTTTTAGCTAGTTCTGACGTCACGAGCCCCCACTCCCGAGTTTTGATGCGTTTTATCTTTGTCAATATTCATTGATTTACAAAAACAAAAAATACGTGTCCATTAATTTCCAATACTCTAAGTGACGGACTAAATAGATTTGCAATTTTTTGATACTGTCGTCATGCCTATTCATTACTAATTGATAACTTCAATACATTTATCATAAATAACTATATCGAGGTTCGTTCAAACCAATACGAACACATTGAGGGCCGGTGGATACCAGACGCGTTTAAACGTTGCCCCACACTTTTCCAAGAGTGAGGAAATACACCCACGATACAGGAGAAATTCCTTTCTCCTGTTTCGTGGGTATATTTACAAACATTTAAACTCACATATACATACAGCCAGACCTGGAACAACTACCTGTAGGACATACTAATATTTGTTCCGTGCGGGGCTTGGTGAGCAGTGGTGGCCCAGTGGTGGCGGCCCCGACTTACGAACAGTAAGTCGTGGGTTCGAACCCAGGCAGGCGCATTACTTTGTGTAATTTATTTCATCACCACTGCTTTCAAAACGGTGAACAAAAACATCGCGAGGAAACTATGTCCAAGAACCAAAAATATTCTAAGACATGTGACATCTACCAATCCGCACTGAGCCCGCGTGGTGGATTATAGCCCATTCCCTCTCAAAGAGAGGAGGCCTGTGTCTCAGCAGTGGGAACATTAATAGGCTGATCATACGGGGATTGAACCCGCAACACGCAGCCCAGCAGCCAGACGCTCAGCCACTGCGCCAACCGTGCCACCAATATATTATAAAATTGCTATATCCCGGTGTCCGGAGTCACGACCTCCATTTTTCCGTACCGGTTTGACCGAACTTTTTACTAAGATTTAAACCGAATGCAGTTTGCTTCAGTATTTATAAATCCTGTAATTTAAGTTGTATAGGACCACAAAATCATATAATTATTTGTTTTTAATTTGTATATTATTTTAGTCTTACAAATATTAAATTATCTATTATTAAAGTATTGAGTTAATATTTCACTGAAACGTCATTTAAAAGTAGGGTGGAACCACCAATTGATGTACTCGAATGAGCCTTTAAACATTATTTTTTAGTAAAAAAAGCAAACCCTAATCTTCATTTATTTAGTTTTCAATTAATAATGTTAATAGGTGGCAGTGAACAATACCTTTTTGTTAACCCTAATGGCAAACAGATACAATTTTTTTTTAGCGTCTTAGACGATCACATTGTACACTGCTAACCTCGCTACCTAAAACTCGTGATTATCATAGATCATCACTACTGATAAACAAAAAACAAGATTGAAAAAAAAAAACAGGTCTCAATATTAGTATCATAAATAACCACACACTTCATAATTGCTTGTTCCATCCTAATTATCATAATGTTCTTCATCGTTAATTATAATAAACAAAATGTGGGCGAAGCATGATAATAGCAAATTATGTAAAACAGATGATTAGACCAACAGTTCTCAACTAATTAAGGACTGGAACGTCATAACCGCTTAATTTTATATAAAATTATGATCACCATTGATATTATCGCTTTCTTTAATACATGTATTGATTTTTATCGTAACAAATCGTTTGTTATTTGACTTTTTGATGATTTAAAATAAAGATTTGACCTTTTGATCTTATCGCGTTTGACAATTTAATCGCGAGCTACTGGCGTGTTTTAAGGATTAATTAAATAATTAATAAAGGTTAATAGAAACAGAGTTTTCAAGATAACGATCAAATTGTGTTTCTTGGGACTGTAAAACAATCAAAAACTAAAATAAAAAAGTTTTTTTTAGGGTAATTAAAAGCTGCACGCGCGTTGGCCAAGGTTTTTTTTTTATAAAATACAAAATCATAAAATGCTTGATAAATAATATTATGTAGATTTTTTCGATAGATCCCAGAACATAGATAAGCTCAGGATATTTAATATGTAAAATATGTTCTCTGTTTCTAGATAGTCTAAAATTGATGCCTACAAAATATTTGAGAAAAAACTCGTAGGAACTGATATTGCCAACAAGCTATATTTAATTGATGAAATTAAATTATGTCAATTTCTATAAGTCGTTTCGTTTTTTCCATAAATAGATTTATATGGTATTCTTTTTAAATTAGATGGCACCGCATAAATACAACTGTAATTACTAAGAAATATGAATAAACAAGATGAATCCTAAAACTCTTTACAGTGGTCACTGTAATAACTGCGTGCTTACAACAATACATTTAATTCTACTATAACTAAGTAATAATAAGCATTTATAGAAAAATTTGCCAGTTATTTATGTAATTTTTAAGAAACAATATTACTAACCTCTGCACCAATGTGTTGTAAACTGATTACTGTATGGAGCATTCAATTGTTATAGGACAAATATATTTGACAAAAAAATGCAGTTTTTTTAAGCATTTAAACCATTCTAACTTATTAATTTATTTTGCAAGCGTTTAATATTAAGTTTTTGGAAAAAACTGTAAAGTATAATATTTAAACTCTCGGCCATCAATTGGACGCTCCACCCTAGTAATTTTTTAATAAAATTGTATACATATCACAATTCAATAATGTTTTATAAAATATTACTTTTATTTGTAATTTTCTTTTGTAAAAATAATGCTAAGAGAAATAATTTTATGTGCAACCAATTATTAAAACTAATTTTAAAAACATATTTGTGATTTTTAACTCAAGGCTTCATAAGGCGATTAAAATTTAAGAAATATTTATAATTAATTTATGTAATTATTTTGTACAATGTTACAATTATTATAAATAAGATACCACTTTGATCACTATAAAATATTTAAATTCAAAGGTACCGTTTTTTAAGTAAAACCATAAAAAGAGCATACTTACCTAATTTAAATGAATCCTTTTACGACTCCTTAAAAACAAAATTTTAGTGATTAAGTACAACTAATTTAAAAAATATATTTAACTGAATTATTGAGCTCGTCTACTTTTTGTCGAGCAACATTTTGTAACAAGAAAACATAAACTAACTTTTGTGATTCTTGTTATATTTTTTTTGTTATCCTTTATTGCTCACCAAAACTAGCAAAAGTAACACTGAAACAGAAAATTGAAAAAACAAGTGAACGTGATTCTTTTGTAGATTGAGTTTGTGGTCGAAAGGGCGCTGTTGGTAGACATTATTGAAATGGGGTAGATGACACACCAATCAATTGAGATACTTTTTAAGAGCTGTCAAAACGCGGTTCTCTCATAGATATTGTATGGCAATAGCCAACTGTGAAGTCACTGTTTATTCAACTCAATGACTCAACTATTTATTGATTTCAAAGCAACTAAAAATCGAATTTGGCAATTAATTGAAAATATATCGGGTTTCAGGACCAAAATAAAGTGTTTTTTTTAGAGTTAGGTGTCTGGGAATTATTGTTTTATGGTGTCATCTACCCTATTGTCTATAGAAACTGTATTGAAAAAACAAAATGGCGACGTTATGAACAGAAATAAATAAAATTGAAGTGTCTGTTTGTAATTTCAAAATGACAGCTTTTTACTGAATGCATATGAAAGTAGTATATACGGTAATTATAACAAAAGAATAACCTTTTTTTTAATTATTTTTTTGTCTGTTTGTTCCGGCTAATCTCCGAAACGGCTGGACCGATTTTGACGGGACTTTTACTGGTAGACATCGACATCGATGATGATAGATGTCATGAGGAGTAACTTCTAAGGCTACTTTTATTTTAGAAAAAAAATAGGGTTCCATGCAAGAAAATTAAAACCCTTGACATTGTTAAAAAAAAAAAAACTTTTTAAACAAGGAGGAGTAATATTTTTTTCTCAATCTTAAGGAGGTAACTTATCAAAGGTTTTATTTAAATTTCGAATTAGCTTGCAAATAGAAAGCGGTTTATTGAAAAAAAAAAAAAACAAATGAACTCTTCAACGCGAGAGTTTTAATTTCCTCGCATTATTTGAGAAAAGTATCATACAAGCCTTGGCCACAACTAGGCATTGATGGACTTACGTATGTGTGCTTCGGCTTCGCCTCGGCCCACATTTACACGTTTGTCCATCAATGCCTCTGTTGCTGGCCGCTGCAGTAATGTACTATATACTAATTACACGCGGAGCACGAGCCAAAAGAATCACGAGGACTCGACACATTTTATAATTAAAAAAATATCCGAAATATCACGAACCCTGCTATCAAACATTTAGTTATTTATTATTTAATAAACAATAATTTATTTAGTAAATAACACACAATATGTCGTGCTGTACAATATTATTTTTAATTATTAAAGTAAGATGAGCATATTATAAGTTTTATTTTTATTTTAAAACATTTTAATGTTGTTTAATTTTCATGGGGGTATACAGTCCGCCAGCTGCGTATAAATACTCTTCGTTTAAACATCTGACGTATCCCTGACCTTCTGAAGACCTTTAATTTTCCTGTAATGAGGATGCGCTTTGGGACTTTATCATGAAATAGTCATTCAATAGGAGTTTACGTGAGTTTTATAATGCAAAAAAGGATATGATTCACTGCAATAAACCAAAACCAGAAAAATATATGATATTCTTCAGGATATATGCTAGTACGATAGTGTTTTGAAAACATAGTACAACTAATTTTATTCGATAAAAAAAAATAACGAACTTATCTCTAAAAATTTCTTTTAACGAGTAAAAACCATACTAAAATACGTGCGATCATTCTGATTTTTTGGCAAATAATTCTACAAGCAACATATAGTATCATAGTGTTTTATTTTTTTAGTCCAATCAATAGATTTTTTGTAAATCGCAAAAAAAACACTCATTTCGCACTATTCGGCCGCAGTGACTGACGGACGTTGTTTGTAGTGCAAGCTGATTAGAACTTTATTCTACAGTTTTTCAAACGAGGTTTGAACCACCACAAATAGAGTCGCTAATTTAGCTCCTGTAGTCGCCTTAATGACATATAGCCATATTTGTTACGGTCGGGAATCATATTTTGTTTAATGCAGACTAACTGACCTGCAATTTGCAAAAAAGGTAAAAAGATTATAATTTCGGCGGGCTACTCTGGCGCATTTCCCCTTCATTCAAATAATAGTTAGTCCTCCTGGCGATTTTAGGTCATGGTAACCAATCTCAGCGGAGACTATCGTAGTGCAGAAGTCAACAACTTAGTAATTGGGTTGTGGAAGTCAGACAGGCAGTCGCCCGGTGTTTGAAACGGGTATTCAACTGCATCCGGTTAGTCTGGAAGCTGTTCAAGGGGAAAAGTTGGTGTACTTACTATCTCTTCCCTTCCTCACTCCTATGGTACTTTGATTAAGATTCTTTAAAACAGGATTCTGCAGGTATAGCAAATCGAAGACATGCAACATCCACGAACGAATCCACAACTGCCGTGGTGAATTTATTACGGCTCACTCGCTCTCGGAGCGAGCAGGCCTGTGTAACCTGCGTAAGCAGTGAGAACATTCTAGGCTGATTCTGCTAAACGGAAATGACGGTCTCGTTGGTCTAGCTGACGAACATGAGGACATGGGTTCGATTTTGACTGCACGGTTGACGCAGTGGCTGAGCGATTAGCTGCAGCACCGAGTGTAGCGGGGTCGATTCCCACGCGGAAAATATATTTGTACTGTCTACTGGTTGTTGTTCCGGGTCTGGCTGTTGTAAACGTACCCGAGATACGGGAGAAATTCCTAGTGAGGTACACACTCGTATTAGGACCTACGTTTAAGACCTAAAAAATGGAGGAGGTAACCTATAGCCATGAAACGGGTACAAATCGGGCTCCGAAGAAATCCCAGATCCCGAGACAACACACTAACACTAACACTTTGCCCAACCCGGGTCTCGAACCCATGACCTGGTACTCGGCAGTAGCACGTGCAACCAATGGACAACGAGGCAATTCAATTTTAGTTCGCATGGAGACAGCGACAACCTAGTTTTCAACATGAGGTACCTACATGATCAGAAAAAATACTTGACTTATTGTTAATAGTGAACAAATGATTGGTCAACATAAAATAATTATACCGTCAAACCTTACAAGATTGCCCAAGCACTCTTAGGCCCAGCGCACACCGCTGGAAGCGCATCGGAGCGCATTTGAAGACAACAATTTAATATAAACCTTAACTACTTTGATATACGGTCAATATAAGAATGAATTTGCACGCGGTACTCGGAGCGCACTCAGGCTACTACAAGAGCATGCGCGCGACCGTATATCAAGGTAGTTAAGGTTAATATTAAATTGTTGTCTTCAAATGCGCTCCGCTGCGCCTTCAGCGGTGTGCGCTGAGCCTAACTTTGCCCAGCACGGTATTTTTCACAAATATTTAAAAAGCCGGTTACGAATTTTGATTATGTCCCTGGCAACATAACGTGACGGACTCTGCCTAATGTCACTAAAGTCACTTAAGTCGAAATTGGTAGTCTAATGTGCGGGCCACTCGATTTCTAATTACAGCAGAAAATTGAATTTTAACACTGATAGGTTGTAGGTAATAAATATCACATTAAAAATATTATTATTTATTAAAATATTTAAAGTTTAATCAAAAATTTTAAGAAATTTGGGCAAAGGTGTACCTACGGTTTGACGGTACACTAGCGGCCCGTCCCGGCTTCGCACAGGTGGACATTTATCTTTTCCTAATTTTACCTCCTCCCTCCTCATGTATCATCATCATCAGCCTATAAAGTAACCTACCTTCCTCTTGAATCACTTTATCTATTGTTGAAAACTGCATTAAAATCCGTTGCGTAGATCAAAAGATCTAAGCGTACAGACAGCGGGAGCAAATTTGTTTTATACTAATATGTAAAGATTAGCTAACTTATGCCCACGGACTCGCCCGCTTGGAGTTTCCCATCCACAATCTTATCGAAACATTTGAGGTATCTTTATTACCTTTTCACCTTGATAGAGATAGTATAGATCATTCTGAGGCGGTCTGGAAGATCTAAAGAGATATCTAGGCGTTACTAAATGATGTACGAAGGTAGGTACCTACTCCATAAACAATATTATAAGCCTAAGTACCTTGACACCTACGCATTTGATGATCTTATGACAGCATCAGCGAGCGGAGTTCGCGTAGCTTTGTTTTGGGCCAAATATATTTGATGAAAATTTGCCATCTACACGCTAAGAAGAATAAGACTTTTACAAGATTGACGGTTTTTTGGTTTATGGTATTCTACCACTGACGAGTGTATTCTACTCTTTGATTGTCAATCTGTCATTAATGTCATGTTTAAAAACGTTGTCCGTTGTCGTCCAACCGTCATCTTTTGGTATAAGTATTCTTCGATTTGCAGTCGTTCCCTGATATGTCTGGTAATATTTAATGAATAGCATTTCAGTGCAGTGGTGGCCCAGGGTAGGCTAAGGCCTACCTGGGTTCCACTGCTCTCAAAACAATGAAAGAAATTGAAGACCTGACAACCACTAACCCGCACGGTTCCCTATCCATTTGCATAAAAGTTTAAGACTTAATATAACTTGGCAAACTTTTGTTACTCCTAATTATATTTTCGCATAACATTATTTACGCATAACAGCTTACGCATATTTTTTAAGCATAATTTCTCTATCTTAATAATGATTAAGCGTAATGATATTAAAACATTTTTTTATAGGCATAACAAAGAAGCATGATAATTAATTCCTAAAATGTTAGACATACCATAATTGGATATGCCAATTTATTTCGACGATTGGAAAAAAACCATATGTCCTGAAGCAGGTAATACATAACATATTTGTTTTGAATATAGTTGATTGAGAACATTATGTGGGTATTTTTCCCTGTATGAAGCGTGCAAACAAGCATACACCATGCATGCAGTAAGCATGCAAACAACATACACAATGCATACAGCATGCAAGCAAGCATGCAGCAAGCAAGGATGCAGCAAGCAAGCATGCAGTATGCAACATGCAGCAGGCATGGTTTCTGTCACGGCTCCGGTGCTGCGGGGCTGAGGCGGTCACACGCGCTCTAATCGTCGCAGATGTGTTTTACGCTTACATCCGCGGCTTCGCCTTGCTGGCCGGCAAGCCGGCCAGCCTCAGCCGCAGCGGCGAGCGTTAAAACCACCTGCTCCTCAGCTCACAGGCCGCCTCGCCCCTTCGCGCCTACGCGGAATTAGATTACACTCTAGGGGTAGGGCAGACAAGACTATGTGGAGTCGGTTTTGCAGCGATTCGTTTCTCTTACTAGAACTTTTGTAGCACAACTTAATTATTTTTTTATTTCAAAATAATTACGTAAAAAAACTCAAATTTCATTCCATTATCTCTATTGATTGTATGCCTAATAATATTATGCTAATAGTCATTATGCCTAGTAACATTATGAGAATTCAATTTATGCCAAAAAAATTATTATTATTATTATTTATTATTATTAATAATAAATAATAATAAATAATTATTATGGCAAAACAAATTATGGCAAAATAGATAAGCCAAAGTATTTTAGGAAAAAGAACATTATGCAAATAGAAGGGATCCCGGCTAAGTATGCATTATGATTATAAGTACAATGACAAGCGTGTTGAGAACAGTTGAACAGAGTTCCTGAATCTCCTGCTTCACTTCTCCACGAAACCCTAACAAATACTGACAATCATCATCTGCCTAGCCTTTTCCCAACTATGTTGGGGTCGGCTTTCAGTCTAACTCTAACCGAATGCGGCTGAATACCAGAATTTTACATGAAGCGACTGCCTATCTGACCTCCACAACCCAGTTAGTACTGGGTGATACGATACCCCTTGGTAAGACTGGTTGTCGGACTTTCGGGCCACTGACTACCTGTAACGACTGTCAAAGATCTACAAATGACAGCCGAGACCAACGGCTCAACGTGTTTTAAGAGGCAGAGAGGAAACTCGGTATGGAAAGGGTGGTCACCCATCCACGGACCAAACCAGGCAAGCGCGGCTTAACCTGAAGATCGACCCGAGCGGCGGATTATTTAGACACGAGCCCCTCCTCCTTATAAGCATAGAAAGTCGAGCAAAGCAGGGAAGCAAAGCAGCTGTTAATTCATATTAGTTTCGACATGTAAGACAGTAAAATCAGCATTTTAAAGTTTTTTGTTTCGATGCAGAACATTAAGCCAGCAGATTATAACTTTTGCAAAATAATCGCTAAAATTGCTAAAATTGTAAATCATAGGGTCTAATTCACACTGAATTCTCACTAAGTACTTTTATGAATACGAATATTTGTGAGAATGGATGGATTATTAGGTCCTAAAGTGCTTCAAGGATATTTTGGTGGTCGACTGGTGTTGTCTGGTGGCGCTATTGGTGAAATTGTTTTGAAAAACGATCTTGGGTCAAATTTTTTTTTTATAGCCTACAAAGTGTCCCACTGCTAGGTAAAGGCCTCTCCTTTCTCCCTCCAAAGCTCTCTGTTTTGAGAAATTTCTGAATGCCAGGCCTGCCCCGTGAACATGATCACATGGTCAAACAAAACACGTCAAAAAACCTGTTTAGTAAAATTTATTAACGAGTTATGATGAAACTGAGGAATACCTATAATACCTTCATAGCCAATTTAAAATATAACTCTCCTTTTTCTTGTAGGTACGTAGTTTAGTAACAAAAGAGACGAATCAAAGAAAAATGGATCGTGTGATAAATAATAATTTGCTAGGCAGGGAGAAAACATTGTGTGAATAGAGCCTTGTTTTTGACCAGATATGTGTATAAAATCGCGAAATATTGGTATTTTTCTTCAGTGTTCTAATATATTTTTATTGGCAGTTGTGAGTTATCTAAGTAATCACTGAGTAAGTTGTCCATAAAATTGGTTCTTTAGTTGAATCTCGCTCACAGTTTTTAAAATCTGAAAAAAACTCTTCTCACTTTTTATTAAGTATAGGTACTAATTTTAATTACCACGATTTTTTAGCAAGTGTTATATATATTTTTTACTACAGATCCCAAGATAAATAATAGAAATTGATCTTTCTGTGATAAAACGTTTTTCTTTGCTCAAGTCACAAAGTTTTCCAACTTATTACTTGTAAACCTGACAAATAAAAAAAAATACCACGCCTGTAATCCCGAAGGGTTAGGCAGAGTTGTACCTAATGCGCTTGCAACCACTACACCAACGAGACAGACCAAACACAAAAGAAGAACTAAAAAGTATTTATTTATTTACAGAACAAATTGGGCCGACAAGATGAAGACCATCGCACTATTCCTAATACTGCCAGTTTTGGCATTAGCCACAATCAACATTGATATCTCAGTATCCGGAGAACATACGCCACAGCTTGACATCTACGGAACCAATGAACACGTCATCAGCGACCAGGAAAGAGAGACCTTCTACCTCACAGACGAGAATTTGAAGGCAGCCGTCAACGCACACTTCGGCTCCAAACCCACTGACGTTTTCCTAAGGAGTCCTACACCTTGGGGCGATTTATACACCACGAACAAATGGAAGCAGGTCTCCAGAATCCTTAAACCTCTTAAATACAAGATTTTATCAGTGAATTACGATCCTTATTTAGTAGACAGTAAAGTTTTCAACAATTCTGAAATCAGATTTCGGCCGTCCGGCGTTAAGGCTCAAATCTGGCGAACTGTTGACAATACAGTTTCGTCGACTTGGAAGAAAACCGGGGACATATCTGGGACTGAAGACATCACATACAACTTCGATATCAAAGGTAAAGCTGTTTCTGGAAAGGTCGGTTTGTTTTACAACTCCAGATGGGGAGAGAATGTTATGATATCCCAGAATGTGTCAGTTGGTTCTGAATTTGGGGTGGAAATGTCCTTGCGGCCCGAACAGGTCGTGGTCGCTGAACTGTATGCGACCAAAGGCACGATGAAGGTTCAGGTGGATTACGACGCCAGTTTATCCGGATCTGTGGCTATGAACTACGAAGAATCGTACAAGGATCATCACTTCTGGTCTATCGATGTCAATACAGTGTTAGACGCTGGTGGTTTGAACAAGACCGTACTCTCTACAGAGATCATTGATTTTGAATTCTATGTGAGCTCCAATGTTATTGTTCGCGATGCGGATAATGATGAAATTCTATCCTCTCTGCCTCTGAGTGTGTTCTAATCTGACTAGGTTCTCGTAAAGACGGTGCAGTGCTTACGTTTAAATAATATTATTATTGTTTAAGGTGGAATTTAGTACAACATAGGTTGTTAAGGAATATCTTATTGTGTTAAAAGTACTTCTATATGGATTAAAGATTTTATTTTCATAATTTGTTTTATTTTTTTTTTCATATTTTTGAACAGTGATAGTGATACTCCAGCTACACAGCTAGGTCTAAAAAATACCTTTCTCAATGAAGAGATTAACATTGATCACCAATTCGCCCACATTTCTCCAGTTATGTTTTCAGATTCATCATCAGCATATTAATGTTCCCACTGCTGGGACACAGGCCTCCTCTCTATGAGAGGGAAAGGGCTATAATCCATCACACGGGCCCAGTGCGGATTGGTAGATGTCACATGTCTTCGAAATTTTTGGTTCTAGGAGTTATTTTTTGAGTCCCACCCATGTATTAGGGGGAGAGCCTATTGCCATCAACCAGGCACAAATCCAGACTCCGTGGTTGTTATTGTGAAATTTCTGATGGAAAAACCCAATAACACTTTGCCCGACCTAGGGATCGAATCCAGGACCTCATATTCAACAGTCGCGATTGTGCCCAACGAGGCAGCCTGTTACTAATAGTTTAAAACATTTGCGGTCAATTTAAGTATTGTTTTAATTGTTGAGATACTTTTTATCGTGATCATATTGGTTTCGAAGATGTATATGTTAGCGAGTTCGTTGGAAATTATTATTTGGACATCTAAAACCGAAGAGGTAAGTTCTTATAATATTTGAACTGTTTTCTATAATTTTTTAAGGTCTATATGTCTAGAGTTAATAGCGGTCTTTCAGTGGTGGTCACTGGTGGTCTTTTGGCTAATATGAGACGCTTTGTTCTGTTTCAACGTGCCTTGTTAGTTCTAATCTAAACTAAATCTTACTATTACTGAATGTCAAACCAGTTCCCCGGGGTTTAACGCAGAATGTCGAAGTGCACATTCTGCGTTAAACCCCGGGGAACTGGTTGAAAATGAGCGAAACTTCTGAATTCATACAAAATAAATTCGAGTGAAAAATGAATTTAGTAGTGATCCGATTGCTAGGTGTTGCATTTCGGCACTCGACATCATTCACTGGCCTAACGAATGGTTGAAAGATAAAATGAAACGAGCAGATGAACGCTTTTCCATAATGGGCCAAAATGTCGTGGTATGATTGCGACATATCGATGCTGAAGTAATGTTGTGTTATAAACGTGGAATCCAACAAAAATTAACATTCTCAAGAGTAAAGCTGCGTCTGATACAATTTTACTAAATTTAAAAAATGATTTATGAGCTTTATTTACTGCGCTTGTAACGCCTGATGAAATAAATTAGCTAGATGCAGATTCCACTCCATTGCTTAAAGTGTTTAAAATTATCAAATTTTACGCGGAGTTCTTGTGTAGATACTTGGTTTAGAAATATTTACTTTGTCTAACTTATAATACTTATTTACCACCACAAACATTTCCACAGGTCACAATAATGTCCAAATACCTCCTCCTTCTCTTCATACCTGCGATCTACGCCCGCATATCCATCAGGATAACAACAGGCGAAACTGAGGCAGACACCTCAATTAAATACACGGGTGAGAATGTAGAAATCATCAGCGATAAAGAAAGAGAAACTTTCAAGATCGGAGACAGGGACCTCAAGAAAGCAGTTGAAGTCTTCGCAGGCGGCAGACCACACGATGTCTTCGTCAGAAGCCCTACACCTTGGAACGATGTCTACCACAGATACAACTGGGACCAGGTTCAAAGAACTCTTCGACCAGTTAGATCAAGGGTCTTAGGGATTCATACGAAGCCCGTGATCGTATCTAAGAGAGTCTTCGAGAATCATAGTCGTGTAAAGGCTAAGTATAATACTGCTATATCACATATGGTAGAAGAATCTGTTTCCAATACTTGGTCTATCGGTGGAGAACTGACAGTGGGGCAGGAGCTCGAATACAGCGTCAACTATGGAGCAGGAAGCGTTGGTGGAAAAACCAGTCTTTCTTTCACTGGAAACTGGGGCAATGATACAAGCAAGACTAAGACAGCTACTCTAGGATCTATAACGAGTGTCGAAGTGCCTTTGGAACCTAATCAGGCAGTGGTAGCTACTCTAACAGCGACCCACGGGACTTTAGAAATGGAGATAGACTATCAAGCTACACTCTCAGGCGACGTCTTTGCAAATTACGCGGGAACATTCAAAGGCCATCATTTCTGGGCTTTTGACGTCAAAGAAGTGTTAGAAGCTGCAGGGTTACCAGATTATGTCAACTCTACGGAGAAGATTTCTGTGGGATTCTATACGAGTGCCAATGTCGAGATTAGGGATAAGAAGATGCCAAGTAATGTTGGGCCTATACAACTTGTTCCTGCAGGAATTATTAGCGGAGGAAATATGTCAAGGCGGATCCCCCAACAGTAAAATTGTCTTACTATTTTATGAAAATGTCATTCAATGGGATTAAAATCTGGACGGGATCTAAATCTGAACTCTAATTAGTAAAAAAAAATTATTTTTTTAGACATTACTTTGTACCCTATCACTATGTTTTCCTATTTAACCCAAAGGTTGACTGGTAGAGAATGCCTTGTGGCATTAAGTCCGCCTATGTACCACTATTGTACATGAAGTTTAAATAAATAAATGAATTTAGAGGTTGGTAGTGATGATTTTTATTATTATAATTCTGTAAATACATATGTTTAACGATCGCGAATCATATTTTGTTCAACATACAGCCTGACACTGACCTGTTACAATAAGGCGGTATTGGATTACTGCCAGCAGCGCTGGATTTAGGGGCACTTGCCCCGGGCTCCCACAAGAAAGGGGCCTCCAAAACTTGTTTTTTTATACATTCTTTGTGTCCATGACCAGGTTCATGGTCCGAGACACCAAACGAGAGTTTGTACGGCTAAGTCTATGTTACACCTTGTAAATGTCACCGTAAAATTGTAAATACCGTTAGATAATAATCTATCTCGCGAGATTGTAAACTCTCGAAGAAAAGAAAGATTGAAATGGATTATACCAGTGGCGGATTATCCCTAAGGCAAACTAGGCACGTGCCTTGGGGTGCGAGGTTAACAAAGGACGTGAAAATTATTCAACGAAGAAAAATATAATACCTAAAGTCCTACTTGAGACTAAATGGAAGTCGGGATCCTATGTTATTATGATGATGATTAATCCTATATTATTATTATTTTCCACGCAGCGGTATTTGAGCGGTATTTGTGTGAGGTGCTTCTCAAAACTGAGAAAGCCCCTGGTGAGAATGGGACAACGACTGAGCTTCTGAAAGCAGGAGGAAGTCCTCTATTGAGACAGCTTCAGGAGCTTTTCTGCTCGGTCCTGTTCTTTGCGAGAATTCCAGAAGCGTGGAGAAGGAACGTAGTCGTTCTTTTCTTTAAAAAGGGTCACAAGACCCTATTAAAGAATTACAGACTCATTTAGCTCCTTAGCCACGTGTTTAAGCTGTTTGCAAGAGTCATCACGAATCGTCTAGAGCGTAGGCTCAACGACTTCCAGGCCCCGGAATAAGCCGGGTTTCGAAGAGAATATATAGCACCATAGGCCACATAACATCCACCCAGTGCGGCATATGACTCGCATACATGCTCAACTCCTTGGTCCGTGTTTCAAGACGGATTCTGCAAGTGCCCGAAACTGAATCAATACAGAAGTCCGAAGAGAATAATCGGCTTCTGTGTCTTACATTTGTGGACTATGGGAAGGCTTTTGACTCTATCGAGACCTAGTCAGTTCTGAAGTCTCTGCAGTAATGCCAAGTAGACTGGCGATAGATCCAAGTGCTGAAAAGTCTTTATGAAAACGCCACATTGACCGTCCAAACTCAGAACCAGCAAACAGAGCATAATATCCCATTGCGTCGGAGGGTGAGGCAAGGAGACTTAGATTTTCCGAAATTGTTCACCAACAAACTAAAGGATGTGTTTAAGACGCTCAACTGGGAAGGACGTGGCATTAACATCTACGGCGAGTACATCTCACACTTGAGTTTTGCAGATGACATCGTCATACTGGCTGAATAGCTCCACGACTTGCATCAGATGCTGGATAGCCTAGTTGAGTCTACAATATTTAATAAGAAGAATATTTTGTGACCTCTCCAAAGCATTTGATTGTGTAAATCACGAAACATTGCTTTTGAAACTTGAGCATTTCGGACTAGGTAAACTTGCACTTAGTTTGTTAAAATCTTATTTAATTGACTACAATATGTTCAAAAAAAAGGTGTTAATTCACTGGGTTTAAAACTAAAAATAGGGGTTCCGTAAGGCTTAATATTGGGTCCTTTCCTCTTTTTAGTTTATAAAAATGATCTACCCTATTTACTGAAAAACCAGCCTCAAAAGATAGCCTCAGAAGAAGTGTTATTTGCCAATGACACTTCCCTAATTTTTAAGATCAATAGACGAGCCTAAAATTTAGATGACGTGAATAATGTCCTACTTCAAGTCCATAATTGGTTCACAGCAAACAATTTAGTTCTAAATGAAAAAAAAACGAATGCATAAGATTTGCTTTACCGAATGTTAAAAGTAGCGATTGTGATATATAGTATTGAATAAAGAGAAACTTGAATTCGTAGATAAACCGGTTTTTCTGGGGATTACGCTTGATATGTATCCAAGAGAATGGAGCCCATTTCGAGCAACTAATTAGTTAGTTTACAATTTTTTTGTTAATAATTAAATTAATTTAAGATTTCCTGGTTTTCCTTTCATTTAATTTATCATGTTTGTTAGAGAGATTTCATCCTTATAATTGACCCTAACGATCGATGCAATAAAAGTACAGGGTATAATTTTTTCAGATTTTAGCCGGTTCGATTCCCGGGTGTGGGAGAAGAGAATTTTCGAAAATCTTTGAATGCAGTTTGCTTTCTATTAAAAAAAAAAGGAATGTTTCCTTTGAGTAAAATTTTCTATCTGCAGTATTAAGAGTACTTTCCCTCCAGGTGACATTACAAAATTCCACCCTGTATACTGAATCGTGGTAACAAACGTCAGTGGAAAATTCCTCATTCTACAGGCTATGACCATTGACAACCTCATAGATAACATATATAATATAGCATAGATAACATTACTATTGTAGAACACGCGCTGATTGGTTGGACGCATAGTCGCATATTCGAGCACCGAAGTTAAGACTTTCTGGGTAACCAATAGCAATAAGATATACACCATTAACATTTGCTACACAGACGACATGGTACTGCTGAACGCGTCAATCTGTGGACTAAGGACTCTCGTAGCCACTTGCGAGCATTTTGCCAGACTGCTTGGTCTGGCATACAATGTTAAAAAAGTGTAGTCATGGTCTTTGCGGCCAGAGGTAAATATCCAGAAGCAGTACCTTCAGTGAAGTTAAGCGGTATATCCCTTGTAAGTGTGGACCAATTTAAATATCTGGGTCACTTATTGACCACTGGCTTCAAAGACGACGAGGATATTGATAGGGAGCAGAGGGCGCTGTGTGTGAGAACAAACATGATTGCCTGCAGATTCAGGCGTGCCTCTAAAGATGTCAAGCGCACTATATTTAGTGCTTACTGCACGTCGTTCTACACTTCCAGTCTGTGGGGTCATTATACTCAAAAATTATACAGCACCCTTCGCGTCAAATACAATAACGCATTCAGGGTGCTGATGGGGCTGCCTCGATACTGCAGTGCATCAGGGATGTTTGATTGAGCTCACGTAGACTTTTTCTACACGGTGATGCGGAAACGGTGCGCATCCCTGGTCCGTAGGGTGCGGGGCAGCGCCAACAGCATCCTGTCTATGGTTGCGAGTAGGCATGATTGTACGGTTGTGAGCCACTGCTGCAAAGTTTCAGCTGGGCCTGTCACCTTGCAGCAATGATGTCACAATCTGTTTTCTGTTTTGTTTTGTTTGTAAGTGTATTACTAACATAGTCTGTAACACTATGAGTCTTGTTGCTCGAAATAAATGATTTATTATATTTTTATTATTAGAAAGAAATTTTTAAGGAAAACCTTTGCCATTTAATGACTTTCGCCAATTTGTATTCTGTTCGGAGTTATTGACCTAAGTAGTTGACTAGTTTGGACACCGAAATTAAAATTTTATTTTCAACCAATTATGATTTTACGGGCAACTAATAGCCATACGATATACCTACACTATTGGATAGAGATTTGCAAAGAGAACTTTTGATACTAGCACCAGTTTTGCTAATTCGTAGTCTGTTTGGAATTATCGACCTAAATGTGTGTATAATTGGGCTCGGTGCCCAGTTTATGATTTTCCGAGTTACCAATAGCAATAAGATATACACTATTGGAGAGAGCTTTTCTATGTAAACTTTTGCTCTAACATAACTTTTGCTAATTCGCAGTCTGTTTGGAGCTATGGACCTAAATAAGTCACTTGTTGGACACCGAAGTTAAGAGTTTATTTACAACAAATTAACAGTTTACGGGCAACTAATAGTCAAAAGATTACAAGGATGTTGGTTCTCGTATACGATTAATTATACATGAAACGGCTGGGGAAAGCATATGAGGAACTGACTGTCCTCAAGTATCGACGCTGTCTCCATCCGCCATTTTAATTTTCAGTCTCTAACCGTGCGACAAAATTCTTCATTGTTGGTAGATAGGTAGGTGGATAGTTGAAATCACACACACAACACTTGATTCAAACTCCAATAAAGCATTTTGGTTTAGGGCACTTCACAAATAACGGAATTGAGGTACGGAACCTTAAAAAAAGATACAATCAATCAATATTATCAATCAGGGGTTAGTACGTGTGTGTGTGTGTGTAAGTGTTGGGTGTGTGTGTCTGGTGAGTGTGTGTGCAGTACAGAATTGTGATGGATCTAGACCGTATTCTTCGACAAACGAGAGAGTAGAGCAAGAGGTGGTCGGTTACTAATAGTTTAAAACATTTGCGGTCAATTTAAGTACTGTTTTAATGGTTGAGATACTTTTTATCGTGATAATATATTAGTTTCGAAGATGTGCATGTTAGCAAGTTCGTCGGAATCATGTTATTTGGACATCAAAAACCAAAGAGGTAAGTTCCAATACTGATTCACTGTTCCCTATCAATTAAGGTCTTGAAGTCTACTGCTGGGGGCCTAAAATAGCCGCTTTAGCAGAATCATAATAGGATAATAATATGATCACGTACAAATTTTTAAAATGTTCACAGACGGGACAGTTAGGCCTGAATTCCAATTACGCTGATACTGGTCGCATACGGTCGGTAGCGTACGTCAGCGAGAAAAACAGTAGCAAAGTACGCGCCGTGCTATATAAAAAACAATGTATTCTCGTACGCGCGACGGACGAATGCGACCGACATCAGCGTAGCAGACTAGCAGGAATTCAAGCCTTAATATGATTACAATTGTAACGAAATTCATTATTCTATTATGATTCTGCTAAAACGGTTATTTTAGGCCTGCTGATAACGATCTTCCAGTGGTTTTGGCTGGTCTCGGACGTATTGTTCTTTTGTGTATATTTCACTCGAAGCGAAATTTCTGCAAATTTAAGTGTAAAATGAATTCAGTGCTGATCCGATCTAAAGATATTACATTTTGGCACTCGCCTAACAAATAATCAGATGAATGAGAAATGAGCAGATGAACGCTGTTTCATTATGTAATTGTGTGTCGTGAACGTGGAATCCAACAAAAATGAACAGTCACAAGACAAGTCAAGTGAACCATTCACTAGAGTGAAGCCACGTCTGATTTTAGTTTTTGTTAACAATTTATTGCGCTAGTAACGCCTGATGAAATAATTTAGCAAGATGCAGATTCCACTCAATTGCATGAATTAATATTTTTTGTTTTTCGCGAATTTCCTGTGTAGACAATTATTGTATTAATTACTTTGTCTAACTCCCTATTTACTACCACAAACATTTCCACAGGTCACAATAATGTCCAAATACCTCCTCCTTCTCTTCATACCTGCGATCTACGCCCGCATATCCATCAGGATAACAACAGGCGAAACTGAGGCAGACACCTCAATCAAATACACGGGTGAGAATATAGAAATCATCAGCGATAAAGAAAGAGAAACTTTCAAGATCGGGGACAGGGACCTCAAGAAAGCAATTGAAGTCTTCGCAGGCGGCAGACCACACGATGTCTTCGTCAGAAGCCCTACACCTTGGAACGATGTCTACCACAGATACAACTGGGACCAGGTTCAAAGAACGCTCCGACCAATTAGATCAAGGGTCTTAGGCATTCATACAAAGCCCGTGATCGTATCTAAGAGAGTCTTCGAGAATCATAGTCGTGTAAAGGCTACGTTTAATACTGCTATATCACATATAGTAGAAGAATCTGTTTCTAATACTTGGTCTATCGGTGGAGAACTGACAGTGGGGCAGGATTGCGAATACAGCGTCAACTATGGAGCAGGAAGCGTTGGTGGAAAAACCAGTCTTTCTTTCACTGGAAAATGGGGCAATGATACAAGCAAGACTAAGACAGCTACTCTAGGATCTATAACGAGTGTCGAAGTGCCTTTGGAACCTAATCAGGCAGTGGTAGCTACTCTAACAGCGACCCACGGGACTTTAGAAATGGAGATAGACTATGAAGCGACACTCTCAGGCGATGTCTTTGCAAATTACGCGGGAACATTCAAAGGTCATCATTTCTGGGCTTTTGACGTCAAAGGAGTGTTAGAAGCTGCAGGGTTACCAGATTATGTCAACTCTACGGAGAAGATTTCTGTAGGTTTTTATACGAGTGCTAATGTCGAGATTAAGGATAAGCAGATGCCAAGTAATGTTGGGCCCATACAGCGAGTTCCTGCAGGAATTATTAGAGGAGGAAATATGCCAACTGGAAAGCGCAAGGGTAGCTCCCGATATTAAAATTGTCATACTATTTCATGAAAATGTCATTCAATGGGATTAAATGAATTTAGAGGTTAGTAATGATGATTTTAATTATTATAATTATGTAAATACATTTTTTAACAATCGCGAATCATATTTTGTTCAACATACAGACTGACACTGACCTGTTACAATAAGGCGGTATTGGATTACTGCCAGCAGCGCCGGATTTAGGGCAGGGCAACAGGGGCACTTGCCCCGGGCTTCCACAAGGAAGGGTCCTCCAAAACTTGTTTTTTATACATAAGAAAAAATACATTCTTTGTGTCCATGACCAGGTTCATGGTCCGAGACACCACACGAGAGGTTGTACGGTTAAGTCTATGTTACACCTTGTATATGTCACCATTAAATTGTAAATACCGTTAGATAATAGTCTATCTCGCGAGATTTTAAACTCACGAAGGATTGTGAACACGGAACGCACCTCGCGCGCTGTTTTATATAAATTTAAAGATTGAAATGGATTAAATCAGTGGCGGATTATCCCTAAGGCAAATTAGCCACGTGCCTAAGGGGTTTTGGGATTGACCCAGATTTTTTCTGCTGTGTTAGCGGATTCTACTGGTGACGAGTGTGCTTGTAATAAACATGAAGATGACTCATATTGTTTTGTAGTATAAGTTGCGTCTTTAATATATTTCCAGATCTTTTTACTATTTGTTCCAGCCTTTTCCAATGCCACTTTGTCATAGTTGCTTTTAATTTTCCTAAGAAGATCATTACAGAAATTTCGATATCTTTTCTACGAAAGTTGCAATACAACATTTTCTGGATTAGATTTAGCTTTCATATGCAGTTTATCCCTATGTTTCATACAGCTAACAAGACCTGATGTTATCATTGATATATTAAAAAACCCTATATCAATGGATGCGATCCATGGTTTTAAGTTGTGGTTTTTATTGCTCAACTGCGATACGACTGTGTTTTTCTGAATTGCATTTCGTTAGTTTTTAATTACAAACAACATGAAAAACTGCGTATCAGCGGAATTATAGAATAGATCAAAATCGATGACGCGTAAATCTTCTTCAAGTCTATTTACCTATATTCAGTTTAGAAATTTTGGGAGTGCCTTGTTTAGGTAATTTGCAATTTAGGCTTAGTAGGGCAGCATTGTGATCGGTTATTGTTGAGTTAACAACAAGTGCAAGTGAAGGGAAATTCGATTTAAGCATAATATGATCCAAACAGGAGCCACTGTGATGTGTAGGAAAGCTGTGTGCTGGGAGCAGGCCATGAAAGGCGCATAGGTTGAGGTAGTCCTGAGCAGAAGCATCAGCACTTCCTGGAAGAATATTGATGTTAATATGTGGTGGTAATCTTTAAAAAGGGTCACAACCACAAGACCCTATTCAAGAATTACAAACCCATTTAGCTCCTTAGCCACGTGTGTTGGAATCCCAACGATAAATAGTAATTTATTTATATATAATATAGTATTAGTAGTAATTATTATACTATATTTACCGACCGATGTACTATCTAGCGTGTCCGTTTTGGTCGCCACATTTAATTCGGGTCCCTTTCACTTCCTCCCAAGCCGGGTCCGCGATAGGACACCACACCGGATCGCCTCGTGCTCCGAACATTTTTTTTTTTTTTCGGATAGCAAGTCATCAAATGACTTCTCCCGCTCTAGGTGGAGCAGGAGGGAGTGACAGCCTTTGACTGACTAAAACCCATCCATGTCCCTTCATCGCCCTTTGTGTTCCGGGGCCACGATATCTCTTTCGAACAGTCCCGCAGCCCCAGCAAGCATCGGCCCTTGCTTTTGGACCCCTTCCTTTTTGCTGACTCTCTTTGGGGCGCGCCGTCGACACGGTCTGTCGTCATAAGATGGACGGACGGCGAGCTAGCCCATAGCTCTCCGTCCACAGGCCCGCACCTACGGTGGCCGGGGGCCAACACGTGGCCCTCGACGCCTGGGGCGTCTCCCGCGGCGGCCGGGACTTGATTCTGTCTCCCTCTCACGTTCCGCCACCTCCTTCTCTAGCATTAATGCTTTGCAGAAGCGGCGTCGACGTCCCATTCCGTCTCGCTCTGGACCATGGATTGAACCAGGGTAGGACGAGAAAGGTTGCCGCCGCCGATCGCCATCGTTCTCCGACCTTACATATTGATGGTGAATTTATTTGATTGATTTGGTGAGAATACATCTTCTTAGAAGAACTGGCTGTTTCCTTTTCACATCCACTCTACAAAACTCCACAACGTGTTTAAGCTGTTTGATGTTTGATGTTGATGCTGGATGGTCTTGTATAGCACTTGCACGTGCACTTGTATAGCAGTGCAAGGAACTTCACAGACGCTTTTACTGGGCCCTACATGAACCAGATGCAGACTTCTTAGCGTCCGTATCTTGGCTGCGTATCTATGCCCTTCGGAGAAACTGAAGGTTTTGTCTGTGCAATAATAGACGAAGTTATAATGACGAATAATTATCGGAAATACACACATCAAAAATGTCTAGGGATCAAGCATTTTTATGCGGATTTCTTGAGATTGAGATGTGGCTTTGTAATAAATTTATGATTTTATAAATTTATATGGATCCTTTTTGGTGCATTTCATAATTTGAATCAGGAACTCTCAATCAAATTCGAGTAAAAGATGAAAATAAGCTGTCAATATTTTCCCTATAAAAACATACAACGCATTGAAGACATTATTAGTGCTACTGTTTCCCTACTACTGATTAAAACCAACGTTATTATGGAGCGGCGACGTCATTTAAGCAGGGAAGAAATGCTCAGAGCCGTGGGAATGATAGAAGCTGGTTCCCGGCAACGTACTGTAGCTTTAGCTCTGAATACAAGTCAGAGTGTTATCAGTCGACTTTGGACACGTTACCGAAGCACTGGTACCGTGGCTGAGCGCCATGGAGGACGGTATCGCTGCACCACACGGAGACAAGACCGATACATTCAAATCTTAACTCGAAGAGCTCCAACAATAACCGCCATGATGTTAGCCGTGAGGCTTCATCACTCTTCAGGGAACTTAATTAGCGACCAAACAGTCAGAAACCGCTTGCATGAAGTGAACCTTCATTCCCGAAGACCGCTACGGGTACCACCTATAGCAATGCACAATCGTAGGATTCGATATCAATGGGCTCTTGAACACAGAAATTGGGCAGAAGAACAATGGCGTTTCGTGTGCTTTTCTGATGAGTCTCGTTTTGGTATGAGACCGGATACAAGACGTATACGACACTGGAGAACCCCTGGACGCCAACAGCGATTAAAATCCTGCCAGGAAGTCCATCCTTATAGTGGTGGAACCATCATGGTATGGGCGGGTATTTGGATCGGCGGAAGAACTGAGTTGATTTGGATCAGAGGCAACCTCAACGCTCAAATTTATGCTGAGACGATTGTATCAGACGTCATCGTTCCTCTACAAGTGCAAATCGGTCCCTTATTTCAGTTAATGCATGATAATGCACGACCGCACACCGCAAGAGTTGTAAGACAGACTCTCGCCGCAGCTAACATCAATGTCCTGCCCTGGCCTGCTCAGTCGCCAGACTTGAACCCGATTGAGCATGCATGGGATATGCTACAGAGAAGAGCTCTGCCGAATATGGAGGGTATCCAGTCGCAAGAAGACCTTTTTTTGTTGTTGCAACGAACATGGGCGGCCATTCCACAGCGTGATTTGGATGAACTCATTTTGAGTATGCCAAACCGATGTTCTTGTGTTGTTAGTGTTCGCGGTAGAAACACGGATTATTAATTGTTTAAGTTACCCAATAAAATTTTAAAGAAAACTGTTATTTCAGTCTTTTTTTCGAACTTTAATGTTAGTGGTTCAAATGTCAAAAATCCCTTTATTAGGAAAATGGCAAATTTCTTTATTAATGCAAAGGTGACTTGGTTTATCGTTACTGTGACAAACGAAAACACTTTATTTGATGAATCCTTAAAGAAAATTTTAATTAATATCAATCAGGAGAAAAGTTATTGCAAAAATATATGTTGATCCCTAGATACTTTTGATGTGTGTACATTGTGAAGGATGGCATGGTTGACATACCTACCTATGTCGAGCATGCCACCGTCCAATAGAATCGATTCGACAAATTATTTCTGAGTGTTCTCGTCTAGCTTACCTACTAGCATAAATACATACAATTTTTTTTTTTCTTATGTGGTATCATTAAATGACTGCTCACGCTCTGGGCGGAGCAGGAGGGAGTGTCAGACTTTTACTGACTAAAACCCATCCAAGTTCCTTCACCGCCCTTTGTGTTCCGGGGCCACGGTATCTCTTTCGAACAGTCCCGCAGCCCCGGGCATAAATACAACCTTCGTTGTAAGGATTATCTACCAGCAACTTGCTTTGAAGTACAACCTTGTGGAATCAGAAGTGCCATACTATGTATTAGTATGTGCCCGGCCCAGTTCTCGATGGTGGTAATATCACGTTGCACTGGGATCGACCTATCGTCACTAACTGGTCTATTGTTGACAATAAGCCTGACATTGTAGTGATAGATCGATTGGAGCGTCGCGCAATGGTTGTTGATATAACGGCCCCGCATGACGAGAACCTCGTGAAAGCAGAGAAAGACAAACAATTCAAATATCTGATAGTATAGCAAAAATTATCCTATGTGTTAATTCAATGTACAAGCTACCTTCGTAAAAATTTCTTCATAATCCGTTAAGTTGTTTTTTGCGTGTAAGTGAAACAAAATGCATTCCTTCACCCTCGCAAATTTTCGCGTTTATATATTCGTAAGATGGCAATTAGAGGGGCGCTGATGAGGTGCTAGCCTAGGGCGCTGTAGACATTTAATCCGCCTCTGGATAATACATTAACTTTATTCAATTCACAATGGGGAATATTCCAGTGCTTTTTATGAACGAACTAGATGGCGCTGATCAACCTTGGGAATAATAAACTGGCTCGTTTTTATGTCCACAAAGCCTTAACTGAAGTACGGAGGAACCTAAGCTTGACTCGACGCACCAGGAGTTTAGACGTAACGCAAAAACACTCAGAAGAACATTTTAGCAAAAACCGTGCAAAAACCTGTCGTTTCTTTCAGTTCAGTGATGCAAAAGAACAGCAGACTTTTTAGGTTAAAAATGTTTGACAGCAAAAAGGTTCTTTGCAGTTCTCACTTTATATACAACAATGAATAATAAAGAAATTTAAGTATACAATGAGTTTGACGTGTGTCTAGGAGAGTTTTTTTTTGCCCTGCTCTAAGATTTTACCATTGATCAATAATATAAAACGTAGTAGATTCTTTTTTCATTGGATTTTACTAGAACGCCGCTTAAAAATATTCCCAAAGCCGATCAGCGCCATCTATTGATATATACTGAAGCGTTGTGACAAACGTCAGACGAGTGAAAATTCCTCATTCTACAGGCGATGACCATTGACAACCCCATAGATAACATATTTAATATACCATAAATAACATTACTGCTCTAGAACACGCGCTGATTGGTTGAACGCATAGTCGCATATTCGAGCACCGAAGTTAAGACTTTCTGGGTGACTAATAGCAATAACATATGTAAATATAATAAACATTTGCAACCAATTCCGATTTTTCACTTCTCATGCTCTTAAAGTACGCCAATATAGCCCTACTTTGCGGGCCTAAAGTGTCCCTTTTAGGCCCTAGGGCGTAAAGTAAATCTCGTACTCGTGACTTGTTGAGCCACGAGTACCTCGACGTGCTCTCCCCCGGCTGCCGCGACCTGCTGGTGCGTTATGCGCACATTTAGCTTTAAGTAAAAAAATCTTACGTGATTTTTATTTTATTAAGTAATATTTAATAAATATTTTTGTACTAAATTGACTATTTTTCTCACACTCAAAGTGAAAAGTACAGTGTAACACACGGCGCTAAAATCCCACTATAACTCGGTTCTTATTTACTACCTCGCTAAAGCTCGGTAGTAAAACTATCTCGTATATAATGGGTCATTTTAGCCCCTTGTATTACAATTAGCTTCGAAAGAAAGGAATGGGTGATATCCTCAGGGTGTTAAGAGGACTAAAACGCGGTGACGTGACAAATAGTGGACTGTATAATAATAAGATTGTAACAAAGGAAAACAAAACGGTTAAATTAGGCGAGAAAATAGGAGTAATGAATCGCTCGGTGGACGATGACGCAGTGCTGTGCCGGCCGGCGCGGGCTCGCAGCTCGAGCGCCCCCTCCGCGGCCTCAGCTCCCCGCCCGCGGTCGCCCGGCGGCGTCCGCGCGGCGTGATATTCTCAACATGCTCCCGGCGTTGAAGACTTGTCTTCAATGGTTAGACTGGAAGAGGACAGATGGTGTTGTAAGCACGTCGGACTATCCCCTTCTTCGTTCTTACGTCTGCGACTCTGCTTATTCCGTCCCTCCCAGGTATGAGACGTACGATACGACCGAGTGGCCACATCAGTGGTGGTGATTGTTGCTCTTGAGCACCACCATGGCTCCCTCTTCAAGCACCCCATCGGAGTCCGTCCATTTGGTTCTCTGTTGGAGGTAAAAGATGTACTCGTTAGAGAATCTATTCCAGAACTGTTGCTTCAGGTGCTTAATACGCTGGAAACGTTTTAGGCTGGAGATGTTGTGGTTGGTGACTTGCGGATGCGGCAGGGATGTGAGAGATCTCCCAATAAGGAAATGGGCAGGAGTTAAGGGGTATAGGTCTGATGGATCAGTGGAAAGAGGAGTGAGAGGACGAGAGTTTAGAATTGCCTCAACCTGAATCAGACACGTAGACATCTCTTCGTAAGTGAGATGTGCGAGGCCTAATATACGCCTAAGGTGATGTTTTACTGATTTCACGGCAGATTCCCATAAGCCACCGAAGTGTGGGGTGTATGCCGGAATAAAGTGGAAATTAATACCTGCTTCTGCCATTTCTGAAGAAAAGTCCTGTTGTAATATGGCAGCTATTTCGTTACAATTCTTGGCATCATAAGATAGAGCTTTTTAAGGAGAACCTGTATCTTACACGACTTTCGCTTATTCGTTTTCTGAACGGAGTTATTGACCTAAATAGGGGACTATTTGATCACCGAAGTTAAGATTTTCTGGGTAACCAATAGCAATAAGATATACACCATTAACATTTGCTACACAGACGACATGGTGCTGCTGAACGCTTCAATCTGCGAGCTAAGGACTCTCGTAGCCACTTGCGAGCAATTTGCCAGACTGCATGGTCTGGCATACAATGTTAAAAAAGTGTAGTCATGGTCTTTAGGGCCAGAGGTAAATACCCAGAAGCAGTACCTTCAGTGAAGTTAAGCGGTATACCCCTTCTAAGGGTGGACCAATTTAAATATCTGGGTCACTTATTGACCACTGGCTTCAAAGACGATGAGGATATTGATAGGGAGCAGAGGGCGCTGTGTGTGAGAGCAAACATGATTGCCTGCAGATTCAGGCGTGCCTCTAAAGATGTCAAGCGCACTATATTTAGTGCTTACTGCACGTCGTTCTACACTTGCAGTCTGTGGGGTCATTATACTCAAAAATTATACAGCACCCTTCGCGTCAAATACAATAACGCATTCAGGGTGCTGATGGGGCTGCCTCGATACTGCAGTGCATTAGGGATGTTTGCTTAAGCTCACGTAGACTGTTTCTACACGGTGATGCGGAAACGGTGTCATCCCTGGTCCGTAGGGTGCGGGGCAGCGCCGAAAGCATCCTGCCGTGCATGATTGTGCGTTTGTGAGCCACTGCTGCAAGGTTTCAGCTGGGCCTGTCACCTTGCAGCAATGATGTCACAATCTGTTTTCTGTTTTGTTTTGTTTGTAAATGTATTACTAACATAGTTTGTAAGTATATACATTTTTATATGCATTGGTATATGCATTGGTATTGCAAAAAAACAGTTACAAATTAAATAGTAGAACTCGGTACAAAGAGAAATTGAAATTACTTACCCCAAATAAAATTAATGCTATTTAAAAGAAATGTATATTATAACCATTTGCCAAATAGAATTCAAGACTTGCCATTGCCGTTGTTCAAAAGGGTATTGTCTAGAATGTTATTAGAAAAAAACTATTACAGTGTTCAAGAATACTTAGAGGATAAGTCGCTAGTGACCATGCAGCAAAATAAAATTAGCCTTTAGTCCACCACATGACATAGTCATTGTTAATTAGTATTATCACTACAATACAATCTTTATTAATTTATTTTGCATAATTGATTCCCTAATTCATAATAATATAATAATAATATAATTAATAATAGTTTATTAATTATTAATGGTGTTGACTTTCACAAATTGACAGATTTTGTTTTATAATAAATCCTATTGCTGACATTTTGAGAAAATTTATGGACCAAGTTGCTTTGACATTATTGTTTTGATAGTATTAAGGGATAGTGGTATTTTCTGCACGTTTAACTTAAACTAAATTTATGATATTATTTCTATGCGCCATCTCAAGCACTCTGTAACACCTCCATTAGCAAATAAACATTCTGATTCTGGGTTCGTGACATAAGCTTTGTTTTGTATAAAAATATTGGTACTCCATATTATGGCAGGATATGCTGGAACCAATATTGTAACATCTATTTGTACCATGTCCTAACAAATAAACATTTTTGATTTGATTTGATTTTTGATTTTACTAACACTATGAATCTTGTTGCTCGAAATAAATGATTTATTATATATTTATTATTAGATAGAAATTTTCAAGGAAAACCTTTGCCATTTAATGACTTTCGCCAATTTGTATTCCGTTCGGAGTTATTGACCTAAGTAGTTGACTAGTTGGACACCGAAATTTAAATTTTATTTACAACCAATTATGATTTTACGGGCAACTAATAGCCATCCGATATACCTACACACTATTGGATAGAGATTTGCAAAGAGAACTTTTGATACTAGCACCACTTTTGCTAATTCGTAGTCTGTTTGGAATTATCGACCTAAATATGTGTATAATTGGGCACTGAAGTTAAATTTTTTCAAGTTACCAATAGCAATAAGATAGTAGAGCGAGTAGAAGCTAGAGAGTCGAGCAAGAGGTGCGGTCTGTTGCTAATAGTTTAAAACATTTGCGGTCAATTTAAGTACTGTTTAAATGGTTGAGATACTCTTACCGTGATAATATATTAGTTTCGAAGATGTATAAGTTAGCAAGTTCGTCGGAATTATGTTATTTGGACATCAAAAACCGAAGAGGTAAGTTCCAATACTGATTCACTGTTCTCTATACAATTTTAAGGTCTTGAAGTCTACTGCTGGGGGCCCAAAATGGCCGCTTTAGCAGAATCATAATAGGATAATAATATAAAAAAGTACAATTTTTTAAAATTGTCACAGACGGGACAGTTAAGGCCTGAATTCCAGTTACGCTGATGCTGGTCGCGTACGGTCGGTCGAGTCAGCGAGTAAAACAGTAGCAAACTACGCGCCGTGCTATATAGAAAACAATGTATTACTCGTACGTGCGACGGACGAATGCGACCGACATCAGCGTAGCAGACTAGCAGGAATTCAAGCCTTAATATGATTACAATTGTAACGAAATTCATTATTCTATTATGATTCTGCTAAAACGGTTATTTTAGGCCTGCTGATAACGATCTTCCAGTGGTTTTGGCTGGTCTCGGACGTATTGTTCTTTTGTGTATATTTCACTCGTATCGAAACTTCTACAAATTTAAGTGTAAAATGGATTCAGTACCTACTGATCCGATCTAACGATATTACATTTTGGCACTCGCCTAACGAATAATCGAAAAATAACATGAAATGAGCAGATGAACGCTGTTTCATTATGTAATTGTGTGTCGTGAACGTGGAATCCAACAAAAATGAACTGTCACCTGAGTGAACCATTCACTAGAGTGAAGCCTCGTCTGATATTAGTTTTAGTTAACAAAACCGAGCTAAACAAAACTGCGCTAGTAACGACTGATGAAATAATTTAGCAAGATGCAGATTCCACTCAATTGCGTTTATTTTTTTTTTGTTTTACGCGGATTTTCCGTGTAGACACTTGGTTTATTAATTACTTTGTCTAACGCCCTATTTACTGCCACAAACATTTCCACAGGTCACAATAATGTCCAAATACCTCTTCCTTCTCTTCATACCTGCGATCTACGCCCGCATATCCATCAGGATAACAACAGGCGAAACTGAGGCAGACACCTCAATTAAATACACGGGTGAGAATGTAGAAATCATCAGCGATAAAGAAAGAAAAACTTTCAAGATCGGGGACAGGGACCTCAAGAAAGCAGTTGAAGTCTTCGCAGGCGGCAGACCACACGATGTCTTCGTCAGAAGCCCTACACCTTGGAACGATGTCTACCACAGATACAACTGGGACCAGGTTCAAAGAACGCTCCGACCAATTAGATCAAGGGTCTTAGGGATTCATGCGAAGCCCGTGATCGTATCTAAGAGAGTCTTCGAGAATCATAGTCGTGTAAAGGCTACGTATAATACTGCTATATCACATATGGTAGAAGAATCTGTTTCCAATACTTGGTCTATCGGTGGAGAACTGACAGTGGGGCAGGAGTTCGAATACAGCGTCAACTATGGAGCAGGAAGCGTTGGTGGAAAAACCAGTCTTTCTTTCACTGGAAAATGGGGCAATGATACAAGCAAGACTAAGACAGCTACTCTAGGATCTATAACGAGTGTCGAAGTTCCTTTGGAACCTAATCAGGGAGTGGTAGCTACTCTAACAGCGACCCACGGGACTTTAGAAATGGAGATAGACTATGAAGCGACACTCTCAGGCGATGTCTTTGCAAATTACGCGGGAACATTCAAAGGTCATCATTTCTGGGCTTTTAACGTCAACGAAGTGCTAGAAGCTGCAGGGTTACCAGATTATGTCAACTCTACGGAGAAGATTTCTGTGGGATTCTATACGAGTGCCAATGTTGAGATTAGGGATAAGAAGATGCCAAGTAATGTTGGGCCTATACAACTTGTTCCTGCAGGAATTATTAGCGAAGGAAATATGTCAAGGCGGATCCCCCGACAGTAAAATTGTCTTACTATGTCATGAAGAAGTTATTCAATGGGATTAAACGAACTTTGAGGGTTGTATGATTTTAATGATCTAATATATAAAAATCTCGTGTCACATTGTTTGTTATCGAACACCTCCGAAACGGCTTGACCGATTTTCATGAAATTATTGTGTATATTTGCAAAACCCAACGTTAGAAAATTTGAATTTCGCGGCGCTCACCCTGGCGCTTCTACCTTAAGGAAACTTCACTGAAATAATAGGCTAGTTTCCACCATCAATAAATTGCAAATCTATTTAGTCCGTCATTTAGAGTATTGGAAAATAATGTAGGGTCTACACGTATTTTATGTTTTTGTAAATCAATGAATATTGACAAAGATAAAACGTATCTAAACTCGGGAGTGGGGGCTCGTGACGTCAGAACGCACTAAAAATTATACCACGGCGTGACGTATTGAGAATTTTAAAAGCGTCGTATCTTCGTCGGCTTTCGTTTACGTATCAAAAGAAAAAATTCAGGTCAAATATTTTTTTAAAATTTAACTGACGGATTAATTAGAATTTTTCAGTTGACAAGCCTTTTATTTGAAATTGAGAATCGAAAGCCCTTTCAAAGACAGTTTTATACCCAAGATTTGGAATTGCTGTTAAAACCACAGTTGTCTTTACTTTCGTTACAATAAGGCTGGTATTGGATTGCTGCTGTGAGAGGTTAAATAACTGTGGAAGGACTGTACTGGGGTGTACATTGCTGTATCATAGATTAAGTAATATAACATAGAGATTTCAATGATTGGCTCGTTGATCTAGTCGGGTCAGGCAAAGTATTATTGGGTTTTTTCCGTTAGTTATTTCTCGAATTTCGTGTCTAGATTTGTGCCCGGAAGATGGCAATAGGCTCACCCCTTTTCACATACGCTGCCTTTGTCTACCTCAGATTTCTGGATTTTTTTAAACTAATTTTTCAAAATGTCCAAAAAAACCACACAGAAATCAACACTCCCAGCACTATCAAGACCCTATCAATTGTCATATAGCAATGTTACGGAGATACAATTTATAGTTTATTTGATTTTATCAGGCGTTGCAGTTGAATGACTCATCCTATACCATTACCTGGTGTAGGATAAGGAGGACCTCTTCTCAGAACTACCAAATATACACAAAAAAAATCATAAAAATCGGTCATGCCGTTTTGGAGGAATTTGATAACAAACACTGTGAACCGAGATTTTTATGTAGGTAGGTACCTACAGTGTGTTTAGCTACCGGTTACCGATAGTTTAAGGCCAATATCGATAAAAATTAGTAAATAGTATGCCTAACTCATTTATATCGATACTAGTTTTTTTGTAGACTGTACTTATAAATCACTTGTAAAATTGGGACGAAGTAGGAATTCAAAAGTGATGTGGGACGAACTAAGAATTTTTTGGAATGTGGGGCAAAACTTTGGGACGAACGAACAATAAATCGTTTATAAATACCCCTGATAATGGCAGCCAATTGTATTTTTAATCGGCTGATCTAGGGGATGCTACTTTGAATGTAAGAGACTTATAGACGTGCAAATGATTTTATTGCAAGGTTAAACAACGAGGCTATCAAATTATTAAATAAATGTTCAGAAAAATAAGCAAAATGAAAAGAGCCAAGAATAAGAAATTACGAAATTTTACATAAAAATTACTCATTCTTTTTACATTTTCTACTCTAGTGCAAAATTATCCCGGGGTTTTTATGAATAGAGTAAAAACTTATCATGATGAACCGCTTTTTTTATCGAGGTAGTTGTTGAAACGCATAGGAAATTACATTGCCTCCTGGTATGCCAACGTAGTAATATTCAGAGAAAGACTTTTCAAGTTCCTATGATCATAACCTCTCAGTCAACCGAACCCTTCGAACGAGGTTCAATTGATTTAGTTTCCTATTCTGAAGTCAGTGATAACAACAATAATTACGTTTTGACATTACAAGACGACCTAACACATTATGTTCAAGCATATCCAATACCTGTTAAAGAAGCTTTAACAGTACCTAGAGCCACAGATAATATAATACTTGTAGAGCTAAACAACTACTCCACTTTTGCTAACACTACGGTGTTCCCAAACGGTTTCATTCTGATCATGGTACCGAATTAATGAATAACGTGATAAAACAATTAATTAAATTCTTCGGATCAAATCATACTTTCAACACAGAGTATCATCCACAAACAAATGGCGTTCTCGAACGATTCCACCGATTCCACGCAACATTACGAGATCATATCTGTAGGTATGTATCATAATCGACGTCAAAGAAATTGGGATTCGATTATCCCATTCGCGATAATGCCGTAGCCGTGCCGTGCCTAGCCGTGTGGTATCCGGCAGAGTAGAATAGAACCAACCCATTACACTCACGGGTGTCGTATAAGGCGACTAATGTCTGAGGCAGGACACCTTGCGCCTCCGTAGACCAGAGAATGGGCAGCAGCGTTTTCTGTTAGTCTTTCATCACTGCGATCTCCAATCCGCCTGCCAAGCGTGGAGATTACGGCAAATTCCTCCCATCATGGGAGAGGCTTATGTCCAGCAGTGGACGTTATGGGCTGTTGTAGTATTCGCAATAATGTGTTATAACACTCCTCATGAACTCCTTTTCGGATTCAAACTTTGTTCGGTTTATTCGCTAAAACCAATCTCTGACTATTCTGCGTGTTATTATTTAAAAGATCTAGAGTTCCTCGAGACACCGCCTTACAAAACCTTGAAAAGATGAAAGAAATAGCCAAGGAACGCTACTACAACTAAATTAAAAACACAGTCGAATACAAAGTCGGTAGTAAGGTCATGATGCTTGTTCCAAACCCTAATAATCAAGTGCTAAATGGGACGGCCCTTACGACATAATATAAATAATAATGACTAGGATGAAAATTAGTACGTAATTATAATAGGTTCGATTATAGTTTTATTTAAATAAATTTACTTATTTTCAGGGTATGTCGTTATACAAAAGTCCAAAACACCACATCCTTATTTCAAATATTCCATTCCTACGCCTCGTACGTAAAACACGATATGACGTCGTATCGTAGGAATCTACGACGAGCAAGCGATATGTCATCGCGACGTGCCACGATTTTGTCGTGTCACGTTCGTCAGTCGCAGTCACAGAGTACATTATATATATGTAAATCTCGAAAAATGGACCGCACTAGACGGTGTTCTCCTCACTGACTGGACAGGTCCACTCAAATCTGTGTGGTTCTTTCTTCAAAAGACCATCTCAGACACTAATCTGCATAGTCCTCATGTGAATTGAGCAAAATTATGTCTGGACTTCAAAAGAGACTATGACCTCTGAGTTTGTTTCGGCTGTTTCTTCTCAGAGTAGTCAGGTACGAAACACCGGACGTGTGTTGGACGAGTGTTTGTAAAAACCTACTTGCAAAATAAACATCATTTATCATGCTGAAATGAAGACGAATAAAAAAGAAACAGATACTCAGAAGATATACTGGACACATCCATTTCTTTTAATTATCAATGATGATGATAATGATTTATGATGGTGGCCCGTTGCGATGACGTGTCGCTTGCTCGTCGTTGATTCCCACGATACGACGTCGCATCGTGAAACGATGCCGCGTCGTAGCACGATGCGACGTCGTATCGTATAGTGTTTATGTGTACGAGCCGTAACTATATTTATCTACAACTGTATATTTTCTCTCTTAAAAAACTCTTAGTAGGAATTATTATCTTTAAACTTTATATAGGTACTCATCAGTCATCAGAGACTTCGTTGGAAATCAATGTAATGAACATAAAATAACTAACTCTAATTAATCTATCTCTCCTACCACAGGTATCGTTGCCAATCTAGATATATCTCTACCCCTTACATCAAAGGCGGGCATGTTTTATGAAGGGCATACTATCCGGAATCCGGATATCCGATGTTAGTACACAATTGTACTAACAAGTTCCGTTTGTTCAAATACTCGCACAACCCTACGAAATTCTGGTACTCGTAAATAGATCGAAAAATCCTTATTGAACACACCATCAACATCCACTGCAATTCCAAAGCAAAATGAAGACTTGGAAACTCTATGCCGGGTACAAATGGCACTCTTCGATAGAGGTGGTCCATGAAGCCAGCATCTAAGTCAAATATATAACTTTCTTATGACCATTACTCCAACCAGCGTGGAATCTGAAAGGGCATTTTCGTCAACGGGCTACCTGTGCAATAAATTGAGGACATCTATACGATACGACTCGACATTATATAGCTTGAGTTGAAAGTTCCCTTCGATCTTATTTTCAAAGACTGAAAAAGTAGGTAATACTTAATTGTTGCGTCTGTATGGTGTCGGATGTAAAGAATAGCACCATCCCATATCTTCCCGTGGGTGTCGTAAGATGCGACTAAGCGACTTACCAGAGAATGGGCAGCAGCGTTCTCTGTGCTTTTGTAACAACCGTACTGCGATCGCCAACCCGCCTGCCAAGCGTGGCAATTATGGCAAAACCCCCCCAATGAATAGCGCATCACAGAAATGGCCCCTAGTGCCCGGCGGCCCGTCTACCCTCGACTACGACAGCGGTCGAGGCTACGGCGTGGCAAGGGGTGCGAAGAATCTCCGGAAGGAATCCGGCTGCCAACACCGGCGACTGGACCTGGCATCATACAACACACGCACAATCCAGACCGACTAGAAGATAGCGGAACTCGAAGAGGAATTGAGCAGGCTGCGATGGAGTATTGTGGGATTATCTGAAGTCCGAAGAAAGGGGGAGGACACGATAATCCTGAAATCCGGCAACCTGCTTTATTTCCAAGAGGGTGACCGGCAATCCCAGGGTGGTGTTGGGTTTATCGTCCACAAGTCCCTTGTGAACAACGTGGTGGAGATCGAGAGTGTGTCGACCAGGGTGGCGTATCTTATACTCAGATTATTCTCAAGATATTCGCTGAAGGTCATACAGGTCTACGCCCCGACCTCGGCACACCCCGGTGACGAAGTGGAGACCATGTATATGAGGATATTTCTAAAGCCATGCATGGTTCCAAAATTCACTTCACCGTTGTCATGGGGGACTTCAACGCGAAACTGGGCAAACGAGACGGGGATGAGCTGCAGGTGGGGCAATTGGAGTTGGACGTCGGAATCGCCGGGGTCACCAACTGGCTAGTTTTATGGAGAAGGAGGGCGGGCCTCTATATGATGAACTCCTTCTTCAGAAAGCGTGATCACAGGAAGTTGACCTGACAGAGCCCCGATGGTGCAACTAGAAATGAGATTGACTTCATCATGTCAACCAAGAAGCAAATGTTTAATGATGTCTCGGTGATCAATTCGGTAAAAATCGGGAGCGATCACCGCATGGTAAGAGGCACATTGAACATCAATATCAAGCTTGAACGCTATCGACTCATGAAGACTACGCTCCGTCCAGCACAGGTCCAGATCCAAAACCCCGAGAGCTTTCAGCTTGAACTCCAGAACCGTTTCGAGTGCCTAGAGGAAGCTCAGTGGACGAATACAATGATGGGTTCGTGGAAACTGTCCATACGATCGGGTCTAAGTTTTTTAAGGCACGTCGTACAGATCAGAACAAGAGACTCTCCGATCACACTCTCAAGCTCATGAAGGACCGGCATGAGATGATCCTGCAGTCTTCAGACGAGGCGTTGAAATAGACAGATCTATAAATCCTTGAAAAGCGACCTCCGCTGCTTTAATAACGAGCGTATTAAAGACATGATTGAGCGGAATAAAGGTCCAAGGTATTTATTTGCAAGAGATCTGGCTATTGGACAGAGCCAGCTTACGAAACTGAAGACCGACGATGGTAGGATCTTATCCGCCAAACCGGAGCTTCTGAGGGAGATCGAGAGCTTCTATGGACAGTTGAACACGTCAACCAGTAAACCCGTTTAAACCCAGTAACCCGAACCCAGCAAACGACCCAAGAGTTAGACTGACCCGACACTATACCGAACCGAATACATCTCGGACGTCAGCCTGTACGAGATTAGGATGGCTCTGAAGCAGCTCAAAAACAACAAGGCACCGGGTGAAAACGGAATTACTCCTGAAGGCGGGTGGAAAACCTTTAAGTACTTAAAGCCCTTCAGAAGCTGTTTAATTCCGTCATACTTGAGGGAAAAACGCCACAGGCATGGTGCAGGGTTGTGGTGGTACTCTTCTTCAAGAAGGGCGACAAGGCCCGGTTGAAGAATTATAGGCCCATCTCGTTTCTAAGCCATGTCCACAAGTTGTTTTAAAAAGTCATCACGAATCGTCTCGCGCGTAGGTTTGACGATTTCAAGCCTCCCGAACAAGCCAGTTTCCGAAAAGGCTTCAGCACAGTGGACCACATACATACGCTGCGGCAGGTTATACAGAAGTCCGAAGAGTATAACCTGCCCCTCTGTTTGGCGTTTGTGGACTACGAAAAAGCCTTCGATTCGATCGAGACCTGGGCTGTAATGCAGTCTCTCCAACGATGTCAAATCGACTATCGGTACATCGAGGTGTTGAAGTGTTTGTACAAAAACGCCACCATGTCAGTCAGACTTCAGGGCCAAGCCTCGGAACCTATCCTCCTGCAGCAAGGTGTGAGACAGGGAGACGTCATATCTCCGAAACTGTTCACCGCTGCACTGGAGGATGTCTTCAAGGTTCTGGACTGGAGAGGACTAGGCGTCAACGTCAATGGTGAGTACATACTCACCTTCGGTTTGCCGACGATATAGTGGTCATGGCTGAGACCATGGAGGACCTCAGTACAATGCTCGATGACCTCAGTAGAGCTTCCGGAAGAGTTAGATCAACGAAGCAGTTATGAAATCTCTACTGTGAACTGTGGAAGGACTGTACTGTAGTGTACATCGCAGTATCATAGATTATTAAAGTAATAAAACATAGAGATTTCATAACTGCTTCGTTGATCTAATTGGGTCGGGCAAAGGATTTTTACATTAGGAATTTGAGCCGGTTGATGGCTATAGGCTCACCCCCTGTCATTACTATACGATGCCGTTCAAAATCAAAATTTTCAGATTACAAGGAAAGATCATAAATCTTATTCTGTACCTCAGTTTTCTGATATTTTATTAATTATTCAAAATGCCCAATATAACACAGAAATAAACGCACTAGAGCCTGCACTATCGTGACCCTAACAAGTTTCATGTAGCAATGTTACGGAGATCTACTTCACGGTTTTAAAGTTAATTTAATTCCATCAGGCGATGCAGTTCGATGACTCATCCTACACCTGATAACATTTAATCAGAAGGCACCAAATCCTCCTTGCCGGATTGCCGCCATGGGATCTGGAGGCGATAGTCCTCGCGCGCCTACATGAATGGCGCGCGGAGGTGCTACGCCGGGGGGAAACTCCGCTGCCGCGACAAATTGTCGCGCAGCGGACAGACTTCCGGCGTGATCTCATGGCGACATGGAGAGAGCGACTGTCGCAACCCCGTGCAGGGCACGCCACAATAGTGGCGGTAAGTCCCCTCTTTGAGGAGTGGCTTGAGAGACGCCACGGCGTCCTCACCTTCCGCCTGACGCAGGTCCTCACCGGACACGGTGTTTTCGGGAGGTTCCTGCACCGAATCGGGCGGGAGGAAACGCCCGGGTGTTTCCACTGCGAGGATCGACCGGAGGACACGGTGGAGCACACGGTGGAGGTGTGCCCCGCGTGGGCGGAGCACCGCCGTGTCCTCGAAGCGGCGATTGGCGGCGGCGACCTCTCGCGTCCGGCCCTGGTGCAAGCCATGGTCCGGAGCGAGACGGAATGGGACGCCGTCACTTCCTTCTGCGAAGCAGTAATGCTAGAGAAGGAGGTGGCGGAACGTGAGAGGGAGAGAACCTCACAGCGTCCCGGCCGCCGCGGGAGACGCCCCGGGCGTCGGGGGCCACCACGTGGCTCCCGGCCACCGTAGGCGCGGGCCTGTGGACGGTGGGCTATGGGCTAGCTCGCCGTCCGTCCGTCTCATGACGACAGGCCGTGTCGACGGCGCGTTCGTGTTCCACGCGCGCCTCAAAGAGAGTCAGCAAAAAGGAAGGGGTCCGAAAGGACCGATGCCTGCCGGGGTTGCGGGACTATTCGAAAGAGATACCGTGGCCCCGGAACACAAAGGGCGATGAAGGAACATGGATGGAAGAAGGCACCAAATTGCATCAGACATTCATAAGTACTGTGTGGAAAATTCATACACACAGCGCCATCTAGTGCCACACTAAGCAACAAAGCTTGTGTCGTGGACACTAGATAGTTGATATACTACATAGATACTTTTTGTTTGTAAATACATACTTATTATACATCTAAACATCCATGATTCGGAAATAAATATCCATGCTCATCACACGAACATTTGCTCCTACCTGGATTCGAACCCGGGACCCTAAGAACGTAAGGCAGCCTCACTACCGCAGCGCCACGCGCCAGTCGGGTCGTCTAGTTACTTTCTTATTTTCTAAAAGCTGTTGCCGCAAGCTTCGTCCGTGTGAAATTATTATAAAATATTATCGGATCTATTTGAATCGGATTTTGTTTATTATTTCAAGGGTTTTCATTTCTAATCTTTCTAAAATAAAAGTACCGTAAAAGCCAGTAGAAATCCCGTCATAATCGGTCTAGCCGTTTCGGAGACTAGCCGGAACAAACAGACACAACACAACTTAAATAAAAGTTTTTTTTTGTTATAAGTACCATATATACTTTCATTAAACATTCAGTGTAGCGACACTTGGGGGAGGCCTATGTCCAGCAGTGGACGTCTTTCGGCTGATGGTGATGATGCATTCTGTAAAAAGCTTTTACTTTGAAATTAGAAACAGACACATTAATTTTATTTATTTGTATAGATTGTGATTCAAACCAAATAAAAACCGATAGAAAAACAACAAACGTGACATTTAAATGTGATTTGTAAAAAGTAACAACCTACTCTAGCCAGCTAGCAGGTTCACCCAGTGCCGACAGGACGTGTCCTAATCGAAAGCGACGGTGGCGCGAGTAAGCGTTCGTCGCGTTCGTTTACCTGAATACCTGTAACATAATTTTTTGCCCGCATCTCCGTCCACGTATAGGGCGAAAATTATCCCACGGGAACATACCCCGGTAGATAAAAAGTCTATGTTCAAAGCCAGGTCGTTGTCTGTTTGCCTTTCATTGAATCCATTCAGTCGTTAAGGAGTACAGAGGTAAAAGGTATCCAGCATTTATAATGGGTATGACGACGATGATCCATACCTATTAGGATGACGTAGTTAGTTACGTACGTCATAATGTTATTAATCATTTTTATCTTACTTATCATAGTATAAAACAAAGTAGCCCCCGCTGTTTGTACACTTCGATCTTACAGTTTTCAGCAATATATAGAGAGAATTCAAGAGAAAGGTTTATATCTACATTGCACCTGTGCGAAACCGGGGCGGGTCGCTAGTTCTCGTATAAATGATCGCGTCAATCGCGTATTCGTGCGACGCGGCGACGCGCGACGGTCACTTTCGGTTAGGACACGAAGTCGCACAGCAGGTCATATTAATATCACTTGATCTTCGTTTAGTGCTAATTTTATTAGTACTGGCTGCTATTTTTATTACCTACACAATGCACTGTGTCCTCTAACGTAGTGTTGTTGTTGATAACGTAGTCTTATAGTCTTATGTAATGTATTGGTCCATTTGTTATATACAAGGTCAAATTTAATACCTAGTAAATTTTTTTTTTTTTTTTTTGCAAAATTAATGATAGCAATAACATTTAACGATAATAATTGCAATTGTAATAATAATGAATTTAATTCAAATTTAATGTTAATGCCAATTTAAAATCTAATGAAATTTAATAATAATAAAATTGCAATTGTAATATATTAATAATAATGAATTTGATGTAAATTTACAATTTAATGTTTTATGCTATGAAAATTTATTTAATGGCATGATAAAAAAAAAAATATTATGTATATATAATATATTGTGTTGGCAATAAAGGCTTAATAATAATAATAAATAATAAAATATATAAATATATCCCTGGACACAAAGTTGACAAGGCGCCTTCTGCGCCTGGACAGAGATAGCCTACGACTGGTGGCGGGGACCATCACTGGACACTGTTCACTGAATAAACACTTCCACGCCCTAGGAATCACTGACAGTCCCCTGTGCAGAGCATGCATGGAGGCGGAGGAAACGGTGGCGTATGTGCTCCTTGAGTGCACCAGCGTTACCAAGTTTCCCGAGGAGAATCTGAGAACACCAAGATCCCTTGCAGATGCCCTGAGGAGACCGAGTAAACGGCCACCATGGCTCACGCACAATGGTCCACTTTAAGGACTAAGTGCGGAAACCAAAACCCCATGATAGATAGATAGATAGACCGAGTAAAACTCTGCATGTGATGCGGAGAAATAAGGAAAACGTCATGACTCGTGAGGGGAGATTTATTGGATAAACGATGGATCGACTCTGTGAAAGATAATATGAATAAGGAACACTTATGAGTGGTCGATTATTCTAGCGGACGTCACGCGGTTTCACCCTCGTAGTCCCGTTCCCGTGGGACTACGGGCATAAAATATATGCCTATGTTACTCAGTAAAGACGTGGCTTTCTAATGGTGAAAGAATTTTTTAAATCGGTCGAGAAGTTTTAGAGTTAAACCGTAACAAACACACAAACAAACAAAAAATCTAATCTTTCCTGTTAATAAAATTAAAATTGTATAGATGTAGATTTAGGTACTAGCACTTCGCCCGCGACTTCGTTCGCAAAAATTGTGATAGCTCGGCTAATATGCATGATATATCTCAACATCTCAACATGAATGATGTAACCAAGATTTTGTAACAATATTTTGATTTAAAAGAGTGTCCATGAAGTTTCTTGCCCGTTCTTCTCCATACAGATCTACGCTAGGGAATGAGCAACTACAGTACTGTCACAGTTTTTATGTCTTGTGACTGGGACTGTAGCTACATTTAATTTTCATCTTGTTGCGACAGTTCAAAAGTGCCTGTAACTGGCCTACTTGAAATACCTAAATGCTTTGATTTTGATTTTATAAATATAATTTATAAGCCTATAGTATACCCACGATGTAGCTTTCTGCCAGAGAAAGAATTTTTAGAATTGGATCATTAATTCCGGAGATTACCCCCTAATACAAACTTACAAACAAATACCTATTTATAATATTAGTATATAGATAGTGTAGAATGGAAGAAGATAATGGAAAAGGGGAACATAAAAATTTGATTTTCTAAATCTACTTCAAGAAACCAATCTAGCTTATTCCGATCCAATGGGGGTTCTCCGATAAAATTAAATGTAGCGGAGTCCCATCGCAAATGGTGTCCCATCTCCTGTCTGGCTCCTTGTGCAACTCCACCTACACTGGAGGCAAGCTAGGTACCGCTAATATTGAAGTATTGAAGTGACAGAGCTCTCGTCGGAGCTTAATTAACTCCAAAGGACTCGTCGAGACGAGGACAACGAAGAAGAAAATTGCGGTAGAGAAGGAACTCAACAAAAAACATCTAAGGTATAATCTTTTAATAATAATCATATACATGAGTATATGATTCCATTTGTCGTTGTCGCAAGTGCTTCTTGAATGTCGTCGGTTCGATTCCCGGGTCTTTACAAGTGTTATAAGTATTTCATCAGGATTTTTTCAGTAGCAGTCGGGCAATAGGCGAGACGACAAATAAAACTAATTAGTCCGTCAGTTAGATTATCAAAAAATATTTGACCCTTGTTTTTTCTTTTGTTACGTAAACCAAAATTGACGAAGATATGACGCTTTTAAAATTGTCAATACGTCACGCCTAGGTATAATTTTTAGCTAGTTCTGACGTCACAAGCCCCCACTTCCGAGTTTTGATGCGTTTTATCTTTGTCAATATTCATTGATTTACAAAAACAAAAAATACTTGTCCATTAATTTCCAATACTCTAACTGACGGACTAAATAGATTTGCAATTTTTTGATACTGTCTTCATGCCTAATACATTAGATGTAACGAGCTCTGCCTAACACTTTGACGAATACAGGCGTGATGTCTATATAATGTACATGTCCTTTTGTTGTCCTTGCCATTCAGAACAACTCGGAAGCGGGCGCGGTCTTTTGTCAGCCATAACATTGTCATCAGTTCCTGATGCTGTCGTCTCGCTCACGACCTCAGGCAGTACGACGCGACGCAAGTCATGTAGCGACGACTTGCGTGCATCACTTGTTTTCTTCGGGTGATTCCCGTCGGTAGTAAAGTGGATGACTGGAGACTTGGTGTAAACTTCTGCAGGCCTAGCCAAGTTACAAACGTTTTGTATCGATTCTCTTTCTACAATCGTAAACGCCTCGGCGTAAGCGATTGTAGTAAGCGCTAAATTGGTAGCTAAGTTGACACGACTGAGTCGATCGCTCGTTCTCTAATGTCTGTAGAAAAAACCTCGATTTAGTCTATGGTGAGCGTTCCTACCAAAGAGTTTAACGATCAACATTGTAGAAACGATAACATTCTATTCTATCATTTTGAACGATGTAATATTGTCTACGAATTTTCTATTCGTTTGTGTTGATCACGTGATTTAACGTTGAGATGATGTCATTCCCATTCATTTGAATAGTTTTCTACTAGCGTTAACGATTGTAGATTGTCAACTTGGCTAGGGGTGCTGAACTTTCATTATTTTGTTTTGTTTCCGCTGCCGCGTTACGTGCAGGTACTCACAAGGTTTTTGTCTCGACTGCAGCTGGAGGCTTTACTACTTGTACTATTTATTCTGTGGCTTTACTCTCAAGGCATCTACTGGAATCTCCAGTTTAGCAGACGTCAATCTCCTAGCTAGAACAGCGAGAGGCTATTCATAAAAAAAAAAACTGGTTTTTGTTCCACTGACATATAAGGTCTACCGTACGTTCTGCTGACGTAAGATCGCGCCTTTGCGCATTAGTTTAATAGTAGGTTCTTATCCTTATGAAGAACTAAGACTATTCTACACTAGCTTTAGGTCGCAGATTCGCCCGTGGTTACTACCTTAATCCATGCTCTATTCGTTTGCATTTGTATTCGGTCAACGGTTATTAGGCGGTAACGGTACACAGACACAGAGTTACTTTCGCTTTTATCGATAAGTACTTATCTAGATTTTTTCCGCGGTTTAGCCTATCTAAAGAAAGACAGAAAAAGTAGGTACCTATTTATAAGTCTACACAGCACAAAACAAAAAAATTGTAAAATTAACAGTAAAACTAAATTATATAAAAAGTAAATTAATTTATTTATTTTATAAAAAAAAAATTAAACAACTAAAATTGGTCCTGTATAACGAGGCCTCGATACCTGTTGTTGGAAACTATTCCATGGGAACGTAGCCCGGATAAAAAATATGTACCTACTTAGCTAGGTACCAGGTCATCGTCTATTATACATGTATATATGCTCCGTTCACCCGTTAAATATTGTGAAAAGGTGACAGATAGACGGAATTACTTTCACAATGACATATGCATTGATAATGTGTTGGTCTATTTATTTATTAACTTCTAGCTTTTGCTCGCGACTTCACTCTCGTTATGTACGGAAAGTATCCCTCGGGATTGTTTTAAATGTGCTTAAGACACTCTGGAACAATGTAGCATCCTGTTAGTGAAATAATATTCGGAATCGGATCAGTAGTCCCAGAGATTACGCCGTTACATACAAACTTACAGACATATTTTTCCTCTTTACAATGTTAGTAAATATGTATTTACCTTAACCTCACGAACAAAAACTATTCTACTCACTTATTGAATGCTTTAAACTCATTTACATAAGTATGTAGGTATCGCAACAACGTCATCGGTGAATGGTTACAGGAAAAATGAGAAAATTATCATTTAGGTAATCCCGAACTCGGAACGACTCACGACGTGAACTCACACACGCTGTTTACCTCAATCCGTTCTACAACAAAGTCGTGTGTCTTGTGTTTAATAAAATAACTGTTGTGATCGTGATATTTCAATAAGCCCATAGTGACATCATCACAGACGAGAAGTCACAAGTTCAAAGTGGCATCAATTGAGTGCGACATTGGGTCCGCTCAGTGCGACTGTCCCCATAGTCCAATTTAACCTCGTTTGCCCCACTCGCCTCTAACAACGCAAAATACAGCGAAAATCTTTTTAAAATGAGCCTTTATATTCTCGGATTTGTCGCCGCTTTGATTCTGGTGAGTTGTTTAATAATATTTTATCATTGACTAACTGTTAAACACGTTTATCCGTGATCGTGGTGCTTGCAACACTGACGAAATATCGGGAACTCAAAACAAACAAAACATGGTTATCCCATCCTGTCTTTAATGTTAATTAATGTTAGTGGCCATGTCTAATCATAATATTTTGTTTCCTTCATAGTCTAAAGTTTGGACTACCTTTTAGACTCTAAACGGTAGTTTTTGTATTGATTTGTAAGTCTTTAATAACATATTGAAATGTTTATTGATTATCATCTCTAATTACGTCGATAAAGACTGGTTGTTAATGTTATTCAAGATGGCGGATATTAAACGTCATTTTAAGAATAATTTATTTAGTTTTTATTGCGTCATGCATGGTTATTTTGACGCTACCGTGCTGTTGGTAAACATTGTGAAATTGTGTGGGGCATGCATGCAGCCCTGTAAAGCTTGGTGGATAGGTAGAGACAGGAATCTCTAGGCAATTGAAAGACATTGACGGAGCCCGTGTTGGTAAACAGTGATGTACTATTTTTTTTGATTTACTGTCTTGAAAATACAAGATGGCGACGATAGTTCTGAATTTGACCACGCGCCAAAAGATGTCAAACTTATGCTGAACTATCTTTTGGTACTCGTATGCACGCACCTTTGTGAAAAAGTTTTATTTTAGTATTGAAAAAAGAGCAAGATTGAGGCGTTGGTAGTAGTTCTGATTTTTGACATATTTTATTTTCTTTTGCAGGCAGCACTAGTTGTCATATGGATAGCTTACTGCATGTTCGTTCGTGAGCGACACAAATCAGAGTTCTACCACCATAACATCACCGACATTCAACGCAGAAAGCAGATACTAGACCAGACTGAAGATACAGTCCCAGAAAAGGAGCCTGCCAAGAAAGACGTGGGTGTAGGTGTGTTCATATTGCCATCAAGACATAAGCAGACATCTGAAGGGTACGACAAGAGACCGGATTATCCTGAAACTCCTGCAAGAATCTCGCATCGCAGTACTGATCAACTGATAGACATGTTTGAAGATACAGCTGATGTACATTACAAGGATGGTATTTACGAGGTTGACTCACCTTCGCGTCTCCCTGGAGGCGATGGTGGTGGTGATTAATGTCATGTTGCACAACAATTAGTGTACTTTCATAGCTTTTTAACCGCGAGCATATAAAGTTCGCTAAACTGAGGCTGCTGTAGAAAAAATGTTGACAGGTTGGATTTTTTTGGATGGCCATATCCGAAACTATGTGGAAAAGTGAAAATTACTCAAAGGAGTCTTGGGCCCGATTTTGATGAAACTAAAACTTCATTCGGTTTTTTTTTAAGTTTTATTTTTCATCAAAATTGCCTTCTCGCCTTTTTTGCCTTCTTCTTTTCCTTCTTGTTGACAGCAATGTAGACGAATTTTTTGACGCTCTTTAATGCCTTTCTTCTTTTCTATTTTTTTTAAGTTTGATTATAGATAATTCTGTAAATTTGTAAATAAAATCCTCAGGTTAGCTAACATTATAGGTAGCGGGAATACAACTGTGCGAGGACTGTTTTACTAAAGCACTTACGTGTCACTTATTGTTATTGAATTTATTATACTACGTCAAACTAAACTAGCCAGCGAAACTCCACACACGTGAAGGGTATCGACGATACGATAAAACAGGAAAAAAATGGATGTGGTGTTTTTTATGCGGTCAAAGACCGGTAAAAGTGCAATATATTATCTTTATTTTTTCTAATAACAAACAAAAATTGAAATAAACAGCGTGGAAGAGTCACCGATGCACAAACGCTTACCACGTTTTAAGTACACAGTTGCCAGCACATCTTGTTACCACAAAGTGTCAAATTTGTCTAAATGATTTTAAACCATAAAATGTTGAGGGTTAAGTTCAAAATCGATTGAGAAAATTAGACAGTTTGTAGTAACTTGATGTGGTAGCGACTGTACATCATTCTAAACACCCTACAAAATAAAACATAATTATGTAGGTAATTAAACCGTTTATGTGTCATCCGGTTCCCTTCCAGCATGTATAAGTTTTATTGTCTCTCATTACGTATGCAGAGTTTCGCTAGGTATTTTACTTGACCCTCTAAAGGGTGTAAATAGACTCTTAACGAAGCAGAAAGGCACTTATTCTCCTTGCCACTGCAATTTTTTTTTTTGTTTTAGATCATACCTGGGAACTTTCTAGTTACGGAGAAATTGGGGGTCAAAGTTCTAAATTTTTCACAAGTGTTTTTTTTATAATACAAGGTTTTAATAAATACCTCCACGAGTACGACCCCCGTACTAGGTTATTCAATAAATCCGCCAACACAATGTTTTGAGTGCGTTACATTGAGTCCTACGGTAGAAAGTTATTATTCACCCCAAAAAAGAAAGTCGTTTTCCGCAATAACTATTGCGTAGGGTTACTTAGTTTGATGTACAGAATGCTTGGTTGACGGCTTCGTGGAGGGTCTGTTTATACCTTGTATTGATAGTGATACTGTTAGCCTGCGTCGTCATACGGTTGGGGAGAGGTTCCTTTCCCAGCAGTTGGATGACGCAGGATAACAGTAACAGAGAACCTAGCGCGACCGCACGGTTTAAACGTAACCGTAAATACGGCGATTTTTTAATCGAAAATACAATTAAACAAGCACAATCAGTATCATCTATACACCATATAAATAAATTCTTAAAATTATGAGAGTATATGTGAAACGAGGATATTTTGTATAAAAATCGCCGTGTTTGCGCTCGTGCTAGGGCCTCAGTATAGGTATTCGTTAGTGCAGTGTTTTTCAACCGGTGGGTCGCGACCCCCTGGGGGTTCGCGAAGCCTCTATAGAAGGGTCGCAAGAGGTCGCGAAAACTAGCTCAGTAAACAAAAAAATAAAGTTTAAAAAGGTAGATATAATAAGAAAATGGTAATAAACATTATATGCATAAAAATTAACAAAATAAAAACCTATGAGTACTCGTCCATCTAAATGCGAAGGTTGCGCTTTGTTTTTAATTAATAAATTTCTCCCATCGTATATCAGTTTTTACTACATTGAGAATTAAATCTTTTCCAAATTTAAAAAAAGGTGTTAATTATGTATTTATTCGATTTCTAATTATGCAAATTCATAAAAAATATTGTGATAAATGATAAATGATGTTTATTTTGCAAGTAGGTTTTTACAAACCCTTTTACACGTAATTTTTTTTTTAAAGTTGCTTGTGCCGGTGTTTCGTACCTGACTACTCTGAGAAGAAACAGCCGAAACAAACTCACAGGTCATAGTCTCTTTTGAACTCCAGACAATCTTGCTCAATTCACATGAGGACTCTGCAGATTAGTGTCTGAGATGGTCTTTTGAAGAAAGAACCACACAGATTTGAGTGGACCAGTCCAGTCAGTGCAAGCATTTGTCGGTTATCGTGTAGCTCGACTCAAGGAAATCAACGAAACGACGAACAATACGAAAGAAAGGACATTTGGGTAGGTCGCATAAAGTACTCAAACTGCCAGACAGTTGTGGGAAAAAAAAGCAAACAAAGAATAAAAATGTGACCCACATGGTGAATGTGATTCACAATAATCAAATAAAATGAATAATAATTTACAAAATCAATGTCTATAAAAATCATTAAATGTCACAACAATAATGAAGAAGTAGAATACTTAACAAAGTAAATATTCCTGTCAAATCAGTAGGTAAATGTAACATAAAAAAAAAAAACGTAAAAAATAATAAAATACTGAACTAAGTATTCATGTCAAATCATTCAATGTCAGAGTGTATAAAAGAAAGGAATAAATAATAAACAAGCGAAGTCCGAAATTTCGACATTCACAGAGCAAATTTCTTTGGAGCAGCTTAATCCCAAGCCTTTTTATCTTCGAGATAGTGATTAACGTGATTGTATGGATTGAATATTATTTTGTAACATAATAAAATATATGAAAAAAAAAGCGAAAGGTCGGGGGTCGCGAAATATTATTTCGTACTATGTTGGTCGTGACATGAAAAAGGTTGAAAAACACTGGTCTAGTGGAAACAAACAAAAGTGCCATCTCTTAAAACATGCACAACAATGATTCTGTAATCTGTATGTAATGCATTTTGCACGATATCTACCTACCTATGCCATATTTTATAAGACTTTTATTAATATAAACATGTTATGATTAAACTTTTGATATTAAATGTTTTTGTTTAATTTTTACTGCTAATTGTGGTTTGAAAGTAGTTCAAGGTCAAAATATTCAATTACTGCCTCGTTAGCAATCGACGCTTTGCGCTTGTGACCACGAGACCTGTGAGGCAGCGGGACAGTTTGCTTGACATAATAAGGGACTATACAAAAATAAATGAGAAATGAGAGCAGCGGTGGCGTTCGAACCCAGACAGGCGCATTACTTCGTGTAATTTATTTCATCACCACTGCTCTCAAAACGGTGAAGGAAAACATCGTGAGGAAACCGGCATATCCTAGAACCAACAATTCAAAGACATGTGACCTCTACCAATCGGCACTGGGCCCGCGTGGTGGATTATAGCCCATTCCCTCTCATTGAGAGGAGGCCGTGTCCCAGCAGTGGGAACATTATAGGATGATGATGATGATGATACAATAAATGTGTGTAGGGTACCTACAGCAAGTGTGTAATTTGTCATTGCACTCTTGACTCACACACCAAACGACGTTTTCAACAAACTTTGCGAGGGAAAAATAATCAACATAGTTAGTAAAAAGTATTCTTGATTTGTGCTCGGAGTTTTTGTTCAGGCGCCGTTGCTTCGTAGTTTGAAAGAGAGACACTGACAGAACGCGCTTGATACAATCCTCCCACATTTAATTTTACTCCTGGAAGTAGCAATCTAACAGCAGCCTTATTGTAAAAAGAATAAAGATCATTGCAATTTAAACAGATTTGTCAGTCAGCAGCCAACAAGTAGGTAACCATTTGGAAACGAAAACAAAAACGCTCACTTAAAACTCGTCAAAACATTAGTGTTGACAGTGATGAATCAGAGGTACAATATATACCGCGCTTGCCAAGGTCCGTCTGTGGATGCTGACCATCCAGTACATCCCACAACGAGTTTCCTCCGTGTCTCGGCAAGAACGTTGGTCCTGATGGCGGTCATTTGCAGATCTTTGACAGTCGTTACAAGTAGTCAGTGGCCTGAAAGTGTGTCAACCAATTTAACCAAGGTGTACAGTATTACCTAGTACTAACTAGGTTGTGGTGGTCAGATAGGCAGTCCCCGTAAAATAATGGTATTCAGCTGCATCCGGTAAGACTGGAAGCTGACTCCAATAAAGTTGGGAAAAGGCTAGGCAGATGATGAGCAGAGTTAAAATTAATGGGAAGGGAATGTAAATAAACACGCAATTTTCTTTGGGGATAAATTTTAATTAATATAAAATTTAATTATAATTAATTATTTGATTATTATTTTTATATACATTTTTTTTTTTTTTAATATAATGGCCACCAAAAATAACTTTGTGACCAATAACATCTAATAAGTACCTAAAATATCAAACATTCAGCAAAAAAAAAATCAAAAAATGAAAACCTAAAATTACAATGGTACAAGTTATTTTAGTCATGACGACAGGCCGTGTCGACGGCGCGTTTGTGTTCCACGTGCGCCTATTGTACTATAAAACTAAATTCAGTAAATTGATCACCAAATTCAGTACATTAATCACCAAATTTAGTAAATTGATCACCAAATTCAGTAAATTGATCAGCAAATTTAGTAAATTGATCACCAAATTTTAATGAAGTAGTTGATGGTTTCCACTATAAAGCACTTAGCTTTAAAATTATTTGAATGAACTATAAAAATAATGATGGCAATATTACCAGGAGAACTTAGGATGCAAAAGCGAGCGAAGCGAGCTCTGGACTTGCGGCACCCCGACGTTAGGTTAGTTATGTTCCTTTAAACCCTGCAGACAGAAATAGGAGCCCCACGTAGCGGGGCTTCGTCGACTACGTTTTCAACTACGCTTTTTAGGAAACTGTAAAGTGTTTTGAAGTTTATTTTTTACAAATACATCCCATATTTAAATGTCATTTTATATTAAAATACTTTTATATTTTTAGTGGTCATTAACTATTTTTGGCAATCTAAAGTGATTTTTTGCCGTTACATTTACATTCTGGTGGTTAGAAAAAATAAGCCATTTTCTTTAGCAAGCGTTCTGTACTTCCCGAATCGTCTTCTCTATTTATATAAAGTTCCCTTCATAGATGATCCCCGCCGCACCCGACTTGACAGTTTCGCTTGTCACTTTATCCCTGACCTGCACACTAGCACTCGTATAGAACCCGATGGAAATCTTCTCAGTAGACGTCACGTTATTAGGTAAATCTGCCACTATCATCACTAATTTAATCGGATAACTCCACCAGTTATGATTATCAAACTTCTGATGGTAGTTGGCAAATACTCTGCCTATTAAATAAGCTTCATAGTCTACCTCAATTTCTAAGGTACCGTGAGTAGCAACCAGGGAAGCTACTACTGCTCGACCAGGTGGTAGTTCGACTTCGAAACCAGTTGTCGATCCTAGTGTGACTGCTTTTGCTTTGCTTGTGTCGTTGCCCCAGTTACCAGAAAAAGACACACTGGTAGTCCCTCCAATGCTTCCAGCTGCATAGTTGACGCTGTAAGTGATCGCTTGTCCAACTGTTAGTTCTCCGCCAACAGACCAGCTATTGGTAACTGTCTCTTCAATTTGATGAGAAATAGCAGCGTTGAACTTAGTCTTTATTTGGGAGTAATTTTCAAATTCTCTTGTTGCTACAATAGTAGGTTTCGTATGCACACCTATGACTCTGGATCTTACAGGTTTGAGTACTCGCTGGACTTGAGCCCAGTTGAATTTGTGGTAGACGTCTTCCCAGGGTGTCGGTCTTTTGACGAAAACATCTGTGGGTCTTCGACCGGAGTATTTGTCGCAGGCTTGTTTAAGACGATCGTCTTCGATGTTGAAAGATTCCCGTTCCTTATCACTGATGATGGCCACGTTCTCGCCCGTGAACTGAACAGATGCATCTGCCTCTGTTTTGGCTGCTCTTATCTTGATTGCTATGCGGCCGTAGATCGCTGGTATGAAGAGGAGGAGGAGGTATTTGGACATCATTGTGAGCTGTGGAAATGTTTAGGGGATTAGCAGTGATTTTATGTTTAACTATTTGGATATTTGTTGTATCTAAGTACAGCTAGTGAACTGCTAAACATATGGATACAATTAAGGTTTCGACTTAGAAGATTATTATAGAGGAGCTTCGTTTGTTTAGTGGTTGCAAGCACTACTGCTGAACACGAGGTCCTGGGTTCGATTTCTAGGTCGGGTATAAAGTGTTATTGGATTTCTACATAAGGAATTTTTCAGAAGCAGTCCGGAATCTGGATTTGTATCCGGTTGATGGCAATATACTAACCCCTCTATTTTAAATGGGGCTTAACCATAACCGAAGAAATTTGGGTGTACTAATAGGTACAAACTGCCTTCGGGGATAACAGGCGTGAAAATGAATTATTGTATCAGACTGATTGTCAGTGTCCCAAAAAGTCTGACAACCAGTTTTACCAAGGGGTATCGTATTCATCATCATCATCATCATTTCAGCCGAAAGACGTCCACTGCTGGACATAGGCCTCCCCCAAGTGTCGCCACATTGACCGGTCCCGTGCGACTCGCATCCAACGGATTCCCACAACCTTCACCAGGTCAGGGGTATCGTATTACCCGGTACTAACTGGGTTGTGGAGGTCAGAAAGGCCGCTCCATGTAAAATACTGGTATTCAGCTGTATTCGGTAAGATGGAAGCCGACCCCAACATAGTTGGGAAAAGGCTAAGCAGATGATGTATCAGACTGATTGAGTGATGATGTATTGCTGATGATGAATATGTATTAGTTAATAGGTAGAGATGTCCAAAGATAAATTTTTCCAAAAAAAAATTTATTTTTGGAAAAATTTCACTCTTTGGATGAGGATTGAGGAAGTGGTACATTTCACAGGAGTTTTTAAAGTTAGCAAAATTTAAACTGACGCAGGAGGAGAATACTTGGAAGGATATGGGGGAGGCCTTTGCCGAGCAGTGGGACATACAAGGCTTTTAAAAAAAAACAGAACTTACCTTAATGGCTATAGATGTATAAATAACAGTTCTGCGCACAAACTAAAATATATAACTTCTTAATTTCATGTTATCACAAATAGAGAGCATTACAATAATGAAAATCGTATTTTAATTAGACCACTAATGTTTGAATCATTAGATAGAAATAGAACTAGGGAAATTACTATTCGATAGCGTCGCCATAAGGATCTAATTCTGGAAAGTTATTACATAGTCAAAGTACTTTCCAGTCTCGCTAACGTACGGCCCACTGACGGACACATCAAGCTACTACAATCTGTCAAATTTCTTTGACAGATTTTCAACTTTATCGCTAAAGCTTCAGGTTCAAGGTTGATTGAGAAAATTTGACAGTTTCAGGTAGCTTGACGTGCTGGCGACTGTACATAGGCCCCGTTTGAGCCCGAATTCCTCCTTTATTGATGTTGGTTGCTTACCGTCAGTCTCGTACGTCAGCGATAAATATATACAACGTACGCGCCGCTGAAGTCAACGTCGCAGTACGGCGGTATATAGAACACAATGTATACTCGTACGCGCGGCCGACGACGCGACGTACGCGACCGATATCAGCGTAAGAGGAATTCAGGCCTTACGGCTTCAGGCGATACGACTTACGTCAAGCAACACGCGCGGAATTTGTAGCGTGGGGTCGTTTTGTGCACACCTTCATATCAGACCGTAACTCGCCTGATGGGAAGCGATGATATGGCCTAGGGCAGGGGTTCCCAAACTTATTTTGTCTACTGCCCACTTTGAGAATAAATTATTTTTTAGCGCTTTTTGTTTTTTAACTTTAATTTAAATTAATTATTGTGAGCTATATTAGTGGAGATTAAACATTCATTCTAAACAAGACTTTTACTATAACCCGCAAGAATTAACTTGAAACCTGGAGCGCAGTAGGTAGTACACAACGGCGCTCAGGTCTCAAGTTAACTCTTACGGGCTACACTTGCCAATGAGAATAATTATTGAAACGCAACTTTTTAGTATTCAGACAGAGTAGGTATCTTTTATTCAAAATAAAACAAACAAATTCCATTCTTCTCTCGATCTCGATCTCTTAATTAATATTAGTTGATGTTCACAAGTTGTAGTCGAGAGTCGAGAGCTCAGTCGGCGTCTTATAAGATTCCTCCTAGATGAAATTACAAATTGCCCTTGTGGCGTTTATGAACGCAACGATAAGCGCTGGCAACACCAGCCTTGATGGTCTGTGAACCACTGGGCAGGATCAGGAGCCGTTACAAGTAACATTACAACTCTGATTTGCTCAGAACTTAATATTTGAGACTGTAACCCTTCCTCCAATATTCACAGTGATAAACGTGTACCGTATACATTAGAAAGTTTTAATATTATATGCTTCATTATTACCTAATCTACGCTTGATTTTATTTTCGTTAAACATTGCCGTCGTGAGCTCAGGTCGTGAGTAGGAAACAAAAGGGAACGAACATTCTCTTCATGCGTTCCCAAAGTGGTGACCCCGACGTGATAGTGACTACCTACGTCTCGCGAAGCGAACTTCTGTGACGTGCTGTACCTACACGAGATCCAAAGCTCCTTATTGCAGGCATTGCCGCCTAAAAACGAGCTACCCTGCGGCCTACGAGACTGAGATCCAAAGCTCCATACTACGGACATTGCCGCCTGAAAAACGAGCTACCCTGCGGACCACGAACCTCCGTGCTTTTCGTATCATCAGTGTCGGTTCCCGCATTCCAGCCGTTTTCCCGAGTACATTCGTCATGCGTCATTGCAAAGGCATGTGAAATTGTGGAAACATTGTGTGTAAATTCATCTATACCGACAAGTGTATACTCGTTTCTTGGGAAATCAATATCATACGGAGTGTTTCGAACGCCATCTGTCGATAGCCGACGAAAAATAAAAAGTTCCAGTGACAGCTGACATTGACATCAACTGACGTTCCGGTTCACGCAAGTACCACTTAAATATTAGCTGGACATTCTCGTAATAGCTACCAAAAACAGTGACATTTAAATTTAAAGATTAAATTAAATTTAGAGAAATTTAAAGCACTATAACATTACCATTTTACTTGCACTTGTATTCTTGTGTTTACATGTATTTCTTTTTATTTTGCCTCAAGTTAGGCTGAAAAACGTTTTGGTATGTTCTAAGTTGCTTTCTTTGTTATTACTAACTTTTTAAACTGAAATGAATAATACATACAATATGACAAAGGTTGGGTTAATAAGCATTGAATGCTCATAATGTCTGTTTAACTGTTTCTACAATTTTTTTTTATTTGTTTTAATATTGGCATCTGCATACTTAATTTTTTGTATTTATTTAATAGCTGTATGCACACTTTTATTTTTTGTGTTGTTTCGCATTCGCATGCCGGCCGATATTGTACTTATATTAACCCTCACCACTTACCCACGGTTAGAATAAGTACCACTAGCTTGGTGTTTTGTGTGGTTTTTGGATTTTTGCATGGTTTATTAAAATTTTGAGTTTCCTCACTATGTCTGATGAACTCCAAGCACGTATGCTTGAGGCTGAAAATATTGCCCTGCGTGCAAAGCATGAACAAGCTAGTACTCAGTCTAAACCGGAGATAGCTGCTGCCATGTGTAGGGTAGACAGAGTCACTGTATGGTTTGCACAAGCCGAAGTCCAATTTCTATTAGCTGGCATAAATACTGATGTCACCAAATACAGTTATGTTCTCAGTCAAATCGATCACAAAGTAGCTGGGGAAATCGAAGAAATAGTAATCAACCCACCGGCTGAAGGAAAATATCAGACACTCAAAGAAACATTAATTAAACGGTTTTCTATATCTGAAGAGCAGCGAGTAAAACAGTTGCTAGGTGATGAGGAGCTTGGAGACAGAAAACCGTCCCAGTTTCTCCGTCATCCTAGGTCCATTGCTGGGAACGCCCTGTCAGATGACAACATCTTGCGCCAGCTTTGGGTTCGCCGATTGCCTCAGCATGCACAAGGCATCCTGGCAGCCCAGGCTGATCTCAGTCTAGATAGGTTAGCCGACATTGCTGATAAAATTGTTGAAGCTCAGCCAAGCCAGGCAAACGTTTTTGCTGCTACAGGTACACCTACACTAAATAGTCTCTTGGAGCGGATAAACGAGTTGGGCAATCAGATTGCTGCTTTGAGATCTGATCGCTCCCGATTTCAAAACCGCAGCAGGCAGTCCTCGCGCAACAGTACTCCCGACCGGACTGAAAAATGCTGCTGGTACCATCGGAAATACGGTACTAGAGCCAGAAAATGCATCTCACCTTGTAATTGGCTGGCGGAAAACCCAAGGAGCAGTCAGTAGCGGCGGCGACTGATTGCGAAAACAATCAACCCCTCAGCCGTCGCCTTTTCGTAACTGATCAAGTCTCTAAGCGACAATTTTTAATTGATACTGGTTCGGATCTTTGCTGTTACCCCCACCGTTGGCTTTCTAATCGAAGGAAACCTACCGATTATGATCTCTGCGCTGCTAATGGTAGCAGCATACAGACATTCGGAACAATAACATTGACACTTAACTTTCGTCTCCGTCGTAATTTCACCTGGACATTCATTGTCGCCGACGTCAACAATGCGATTATTGGCTCGGACTTTTTAGCATATTATCACCTGCTTCCAGATTGTCGCACTAAGCGGCTAATAGATGGCGTCACCAACCTTTCTACCCTTGCCTCCACCGCGACGTCAGAACAACCTAGTGTCAAAGCTGTAGCCCCTTCGAATTCTGCTGTTGCACAAGTGCTAGCAGAGTTCCCCGAAATCACTCACCCTCCCGGTCACCCTAGGGTTATCAAGCACGATACTGTCCATTTCATCAAGACAACGGATGGGCCTTCTGTTTCTTGCCGTCCTCGTCGCCTAGCACCTCAAAAATTGAAATCAGCTAAAAAGGAATTTGAGGAAATGGTTTTGTCCGGCACAGCACGACCATCCAAAAGCGCGTGGTCGTCTCCTTTGCACTTGACATTAAAGAAAGACAACACTTGGCGTCCTTGTGGCGACTACCGCGCGCTTAACGCCCGAACTGTGCCGGATAGGTATCCAGTCAGGCACATTAATGACTTTGCTCACAACCTCACGGGCGCTAAAATTTTCAGCACTATCGACCTTGTGAAGGCGTACCATCAGATTCCGGTATCAGAAGATGATATCCCAAAGACTGCCATCATTACCCCGTTTGGCCTCTTCGAGTTTCCCTTCATGACCTTCGGTCTTTGCAACGCCGGCCAGACCTTCCAACGATTTATCGACGAGGTCACACGGGGTCTTAACTTCTGTTTTCCATATCTGGACGACATCCTCGTCCATTCCACAGATGTGGCTCTGCATTGCGAGCATCTGCGAATCCTCTTTAGACGCTTACGGGACTATGGGGTTGTGATAAATCCTTCCAAGTGTGTATTTGGTGCACGTGAGGTAACATTCTTAGGCTATCACATTAGTCCCGAGGGCACTCAACCTCCTCAGGATCGTGTCCAAACCATTCTCGAATTTCCACCCCCTAAAACTGTCCACGGTGTGCGTCGGTTTCTCGGCATGCTAAATTATTATCGTCGATTCCTTCCTAAAGCCGCGTTGTTCCAGGCTCCTTTAATAAAAGCGGTTATTGCTACGAAAGGTAAGGGTGCGAAGCCATTTATATGGTCACCTGAACTCCTAGAACAACTAGAAGCCTGCAAAAAGAGTTTAGCAACCGCTACACTACTGCATCATCCGGTACACGGTGTCCCTCTTGGACTGTTTACCGATGCTTCCAGTGTCCACATCGGGTCCTGCCTTCAACAAGAAATCGAAGGCAAGTGGGTACCTCTCGCTTTCTTTAGCAAAAAGCTAACTGACCAACAAACACAATGGCCCGCTTATTATCGCGAGTTGTTAGCAGTATATGAAAGCGTGCAGCATTTCCGCCACATTCTCGAAGTTCAGCATGTAACCATTTTTACAGACCACAAGCCACTGCTCTACGCTTTAATTCAGCGCCGGAAGAAACTGCCACCTGCTCAGTTGAATCAGTTGTCCTTTATTAGCCAGTTTACCACAGAAATTAAGTACATTAAGGGAGAGGACAATATTGTCGCAGACGCGATGTCGCGCATTGACGCGATCCAGGATTGGCAAATGCTTGCAAAATCACAGGAGGTAGACCAGGAGTTAGCCGATTTATGTCAGCAAGGCTCTAGCCTTCAGTTCATAAAGGTCAACATTCCCGGAACTGACATTCTTATCACCTGTGATAAGTCGACCGGCAAGCCTCGCCCATACTTGACCCCTTCCTTCCGTAAAGCAACATTCGACAAACTTCATAACTTAAGTCACCCTGGCGCACGAGACACTACCCGTCTCGTGACTGAACGTTATGTTTGGCTGTCAATCAACAAGGACTGCAAACAGTGGGCTCGACAATGCATAGCATGTCAGCGCGCTAAGGTATCGCGTCATAATTCGTCACCACTTAGCAACTTCGCCCTACCGCCAGGTCGTTTCAAACATGTACATATAGACATCATAGGCCCCTTGCCGACTTGCAACGACTATCGGTACTGTTTGACTGCCATTGATAGAGTGACTAAATGGCCCGAAGTATGGCCAATGCGTTCAATCACCGCAGAAGAAGTAGCAGAAACCCTAACACGGGAGTGGATAGCTCGCTTCGGGGTGCCTTCAGTCGTCACAACAGACCAAGGAACACAGTTCGAGTCCGACCTGTTCCGCCGACTGATGACACAATTCGGCTCCACGAAAACTAGAACGACAGCTTACTATCCCTGCGCCAACGGCATGATCGAGCGCGTCCATCGCCAGCTTAAAGCTGCCCTAATGTGCTACCAGGACTCATGGGTGCGCGTGTTGCCGTTTGTCCTTCTCGGTATGCGGTCAGCTTTCAAGGAAGACTTGAAAGCCACAGCTGCTGAAATGGTGTACGGGGAACCGCTTCGATTGCCCGGTGAATTGCTCGTAGCATCCGATGAGCCACATAATTTCTATGACCCAGCAGATTTCGTCGTACAACTTCGACGTAAAATGTCGACTGTGCGACCCATCCCGGCATCTCGGCATACACAACCATCTATTTTTATATTTAAAGATCTTTCTTCAGCGACGCATGTATTCCTTAGGGATGATTCTGTTAGACGACCGTTACAGCCACCATATACCGGCCCGTACCGAATAGTGGATCGTGCTAGTGATGGTAAAACTATCACACTAGAAATCAAACACAAAACCGTTAGTGTAGACCGAGTAAAACCGGCACACATAGATCACACGATACCTACCAAAAATGGGTATCCTAAGAAGCCCTCAGAACCTACGGCACACACGACTGTTGACCTCCCTAAGAGACCTATAGAACCTGCAAAATCCAGGGACACCAATCCAACTGCCCCTAAACTGCCGTATACCACTCGTTCCGGTAGACGAGTTAAGTTTAAGGATCTCTCCGATTTCGAATAACCGGTTCATCCTTCTCCGTGGGGGGGTGGTGTGGCGTTTATGAACGCAACGATAAGCGCTGGCAACACCAGCCTTGATGGTCTGTGAACCACTGGGCAGGATCAGGAGCCGTTACAAGTAACATTACAACTCTGATTTGCTCAGAACTTAATATTTGAGACTGTAACCCTTCCTCCAATATTCACAGTGATAAACGTGTACCGTATACATTAGAAAGTTTTAATATTATATGCTTCATTATTACCTAATCTACGCTTGATTTTATTTTCGTTAAACATTGCCGTCGTGAGCTCAGGTCGTGAGTAGGAAACAAAAGGGAACGAACATTCTCTTCATGCGTTCCCAAACCCTCTAAGCCTCTACACAACGCCCCAATTTTTTTCTGGGTCTCTTACTGCCACCCTAAATAGGCCTGCAGCGCCCACAAGGGGGCGTTATCGCCCACTTTGGGAAAGGCTGGCCTAGGGTGAAGCACGCTTGACGCTTGCCTAGAAGTAACCCTCCCAGGAAGGTCATCAAGACATCCATAGTTAGACATGGAACTTTACTATTACATGGGACTTAAACGTAACTGGCGAAATGTGGGTGAAGGTACTTGTGAACCCTTCGGGCATTATGGGCGTGATATTATGTTATGAGTAAACTGTATTCCAGGTAATCTAAATAGCTAGCTCGCCGTCCGTCCGTCTCATGACGACAGGCCGTGTCGACGGCGCGTTCGTGTTCCACGCGCGCCTCAATGAGAGTCAGCAATACTCGTAGGAAGGGGTCCGCAAGGACCGATGCCTGCCGGGGTTGCGGGACTATTCGAAAGAGATACCGTGGCCCCAGAACACAAAGGGCGATGAAGGAGTCTGACACTCCCTCCTGCTCCGCCCAGTCATTTGATGATTTCCCATCCGAAAAAAAAAAAAAAAGGTAATCTAAATAAATTCTACGTAAATTTACTATCCAGTTGCATAATATTATTTTTCCTGAAATTGTAACGGCAATAGAATTACATCAGACGGTTTTCAAACAATATGATGTAACGTTTCAGTTCAAGTGATATTAATGTCTTATAAACCTAATTAATTATTATATACTTATTATTTACTGAAAACAATGACTGAATTGTGGTTTGCCTTTAATGGTGGTGTGTTTTTGCTTGGGTTTATCCTCATTTAGCTAATAACAAATTACTTACGTCTTTATCATGGTAGATTTTAGGTACAGCCATTGGGTACCTACATAACGTAACATGACGCCTGTATTTCCCTAAGGCTAAGGCAGAGAGATCAAAGAAAACTCCACCATACAACCACATTTCCTAAGTTATGAATAAAAATATATATAGAAAGACCCATTATGCCCCATTGCCCAACCCGGGAATCGAACCCATGACTTCATGCTCTGCTGATTGCATGGGTTCGAGTCAGTCAGGCACTTTACTTAATTAAACCCAGGTTCCTCGCAATTTTACAGAAAAAAAATTACGTGATATTTGACGAGATCTCCATCGTGAGATTGGATGAGATTCGGCTCTCTTAAACGGCTCACGTAATTAATGGACGCTCCCTAACATAGAGGAGGCCTGTGTCCCAGCTGTGAGAATATTTCAAGTTGATTATGACTGTTTATCAGTTTTCGATGACTTTTGTATGACGGACCTAGGATAACTAAAAACAAAAATAGATTTTTTGAGGTTATCATTTTCACAATGTTGCTAATTACATTCATTTTGTTTTTGTTAATCAATGCTATCTAATATTTTTAATGTCATGCGAAATGATTGTTATGTAGTAAGCAAATATTTATTGATGAAAAATGCTGTTTTCTGTTGAAAATGGAAACAATTCAAAGCTTATCCGTCTAGCGGATTTTGAGAATGATAATAATATATCAATAATCTTAGAAGGCTCTCGCGGCAGAAGTAGTAGGTCTTCTGGACACGGCGCGTTTCGTTAGGAGAGGCCTCTCAAGAGTCCTGACCACCGGTAGCTCGGACCCTGTTCCCAGCGTCTGGTGGGCTACTACATATTATATTGGAATATTAAAAAATGTAAATAATAAGTATGTAAGTGAAACGAATAAACGAAATACTCGTATCAATAGGTAGGTACCTACCTATTGATACGATACTACCATAGAAACAAATTTTTACATCTAGCACGTAAATAGGTACATTCTATCTTGGACAGTTGTTACAGGTAGTTAGTGACCAGAAAGTCTAACAATGAGTCTTACCAAGGGCTATTGTATTACCCAGTATTACTAACTGGGATGTGGAGGTCAGATATGCAGTCGCTCCATGTAAAATACTGATACGCAGCTGCATCCGGTTAGACTTGAAGCCGACCCCAACATAGTTGAGAAAAGGCTAGGTAGATGATGATAAATAAATATTTCAAACAATTTATCACCGTCAACCATGTAAGTACAAGTTACTACGGATTACCTGATCCATGAATTCCATGATGCCCCATACTACGTTGGACAAAAAGGGGTTTGGGGCATTGGATCTTAATAACTTTGTGAGTACCGTATGAATGTCTTGGTCTAGGCAGTGGGCACTAAATGTGACTGTCAAAAAAAAATGTTCTCAATCGTGACGCTTTGTGGTGTGGACCAGTGAGGCGGAGGATTGAGGAAAATGTAGTGAGGAACTGGGGCGTGTTCAGAATGAATGTTGATACGAGTAGAGGAAGACCAAAGAAACGATGGATGGACTGTGTGAAGGATGATATGGCTAGAAATGAGGTGTCTGATGAGTAGACAGGTAATAGAGAAGTATTGAAGAAGAAGACATGATGCTCCGACCCTGATAAAGGCAAGAAAACGATGACGATGATAAATGGTGAATTTTTTAAATGAAAATACGCCTCCAATACATTCTACTCTTATCGTATTATAGTTATCTAATAGATATAGACCGCACCCTCTTTTGCCGCAAGTGTCCGCACGGGGAATTCCCCGTCCCCGTTTTATGTCTTATGCATTGTATAATGCATTACACATACCATTTGTTTACATAGCACGTTATATAACATGGGTGAACATAGGTGAACCGACACCCACATTGCGTCTGTTTTGTCGTAATAGGGGATGCGCCTTTTACCATCATCAACAACGTCATATCAGCCGACAGACGTCTACTGCTAGATATAGGCTTCTCCCAAGGGCCGTCACGTCAACCGATCTTGTGCTGGTCACGTCCAGCGATCCCAGAAGTCTTCACTCCACCTCATCTTACAAGTCATCGGTCCACCTTAATTTCGCCTTTAGAACGCTGCGCCTTTTCCTATTTGGTCATCACTCCAGAAGTCAGAGGCCCATGGGCGGTAAAAAAACTCTTAGACCATGGTTAGGCATTATCTACACTAGAATGAAAGAAGACTCCAGAAGTTCCAGAACAGTTCAACCTCCATTGGCCACATCCATTCTGCGAGCAATGTGCCCTGACTACTGTGACTTAAGGTTAAAAATGCTTCGAGCTATGTCAGTTTTCATTTCATCTTTGATCACGCAGGTAAATCTCTGAGCATAGCCGCCGTATAGCATTACCGCCGCGGGTGGCATTGTAGGGCTTCAGGCCCTCAGCCTCATGGCAAAGGAAACGTGTGCTATTAGAATCCTAAATCACCTATTCAAGATTTGCCTGGAAAACATGAAATTACATCACATTAAAAAGGCGTTACTGTGTAAAGAAATTGCATAAGACAATGTATAATCCATTAACTGTATGACATAATATCTTGATGAAAATTATTTAATTTCTGAATCACTTTTCACCGAATTAGAACAAAATATTTTATCAAATTGCATCATTTTGGCATGAAGTTGTCCGCATTAGTATTGTCACCATATTTTAAACTTGATTCAGGATAATATTTCATTAGGTACCTATCAGAAACTAATTGCACGTAAATATTAAGGCATACCAAAGCCCATTTACCAAAGCTGTTTGACGCAGTTTAGTTATTTTTACAAGTTGTTTTATGACATTTTGATATGATTTGTGATTTTTTCTTACGACCGTCATTTTGTCATTCATTCGTGTTTTGGTTATCAAACAAAACACTAACGACTTCTTTGGATATCAGAAACAAATAAACAAAAACACTTACAACATTACACCACACTAGTTCCACCTGTTATCTCTTTTTCTTTTTCTCCCACTATCTCCGTTCCCACCATTCTCCATGTGTCTCGACTAACCTGGAAGTATTTAAAACTGACTCGGGACTCAGGTTGGCCGAAGCAAAGAAGACCTGTTCAGCTGATTTACAATTACTGAAGGAGCAAAACTCGTAGGTAGCTAAATTCTGGGCCCATAGAATTCCCAAGTTCTTTCACAATAATTATGCTCTACATTTATGCAAATAGGACATACTTATCTTCTAAAACCTAAGACGTGGTTATCCTAGTTATTCATGCGGCTAACTTCACTACGTTCAAGCCTGAATAAAAAGGGATCGGTCTGTTGGTAAATCATTCAGTTCTTTATTGAAACTTGACAGAGTAACAGTGAAAACAGTATTTCAGTTTTGAGTTTTAAAAAGTGCTTTGTAAATAAATTCTTTTACAAGTTTTTGAGTGAAAAGTGGTTGGAAATAATTTTGGGATAATATCTTGTGTAAGTATTTTGTTAAAACTATTAATTAATTTAATATAAAACAAGGAAAACTCAGTGCGAACATTAGATAAAATAACTCTACAGGTTGGAGTTTATTTCCTAATTACGAAATTGCATTAACATTTTATTTGACAAACACCTATAAAACAAAAGCTTTGTCAATATCATCGTTTGTTTTGTAGCATTAAATATTAGGCCTGAATTCTTTTCGCGCTGACGGTATCTTACTTGTTTTCGACTGACATTTTAAAACTAAATATCGCTGGACATTTCAAACAGCGCCATCTAGGTGCCACACTAAGCAACGAGGCTTGTATCGTGGACACCAGTTATTTGATATACTACATAGATACTTTTTGTTTTGTAATTGATAAGATTATTTTTATTGGTACCTATGGACATTACATCACAAATATCATAGGTATATAGGTACTTTACCAGTTTATTAATTAATGTTTTTAAGTCAGTTGTCAAGCAAGTTTCTTACATTTATTTTGTGCCCACGTCAGATCTCTAAGAGCCTCTTCAATTGCATTTGTTGTGTTAGAAAACGCCTTTAAGGCTCAAAAAGGCGTTCTACCTACTGCATTCCGTGTATGTAGCTCTGTATTTTTTATCCCACCCGATTTAATTTAGCATGCAAAGGAAAATCTAAATTGAATCGACCCTGCATTCGACTACGGGCTTAGCATCTTCAGTAGCGCCTATCAGTTCTTGTAGAGTTCAGACAACAAGACACGATATTAGGTGTCTTTTTGTTTGTGGAACAATACCTCACTCCAAGTCGAGTTGGCTAAAATCTTCTACCTACCCAATTCAATTTCTACTCGTTTTGTTGGACAAAAGATTTCCATAGCTGGATCTAAGTCAAGAGATCGACCTGCCACCCAATTCAATTTCAACTCATTTGTTGGCTAAAAGACTTTCACAGCTGGATAGTCAACAGATCGACTTTTGGCGAATATTGTGGACCATACCACTACCGAAATCCGGTCATTTACTAGTTTCTTTTTCATTAAAATAATCTCCCTAATGTTATTACAGTTCAACTCTATTAAAGAAGAAGAACAACAAAATGGCCGCGGGAACTGTCTTCGACTCGGTTCCCATACGAAGCTACAATTCCAAAATAGCGGCACTTGATATTTCCTGCAACTGTTATGTTGAATCTGAAGAGTGTACCTGTAAGGTTCTTAAGATCTTTCCAATGAACGATTCAAATAACGACATGGACAATATTGAAGACGGAATATCAGACGAAAATTTTGATGAAACCAGAGATTTAAGCCCCATTGTTAAAAGCAATCATAACGTAGTCAAAGATCTGATTATGTTGGAGTGTTACATGTCAAAAGTCCTGCTTGATGAAGACCTGAACGAGATGGCTGTTAAAACCAGTCAACTGAAACCTCTGAAAATGAAGGAGCTACACGATAATGAAGACCTTATTACTATGCATATTACCATCTGGAAACTGAGACCTCTCAAAGCAAGAATTCCATACTTTTTGCAAGACCAAAATTGGGAGTTGACCACATACGAATCTGATCTTTTACCTGGCTAGGAGCTATTACATCCAGCTGGATAAAACCAGTTGTATTGAGATCATTTTATACAAAAACCTCTTTGAAAACCCAAGAGTTAGATACTTTATTTTCGAGAAGAAATAACAAGGAATAATCCCCGAGCCTAAAGAAGATAGCCGGGTTATATTAGATGCAAAAGACGGAGTAGAGCAAGTGTTGTAACGAAATAAGTGACGCCATTTTGAATATTGTGAGTGGTTATAAAAATACCAATATCTTGACACTTAGACAAGGTTAAATGAAATTAGCTGGTGATGAAACTCTTTAGACGGGATGGGTATGATATCTAAATAAGGTGAGGAATTAAAAATTATTTGAAGATTTTTGTATGAAGCGTGGCCTGCATAACTTCAACCATTTTATTTTATCTTAAAGATAACGGCCACGCATAAAATGCGTATTAATCAATAGCTGGTATAAACACAAACAAGTTTTAAATAAGAAGGAATCTTCTAAAGTGTCACATTTCCGAAAATAAGCTATCAAAGTTGTGCTGACAGCGAAGTTTGTAACTTTGATGGCTTATATTCTCGAAAACTTTGTAAGAATTGGTCTCGAAAGTTGTTTTTTATTAATGTGAGCTATTGATTCATATAGGTTTAGTGCGTGGCAGCTATTATGAAAATAAAACAACATGGCGGAAGTTTTGCATGCCAAATAATTCAAAGCCATTTTGTTAGGTACTTGAAATATTAGTATAAAGACAGTTGTTTTGTTGTGTAAACCTTTGCAAATGTGATATATTAACACGATACTTTTTTGTTATTTATCACATTTGTTGAAATTGATTCTAAACAATGGTTTTTAACCTCATACTTCAAGTAAAGTAGTACCTACTTATTAAACTAGCTGCGGTCCTGAACCACCAAACATCAAATCATTTTTATATTTGGTTCATCGTGTTTAGACATCGTTATATACCTATTACGTGTGTAGAGTTTTGCTAGCGAATTTAAATTGACCTAGTATCCGATTCGGAGTTGTACGGTAAAAGAGAAGATGCTACATGAACTTATTTATGCTGAAAGCGAAAGTGCTAGGGCAGTCCGCGAAATGGAATTATTCTTACGGTTTTTGCAATCGGCAGGTCAGTGTCAGGTTGTATGTTAATGAAAATTGATTCACGCAAGTAACAAGTATGCAATTACAGAATTATAATACATAATTAAAATCATCAATACTCAATTAATTCATTTAATGCTATTCAATGAATATTTCATGAAAAAGTCATTCAATGGGATTAAATTAACGTAGAGGGTTGTATTGATGATTTTAATGATAATAACTCCGTAAAGTCATATTTATTACGGTTGCGAATCACATTTGCAAAAAATGTAGGAAAATTTGTATTTCGCTGGCTACCCTGGCGTTTTCACTTTAAATGAAAACTGTGTGAATTGTGAACGTGTTCAAATCATCGTGTGTTAAGACAGAGAGGAGACTTCTTCATTTTATAGGATTTGAAGAGCACCTAGTATTAGGTACCTAATTTGTAAGTTTATTATTAATTTTAAGAGATATAAGACTGATAATATTAGGCCATTTAGTATAAAAGACTCGTTAACACGGAGTAATTAAATTGCTTTTTGAATGCAATAAATTAAAGCAATTTTAAAACTTGTACTGTTTCAGTGATTAAATGGTACAAGTTTTAAAATAGCTTACCACGTGTATTTCATTTAACAAGCAATTAATGAGTAATTTTACTGCTCATTGAATGCAATAAAATGAAGCAATTTTAAAAGTTGTACCGTTTAGGTTTAGTGGTAGGTACAAATTTTAACATTACTTACAATTAATACATTCAATGGGCAATAAAATCCCACATAAAACAATTTAATTGAATATTAATTGCAATACGTTGTAGCAATAATACAAGAGGTATTCCATGAAGCACACCAAAACGAAGCACACCCAGACGAAGCACACCTAAAGTAGGTATTCCACTTAGCACACCCGTAGGTGGGCTTCAAATAAAAATTTAAAATCATTAATTTCCTATATTCCACGAAGCACATCTACGAATATCACTCGCATAGTGCGGGGACTAATTATTTTAAACTTTTATTTGAAGCCCACCTACGGGTGTGCTAAGTGGAATACCTACTTTAGGTGTGCTTCGTCTGGGTGTGCTTCGTTTGGGTGTGCTTCATGGAATTCCTCTAATACAAATTGTAGCGTCTAAATAGAATTTGAATGGTACAATTTTATATAATTATATTTTTTCAATTATTTTATTCACCAGGCAATCAGATAAATTCGTGTAAATGGAAATAATATAGACTGAGCAATTGAATTGCTTCTTGAATGCAATAAATTGAAGCAATTGTATATTATACACCATATAAATGTACAGTAGTATTTATATTCTACTTGGCTTATTCGTATGTGCAAATATTAGCGTTTATTACCGAATACTTAATGTACTTTATTCGAATGGGTTATAGGGTGTATTTTGTATTGACAAATAACGCAAATGTTTGGTCAAATACGCCAAGTGAAGTATTACAGGTAGAGCAGTAGGTACCTGCATATTTCGATTGTGTCTTTTGAAATTGCTTTATTTAGATAAAGCCAGGAAAATCTATTGATAGTCACTATCGAGTTAAATTGACCGAATATTGAAATCATAAGTGCGTCATTCTATAAAAGTTGTAATTTTAATATACCTAGTAAATTAATGTGTCAATTTGCCTAACAATGAATTTTCCTGACGGAACATATGTAGGCCTAGATTCACTGACCACACTTTGGCTTACTAAGTTAGCATCGCATACGTATATAAACATTAAAAACAGAACATTAAATTTTATATTAGTACAGAACGTTTAGGTACTTAGTAATGGCAAAATATGATCTGTAAATCTTGAGATGTTTAGGGCAATTCGATTGCTCGGGTTTGACGCAGAATGTGCACAAAGCAAAATGTGCACTTGACGCAAAATACGCACTTCGCAAAATGTGCATTTCGTGATAAGTGCTCATTTTGAGAAGCGCACATTTTGCGAAATGCGCCTTTTGCGAAGTGCGCATTTTGCGTCAAGTGCACATTTTGCTTTGTGCACATTTTGCGTCAAACCCATTCTGCTGCCATAAGCAAAAGGGATACGTCTGAGGGTCAGTTTTTACCAAGAGGAAAAATCTTTGCGACCTTTTTTGTTGTCACTGAATAAAGGACTGTATCAGTATTGCCTTAAAGTATAAAATTCGACACAGATATTACGCGCGTTCTCAAGGATGTGCGAGCGCCCAATTTTATACCTTATGTTATTAGGTTTCTTCAGTGTTACACCTATAATCAGTGACATCAAAAAAGTGCGAGATTTTACCGCTTAGTGGAAATAGACCCTGAAGAAATGAAATAAAGAGACATAAGCCATATAGACCGAAAAAAACATTTGCTAAGACTTATTTTTCTTTACACTTTGGCACATTTTGCTTACTGCGGCAGTATTTATTATCTGTGGAAATATAACTTAGTTCAAACCTTAAATAGGGTCTTTGAGATTGAATTGCAAATCGAAGACTTGAACTTGAAAGAAATAGAGAAAAGTCGCCATAGGAGTTATTACTTTATGACTGGACTCAAAATTGCCAGAACTGACTTCGATTTTACTCAGATAAGTAGCTATAAGGTAGAAACGCCAGGGCAGCTCGCGAAATTCAAATTTTCATCCTTTTTTTTTCCATTTGCCTTTCAGTATCAGGCTGTATGGTGAACGAAATATGATTCACGACGTTATTTACAGAATTATAATGATTAAAATCATCAATACAATCACCTAAGCTGTATCTATTCATACACGAAATCTCTTAAGGGGTCATGAGTACAATGACCTTAAGAGATTTTGTGTATGAATAGATAAACCTTAAATAATCCCATTGAATTACTTTTTCATGAAATAGTCATTCAATAGGAATTAAATGAACTTAAAGGGGTGTATTGATGATTTTAATGATTATAACTCTGTAAAGTCACATTTGTTACGGCCAAAAATCATATTTTAATCAACATACAACCTGATACCTGCAAAAAACGTTAGAAAATTTCGCGGGCTTCTCTGGCTCTTCCCCCGTAAGCGTTCAAACAAATACTAACATTATTCGTAAAAGAATAAGGTCTGTATTAGTATGAACTGGCATGCTAAGATCCATAAATATCACATAACTCGTACTTTGACGTAGCGTTATTCTTATCACTATCGCACATCTGTCAAACTACATGTGTGAGACAGAGACGGGAACATGTTTAACATCCCTATCTATAAACAAGTCAAAGTGATTACTTGAGTACAAGTAATCATTTTTATTCTTTAGATATGAAGAATAAAAATGATTGCTATAATTATATGAACTTTCGACAGTTCTAACTTCAATTGCTTGAAGTTAGAACTGTCGAAAGTTGGAATTCTTAGCTTTGCTTTCTTTGACGGTTGTTACTTCGTTCATATTCTTGTCTGTTGCATAAAAATGTTTTCGTAAGTATTTACTTGAACTCAAGTAATCACTTTGACTTGTTTATAGATAGTACGGGTGTAAGCTAATCACGAGGTAAGTCATCTTTATAGATCTTGCCCTTCTTCACATTAGCTTGAGTAAAGTCTAAGTACGACCTGTAAATTTTGCTTTATGTGGTAGTAATTATAACCATTTGTATAATTTCAGGGAGTGTAAATATTCATGAAAGTTAACAAAATTTTTACAATCAAACTAACTTTGAAATATCGAAAAAATATTTGCTGTTTCATACAAAAATGCAATCAAAATTGTATTAATGCTTGAAAGAGATGGTTTCCTTTTCGATGTTTTTGTATTTTTGATAGTAAAACTTGTTCATATTCCTGAGTAGTTAGCCCCTCAAAAATACTTATGCTTTTAATGAGGCCTTTATGTACTGAAAAAAAAAAACACTATTTTTTTTCCGTTAAAAACCGCCTTTTCTAACAGGATTCGAACTCGATCTTTTTCTACAAAAAAGTACTATGAGAATACTACTGAATTGTACCAATAAGAATAGAATCCCAGTATAGAACGACCTAAGTATTTTACTTATATCAAATTAAATCTGTCAGTAAATATAAGCATTGCAAATGGGTTGACTTAAAAATTTCAGTCCAGAATAATTATGATAAATTAACAATTTTTATTTTATTTTTTTAACGTTTCACTGGTTTTGTTAATAAACAAATTCCATACCAATCGAAAGTAGTAGAAAGTATGAAGCCATGAATATGCAAACGTTATGAAGCTTGAAGAATATGAAAACCATTGAAGAATAGAGTATGGAATTTGTCTACTAGCCAAACCAGTGAAATGTTAAAAAAAAATATTGTTAATTAATCATATTCTGGACTGAAATTTCTTAGTGACATATTTAATTTGATATAAAATACTTTACCAGCTCGGTAAAGGTCGTTTTATACAGGGTTCTTAGACTATTACTTCAAAAAATTATTTGCTGATTTTGATCCGTATCAGCAACATTGTCCATCCGTGACATAGAATGGTATTTTTTGCACAAAATATTGGGTTCATTTTCTAGCGTAAAACAAAGTGTTTTGTTAAAATACTGTTTTATTTTTCTCGAAAATAATGGCTAGCTAGTTTTCTGTACTTATACTTGTCATTCTTAGTTTAAGTTTTCGTCTTGCATTTCTAATTTTCTATTTCAAAAACTTATATTATTACCTACTGTATAATTTAGTAAATAGTCTTTTTTTGGTGAATACATAATTATATGTAGTTAGTTTACGCGTAGGTAGTTCCATGTTAGAGATTTATCCAAATCCAGTTATTATTGTCGCTAAGCATATGTACTGTACATAATGATTGGTAGCAAAAACACAAAGAAAAACAAACTGTTTTCGGTCAGTATTTTAATTTACTTTATTCTAGGCAATTTTAATTTGGTTGTTACTTGTTATACAGACAGTCTTAGAGAAATTGGTTTAAATTCCTTATGAATGTCTATCAGTGTTAAAATACAATTAAAATTGACTAGCGATATTGTAAAAAAAGAACATTGCAGAAAATATTTTTAAGATTCTCTAGCAATTGTGATTTATAATAACTCGATTTGCTTAATTATTTACAAGGCTCCATGTAAGTACAAATTATTCTTTTTTAAATCATTAAAATGTCAACACATTTTTCTAGAAAAGTAAGATTAATTCTCTATTCATTAAATTAGTGTTATAAATATGGTATTGAATGCCTGTTTTCACGAACACATGGTGACAGCTAAATTAATGCCAAGAAACAGTGATTTATTGGTTTTTCAACTCTAGGCCTAGCACTTAGAGTGGAAATTCCAATAAAGCAATAATATTTAAGCATTCATTTAGGTTTCGCTTAGGTTTAGTGAAAACAGCATTAGTAGGTATATTGTTTTTACAGGTTTCTTACTTAAGGTGGAAGCGCCAGGGTAGCCCGCAAAATTAATTTTGTTTTTGCAGTTTGCAGGTCAGTGTCAAGTTGTTATACAGCATTGTATTAATCAAAATCATCAATACAACCCTCAAAGTTCATAAAGGTGGAAAAATGAATTTTTCAAGGTCAAAGTCATTCTTGCACCTTTATGAACTTGGAGGGTTGTATTGATTATTTTGATGATTATAATTCTGTAACTACATACGTCTTACAGCCGCGAATAATATTCTAATCAACATACAACCTAGCACTGGCCTGCAAATTGCAAAAAACGTAAGAACGTTTGAATTTCGCGGGCTGGTTGGAGCATTCACCTCTTAATACATAGGTATTACTGAATGAAAATTGAATATCGCTCTGTGTAGCCCTAAAGTTTTGAAAATGAATTGCAATAATTAAATCCTGTCAATTGGCACATGAAGCCTAACAACACTGTTGCAGCACATAGGTATCATTCGTTCTCCTGCTCATTACCCAATTTATTTGGGGTCGGCGCAGCATGTCTTGTTCTTCCATACTTCTCTATTACTGTTTCAATAAGTACCTACATAATCCAGAGTTATTATAGCAATTCATAAGACAAGTAATCAATATTTTATTGCAACACAGAGATATTTCATTCAGCAATATTATCAAAACAGCGAAATATTTGACAACATTTTGCGACGTTGCCATTTTTCAGAATGCACCCTCTTAAGCCCCGTATTCATAGTAGCTGAAATTTGCGTAACATTGTTGCATCAACATGTTTTCATGACGCAGTTAAACTGTTGCTAGCATATCCTCTAGTACTTGTAGCATTATAGCTTGCAGTATAGGGATGATGACTGACTAAAAAATATGATACTGTTTAGTCCGTCAGTTAGATTATCGTAAAATATTGGATACGTGTTTTTTGTTTTATCAAATTAACAAAAATTTACGAAGATAAAACGTGTCAAAGATCATGAGTGGGGGCTTGTGACGTCACATTTGAGTAAAAAATGTATTCAAATGTGACGTTACACGAGTTTTCGACGCACTGTATCGTTTTCATTTTTTGTTTACGTGACCAAAGAAAAATATGTGTTCAATATTTTTTCTAAATTTATCTGACGGACTAATTAGATTTTTTTCATCTACCCTATTGTGTGCAACATGTTTCCAGCAACATAAAAACATGTTGCTGTAACATCTTTTTGAAACTTTTGTCTACTATGAATACAGGACCCTATAATACCAATATATCACTGTGAACATTTTAATTATAATTAATTAATAGCTAATTAAGTTTAACTAACTAGGCGTTCTTACTGGCGAAGGTGTGAATTCACATACACACACACAAAACATGTTGAAATCTCGATTTCTTTTCTCTTATTAAAACAACATCTTTATGTAAATATAACTCATCGTCAAGATATAATATGTATTGACATTTAGAATTTACAAATATTATTTTGTATGGAAAAGGGAAGGTCGCGCGTGACTGGCAAAACTTGAACTTGCGCTGGTCTAAAGGCTCTCCCTCACCGGGAACATTCGCTTGTAATGTAACAGTTCAAATTCCATCATTACATCAGTACCGAGCATTAGGCTGCGTTTCCACCATAGATGAGCGAGGACGCGTAGCGAGGGATGTGTGTGAAACTAATCAATCACATAGCTAGAATACCTCAAGCTGTGAAAAAGAAGCGATATTATTGGTTAATTTCACACACATCCCTCGCTATGCATCCTCGTACATCTCTGGTGGAAACGCGCCTTACAGTGCACAACCAGTAATGATACAATTTGAAACAATCACTTGTTTAACAAAACCGAATCTCGGATTGTTACATTATGGGCAAATGTTCGGGTGAGGGAGCGCCTTAATGTTACCACCGAGTTCACTGATGGTCGACCACTTTTCACCCTTATCATCTCGGTAATAAGGTTCAAAAATGCTAGACCGTCATTGAGCGCGGTGGTACAACGGTGTTTCAAAAGATAGATAGCGTCTAACATGTTTAAAGCAAAGCATTATTTTGTCTCTGTGCAACAAAACGATACTGAAATTACGTAAAAATATAATTTTACTAGATTATTTCCTTGGAATTTAATTAATCATCTGCCTTTGTCTGATAACATGTGCTCTTTTGTAATTTCACACTTATCGGGGATAAATCATTACTGGGCACGAATTTCTACGTGTTAAATGCTTTTAATTTTCCAAATATCTATTTTAGGTGGAAGCGCCAGGGTAGCCTGCGAAATTCAAATAATCTTACGTTTTTTTGCAATTTGTAGGTGAGTAAAATAATGATGTATATCAGTTTGTTGTTGATTGTATGTCATTGTTACTCAATATACAAACTGGACAAAATAACATTCAAATTGCAAAAAATGTAAGAAAATTTGAATTACGAGGGCTACTCTGGCGCTTTTCCCTTGAAATAAAGATAATATTACCGTACATTTGTATTTTTTTTTTTTCATTTTTGTCACGTAGAAATTATTTCCCCGTCATATTAGATTGAGTTTTAAATTATAAAAGTGTCTAATATTAGTTAAAACAAAAGAGCCATTGAAATTATCACCGTGGCCCGTTTATTTTGTCGAGTATACACGGCGAAACATCAAGCTACATATTTCCAGTATAACATGGCCTCGCTTTGTATAGATTTCCCGTACAATGAGAGACCCGCATAAACTGGTTTTGTATAGCTTGATCGGTCGCCGTGCGCACATACATTTTAAAATATTATTTTAGCGTAATTTGTATAGTAACTACTAACTTTCTTAGTGTATTATAGCCCCTAGACTGTTTTAAATTCTACATTTTGTGGATTCTATTTGTTAGTAATTTAGTGTAATAATCGTGTTTGTAATAAATATTCCGTTTTTTTTATGAATGATTAAAAATGGCAGTGTATTTTTTTTTTTGTAAACATTAAAATAAGCTATGAAATGGTTTATGATGTAGTTACAAGAATACTGTGATAATAAATGAATAAATTAAAATGTACCCATTTTTTTTTTTTTAATAAATCTGCCTCTAATAACAACGAACGGTAGGCTTTTTGGTAGACTTCGTTTACAGTTTCTGTTTACCCCCATGTGAAAACAGACGTGAAGCTGTAAGAATTAAAACACAAGTAATCGCTTTATCAAATTTTATTCAAGCCTTTGAGCTTTCTCATTTACAATGAATTAAGTATTAACCATTATCAATTTGTTCATAGTCAAATAAATAAAACTACTATTACAACGGTACGAATCGCCGTACTTCAAGGAACTGCCGACTACGCCAATCCGCAATACGCAGTCCCGTATCGAATTATAAGGAAGAAAATAAGCATAGGGCTCAAAAGTTGTGGTGTGAACAAGTAAAAAAATAGTGCTGTGTTTAAAATTACGGATCTACGTATTGCGTATTGGCGTAGTTTTTAAAAAGGTATGAAAATTATTTTGCCTATTGGACATTTATCTAGTTTGGGGGCAAAATACACGCTTACGAATAAAACCCACATAATCTATTCGAGAACTAACATTTTTAGTTCATTTTTGTAACATTTGCGGCATGGCGTATTTTATAATAATAAGTGTGGACTTAAAACGAGTCTCTTTTTTACCTTTTAATTAAATACATTTTTATTGCTTTTTGCAACTTGAATTTTAATGATATACAGTAAAAAGGAATACTAAAACACTGTTTTTTAATTAGTTCGCTGGACTTCTTCGTACATTTCGTCATTTTGCCCAGAATCTTATACATAAGCTTGCTACAAACTTGTTAGGGTCGGCACATCCGATGGGACAGTATTTTTTTAACAAAAAACCTGTAACAATTACTACAAATATTCGCCATCATTCGGTTCGTACCGATTGGCAGATTCCGTTCGGCTATTGCCTAATGATGGTGCTTTCTCGAAGTACCCCTCATTTACAACAGTTTGTTAAGCATAATATCTAGACTAAGTTTATTTTGCCGACACCAACATGGGTGAATGAGTTTCGCCGCTATAAAACCCAATTCTGGGTTAAGTTCCTTTAAAAGCTGATAAATTGTAACAATATCTATATAATTAATGTGTTCAACCCAGACTAAGAGTAGGCAAATGATCTGTTGCACTTCATCCCAGCGTTCTAACAAAAACAGGAGCAAATAATAAATAAATCATAACGAACTACTTATATAATAATTAAGGCTAACAGGCATCCGCCATATTGGAGGTAATTAATTATTTTATATCCTAAAGCTACGAGGTACAGTGCTCTCACAGATATTTTACTTATGACAAAAAGCGACCTTAATGCCGTGAAAATAAGAATCACTGTTATATTAACAGGTTTATCAGTGTCAGCATCATAAAAGCAACCGTATTATAACAAAATAAGGATCAATTTTATTTTGACCGTCTTGTCAGTGGCGTCAACTAAACAGCAGCCCTATAACAACGGCATTAAGATCGACTTTTGCTAAGTCGGGAATAAAATAACTGTGTAAGACTGTAAAGTACGAGGGCATTAATAAGACACATGGAGCTTTAGAAAGAGACAGAGACAACGCTCTACTCTACAGACTCTAACTCGACATATCATATTAAGGCCAGGTAATAAGACACGGATAAGTAACAAATGGAAAGAGACTGTAATTTACACAATGATGAAGTGTCTTAGTCGCGGCCGTTATCGCTGGGCCAGCGATGAACGTTTTAAATATTGTATATCCACAACATGACACTTGTAATCATGTAGAATTAATTCTCCAATGTTGGTATTGTCACTCCATTTGCTACTCATCTGTGGTTAAAAATATAGAGTGTATAAGTTTTGTAGGACATGTTTTCTTCAGGTTATGATGAGATACTGCTGGCTTATATTGAACTACGGCATAACCTACCTCCACTCGTATGATTCGTGCGTATGAGAGGATATAAAAGTAGCCAGATAAAAGATTCAAATCGTAGGATGTCAGCCGAAGTTAGGCCGCTTGAAAAATTGTCAACACTGAGAAGAGTTAGTTTTATTTTAAACCAACTTATGTCAACAGTATACGCCACACATAGAAGTTATTGATTGTACACAAAAATCAAGTGAAACTACATTAAATTTTTAGAGAGAGAATTAGAATTAAAAAAAAAGAAGTTGGCAGTATAGTCCAAGACAGGCATTGCCGATGTTGGCGATAAGTCTGCGAGGTTTAAATGGGACTGGGCTGGTCACATTTCCAAGATGGGTCAGGACAGATGGTCCAGAAGCGGCACACAGTGGGTACCTTGAGACTGTCGCTGTCGTCGTTACCGAGTCAGGTCCAAGAAACGCTGGTATGACGATTTGGAATCGTTACTAACGGATTGGCCAGAGAAGGCAAAACACCGGGACAGTTGGAAAGGAATAAGGGGAAACCTTTGCCCAGCAGTGGACCAAATAAAATAAATATGGTAGATGTTACAGAATTAGAATGAATATGCAGTTTTTGACTTTCACGGTTTTTCTTTAAAGTACTTACGGGAGATTTTCTTTTGTTTTTACGAGCTCATTTTTTGTTTTGACTAACGAATGGTGCAGCGGTAGTGAGGCTGCTTTACGATTTTAGGGTTTGTGTGGTGAGCATGGACATTTGTATGAGCCACGGATGTTTATATGTATAATAAGTATGTATTTACAAACAAGTAGTAACAAAAAGTATCTATGTAGTTTATCAACTATCTGGTGTCCACGACACAAGCCTCGTTGCTTAGTGTGGCACTAGATGGCGCTGTGTGTATTTTCCAGCGATATTTATTATTATTTATTTCGACGCTGTTGCAAGCAAGCATCATGATCGCGGGAATACTGAAGACGTAAGCGGGATATTATCCCGTAAATAATTTAAGTGTAGAATGTTTTTTTTTAGTATTTGATATAGGAACGAACTCAGTATGAGAGACCAAGACAATATTATCCAAATGGCATTGTCAATGAAAAAGAAAAATGAACTTTTGACGCGATAGGATAAATCGAATGATTGAAATCTTTGTAGGCAGATTGTCACATTCAAGACTTTACGAAAGAAGTGTCATTTAAGTTTTTTACACTCTATATTTCATTTAGGTACTTTCTATACGCAAAACTTAACTTTTACCCGATTATAGAGTCAAAATAGTTTATTATTTTAGCCGTTCTAAGGGACCTAGCGTTTGACTACAGATTTGTGAAGGGATTAAACTGTAAGGCAATGTTTTGTACAAAAACAACATCCAATTTTTCTATAGGAAGAACCGTAGTCGCATTTTGAAGCCAAAAATGTTACGTTGAAAGAATGGGACGGTGCTATTTTGTCTGTAAAGCTCTCTTTCTCGCACTGTAACAAAGATGGCTGTCCTGATACACTAATTTGATACTAATTATGAATGTCTTCACATAGTGTGTGTCTATGAATTGAAAACTACGTCCCATTTTGACTGATTTGCAACTCGCTGCTTTGGTTTCTATGTAAGTCTATAAAAACGCCTATAACATACAGGGTGGAATGATGGATGCCTGTGTCCCAGCAGTGGGAACACTATAAGCTAATAAATTATGCTATGAAAACGCTTCTCTGGATGATGACTGACTAAAAAAAAAGGTTCTGTTTAGCCCGTCAGTTAAGATTATCGAAAAATATTGGATACGTGTTTTTTCTTTTATCAAATTAATAAAAGTTGACGAAGATAAAACGCGTCAAAGATCATGACGGGGCTTGTGACGTCACATTTAAGTAAAAAATGTACTCAAATGTGATGTCACACGAGTTTTCGACGCTCTGTATCGTCTTTATTTTTTGTCTAAGTGAAAAAAGAAAAAATATGTCGAAATTTTTTGGAAATCTATCTGACGGACTAATTAGATTTTTTTTTGTCATCTACTCTATTATGGCAAAACATTGCCGTCTGTAGCAGTTTTCAAGTTATATAAAAAGCAACTGTGTTGCAGGGTTCTGTCAATGTGATGGTTTTGCTGGAGCAGTTTGCAATAGCTTCCAGAATTGTATCTTCACGCAGAACACCTTAGGTCTGAATGTCAGTACATGTTAATTTCTAACAGAAACTATTTTTATTAAATTGACTGTACTTTCTGGGTAAAATTAAGAACAGCATAACGTTTTGTATATTGAAAAACAGTATTAATATTATTTATACATTAATTATTTATTCCTTAAGATTTGTCCGGGAGTATTGGTATCACATGGTTTTTGTTTGTTTTACCGAAAATTAATGATTACAATATTACATTAGAGTCAAAGCAATATTGCTTTATAACATAACGCCTGTAATCTCCAAAGGGTTAGGCAGGGACGTACGCCCATTTACTAGTTATGTTTAAGTCCCATGTGTCAGTGGGGAGCCAATTGTCATCAAAAATTCAGGCTCGAGACTGCTACTGAGAATTTCCTGGTAAAAACAGACCAATTTTACCAGTTACTGTATTTTAATGTGCAATAACAACATAGAAATCAAATTCAAACAACAACTTGACTTTTCTAGTGAAATTTTAACAAGTTAGCTACATATTGTTCTAACATTAATACACAACATATCATTTGGGTCAGACAGAAATGTACCTACCTATAGTACTGACACATTTCGCCAATCATGTTTAATTGTTTAAGTCCCATGTAGTAGGGGCGAGCCTAATACCAATTCAATATTACTAATGTTAAACATCTTATGGAGGAGATAGTAATTAACACATATTTATTGATATACATTTGTGATTTTTGGCTCATTCATTTGTCAACGTAACCAAATATTTGTTACAGAATGTTGGTTCCATACAATTAGAACAAAACAAATATTTTCACAATTCAAATACAAATCTTACATGTGAAGTTATTTACACACTTCTGTAATCTGTTCAGTAAGGGCCCGTTTCCACTATGTCGTCACGATTAATTTATCGTTGGTTTTTAGTTGGCAAAAGTATTGAACGACAATAATAGCGTCGTCCTGTATGTGAACACCTCCATTTAAATACACAAGCTACGACACTTCAAACTACACGATTATCTGTCGTCACGACAAAGTGTGAACGCGGCTTTAGACTATTCACGAGCTGCACAAGGATCGCAACTCACCAACATGACCAGAAACAAGTCACGGTACTTCGAAGACAGGTGACGCGCGCGTCACTTGACACAAATGATGAGGTCGTGGACGAAACGTTCAGGTAGCCATTCATGCTAGGGTACCTAACAGGTTCACCCGTGAGATAGCTTGAGCTAGTGAGGAAACCTGCACAGTTTTGCAACAAACACGCACCGGTTTGCCTATACAGTTGGTACACCCTAAAGTGTATGGGCTACCTTTTACGCGAGTTTAATTTCACATTAAATATTAAGCGAAACATTTACTTTCAATTCTGCTAGCAGATCAGGGCCTTTGTCATGGATTTTCACAAAAATAATGCTTGATTCCACATAATAATCTTGATTCAACACAGTTTTCTATTGCAATTCACCAGAAACACTTGAATTTTCATTTGAAAAACACTGGGACACTAATACTCCGGACACAAAATCACAAGCACTCAGTCTGTTCACGGTAACACCACACTCATATGAGTCCGTGACGTTTCTTGTACTCGTCTAAGTTGAGGGAGCGCTTGGGGCCGGTCTCTTTCACTCTCGTTGTTACTTGCTTTGGTTGGCTCGATACTGTTTCTGGAAATAAATGCAGGTTTACTAGTATTGGGGGTGATACACGGGGCTATGGATGGATAACTTCAAAACAACTGTGATAAGGTAGAGGTGTTTAATGGTTAAGACTGCGTGGACATACAGCTCGGGCAAGTCCACTGAATCCGCCCTCCATCTAGTGGTCGGCCGGATAGAAGTGGAGATTCACCAGAAGGGCATCTGCCTGGGCACCTTCATAGACATCGAAGGAGCCTTCGATAAAACTAACTTCTCCAGCATCAACACCGCGCTCTCCCGTCACGGAGTAGAACAGGTACTGACAGACTGGATCACCAATATGTTAAGCAAACGAGTGGTTCGACTTGAAGGGGAACAGCAGATTGCCTTGATAGCCAGAGGCAGCCCCCAAGGTGGAGTACTATTCCCGCTCCTCTGGAATCTGGTGATAAATGATCTCATCACAAAACTCAACGCGAACCATTTCTACACAATAGGGTATGCCGACGACCTAGCTATCCTCATTTCAGGGAAAGTGACGGGGACAATCTGCAACCTCACTCAACAAGCCCTACGCATCGTTGAGCGGTGGTGCAGAGAGTTCGATCTCTCAGTGAACCCCACGAAAACTGAACTAGTAATGTTTACCCAAAAACGAACACTAGGCCCTTATCGCCTACCCAAACTTTTCGATACAGAACTCCAGTTAGCCGACGAGGTCAAATATCTGGGAGTCATCCTGGACAGTAAGTTAAATTGGTGTAGTCACTTAGATAATATAATAAACAGGGCCTGCATCACCTTTTGGCAATGCAGGAGGATGATAGGTAAGAAGTGGGGCCTATCCCCTAAAATTATACTTTGGTTATACTGCGCGGTAATCCGACCTATGATCACTTACGGGGCAGTGGTCTGGTGGCCCCGCACCAAACTAACTACAGACTCCATCAAACTGCAACGCATGCAAAGGCTTGCCTGCATGGCGATCACAGGCTGCATGAGGACTACCCCGACCGCAGCTCTCGAAGCCACGCTGGGGCTCCCACCGCTTCATCTGTTTATACATCAGGAAGCGACGATGACCGCTGTACGCCTTAATACACTTGAACTCTGGGGTAAGAAAGAAACACAGCACACCGCGGTACTGGAAGGATTCCACAACGAGTTCCCCCTGGCGAAAGCAATAAACGATCGGATACCAAAACAATTCGTATTCGATAAGAAGTACAAAATCCAGCTCCACGAGGATCACCGCTGTGAGGGATTAAACCCCGCGGACCTACGGATCTTCACGGATGGATCTAAAACTGGTACTGGCACAGGTGCTGGAGTCTTCTCGGAGGATCTCAACATCCACATAGCCAAACCTCTGGGGGCCCACAACACGGTATTTCAGGTAGAATGCATGGGCATTTCCCTGGCGGCATCTGCTATCTTAGCCAGGAAGGTTGTGGACCACTCAATTCGTATACTCTCAGACAGCATGGCTGTACTGCTAGCACTAAACAACCACACAGTCAACTCTGGGTTAATACACGAGTGTCACCAACGCCTGAACCAGGTTGGTAATCTTAATAATATAACCATCCAATGGATTAAGGGACACAGCGATTCCCGTGGCAATGATGCGGCGGACGAACTCGCTAGAAGGGGATCGAGCACGGCAGCGGTGGGACCCGAACCTATCGTACCACTCCCTTTCGGATACCTACGCACACTGGTAAGGAACCGAACTAGTGAACAACGCCACAAGCTATGGCTAGACCACGGCGAGTGCAGGCAGGCCAAGGAAGCACTTCCTACCATCGACAGCCGCCTCACCAAACGCGTGCTTCGGTTGACCAAACTGCAGCTGCCCACAGTTACAGCCGCCATTACTGGACACGGCTCTTTTAATAAACACCTCTTTGACATAGGAGTCACGGACAGCCCCCTGTGCCGTGCCTGCATGGAGGAAGACGAGACAGCAGCCCACGTGCTTCTGCACTGCCCAGTGGTTGCAACATACAGGGCAAAGTACTTCGGTAACCCAGGTACTCTCCGCGAGATTGTTAGCAACACCAAGGCGCTGCTGGCCTTTCTCGGCGAGTCGATCGAATAAATTTCCCACCACGCAAAATACGCGCTTTGACGTGGAGTTGCGGACACCAGCCCGCTATACAATACAAGACTGCGTGGAGTTTGTGGTCCCCACTTAACATAAGACAACATCACGCCAATAATCCCCGAAGAGTTATTATTTTTATTAGGACAACCCTGAGGGAATATGCACGTAATTTTTTCTTCACTTAAGTGAATAAAATACAGTTTAAGCAACCCAAGAAAAGTATTAAAAGTTAAGTTCAACTACTGCTTGTCGCACAAAAATTATATTAAACTCCTGCAATTTTCTACAACAGTTCAAACGTCCGTAGCTGTCGCGGCCATGATGTGACGTCATTATCCACAATCTGCCTTGTTTACATCTAATGTTTTTGGCCTTAATAAAATTATTTTACTAAGTGTGCTTTATTCAAGTAAAAATTGCAAAAACAATATTATAATAAAATTTTAGTGAAACTTTAAGCACTTTTTAAATAAAAGTGTTTTTTTGACACAATGAACTTTGACATCAATACCGGCGTTATAGAGGACGGTGCGTTTTGAGAGTGCGTTCCGTTTCACCAAAAACATGCTACATAAAACAGTAAATTGTAAAATAAGTGATGTATTAGAAACTTAAACAAGTGATGTTATGCGCCAATAGAAGGCATTTTTCATAAATAAAAAGAGTTTTGTCTTTCATGCATATTCCCTATTCCCAAACCACTGTAACTCCTGTGCACCAGAATCAACAGTGGCGACCACCAGAAAAGCGCTGAGACAATGAAGATCGACGAAGTCCCAGAGAAACAATTTAACTGTCTTGGATCCCGCAACGAAATTAATCAGAAAAGTATAGTGGAGGAGTAGGAAAAACCGTAATTTCCACTTCCCTCCATATCAGCAGGAGACAGAACGAAACAAGGCCAATAGGCATATGAAAGCGTAATAGTGTGACCTGCGTGCATCCATTAAACGCTAATTTGGTCTCGTTTCTTTGTTAATTGTTGACGATGCAATGCATATTTCAAGTATTTTTTGAAAATTTCCTATTTTCTGCAATTATTTCTAAAATATCGAATTTGAAGCGGCAATTTTTTTTTTAAATTTCTTTTTACAATGTGAGTTGACGGTACTTTAGAATAAATGTATAGTCATATTAATCAGCATGAATCGCACTCTCTGTAGGTATAACATTAATAGTTGTAAGTTTTATACTTTTTGAGGAAATCGAATCAGCGTTCTAAGGAAGCGGGTGGCCCAGTTTATTTGCTGGCCAGTGTATTTATTTTACAATAATAACAAAACTATATTCGAGATCTTCGTAACGAGTTCTTTCATTTGATATATGACACAGTAAGGTTTGCAAAACTTTTTTTTTAAATTTCCTAATTTGTCCTCCGAAAATGAACCTTATTTAAAAAAAAGTATATATTTACTTTGCACATCTGGGTTTGGGTAATAGGATTACACCACCCTACCAAATTTCACCTGATTTGGTCAAGCAGATTCGGAGCAAATTGGCTGTGACAGATAGACAGACGCATGAGTGATCTTATAAGGTTCCGTTTTTTCATTTTTTGTACTGAACCCTCAAAAAAGGTTGTGCACGAAAAGAATGACTGACTGTTGTTAGACTGTTTAGTTGAAAGTAAAGGAAAGGTACTTACTCGCTATGGGCAGATCCAACTCGATGTTGATATCGAAGTCGTGTAACGAGTACAAGCTCGTGTCGTTACCCGTCGGCTTGATTTGCATGGCCTTCTCCTCGTCTTGGATTTGTTGCTGGGAAACGATAATAGTATATTATGATACAAGTGAGCAAAGTTGCTCATTATACACGAGGCTGTGGGTTACAAGCCCAGGGCGTAAATCAGCAGAGTGTCTAGTGAGCAAGTTGCTCACGAGTTTCATACGCACTTTTTCAACACACTTGCGAGGAAAAAAACAACCAACCTTAGCAAGCAACAAATGCGATACAAACAAAATTACTATGAAAATTATGGGAAATGGCGCGCATTTTTTTTTTTGCACGCACTTTATGGTGATTGATTACATATAGCCATCTTCTTCTATATAGCCATCTACTTCAAAATTATAATTTTAGTGATAAAATGCAAATATTTTAAAACAAATTTGTGTGTTTTTTATATAATTTGATAGTAATAAATGTTTTTTCGTCTTAATTAGGGACACATTTATTTATTCAAAAAATGTAAATGGATTTTCAGCAGCATAAAACCTCTTTTTTGTTACAAAAAAAAACTGTAAGTAGGTATTACCCGGTTAAATTGAAAATGCTCTGTTTACTCGCATATAATTTACAGTTAGGTACTAACTTAACTTTGTAGGGATAATTCTATTATGCACTAGTGTCTAATATTATTATGCACGTGTGTGTTATAGGTTGGTTTATGGCCCTAAGAACGATGTTATAAGGTTCACTTTACGACCAAGTGTGTTGAAAAAGGTATTTCCAAGCGCCTGTATTCCCCGACGGGAGAGGTAGAAGTTGGATACAATACATAAATGCTGAACCTATGACATAGTGTCCGTGGAGATTCTTGCCCATTCTTCTCCACAGTGATTCACGCTTTGGAATGTGCAACTACAGTACTTTACAGTTATTACGTCTCAGGACTGTAGCTTTGTTTTTTTTTGTTGTAAATAATGGTCCTATTGAAATAAATGCTTTCAGATTGAGTTATCAAGTTATTCGAAGTACCACACAGTATACAGGTACAAACTACGCTCAAAACTGTTATTGGTAGGACGCTAAGTAATTATAACAAAAGATTTTCTCATCTCGATATATTTAATACTAAAAAAGGTATATTTAAGAAACAATTAATAACGTCAGTATGTGACGAACTGACAAACGCATCCAAACGAAATAAATAAGTGGGGCTGTTCAGAAGGTATACAGATAATCACCACACACACACCGTTATAACATACTCACACACCCACTTTAACTCCTTAGGCACACACACTCTCACACGCTGTATTCTTAGCTATGAATAGATGTTAAATTGTAAATCCTTAATTGGCTGTAGGATTAGTTAAAATAGTTTAGGTTTAGATTGTAAAGAGCTGTGGATTTTGTGATAAATAAATAAATAAATAAATGAGTCCCGTGTAATAGGCGAGACTATAGGGAAGAAAATAGACAAATTAGTTCGCTTAGATAGCTAAAAGTGTTTGTTTATAATCTTATTTAGCTGCCTTGCTTAAAACTTGCAAGAGATAGCGCTGTGTGATTCGTCTGGTCTAACCATGTCTAAATCCCGTCTCTGGAGCTTAATTAGAACCAGTAGATGCGGTCATACTAGGGTCGCTATATACATCACTGAACTACTTTCGCTGCTAATTGGTAATGATGATGCATAGCAACTTATCAAGTACTAGCTTCTGCCAGCGGCTTCGCCCGCGTGACGTTTGATAACAGGCATGACGACAGTATCAAAAAATTGCAAATCTATTTAGTCCGTCAGTTAGAGCAGCGGTCGGCAACCTTCTGGCAGGTAAGGGCCACAAGGTGGCAAAAAAAACTAAACGCGGGCTGCACTTGTGATATTAACCCTAGAAGCCCAATATACCTGCGTGTAATTGGTCATATCCCATAGAAAAAATTAAAAGCGTTTTTTTAAGGTTGCACAAGTCGCGGGCTAGAACTCACTGGTGGGCGTGGCCAAAAAGCACGCTGTCACCTGGCATCGTGCCCGACAGTGAGTTCAGTGAGATGCATGATAATTCATCGTAAAACTAGAACTAGCTAAAAATATACCTAGGCGTGACGTATTGAGAATTTTAAAAGCGTCATAACTTCGTCAATTTTGATTTACGTCACAAAAGAAAAAACACGGGTCAAATATTTTCTGTTAATCTAACTGACGGACTAATTAGTTTTTTTTTGTCATCTCGCCTATTGTTCCATGGGATCTTACTACCGGGATAAAAAGTCATATGTGTTGTCATACGTGTTAATCCAGGTTATAAACTATCTGTGTGCAAAATTTCATCCAAATCCGTTCAGTTGTTTTTGCGTGAAAGAGTAACAAATATTCACAAACTTTCGCATTTATAATAATAGTAGTATACTTACAAGTCTTTCTTTTTCTTTAAGTTCTATGGCTGCTTTTTCCTCTTCCTCCCTAATTTTAAGCATTTCCGCTATTTCTTCTTCAGTTCTTATAATTTCCTGAAAAATTATGAATTTAATAACTTTACACAATGTCCTGCAATAAAATATCTGGAAGTGTGATGTAGTATTTGTAGTTTTCACTGATCAGTTAAGGCCCTTCTAACCCTAAAATTAGCATCTCCATTTGTGGTGGTTCAAACTTCGTTTGAAATACTGTTAGAATAAAGTTCTAATCAGCTTGCACTACAAAGTGGTTGTAACGTCGGTCACTGCGGGCCGAATAGTGCGAAATTAGTGTTTTTTTTGCGATTTACAAAAAATCTATTGATTGGACTAAAAAAGTAAAACACATAAGACCTGCTTTATAGTTAGTTCAGTTAGTATGCAAAGTTTCATGATCTAATTTCAAGTACTTTTTGAATACCAGCGGTTTATTGTTCGATTTGGAGGTAACTTTAGATTTTTTTTCTATCGAGAAAAGTTTATCGAATCATGTTTTCGTCACACAAAGTACTTAGCATTAATCCTCAACTTTACCATATATTTATTTCAAAATTAATGCTGCAGTGTTTTAGGCGTAACGGAGGATCATGCTAAGCCATTAGCCATACCCCCTATAGGGCCTTAAGGCTGGTCCTAGAAAGCAAGGAATCGCGGCACCAACATCGTCTAGAGAAAATGTATAGCACCGAAGGGCGTTAATTCAATCAAATCAAATTATTTTATTTCGGACAAAAGAGATCCATAAATTGTTAGTAAAAGTTTTGCACTTAAACACTATTGTTAGTAACTTAACTAAAGACGAGTTAATGAGAGGATCACCCATAGCCCTTATAAGCAAAGAACTATTTATCTCGCCAGTTTCTATTAAAAAGACTACTACAACATATCTTAGGCCTTTTTCAGAACTCCGCACCGCACGTCGGCACACGCCTGATCGGCCGACAGTTTATTTGGCTAAACTGTCGGCCAATCGGCTGACGCGACGGCCATTAGGGTTTACGGAAACGTTCAGATCGAGTCTGAAACCGGCCAAGTGCGAGTCGGTTTCGCGCATGAAGGGTTCCGTACCATCGTAGTAGGAGAGCCCGGCAACAGTGATACACATTCTGTGAAAATTTAAATTGTCTACCTATTATGGTACATGAGATACAGCCGTCAGGCAGACGGACGGACAGCGGAGGCTGAGTCATAGGGTCCCGTTGGTTACCCTCGGGTACGGACCGATAGAAATGGTATATACCGGCCGCCAATGTGTCTCCGTGATCACGGCACGGCCTGTGTTCAGGAGTGCTCATTTAAATGGTCAAATAACTTACCGAAGCTTTACTTCCTCCAGATTTGAAGTTCATCACAGGTTTGGTATGCCGCCTCGTGAACGGGTCGTCTGTTTTCTTGCCTTTCATTGCTTTTACCTTGAAAATAATTAATTTACTTTTAAATGGTGTGGTGGCAAGTTGTGGTAAGGACGTGCCATAAAGGGTGTAAAACACCTCTTTTAACGAAGCCGAAAGGCACTTGTTCTCCTCGTCATTGCGATCATTTTTTTGTCCTACACCATATCTGGGAACCTTCTAGTTACGGAGATATTGGGGGTCAAAGTTCCAACTTTTTAACAAGTTTTTTTTTTAATACAAGTTTTTATTTTGAGATTTTTAATTTAAACACCTCCACGACCCCCGTATTATTCAATCTATCCATCAGCACAATGTTTTGAGTGCGTTACATTGAGTTTTACCGTAAACGTGATTTTACACCCAAAAATAAAACATTTCCCAGCAATAATTTTTGCGTAGTTACTTAGTTTGATGTTTGGTTTATGACTTCGTGAAGAGTCTGTATACACCCTGTATAGTTTTTTTTTTTAACTAGGATAATATGATGATATAATCCAAATAAATAAGAGATACTGAGAAACTCTAAGGAACCATTGGCAAGTTTCCAGATATGTTTTTGGCATAGATACTCGTAGTTATTTCTTACAAATTTTTTACCATTGCCCTCGGGTATTTGATTGATCGTTATTAGTGAATAAAACTCTTTTTTAGTCACTGAGTGAATAATAACATGTTTAATCTACTATTGTTCAAGTATGTGATGTTTCACAGTCGACCCTAGTATTTTATTCACCACCAAAATAATGTAGTAGGTTACTTAAAATAGATGTTAAAAAATGTTTACTTCGACTTTGTCCCAGCGGAATTGCACCCCGAGTTTCCCACGGCCATTTTCGCCTATCGTTGAAACTAGGGTAGACGACCCCATAAAACAATAATTCCAAGACACCAATCTCTAAAAAAAACACTTTATTTTGGAAAACCCGATTTATTTTCAATTAATTGCCAAATTCAATTTTTAGTTGCTTTGAAATCAATAAATAGTTGAGTCATTGAGTTGACTAAACAGTGACGTCACAGTTTGCTATTGCCATACAAAATCTATGAGAGAACCGCGTTTTGACAGCTCTTAAAAAGTCACTCAATTGGTGTGTTATCTACCCCATTCTCCTGGTGTAAATGAGCTTTAAGACCGGCCAACCCGTCATACCTTTCATACAAACGCTCATACGTGATTATGCCGTTGTTACACATAATTAATTATCTTTGACAAATAAATGTAATCAATGACAAATATTTATTACACAAACTTGTAAGACTTATTCAAAAACACGTATTTCCTGGATTTTTTTTTATAAATTTTCGAACATTAGTTTTCGTTCAATGTTATCGCGTTAGTCGGTATGAGGTCGTCGGGAGACGAGTAGTGCGGGGTCGGGGCTAGGTGAGACAGGGGAATTGAAAATATATCGCCACTGTGGCTCTGGATGAAACAACAAGCTTTTCGACCATGCTCGCGTTGACGATAGGCGGCCCGGGAAGGGGACTACCCTTTATAGCAGAACTTTTTGTTATAATATTATGTTGGATAAGTGCGGATAGCATACACTTCATTTCGCAGAAAATCGTTTGGCAGGCACTCATTTATCATACATTGAAACCTCGTAATTTTTTTTCTGTTTTTACTATGGACTCTTTTAACGTGCACATTTTGCTACATTGTTCTCAAATAATATACCATCTCAACATGAATGATGTAACCAAGATTTTGTAACAATAATTTGATTTAAAGAGTGTCCATGGAGTTTCTTGCCCGTTCTTTTCCATAGAGATCTACGCTAGGGAATGGGCAACTACAGTATTTTCACTGTTTTTATGTCTTGTGACTGGGACTGTAGCTACATTTAATTTTCATCTTTGTTTCGACAATTCAAAAGTGCCTGTAACTGGCCTACTTGAAATAAATGCTTTGATTTTGATTCTGTCACTAACTTTTGTAGCGCAACATATTGTCTTTTTAAGATAATATTTTAATTCTAATTTAAGGTTAAAAAAAAACGCTATTTTATAGAAATGGCAATAGTGCCAAATAAAATTATTCCAAATGAAATTCTGCCATCTTCATAGTATGCCAAGTGAAATTGTACCAAATAATCGTCGCTCTAAATAAATATGCCAAATAAAATTCTGCCATTTTACAAGTATGCCTTCGTAAATTCGGACATATAAACATTCGGCTAAACAATAACTATATGAAACATTTTGTATGCCTTAAAAATATACGTAACGAATATTTTTCAGAATCTTGAAGGAACCCTCAAATCTGGAAATCTGGAAGGGCTCGCTTAACGGGTAATATAGCTCACCTCCTCCATTATAGCTTTCTCAGCGGTCTCGACGTTCAGCTTCCGGTTCCTGTTGTTGATATAGGAGATGCTCTGTATGGAAGACGTGCGCGTCTTGTCCAGTTGGCTGGCTCGCTCCTCCAACTCTTGGATCTTAGTGTTCAAATCTAGTACCGTTTCGTCGTCGCCTCTGAAAATGGTTTGATTGGTTAATAAAAATGTGGTAGAAAAATCATTTTTAATCATAAGAAAAGGAAATGTGTGTATGTCAGGTTGTTTTTTGTGTTATTGGGTTCTTCTTCTTTATCGTGTGGTTAGTTTGGCGGTGTCAGAGTTTGAATGCCTCCCGTGGGCCATACCGATACTCATATTATCTGTGAAGTACTAGGTATAGAGATTAGATTCTATTTATCTTATCCTTTTTGGAGAAACTTTTTCCAGTCTAACCGTATGCAGCTAAATACCAGTATTTTACATGGAACAGCTTCGTATCTGACCTCAACAACCCAGTTAGTACTGGGTAATACGATACCCCTTGATAAGACTGGTTGTTAAACTTAAAATTGCCATTGTCGACATTTGTAACGACAATCATAGTATCTACAAATTACAGCCGGGACCAAACGGCTTAACGTGCTTTCCGAGGCACGGAGGAAATGAATAGTCACCCATCAACTGACAACCTAAACAAGCGCTACTTTACCTAAACATCGACTCTAGCAACTGTTATTATTTAGCAACGAACTCATAGGAACCGGGTTTCGGCCCATAGTAAAATAGAGTTTTCCTGGGTTTTACTTTAAGACCGAAACAAGGTTTTGCATGCCCTACTCATAAGTAGTGTTACCAGGTTCGATTGGATTTAAATCGGGGCAGATTGCAAAATAAATCCGGATATAGGGTTTTCAAAATTGGGACAAACAAAAAAAATATAGCTTTTCTAATACTATTACTACTAATTTAGTAAATCTTATTTTTATTGTACAATAACTTTCTGGACGAATAGACAGAAGAATATACAAAATATCGTTGTGATGCGATGCGCACCATTTTGAACGCATTGTCGCTCTCGACATGGTGATTCGAATGCGACTGATGTAATAATGCATAATTACATATTATTTTATGGTAATAATTATGGTTTTTATTAGTTCTTGATTTATCGGGACATTTACCGTCCCGATCAGGTGCAAATCGTTACGCGTCCTCAGACCCCTGAAAATCGGGACGTCCCACGCAAATCGGGACATCTGGCAACACTACAGTCATAAGTATGTACATATAAGATTTACCTCAATTGCGCGACATCTCGCTCCTTCATGAGTTGCGTCTTCTTCATCGCGTAGTTGGTCGGGTGAGATCTGAAGCGATCCTTCTCGGCTACTATTTTCTCAACGTCTTCTTCCTGAAAACGGTAATCTTGAAGTATTGAATATTTTTATTAGATACATATTACATGCTGAATATAAATTAAGATAATTTTATTTTACTTTTAGTGTGAATCATATTAAATAATTAGCAAATCGGAAATAAATATCTCTGAAAAGCTAATAAAAATTAAATTAAAATAAAAAAAAAATGTTAAAACAAGCTCCCTGTACGCCAGCGACAAAAATATAATATGACAAAATGGTAGGTGAAATTTGGCTTGGCGTGGAGGGCACGCGCGTGCGTTTATGCTCTGGCGTTCAAAAGGTTAAATTCAGACTCAAGCAGGGCCTCGTTCGTAAGCCAATCATACGACGATACAGGACGACGATATAAAAAAAATTGTGTCAGAACAACAACTCCATTTGAGTTCCAAAACTATTCGAGTAGTACCAAAGCATTTATATGCGTTTACATGATAAGCAAACACACAATACTCTATCGTTAATAATGACAAATATAGGGTGCAAAAATACCATTAACGAAGCCGAAATGCACTAGTTCTCCCCCTCATTGCGATATTTTTTTTGTTCTAGACCATACCTGGGAACCTACTAGTTATAGAGATATTGGGGGTCAAAGTTCCAACTTTTGTCACAAGTTTTTAATGTTATTACTTTACTTTCAACAGCTCCACGACCCCCGTACTATTCAATTCATCCATCAGCACAATGTTTTGAATGCGTTACATTGAGTTTTACCGTGATTTTGCACCCCAAAAAAACAGTCGTTTCCCAGCAATAATTTTTTGCGCAGAGTTACTTTGTTTAATGTACAGAATGCTTGGTTGACGGCTTCGTAAAGAGTCCGTTTACACCCTGTATAGTTTTACAGTCTTTTCATATCTATGTATTTTACCATATAAACGGTAGATTACAAAAGTTAGAATTTAGTACATTATGGTACAAGTGTGTAATGTTGGTGAATACCGCTGAGGCGCCATTGAGACCCGAGCCGTAAGGTGAGGGTCTTAAAAGAGCCGAGGACGGTAATCACCAATACACACGTGTATCATACGACATTTTTCAACACACTTGTAAAGAAAATAATACTAAAAAATCATTTTACGATAGAAACTTTTTTAAGAACAAAGCAACTCAACCAATAAAATAAAAGAAACCCTATAAATCACTTGTGAATAATAGCAATGAAAAAGTCACAGTTTGATTTTCAAGCTTTTTGAAATGAGCAAGCAATAGGTACATTAATTTATTTGTACTATTGAACACGTTGTTTTTTTATCGAAGTTTTTCTAAGAACAAAGCAACTCAACCAATAAAATAAAAAAAACCCTATAACTCACTTGTGAATAATAGCAATGAAAAAGTCACAGTTTGATTACAGGTGTCATTATGATTACAGGTGTTATTAATTGCAGTGAAATTATTAGAACCATTTTATGAGCAAGTCATCATCATCTGCCTAGCCTTTTCCCAAGTGTTATTGGGGCCGGCCAGTCTAACCGGATGCAGCTGAATACCAGTATTTTACATAGAGTTTATGAGCAAATGTGTTGATAAAACTATTAGCTCACCTTAAACTCATACATAAGCGCTTCTTTAACTTCTTGTATCTTATTCCTAACAAACTCCATGGTGGGTGGTTTCTTGCTCGCGTCCTTTATGGCTTTGTTCCATTTCTGAAATTCGCTTTCGGTGAATTCCTGAAAGTATGGGCATAGATTAATGTTGGATCTAGCAGTGAAATCAAAATTGCTATATAGGGTAGATGACAAAAAACAATCTAATGAGTCCCGTCAGATAGTGTTCATGCAATTATTACTATTTGGAACAACACTATTCGCGTGGCGCGTCACTAGCACGCGTCGCCGCGAGTGACTTCCGGGGTGTGCAACAAGGGTCGCGCTGCGCAGCGCACGCGTCACGTCTAATTATTGGACTGGCGAAGCAGCCATTTTTTACTGAACAGTTGTCGTCAAGTTATTATTGTGCTGTGTGTTGTGCTTATAATAAAGAAGATTTGGCCCACATATTATTGAAGTTATTGTTATTTTACCACCACGCTGCGCGGAGCGGTTGCGCGAACAGATAGATTTCCAAAAAATAATGGACACATATTTTTTCTTTTTTCATCACAAAAAATGAAGACGATACAGTGTGTTGAAAACTCGTGTGACGTCACAAGCCCCCCCCCACTCATGATCTTTGACACGTTTTATCTTCGTCAATTTTTATTAATTTGATAAAACAAAAAACACGTTTTCAATATTTTTCGATAATCTAAATGACGGACTAAACATAATTATAATTTTTTTAGTCAGTCGTCATTCCTATTGCCATCAATCCGGGCACGAAACCAGACTCCGAATAACTGAATTTTTTCAAATGGAAAACCTCAATATCTCAGTTCAGAGATGGAACTCAGGTGGGATCAGGGCCAGCAATCGCTGATACCATCACTAGAAAGTGTTATTGGGGTTTTTCATTAGGAAATTTTCAATAGCTGCCCGGAGTAAAGATACTGGAGTGGCGTCCCTAGGGGCCAACAATACGGCAAGCTCCTAAGGCAAGCAGACTTTTCAGAAACCCTAAAATCATGAAGGTTATAAGGGCAAGCCAAGCTTCGGGGCTTGTATCAAAATGCCGCCATTACAAGATAGGTGCTCGGTCGATGGCAATACACTCGCCCCCTAATGAAATGTGAGTGTACTCATTATCTGCCTAGCCTTTTCCCAACTATGTTGGGTTCGGCCTCCAGTTTAACCGGATGCATCTGAATACCAGTATTTTACATGGAGCGACTGCCTTCTGACCTCCACAACCCAGTTGGTACTGGGTAATACGATACTCCTTGGTAAGACTGGTTGTCAGACTTTCAGGCCACTGACTAGCTGTAACGACTGTCAAACGATCTACAAATGACAGCCGGGACCAACAGCTTAACGTGCTTTCCGAGGCACAGAGGAAACTCGGTACGTAAGGGTGGTCACCCATCCACAGACCAGCAAGCACGGCTAACCTAAAGATCGACCCGAGCGGCTGACGGGATTACACGTGTGATGTTACGGTATTAAATAGAATAAAATAATGTTAAAACTTACCTGATTACTAACAAACTCCAACCGGAACACTCTGTCTTGCGTTCCGTGTCTTAATTTAAGTCCCTTATTCGTTCTAGTGTTGCCTAAATTATATACTTTCGCCGTCTCAAACACGTCTATGATTTCAGCTACCTGTGAAACGAATATATATATATATTTTTTTGGTGCACTTTTAATGTGAAAGTAGCTTGGTATGCTCGATACTGTATAAGCGAGTCTAAAATAAAAAAAAAAATCGTTTCAAACAATATATCGATAGAAATTAACGAACACGAAGGATTCATCATCATTATCTGCCTGCCTTTTCCCAACTAAGTAGGGGTCGGCTTCCAGTCTAACCGGACTATAAAAAAAATAAAAAGCTCAATATTTTATGGAACTCACCCTATAAACCGGATTTCCGTTATTGTTCCCGATGCCGATCCGGACGAAGCATCCGTTGACGACGCGCGCGAAGAACGGAAGGTGCACTAGACGCTCCAGTTTAAACCTGAGATACATAAGGAATCATTTCTTGTAGAAACAAGGTATTAATTGATCTTCAGGGTCTTATTTATTTAGCTATCATTTTTACCCACTGTTGGGTAAAGGCATCGAGCACATACCCCAATAGAGCAGAAATGTTAATTATTTTAAATGATAAATGATAAATTTATCCGCTAACTCACAGCTACTCACATCTGCGTTCACTACGCTCTGATTGGCTGATCCAAGGGTCAAATAACACTCTCTCTCTCTCTCGCTCTCACTGTATTAGTGAGAGCGAGCATAATATTTATAAGTGTCAAATCACTTATTGGTTGCGGAGGCGGATGGCCCGACATTATCGCTCTATTGGGGTATATGCTCGATGGGTAAAGATCTCACTTTGCTTGTGCCAAACTCCACACTCTTGTGCCAGTTTTATTCATGATTTAATAGAAACTTCTAAATACGATAAAACACTGTGTGAGTGCGAACTCTTCAACTTTATTTTAATTTAATATAGATTTTAATTTTACTTAAAGTACAAATTGAGGGAGAGACATCGTCCCCAAAAACGTTTTGTATCGTTCCTGTGATTTTTTTCCAGCCAATTTCATTTCAACCTTTTTATTTATAACACTAAAACACCATTTTTTTCGCATTTATCGTTACTTACCTGCTAAGTCTAAGTTTATTAATCTGATCCTTAGAGTCTGCGTATTTAATCTCCACTTCCTCACGTTCTCGCTTCTTTTCCACTTCTTCTCCACCCGATGATGACGAACTTGAGGAACTACGGCGACCTGTTTGTATGAGAATACATTTTAATACATGAGCAAATGAGTTACCGACTTTTCATCTTTAAATACAGCTACGGTGTTCGGTAACCAGAGGCATTTATGACCTACAGTATTCATTTCCATGGGTGAATTTTAGTTATGGCAATTTTTTTAACGTGCTTCGTATTTTGAATTCTCGGTGTTGAATCGAGGATTGATAATCCAACACAGGGCATCAAGGGCTCATTCTTGGATTTTCAACACAATACTTTTACGCAACGGAAGACATAACATCACGCCTGTCTGCCTATTCGAGTCTATTGCCACAAATCCAGACTCCGTGGCTGCTACTGAGAAATTCCGGAAGGAAAAACCTAATAACACCTTGCCCGACCCGGGAATCGTACCGATTACCTCTTGCTCAGTAGTCTTGCTTGCGACCACTTGACAAACGAGGCAGTCTCGCAATGGAGGAACGGAAGTACTGCCCAGGCCCAGGGTAACGAATCTCCAGATTTATTTCAAGGGAAAATAACACATACTAACAAGTTGTAGCTAATGACCGTGAGAAGTGGAAAAAGATGGAGGTACCAGTCGTGGTCTTTCCCCCTGATCAGTTAATTTTTTTTCGCTTAAATCATGCGGAGGCGCCGGAGCCACGCCCCCTAAAAGTTTAGGCCTAATAAGAAAGCGTCAACTTTGGCGCGCAAAATAACAAAAACTCTCGTTTGGCGTGCGTCGTCAGTGCGCTCGGCCGATCGGTATCTTTTCATTCATTATTTCTATACAAAGTCAACGGGGCTGGGCTAGAGAGCGTTTCTATGTTGTAAGTGCAAGCAAAAATTAGCTTAGTGGTGGCCAGGTGGGACTGTCCTCGATAGTACATCTGTAACCTTGAATAAAAACTAACACTACTAACTAGGATAAGAGTTAAACACTTACATTACAGCCTTATTCATAAAAAGTTAGAACCTCCTTGAAGGTCAAATGCTAAAAATCATGATTCATAAACGTCTGTTAACGCTAATCAGTCTATCAAGACTCTGCTAAAGTTAGAGGACTGTTAACCCTCCTTTATCTACCTGCTAAGTCACAAAATGACCGCCGCAAATTTGAACAGCTGACTTTGACAAGAGCAAAAAACCATACCGAAGATAATTTTAGTGGAGGGTTACGCAAAGATTAAAAAAAAACCAGGATTATTTATAAATAATATTATAATTATTATTATTAATAATTATTTAATATATTATTTGAATATAATTATTTATAATATTAATTATTAATATTGATTATTATTTATAATATATTTTTTTATTTTTTTTTTATACATATTATTATTATATTTTGATTATTCCACTTCACACATAATACGAAACAAAGGTAAATGAATTGCTTTTTGCTTACTTTATCCTCCGCTGTCCAATTATCACTCCATTTTTTGGTGGCATTCATTTTTAAAATCGCAAGAAACTAAACTAAATTTTTACAAAGACACGACTTTGTAAAAAATTGCATTTTCCCGCTAATTTGCTGTCACTGCTGTCAATTTTTTTTTTAATTCTCGATGAGGCCATTTTTTGTCTTTGATTTGTCAAGATGGCCAACATAACGCGTCTAATCCGTCTATCAGCAGCTCATTAACTCGCAGACTGCTAGCAAGCGTTTATGAATCATACTTCTTGACAACCGTCTAACAAGCTTAATCAGTCTGCTAACTAACAGACCGATCAAACCTCAATTAAGGATTTTTTATGAATAAGGCTGTTAAGGTCTTAGCTCACATACACGACTCCGCTCCCACCAGGCAAAAATAATATAATTCAAATATGGGCTTTACGTTTTGTTCATTAGATATACTTTACATTGGCAACCGAGCAGTCTGACGGCGGTAACCTCGCTGACAGCCAGCTGTCTGCTAATTTATGTTGCCAATGTAAAGTTTATCTAAAGAGCAATACTTAAAGCCCATATTTAAATTATATTATTTTTGCCGGGTAGGAGCAATCATTTATGTGGGTTTAGACCTTATCTCAACTAACATTTAATTATATATAAGTACCTAGTGTTAAGTGTGTAAATTTAATTGAGATTAAAAATAAAAGGCATTTTATTTTATAATCAGTTGTAAACACTGTTTTAAGCTTTTACGGTTCATAACTCTATTTAAAATGTCACTTACGGTATATCTTCCGTGATTATTGCTTACTTATTATAAACAATAATCAATCAAGTGACATTTTAAGTATCAGTTGTAAAGTCAAAAACATCTAACTCACCTTGAGACTTATTATCATCTGAATCAGAACCGGAATCATCAGAGTAGATATCTGAAGCTTTCAACTTGACGCTCTGTTTGCTAGTGCCGCCGATGATCTCAGCGTCAGCGTCCTGAGAACAAGCGGTGACCTTGACCTTGACCTTCGAGGTTACAGGAAGGGTAGAACATAATAAGTGTTGGTTTCTAGAAGGTGATCTATGATGGGTGTATGGTGTTTTTTTTGCCATCGTTTTTTATGAATGACGGCTCTGCTTGAGTCCGAAATTACTCAGACTTGCCCGAAATTATCCTCACATGTATGATATATTAAGAAAAGCAAAATGTACAAATGTTTAAACACCGTTAATTTTAGATCGTTCTGTAACCGAAAGCCATAAACTCGATCATCGAACTCGGAACGAATGGCTCTGTTTTTTTTCAAAAATAACTAAAAAAAAAACAAGAAATATTTAATTTATATAATAAATTAGATTTTTTATTTCGTTGTTTAAAAAATAAACAGTCCCAATCGTTCCGAGTTCGATCACAATACAAATATGGACAGTAGGGAAACTACCTACATACGCTCGAAACCGCACACTCACAATAACATGCGCATCGACGGGGCCCCCGAGCGGAAATCGTGGTGCTGTCAGTAGCGCGTGCCGCGCCTAAACGAGTGGTCACGTATAAGTTTATATCTCCCAATCATTTTAAAAATGCCAAGAACGTATTGCGCGGTATACGGCTGTTTGAATTTTTACACAATTAAATTCAATAATAAAGAATTTCGAACGTGTCGTAGCAGAAGAAAGTATTTTTCTGTAAATAATTTGTTATAACGAAGATATTTTTTTAGTAATAAAGGTATTTTTTCATGAAATAGTTTTTTTAATTCCTAGGTATCACACATTTCATTTTCGGGTTGAAACGCGGTACTGTTCGCAGCCACTCATGAGCCCTCCCCGCGCGCCACCTACGCTGCGGCGCGCCCGCTCCGACGCGCACGAAACGTTATCGTCCAACCGCGGCTCGCTCCCGCCAAAACTTGTAAAAGGTTACGCCGGCGCCGTAATGACAAAGTTAAAGATCTATAGTTCTACAAGTTGTGTCTTAATATTAAACTGTTTTCCGTGTTTAAACTATCGTCTTTTGTTGAGATTAACCGACGCCATAAGGTAACTACGCCATAAATACTATTTTAATTGTATTTGTAAGCTAGGTACATATTTCAATTCAATCGATTGATCACAACAGAATAAAAATGTTTTAATAAAAAAAAACAATATCAACAACATTAAAAGGGACAACCCTAAGGTTTCAATGGAGCGTAGGTAATTATTGCATCAACTAGGCTTAGTTTTGGTACTGTCCATATTTATACTGTGGTTCGATGATCGAGTTTATGGCTTTCGGTTCCAGAACGAACTAAAAATAAGCGTGTATATTGTTCTCGAAAATATAAGAATGATCACCAATCTAAATACTGACAGTGATTACTTCAGCTTAATGTTTCTGAGCTATTTTATTGATCATCTGGCTAAACGGCCATCTTCGAAAAAAAAAACGATTTGTATTTATATTTGACGCTCTGTTAGTGTTCCCGATGATCTCAGCGTTAGCGTCCTGAGAATAAGCGGTGACGTTGACCTTCGAAGTCACAGGAAGGGTGATAATAAGTGTTGGTTTCTAGAAGGTAATCTATGATGAGTGTATGGTGTATTCTTGCCATCGTTTTTGATGAATCAAAAATCCCGAAAATATATTTACGACGTTGGAATTAATACTGTGACAACAAAAATGTACGTTTTTGGACTTACATAAAACACAAAATGTAGCATTTTGACAATGATTTATAAAAGTTATCCGATATAGTTTCTAGATGTGTTAAGACTGATCACCCATATTTCCCCTCCCACTCCCCTCTCAGGCCCCGCCCCAGTCGTAGCACTGCTATGGGTAGTCGCACGCCTAAGTGGTGCTACGCCGTAGCGGATCGGCTACGAGTGCTACGAAAAGTGTAAGTGCGAGTTCCATGAGTTTTGTTTACCCAAAAAGTGCTCAACGCCCCTAAAAAAGTTTTCACTGCCCACTGGCCCGTGATGACTATAACACACATGCAGTACTCACATCGTCGTCATCCTTATCCTTGGTCTCCTCCTCCATGCGTCTCTTCTGCTTGTGTAGCTCCACGCGGGAGGCCTTCGCGTCTCTCTGCGCTCGGAGCAACGCCATAGCGTTCTGTCGCTTGTCGTCTACGTTACGTTTGCGACCCTCCGTCTTGGCGCCGAACAGAGGGGACGCTGAACGTTCCGACGGGTCTGAGTAGAATGGATGGATTGTCGTTAAACGTCTGAAGACAATCGTAAGGCCGCGTTCCCAGTATCGTGACGATTAATTTATCGTTGGCAAAAGTCGTAGACGACAGTAATCGCCTCGTTCTATAAGTGAACACCTCCATTTACAAACATAAGCCAGGACACTTAAAACTACACGATTATCTGTCGTCACGACGAAGTGGGAACGCGAGCTAACAGTAAAATGTAGTGGTGAAGCAGTTTATAAGGCAAAATAATCTTTATAGGAATATTAGGCGACAGGCATTCAAAAAATTCGTCAATGATTCTCACAAATTTAATAGAAAATATATTTTACGAAATTTGACCCGCTTCTGCTGTCAATTTTTTTTCTTCCGATGCAATGAAATGGTGCTGACGTGAATCATAATAATCGAATCGAACATTATGGACAACACACACTTGACCAAAAAACTATGAACCATTTCATAAGAAACTCCCGGTATTTCTTGTAGATTGGGATTTACCCATTTAAAAAATAAATAGTCTGTATTAAACAGCCCGACACCCCGTCTCTCGACCGGAGGATTATAAATTTTTGTAAAAAAAACAATAAATTCCATAATATAAAAAAAAAACACATGAGATGAAAACTAATAGAGAAATATGGCAGAAGATATAATGCGCCGACCCTAAATAATTTGGGATTAGGACAGAAGATTGATGATGAGAACTGATAGTATGATAAAAAATAATAAAAACAAAAAAGAACCGATACTACCTATATCCTCCTCACCTGCGTCCTTAGGGTCGTCCAGGATCTCACCAGGACTTGGAGGTGTTTGTTCTTTCTCTTTTTCTGGTTCTTTAGTTTCTGGCCGTTCTGCTTCCGCTTCTAATAAAAAATTAAGATTAACAACAGTTAAAATAAAGAAAGAAGTATGAATGAAATGCATGCGAGTCGGACTCACCCATGAAGGGTTCCGTACCACCGTAGTAATCCCCTTTATTTTTTTAAATTATTCTTATTATATTTTATTACTAGCGACCCGCCCCGGCTTCGCTCGGGACCAATTTAGAATTAAAAAAGAAGTGCGCTTACTGTAAAATTATTTTGTAATGCGGGTGGCCTTTATTTTCCAATAATTATATTTTATTTCATTTATTTATTTAAACTTCATGTACAATAGTGGTATAGGCGGACTTAATGCCACAAGGCATTCTCTACCAGTCAACCTTTGGGTTGAATAGGAAAACATAGTGATAGGGTACAAAGTAATGTCTAAAAAAAACTTTTTGTTAGCGAGAGTTTAGATTTAGATTGTTTGGTTTGATTTGATTGATTGATCTATCTCGTAGGGTTCAGCCAGCGTATGCAATGTAAGCGCAAAAAATGTGTTTATTTACGATATCACATTAGAAACCTCTAAAATTATCAGTGTTTCTCTACTAAATTATGCATGGTATATACATATTAAACTTCCTCTTGAATAACTCTATCTATTAAAAAAACCCGCATTAAAATCCGTTGCGTAGTTTTAAAGATCTAAGCATACATAGACAGACAGACAGCCAGAGTGACTTTGTTTTATACTATGTAGTGATTTATAAGGTTGCGGGAATCCGCTGGATGCGAGTCACACGGAATCGATCAATGTGGCGACACTTAGGGGAGGCCTATGTCCAGCAGTGGACGCCTTGCGGCTGTAATGATGATGATGGTGATATTTTGTTGTTAGAGCGGCAAAAGAAAACCACATTCTGAGAAAAATTCAACTGTCTATCTATTACGGATCATGGGATACAGTCCGTTGACAGACAGACGGGCGGGTGGACGGATAGCGGAGGCTTACTAATAGGGTCCCGTTGGTTACCCTTTGGGTACGGAACCCTAAAAAGTATCCCATCTCCCTCTCTGCTAATCTCCTCCGACTGGCTTCTCTTCTTAAAAGTATCTATGTAGTATATCAACTATCTAGTGTCCACGACACAAGCCTCGTTGCTTAGTGTTGCACTAGATGGCGCTGTGTGTAATGTCCAGCATATTTATATTTATTTATTATTCTCCACTGTATTTCACTGGGGGACGCTAATGGTATCTGTTTTAGGAAGACGTATCTATCTCTCTCACTCACTTTTCTTCTCCTGTCGCTCCCTCCCCCTCTCTCTCAGCCTCTGCTCCCGCAACGCTCGTCTGCTCCGCCTGGCTTCTCGTCTCCACTGTATTTCGCTAGGAGACGCCGATAGTATCTGTTTTAGGAAGACGTATCTATCTCTCTTACTCACTTTTCTTCTCCTGTCGCTCCCTCTCCCTCTCTCTCTGCCTCTGCTCCCGCAACGCTCGTCTGCTCCGCCTGGCTTCTCGTCTCCACTGTATTTCGCTAGGAGACGCCGATAGTATCTGTTTTAGGAAGTCGTATCTATCTCTCTCACTCACTTTTCTTCTCCTGTCGCTCCCTCTCCCTCTCTTTCTGCCTCTGCTCCCGCAACGCTCGTCTCCTCCGCCTGGCTTCTCGTCTCCACTGTATTTCGCTAGGAGACGCCGATGATATCTGTTTTAGGAAGACGTATCTATCTCTCTCACTCACTTCTCTTCTCCTGTAGCTCCCTCTCCCTCTGCTCCCGCAACGCTCGTCTTCTCCGCCTGGCTTCTCGTCTCCGCTGTATTTCGCTAGGGGACGCCGATGGTATCTGTTTTAGGAAGACGTATCTATCTCTCTCACTCACCTCTCTTCTCCTGCCGCTCCCTCTCCCTCTCTTTCTGCCTCTGCTCCCGCAACGCTCGTCTCCTCCGCCTGGCTTCTCGTCTCCTCTGTATTTCTCCGGGTGACGCCGATCGTTCGGCCGCTGAACGTCGCGCTAAGCGGAGTTTCCGTTCTATTTCCCATCTGCGTTATGTAAAAATGTGTTTAGGTTTGAGTGGTAGTGGTATGATTAAGTTTTGTATCGAAATATTTCAGGATATTGGGAGCATGAGACACTTATCTAAGCCTACGGCAAGTAAAGCTTGGCCCTACTAACTAGGACCATGCATGATCTGTACTAATATTATAAAGAGGTAAAATTTGTGTATTTGGTCAAATTTGATAAGTCGTGGTTTCGAACCCAGACAGGCGCATTACTTTGTGTAATTTATTTCATCACCACTGCTCTCAAAACGGTGAAGGAAAACATCGTGAGGAAACCGGCATGTTCTAGAACCAAAAATTCGAAGACATGTGACATCTACCAATCCGCACTGGGCCCGCGTGGTGGATTATAGCCCATTCCCTCTCATTGAGAGGAGGCCGTGTCCCAGCAGTGAGAACTTTATAGGCTGATGATGATGATGAAAATTTGTTTGTAAGTTTGTATGAAGGGGGTAATCTTCCGAACTACTGATCCGATTTCGAAAATTCTTACACTAATGGGAAGTTACATTATCCCCAAGTGTTTTAAGCTATATTTAAAAGTTCCCTGGATTTAATTTCTGTATATAAAAACTAGTTAGCTATTTGCTTGAGCAAAACCTAGTTTATTATAATTTGAATATTTCAGAAGAAAACCTATACTAGCGAACGTTATTAGCAGACACGGTTATATAATGTGAGAGCGAGATATGAGGTTCCTACAGATTTAAAACGGGATAATAACCATGTTTATTATTTTTTATCAAGTTCCCGATATTTCGGTAATGTTGCCAGCTACGATCGCGGATCACGGCACGATCATACCAGTTTTTTAACTTATAACGAAGTTCAGTATTCCCCAAGTATTTCCTGTCTCGCTTGCACTTTCTACGACCGCAAATGTCGTCTTAGCGTTGGGTATAGGTAAGTATTAACCTGGTTTTCATAAGATCCCTCCTCTCAATACGTTTGAAGATCTCTTGTTCTCTCTCTTTCTCGGACATGGCGGCCAGGCGAGCTCTGTCCTCTTCATCACCCATGAGGTTCTCATCGTACCTGGGTGAAAAAACGAGAGTTGTTGTGATGAATTTGAATTGAAGAGTAGTGTAGTGGATTTTGGATTTGAAATTATGTTTTTGATAAAGAGATGGAACTGGTAAACGGAATGCTGTCTGTAAAACAAAAAAAAAAAAAATTCTCATCAAATTAATATTTTAATAGCGACATATCCGTTTTCATCACTGTTTTTCAAGTTCTACATTATTTTTTTAGTAACAAATTAAAATTATATATCCTATGTTTTGGTTAAATTGATTCCTTAACTATTCAGCTATTCACTGTAAATTTTTAAATAGCTCTTACTCTTGTAGTTTGCGATCAAGTGTTTCAAACAGATTTCAAATAATATGTTCGCATGTTCGCGAACATTTCGCGAATGTTACACTGTATTGGCGATTTAATGTCACGTTATTTGCACTGGTGAGTGGTTAGGAAGTTCAGTTAGACTCTTAGTACCGCTACCAAAAACTACTTCCAAGTAATATTCAACGTCGGAATCTGTAGGCAAGCACAGATATAAGATATGCAGGCATAGTATTGATTCAACTGTAAGTTTTAACTGCCTTCAAGGATCTTTACATTCACACTGATCAGACGTCAAAACTAGGATTTCAAAATTCGTTTCCGTCGAAAATTGTTTGAAGCTGCGGACGAACACCGGATGCGAGTCTTTCCGTGCTGGTCTGTAAGTAAGACCAGGATAATTGGCGATAACGTACTCACCCATCATCAAATTCTTCCTCAGAATCAATTGAGTCATTGTCTGATGAATGTGATGATACTTCGCCTGAAAAAAAAAGAAAAATAATAGCGCTACAGTACAGTCCTGTACTGTGGGCTTTCTTATGCAAAGCCCAACTCTTGAGAGAAACAGAGCACCCAAACTACATAGATATGGTACTGCTAGTCAAACTATCAACCTTTTATTAAATATTATTGTGCCTTCAGTTACCTGAGATGGTTTAGGCACAATCCAATTCATATAAACCTCTAGTTATTGCCCTAATAATTTAAATATGTATTTTTGTAAATCCATTCTGTCAATAAACAATTTCAAATCGAAAGTGAAAAAGATATAATATAGTACCAACGGCGAAACACATTAAATTTAATAGGTGACGTCAAAAATATTAAAAAAAAAAAAACTTAATGAATTGTACGACCAAGTAAAACCAGAGCGAACGAGTTTGGTCAATAAATCTGGTACTTAATAAAAAATTGAAACAATACAAAAAAAAAACCGGCCAAGAGCGAGGGACTCGCGCACCGAGGGTTCCGCACAAACTTTTTAAAGGACAAACTTAACTTTGCTGTTCGATCCCATGAAACGGCTACTGCACCAACCGCAAATAATAAGTTTGTAATAGTAAAATCGTTTTTTTTTTTTATTAAACTTCATATTTACGGTTTTCAGATATTTCCCTTTACATGTGCTGTAAGACATTGCTTTTCGCCAAACGTGATTCTAGGTCAATGGGAACTACCATATAGGTTTTCGACCCAAAACCTAGAGGGTACTTCCGGTTGACCTAGAATTGTCAATATTGGTTAAAAGCAAGGTCTCACTCTCACAGCTCAAATAAAGGAAAATTCCGAAAAATAAAAAAAGTTAAAATTAAGGTAAATTTTGGTACTACATAAAAATTTTCGCAAAAATATAAATTTGCCAATATCTTTTTATCGTGTTGACTCAGGACCTTGATTTTTTTACACCTAATAGGGACTATAAACTTTAGTATCTGGTATAAATTTCAACTAGCTAGGTCCACCCATTCCTGGGTAAATCGGTGGTGACAGACGGACAAGAAAGTGATCTTATAGGGTTCCTTGTTTTACCTATTGAGGTACGGAACCCTAAAAATAGACATGATGCTGGGACCCGACAGCTTAAACCTACTACTTAAGAAGGGAGTATAAAAGTAGCCTAAAAACGAACGAAAAGTGGACGAAAGAACCTCTACGTGATTTAAGGTTGGTCGCTTTTTGGGTTCAATTCAACTAACCTTCTTCAGGTTCACTATACGTCTCCTTCTTTTTGCCAGACCCTGCACTGTCAGTACTTCTTCTAGATTCTGTCTTTTTGGGCTCCGGTCTCTTGCGGTTGTCGTCTGAGTGTTCTGAGGAAGTCTTTCTGCTCGTCCGAGCCGGCTCTTTCTTTTTAGAAGTATCGCTTCTGCCATCGCTTTCTGAATCTGAACCTGATGAGGATGAGGATTTAGCTGGAAAAAAAAACAAGAATTTGGTTCTAGTTTTAAGATTTATAGCTATAACAACTCATCTTGACATTCTATATTCATGGTAAAGTCTATTATAGAAACCTTTCAGCCTACAGCAGACTAATTGAGCATAGCTGAAAAAATCATGTTATTCAAGCAGGATATAGCTGCATGAGACCTCTTTATTACAGCTCCAGACATTGGTGGAACAGGAATTCAAAGAATTACCACCTGGCGAAGTGTGGGTGTGGGTACCCACACTTTGCTAGTTACGTTTCAGTCCGATGTAGGGGGCATGTGGGGGTGTTTTTCGGATTCATGTGCGTATTATAGAAGTGTCTTTTGCTTCAGTGAAGGAAAACATTCTGTTGAAACCAGCATGCATGAGAGATATTTCTCAACAACATGTAAAGCCTAGTCAGAGGCCCAAGGGCGGTTCTAAGACATTGACACCAGGTTAGGCTAACCACACGTTAAAGAAGAGAGGAGAAAAGTAGGGGGTGAGCTTACTGCCATCAGGGCTCTGAGGGTGACTGCTACAACCCATTAACACTTTGTCCAACCTGGGAATTGTATCCAGGAACAAAGGAGGCAAGACTTCAGTAAACGACCACCTGAATGGCGCAGCGGTAGTTAGGCTGCCTTACGTTCGTAAGGTCCCGAGCTCGAATTCCGGTAGGAGCAAATGTTTGTGTGATGAGCATGACATTTGTTTCCAAGTCATGGATGTTTATATGTATAATAAGAATGTATTTACAAACAAAAAGTACCTATGTAGTATATCAACTATCTGGTGTCCACGACACAATCCTTGTTGCTTAGTGTTGCACTAGATGGCTCTTTGTGTAATGTCGAGCGTTATTTATTTATTTATTTTTATTAGCAAAGTTATATTAACAGTGAACTATATACTTACAGTTATTCTTCTTATTATCATCGTCATCCCAATCTGATTCACTGTCAGATCCTGATCCAGATCTTTTAGATTTTGACGGAGGAGGAGAGTCTCCAGTTTTCTTCTTTTTCTTTGCTAAGTTCAGGAATTGCTGTAACAAAATATCATCACAAGATTTTACATGACTGCATCAATACAGGAATGGTGTTTTTAGAAGTTATGGTTAACAGACTTACATATTTATGGTAATATTAGAACTACTTTAAGTATTTATTTTAATTAAACATTTACAAACATTTTTTGAATTGTCAAGTAGCAAGAATGGGCAAAAAACTACATAGAATCCTTGCATTCATTACTCTAACATTTTTAGTGTGTACTCTTTTTTAAATTAATATTTAACAGTACATATCTACTCATGTTTTCATGACTCATCTCAGATAACACCTAGATTCATTTGTTTTTATTTCACAACAATTTTTTAATAGCTTTATTAGTGTATGGTTATTCAGAATATAGAGGTGTGGTTATTCAGGTCATAGATATAGGTCATACAAAGTAATGAAAAAAATTAGAGGTCAATTCTCCTCCTCACAAATATTTTATTGATTAGTTTTAAATTAATCGGTAATCATATCAATAAAATGAGTAGTCAATATTTATCTGTGAAATGCTATCAATATTGAATGCAAATTATACAGTACATATTGAAAGAATAAGCCATAGAATTGAATAATACTTCAGTGACTATAAGAGAAAGTCTAGACTCAAAATTATATAACTATTGGACATTTTCTTGGCTGAATAACTTAGCAACAGTACCATGACGAGATCAAAACTTTTTTAATAGACCATAAACTTTGAAATTAATTTAAACATTTGGATCTAAGTATAATTTAAATTCTGCAGTATTTTTTTGTAAAAATAAAGGCGGGAATGTTGACTTTCATTCATTTTTACATGACTCACGCAACAGAAGCCATTTAATAAAGCTGTAACGTAAACAACGACGTTTTCTAAGAAAAAGATAAGCGACAATTTTGTCAAGATATTTTGGATAATAAAACATGTTACATACACTTGTTTTTCATGTAATGCGCAAAAGATCAATTTAGAACGAAGGAACATTGATCTTGGCCTATTTACGCAGTCAAATTAATGAAGAATGCCGTCAAAATCGTTACGTACGGACGTGAACCTATAACCTAATGTTTTTAAAGAAAATTAACTCACCGAGTCCAAATCTGAGCACTCGCTGCTGGAGTCCGAGTCTATCAACGGTTTATTCTTCCTTTTAGCCATTTTTCACTAATATTTAACTGGAAAACGATAATTAAATGCGTCTGCTTGCTTTTTCCTTCTTCACGAAGTCGTCAATCAACCACAGACTAAAAAGAAAAAAAAACGATTTTTACTTGTAACTTTTGACGACAGGACAACAAAACCGTAATAAAAAAAGTAAAAGCCAAAATGAAATGAAAGTTCTAGAAGTTTTTCTTTTATCCAAAATATCACACGACTGAATTTACGTTGTAAAATAATTAAATCTCTAGTTTGTAATTGTTTCAACAATTTCTAGTGAAAGGGTGGTTTTGTGTAGAAAACTGTAGTAGTGTTGTTCATAGTATGAAATATTGATATTGACATTGACGCCAAAAATTTTCGCAGATACATCACTACACGATCACGACACTACCAAATATTTTTCTGCTTAGCGATCAAGCGAGGATTGTGCCATTGTTTATTTTTTATCGTAATTATTCTTTAAATTACCTATAACCTGCTGATATCTATCAATATTACATCAATAGCTGAAGCAATTCAAGAGGGTGAAAGTGCAAATCATTGTGGAAACTAGGCTGTAACGGTGTCTCCCGTTATTCTTACAATTTCATCAAAAACTTATTATGCCTCATGATATTAAGGAGTTGGGTGGAAGGAAACCAGTTGTAATGGTAAGTCCGAGTCTTAGTTAATATGTAAATGAGTAATAAGTTATCTATCCAAATAACCTATGTTTTGGTGTTACGGAGTTGTTATCTATGTCCTTGGCCTTCATAATGCACACGTAGATGAAGTTCCCTTTTCAAAATTTAAAAGCAGTGCCCCGTAAAGAGAGAAGTTCAGGATTTGTATGTGTATGAAATGTTCATGTTTGATGCCCCAGGTAGTGTCTATCTTGCCTTTATTCTACTTTAAAGCGGCAAGAAATGAGATTTAATTTGTTACCAATTCAATCAATATCAAAATATTTAAATTCACTTAAAAGCCATCAGGCACTTAAAAACTGTTGAGAAAAGGTCCACTGTTCGGGTTGGTCATTTCCTATCGAGAAGATCCGGCAAGAAACTCCATTGTTATTATTTTAGTTTTTGCGAGACATTTTGCAATAAAATTGATCACTTGTTGACGGTGTAAAGTTTGACAGAGAGATGTCACTAGTACATACTTATTTGCATTTTATCTTTGACTTTAAGAATTGCTACAGGCCTAAGCCATTAAATGCCGAGGGTTCACAACAGCCAATTGTATGGGAGCCACCATAGAAATGGTCTACTTGCTTATGATTACCAAAAAAATGAAACACATAAATGTAATATGCAATATTACATTTATGTGTTTCATTTTTTTTATCTACTTAGTATTAATCAGCACCTGAACAGTCTGTCACCTACTTTATATCATGTCATCCAAATCCCGTCAATAGTTTTTGCTTATAAGAGTAACAAATATCCATCCATCTTCACAAACTTTCGCAATAATAATAGTAAGATGTAAAATTATGAAAATGAATGAATAAAAAAAATCGCATCCATAGATGAACTTTACTCGAACACTGCAAACAGTTATACTAATAAATTGTCATAATCAATGATCTTAATAGATAACCAGCAACAGCTTTATCTTGAACAAAAAATATTAATCTTGCCACATCATTACAATTTTCTTATCAGAAAATCAGGTCTCTATGATTAGGATAGTCATAGTGACTATATATTATAACATGGCAAAACATCACGCCTGTATTCCTCGAAGGGTTAAACAGTACACCCAGTATTTCATCAGTTAATAGTCATGGTAGTCATAAAATAGTATTTTAAGTAGAAAATGAGTAGTGGTGGGTGTTGAACATACCATTGTCCTAAAACTGAACATATGAAGATAATTCAGTAGCAAAATAATCGCAAAACGACCTGCCCGCGTAGCATGACTGTAGACACGAAAGAGAATCAACAAATCTTTTGTTCATCTGTCATTTTGTCGATTCAATGATAGATGAACAAAAGATTTGTTGATTTTCTTTTGTGTCTACTGTGGTCATGCTACGCGGGCAGGATATAGTCGCGATGCTATCACTGGTCGAGAGGATACAGCCTGGTGACAGACAGATAGACAGTGGAGTCTTAGTAATAGGGTCCCGTTTTTACCCTTTGGGTACGGAACCCTAAAATAGAGCTACTGAATCACTGCATTAAGTTTCCGCTGGCAACCGCTCTTGATGACAGGACACACACTTTAAAAAAACATCTTTATTTAAGGATGATACAATAAAATACAATTATGCAATTATGCATCCCTGTGAATGTGTTTGTGAGCCAACTTCAACAATACATAGATCCCTCGCATGTCAAAGGCTTTAAAAAAAAAAGTTGTTCTAATGAACATGGATTTTTGTGTCCATCCTAACAGATAAAACTATCACCTTTCCCTGTTTATCTTCCGTTTAACAAATCAATGATAATTTGATTCAATCGTTGCATTGATTCAACACTTGGACACGAAAACAAGATAATTTTATAACATTGGTACCTACTTTGAGAATTTATCATATCATCATGACTTGCGAAATTCTCGTCATGATGGTTGCAAATTGCCTTTTTGGCTCATAGTTCAGTTGTTATTTGAGTTGAACAGTGTGATTTTGATGGAATTTTACTCATAATTTTATTGTAATATTAAATTTTTTGGTTGATAGGGAAGAGCCATGGATATAAATTGGGACGATGAGGTGAGCTTTAATTTTTAATTACTTTCGAAAGTTCATTATTGTTTCTGGTGAAGTTTTCCAGGTGCATCGTCTTCAAGTGTGCTTTCACGATGAGTAACTTTCCCAAAGAAAGCAAAACTATGATATGACTTTAGCTGGGGGATGCCCCAGCTAAAGTCATATAAATGTGTGTGATGCACCGCACACGTAGTTCGATAATGCGTGTTAATCTTTTTCTCTGGGCCTTTGGCTCTATTTTGGACTTAATGTGCTATATATAATTATAAGATACCACCTCATTTACGTAATATTCTCAAAATAGACAAGCGAACTTTCGTAAAAAAATTGGCACGACGTCGTCTTGGAACCAAAAAATTGAAGACATCGACTGGGCCTACGTCACTTCTCTTACGGAGAGGAGGCCTGTGTCCCAGCAGTGGGAACATTACAGGCTGATTATACCTATTATGCTGATTTATTTGATGTAGAGTGCATTTCTGGGAGTTAAGAAATTTGTACCTACATAAATAGAAGCTCTAACTAGGGCATCACACGAGGTTCAATGTGCGTCATAATTGATGAGTATTTTTCCCTTTTAAAGATATTCGCTCAAATAAAAAAAATACAATCTGAAAAAAAGCTGTTTATGTCTGTTTGATCGCGTTGGTTATTCTTCTAACTACGCGAACATAATTTAGATGCGGTTTACACTGTTTTAATAGAGAATTGATTCCGGTAATATTCGACACCAACGACGACGACGATACCAAAATTAAACTGGCTAAGTATAGAAATCTTGATGTTTTGTCGTCCCACGGCGTTGAGTGTAAAGTTTAAAATCCAACAGTCAAACTTCTTCGAAACATTAATAATAGACAAGACATGTGATAGTTTTCAATCATAACACATTACTTTATAATCCCTTGTTTGTTTCAGGCTCCCTTGTCGCCGACCCCTTGCGCGGAGATCAGCGATGACGAGCTGGTCTCCATCTCCGTCAGGGACCTGAATAGACAGCTGAAGATGAGGGGATTGACTAGGGATCAGATTGTTAGGTGAGCCTACTTTTGACTACAGCATGTATCAGAAAAGTGAATAATATTCTTTATGGAAGCATCATCTAAAACGCAAAAATATATCCAGTTGTCCCATATAAAATCTCAATACTTACTCGATCCAAATGTGACATACAATATGTGATGGAACAGCTGATTTTTGTTCGCCATTGTGATGTTTATCCTTGATGTGCCTGACGATATGACGAGCATTAGAGAAGTATGTAAGAAAAATACTTAAAAGACGCAAATAAATTGGGTTATGGACAAGAGAATGATGATGCGATGTTTATACAGAAAGTACATAAGAAAGACTTTATTCTACTGTCAAATAACTCTTTTTAACCGTAGAGTTCTGAACTGAAACTGAGAAGGCACAAGTGGCGTAGTCATCCAATCGCCTTATTTTGTTAATTTGCGACGAATATGGATAGAGGACACCTAAACAATAAAAAATACCCAAGGATATATCACGTATTTTTTGCCTGTCATGCTGCATTATTCTTTTGCTCTGCATCATTCAGACTAGTTTATAAACTATGATTTGTTATTATTATAGGATGAAACAGCGTCGTCGGACGCTAAAGAACCGCGGGTACGCCGCCTCGTGCCGCATTAAACGAATAGAACAGAAAGATGAGCTGGAGACTGAAAAGAGTCAGGTAAGCATTTAAACACAACAAAGATATGTACTTTTAAACATTTCATAAAATTGTTTTTATTTTCCTTGATAAAATCTACCATGAAACACCTGCTGAAATGAATGTCTACACAAATAGTACAAATAGTAAAAAACGTCAGTGAATTGCGATTCTTGCAAAACCTCTCAGAGCAAACCAAAGTCAAAGATCGGTTGATTCGTCCAATTGCGTCAAAGGGCCACTATCGTTGACAATGGAATTTGAATATTAATGTCTCGCCGACTCCTACTGAATATCATATTCATCGTTCCATCCGTGATGTGGACACTTTTTCGCGCGACGAAAGTTCGGTGCATCTAAATATTAAAATGTTGGCTCAATTTATCATATCAGTGATCATGTATTATTGTTTTATTGTATTTGGGTGGCTTACAGCTAACAATACAAACTATTATAGTGATACAAACAAACAACGAAAAGCGATATACAAGTCTCCACAGTTAGCAATAAACCATTGTTGCACAAACTAATAACTAAGCATAATATAACTAAGCATAACATAATAAATTTTCACAAACACTGCTTTTAGACAAGGCAGTACTAATTGTCGCTAAGCTGCTTGCAAATAAATCAATTGATGGGTGTTCGTTCATTACAATGCCCTCTATCGTCACTTTCCAAATCCAAAACGAACGCCATCTATCATCACTACCCAACATGCAACTAGCGCCATCTCTTATCACTTTCCTTCAACTTTCAGGAATGGCATGACATGGAACTAATGCAGGACGAAAACAACAGGATTCGCGATGAAGTCGAAGCCCTAAGAGGGAAATACGACGCACTGAAACGATTTGCCATCATGAAGAACATTCCACTACCGCCTGAACTTGAAATACAGCCTTAGGTTTATAGAAATAAGATCTAGAATATTGTAGAATAAGTTTTAAAGGTTATATTGTGGCGGATTAGATTGGTAAGCGAATAATTGGATTATATTAAGAGATAAAATGAGATCTTCTGGGCCTAAAATTGCATTTTGGGCTTTTTAAAACACTGTTGATCCAGGATTTGTAGCTGAATTTAAGTATTTTGCCTTTAGATGTCACAAAATTTAAAAATAATGAATGAAATGTTGTAACAAGAAAGAAGAAAGGCTGTTTTATCTTACACTCTTATTGGTATGAAACATCTTTATGCGTGGGTAAAACCAAAAAATGGCGTGCGTGGCGACGCGTCGCCAACTGTCAAGTTGTCAACCCGGCCCGAACAATCCCGAACATTACCGACCTGTTGAAGCAGCATAAGATCTACATATTCGCCACAGGAAAAAAAGGTGACCCGTCGCGGGACGCCTAGCAGATGTGAAACATCGAAATTATTTTGTACAGTACGATTCAAACTTAATGGCGGCTCGGAACATCGTACGTGCCGCATATCTCAATCGCAATTTTTAGGTATCAGCGGGACGTAGAGGGGCGTGCCGGCGCTCTCTCTCTCACCCGCACTCACCCTACGCGTCGTCGCTTCATTGTGAGAGTTACGTCTGTATTCTGCACACGCGCGCGAATTTCTGCATAAGTACAGTCGAGCTCATAATAATTTGTTGTTGTTTGTTAACTGTTTTGTTTTGTTTTTTTTTGATATTGTTCCGTTCGTTGTTCGTTAGTTACGTTAAGTAAGACTGTTTTTGGTTGTGCGGAAATTACTTTGGTATTTATTTGTAAAATGCCTCGCGGACGATACAACGTTTTACGCAGACAAGCGAGAAAAATGGTTTATAATGTCATCCAATTTATGAAAAAGGAGAATGAAGACGGCGTTCAAATTCCTTTGAACCTGGTTCAAAAACGGGCGGCGGCAGCTACAGGCGTCTCACTAAGGACTGTGCAAAGAATATCTGCAACAGCAAATGAATCGGACATGGTAGCCATTTTTCGCTCTCCTGGCAAAAAAAAGAAGGGAGTCAACAGAGTGACAGGTATTGACGGCTTCGACCAAGGTGTCATCAAAAGGTGCGTGCACAACTTTCATGTTACTGAAAAGGAGTTGACGACACTCAAGCAATTAAAACGAAAGTTAAAAGAGGATATTAATTTCAACGGTTCTATAACCAGCTTAGGCCGAATATTGAAACGATTGAGGTTAAATGGACGAATTAATTCTTATATTTTTCATAAAACCTATTTTATTTTTCCTTGAACCCTCTCTGTACTTGACAAACTAACAAATAAATACACACTATACAGCACGAAAACATACACACAAGTTTCAGTTATAAAATAATTAAACGAGCTTAGATGATTTTCGACTTGACTGTACATGCGCGAACCTGCACTGGCAGCTAACTTCCGAGCCGCCATTAAGTTTGAATCGTACTATACAAGTAATATTATGCTTAAAAAAAGTCAATATAAAAACAAACGAAAATAAGATAAAAACAAAATTATTTACAAATAGAAGATCTTTATGCTGAAATCGAACTCTGTAGTCACGAGATTGTAACCTAAGCACTCTGTGCCACAAGACCAGCTGGCTTGTTGTAAATGGTGGCGAATATGTAGATCTTGTTGAAGCAGCATAAGATTCTTATGCTGAAAATGGCATTACAGCTGTTGTCATGATAGTAATCAGTCTTGTATTGGGTCCATTTTCGCCTTATAGGTATATTTGTCTATGCCTTGATACTGTGGACAGACCATAAAGATGTATTAGGTACGACTTTATTTAACATTCTTTACGAGTCTGGTTATATCTTGCCTCTTAACTTTTAGTTACCTGAATATAAATCGAAACAGGCAGACGTTTATTATTTAATTTAGTTTTAAGAGTACGTATACCCACTATTATACAAGAAATCATTTATTTATACCTCAATAAAATAATTTTAAGGAATAATGCGTGTTTATTTTTTCTACTCCAATATTTTTTAGGCTTCCGTACCTCAAAAGGAAAAAGGATCATTTTGTTGTCCGACTGTATGTCAAGACCCTATAGCTCGGTAACGAGTATCGAGTTGAAATTAAAACCTTATAAGTACTTAAGTCTACAGTCCCTTGAAGCTGTGAAAAAATGAAACTTAAAAGTTAACGCAAAAAAAGATACGGCGGTTTAGGCCGCAAAAAACGTATATTTCGACACGCTCAAGAGAATCAAAATTTATATATCGGTCCGGGCCATTGATATATTAAAAAACCCTATCAATGGTCCGGGCACACTCGGCCAAGTGCCAACACATGGTAAACATCTTCAACCACGCCACACTCAGCACAATTTGGTGAGTTGGAAAAGTAAAATGGTTTAGCGGTATGTGCCCGGACCGGAGTCATAGGGCAGTCACAACATCTGTTCTAGACAAACCAGACTGCGAACCACGGAGATCGCGTAAGGCCCGGCTGAATGGTCTTTTAACAGATGCCTTTAGATAATGACCTCTCGTCCCCGTCGTACCGTATGCACCATTGACCTGCACCATCAATGGTGCAAACGAAACTAAAGAGTCGCCAGACCTGCGTCATTTAATAAAAGTTGGATATTATGAGAAGTCGGTAGTGGTGGCTTTGGCAGATATCGGGTAACCAAGGTGTGCTAAATTACATTATACTATAAAGCGTGTTTTTTTTTATATTACTGACAATACGTCTGGCGTTCAAGGGATTTTGGTCCATTACAACATTAACGTTAATGACTAAAACACGTCTCATTGATGAGGATTCAATTATGCGTCTACATTACATAAATAAAGAGTCGCCAGACCTGCGTCATTTAATAAAAGTTGGATATTATGAGAAGTCGGTAGTGGTGGCTTTGGCAGATATCGGGTAACCAAGGTGTGCTAAATTACATTATACTATAAAGCGTGTTTTTTTTTATATTACTGACAATACGTCTGGCGTTCAAGGGATTTTGGTCTATTACAACCTAAGATTACAACATTAACGTTAATGACTAAAACACGTCTCATTGATGAGGATTCAATTATGCGTCTACATTACATAAAAAAAAAACAAGTATAAATCTGTGTATTTACTACGAGACAAAATATCAAACAAGGTTTGTCCCTTAGTGAAAAGGCACAGCCAACCTCGTACTTTCATTGACATTTTACCATTATTACAAATTTTACTATTATTATTAGTAGTATTTGATTGGTTGCTTTGCATAAGAGGCATTCTCGTGTTTTGCATTTGTAGTCCAAGCAATGGATTGGTATTTATTAATTGTTGACTCATATTTCGCTGAGCTATTTTTGATTGACAAACAGACATCTGAGGCATCATAGCATTGGGCTGCTCAGCTGCTGCTGAGGCTGGTTTAGCAAATTTTGCTTTGGTATCTGTGGATTTTGTCCATTCTGTTGTAGAATGTTTCGTCCTGGCATGCCATTGGCAATGGTCTGTGGCATTAATAGTCGCCCCTCAAGTCGCCAGTTAAGTTAATATTTCATGTAGGTAATATACTGTAAGTCTATGGGCACAAATCCTAGCTACGAAATTATTTGCTAGAAAGTACAGTTTGATACAAGTCGGGAAGTTATTGCAGTCGAGGCGAAATTCACAACCGAGCCGCAGGTGAGGGTCTTATGTAGCCCAGTAGGCCTATTACGTCATCATCATCATCATTTCAGCCGAAAGACGTCCACTGCTGGACATAGGCCTCCCCCAAGTGTCGCCACATTGACCGGTCCCGTGCGACTCGCATCCAGCGGATTCCCGCAACCTTCACCAGGTCATCGGTCCACCTAGTGGGAGGCCTTGCAACGCAACGTCTTCCGGTTCGCGGTCGCCACTCCAGAACTTTTCGGCCCCATCGGCCATCCGTTCTGCGAGCAATGTGCCCTGCCCACTGCCACTTAAGTTTGGCAATTGGGCTACGTCGGTGACCCTGGTTCTCTTGCGGATGTCTTCATTTCTGATTCGATCACGCAAGGAAACTCCGAGCAAAGCCCTCTCCATTGCACTTTGGGAGACTTTAAGCCTTCTGATGAGGCCCATTGTGAGCGACCACGTTTCGGTCCCGTATGTAATCACTGGCAACACACACTGGTCATAGACTTTCGTCTTGAGACACTGTGGTAAGTTGGACGAGAGGATACCGCGCAACTTCCCGAACGCTGCCCAGCCGAGTCGGATTCGACGATTGACCTCTTTCTCGAAGTTAGACCTACCAAACTGGACCATTTGTCCCAGGTACACATAATCTTCTACAACTTCGAGTGTAGAATCTTGATAGGAATGGGTGTGACATGGGCATTCAACATGACCTTGGTTTTGTCCATGTTCATTTTAAGACTCACTCTTCCGGAAGCTCTACTGAGGTCATCGAGCATTGTACTAAGGTCCTCCATGGTCTCAGCCATGACCACTATATCGTCGGCAAACCAAAGGTGGGTGATGTACTCGCCATTGACGTTAATGCCTAGCCCTCTCCAGTCCAGAACCTTGAAGATATCCTCCAGTGCAGCGGTGAACAGTTTTGGAGATATGACGTCTCCCTGTTTCACACCTCGCTGCAGGAGGATAGGTTCCGAGGCTTGGTCCTGAAGTCGGACTGACATGGTGGCGTTTTTGTACAAACACTTCAACACCTCGATGTACCGATAGTCGATTTGGCACCGTTAGAGAGACTGCAGTACAGCCCAGGTCTCGATCGAATCGAAGGCTTTCTCGTAGTCCACAAACGCTAATCACTCTTCGGTCTTCTGTATAACCTGCCGCAGCGTATGTATGTGGTCCTCGGTGCTAAAGCTTTACCGGCTTGTTCGAGAGGCTGGAAATCGTAAAACCTGCGCGCGAGACGATACGTGATGACTCTTGAAAACAACTTGTAGACATGGCTTAGAAGTGAGATGGGCCTATAATTCTTCAACCGGGCATTGTCGTCCTTCTTGAAGAAGAGTACCACCACACCCCTGCACCATGCCTGTGGCGTTTTTCCCTCAAGTATGACGGAATTAAACAGCTTCTGAAGTGCCTTAAGCACCTTTACACCCGCCAGCAGGAGTTCGGCCGTAATTCCGTCATCACCCGGTGCCTTGTTGTTTTTGAGCTGCTTCAGAGCCATCCTAATCTCGTACAGGCTGACGTCCGGGATGTCTTCGGTATAGTGTCGGGTCAAGCTCTTGGGTCGTTTGCTAGATCTACGACGGGTTGACTGGTTGACGTGTACAACTGTCCATAGAAGCTCTCGATCTCCCTCAGAAGCTCCGGTTTGGCGGATAAGATCCTACCATCGTCGGTCTTCAGTTTCGTGAGCTGGCTTTGCCCAATAGCCAGATCTCTTGCAAATACCTTGGAGCCTTTATTCCGCTCAATCGCGTCTTTAATACGCTCGGTATTAAAGCGGCGGAGGTCGCTCTTAAAGGATTTAGAGATCCGTCTATTAAGCTGCCGGTATTTACACGCCTCGTCTGAAGACTGCAGGATCATATCACGCCGCTCCTTCATGAGCTTTAGAGTGTGATCGGAGAGTCTCTTGTTCTGATCTGTACAACGTGCCTTGAAGAACTTAGAGCCGGTCGTATGGACAGTTTCCACGAACCCATCGTTATATTTGTCCACTGAGCTTCCTAGGCATTCGAAACGGTTCTGGAGTTCAAGCTGAAAGCTCTCGGGGTTTTGGATTTGGATCTGTGCTGGACGGAGCGTACACTTCATCAGTCGATACCTTTCAAGCTTGATATTGATGTTCAATGTGCCTCTTACCATGCGGTGATCGCTCCCGGTTTTCACCGAATTGATCACCGAGACATCATTTAACATTTGCTTCTTGGTTGACATGATGAAGTCAATCTCATTTCTAGTTGCACCATCGGGGCTCTGCCATGTCCACTTCCTGTGCTCACGCTTTCTGAAGAAGGAGTTCATCATATAGAGGCCCTCCTTCTCCATAAAGCTAGCCAGTTGGTGGCCCCGGCGATTCCGACGTCCAACTCCAAATTGCCCCACCTGCAGCTCATCCCCGTCTTGTTTGCCCAGTTTCGCGTTGAAGTCCCTCATGACAGCGGTGAATTGAGTTTAGGAACCATGCATAGCTTTAGAAATATCCTCATACATGGTCTCCACTTCGTCGTCGCCCTATTACGTATCTTTCTGATATCCAGTGACTATCAAGCTTTGGTTGTACACCGAACTTTGATGACAACCGAGAATGTCATAATATTGGTATTACGTATCGCACTGAGTGGATATCACTTTATGGTGACTAACATACGTACGGGTACGGTGAAACATCTTTCACGAAAGCCACTTCAAACTCAGTTGTCATCAATTTGTTGTCCACTATGCTTACATAATCGAAATAATATAAGTATCGATACGAAAGCGTTTGTCAAAATGAGTTACGGTGACTATCAGCCACGATGACAACCAATGACGTCATATTTGATCGTGACTGGTCATACATAATACGAAATTAACCTTTTGACAGTTAATTGATGGACACTGAGCCCAGTTACTATCATTTCGAGCTGTCCACATAATATATACTTAATAGCCCTACAGAACTGCAGTAACAAATGCTCACGTTAATCAAACGACTTTTTTAACATTAGGTATGCGCCTCTTTGCCAAGAAAGAATTGAACCAATTGGGACTTAGTTTATAATTATCTGTGGATATATTTATTTTATTTTTCTCTCTACGTTTACTTTTTATTAGTTATAATTATAATTTAACCATTTTATTTTGTGTGTTTTGTCTTGGGAGGGGTAAAAACGCTTTTTCTTTCTTTCTTTCTAACCGTAAAATTGTGAAATGCATGTGATGGAGCTCACATCGCGCGCTGATGAAAAATAATGCGTTAAATAAATTGTAAGCAGTATGTTCGGTTGTCAATCTTTCGAGAGTTTACAATCTCGCTAGATAGATTACAATCTAACGGTTTTTACAATTTTGCGGTGGCATACAAGGCAGAGTTACAATATTTAGTTCTTTAAAATAAGGTTTGCAGCTATCTTCTATCTATTGTATATTTACCAGGATACGGATAAATTTCTTTTGTACGGTAAACAGTGTAAGTGCATCTGTACTGTACTGTTACCTCATTTTCATTATCAGTGACCCCAAAAACCACGAAAACGACTCCTATGAAGAAACAACAGAAAATTTTTGTCAGCGCCATCTTGGATTTTCATTTTGACCTCATTTTCATTATTAGCGACCCCAAAAACTACGGAAACGACACCATCATCATCATCATCATTTCAGCCGAAAGACGTCCACTGCTGGACATGGGCCTCCCCCAAAGGGGGGTTTTTGCCATAATCGCCACGCTTGGCAGGCGGGTTGGCGATCGCAGTACGGTTGTTACAAAATCACAGAGATCGCTGCTGCCTATTCTCGGTAAGTCCCATAATCGCCTCTACGACACCCACGGGAAGGTAAACGACACCACTGAAGAAAAAACCGAAAATTTTCGTCGGCACCATCTTGGTTTTTTTTTTACGACACTTCTATTATTGTCATCATATACTTCTCCAACGGCACTTCAATGTACTGTGATAGGACGTATCAGCAAGTAAAATGTACTTACTAGACAGGTCTGTTACACTATAGTTTACTGTTGACTCCTGTGGGAGAAATTGGCGTGATACTATAGAACACTGTTAGCATCATCACTAATCACGATTTACAGTTTGACTGGATGGATGAAATGGTGGCAGGTCACGGGAACAATCTGCGACTCCCGCATTCCGCATCGCATTCATTCGCAAACTTAAGGAGAAGATTTTATAAAACTGTGGTTAGACCTGCTGTCTTGTATGGATCAGAATGTTGGGCTTCGAAAGGGATGCATGAAAGGCATTTGCATGTGGTTGAGATGAGAATGCTAGTGGGGATGGGATGTGTAGTGTTACGCGAATGGATAAAATAAGAAATGAGTACTTACGAGGAAGTCTGAAATTAGAGCCGAGGACTGTTGTGTGGTAATCGGATGCGGAGCAATGAGGAAAGTGTTGAGTATTAATGTTAATGGGTATAAGAGTAGCGGAAGACCAACGAAACGATGGATGGACTGTTTGAAGGATGATATTATGGCAAGTAAGAAGGTGTCAGATGAGATAACGAGTAATATTAGAGAAGTATGGAAGTAGAAGACATGCTGCGCCGACCCCAAATAAATTGGGATAAGGGCAGAAGACTGATGATTTTACTCTATAATTGAAGGCATATTCATCCTCGCTGAATAAACCAAATCATATGAATTTCACAGTTCCTTAATTCTATTTTTAGAGATATTCTTCAACAAATAACCTGAATAGCTTCACAAAAACGGTATATTCCTTCATTTCGATTCAAAACCTAAATAAAAAATCAATCACAACTGACCTTCCATCGAGTGAATCTTTCCTAACTGGCTCCTTACATAATAAGGGACCTCTAATTTGCCCGAGAACGCCATATTTAATTCCAATAAATATTTTATTGAGGCACTCAGGTACCGTACCTGCTGCTAAGAGCAGGGAACCTGGGGTGATGACCAATGGACAGGATGGAGTAGAAGTGCCATCTGGGACAAAGTTGTTCATGAGGCATTTCGATGGTGACAAAACCACTAGAATGATGATTACTGAAGGCCAGAGGATCTAAAGAAGTACATAACACAACATCACGCCAGTAATTCCCGAAGTGTAAGGCAGAGTTGTACCTAATAATAGTATACCCACATTTCGCCAATAGGGTAGATAACTAAAAAAAACTAATTAGTCCGTTAGATAGATTTCCATAAATTATTGGACACGTATTTTTTCTTTTCTTACGTAAACCAAAATTGACGAAGATACGACGCTTTTAAAATTCTCAATACGTCACGCCGCGCGCCGTGGTATAATTTTTAGTGCGTTGTGATGTCATGAGCCCCCACCCAGTCCCGAGTTTTGATGCGTTGCGACAAAAATATAAAATACGTGTCCATTATTTTCCAATAGGTACTTTATCTGACGGACTAAATAGATTTTCAATTTATTCATGGTGGAAACAGCCTAATATGTTTAAGTCCCATATAATAGCCTAGGGCCCGAGCCCATTTCTATCAACCGGGCACAAATTCAGACTCCGTGGAAATAATCCTGATGGAAAAATACAATAACACTTTGCCCGACCTGGGAATCGAACCAATTACCTCATGCTCAGCAGTGGCGCTTGTGACCACTGCACCAAACGAGGCGTTTCGTATTTCTAGATCGATTTGTATCAGGATTGAAATAAGTTTTTTGGTCAGTAGATGTCAATGCAATACATTTTTGGCTTTTCCATCGTCTTTATCGGCAAAATATGTCAAAGGTTTGGTCCTCTGGCAGGTACTCGTAAATACCTCATTCCTGCTGCCAAAACTTAGGGCACTTAATTTACTTGATTGGGCCGGACCACGCGAGCCCAGTGCGGTTGGATGTCACAACACGTCTTCGGATGGTTGGTTCTGGGACATTTCAGTTTACTCACGATGTTTTCCATCACCGTTTTGAGAGCAGCGGTGATGTAATAATTTAGACAAGAGCACCTACTTAAGTAGGTAGTAGAAGTCTACTACAGCAAAATCATGCAGTGGAACTTTTAAAACGTAACGGCATTGTGACGGAACCCAAGCCACTCAGAGTCAATAATTACATTTACGTTAGAGTTTTTGGAGGAAAAAACGTTTGAAAGATACCTACGTACCCTACCTACCTACCTACTATTTGTTCAGGTAAGTTATTAAAAGGAAATTTTCCCGAAGCTAATGATTTGTAGTGTGGGATTATTTACTTTTTGTGGAGCGTTTCATCTTTTGGTGAAAATCGGGCTTCGCAATGGGTCGTTAGATATTTTATTGGCGATATTTTCCTGTTGCGGTTGGAAAGTACTTATTTAAGCTTCTACAGGCCGCCGTTTATCGACAGTGGTGTTTTATTTATATAACATAACATCCCCGCCGTTTACTCGAAGAGTCGGAGGTAAGAACTGTCAAAGATCTAAGAATGACATCATCATAAGCCAAGCCTAACGCACGGACTTATAGAGAATATGCACGTAATTTTATTTCACTTAAATCAATAAAATACAGTACTATCAACCCAAGAAAAGTATTAAAACTTAAGTTCAACTACTGCTTGTCGCTTAAAAATAATATTAAATTCCTGAAATTTTCTATGACAGTTCTAACGTCCGTAGCTGTCGCGGCCATGATGTGACGTCAATTACCACAATCTGCCTTGTTTATATATTTTTTTTACCCTTATAAGAATAATTTTACTAATTGTATTGTGCTTTAATCAAGTAAAAATTGCAATAACAATATTATAATAAAATCTTAGTGAAACTTTAAGCACTTTTCAAATAAAAGTGTTTTTTAACACATAGACTATGACGTCACTACCGGCGTTATCGAGGACGACGCGTTTAGAGGGTTCGTTCCGTTTCACCAAAAACATGCTACATAAAACAGTAAATTGTAAAATAAGTGATGTATTAGCAACTTAAACAAGTGAACCACAATGTTTTTATGGGCCAATACAAGGCTTTTATAATAAATAAAAAGAGTTTTGTATTTCATGCATATTCACTATTATAACTAGGTCATAACGAAGCCAGATGAAATAGGCCGTAAAGTCCGTAATTCACATCCACCACGGAAAGGCTCCCATGAGGAGGACCGATGACCTGGTGAAAGTTGCGGGAATCCGCTGGATGCGAGACGCACGGGAGCGGTCAATGTGGCGACATTTGGGGACATATGCCTTTATGTCCAGCAGTAGACGACTTTCGGCTGAAATGATGATGATGAAGAATAATGACATAAACCACGACCACGTTGTCCCAGTGTGGATGATGGACGTCACAACATTTAGAATTTTTGAATCTACGGACATGCGGTTTTCCTCACCATGTTTTTCTTAATGCTACATAATATTTGAGAGCTTCTACCTAGTGCTTATCTGCAGTTTAGTCGTACCGTGGTTCATTTGGGCCACGCATTCATTCGTGCGTGGCCGTGTGTCGTAGTTGATGTTCCCGACCACATCTTCATAGACAGCGAAGTACATCGTACATCATCATCTTCATCTGCTTAGCCTTTTCCCAACTATGTTGGGGTCGGCTTCCAGTTTTACCGGATGCAGCTGAATACCAGTATTTTACATGGAGCGACTGCCTATCTGACCTCCACAACCCAGTTAGTACCGGGTAATACGATACCCTTTGGTAAGACTGGTTGTCAGACTTTTTGGGACTCTGACTACCTAACGACTGTATAAGATAAGATAAGATAAGATAAGATAAAGATTTATTTCTCGCCACAATACATAGGTACATTATTGGGTTTCGTGAACAATACATGCGTTTTTTTTATATTGTGGGAGACTGGTGCCTAAGCTAGGCGAAAGCCTGTATTTCAGGACACCAGGTCTCCACCCCTTTGGAAGTATGTACATTTGAACAGAATTATGCACTCGTACACAAATTAATACGGTAAGTAATATTGAGCAAAAGACAAAAGATTATAAAAATACACAAATCAAAACAGTGGTGATTATGATTACTAATTATACAATCAGGGTTAGTACGTGTGTATGCGGAAGTGAAGGATGTAATGTGTGTGTGAGTGATGGGTGTGTGTATGTGATGGGTGTGTGTGTGTGTGTGATGGGCGTGTGTGTGAGTAAGGAAAACGGAAAATTGTTAATAGCTGGATGCACAGAATTGTGATGTATCTAGATAGTATCCTTCGACACGCAAGTTATTTCGGGGCAGCTAGAAGTTTTTCCGTAGCGTCATAGCTTAACTCCAGAAGCCAGCTCGTAATTTTCGATTTACACTTGGTTTTGGCAAGTTCATAGATCGGGAGCGTCCTATTTATTTTGTTATAGAGAAAACGACCAAGGTAACAGAAAAAACGTTTCGAGAACATGGTAGTTAGTCGTTTTCCATGGCGATCTACTGGGTCAAAACGTCTTTTATTTAAGAGTGAGGAGTTAAAGATAAGGAGTTCATGCTGTTTTAAGGCTGTTTGTAAAACAAACAACTGACGTACAGTTAGGACTTTAGCCTCTTTATATAAAATTGATGTGGGATATCTAAATGGTAGAAAAGAAGATACCTTCAAAATAGCTCTCTGCGCTCTTTCCAGTTGCAATATTGTGTATTTAGGTGCACCGCCCCAGGACGTTATACAGTAAGTTAATAAAGACTGGGCGAGGGCAAAGTAAATCGTTTTTATCAGCTTGACGTCAGCTACACTTCTGAGGGTCTTAAAAACAAATATTAATTTACGTAGTCTATTGCTGAGGGTGTTGATGTGTTCATTAAATCTCAGGTTGCAATCAAGTATAATTCCTAGGTACTTTAGACTAGTTACTTTTTGTAGGCGAGTGCAATCTAAAGTATTTTGATTTGAGCAAGAGTGGGCCACTATAGAATATAATGGTGTCGTTTGAGATACGTGTGTCGACTTTAGGGTAAAGGCAATATACTTTGTTTTGTCTGTGTTTAGTGTAAGTACGTTGCTGTGTAGCCACCTCATTACAGCGTCAAAACCTGCCTGTGCATGCGTGTAAACTTCATGCCATGAATTTGCGCTAAAGAGAAGAGCAGTGTCATCTGCAAAAGATACAATTTTACCATTGGGGACAGTGAGCATACCCAGCTCGTTAATGTATATGAGAAAAAGAGTCGGCCCAAGTACGCTACCTTGTGGCACACCATAGGTGACGGTGCGCTCTTCACTGACGATATCATCCACCTTAACGATCTGTGTACGCTCACTCAGGTAGTCCTCAAAAAGTTTGAGTTGAATCCCCCGTACGCCTATTTTTTCCATCTTGTGAATGAGCAAGGGTACAGAAACAGTGTCAAACGCTTTGGCAAGGTCCAGAAAGATACCCAAGACCTTCTGCCCTCCATCCATGTTTGTGACAACAAAGTTAGTCAGATCATGAACAGCATCAGACGTCGATCTACCAGCCCGAAAGCCATATTGTGAGTGTGACAATATGTTGAACTTTTCTAAGTAATCAACGAGCCTTTTGTTCATGATCTTCTCTAGAATTTTAGATAAAGCAGGGAGTACAGCAATAGGTCTATAGTTGTTAACACTGTTTCTGTCACCACTCTTAAAAATAGGATGAATGATGGATTTTTTGAATGGTTTGGGAAATTGTCCTAGTTTGAGAGCGAGATTGCAAATGTATGTTAGTGGCGGTACAACTATAGCCACATACTTTTTTAGTAGACCAGTAGAAATTCTATCCCACCCCGCAGAGCAGTCGTTACGTAGAGACATTATAAGATTAGCTACTTCATTTTCGTCCGTAGGTAATAGTGACATAGAATGTGTCAAGCTGTTGTTGATTGCCTGTGGTGTTTCAAGAGTTGGGCTAGAGACTATTTTTTCTGCCAGATTTTTGCCAATTTCTGCAAAAAATTTGTTTGCCAGATTAACAGATTGCAGCGGTGTAGGTGACGTATTTAATAATTGTGATGAGCTGTTTTTCCTATTAGTACGATTGGATATTGTGTTAATGGCTGCCCAGATTTTTTTAGTATTAGTGCCTGCATCGCTAATTTCTTTTTGTTCAAATTCTTGTTTAGTCTTTTTCAGTATCCTGTTGCAGAAGTTTCTGTATCTAGTAAAAGTTGTTTTTAAAATTTCGTTTTCAGGTGACTTTTTAGATTTTTTGTGTAGGTTATCTCTGTGCCTAATACATCTAAGGAGGCCCGGTGTTAGCCATGGTTTTAAGATTTTTTTCCGATTTGCTATTTTAACTATTTTTGAATTAGAATCAATCACCTGTGTTATAAGGCTGATCATCAGTTCTGCAGCTATGTGAGGGTTTTCAGTTCGATAAACCGGTTCAAAGTCAATTTGGTTAAATGCAGCGTCTAGTAGGTCATAATTGGTTCGAATAGATGTTTTTTTTACACAAATTTTAGGCATTTTTTTGACTAGAAACAGTAACGTAGTATCATGATCAGTCAGTGCAGAGTGGGCAACATAAGTTAACGCAGGTAGGGTAGTTTTTAAAATAAAGTGGTCAAGGCAAGCTTGAAGTCGCGTGGGCAGAGTGTGTGCTGGTAATAAGCCATGTGAAGCAAGTAGATTTAGGTAGCTATGTTTGGTTGAGTCAAGACACTGATCATTGATGTTTATGTTTAAATCGCCGGTGATAATTATGTTTTTATAGTTTGCGATACTTAATAGGATCATATCAAGTGAGTTAAGAAAGTTGGTAATATCTTTGTTGGCCGGCCGTCGATAGATAGCCAATAGGATAGTGCTGACATCGATTTTTATTAGTAGGCAATTAGCGTCTTCAATCGATGGTTCTTCCACGGACACGTTCAGATTTTTATTGACATAGACAACTACCCCCTCATTTTGTGTAAGATTGTTATCAGAATGGAAGTTGTTATACCCTTGGAGGTCTGGAATATACGTAGTATTAAGAAGCCAGCATTCCGTTAAAGTTATTACGTCCCATTCGACCTTTGTTCTGGCGAGAACAGTGTGTAGCCCTGCCATATTTTTTGTGATACTTCTAATATTTTGGTTAAGGATTTTGAGCGAATGATTTTGATTGAGGTTGGGTGGGACACAGTTATCTAAATCACAGATAAATGAGTCAGACACAGAGACAGAATCTATGTTGTTTATATTATTTTGTGTATTATCGAATTATAGTTGTTTTTATTAACATTTGCTTTTTTTGTGTATTGCTGGGTTTTGGGCAATTCATTCTATTAGCACTACTAGGGCATGTTAGGACATGGACAATGAGTGCCACTAGATCAGAATTTACAGAACAGTTTTTCATTTCTAATGAGTGTTGTGCTTTGAAAACATCCGTGAGTAATGAAACAATTGTATATTTTGTGTATATATGTAGTTGTATTGTAGATGTGTTATAATTGTAGGTGAAGTATTGTAGATGTGTTTGTAGGTAAATAAGTGGGTTAGTTATTAATGTTTGTACATTTAGAACTAACGACAATAGCAGATTGCAGTTAGTAGTTGTATTCAAATATGTATGACAACTTTGTAGGTATTTGTAAACAGATAAGGTAATAACAGATTTTAACATAGGTACATAACATATTAACAGGTAAAGGAGAACATTTTTAGAGAATATGGTATGGACAAGTACTAGTCATTTAGTTTTTTCGTGACGTAATTTGGCCAGGTCATCTTCAGATTTTATGAGCCGGCTAGGCATCCCTTCTTTTTCGCGTACATATACCTTCCCGTTTGCAGTCCAGCATTGTTGATACTCACTGCTTTTTATAAACTCTCTGGAGAGATAGTACAGGCGTTTGGCTGCAGAAGTTAAGGCTTCCGATACATAGATCGGTTTCATAGGCCCTGCAGCTTGCAAATGGGTAGTGTTAAGTCGATTGTGTATATTTTGTTTGTTAAAGTTTTTAGTGGACTGTATAAATTTTTCTTTCAGTGATGCGGATGAGAATTCAACAATGATTGTATCCATTGGGTGTTTTTTGGTTCTTAAGCGAAACACATTTTTGACCTCAGATGGCGACACTGGTTGGTTAATAATAGTACCGAGTTCTTCGATTAACGCAGTCAGGGACTCTTTGGTCTCAGGGTTTGAGGTTGGGATATTTTTTATTTCAATTGTTGCAGCTTTTAGGTTTCTCTCCAAAAGATCTACCTTCAGTTCTAGTGTTTTTATAATTCTCTGGTTGTCTTTACACTCCGTCTGTAGTTTATTTATTTCTACCATGGCAACATCGTATTTATCGGACAAGAATTGCACAGCGTTTTGGATTTGATTATTCTGAGTTCGGATCTCATCATTCTGGTTATGAATTTCCATGTTTTGGGTACGAATTAGGCTGTTTTGAGTCCTGATTTCCTCAAGGGCCGAGTGTAGGGTGTCAATTTTATTGTTGTGGTGTGTTTGATCACGGACAAAATCAGAGAACATAGACTTCATCTCCATCATCATAGATTCTATGCGTTGTAATTCAACGTCATCACCTCGTTTCCTTTTTCTCTGTTGTTGTTCGTTGGTTTCTGTATTGGAACTCGTAGTTAAATCAGGTTCCGAGCTGTGTAAAGGTGATGATGTAGTGTTTCCAGGTGAACGGAACATTTTGGTTATACGGTTTGCAACTAATTAATAATATTTTAATGTGTATATGTGTACTCAGGAATAAGCACAACTCTTGAGTAAAATCGTCTAGTGTACCCGGTTTACTGTGTAAATGAGGCGCCTTACTCACTCAGCGATCACAAGTTCACAACGAGAACTTGTTTATTGCGCGCGAGTATCGCACAGAGTCCTGTTGTCAACACGTTCGTAGATCTTCGGCTCCCGATGCCGGCCGAGCGACAGCTGATCGGCGATTGGCGCTCGTCCTTGAGTGACTGTCGAGGACGGACTTTGACCTCGGTGCGGTGCACGTTGGAGTCGTTGACAAACGAATAGCACGTTATATTTCACAGCCCGTAGTATTTAAAACTTTGTTTATTGAGTTGCCACTTTGCTGAATCGTAATTAGAATCGCGCACTGGATGGGTCACACACTTGGCTTCACAGACAGGTACATTATACGGATAAACAATTACTTTCCAACTAGCAAGGAATTATTGTGTGCGAGCGCAGTAGATTTGCATGTTTACGTGTTTGGGTCCGCGGGGGGAATCAAGATCTACAAATGACAGCCGGGACCAACGGCTTAACGTGCTTTCTGAGGCACGGAGGAAACTCGGTATGTAATGGGCGGTCACCCATCCACAGACCAACCTAGGCAAGCACGGCTTAACCTAGCGATCGACCCGAGCGGCTGTTATTATTTAGCCACGAGCTACACAGCGAGCGCACATCGTACATTCTAACAATAATTCTCAAATTTTTAGATTACTAAGTACCTACTTACTCAAGATATTTTTTCATGAACTTTCACAATAGAACGTAACCTATCCGAGGCGGGGTGCAAAAAAATTTGCTAGCTCTTGCATCCTACAAGGGCCCCATTATTCTAAGTGCCCAGGGCCCCCTAATTGGTTAAAGACGGCCCCTGGACCAACACGTGACTTTGCGTTGTCTTTAATTAAGTAGCTACTTAATGAGTTCTCCTCAAACAAGATATTTAAATATACTTAACGATTGACGGGACTACGCGAACAAAACCGTAATCTAATTGAAAGAGTCTTAATATCGTGTCCTGCGTGTCCTGTTGTTTGTTCACTACAGGAACTGATGGACGCTACTGAAGGCGCCAAACTGTGGCTCCTGTTCTCGGCCGACACAATAGGGTAGATGACACCATAAAAAAATAATTCCAAGACCCCAATCTCTTAAAAAAAGGGCCTGAAAACTTGATTTATTTTCAATTAATTGCCAAATTCGATTTTTAGTTGCTTTGAAATCAATAAATAGTCATTCAGTTAGAAGTCATTGAGTTGAATAAACAGTGACGTGATTTTTTGCTTTTGCCATATAAAATCTATGAGAGAACCGCGTTTTGACAGCTTTAAAAGTAGGTATCTCAATTGATTGGTGTGTCATCTACCCCATTGAGATTGCCATCGACACGTGCTAAGAAGCAAATTTATGTCTATGATATTTTCTGGTACCCTCTATGTCCTCAACTCAACCTTAAAAAAAACTGATACCTCATTTTGTCGAAACGTAAACACACATCCCTTCATACCCAATCGATCATCCTTCTAATTGCCGTCAACTGTCAACCCTCCACTGGCAAACTGCAAAGTTTAGGCCACTTGATTGTGCTAACGAGTTGGACCACAGCGGCCGACGGTTAATTACGAGTTTAGGGCTCAGATAGCACGGGTCGATATTATGTAGACTAGTTTAGGCTAAGTCAATCAATTAGGATTTCTGTATGTACTGTGTTTAATAATGTCCTTTCGTTAGGGACATGACTTTAAGCCTTTAAGGCTGCAATAACTTTTTTTTTTCTAATGGTAAATCATCAAATGACTCCTCCCGCTCTGGGCGGAGCAGGAGGGAGTGTCAGACTATTACTAACTAAAACCCATCCATGTTCTTTCATCGCCCTTTGTGTTCCGGGGCCACGGTATCTCTTTCGAACAGTCCCGCAGCTTCGGCAGGCATCGGCCCTTGCGGACCCCTTCCTTTTTGCTGACTCTCTTTGAGGCGCGCGTGGAACACGAACGCGCCGTCGACACGGCCTGTCGTCATGAGACGGACGGACGGCGAGTTAGCTCATAGCTCTCCGTCCACAGGCCCGCGCCTACGGTGGCCGGGGGCCACCACGTGGCCCCCGACGCCCGGGGCGTCTCCCGCGTCAGCCGGGACGTGAGGTTCTCTCCCTCTCACGTTCCACCACCTCCTTCTCTAGCATTACTGCTTCGCAGAAGGAGCTGACGGCGTCCCATTCCGTCTCGCTCCGGACCATAGATTGAACCAGGACCGGACGCGAGAGATCGCCGCCGCCGAAAGGCCGCAATACCTTAATTATATCTACTTGTATACTTGCTCTGCCTAACATTTTCTCAACTATGTTGGGGTCGGCTTTTAGTCTAACCGGGTGCAGCTGAATAGCAATATATTACATGGAGCGACATGCCTATCTGACCTCCGCAACCCAGTAGGTACTGGGTAATACTATACTCCTTGGTAAGACTGGTTGTCAGACTTTCGGGCAACTACACTAAGAATTGTCAAAGATCTACAAATTACATCGGGGACCAGCGGTTTAACGAGCTTTCCGAGGCAATAATAAACTCGGTATGTAATGTGTGTTCTAGGATGTTATAGGTGGCAAACCTAGGAAAGCGCAGTTTAACCTAAAGATCGACCCGAGCGGCTGTTATTCACGAGCTCCACGACCTTTAAAAACACACATAATATTCATCTTCAATTGTAAGCTGAAAATTACCAACAAAACAGCAGAAACAGCTACATTAATCAATTGTTTATTATAATCGAGTTAATTCGCGACAGACGACGGGATATGATCGTTCTGTCGGCTTTCCTTCTGCGACAGAGTTTTGTATTTTTGTCTAAAGGAATTAATTAATAATTTCACAATGGATGGAATCATTTGTTACCGGTGTCGGATGGGTAGGGGACTGTGGACTTGGCATATTTTTTTTGGTTAATTTATCGGGTTTGGTGTTCTTCCTGAAAAATATTGTATCCCTACCAGCGGGGATATGTCTGTAGGGATATATGGAATGGGGGTAATTGACGTTGTACAAAATAAATAAGCTGAAGTGCCAATGGGCCTGCCATATTACCCGTAGAACCGATGACTGTTGAGGTAGACGCATTCTTGAGTGGAGATCGCGAATCGGGAAGCATAGGTGGAACGCCCTCAGGCTCGGTGGAGCGACGATCTCGGCAGGGTGGCTGGTAGCAACTGGATGAGAGTTGCTGAGAATCGAGTTGAGTGGCGTGCGATTGAGGAGGCCTATATACAGGGCGTCCCACGGATATGCCACATGGAGGGAAAGTACCTTCAATATTTTAGATTTAACATTTTACTGAAAGAAGACATTATTTTAATTTAAAAAACAATTTAAACTGCATTCATAGATATTTAAATAATTACATCGTTGAACCGGGAATCGAACCCGTAACACGAGAAGAATAATCACCCTGTAGCTTTATCATACACATCGAAAGGCTTCATCATAAGGATTATTTTATGCTGAATAGCATAGTGTCAGAAATAAAAGGAAGACCATGAATTTTAACATTTTTAATACAAAATTAATCAATTTATCAAATGCTCAAAATGAGTCTGAGTGATTTTTTTTATGGGGTTATGTAAAAAATTTAGTTCACAAGAACCAGTATGAAAGTGTCCACGAGCTACAAGCAGAAGTTAGACGTATTATTCCAAATATAAACACAACAAGATAAAAAAATCGACAAAGAGCGAAATAATCAAAAGGGTGCGACTTTGTATTCAACAGGAGGGGACTCATTTTGAGATTTTAATAAATTGATTAATTTTGTATTAAAAATGTTAAAATACATGGTCTTTCTTTTATTTCTGACACTATGTTATCTAGCAAAAAATAATCCTTATGATGAAGCCTTTCGATCGGTATGATAAAGCTACGGGTGATTATTTTTCTCGTGTAACGGGTTCGATTCCCGGTTCAAACATGTAATTATTTAAATATCTATGAATGCAGTTTAAATTGTTTTTTAAATTAAAATAATGTCTTCTTTCAGTAAAATGTTCCATCTACAATATTCAAGGTACTTTCCCTCCATGTGGCATATCCGTGGGACGCCCTGTATATAGCAGTGGACTGCTGTTAGGCTGATGATGACTGGGGACTGTAGCTAGCTGTCTCATTGATATAGGGTCCGAAGCACGACTGCGTATGGAGGTTTAGCAATGTTATTGTGTCTTTTAATCGGAAATTTCTCGGTAGAAGCCCGGAGACAAAATGTGTGTATGGGCTTATCCAGGGTATTACGTATGAGACTTGAACGTTACTTGAGAAATGTACAATACCTACAATACTTTTTTTAGATAGGTATACCTTTGCTTCCTCATTCGGGAAATAGAGGCATGTCCGTCGCGCCCTGCTTTAAGCAAAATATTTACTTTGTTGTTTTATTCTTGAGAAAAAACAATCTCATGGATTTACACACAATGTCGAACATCATGTTCCTAGAGGTGTCTGAATGTCAGTCAGTAGTTACCAACCTTACTGGCTGAGCAACCGGGGCAAACAGATCTTACGCTCAGGATATTTTCAGGTTCGTTTTCCTCAAGTCCACAGTCACCTCAATCGCACAAGTGGGGACGGCAAAGACAAATTACTTCATTCCCCCCACCTATTTATTAGTCGAGCTTCCCTTGGCTTTCATTATTTTTTTGTTTATAACTGTCGTCCCCTATTTCCGAATCCACTCTGCTGAAAACGCTGAAATACTCGTCAAGTTTTGTTATTCTATTAATTGCTTTTTTTTCGAAGATAAAATCGTGGCTTTGGGATAAATCATCATGTGGAATCTTCACTCTGGAAATCATACCACCGAGCCTTAAAGGGCAGAGATATAGTTTGGAGCTTACTGGCAAATAATACCTACTTTGTAACCTAGCTGAATAGCTGAAAGTAGGTCCAGCTATGTACCTTCTTACTGTATTTATTACCTGGGCCACAAGGGTTTAAAAAAGCTGCTGGTTCTTAGCATAATTTGATTTTTAAGATTCTGATTCAGAGCATTCCTCCATATTTTAATTTACAACAAAATGGCGTATTTTGCCACGTTTTTATTTTGGAATGCAGGTGTAAGAACTTTCAAACTTCGAACATTCTTGTAACTTGGATAACTTTCTTTTAATATTTTCCGCATTTCTCTTTCTTCGGAGTTAAAAGTTGTAAATATCTGGACTTTTATTTTAACACGAGCAGTAGTATTGGAAACTTACCGTAGGTAGGTATATACGTTGATTTTTCAAACGAAAATACAATTATCCTATGGCATTGTTTGCAACAAACACAATCAGTATCATCTTTAGATACATAACTTATAGAATATTATTATGTAAAACGAATATTTTTAATTTTAAAATGGACGTAGTTTACGTTACGATTACACCACGCGCTTATGCTAGGGCCTCAGATTCTTACTATGGCTATATTTTACGGTGGGTACAATTAAGTGACTAACATTAATACCAGGGACAAATTACAAAGTAGTACCTACCTACAAGTAAGTATAGACTGTTAATAATATCGGTTAATAATGTTGTTTTTAATAAATACTTAGGCTGATATGTATAAACATCAGTAATTAGCGTGTGCTTTATCCTATACAGACATGTTCCATTATTCTCGTTTATAGATCTCGGCTTAGTACGTTTTGCCAGTTTTTTAAAGGTTGGTAGGTCACATGTATGTACCTATTCGGAAAAAACCTATTGTTATCACGACTCCATATTAATGGAAAATAATTTCTTAATAACATTTCTCGAAGTTACGAATATTGATGCGACTACATCCACGCGGCAGTTCTTCTTTATTTACCGGCGTAATGTTGGTACAACTTACAAAACAGCCCACCAACATAACGAAGGCAATAAAAATGCAAAAATAAAACATGAATCCGGAACTTCTGACTAACAAGCGCTAATACACTATCTACATTTCTCTTTTATCCCAATTCGTAAAAAATCTTTTGTGAAAAAACTGTTTATCATACTTAAATATAATCGCCGCTTATACAAAGCAAAAGACTTTTTTCCCCCGCTTTTTTTTTGACAACTTTTGTACACAGTTTCAATTCAACAGACGTTACGCATGTATAATTCGGGACTCATTTTGGACTGGCCGCCATTTTGTCTCACTTGTTGTCCAACAATCAAGAGGCAGAAATTGTGATGCCTTTGCCTCACTGTTTTGTTTTTTCCTTCTTTTTTTAAGTTCGTTAAAGTGAAGGCACAGGCAATCAACTAGGCAGCCTCGTCCGTTGATTGTTAAGTCTTTGAAAGTTGTTTTTTTTTTTACTGGTTTGTTTGTGGAGTTTTATCAAAAGGTAAAGTATTACCTGGTTGTCTCTGGTGTATTTTTTGTCGCACGACTAAGGATTGTAATTAGAGCTTTAAGTTAGTTCCTTTTGTGTTAACAGTTTGCTTAGAGACTGCGGCGCTAGTGTGCTTTGAGTAAAAGTTCGTTTTAAATGGTGCTAAGTGAGTGGAAAACGTAGTTAATTTTTTTCAGGAAATAACGGACGACAGGACGGGGACGTACAGTCTGTGTTTTTATTCGATATGTTTTGTGGTTTAAAATCATTTGGAGAAATCTGACAGTTTGTGGTAACTTCATGTGCTGGCGACGGTATAATGCTGATAAGATCACGTGAAACAAAAAGTCAACAACTTTCGATGGTACAATTTTTTTGGACTTTTTAATTTTTTTCTCGGAATTGGTATTTTTTTGTTGCATAAATAGTATTATTCATTTTACCCTTTTTTATTTGTCAACAAAATAGGGTTATACTGGTATTCAGCTGCATCCAGATAGACTGGAAGCCGACCCCAATATAGTTTGGAAAAGGCTAGGCAGATGATGATGAAAAATAGGGTGCTGATGGAGTGCAGCTGTCTCAGGTAAAATAACTATTCTCATTGATTTATTGTACTCCCAAAAACAAAAACGCGTTCATGTACATTGCAACACACTTAACAGGTTTTACAAAACACGAGAATTGGGTTTTCTTACATTAAACGTAATGAAATAACTAAGAAAGGAAATTGTAAACTGTCAATTCATCGATCACATTTTTTCCAGCCAATCAGGAAGTCCGTAGTACGTGCTGTGAAGAATTCTCTTTTGTTTTCCTCTACCACAGAATCAAGAGGTCAAGTGTCTCTTTTCCTTGTGTTACCGTAGCCTTTTTCCTGGTTAAAAATAGGTTAAGTATTACCGAAGTATTATGCTATAATTAGCCTCCATTTCAAGCCCAGCCTTCATATATTTTATTCTCAACAAAAAACCAGAGAGTACGGTATTAATACTTTATTAAAAATAATCTCATAACTCTATGGGCTGGTTATTTTTTTTTCGCGTAATAGGCGCACTTTTCACATCGCTTTCATTCGGTGGGTCGCCATTTTTTCAGGGAATTTCGCTCTCTGACAAATGTGTAGTATTACGGATGCACAGTGGGTTTGTATGACGAGTGAAGCGGAAAAATGTTAGGTATTTATAATTTTTTCAGAGCGTCTTTTATTGTTTTTTTTTAATGTGAAACAATGGACATTGTGATTTTCAATCTATTACGTACTGGTTTTTGGTCGAGTCATGTTTAAGTATTTTAAAACATAACTCAACAAACATAACGTTACGCCTGTTTCCTGTACCAGGTAGACTTTAGCCTCTACGAGGCCTCTACGAGGCCTCTACGTCGTAGCCGTTTGCTACGGAATACAATATTTCGAATAAATTAACGTAACACGTTTTTTCCAGAAAGGTTAATCGGCAGAGATGTACGCTGTTACACGTACATTTCGCTAGTTATATCTTAGTTCCATGTAAAATCCTATTGCCATCAATTGGGCACAATATATCCAGACTTCGTGGGTGATCCAGAGAAATTCCTGATGGACAAAACCCAATAACACTCGTTCTACCTGGAAATCGAACCGAAGACTTCATGCTATACTATAATACTAAACAGGAAATATTTCGAAGGTTTAAAAAAAATGTTTCTGTTTGTTTGTTCCGAGGTCGATATATGTAAGTTGTTAATGATTATTTTTAAAAGTGATTTTTTAGTAGTAGTCTGTTCTGTTAACAAATTAACAACACCTTGAGCAAAAACGGAATCACCAAAAACCTGCAAACTTTGCCCTCAATCACACCGCACCGTACCACAGTCCACGCAGGCGTATAACAGCAATTTAGCAGGCGATGTTCGTGCGATATAAATCCGTACCTGTAACGCGATTTACTTGATTTAATATACAACGCAATGTTTTTTGTTGGCGTACATATTGGGGAGCCGTGTGGCGTGTGACGTATGATAGACGTCACATTTGCATGCTCGTCATAAGTGGTGATGTATTGGGTTTTTTGGCGGTTTAGGACTGTTTTAGAATGTAGTGTAATGGGATGGTAGTTTTTTGTGTTTTGTAGTGAATCATTGTGAGGCCTATGTCCTTTAGATAGGGCAGAGAGCATCCACTGCAACTCGATTAAATGTGAAACATTTTAAGAAACCAAGGGGATTAGAAAGGAACTATTTATTTTTTTAAACGTTGACAATCACCACGAAAGTTTCGCTTTCCTTGTTTCGTATTTCTACGACAGTTTTCATCTGGTTAGACAAAAGTTAAAAAAAAACTTCCATAGTTATTGCTGACCTGCAGAATGACAGTAAGGTACTTTGTCTAGGCTTTCTGCTGGAATTCCATGGCCGTCGTTCGTCGTAACACTAAAAAATACGCATTATTGCATTCCTTTTTTTCCCCTTTCATAATTCAAATCTCTGGGGATCATTTCAAACCCGGAAAGAATCTACAGGATTACATGTCATAATTTTATTTGACTGACATGACGTTTTATTTTGTGGGCATTTACAGTGCCACTAGGGTCTTTTCGTGCTTGTATAACATTGACAGAAGAGTGATGTTGGCAGAGGAAGTATATCGCGGAATGAGGTGGGCAACTGGTGGAACTAATGGCGCTAGCATCGCATGAATCAAACATCGTCATTGGTTTAAAATCTATCAATGTCATATTATATTTCAAAATCGTTTGACCTCATTGGTCAGATTAGGTCTAAGCTATGGACACGTCATCTACAATCAGCTTTGACCAGCCTTCCCCATTGCATTGTAATAAATTAAACTTTTTCCTCCCTTTGGCCTCCCACTAGGTGGACCGATGACCTGGTAAAGGTTGCGGGAATCCGCTAGATGTGAGTCGCACGGGACCGGTCAATGTGACACTTGGGGGAGGCCTATGTCTAGCAGTGGACGTCTTCCGGCTGAAATGATGATGATAATGAAACTATTTTAAACAAGCTTTTATTAAATTAAAAGAAGGAATTTAGGTTTATCTATCAAAATTTAACGTGTATACAGTTTCGTGTCCGTGCTATTAACTGTTGAGGAGTTCCTCGTGAGGAGGCGATCCTGGCTGCAGGGTCAAGTCATATTTGTTATAAAAATATTTATTTTAATTTTGTCATCAATACCAAAGATGTGTGCATTTTAGCACAATTGGTTGGGGGGAATTGGATTTGAAATTCAGTTGCAAGATTTGACCAATGCATACTAACAAACTAACAAGATAAGTTAAATAAAAGCTTATGAACACAAAATGGTGGCGTCAGATCCTATTTTGGCCACACGACAAGATATTTAAACAACTATACATTCTAATTTTCAGGTTACTACGTTGCAAAATGTTACACTACGGTGTGATAGTTGGCCAACTAGATTATTGTCTTCCCAAGATATATAGCAGTTCCTTATAGTAAAATGGAGCTCTCAGGTTTTCCGAGCTATTTCCTTCAATCGCATAAAAAATTTAATAATGTTGTCTCAGGATTTTTTGTATCTGGAATGGTAACGCACCTGCGATGCCTTTGGTTTTTGTAGATAACCATAGACGGCGATGAGTACTTACTGAAGGATGGGCTACACTTCAACCAACTTATTTCTGCAGGCGGGAAAACACAGAACTAAAATAACTGTACAGACGCCAGCACATCAAGCAACCCGAAACTGTCGAATTTTCCCAATCAACCTTGAACCATAACCACCTTGCTTTAGCGATATACCTGACTGCTGCGCTGCGTGTCGCAGGTTCGATCCCCGCACGGAACAAATATTTGTATGGCCTACAGGTAGATGTTCCGGGTCTGACTGTTTGTGTATGTGAGTTTAAATGTTTGGAAACGCACCCACGATACAGCAGAAATTCCTAGTGTCGGGCAACGTAAAACAAAAAAATGATAATCTATTAAAGAAATTTGACAAATTGTAATAGGTTGATGTGCTGGCATGATGTATGGTGTCTGTACATAGTTAGAAGCTGATTTTTCCTTTAGAAGCAGCTCCACCTTGAACTGCACATTTAATTGGTCTCTTCTTCTTTGTGGCTTCACGAATATTATGTTGGCCCAAAAAATTGCCACTTCCACTTTCAGGGTCTTTGGCTGCATTTTGGGGTTCAGAGGGCAGAATAAGACGTGGGGCATATTTTAGTAGTTTTGCATTAATAATAGGAGCAGATGGCGGGACGCCTTGGATGGCTTCCTTGTGAATTAGCGAGAAGAAGCACATCATCGAGAGAGGTGGAAGGAGCGGGGGGGGGGGGGCTTTGCCCTGGACTGGGACCAAACGAAGAATTCTCATCATTTCATAATAAAAGATATGTTGTTTTTTATATAGCAGGCAATAATATGACTTCATTGCAGATATCAAAGTATCAGTTCGAAATTTCGAATATACAATTTCCAATTTGATAAATGTTGACGTAATTACCTAAAATTATTAATATTTAAATTGTTTAGCAATATAATTGGCTATTTACGTATCTAAAATACGGCATTTCAATTAATAGGCTTGTGTTCTGAAAAAATCTAACTATGTAGTCCGTCAGTTAGATTATCAAAAAATATTTGACACGGGTTTTTTCTTTTGTTACGTAAACGAAAATTGACGAAGATACGACGCTTTTAAAATTCTCAATACGTCACACTGTACTATAATTTTTAGTGCGTTGTGACGTCACAAGCCCCCAGTCTCGAGTTTTGATGCGTTTTATCATTGTCAATATCCATTATTTTCCAATACTGTTAACAGACGGACTAAATAGATTTGCAATTTATTGATGGTGGAAACTAGCCTATTTAGTAATTTATATTAAACAAGCCGTTGCGGAAATTCCGAAGTTTCTACTTTTCTAGGATATTGAAATATAAAAAAATATTGAAATATACCAAGACTCAGCTTAGCGAACCCCGCTCACTGATGCAGTGAATAGATCATCAAGGTGCGCAGGTGACCCTCGTGTAAGATGGAAGGTGGCCCATTGTCTGTTGGGAGCCGCATACGCACTTGAGATTTGAGCCGTCTGCTTCCGCCTGACGCAGGTCCTCACCGGACACGGTGTTTTCGGGAGGTTCCTGCACCGAATTGGGCGGGAGGAAACGCCCGGGTGTTTCCACTGCGAGGATCGACCGGAGGACACGGTGGAGCACACGGTGGAGGTGTGCCCCGCGTGGGCAGAGCACCGCCGTGTCCTCGAAGCGGCGATTGGCGGCGGCGACCTCTCGCGTCCGGCCCTGGTGCAAGCCATGGTGGCGAGACGGAATGGGACGCCGTCACCTCCTTCTGCAAAGCAGTAATGCTAGAGAAGGAAGTGGCGGAACGTGAGAGGGAGAGAACCTCACAGCGTCCCGACCGCCGCGGGAGACGCCCCGGGCGTCGGGGGCCACCACGTGGCCTCCGGCCACCGTAGGCGCGGGCCTGTGGACGGTGAGCTATGGGCTAGCTCACCGTCCGTCCGTCTCATGACGACAGGCCGTGTCGACGGCGCGTTCGTGTTCCACGCGCGCCTCAAAGAGAGTCAGCAAAAAAGAAGGGGTCCGCAAGGACCGATGCCTGCCGGGGTTGCGGGACTGTTCGAAAGAGATACCGTGGCCCCGGAACATAAAGGGCGATGAAGGAACATGGATGGGTTTTAGTCAGTAAAAGTCTGACACTCCCTTCTGCTCCGCCCAGAGCGGGAGAAGACATTTGATGATTTCCCATCCGAAAAAAAAAAGTCCATGAACCCCCATCTGCAGAGACTGCTCCGGCCGACTTGTATCCCGTTGTAGACTATCCCATTGCTAAAGCTGAAACTTGGCAATAGAGAAACAAATGAGAGAATAATGAGAGACGTACACAAGATAGGACAGCACATACACAAAAAAGAAATGTGTACCGGACGGCTGCGCCAAATAGGCCCAGTTCAGCAAAATGCCAAGCAACTAGTGCCTGACCCTCGTTTTCAACTGTATAAGCCTGGAATAGCGAGAAGACTAACGTAAAACAGTTTTATACTTTTTTTGAGCCTCACTGCACCATCTGCCTAGTCTTTTCCCAACTATGTTGGGGTCAGCTTCCTGTCTACTTGGACGCAGCTGAATACTAGTATTTTACATGAAACTGCAATCCAAAACTAGTTACTCGTATTTGGTAAGACTGGTTAAACGGACCTTTGGGCCTATATGACTTCCACAATCCAGTTTATATTGGGTGATACGATACCCCTTGGTAAGACTTTTGGTTGATTTAATTCAAAACATGAAAGTAGTTTCTCAAATCCCATAACCCAGAAACACGGTCGTTGTATGCAAAACTTAGCAGTTTGATCGAAAAGTATAATATCAGCGAAAGATATCGCACGATTACGTCAAAATAAATCGATTCAACGTCCGGAGAGTTAAAAGTGGGGAAAATTTCACAATCTGATTTTGATTTTACTATTTGCTCGCGTGAAAGTGAAGGATGGAAGCGTTTTTCAGCTTTATTTTAATGGTATAGAGTGCTTAGCACTTTGTCTTAAATTCATTCAACTAAATGATTTGGACTGTTGCAATTATCTATTTTTTTTACTATTACGAGTTTAAATGCGAAAGTTTGTTACTCTGTCACGCGTAATTTGACGAGATTAGTATGTGTATGTTTATATTTTCTGTTTATTGCGTGTGCTTAATTATTTTAATTTTGTTTAATTAATGATAATTTGAATGTAACTTTTATTTATTTTAATTTTTACTGATTGACTTTTTGATTTTTGACTTTTTTTTTGTGATTTGTGTTTTTACTTTTTATTTTGTTCAAATCTGACCTGTAATTCTTACCATTTATTAATAAATAAACTAAACTAACAAAAACTGGTCAACGGGTTTGATGAAACCTTACAGTAATGTAGTTTATAAAGAGTGTAAACAGACCCTTAACGAAGCCGAAAGGCACTTGTTCTCCCCGTCATTGCGATAATTTTATTGCTCTGGACCATACCTGGGAACCTATTACGAAGATATCTTCCGGATTGTTTTAAATTGTTTTGAGCTTCCGATATTTCGACGCTGTTGCAAGCGCAATGGTCGGGTTGGGGTAGATATCCCGAAAGTGACAATATAAGTTTAGTTTTAAGCCGTGAAAGCTTAGAAGAGTGATCTCTTTGCTCGTCATGTTTTTCATTAACTAAAAATCGGCGCTGTTGCAAGCGCCGATCGCGGGTTGACGGAAGATTTATCCCGTAAGTGACATTTTACGTTTAGTTACAAACCGTGAAAACTTAAAACAGTGTTTAACATAATATAAATATCCTCAACATCGAAAACCGATAGTAGCACTCGACTAACAATATAAATGGTGCGAAGCGAACTCCTGCCAGCTACTATAACTCACCACTGGCGCTAGCACGGTGATACAACTAGCGCCAGTGGCTCGACTTGCCCGCTCGCCTGCTCTCCTCCGATCACATCGTTTGTTATAGCGATCGTCTGCCATTGTTTTCAATTTTTGATTAATAACGGTTGCAACGGCGTTTGGTGAGCAAGGTGTTGGGTGTTGGAACCTGAAGTTTCTCAAAGGTTGGTTCTTTGTTTATAACATAACATAACATCACGACTGTAATCCTCGAAGGGTTAGACAGAGGTGTACCTAAGAGTACCTATCCACAATTCGCTTATGTGTTCATTACGCGTTATGTTTAAGTCTATAGGGGGCGAGCCCGACCCGGGAATCGAACCCAGGACCTCATGCTCAGCAGTCGCGCTTGCGACCACTAGAGTCATCAAGTCCTTTGTTTATCTGTTGTCAAATCGAATGGTAGCTGTTGAAAAAAGGCTTGTCAACTGAAAAAATCGAATTAGTCCGTCAGTTAGATTATCAAAAAATATTTGACACGTATTTTTTCTTTTGTTACGTAAACCAAAATTGAAGAAGTAACGGCGCTTTTAAAATTCTCAATACGTCACGCCTGCTATAATTTTTAGCTAGTTATGACGTCACGAGCCCCCACTCCCGAGTTTTGATGCGTTTTATCTTTGTCAATATTCATTTATTTACAAAAACAAAAAAATACGTGTCCATTATTTTCCAATACTATAACTGAATTTGCAATTTATTGATGGCGGAAACTAGCCTATTGTGTTTGGTTGGTTGTTAATGCTTGAAATACCTGAGTGACTGAGCTCTGCTCTGGTGAAAATAGAGTTAACGATTTTTACAGATATTTTATGACCTAGCTAGATCGATTTTTCGGTAAAATCATATATTGCAACTTTCATCGAAATATTTTCCAGAAAATAATGTAGGTACGCCAGCTTGAGTTCGCTATTCTTTTCAACTGACTACAGACAAATATTTTTCCATATTTTCCAAAACTAATTAAAGTATGAGTAAGATGCAAACTCGGATAAAACGCAAACAAACCGTGTTGCAGTCAAACAGATCGCAAATGTGCGCGTATAGCACTTCCACCTATTAAGCTTTGTGTTGCCGTGCAGGTTTGAGATTGGACTGTTTTGTGAATGACTAGATTTTCTTTTCCATACAGGGTGTAACATAATAAACGCAAGACCTCTCGTGTGGCCTCTCAAACCATGTATATCATGGAAATGCATAAAAATAACTAGTCCGCCGGTGGAGATCGATGGTCACAAACCATTGATCTCGCGGACGCGGCGGAATAGTTACCGGAGGGCTTGTTTACAACAGTCTGGCACGGGCATTACAGGAAAAGCTAATAATAACGTGTTTAATTAGCCAGCGCTACAGGCTAAATTCTTTCTGTAGCGGTATAGATAAAACATACAAGAAAAGTATTGTCCGTACGTATTTCCAACACTGAAAGTCCTGCTATTTTCCAATATTATGAAAAGATTTTCTGCGAAATTTACACCTTTACAACCTTTATGATTAAATAGAAATAAGCAGTTCTCGGTAGGGATTCCCATTTCAGGTGACATTACGTGGGAGTTCACAGGCCTCAAATCATGGGTGGGTAGGTACAAATATTTATCTTTGTCGTACTCGGTGAGTGAGGCAGTCTATTTTAATTTAAGAACAACATTTTTTGTATATCAAGGCCTGTTTTTGATCAACTTCTATAAAAAGAAGAGGTTATGTACACGGTCGGCATTTTTGTCATATATAAACCGTGTAATTACATGATACTTTCATTTGGTAGACGAAGTTGGCGCAGTAGTCTCATGCAAATTGTATCAACTTTACTTATTAACTTTAGTTATTTTCTATAATATGACGTTTCATTCTTCGCTTTTGTGAAGAAATTTTCATCAGCAATAAAAAAACATTTTCAATTCAAATTATAGGAGCCTGTTAAACTGTTTTATTCAGTGGGATACGTACGTATAATATAATTTATTCCACAATAATATTTTCTCCTGAAACTAGTAATTACTCAAAAAGTCCAACGTTCCCGCTTGCACCGCGACACTATAAATCACGCCCGTTGCGCAGTCCACAGTTTCGACTCATTAGGTTCGAAACCATTGTCTAGTTCTACAATAAGTAATTGACGATATTTGCTGAATGAGCTTATAGGTGGTGATGACTCAACACTGTAGAGAACTGTTGGTGTTCATCATCATCACTTTTTGTGGTTGACATAACTTCACACTGGTTTATCCCCAAAGGGTTAGGCTGACGTGTATCATAGTAGACCTCCAGGCGCGGGCCTGTGGACGGAGAGCTATGGGCTAGCTCGCCGTCCGTCCGTCTCATGACGACAGGCCGTGTCGACGGCGCGTTCGTGTTCCACGCGCGCCTCAAAGAGAGTCAGCAATAGGAAGGGGTCCGCAGGGACCGATGCCTGCCGGGGTTGCGGGACTGTTCGAAAGAGATACCGTGGCCCCGGAACACAAAGGGCGATGAAGGAACATGGATGGGTTTTAGTCAGTAAAAGTTTGACAATGAGTCATTTGATGATTTCCAAAAAAAAATGGTGTTTCATACAGTATTCATAGTACCTACACCCACATTTCGCCATTTGTGTTTAGTCCCATGTAATAGGGGGCGAACCTATTACCATCAACCGAGCACGAATCCAAACTCCGGCTTCTGAGAAATTTCTAAAGGAAAAATGGAATCGAACCCAGGACCTTATATGACCTTGAGATCAACGAGGTGGTTTGTGGTGTATGTTTGGAAGCAGTAACTTTCAGAAGTAACCCTGAGTCGGGATTTGTTCGTGCTCTGTCGTGCAAACTCGTCTTACTGAATCAAAGTGAGCGTTATAGTACACCGCTGCCTACGCCTTTTCTCCACAGGTTTGATATTAAAACATATACCCACGCTTGCCGCTGGAACTATTTCCTGTAACGGCATGCACGTGACCAGCGGACTACGCGCTCCGTACAATATTAACTAAGCAATACTTTTAATGTACGGCCAGATATTTATATACAGGTTCAAGGTAAATAAACTAGAGAAACTCTACGATAGATAATATAATACCAACCGGAAAAAGTGCGTAGTAATAATGGAACATACTCGACTATTTTTATATTTACCCAGCTTCCCTCAAAAATATATAAATCCACCTCTCCTAACTTCAGCCGCAAATTCTTTTAAACCTTTTGTAATTCCTTCTCCTGCACGAAGTGTATTGGAGTTGCCCTCTCTATACACCATTATTTTTAGGTCGTTCTGAAACCGAAAGCCATAAACTCGATCATCGAACTTGGAACGATTGGGACTGTTTTTTTTTTAAATAACAATAAAAAACAATATTACAAATTTAATTTTTTGTGATGTAAAAAAAATAAATATTGTTAGGTACTTTTTGAAAAAAAACGAAAAATAAAATTTTATCTTTTTTATTGTTATTTTTTGAGCCTTAGCCATCCCTTACGAACTGTGCCGTCTATTAGCGCTTAGGGTTGAGGATATCGTCAAAATCCCAGGAAACACTTAGATGAACGCTTTCGACTTCCATTCTAAACGGATGCAGCTGAATACCAGTATTTTACAAGGAGCAACTGCCTATGTGACCTCCACAACCCGGTTAGTACTGGGTAATACAATACGCCTTCGATGATGTATGAACATGGAATAAAAAGAAAAAGTATGTATAGATCATGATGTAAAATTATCGATCTGTTTGTCTGTCTATCTGTATACTGTGTCTGTGTGTATCACTTGCTTCGGTAAAGGAAAACATCGTGAAGAAACCAGTATGCCTGAGAGATATTTCTCAAAAGCATGTAAAAGCAAAGTCAGAGGCCGATGGGCGGTATAACAACTCTGACACCAGGTTAGGCACTAACCAGACGAAAGAAAGAAAGCTCGATCTGTAGTTTTTTCTTATATCCATAGCTATATATTATAAGATGTGGAACTTGTAAATTAACAAAAGTTTTATAGCTAAATTATGCTGAAACAGACACTTTTTCAACCTTTGTAGTAAACGAAAAGGTCGTATTTTTTAAGATTCGGGATGGATTTCACGATAACGTAATTACCACTTATAAGCTCCGATAAGAAATTAAATTCCGGCCTATCGGGATTCGGGATTAGAGGATATGGAATAGACGGGTAAGTCCAGAATTCCCACTGTGTACAACAGAATAAAATAACAACATGTACACACATCACAAAAAGTTTGCGATCACTTTGAAAGATCGAAATCTTTTTTGTTACGTTCAATTATTATTTCTTCTTTTTTTCAGATTTTTCATTTAAAAGTGTAGATTTAGAATATAAAACAATAAAACAGTAAAAAAAACACTCACAACAAAGATTTTTTCTTGATAAAGTTTAATTTAAAAAATTATATCTGCTATGCTAGTGATCACAAACTTTTATTGATGCGTGTATGTTGTGTTTATCTTGGACAAGGAGCTTTCGAACAAGGAACTTTCCAGGAAGATACACTAGGGTGGGCGGCATTTGGTAAGCTCGAACATGTTTTTCGGTCCAAGAAGATACTCCAATGCCTAAAAACCTGCCAAAGAAGTTATCAACCAATGTGTGCTGCTAACGAAGACCCGTAGGTCTCTTCGAGAAATATCTCTCAGGCACCTCAGCATGTTTTCCTTCACCGAAGCAAGTGATAATTTTACAATACGCATATTAATTCGAAAAATCAGAGGTCTTGGGTTCGAACTCCAGACCTATTACTTGGCAGTCCAACAGTCACACCACTACACTGTCACTGCTTACAAAAGCATGCTTTTGCTTGCTTTTGTTATTTATAGACATTATTAAATTGAACCTTCTGCGAACAATCTCCGAATCCAACAGTACTTAAGTAATTAGGACGGGCTCAGAATCTAGATTATTGGACGTTGAGGCCCGATTGGAAGCCAATTAGACTAACTGGGCTTTAGTGTATTAACTATGTATTAGTTAACTAGCGGATAACGCGCCATTGACTACCGGTAACTAGAGGAAGTATAGATAAGTGGGTAGGTAAGAAAATGTCCAGTTCGTGGATAAACATAATTTAAGATAAAATTGCTGACTGAAAGCCGACCCCAACATAGTTACATTTTTTACAGGAAAATTGCTTGTATTACAAGGCTTGCAAGTTTTGATAAACAGGGCATGGTCATACACGCACTCCGGTTGCGAATACCTACTACGCAAAGGAATATATGTAAATATCGTAGAAGGTCGGCTTCCAGTCTGAACGAATGCAGCTGAATACCATACATATAATACCAGTTTTTTACATGGAGCGACTGCCTATCTGACCTCCACAACCCAGTTAATACGATACCCCTTGGTAAGGCTGATTGTCAGATTTTCAGACCACTAATTATCTGTAACGACTGTCAAAGATATATTTATATTTGTAAATATAAATATCCATTTGTTTTCCGATTATCTGTAATATTAACCTGTTATTGAAAATAACCATTAAAGTGTTATTGAATATAACCAATGTCCTTTCTACAGACTAGTGAAGCTGCCCTTTACAATACAAGTTTTATACAAAAGTAATATTTTCAATGTATACAGAATTACTCGGAATGATATTAACAACAGTCGTATTCAAAGCTAGTAAATAGTCAAAGAGGCAAAGAAAGACGTATTCTCGGTGTTCCGATGGTAGATAGATGTAGCCAAGACTGGATGAGACTTTATTTTCAAAATGGAACGGATAAGCACGACTCATACAAGGTGTAGTTTTGCATCCTAGTCAAAATTCAGAAGATTGTCACAAAAGACGTAAATAATCAATTTAAATTACGATACCTGGTCAATAATTAATAAAGTTGCTATTTTAAATTGTTTAACTTTGACAGTAATTTCAGAATAACACGGCAGTACTAAACAGAATCACCCATCGCACGACATGTCGCTTTTTGCGTTTATTTGTATGTGTGAAGGCACGGTTATACGGCTAGTAACATACGGGCTACATTTTAATACGGGTGGCTTACACTTACCGATTTCCGTAAATAAGAAAAAAAAGGAAGCAAAGCGATACCTTGTATAATGTGTGTGCGATGCCTAATGGCTTGTGTCCTGAAAAAATCTAACTATGTAGTCCGTCAGTTAGATTATCAAAAAATATTTGACACGTATTTTTTCTTTTGTTACGTAAACCAAAATTGACGAAGATACGACGCTTTTAAAATTCTCAATACGTCACGCCGTGCTATAATTTTTAGTGCGTTGTGACGTCACGAGCCCCAACTCCCGAGTTTTGATGCGTTATAATTTTGTCAATATTCATTGATTTACAAAAACAAAAAATATGTGTCCATTATTTTCCAATAAGTACTCTAACTGACGAACTAAATAGATTAATTAAAATAATTATTGATGGTGGAAACTAGACTATTTATGACCTTTTCTTTTGGACCCATATTCGCAAATGAATAAATTATGATTACGCATCTCTGAGACACCAAGACGGGGTCGCATAGTAGACATAGAAGAAGATATTTTAGCCTCTGTCATCTTCAATTTTTTTTTGCAGAAACAGCAGAACGATAATTAAGTTCGCTTAGCGGTCAAACACATTGAGGTGGTGTGAGCCTTATATCTCGTTTTTAGGACGGGAAACATCGACGTGTCAAATTATACACAAGTTAAGGGCCTATCCCCCTCAAATGGCTTAGCATGATCCTCCGTTACGCCTAAAATAATGCAGAATTAATGTTGAAATAAATATATCGTAAAGTTGAGGATTAATGCTAGGTACTATGTAAATAAACCGCTGGTATTCAAAAAGTACTTGAAATTAGATTATGAAACTTTGCATACTAACTGAACTAACTATAAAGCAGGTCTTATGTGTTTTATTTTTTTAGTCCAATCAATAGATTTTTTGTAAATCGCAAAAAACCACTCATTTCGCACTATTCGGCCGCAGTGACTGACGTAACAATCGCTTTGTAGTGCAAGCTGATTAGAACTTTATTCTAACAGGATTTCAAACGAAGTTTGAACCACCAAAATAGAGTTGCTAATTTTAGGGTTACAAGGGCCTTAAGTAATGGGCAGCCTCGTTGGGCTAGTGGTTCTTGGGTTCGGTTCCCAGGTCGGGAAAAGTGTTATTGGGGTTTACCGTCAGGAATTTCTCTTTGTTCTCTCTTTTTACATAGTTAGTTACAGGAAAAGTTAATAAAAGCGTGTTAAAAATGAAAGAATTAAAAATCTCATCAATCAAAGTAAGAATATCAAATATGTAGATTACCAACTCGAAACGTTAGTATTTCTAGTTATCTTACGAGTATCATGCATGCATCGCTAGCTTTATTTTCTTCTAGTGTTGCAACCAAGTATAACATGAAAATTACGTCCCCCTTGTTAGAATTTAAACCTTAATTTGTATAAAACAAGAGATCTTATCTAGTAATCCTGTATCTTGTCCCGTCTTTACATAAAAAGGTGTCTGTGTCAGAGGTACGGTGCGCAAAAACGTCGCCTGCAGTGCTACGTTTCAGTGAAGTGAGCCCTGACTCAGTAGCGTCAGCAGAGAACGTGTGAATAAATTTTTAAATATTATTGAGTGCTACTTGGTGGCGAAAAGCACGCTAAGCCGTTTGTCTCGGCTACCATTTGTAGATCTTTGACAGACGTTACTAGTAGTCAGGGGCTCAAAATTCTGATAACGTATTACCCAGTACTAATTAGGTTGTGGAGGTCGGATAGGCAGTCGTTTCATGTTAAATATTCAGCTCAGCTCAGTTCAGCTGCATCCGGTTAGATTGGAAACTGACCCCAATGTAATTGGGGAAAGGCTAGTTATCGTTTTCATGTGTCATGTGTGGTTTTTTTTTTGGTGGGGTGCAAGTTTTAACCCCTTGGCCTCAGGGTAACTCGACACGCGTTTTGCTACAGCTTTTGTGAAAACATCAAGAGTAACAAGTGTCACGGAGGATCTTTTATTCTTGGGTTATTTTTTCAGTGTGTTAGTTTTCGAGGTATGAAACAAAAACTCGAATGAACCTTTCACTCAAGTTAATTGAGGTGAGTTTACGAAAGGCAAGTACTACATATTTAAAGTTGCGTTTTTGTCGTTTCAGAGAGCTGCAGAACGAGGGAGTTTGAAAGTGGCACTTGTTACAGAAAACTTGCAAGAGCGCGAGAGTTGCTATCTTGGTATGGATGAGCAGGGACGAATCGCATGTGACTAAATATAAATGTTGATCGATGGAGAAGGAGAGGACCAAGAAAAGACCAAAAAAAAGATGGATGGATTTTGTGAGGAATGTTAAGAAGGAAAATGGGGTAAACGATAGCGTGACAGGTGACAGAGGACAATGGAATCTATCTATCTATCATGGGGTTTAGGTTTCCGCACTTAGTCCTTAAAGTGGACCATTGTGCGTGGGTTGGACAATGGAAACAAAAAAACGTGTTGTCGTATGGGACATGGGCAGATAAACGATAACGAGTAGCTACAGAACGCCATCTGCCACGAATCCTTTTGCTTACTCCACGGTCATACATCAGAAGAGAAAAAAAAAACTGAAAGAATGAATACTTAAACTTCGCTTAGATTAAACAAATTACACAGTCACTTAAAGGCGTGTCTAACAAATCTCATTAGCCCCCATTACATATCTCCACATAACAAATTACGCATTACCCTCTTTTTGCCCCTTAAACAAAACTACCCACATATTAACATGATAACATTTACAACCCCCTTTTTTGCTGACCCTACGTCAAATAATTTGCACCAAGCCAAGCGTCACTTTTAATCTCAATATTGAGATGAGTACAATATGAAACTACGACATCTTCTCTCTCTTTCTACCGTCTAACATTCCGTATCTTGCTATCTTTGTCACTCCTTCGGAATACGTAGTTAGGGGTCCACGAATAATTGTATCTAGTAGGTATGTATGTATGTGTGTTGTAACATCTAAAATATCTGAACGGTTTCGAATGGTGCTATTGTTTCGTCTGTTGTCAATTGTATTCGCTGTTCTGTTTGTTTCTTTGACGATGGGAAATGAATTTTCGCGTGGATAATTGTTTTTCAGTACTTTAAGGAGTCGTATTTTATTTTGTTAGCTATTCATTAGTGTCTTGTTGTGTCGCGACTGCTGAGCATGAGGTCCTGGGTTCGATTCCCGGGTCGGGCAAAGTGGCATTGGGTTTTTCCGTCGGGAATTTCTCAGTAGTAGCTATGGAGTCTAGATTTGTGCCTGGGTGATGGCAATAGGCTCGCCCCCTATTACATGGGACTTAAACATAACTGGAAAAATGTGAGTGTACTTAATAGTACACTCACATTTTTAGGTACACCTCTGCCTAACCCTGCGGGGATTACAGGCGTGACGTTTTGTTCTGTTACATTAAAATATTTTCATTGTATTAACTAAGTTAATCGTATCTATCATTTAATAACTTTAGTCTGACAGTTTCGATATCTGTTGAAACGAACTTAAGTTATTAATCTACATTTCTTCATTAAACCGTTTTCTAAGAAAAATGGTCGAAATCCAGATTAATTTAGTTTGTTTGATTGATTTCAAATGGGTATATTTATTTAGTTTTTAAAAGAAGAAGCAAGCAAGCTTCACATAAACACCTACGCCTAGTCTTTTCTCACCGGATTCAGTTGAATTTTATGTGTCGTCATTAGCTTATAGACCACTGCTGGACATGAACTCATCCAGTTGCTACCAGCAGTCAGCCTGCGAAGATCGTCGCTGCACCGAGCCTGCGTCCCACCATGCGCTTGGCGATTCGCGGTCGATTTTACATATATAGCGCCTGCCTGTCTGACTTATGCAAGCCAGTTAGTATGTAATACCTCTTGGTAAGACTGATTGTTAGACCCGGGCTTCTGACTGCCCTTTAAGACTGACAACGGTCTACACATAGTGGATGGGACCAAATGGCTTAACGAGGTTCAGAGATACGGACGTCTCGACATGTGGTAATGGATGATCAACCATCTTTGACGACCCGAATGGCGCAGCGGTAGTGAGGCTGCCTTACGTTCTTAGGGTCCCGGGTTCCAATCCCGGTAGAAGCAAATGTTTGTGTGATGAGCATGGACATTTGTTTCCGAGTCATGGATGTTTATATGTATAATAAGTATGTATTTACAAACAAAAAGTCTCTATGTAGTATATCAACTATCTGGTGTCCACGATACAAGTCTCGTTGCGTAGTGTGGCACTAGATGGCGCTGTGTGCAATGTCCAGCGATATTTATTTATTTATTTTTATTTTATTTATCTCTTCGGACCGAACCTAACAAGCGTTGCCTTGACAACGATCAAGCCTTGCGCTATTATTATAAAGCCACGAACCCTTCAAAATACCATCTAAATTATCAAACCCATCCACCCATCTAATAAAACAACTGAACAACTAACACATCAAACCAACTTTCGCTCCCACTCAAATCTCTCAAGCGGTTTCACCGTCCCCCAAACACGACACTGAATGCGTCAATTTATCAAAACAAAATTGTTAAAAAACTTGTCATGAAACTCGTCCTTAAACAAGGATTAACTTGTTGTGTAGACAGACAGACGAGCGATTTGTGAAACCATATTGGGGGCTCATAACACCCGCGGTTGGGTTTTAATGTGGGGGAGCGTACTAGGGATCGTTCGTGCGAGTTGTGGTCGAGAATGCATCTGCCTAGCCTTTTCCTACCTATGTTTGGGTCGGCTTCCGTCTTCAGATGCAGCTGAATACCAGTAATAGGGAATATGCATAAATTTTTCTTTTTTTTGTTGCGCTACGGAATGTTAAAGTACTATAAAAATAATGACAAAAACGAAAACAAGACATACATAAATCGGCCAAACAACACAAAAGTTATGAAACTTTTGTTTCTATCTCTTTCTATATAAACGGAATGTAGTATGGATTTTGTACGTCGATGCTACGAATGACGTCATTCGCTGTATCGGATCTCTCTGTCTAATCAGCAGTTTCAGATGCTTATAACTTAGTATTTTTTATAGATATATAAAAAATAATTTCACTTTGCTATTTCTGATGGTAATACTGTTACGAGCTGGGTATGGGATAAATTAATTACTACCGAAGAAACAACAAATAACTTGAATAATCACAAAACACTTATAACTCAATCACAATTACACTACTGATCACTATTCGCTTAGATATGGCACTTATAGTTCACTTCGATTCGCTTCGTTGTGTAGCCAAAATCAGACTGACTGCTCCCTTGCGGGAGCAGTCAGTCTGATTTTAGCACGTAGCCGTGCACGTAGACTATTTATATGGCTATCGAACATTCGAGAAATATCCACGACTTCCTAGAATCTTCTAGACAATTCCATAGTGGGTCATTGTCCTTCGAGAATCTTCCACAACTTGTACAAAGGAAAGTAGTAGGTACTTTATGCCCTCGGCGTACGGTCGAAATTACAATGATGTTCTTTTGTAGGTAGTTTGCGAATTTGTACCTACATCATTCGGGACTCGTTTTACCTACCTACCTACTAGTAGGTACCTACTACCGTAACTGTAGGTAAGTACGGGTACGACGTAACAATACGCTTTGTTTAGAGTGATTAAAAAAAACCATGCATATACCATATTTACATGGATCGACTGCCTGTCTGACCTCCACAACCTAAGTAGTTAGTACTAGGTAATACTGGTAAGAGTGGTTGTCAGACTTTTGAAGCCACTGACCACCTGTATGGACTGTCAAAGATGTACGAATGACAGCCAGGGCAAACAGCACAACATGCTTTTGAATCACGGAGGAAACTCGGTATGTAATGGATGGTCACCCATCCACGGATCAACATTGGCAAATGCTGCTTAACCGTGAAGGTCGACCCGTGCAGCTGTTAATATTGAGCCACGTCGATTCGGGCAAGGATGTTTAGCGAGCCTCACACACATTTCTCTATTTCATTCTCAGTCATACCTCGATCGTTTGGTTAAGCGGTGGTTGCCTGGGTTGGCCGTGGATGGGTTACCTCCCATTACATCCCGATTTTCCTCTGTGCCTCGGAAAGCAAGTAAAGTTGTTGTTATAGTCGTTTTTGAGTGACGTTACAGGTACTTTTTCATTACGTGTCGATTGGTACAAATTTTATTTAAAACTCGTTTCGAAAGTTATGTAACTTTCAATTCACGTTCAAAACTCACATACCCGATGTCCATATATCAAAACACAGACTCAAATGGTAGGGGTTACCTAAAACGAAAACTTTTTAATGCTCCCAAAGTTTGAGCGCAATATTTCAGCGCTCCGTAAACTCTACGCTTAATTGTTCCAGACGTGTTTTTATTGTGATTTTTTTTAAATAAACCTTTATATTTAGCGGGAGAACATTCATATAACTGGCTGACGTCAAATGAGAAATGAAGAAAGATGGGATGCCCTTAGGCTAGGAGCAACGATCTCTGCAAGGTAGCAGCTGAATGAGAGAGTTGCTGAAAATCGACCTGAGTGGCGTGCGATTGGAGGAACCTATGTATGCCCAGCAGTGGACTGCTGTAGGCTGGTGATCATGACGTTGTATAATAAGTAACTCGTTGTAAGAAGGTTTTAGTTGTTTTTTTTTTATTAAAGTTTAAATCAGTTCATAAATCCCTGACAAAACGGGGCATGAAATTTTCCTCTAGAGTTTTTCATAAATAACAAATGTGAGGACAAAAGAAATATTTTCGAATCCCTTAAAAACAGAGAATGAAGTTTTTATAAAAGTTTGACATTTTTGCCGAAGGTCAATTCCATCTGGCGCATCGTGACCACTTTCGTGATATCGAAACTAATGCAAAATGACATGCTTCTAGAGTTTAGACCCAACAGTTTAGGCTGTGTATTGTTTGGCAGAGAATTAAGAACTTTGATTAACTAGATATGTATATAGGAACGTAAAATGATCCTAATAAGATAGATTAATACAATATCTCATTGAATTCTAACACCTATATCCGCAGGTGACAACGTAGACACTATATAGACAGCTATAATATGACATACTCGTAATAACATATTCCCACCATCGATATTAATTCCGCAATCTCAAACATCGACAAATCAGTATCAGAGTATCGATTAATGACAGCTCATAAATCGATATAAGCACCGCACTACGATATATCGATACTTACAAATTACTGCTCGTTTGTCACATCACTAGGATATTGCTTAGGTGTGCTATGAATGGTTTTAGTGCCTGTTATGTTATAGTAAGTAATTAATTAATCAAGATAGTATAGAGAACTTAAGACTAATTATAGAATACCATATTGTATCAAACACCATTAGATATAGGTTTGATTTCATTCACTAGTAAAATGCTGTTATGATATGACATATGGGTTGCGGAACATAATTATAACATAACGCCTGTACTTCTTGAAGGGTAAACTCACTTTTCGCCAGTTATGTTTAAGCCCCTTGTAATAGGGGGCGAAAGATGGTCTAGACCAAGAATATGTTAAACTAGCATCGTTTTTAATTCACACTACCACAAAACATGGATAACAATATATCTATAAATACTCCGTAATCAATCTGTTTGGGTTTCATCCATCTTACATTCATTAAACGGTTTCGTACCGATCGCATCGCGTCATCGCCAGCCAATCAGCGCACAGTAAAATGACGCGATACTGCGTTCTGATTGGCCACCATTGTTCCCATACCCCTTTTCCTCGATCGCTGTACAAAAATTATGCTAATACACTTGCTTTCGAACACCACATAAGACAACATTGTTTTTCTTCATTTAAAACCCCATCCTAGTCTGGGCAAAGTAGCAGCCATAAATCAAAATAACAAGTAGCTATATCACGCCGCTACATATCTGGTCGCTGGTCTGCCCGCGGCCTTGAAAGCACCAGCTTACAATAGGTGTTATTCAGGTTCCACCAGTGGACAGATCTTCGTATATGGCCGTCTCACGATGCCTGACGATGTCTGGATGTCGGCTACCCGTGAAATACCATCGTTGCCAGGTATCGTCTTTGCAATCCGACCTAATTGCCACTTCAATGGCGGAAGGTTGATGTCTTTGATTACGACAAGCGTGTCGGGTTTCAGATTTGTTGTACTTTCCCTCCATTTAGTCCTTGTTTGTAGCTCCGAGATGTATTCCCTAGCCCAGCGTGCCCAGAACTGTTGCCGAAGCTGCTCCACTCTCTGGTAGCGACTCAACCGATGGACAGGTAAGTCTTGTAAGTCATCTTCACAGACCGGTGCGGTAAGCGGTCGACCGATCAAGAAGTGTCCAGGGCTGAGGGGGAGACAATCTCGAGGATCCGAAGATAAAGGTATCAGAGGTCGAGAGTTCAACATCGCTTCTATTTGTGATAACACCGTAGTCATTTCCTCGAAGGTTAAGTGCGCGTTGCCCACCACTCGGCGGAGGTGGTACTTGCAAGATTTCACCCCAGCTTCCCACAAGCCACCAAAGTGCGGGGAATATGGAGGTATGAAAGAAAATTTAATTTGTTGACCCCTTGCATATTCAACAATATCTTTCCTACACTTTGATAAAAACTGAGCAAAATCATTATTTAAGCCAACGAAATTACGTCCATTGTCCAAAAATATTTCTGACGGCTTACCACGACGTGAAATAAAGCGCTTGAGCGCGAGTAAGTATGTGTCAGAAGAAAGGTCACTAACTAGTTCCAAATGTATTGCGCGCGTAGTGAAACAGATAAACAAACAGATATATGATTTTATTAATTTCGCGCCTCTGCCTTTCCGGTTTAGAACGAGCACTGGCCCTGCGTAGTCTACTCCTGTATGAAAGAAAGGAAAACTGGCAGTTATCCGTTCTTTAGGTAAGTTGCCCATAAGTGGGGTTAACGTTTTACCCTTAACGCGTCTGCAGACAACACATTGCTGAGTCACCTTCCTAGCTAGGTTTTTACCTGACAGCGGCCACCAATCCTCACGCAAGCGGTACAGCAAAGCTTGAGGTCCGCAGTGCAGAGATTGGTTATGTTCGTGCCTAAATAATAAAAGCGTAAAATAATGCTCAGAAGACAAAAGAATCGGATTTTTTTTGTCATAACCAAAGTCAGGCGAATTCTTTATTCTACCACCTACTCTAATTATGTTATTATTATCGAGAAATAAATTTAAACTAGCAAGTCTATCGCTTGACTTGACACTTTTTCCATCTTTTAATAAATCGTACACAACTGGAAATGATTCCATTTGCGATAATCTAGCAAGTATATTAATGGCATGTCTCAATTCAGTAACACTAATCGTACCTGTCAGCTGATTTGTTTTGTTGCGCGCTAAGTTATTATGAATGAAGCGAAGTACATGTGCAGCGACATGACTCATGCCAACAAAATGCGAAAACCTATTAAATGGAAAAAACGTATCGAGTGTAGTAATCTTACACTTTGTTAATAATGAGTTTGTAAAAGTCGATTTGAGTTCTGGTAACTCTTTAGGCGAAATATCAATAATACTTGAGATTAAGTGTGAACTTAAACTAAACAGAAACTTGGGGCCTTCCCACCATAATACCGATGAGGACAAATCTTCAAGATTGACACCACGCGAAACCAGGTCAGCAGGGTTATCCTTGCCACTTACATGACGCCAAGTAAACTTACTCGTAAGTTCGTGTATTTCAGCGACTCGGTTTTGCACGAAAGTCTTAAGCATGTTAGGAGCCATGCGTAACCAGCCCAACACAATCGTCGAGTCGGTCCAAAACGTGACGTCATCAAACCTACGAGTAAGTGAACTGTTAATCTTATCAAACAGCCTAGCACCTAACAACGCACCGCATAGTTCTAATCGCGGTATACTTACGGGTTTCAATGGAGATACTTTGCCTTTGGAAAATAGCAGTTTCACTGTCACCTGCTGATTGGCATCTATAGTACGTACATAAGCACACGCGCCATATGCAGTTTGTGAAGCGTCTGTGAATATGTGTAACTCGGTCCGAGATGAATCACATTGGAAAGCGTGTCGCGGAACCTTTATTGTGCTAAGATAGGACAGGCTGTCAACAAACCGGTTCCATGTTTGAACGATATCAGTGGGAAGCGGATCGTCCCAATCTAATTTTAATAACCAAAGTTTTTGTAATAATACTTTACCGATGATAACGAAAGGGCTTAACAATCCTAATGGGTCAAATATCTGTGAAACAGTTGACAGAATTATGCGTTTAGTGATAGGTTTGTTGCCGTTATGTATCTGCGTAATGAAGTTAAACTCGTCGGTGGCGTTACACCAACCCAAACCAAGTGTTCTACACTGACTAATATCATTTAGATTTAAATCTCGGAACAAACTGTGTTCATTTGGTGACGTCATTGGAGCAGATGCACCGTCGAGCTCAAAGTTAAAAATCCACTTGCGAAGTGGAAAGCAACCGGATTTTAGTACATCTACGGTGCTTTTACATATGTCAATTAATTTGACCTTGTCCTCACACGAGGTCAAGAGGTCATCTACGTAGAAATCGTCAGATATGACCCTTTTGACCTCGGGGTCCGTACATTCAGCTGCTAGCTGCTTCAGACACCTAACACTAACAAACGGCGCCGAAGCCGTACCGTATGTGACGGTATTAAGCCGATAAAACTCGAGTGACTTTGTAGGATCGTCACGCCACATAATAAGTTGCAGGTCCCGTTGAGAAGGATCAACAAGAACTTGACGGTACATCTTCTCACAATCTGCAATTGCCGTGTATTTAAACTGTCTAAAGCGTAACAAGATAGCTAACAAGTCTCCCTGAATAGGAGGTCCTACAAGCTGGATATCGTTGAAGGATTTACCGTTGCTGGTCGCAGCACTGGCGTCAAACACTACACGAAGCTTCGTAGTCGTGCTGTGCTCACGAAAAACGCCGTGATGCGGCATAAAGTAGTGAGGATTCGTGTAAGAATTAACCTTAGTCATGTGACCTAGATTAATATATTCGTGTATAAATTCAGTGTATAATTTCTTATAACTGATTGGTGCGTGTAATAACCGTTTTTCTAAGGACAAAAAACGACGCTCTGCCTGTGGGTATGATTCACCCAAAGCATCGGGCGACTCCTTGAGAGGAATGTGAACACAGAATCTTCCATCTTTATTGCGTGTAGTAGTTGTGATGAAAGACTGTTCACAGGCCTGCTCTTCGTCTGTGTGCGCATCTCGACGCTTTGGTAGCTCTTCCAGCTCCCAAAACTGACGTAGCTGATTGTCCATAGATTGTGTGAAGTTACATTGGACATGTCCAATATTATGCGTGATATTATTAATAGGACCCGATATTATCCAACCCAACTTCGTATTTTGTAAGAACGGACCGTTCGGTAAACGCATCTTGCCATCGATAAGCAAGTCCCAAAACCGATCCGCGCCTATTAAAATATCTATCTTTTGCGGCCCTAAGAAATGCGTATTTGCCAGCTGCAGGTGTTCAGGAATCCTGAACTGTGCGCTTTCAGCCTGCAGAGCGGGCAGTGTGGCCGTTATTTCTGATAGAACAAAACATTTTATGTGCATCGAGTAGGAATTAATGCGTGATTTTATTTTAATATCGCACGTTTGTGTAGAATGTGATATTAAATTACCTACTCCACGTATTTCATGAGTGGACTGTATTAGTGGAATATCTAACAATTTGCACAACGAATGTGTAACAAAACAGCTCTGACTACCACTGTCTAGTAATACGCAAGCGACATGATAGTTATTATGGCGATCGGGAATCTCAACTAAGGCAGTAGATAACAGAACCGGTTGCACATCGGTGCATTGTGTATTTGTGTGTGTATCAGTGTGAACATTGCTAACTTGAATAAATTGTTTTTCGTTATTAGGATTACGTACTACGTCAGTGACACACGAGGGGGGCGCGCTTACTGCGCCTGCCGCTGTCATCGTAGTCGTCGTAGCCTTCGCAGTACAGCTAGTCGTATGATTCGAATCATTAGGATGAATTAGTGAATTATGTTTCATGTTACAGTGTTTACAAGGCCCCCACAAACAACCGTCTACGGTGTGTCCGGAGCGCAAGCAGTTCTCACATATGTTATTATCTTTGATAATCTTTAATTTGGTTTGCAAGTCCATATTAATGAACTTTGTACATGAGTAAATTGGGTGTTTACCGTTACACACTACACACAATCTACGTGCTTTGCGACTCGGCACCGCTGGCGGTGGCTTATTTGACGAAACATTGCTATGCGATACGTTACTTCGGACAACTGAATTATTCTTTTTTATTTCTGTGTCTTTACTGTGTGATGATGCTAATGTTTCCAACAAATCGGCCCTATTTTTAAGAAAATTTATCAGACTGTCAACCTTTAACTTAGTCTTAGAGTTGGTGTTCGACAACAATAAACCTCTATGTTGTTCCCACTCTCGTTCTGTAGTTCTATCTAGCTTAGAAGTAATAATATAAATTATAAGCGTATCCCAGGTGTCGGTTGGCTCATCCAGGGTTTTCAAGGCCCGTAAATTATTTATAATTGTATCTATAAGCTTCCTAATTAGTGAAGGTGACTCTTTTGACAGTGCTGGTATTGTAAACAATGCTTTGACGTGACTATGCACTAATAACCTATCATTATCATACCTATTTAGGAGTATTTCCCACGCAACTGAGTAGTTATTCGATGATATTTCAAGCGCGTTTATAACTAACTCGGCACTCCCCTTTAGCGACGATTTAAGGTAGTGGAATTTTTGAATATCGCTTATATCAGTAGAATTGTGCACCAATGACAAATACGTGTCCCTATATTCGAGCCAGTGCTCATACAAGCCGTCAAACGTCGGCAACATAATAGTCGGTAATTTAACTGACGCTGATTTATTTGAATGATGACACGTTTTGGAACAATTAGTGACCTCTTCACTCACGCTAAGAATAGATTCAGCTCGGGCAAGAGTGGCATAATAACTATCTTCGAACTGTTGGCGCTGATTTAACTGCTCATCGATATCACAGTCAGGCACTATTTCCTCGACTTTAGATTGAATCTCATTAAATTCGGAAAACAAAATATCAGCGCCCTTTACGCGTAATTTTAAATCTATTCTCAACTCACTAGTGATAGACGTAACACTGATAGTATTTAAATAATTAGCGAACTTAGTTAACCTACCTTTAACGATACCGCGTTTCCTAACCAAATCGCGCATGATTAGCTCAGTTTTCTCATCATAAATAGTTTTATTGGGAGATCTATCGCGTGTTCTAATGGAACCCTCCCCATCTCTAGGTTGTAACGACATTCTGGTGGCTTGTGAAAAGTGGAGTACTCACGTGCAGGTAACGACTGCGTGTAAAATCGCTGATGCAAGCACGAGCAGCCGTTGTATCGCTCTGCGCAGTGGGCAACCCTCACCACCCTCACTGGAATCAGATCACAAAACGGTATTACACTAATGAACTCGGCAGGTCTTGAAGAACGGAACTTGATGAACGCACCATATGTATCCACGTTGATCTTCCAATCTTCAATTGTCCTTTCTCATCAGATTGATTGAAGGCTCTTGCGTGAATATGCCGATGATCTCGAATCTTCGCTCCTTAGTGTGATCTCGCTCGTCTTTGTGAAGTTGCGTAGCCGTGGCAGCGTGGCAATCCAAAGGTCGCTTTGCTCGAAGAATTGGTTTTCGATGCTCCAAATTCTCGAAATATGGCTCTGAAGGTCCAGATATGTAGCGGCGTGATATAGCTACTTGTTATTTTGATTTATGGCTGCTACTTTGCCCAGACTAGGATGGGGTTTTAAATGAAAATAACAAGTAGCTATATCACGCCGCTACACAATCAAATACTGCAATCCAAATGGTAGTAAATTACTTTATAACACATTTGCTCGTAAAGGGTCTCTCATTTCACCCATTTCAATATCGTATTGTATCTCATTACGTACTTGTGCTGTAATGCAATCTAAAACGCACGGTTTATCAAGATGCTCCGTCTAAAACGAACGGTACTTTTTTAAATCTTAGCAAAGAGTTTTATGTCAGAGAAGTGATGGTCAAAATTTTATGAATAAAATTAACTTTGGGAGATGAAATATAATAGATAAACATTTAATTCTTTAATTTAATTAATTTTGACAATAAATAACAACCTTTTAACTGTAACAAACACACAAAAATATTAATTTAGTTTATTAGTAATACTGGCTGTTTTTTGAGTCTTTGACTTAAAAAAAAAGCGCTGATGCGCGTGTTAGATTTTGATATATAGATAATATTTATAAATAAAATTCAAGCAAATATATGGCAAGTATTTATTATAAATAAACCCTTTCAACAAGATAAAGCTTCATTAACCTCAATACCAAATCTTTGGTTATCCAAGAAGGTAAATTATAATTTATTTTTCAACAATATATCGAACATGAAATAATGATATCAGAGATGTCGTTAGTAAATTTAAAAACTAGTAGTAAGTTTTTAAATTTATCATTACCCATTGATATCATTATTTATTTAATTCACACAACATTTCGGGAGAACACAACATAACTTATACTAATAGTCCTAGTTACACATTTAATTTTTCTACTTCACAATAATTTATGGAACAGGAAGAATACTTAACTGTTGATCTGCTTGGTCCGACAGCTTGACAAAGAAAAAGTCCTTTCATTCGTGTTACAACCGTTTTTATACACAAAATTAGCGCCAAACTGTGGCGCCAAACTGTGGCGCCAAACTGTGGCGCCAAACTGTGGCGCCAAACTGTGGCGCCAAACTGTGGCGCCAAACTGTGGCGCCAAACTATACCGACCAATAGAATTTTTATAAATCAAGCGGATATGTCAAAACAATTTAATAATATTAACTCCACAGGAAGTGAATGATTCAAGTTAAATCCTTAATACTATACTAAAGGAAATTACAATTTAAATAATTCAAACGGATGTGTCAAGATAAAGCCTTTCTACCAACATAGAAACTTAAAGCAAGGTCAACCGGAAACACAATATTTTCAATAAATCGAAAGGAAGTAACAAGACAAAATCTTTATATAAATGAATCTAAAAACTATAATTATGTTATGAAATAAATATTGTAATAAACAAATAGTGTAAAGGTGGTTTTAACAATCATTTTATGGTTTCAATCAAGGGAATCTCAATTTTACTTGAACAATTAAAAACTTAGTGCTAAAAATTACAAAAATAATTAAAAAGATATAACACGCGCGCATCGCTAATTTGTGAACAAGTGAAAGATTTAAGTATTCGTTCAGGAAAGTCAGAGTTTTATTTATTTCCTCGCAAATATGTTATAAAACGTCGTATGAAATACGTGCGCTTTGATAATTACAGCCTCTGCTTTCTTGTAGCCCCTTGTAGCAATATCGCGTCGGCTTTAATTTTCAACTTACTGCACTTATATCATAATGTACTATAACACTAGTGACTTGTCATTAATCCTAACTTTCTCTTAACTACATAAGCGTCTCCACAAATATGTTTCGTTTGTCCTCAACTCGTTAACACAATGCGATATGCACTCAATAATCAGATACTATTGTGCCACAGACACAGATAAGAGTAGAAGCTACAATCAACTGTGTGCTTCACATGTGAACCTTAGTTCAGATTGGTATACAATGGGCATTCCGAGTAGGTTTAAAATAGCCTTCATTCCGGATTGGTTAAACCAGACAAAGAAGCTGATGTAGTTCCGTATGTGCCCGTGAAATTCAATTTGCAGGTCAGTGCGAGGTTGAACGTTGATAAAAATATTTATTTATTTATTTATCATCATACATCTACCCTTACAGCTAACCAATGCGGTAAATGTGCCTTAATTAAAACTTAACATAATAATTGTTCCTTATAACTAATTACAAACAAAGCATTCCTTGTGAATTCAGTCAGAGAACAACAGAATAGGTCTGTCTCACTCGCTATGAGGTTGAGCGTGCGGAGTGCACGCGTTAGCGGCGCCTCGTTCAGAAGGTTGGTCCGAACACGCGGTTCCACTAGCAGTCGTGGCTGCCGTCGTCGCCACACGTACCTGTCCGGGACACACAGACTCACCTGGCCTAAAACAACTGCATTATGCACCTTCCCTCTCAGTATTTTAAATATATATGAGGCGAGTGCAAGATCCCTCCTAACCCTTAGCTCGTTGTATCCTACCATACCTAGAATAAATATGGTTGGATACATTAACGGGTAAAAGGGATAGACTCCGTAATAGCGCAAATATAAAAATCTTATAATATGAATCGCGCAAGTAACGTTTGTAGTTACAGAATTATAGCCATTAAAATCATCAATACAACTCTCATTATTAATTTAACCGGTAATTTTGGCGGTACACATATTCTTATACATTCAGTCAAAAAAGTATCGGGAATGGATGATTTGTTTACGGTTCCAAATTTTTTTGTTGTTTTTTTTTGTTGTTGTTAGATTACCACAACTGTTTTCCATTTTGGCGCGGAGTTTGAGTTACATCTGTTAATTAGATTAAATGCAGTGCTGATTTTAGTTATATTATATCTAGTGTGTGTTGCGAATTTCTTAATGGACAAAAATATCGGACAAAAAGTTTGTCTTAAATTTTGCATCGCCAATGGAATTTCGAGTTCGGAGTCTCTGAAAATGTTACAGAAGGCTTACAGTGAATCGACTTTATCAAAAACACGCGCTTATGAGTGGTACAAAGCGTTCAAAAGCGGTCAAGGTGTGATGGAAGATTTGCCTCGTTCTGGTAGGCCATCAACGTCTGCAACTGAAGTTAACATCGCAAAAGTGAAGGAAATAGTGACTGACAATCTTGCCGGAAGGTCAAACGGTAAATAAAAAATATTATTCGGACGTTATGCAGCGTTTAAGAGAGCAAATTAGATAAAAGGGCCAGATTTGTGGAAAGAAAATTCTTGGATTTTGCACCACGATAATGCGCCTTTGCACAGTTGTGAACGATTTTTTGACCAAAACTCAACAAATACCATCGAGCAACCACCTTATTCACCAGATATGGCTCCAGCCGACTTCTTTATTTTTCCTAAACTCAAATTACCACTTCGTGGAACCCGTTTTCATTCAGTAGAAGACATAAAGGAGAATTCGCGGCGAGAACTGAACTCAATTCTGGAATAAGCATTTAAAAAATATTTTTATGATTGGATTATTAGTTGGCGTAAGTGTGTCGGTTCTGAAGGAGCATACTTTGATGGTGATAAAATAAATTTGGATAAATAACAAATATTTTGTATTTTATTGATCTTTTCCCGGTACTTTCTTGACAGAGTAGTATGTATGATTCCAGACATACACACATCAACACGGTCTAGGGATATTTTTAAAAAAGCGAATTACTATCAATGTGTTAATTATTTATATGACATGTATATATTTAAAAGATACGTTATTTAATATTCTACCATTTTTTAATAATGGTTAAGGTATAGATTAAAATTTCAGGATTTTATGGGAAAAAAATGAAGCATAGACGGAAACCGTATATGAATGAACTTTTAATTTGTGAGTAAAAACTGAAAAAAAATAGAAAAATCATTTAATTTGTGTTTATAAACTTGAAGTTAGTAGTCTGAGAAAGCGCCCATGATGTTCATAACACATCGGCAACGATTCGGCATGCTCAGAACAAGGTTGTCAATGTCTTGCTGCGGAATATTGTCCCATGTCCTTCTGAGGTGCGCAAAAAGTTGATCTTCTGTAGCCAGATTTTCAGGAACTTCCTTCAGAGCTCTTTTTTGCAGCATATCCCACGCATGCTCAATGGGATTTAGATCTGGCGATTGAGCAGGCCAGTCTAAGGCCCTAACATTATGTGTATGTAACCAAGCTGCTATACCGTTCTCGCCGTGTGTGCCCGGGCATTGTCGTGCATGAGCAGGAAATCTTGCCCCATTTGTGTTCTGTGGGGCAAGATTACGGGCCCCAGCACCTGTTGGACGTATCGTTCTGCCGTCATATTGCCCCGCACCCAAACGAGATCCAGCCGTCCTCCAAGACGAATTCCTGCCCAAACCATAATTGTTCCTCCTTGGTATGGGTGAACTTCCTGAGGGTTCTGGAGACGGCTCCATCGTCCAGGAACTCGCCAAACACGCGTCCTTCGTGAATCTGGATGGAAGCCGAACCTGGATTCATCCGTGAACAGCACATTGGACCATTGGTCACGGCCCCAGTCCACGTGGTTCCGAACCCATTCTAATCGTCGTCCACGATTGCCTCTCCGTAAAGGTGGGACCCGGAGTGGTCTACGAGAGCGTAGATTGCTTTCATGCAGTCGCCTTCTTACAGTTTGGTCACTCACAAGCACTTGGTGTTCCACTCGCAGCCTTTGGACCAATTGAGTCGCCGTTGCATTTGGTTGTGCTCGCGCAGTAATTTGCAAAAATCCGGTCTTGTCTGGGGGTAGTGATGCGACTTGGCCCCCGGTGCCTCTCCGCTACTTCACCTGTGGCACGATAGCGTGTCCACAATCTTGAAATTACATTTTGATGGGTCCCTATGGCCTCAGCAACATTACGCTGAACAGATCCAGCTTCCAGCATTCCCACAGCTCGTAACATCTCCGCTAAATGTCGGCGTTGCATGGCTACAATACCTCAATTTTAACTTTATCTTTCGTTTAAAAATGAAAAAAAACTGTAACTAAACGTAATTCGTATTGTTTTCTAAATTTCGCACAAATGAAAATTCCCTCTCCTATACATCAACATTTTATGCCACCGAAACAAAAGAATTTTCAAAAATTTGAATTTGGAATTAGTCTGAGATAAATTACAAACAAATCGGTGTATAAAAGATTCCAATGCGGCCAGTACTTTTCGAGTTATTTAATTGAGTATGAAATATCCCTAGACCGTGTTGATGTGTGTAGTTATTTTCTTTCTAGTTTTTTATTTCGTAGACCGTAACGAAAAATATCTGCAATGAAAACAACTATGCCTTCGACCTTGGTTTATAAAACGAATTTTAGTTTAAACCATCGTCACTATCTGCCTAGTCTTTTCCAAAATATGTTGCTGTCGGCTTCCAGTCTAACCAAATGCAGCTGAATACCAGTATTTTACATGGAAAGACTGCCTATCTGACCTCCACAACCCAGTCAGTACTGGGTAATACGATACCCTTTGTTAAGACTGGTTGTCAGACTTTTTGGGCCACTGACTAGATGTAACGACTGTCAAAAATCTACAAATGACAGCCTGGACCAACTGCTTAACGTGCTTTTCGAGGCACGGAGGAAACTCACTAGTATGGATTTTGTACGTCGATGCTGCGAATGACGTCACTCGCTGTATCGGATCTCTCTGTCTGATCAGCAGTTTCAAATGCTTAAAACTTAGTATTTTTATATATTAAATTAAAAGAATAATTTCACTTGCTATTTTTGATGGTAATACGCTTTATTTGGAGTGATTAAAAAAAAACATGCATATACCCTATATACATGGATCGACTGCTTGTCTGACCTCCACAACCTAGTTAGTACTAGGTAATACTGGTAAGAGTGGTTGTCAGACTTTTGAAGCCACTGACCACCTGTATCGACTGTCAAAGATATACGAATGACAGCCAGGACAAACAGCTACACATGTTTTTGAAGCACGTCGGAAACTCGGTATGTAATGGGTGGTCACCCATCCACAGACCAACCTAGGCAAGCACGGCTTAACCTTAAGATCGACCCAAACGGCTGTTATTATTTAGCCACGAGCTCCTACTCGTTCGCTCCTACGTTTTTAGTTTAGACCATATTGATATAATATTTATGATGACTTACATGAGGATATCGCTTGCCAAAACCAGACTTAAAACGTCAACAGCCCTTGAATTTCCTCCATTTGCAACCAAAACCAGTCACACTTTCCCAAAACACTTCCTCAAAACCGAAAACAATGATCCACATGCCAGACACTTTTTGTCTCTCCCCACAACACTTAAAACAACACACACAGAAATACACCGTCATCTGTCTAGCCTGTTCCCAACTATGTTATGGTCGGTTTCCAGTCTAACCAGATGCAGCTCAATACATACACAGACATACACAAAACACATAACACCCCCTCCTCGTAGTCGGCTAATAACAAAAACTTCGCCCCCACTGTATCACTATCTTTAACAGTCAACCACCGTTCTTTATTGTAGCAAGGTTTTCCTTTTTAATCCTGTATCCTCTGCCTCTAGCGTAGCTAGGGATGGGAATGTGTCGATGAATTGTTTTTTTTTTTATTGTATTGGTCAAATCTCGCAACTGAATTTCAAGCCAGTTCTCTCCAAGTCCGCAACTAATTAAGCTGAAATTTGCACACACTTTTGATTCTAAAGAGAGTACATATTTATGACAGCGTGGTTTGATCCTGTAGCCAAAATCGTCTCCTCACGAGAGAACTCTTCAACTTTTTAATAGCACGAACATGAAACTTTGTATACGCGTTCAATTTATATAGATACACCAAATTTTCTTAAAAGCTTTTTTAACGAAAAAAGTTAAATTTATTGAATTTAAGTTTTTTTTTGTTGTTTTTTTTTTTGGGTTTAATATATCGGTAAATTTGAATAATTGGTAGATTGAATATGGGGGTGAGTATTCAATATGCTTGTAAGTGTCTCATTTGCAGTCGCTTGCATAGTCAGTTTGAGTCCTAGAACGTACCCACTGTTGGTACACAGGGCTTTTTTTTGTGAGTGAGAGACGGTCGTAATTCACCACGCGAACCCAGTGCATGTAATGTGTAACTACAGAGTGTTTGTATCTATGTAGGATAATAAAAAAACAAAAAAGTACTAATATTGGACTCACACAGGACAAACAATTAAAGTTAAACAACGGAAATAAAACTAAAATTCAAAAAAGAGTCTCTTTTTGTTTTTATTTTTATTTATTTATTTATTTGGAAATACATTTTAAGCTAACAGTTTTATACCAAAACGCTTAAAAGCTAACAATAATCATAATTATTACAAATTGCTTCTTATAATTACAATAATTCAGAAAGAAAATAAAAATTACATGTCAAGTGGTGTTTACATATCACGAATAAAATAATTTTTAGAAGTCTTATTGTCATAAATAAAAAATAAATAAATGTAATGTCATGTACGGTTAGACTGGAAGCCGACCGAAAAGGTTGGGCAGATGATGCCGAAGTCAAAACTAATACACTAGTGTTACTTATACATGTCAGTGGAATTCAATAATATTAGTCCTGATTAAAATGAAATGAAATTAAATTAAATAAGAGAAAATTACAAATCAGTTGTTTAAAAATGACAATACATCTTTCCTTAAAGTGCCAATAGTATCCACAAATATGTCGGCATTTGGACTGCTGTCAAGGAATCGATTAATGAGGCCAATTGCTCTTGCGGTTGGGCTGTTATTGGCTTTATGGATGCGCCATTCTGGTGGGCATGCAAGAAGTTGGCGCGCACGCTGGTGGCCACGCATGTATTGCTGCGGTACATACAGATGGATATGCTCCCTTACCGATGGATTATCTATACTACTGTTAATTAACAGATAGTAGTGTAAAATATGCATTAATTTGCGCCTGAGCTGCAAAGTATCCAGTCCGACCATTCCTGACATAAATAATGAAGGATACAAAAATGGGTAGTATCCGTAGGTGCGTTTATATATATAACGGCAAAATTTCCTCTGAATTTTTTCAATCATAAGTGCATATAACTTCTCCGTAGGATCCCAGACAATTGCATTATACTCTAATTTACTGCGCACATATGCATTGTAGAGCAGTTTTATAACCTTGACGCTTTTAAATTGGGAGGAAGTTCTGATGATGAAACCCAGTGCTTTATTGGCATCTTTGCACACCTTTTTAATGTGCTCGTGAAAATTAAAACTACTGTCTAAGGTTAGTCCCAGGTCCCGTATTGTCGAGACACGTTCGAGCGTGTCATCCGCCAACTTGTAGGCAAAATGAATTGGCTTGCGCGACCTAGAGAATGTGATGACTTTGCACTTTGACACGTTAAGCGGCAGTCTATTCCTCACACTCCACTCTACAACGGCATCAATGTCCCGCTGAAATGCCAAACAGTTTTCCGGTCCAGTGACAGTCAGAAACAGCTTTAAATCATCTGCAAACATAAGGCATTTTGCCGCAGAGAGAACTCCTGGCAGATCATTCACCATGATTAGGAATTGGGGAGGTCCCAGCGTACTACCCTGGCTGACACCCGACCGAGTAAAATACTCCGGTGACTGGTAACCATTCAGTTTGACAAACTGCCGCCGATTTCTGAGGTAGTCTGCTAGGAATCGGAGAAGTTGAGGGCCAAATCCGAGAGATGCAAACTTCATCAGGAGAATGTCATTGTCGACTAAGTCGAACGCCTTTCTAAAATCAAAATATGCTGCGTCGACCTGAGTGCCAGCGGTCATTTTCGTCTTCAAGCAGTCAGCAAAACATATATGGTTAGTTAAAGTGGAACGTGCAGGACGAAACCCATGCTGGAAATTATCTAGTAAACCACCGACTTGCTTGGAGATGGAATTGTTTATAACAGATTCGAAAACCTTACCGAAGACTGGCAGGACAGCAATAGGTCTGAAAGTTGAAGTTCGTGATATCAGTTGATGATCCACTTTTTGGGACTGGCGTGACCCTAGAAACCTTCCATACTGTGGGGTATACCCCATGCTGCAGTGACAGATTAAATATAAACAAGAGAGGTTCCTCCAATACGGACAGACAGTCTTTCAAAATAAACGCTGGGATAGCGTCAGGTCCAGAAGCAGACGAAGTTTTAAGCCTGGTGACTGCTCGACGCAATTCTGATGCCTTAATATGGTATACACTGATCATAGGTAAACATCCTCTATCAGTTGCTTCGCGCTCAGCTGCCTCAGGATCCAAATTTGGAGGGTCGCTATGAAAGACTGAACTGAAATAATCCGCGAACGCATTAACGGCTCCCTGGCCTTCCACATCTTCCTTTTCTGTACTGTTCTTCTGCTTGCTTGGCAAAGGCCTCCCCAAATTCCTTTCATGTGCTCTTTTCCTATGCCTCGTCTCGCCCTCGCGGCACGCGTCTAGATCGTGTCACCAACTCTTAAACGAGATTTAAAAAAAAAACCATGATTATTATTTATGAAAATTTGAGGAACACGGAACACATAACATTGTGCCTACAAAGCGTGATGATATACCAAAACATGTTTAGCAGTTAAGCTTTTACGTGTTGATGTGGAACGGATTATGTAATTGCAGATTAATACTTAATGCCACACCAGCTTGCATATTAGAATGATTAAATCAGCATTTGTAACGCCTGTTTGTAATGCACAATCAGAATCAAAGCACTATAATGACTCATTGTTGTAAAATTATCATTAATTATGAATCAACCTGTATTTAGCGGGCCCAGGTTGGCCGCTGTAGAAATAATCCGGCCACATGGGATACATTGGCCTGTCCCAAATACTGTGTACGAGTGTGGAGTGCTAGTTTATGCTGCATCTCTTTTCTTGCCCATCCTGTACAGCCACCTCCACCTTCCAGGATTTAAACGCAACTACAAACTGGTTGGGTATTATTTGAGTCCAACGAAACATTGAAGAAGAAGTATTATATTTCACAACGGGGAATTAACTAGCTTGTTCTTTAAGTAATAATTTTAAAATCTAAGGGATTGACTATGTAGGGCACGCCACAATAGTGGCGGTAAGTCCCCTCTTTGAGGAGTGGCTTGAGAGACGCCACGGCGTCCTCACCTTCCGCCTGACGCAGGTCCTCACCGGACACGGTGTTTTTGGGAGGTTCCTGCACCGAATCGGGCGGGAGGAAACGCCCGGGTGTTTCCACTGCGAGGATCGACCGGAGGACACGGTGGAGCACACGGTGGAGGTGTGCCCCGCGTGGGCGGAGCACCACCGTGTCCTCGAAGCGGCGATTGGCGGCGGCGACCTCTCGCGTCCGGCCCTGGTGCAAGCCATGGTCCGGAGCGAGACGGAATGGGACGCCGTCACCTCCTTCTGCGAAGCAGTAATGCTAGAGAAGGAGGTGGCGGAACGTGAGAGGGAGAGAACCTCACAGCGTCCCGGCCGCCGCGGGAGACGCCTCGGGCGTCGGGGCCACCACGTGGCCCCCGGCACGTAGGCGCGGGCCTGTGGACGGTGGGCTATGGGCTAGCTCGCCGTCCGTCCGTCTCATGACGACAGGCCGTGTCGACGGCGCGTTCGTGTTCCACGCGCGCCTCAAAGAGAGTCAGCAGAAAGGAAGGGGTCCGAAAGGACCGATGCCTGCCGGGGTTGCGGGACTATTCGAAAGAGATACCGTGGCCCCGGAACACAAAGGGCGATGAAGGAACATGGATGGGTTTTAGTCAGTAAAAGTCTGACACTCCCTCCTGCTCCGCCCAGAGCGGGAGAAGTCATTTGATGATTTCCCATCCGAAAAAAAAAAAAAAATAATAAAAGGGATTGAATATATATCCTTCCTTATTATTTAAGTTTGTTTAACAAATGAAATAGAAAGGATTTTTTCAACAATTTATTTTATCGATACTAAAACACGTCCCATCCCTAGTTATTATAACCAATACAAAGCGACTGTCTATATTGTGTTCTCAAGAAATCTTGGCATTATTTAGAAAACAAGAATAGGTTCCGTAAAAAACGGATGATTGCAGATATATTAAGGGGATCACAAATGTGAATTGTTGATCTTTGATTTTGATTAGCATTCCAAGTGTAATGGGAATCAATATACGAGTTAATCAATATGTTATAGGCAGGGAGTTCTATTGTTTCCAACTCTAATGAAGTGTACACTTTATGGCTCATAGCATATGTCATTTTAGTTAAAAGTAGAAACAAATATGATACATCACTTAACTGTCACCGACATGCCTTCTGGTTACCGATGTGCAGTGTAGATCCTATGCCAAAGTATGGTGATTCAGGATATTAAAATTGCAAAGTTCTGCGTGGAGTCAGGCTTATTAAACAAACGGTAAAAAGTTCACAATAGGCGAGACGACTTAAAAATACTAATTAGTCCGTCAGTTAGATTATCAAAAAATATTTGACCCGTGTTTTTTCTTTTGTTACGTAAACCAAAATTGACGAAGATATGACGCTTTTAAAATTTTTTAATACGTCACGCCTAGGTATAATTTTTACCTAGTTCTGACGTCACGAGCCCCCACTCCCGAGTTTTGATGCGTTTTATCTTTGTCAATATTCATTGATTTACAAAAACAAAAAATACGTGTCCATTAATTTCCAATACTCTAATTGACGGACTAAATAGATTTGCAATTTTTTGATACTGTCGTCATGCCTATTCTGTCTAAAGTGATCAGTAGCCTGGAGCTTAGATTCGTGCCCGGTTGATTGCAATAGGCTCGGCCCCAGCCCCCTGTTACCTACGCCTTAAGCAGCACTCACCAAATACCCTCATGAGTAAACAGGCGTGATGTTGAAATGTACGACACTGTTGTTTAGTGTCCCAGGTATTGACGTCCTTCTCCACATCATCTATTCTCGTACAACTAGTGTTGACACAAGAGAAAGTAAATAAAGGCACATAACAGTAGTTACCAACATAAGTATTGCCAGGTGATGTGTTAGCCTCAATATCTCACGGCGCGCGTACGTACGTCTCACGCCTCGACGAGTAGAGAGGGGTGGAGTCGCTGTGTGGTAGATGGTGTTTTCAGTCTCTGAAAACGTAACATAACATCAAGGATGTAATCCTTGAACGGTTAGACAGAGGGTCAGGCTCATTTCGTTATTTATGTTTAAGTCCTATGTCCTCCACGCTCCATGACTTTTTTTTATGGGACAAGCCCGCCACACTGTTCCCAAACCACTGTAACTCCTGAAAGTCCGAATCAACAGTGGCGACCACCAGAAAAGCGCCGAGACAATGAAGCTCGACGAAGTCCCAGAGAATGAATTTAACTGTCTTGGTTCCCGCAACGAAATTAATCAGAAAAGTATAGTGGAGGAGTAGGAAAAAACCGTAATTTCCACTTCCCTCCATATCAGCAGGAGACAGAACGAAACAAGGCCAATAGGCACAAAGGGACTTTACAACTGGGATAGGCCCAGTTGCCTAGCACCACGGATAAATATTAACATTAATGGGTCCTAAGTTGTGAGCTGTTATATTTGATTCCAATAATAGGCTAACGCTCCATGACTGATACTGAGAAATTCCTGATGGAAAAACCCAATAACAATTAGACCTCATGCTCAGCAGAAGACCAACGAGGCAGAATTCTTTTAAAGTTTCCTAGTATCTCAGGTAGTGTTTGCAAGGTGCAGATAATGGAACCGAGTCATAAACTATGTTCACTTGCCCTGTCGTATCTTACAATTTTAACGACCTTTTAATAATTTAATCTTATTGGCCGTAGATGTCAAATTTTCTCTTATTTTTTAATATCGTCCATTTAGGTTTTGTTTAAACAAGCATAATTACTTTTATTGAGTTGAATTTAATAATTACATTAGAAATTAAATCAATAACATGGCCTAAACACCCAGTATCTAACTCAGAGTTAAGGTGTTACGTTGTGTTGATTTCAACTTAGACAATAATATTTTTAGAAAAGATGCTAACACACGTGTATGCCAAGCCGCTCCACCCCTCTCGCTATCCCACAACCTGGCACGTAGTGGACACCAATAAAACGGACATTAGGCCCCGCCTAACTAACTGCCTCCGTATGTCGATTTAACTTCAAGACTCACGCAATATTGCTGTCACTAAATTACTGGTGGTTAGAGGAATAGACTAGTGGTTATACCCGTACAGGTAATGGGTCTACAATCAGCTGAGGAGCTCGTGCCTAAATAATAAGAGCCGCATGGGTACATCTTCAAGGTTAAACCGCGCTTTTCAAGGACGGTCTGGGGATGGGTGACCATTACATACCGCGTTTCCTCCGTGCCTCGGCAAGCACGTTAAAATGACACTGTTAAGTCTGACAACCAGTCTTACCAAGGGGTGTCGTATTACACAGTAATTAACCAGGTTGTGGAGGTCGAGTAGACTAAAAACATACTTGAGAAAAAAAAATAGGCAAATAATGATTACTGTATATTTCCTAAACTTTATTCAAGTCAAAAGTACACAATACCCATCAAAAATATACCCAAACTCCAACCTATTCGTTGCCAAACTTTAAACCTGGAATCCAGTCTAAAACGTAATCCATCCAAAATGCAGCACAGGTATTAAAACAGCATAACTTGCTCGAATCCCGTCCATGCACAAAAACTGCGCACTCGTGAGCTCTCTATAGATTTGACTAAAACCGTCTAATGCCCGCACTCTGCTGTTCGATGTGTGGTTTGGGTATGTTATCCAGTGTGAATTGTGAGCTAACCGTTGTTGATAAATTAAGTAATAATTTTATATCATTTGTTTTCACAGTTTCTCACATAACTTTATATTTATTATCTTTTATAGTCGATGGCAAATGTAATATCATGATTTGACTTTGGAGACTCTAATATATGGATTGGCATTGCTTTTTTTCATCATCTGCCTAGCCTTTTCCCACGTATGTTGAGGTCGGCTGCCAGTCTAACCGGATGCAGCTCAATACCATTATTTTACATGGAGCGACTGCCTATCTGACCAACGCTTAACCGAAAAATCGACCCGAGCGACTGTTATTTAACCAAGAGCTCCTCATTGGCATTGTTTCCTCAAATAATGTAAAACTTACACAACGTTTTTATTAACAACAAGAATGCCAGTTAGATCTTTGTTTCCGAGTCATGGATGTTTATATGTATAATAAGTATGTATTTACAAAGAAAAAGTATCTATGTAGTATATCAACTATCTGGTGTCCACGACACAAGCCTCGTGGCTTAGTGTGGCACTAGATGGCGCTGTGTGTTCATGTCCAGCGATATTTATTATTTATTATTATTATTTATTATCTATCCGAATGGATTGAGGAGTCATGTTATTTAAACAAGTTTGCTAAAATTATTTAGTTGTAAACTAGCCAATTTTGTAATCCCTGGAATTTGTAGTAATAAGACAAAGTGTTTGATGAGATGACGAGTAATAGAGAAGTATGGAAAAATAAGACATGCTGCGCCGACTACAAATAAATGTTAAGAAAGCAAGATAATGATAATGAAGACATTGTATGATGTTATATCAGAGCAATTCTAAGAAAAGCCTAGTAAGTAGGTACTTTATATTTTTTCAACTTATTTGCATAGTCATTCTAAAGCATGTCTATCTCAACACTACCTATAGCATAGCTCCCACACTACCACCAGCTTTCCAGCCCACCTACACTGCAGAGGTCTACGTCCTAATTTATGGCGCCCCCATTCATTACAGCCATGAAATTCACATGTAAACTAAACTCCGGCCTCTGAACTCACATGAATTAGTAATATAAGGGGATTTCTTGCTTCTTCTGTAAGCGTAATCCAAGTTTGTAAGTATAATGTTCCACTGCAGTGACTTCTTGTACGGCGGAGGAACGGACATTGATCATGCTAGTTTACTTCTTTCTCTTCTTTTTCGTGAATTTAGTGCCTAGCCTGGTGACAGAGTTTTTATGCCGCCCATGGGTCTTTGACTTGGCTTTATATGCCGTCGAGAAATATCTCTCAAGCATGCTGGTTTCCTTTACGATGTTTTCATTCACCGAAGCAATAAGTGATAATTATTCAATACGCACATGAATTCGAAAAATCAGACGTACGTGTTTTGGGTTCGAACCAGAGACCTATGTCTTGACTGTAGGCTATCAGTGTATACTTACTTATCCTTCTTAGTATTGGCCATAGCTGCAGTCTAATTTGCTTAACAAACTATCTATAAAAAAAAAAAAAAATGTGTGTATGTATTTTTATTTTTAATTTCACAATTTTAATTTGTGTTTTTGTCCTGTGTGGGCTAATAAATGCTTTTTCTTTCTTTCTTTCTTTATAACAATCAGAAGAACTTTGGACAAATTCAATATTCATTGCTTCATGTTTGAATCTGTCAGCACTTATACCTACTGCTTGTAATCTTCAAAGACTTAGGCGTACCCATTTAGAGTACACTCACATTTTGCCAGTTATGTTTAAGTCCCGTGTAATAGAGGCGAGCATGTATTGTATTGTATTGTAAAACGGGCTGGTGTCCGCAACTCCACGTCAAAGCGCGTATTTTGCGTATGGGCTATAATCCACCACGCGGGCCCAGTGCGGATTGGTAGATGTCACATGTCTTCGAATTTTTGGTTCTAGGACATGCCGGTTTCCTCACGATGTTTTCCTTCACCGTTTTGAGAGCAGTGGTGATGAAATAAATTACACGAAGTAATGTCGCCCTGCCTGGGTTTGAACCCACGACTTACTGTTCGTAAGTCGTTGCCGCCACCACTGGGCCACCGCTGCTCTCAGGGGCGAGCATATTGTCCATTGCTTAAATAATGTAATAGACTAAATTGAGTCCTTACCTATACAGTCCCAGATCGCTAAACGCTAAGCAGAACTGCAGATATCTTAAAATGTAAAAAGACAAAAGGGCTGACAATGCCCGGTTTTATTACAAAAGGTATTATGGTCGCCGTGGGTGATCATCAAATTTTCATGTTCTGATGGTCTTGGTACACAGCCACTTGGGATTCAGTGTGACAATAACAAAGATTTCAGCTTAGTGTGTCTTGAAAAGATTATTTAAACTTTGGTTTGGACCTTAGGCCGCTTCGTTGGTGTAGTGGTCGAAAGCGCGACTTTAGATTCAACGTTCGAATCCCAGGTTTGGCAAAGTCTTATTGGGTTTTTCCATCAGGAATTTTCCAGCCACAGCCTGGAGTTTGGAAGTTGGTGGTATGATACCCCCGTATCTCAGAAAGCTCGTTAAGTAACAGCAGTGGTCCTGCTCCTGATCTCTCTCCGGTCGTGTCGGATTGTCGTCCCGTTGGACTATGAGTGTGAGGGAACAGAATCTTCTTAGCGTGTTGATGGCAAATTTTTATCAAATATGTTTGGCCCAAAATTCAGCTATGCGAACTCCACTCACTGATGCAGGCATAAGATCGTCAAGTGTAGGGCACGCCACAATAGTGGCGGTAAGTCCCCTCTTTGAGGAGTGGCTTGAGAGACGCCACGGCATCCTCACCTTCCGCCTGACGCAGGTCCTCACCGGACACGGTTGTTTCGGGAGGTTCCTGCACCGAATCGGGCGGGAGGAAACGCCCGGGTGTTTCCATGCGAGGATCAGGGCGGAGCACACAAAAAATAAAAAATAAAGATCGCCAAGTGTGCAAAGATGAGCCATTGTCTGTGGAGACACGCCGCATACACATTTGAGATCTGAGCCGTCCATGAGGAACAGAGTGTGCACCTGTCTCTGCGCACACACTTGTGCACTATAATAAAATCTCACGCTCCAATGGATCTGGAATCGGGAAGTGTTGAGGTATATATTACAGTACACATACACTATCATTAACATTGTAAACGAGAAATTCACCATGTTAAAATGTTGTGTGTATCATGTGTGTTATTTGCTTTGAGTTCCCGATATTTCGGTGCTGTTGCAAGCACCATGATCACGGATAAACTGAAGTCATTGCGGGTGGGTGTTGATGAACAGAAAAATCGGTCTACCCTCTTTCTAGTTAATTTTTTGCGCCGTTTTCAATGTTATTAAGTAGTTGGCCACGTAAACGGCAAATATTTACAGAACTTACTCAAAGCTGTCACGTTGCACTACTGTCCCTCCGTCCACAGTGCGCCGCGTACTTTATAGACGATCGTGTGTCGTTGCGTCTTCTTTACGACTATGGCCAGTATAAACGCGAACACATCTGAACGTGATCTTATAGCTCACGAAACTATTCTTTTAACTTAAAGTCTTCACTTTGTTAAAGAGTCTTGTTTGTCTTTAGATCCAGTGAATAAATTCCAGTGTAGGACATAGTTTTTTTTATAGTCTAAATTCTCTGTTAGTATTTTATTCGCAAATGCTGTGCTTCAGCAAGGTTAAAAATCAATCTAATGTGCCTGTCAGAGCGTTAGTTTCCGACGATTTTCTCGCCCAAACATAACATAACATCAGGCCTGTAATAGGGAATATGCATAAATTTTCTTTTTTTTATTTCGATACGGAATGTTAAAGTACTATAAAGATAATGACAAAAAGCGAAAACAAGACATAAATCGGCTAAACAACACAAAAGTTATAACCATTTAAACTTTTGTTTCTCTCTCTTTCTAGATAAACGGAATTTTGTATGGATTTTGTACGTCGATGCAGCGAATAACGTCATTCGCTGTATCGGATCTCTCTGTCTAATCAGCAGTTTCAAATGCTTATAACTTAGTATTTTTTTTAGATAAAAAAATAATAATTTCACATTGCTATTTCTGATGCTTATACGCTTTGTTTGGAGTGATAAAAAAAATCATGCATATACCCTATTCCAGAAAGGTTAGACAGAGGTACACCCACATTTCGCCAGTAATGTTTAAGTCCCATGTAATAGGTGGCGAGCATATTGCCATCAACCGGGCACAAATCTTGCTGGCCGGCTGCTACTGAGAAATTCCTGATGGTATAATCCAACCTATTTATAGTCCACCCACAGTTTTCCTTTTGTATAATAGAGGGTGAGCCTTTTGTACATGGCTTATATAATATTTCTTTAGTTTGCGTTGACTTTCAAGTTTAATTCTTTCACTGCTCCAAGGAATAGTAGACTTGAGTATTTGATATTACTATATGTATGAATACCAGCTCTGTGACGTTTTTTTTAATGTTACAGCACCATGCTGAGATAGGGGCTTAGTTTTTTTTTTTTTCTCTTTGTCTAATTTGTATTAGTTGTAGTGTAGTTTAACCATTTTTATTTGTGTGTTTTGTCCCGTGCGGGCTAATAAGTGCTTTTTCTTTCTTTCTTTCATATTAATTTCAGCTCAATACCTCCACGCGTTCCTGAGAAAAAGATTCTTGACAGACGGACAGAAAGACAGACGGACAACAAAGTGATCCTATAAGGGTTCTGTTTTTGCCGACTGAGGTACGGAATCCTAAAAAAGTGAAAAAGTCATAAGCAATACCGTAACCAATGTTCCAAAATCAGTACACCCCTACCCAAACCCATCCTGTTCACAAAGGTTTAAATACTTTAAATATTTGATCGCAAGCGATTTTAAGCGGAATAACAAAGGGGTAGATAGTCCAATAAGTTCAGTATTGGGTACCTTACACTCTGGTGATCAGGGAATGCTTATCTTCGATCCTCGCGCTTATTTCCTCGGGGGTTCGGCAGGGCTGTCAGCGATATTCGTTTGTAGGCGTTTGGGTAGTTTTGAAATCTGGTTTGGTTTGATATTGTTGAATATTTGAATTGGTATGCAAAAGGTTCTGTTTGTTAATTTTCACGCAAAAAGAACAGAACGAAACAGTTTCAGACACACCATCATCTGCCTAGCCTCTTCCCAGTTATGTTGGGGTCGGCTTTAAGTCTCACCGGAGGCATCTAATTACCAGTATTTTACATGGAGCGACTGCCTATCTGATCTCTACAACCCAGTTAGTACTGGGTAATACGATATCCCTTTGTAAGACTGGTTGTCAGACTTTTGGGCCACTGACTACCTGTAACGATGGACAAAGATCTACAAATGACAGCCGGGACGTGGAAATTACGGTTTTTTCCTACTCCTCCACTATACTTTTCTGATTAATTTCGTTGCGGGATCCAAGACAGTTAAATTCATTCTCTGGGACTTCGTCGAGCTTTATTGCCTCGGCCACAGATGATTCTGGCTTTCAGGAAAGAAAGAAAGAAAGAAAGAAAAAGCATTTATTAGCCCGCACAGGACAAAACACAAATTAAAAAGGTTAAATTAACAGTACAACTAATAAAAAAAAAATTAAACAAAGAGAAAAATGAAAAAAAAAAACAGAGGAGTAGAGGAGGAGGAGGAGAAGTGGAAGAGGGGTGGTGGGGGGGGGGTGGAGGAGTTACAGTGGTTTGGGAATAGTGTGGCGGGCTTGTCCCATACAAAAAAAAAAGCCGGGACCAACGGCTTAACGTGCTTTCCGAGGCACGGAGGAAACTCAGTATATATTGGGTGGTCACCCATCCACGGACAACCTAACGATCGAACCAAGCGGCTGTTATGATGTAGCCAGCTCTTCTAGTTTAACACATATTTTTTACGAACACGTGCGACTATTTACGCACTACACGCGGGCGAAACTGCAGAGCTAGTATCGCATCAAAACAGATTAACTATCGCTTAACCAGACACCAAAAGTCTATGCTTAATTACTTGTAACAATACAATAACTAATTACTATCTAAATATAACCGGTAACCGGGTTCCTAAATACAAACAATTAAGGTCATTTAAACATAGAAATATCAAACTAAGCGAAGCGACGATTCCAAAGTCATCAGTCACCCTGTCAACTGTTGTTCCATTTAAAACAATTATAACGCCATCAAAATAACAAACTCACGATTAAAAATCTTTCCAAAAATGTTTAACTCATTAAGGGAGAAGGGGGGGAGTTCATAAATTCATATTTTCTCAACAACACCCCCCCTTTTCTTATTCAAGATTAATGACGCGAGGGAGAGAAAAGTTTTAATTTTTTTCTTAATTGCGAAGCTAATTTATCATAAAGTGTTCCTGTTGGACGATAGTGCCGCAACTTTTCTTGTTGTGTCTGGTTATCTGTCGTTTTTAACCGACTTCCAAAAGAAGGAGGTTATCAATTCACCTGTTTTTTTTGTATGTACACACATCAAAAAAAGTTTGCGATCACTTTGAAAAATCGAAATCTTTTTTGTTACGGTAGATTATATTATGATTCTTCTTCTTTTTAGATTATTTTATTTAAAAATATAGATTAAGAATTAAAAACAATAAAATTGTTCAATTGTTTTTATAGTTTAATTTAAAAAATTATATCAGCTTATGCTAGTGATCACAAACTTTTTTTGATGTGTGTGTGTTCAGCGATATCTTCGCCAATTGTGAACCGATTTTGATGGTTCTTTTTTGTTTGGAAGAATATTATTTCGTGGTGGTCCCGTTATTTTGGTGAAGATCTGATGCAGATTTTCGGAGATTTACCAGGGAACTCTTCAATAATAGACGGCAAATTGGTCGTGATTGCAGCAATCACGACAGATTTGCCGTCTATTATTGAAGAGTTTCCTAAAAATGGAAAAAATAAAAGGCATTTTTGCAAAAAAAAACCGACTTCAAAAACAGAAAAAAAAGTGAAAAATAACTTTAGCTCCAGAAGTCGGTGGCAAAAAAAAAAACTGAATCGAACAAACAAAAGTCACCGACTTCTGAAGCTAAAGTTCTTTTTTACTTTTTTTGTGTTTTTAAAGTCGGTTTTATTTTTCTAATATACATAGTAGGGAAATGGTTCATTATCTGTCTATTCCAACTACGTTGGGTTCAGCTTCCAGTCTAACCGAATGCAACAGAATACCCGTAGTTTGCCTATCTGTACCTCCACAACCCAGTTAGTACTGGGTAATACGATACGTCTTGATAAGTTTGGTTGTCAGACTATCGGCCCACTGACTACCTGTAACGACTAACGAACCTCAAAGAACTATAAATGATAGCTGGGACTAGCGGGTTAAGGTCTATTCTGGCACGGAGGAAACTCGGTATGTAAGGGGTGGACGTCTGACAAAAACAGAGGGGTGTTATAGATGGAGTGACTGTCTGACGGACCTTTATAACTTGCTGGATAACACGATACCACTTGGTAGGTAGGGATTGATTTCTATATAAGGAGTAAGTAAGGATCGGAGCAGGTAGTGTTCTATGGGTTCTGCCTACCCCATGGGAAAAAGGCGTGAGTCTATGTAAGTATATGCGTGTATAATGGTTGGCTACTAAAAAAAAAACCTAAGCCATTAAGCTCAGTTTTGGTTGCATTCAAAATTATTTTGATATATTTAGTTTTAACTGTTTGTGTATTTGTGTCTGTAAAAGCATAAACGCAAAAACTTTTATATTTTAGTAATACACAGAAGAACCTAGTTGGTGCCTGTACTTTTTTAAAAGACGTACTCGTAGTTCAAATAACGATCAGCAAAATAATGTATCTTCAAGAGCGTAGCAAATAGTAGATGTCGTAGCGATAATTGCTACGCCGTAGCACCGGCGTCTACGGCGTAGCGAACTCTTTCTTCTGTCGTGCATAGACGAACGTTTTCAGATGAAATGAGATGAGATGTGATGTGATGTAATGTGTTTGTAATTTCAAAATTACTGAATGCATTTATGAAAATAAATTTGTTTTTTTACATTTTTGTTTGTTTGTTCCGGCTAATCTCTAAAAGGCTAGACCGATTTTGATAGGACTTTTACTGGCAGATAGCTGATGTAATAGGGAATAACTTAGGTGCCATTTATGTTAGCAAATAATTAGAGTTCCTTGCAAAAAAATGAAAACCCTTGAAATTGTTAACAAAATCCGATTTAAATAGACTATTGTATTGTATAGCGGGCTGGTGTCCGCAACTCCACGTCAAAGCGCGTACTTTGTGTACGGGTGGGAAATATATTCGATCCACCCTAGCTCCCCGAGAAAGGCCAGCAGCGCCTTGGTGTTGCTGACAATCTCGCGGAGAGTACCTGGGTTACCGAAGCACTTTGGCCTGTATGTTGCAACCCCTGGGCAGTGCAGAAGCACGTGGGCTGCTGTCTCGTCTTCCTCCATGCAGGCACGGCACAGGGGGCTGTCCGTGACTCCCATGACAAAGAGGTGTTTATTAAAAGAGCCGTGTCCAGTAATGGCGGCTGTAACTGTGCGCAACTGCGGTTTGGTCAACCGAAGCACGCGTTTGGTGAGGCGGCCGTCGATAGTAGGAAGTGCTTCCTTGGCCTGCCTGCACTCGCCGTGGTCTAGCCATAGCTTGTGGTGTTGTTCACTAGTTCGGTTCCTTACCAGTGTGCGTAGGTATCCGAAAGGGAGTGGTACGATAGGTTCGGGTCCCACCGCTGCCATGCTCGATCCCCTTCTAGCGAGTTCGTCCGCCGCATCATTGCCACAGGAATCGCTGTGTCCCTTGATCCATTGGATGGTTTTATTATTGAGATAACCAACCTGGTTCAGGCGTTGCTGACACTCTTGTATTAACCCAGAGTTGGCTGTGTGGTTGTTTAGTGCTAGCAGTACAGCCATGCTGTCTGAGAGTTTACGAATTGAGTGGTCCACAACCTTCCTGGCTAAGATAGCAGATGCCGCCAGGAAATGCCCATGCATTCTGCCTGAAATACCGTGTTGTGGGCTCCCAGAGGTTTGGCTATGTGGATGTTGAGATCCTCCGAGAAGACTCCAGCACCTGTGCCAGTACCTGTTTTAGATCCATCCGTGAAGATCCGTAGTTCCGCGGGGTTTAATCCCTCGCAGCGGTGATCCTCGTGGAGTTGGATTTTGTACTTCTTATCGAATACGAAAACAATTCGTATTCGTATTAAATAGACTAGTAATATTTTATAATCTTTTCACGCATTAATATTTATTTATAAATTACTTAATTGTGTTGTTTTACAAGACGTAAAAATCTTTCGAAGCAGTGACGGGTCGCCAGTTTCATTACAAGTCATTTAACTAAGGTCCAATGGCCGAATCATGTACCAGTCACCATAACAAATAGCTCCATCGACTTCTAGCCCACAAAATCCATCAAATGTACCAAAAAAACATGGGGTCAATAATAAAATCAAACACACTTGACGCCGAGCCCGCCTGGGGGTGAAAGTGGTGAAACAACCCCAGCATAATGGGGGTGAAGTAAAACTTACATAAAACTGCCGCCGCGACCTTTTATTTTCATGAGATTCGTTTCTTTAGGGTTGAGTTTGTTTGCATTGTTTTTACGGTACGTCAGCTTTACTAAATAGACTTTATCATTTAAAATTAATAAATTTTAAAGTGAATACGTTTTTCGTTTAGAAGACTTTCCTATAACAGACTTTCTGGGATTTCGTATTATATTTTAAGTTGCAAACCCTGGCCCTACTAAACTGGCCTCCAATAATACCAACCAATACGTAGCCACTTACACAGCTCTTTTGTTGGCTTCGTTTAAATCCTGAAAGGTGCAGGTGACTGTGCAGGAGAGGCAAGAGAGGTGAGGAATATCGTGCAGAGGGGCTCCACACTGCAGGCATTGAAGTTGCCGGGGTTGCGGGACTGTTCGAAAGAGATACCGTGGCCCCGGAACACAAAGGGCGATGCAGGAACATGGATGGGTTTTAGTCAGTAAAAATCTGACACTCCCTCCTGCTCCGCCCAGAGCGGGAGAAGTCATTTGATGATTCCACATCCGAATAAAAAATAAAAAGGCATTGAAGTTGGGACGGTTCGAAGATTCCATTTGGCCAGATTAGTTCTACAGCGGCCAACCTGGGCCTGCAAACGGTTAAGGGATTTCGGGACCACTGAAGAAATGATATATCCCGTGCAACAATGGACACAGCACCACAACTGACAGCATTTGACATGTGCAGGATATTCCGTACGTTTACGAGCGACTACTTTGACGGGCGCGAACCGCTGCGGGATGAAATGATTCAACTTTCACCCCCTCGCACTTATGCCACTTGTATGTTGGGTACTGACAATGTTTTGGTCAAACGGAAGACATGAAAACTGTGTTAAAACTTGAGATATTTCTGTTGGTATCTCCGAGGTTGGTATAAACTTGCCTCACATTTGAGAATTAAATGTAACACCTGGTGTGTGTGTGTTATTATGTAAAATATTGGTATTCAGCTGCATCCGGTTAGATTGAAAGACGACCCCAACATAATTGGGAAAAGATTAGGCAGATAATGATGGGACATCAAAATCAAAGCATTTATTTCAAGTAGGCCAGGTACAGGCAGTTTTGAATCATCGAAAACAACTAAAGACATATTAACTCAGAAAGTAATTCTGAAGCTAAGATCTCCATGGAGAAGAACGGGCAAGAAACTCCATGGACGCAGTACATTATTATCTCAGATACTGAGAGACCGGTGTCCAGAGTCTGTCGGTCTGTAAAAAAGAAGAAAAAAACAATATCTTGTTACTTAAAGAAAAACAATCTAACTCTAAGATTAATTTATGCAGCCAACTCATTATCAAAACAAACAGAACATTATTTTAAATACAGAACATGGATTAAAAGAAAAACCGTTAAAAACTGTTTGCGATTCGCTGCAAATTCGAATTACAAATTTGAACACGGCTAAAGCGAGTGTTGCCGTATAAAAATGAAATTTAAAAATGGTATTCTGTGATTTAAAACTACTCGCTTTCACAGGATTGCCAGCTGGCATATTGTTTTATTCATGTTTGTGTCTAATGGAGGTTAAATATTTATAGTTTTGGGTTTAATGATGAATTATATCGTTTTTGTATTTTAAGTATTTGAAATAATGTTTTACTGGCTCTTTTGATAAACACGCCTGTTTATGCGTCAAGTAGGAAGTCTTTTTCCTTATCACTCTGTTTAATTGCCCAAATTCATGAATTTTAATGTTTACTACCTACTTGAAAGCAGGCCACGTTTTTTGACAAGGCTAACTGGAAATAATTTCATAGACCTAGCATGTAACATTAAATATATCGACAATGGAGTGAAACTCATTTTTAATTATGTATTTTTGTTATAAAAAATATCATGGCTGAATCATTAGCCCTCAAAGACAGAGAAAGGCTTAATTTGGAAGTCGGTTAATATAGGCAGCCATTAAAAGTAGGTAGATCTTCTAAGTTACCGCCAACTACCTAAATTTCTATATTAATTAAGCTCTTTTTTATCACATTCATTTGGTTGTCACCTAGAGTTAATGGAAGAGAGGACAGAACAGAAACTCGTGGCTAATTAATAAAAGTCGCATGAGTCGATCTTTTAGGTTAAGCCACGCTGGCCTGGGTCGGTCTGTCGATGGGTGACCGTGACCGTGATATACCAAGTCTTCTCCGTGCCTCAGCCAAGACCAACGGGTCTTGGCTGTCATTCGTAGATCTTAGGCCGTTGTTACAGGTAGTGTCAAGCCCAAAAGTTTGACAACCAGTCTTACCAAGGGGTATGGTAATACCTAGTTCTAACAGGGTTGCGTTGGTCAGATAGGCAGTCCCTCCATGTAAAATACTGGTATTCAGCTGCTTTCGGTTAGACAGGAAGCCGACCCCAACATAGTTGGGAAAAGGATAGGCGGATGATGGTGACTCTTCCACTTCTTCTCTGAGAGCTGAAGCCTATGTCCGAGCAGTGGAAGCATTAAGGTTTTGATGATGCTTATGCAACACTAAACAGTCATAAATTCGTACCACAACCGTGCCTACCTGTGTTCTAAACTACAAGCGACGCAGTCAACGAGTTCGGTGACGTAACGCCACTAAATTATCGGTTACGATTCATTCGGGCGACGCCGAAATTTACGGGTTGCGAAGTAACCTGTTCGTCATTTTGTGTGGGAGGATACTGGAGAAGATTGTGGACGGAAACGATTGAGATTTTTTCGTACAACTACGAGTAACTCTCATTTTGTTGTTACGCTTCTTGTACAATTTACTTCAAAAGTGTATTCTATTATTAGGAAAGTAAGTGTGAGATGAAAAAAAAAAATGACTGTCTATATTAAATTCAATAGAATCTACAAATTAGAGGTGAATGAAATCAGGTTTCCGTGATTTTTTGCCTAAACATGCATCGGGAGAATGATTATTACTAAATAAATAAATAAGTTATCTAAAATTCTTTCTATTAGTATTAAAGTAGAGAAAACGAACCATTTGTAACAACAAGTAATTGTTATTTCAAGCAACGAACGGAAAACATATAACATATACGTTTTTTTGTAATAGGCCTCTCCTCAAGTGTTTTTCAGAACTGCAGTGTGTATTTTATGTCGATGTTTGATTTTAGTTATTTCCATAGTATTATGTCATACGGTATTTTACTATGGGGACGGGCTGCAGACATCGAGTAGAAGTAACGGATAAACTGTAAGGTTTTTGCTTTATCCAATGGCCAATATTAAAGGAAAGAACGAAAAAAAAATGTCACAGGGACATGACGTGCATACAAAATAAACAATAATCATACAACGCACAACATAAATATTTATAAATATAACAGAACGGAACAAAAATGTCAACAGCTGCGTCGTGGTGACTGCGACAAGGAGGTTACCACTCTGCATGATGCTATGCTTAGCCGTGTGGTATCTGGCAGAGTAGAATAGAACCAACCCATTACACTCACGGGTGTCGTATAAGGCGACTAATGTCTGAGGCAGAACACCTTGCGCCTCCGTAGACCGAAGAATGGGCAGCAGCGTTTTCTGTTAGTCTTTCATCACTGCGATCTCCAATCCGCCTGCCAAGCGTGGAGATTACGGCAAATTCCTCCCATCATGGGAGAGGCTTATGTCCAGCAGTGGACGTTATAGGCTGATGTTGTTGTTGTATGATGCTGTCTGTCCACAGCACAGCGCTGGTTTTCAGTGGTCACCCGTGAAAAAAACGTACGGAAGCCAAGACAGCATAAATATCCTATACTTTCATAGTAATAGAATACTTTTTCGTTTTATGCCGGCGTTTTTGCTAGCAAGTAGGTAGGTTTTCGTAAATAACAAGTTTCAGTAAATAGCTACAATTATTATTTATTCGCCTATAAATCATTTTTGGTGGGTACAAAAAAGAAACAATTTATATTCGTTGTTTTAAATAGGATTATCATACCACCGACCCCACACACAATACTGTCCCGTATCCATTCTCATAGTTTCCGAACAATTTTGTGCCACATAAGCGGATTTGCCGATAGCTCATGTTGCCGGCTCTAATATAAGTAATTGCTTTTCACTATCGATCCAACTTCGTACAATAAACCGTTATATGTATATTGTGTGTTAGTACATTAGTTATTTGTACTTACAAGGATTATTTGTAATCTGTATCTAAGTTTGTTTGCACCGAGTTGACGATTTTTCTAACTTTTTTCCAACTATGTTGGGGTCGGTTGGCTTTAAGTCTAACCAGATTATCTTAATACCAGTATTTTACATGGAGCGACTATCTATCTGACCTCCACAATCCAGCTAGTACTGGGTAATACGATACCCCTTGGTAAGACTGCTTGTCGGACTTTCGGGCCACTGATTACTTAACGACTGTCAAGTATTTACAATTGACAGCCGGGACCAACGGATTAACGTACTTTCCGAGGCACGCAGGAAACTCGGTACGTAAAGGGTGGTCACCCATCCACAGGCCATCCTCGGAAAGCGAAGCTTAACCAGAAGATCGACACGTACCACTAGACTGCAACGTTTTGTACATACAAATAGATTTCATATTCAAGCCATTTCGCTCCAAAACCCTCGAAAATTTCCATACACGCGACAATTACGAAGCATACAGGCAATAAACAATTATACCGACAGTGCTTCACAGAAAACAATGTTGTATACATGTTGTATATTGTTCTATACATGTTGTATACATGTGCAGTGCTGTAAGGGCGGGGCTACATGATTCAACTTTGAACATTCCGCTTTTGACTTTAATGGGGTTCTGAATAACTGGGCTTGTGGTTTGGAGGGCTTAATAATTGCTGTAGATGTCATAAAAGCTTTAGATAATGTCTTTTGTTAGCTGTCAGGGGTACTTAGGATATAAAACTCTGGAAAGAAAGCTAAACCTGCTTCTTGCCTCTTGAAATGCTTTGGAAAACGTAAAACTAATTGTGATATCGAAGTGTATATTCGTTTATAAACTGCATCAAGGAGAAGTAGAAGGTTCCCAATTTATGTATGAGACTTAACTCATTCATACATTGATCATACAACAGTGGGTGATGCTGAAGAAATTATTGTTTCGTATGTTGGTTATGTTGGTGTGTTGGTTGGTTGTTGGTTGGTTAAATGTGTGGCTATGTAATCATAGCCACACATTTACAGACAAACCTCGGCAAGAGTTGCCTAACCTTGAAGTTCGATCTATTCGGCTGGTACTTATTACCCTCGAACCTCTGTTAACAAGCATAAAACTGCCTAACAAACACATAACTACCTATGTCGCCAACCAGTCGGTTGACCAGCAGTGTGTATGAGACTTTACCCGTCCATACAGCGGTCATACACCAGTGGGTGATGCGAGAGAAATAATTGTTTCGCTTGTTCGCCCGACTGTGACGCGCATGCCAATGAATGAGACTGTTCACGTGAACTTAAATGTATCTATACGTATTAAACTGCGGTTGTAGGAGGGTTTGAAATATATCGAGACAATTGGCCATCCAAAAGTGCGTTGGGTTGACGATATCGTCGAAGTCATCAACAACACTGGACTTTTTGGGAAATGGACATTCTGGGAAATGGTCATTCTGGGAAATGGACATTCTGGGAAATGGACATTCTGGGAAATGGACATTCTGGGAAATTGACTTTTTGGAACCTTTGGACATTTTGGGAATTGGACATTCTGAACCTAGACTAAACTAGACTAGACTAAACTTAAATTGTCACTTACGGGATAAAACAATAAAGAAACACGGAAGATATAATCCCGTAAGTGACAATATAAGTTTAAGGGTGAGGAATTATGTCACAATGAATGAGAGGCTTTTATCATCATCTGCCTAGCCATCGGCTTCCAGTCTAACCGGGCAGCTGAATACCAGTATTTTTAATAGCGCGACTGCCTATAGATCTCACCTCTACAACGCAGTGAGTACTGGGTAATCTGAAAGGCTGGTTGTAAGATTTTCGGGGCCACTGACTACCTGTATCGACTGTCAAAGATCTACTATGATTCTGAGTTTTTTTTTTTATATTCAGCCGCATCCTGTTAGACTTTTTTTTTTTTTTTTTTCGGATGGGAAATCATCAAATGACTTCTCCCGCTCTGGGCGGAGCAGGAGGGAGTGTCAGACTTTTACTGACTAAAACCCATCCATGTTCCTTCATCGCCCTTTGTGTTCCGGGGCCACGGTATCTCTTTCGAACAGTCCCGCAACCCCGGCAGGCATCGGTCCTTGCGGACCCCTTCCTTTTTGGTGACTCTCTTTGAGGCGCGCGTGGAACACGAACGCGCCGTCGACACGGCCTGTCGTCATGAGACGGACGGACGGCGAGCTAGCCCATAGCCCACCGTCCACAGGCCCGCGCCTACGGTGGCCGGGGGCCACGTGGTGGCCCCCGACGCCCGGGGCGTCTCCCGTGGCGGCCGGGACGCTGTGAGGTTCTCTCTCTCTCACGTTCCGCCACCTCCTTCTCTAACATTACTGCTTCGCAGAAGGAGGTGACGGCGTCCCATTCCGTCTCGCTCCGGACCATGGCTTGCACCAGGGCCGGACGCGAGAGGTCGCCGCCGCCAATCGCCGCTTCGAGGACACGGCGGTGCTCCGCCCACGCGGGACACACCTCCACCGTGTGCTCCACCGTGTCCTCCGGTCGATCCTCGCAATGGAAACACCCGGGCGTTTCCTCCCGCCCGATTCGGTGCAGGAACCTCCCGAAACAACCGTGTCCGGTAAGGACCTGCGTCAGGCGGAAGGTGAGGACGCCGTGGCGTCTCTCAAGCCACTCCTCAAAGAGGGGACTTACCGCCACTATTGTGGCGTGCCCTGCATCCTGTTAGACTGGAAGCCGACCCCAACATAGTTAGGGAAAGGCTACGCAGACGATGACTAAACGTGTGTTGCTAGGGAGTTTGACTACTCATATTCTCTCTAAAATATCTTTGCTTCTGTGACTTTTATGACACTTCTTCTCGGATATCAATATCACGTGGTAAGCTAAAACATAACAGCAAATAGTTAGGATACATTACAAGCTGCCTATCTACCTATAACACTGTTGTATTCCTCTTCAATTATACTCTGCATGTTCCGACATAACGTTCGAAACTGAAGCGAAATAACATGCGTTTGAAATGATGACATTTGTTACAACTTGTTGAGCACAGGATGTGATGATTTCTGTTTGTTGATTTGTGTATTGTTTTAATGTATTAGTAGCTTTAAGTAAACTCTATAGATTTAAATATAAAAAAAGAGATGTTGCTAGTTTGTCTCGCTGGATGAGTGGTCGCAAACGACTGCTGAAAATGAGGTCCGGGGTTCGATTCCCTATATCTTCGTTACTAGAAGGTTCCCAGGTAAGGTCTAGAACAAGAAAATGATCACAATGTCGGGGAGAACAAGTACCTTTCGGCTTTGTTTTACACCTTTTATGTAAACCAATATTTTATGAAATATATTGCAAAAAAGTTATTGCAGAAATATGTTTAAGTTGAAAACAGAAACGAACTTTTCTTTAAAACGTTCAATTATAAATAAAATCGACTTCCAACTTTATCTACGAAGTCATAACGACCATTTTCCCATACAAAATAGTTACCTTCAACTTTTTGCACCTACCTATATAACACATACGTCAAAAGAGGGACAGCACTAACCCTACAAAATTGCAGTGACAAGTAACAACCTACGTCACAGCCGGTTATTGGTGACCGGAAATGACCGGTCAAGCCATAGAGTATGTATAACATGATGTATATTGTTTATGGTACAGGCAATTTATTTATTATCTGTGCTGGGGTCAAGTGGGGGTGAGTTATGGGGTCGAGTTCAAGTGTTAGGTTGGGGGTGTTGTACTTATGTTGTCAATGGGAAGATGCTATGAGACGTTAATATTAGAGGTTAGAGACTAAATAATTGTCGCATGGAAAGATTATCTCGTTGGTTTGGTGGTAGCAAGCGCGAAGTTTGAGGTCCTGGGTTCGATCCCCAGGTCGGGCAGTGTTATTAAGTTTTTCATCACTAATTTCTCAGTAACAGCCACGGAGTCTGGATTTGTGCCCGGTTGATTGCAATAAGCTCGCCCCATAGTACACTGGCGAAATGTGGGTGTACTATTAGGCACACCTGTGCCTAACCCATCGGGGATTACAGGCGTGATGTTATGTTATGTTAAGTCCGAGGTCTAAAGAATGAGAGTTTTGCTGCTTGAAAAGGTGCTTCATGTTATGGTTCGATGGACAGGAGCCGTAGTGTATACACGAACCGGTTTTTTTTATTTTTATTTAAAAATATATGAGGTAAACGTTTACAGTTTTTCTTAAATCTATGACAAGTTCACCCATGCTTTGAGCCTGAACTAGGTAATCCTGTGTTTTTCAGGCGCTTTGAGGTAACATTAATTTATTAAATAATCATAAATCATATTAATATTATTGGTACCAATGTAAAAAGGTATATAAAATTATACTATTTTAACTAAGCTAATATAAAAAATAACAATAATATGGACAATATTTACTTTAGCACAAGTAATAACTTCTCTGTATCTTCATAGGACATAGTTTGAAGAGCTTTCTTAAGGATTTTCTTGCAGTTATTGTGATTTAAAGAGTAGATGCTTACTTTTTCATTTAGCCTGTTATAGAGTAGGGGTCCGAGGTACATATAAAACTTGGCTGTGAAAGCGTGTTTTGTACTTTTTTGAGGGCAAACTATATCTTTCCGTCTTTTTTTAGTGAATTCAGTGCTGCATGGAAGTGCTGCGTGTTGTTTTAGTACAGTGCTCATAATAAATAACTGTCGAACTGTTAATACTTCACAAGATTTATACAGGAGGTTAGTGGGGAAAAGGAAAGGGCGGCAAGTAGCCACCTTGAGAATAGCTCTTTGAGCTCTTTCAATGGGCAATAACAGAGTTTTACTTGCCCCACCCCATGAAGTAATGCAGTAAGTTAGAATTGACTGACAAAGAGCAAAATATACTTGCCTAAGTATTTTTGGATCTGTAATAAATCGTAGTTTTTTGAATACGAATATCAGCTTACGAATTCTATTATTTAGAGCTTCCATATGTTGTTTGAAGGAAAGGGTTTCGTCTATTATAATACCCAGGTATTTTATTTTATCAGTCTTCTTAATATTGGGACACTTACACTGGCTATCTGCAGGGACTGGGCAACAATGAGCATGCAACGCTGAGGGGATATTAGATATATGCTTGCGCATCGAAAACTTAATATAATTTGTCTTCTCTGCATTTAGAGTTAGTGAGTTATTTTGAAGCCATTTGTTTACAATATTAAATCCGTGTTGCGCAAGCTTGAAGACTTCATTTTCTGTCAGCCGAAAAAAGTAAAGCAGTGTCGTCAGCGTAAGTAATGATAGTACCATGCTCTAGCTTTAGATTGCAAAGGTCATTAATGTAGATCAAAAACAGGGTGGGCCCTAGAATACTTCCTTGGGGAACACCAAAAAATGAGTTTTTTTGAACAGCGCTGAGAACATCGCCAATCTTTACGCACTGGGAACGATCTTCTAAATAACTTTTGAATATTTTCAATTGGGTGCCTCTTACACCCATGATCTCAAGCTTGCGCAATAGAATTGGAATGGAAACTGTGTCAAAAGCTTTGGCGAGGTCCAGGAAAATTCCTACTGTGTGGTTACCCTTGTCAAGTTCTTGCGCTAGATAGTCAGTCAGATGATGTACCGCATCGGCAGTTGAAACTTTAGGTCTAAATCCAAACTGCCTTTCAGACAGAATAGATTTGTCTTCCAAATATTTCAACAACCTTTTGTTTATTATTTTCTCCAATATTTTTGACATAGAAGGAAGTAAAGAAATAGGTCTATAATTTGTCACTTGCTCTTTGCTGCCTGATACAGGGATAATTACAGATTTTTTGAGACACTCTGGGAAATGTCCTGAAGATAAACAAATGCGGAAAATATAGGTCAGTGGTGGTACCAAAATGTCCTTGAATCTTTTAATAATTTTATTTGAAATGTTGTCCCAGCCAACTGCACAGTCTTCTTTCAAGGTCATGATTATACTATCTACCTCAGTCTCGTCAGTATCAAGCAGCGCGAAGGATGTTAAAGCAGTGTTAGAAGTTAAAGGAAAGTTCGTCATGTTTTGGGATTGACCCAGATTTTTTTCTGCTAGAGATTTACCCACATTAACAAAGAAATTATTTGCTATGTTAGCGGATTCCACTGGTGACGAGTGTGCTTGTAATAAACTTGAAGATGACTCATATTGTTTTGTAGTATACGTTGCGTCTTTAATATAAGTCCATATCTTTTTACTATTTGTTCCAGCCTTTTCCAATGCTACTTTGTCATAGTTGCTTTTAATTTTCCTAAGAAGATCATTACAGAAATTTCGATATCTTTTGTAGGAAAGTTGCAATACAACATTTTCTGGATTAGATTTAGCTTTCATATGCAGTTTATCCCTATGTTTCATACAGCGAATAAGACCTGATGTGATCCATGGTTTTATGTTGTGATTTTTGTTGCTCAACTGCGATACGACTGTGTTTTTCTGAATTGCATTTCGTAGGTTTTCAATTACAAACAACATGCAAAACTGCGGGTCAGCGGAATTATAGACTGGATCAAAACCGATGACGCGTAAATCTTCTTCAAGTCTATTTATATTCAATTTAGAAATTTTGCGAGTGCCTTGTTTAGGTAATTTTCAATTTAGGGTTAGTAGGGCAGCATTGTGATCGGTTATTGTTGCGTTAACAACAAGTGCAAGTGAGGGGAAATTCGATTTAAGCATAATATGATCCAAACAGGAGCCACTGTGATGTGTAGGAAAGCTGTGTGCTGGGAGCAGGCCATGAAAGGCGCATAGGTTGAGGTAGTCCTGAGCAGAAGCATCAGCACTTCCTGGAAGAATATTGATATTAATATCTCCAATTACAATCGTGTTTTTGATGGATGACAGGTTCTGCAAGGTCTCATTCAGAGAGTCTGTAAAATTGCTAGTATTTTTAAAAGACGGAGGTCGATATAATGCTAATATCGCAAAATCTGATCCAATTTTAACTAACAATGTGTTACAGTCGTGCATATCAGGTTCCTCAACAGAGACGTTCAGATGATGTCTTGCATAAACTATCACACCATCATTTTGGTTGTAATTTATGGTACTTCTATACATATTATATCCCGGGATTAGTGGTATGTTATATTGTTTGGCAAGCCAGCATTAGCCGTTGCTGAAATGTACTAAAGCTATCAAAATTCTTAAAAACACTGCGAATATTTTGTGTTATTATGGTTAGTGGAGATTTGTAGCCGGATAAATATTGTTTGCAGTTTTCAGCTTCACAGACTTTGGACTCAGATACAGAGAAATTATCTAAATCATTAATTAAACTATTTATCATAATTGTAGTCTAAATAAGAATATAAAATAAAAAGGTCAGAAAAATACCTAATTTACGGCGCTCTTAGGCGCCTCCATAATCTACAGAATTGATGTACCTCTTTTCAGCCATAATTTTCGCCGGGCAGTCAGCAGCACTATCAGCAGGAATTACTATCATATATACCTACTTAGATATACCTAGATAACTGACCAATAAACTAAACCATTTCGTCACTTTTTGACTGCCTACGAAGACGTCATAAGCACTATTTCGTTGCTTTAAAAATTAAACGACGTTTTTGTTCTTTAAATGTCTAGCATTAATATTGAGTTGTAACGTTGTTGCTTTAAACCAACTAGCTTGCTGCGACTGTCGCCACGTTGCTACATAATAGAACAAAGTCCTCCGCCGCGTCTGTCTGTATGTTCGCGATAAACTCAAAAACTACTGAACGGATTTTCATGCGGTTTTCCAGAGTGATTCATGAGAAAGGTTTTGTGTAAATTGGTTGAAATATGACGATAAATGCTGGAAGTGTCGGAGAAAGTCAAGCTGCCTGGGAGCTTTCATAAAAAACGCCTAAACCCTTTGAAATTTAACGACCCTACGACAGACAAAACAAGTAGGCATAATATGCTCCACTACCCGTCCGAAGCCGGGGCGGGTAGCTAGTTAAGCATAAAATGCTTAAGCAAGGCACGCGACGTAGGTGCTCTTGCGTTGTCGACGTATGTATATGTCTGTGCACGTACCACTACAGCACGAAAACCTTTTATACAGGACAATCCATGTATTCCTTCCACCATTTCATCCTTCACCTTTTAAAATAATCCCACCTATTGTACCTCAAATAGAAAGAATATGGAACCGTGTTTTACCGATCCGTGAAAGGTATGAAAACGCATTCCGTCTATGTGGGAGCACGGCGCAAGGATTTTATCAAAATGTGATTTGGTTGGCATCTATTCAAGACCATGCACGGTCTATATCGGTCGCGAATGAAAGAACGAATGAATTCGAATGAACCTTTGAATGGCATTAGACTTAATGGTGTACAGTTTAGGAGGTATAATTATTTTGAGCTTGAACTTGTAAGATCTCCATAGAATCCATACTAATTTGTATTATAAATTGCGAAAGTTACTCAGTATTTTGTATGTTTGTTACCTTTTACGACTAAACTGTTGATATCTGACCTCCGCAACCCAGTTAGTACTGGATAATACGATATCACTTGGTAAGACTAGTTGTCAGATTTTCGGGCCACTGCATACCTGTAACGACTGTCAAAGATCTACAAATGACAGCCGAGATTAACGGCTAACGTGCTTTCCGAGGCACGGAGGAAACTCCTCAAAGCTAAGTATGTCTATAAATAAACAAAAAAATCGTGTTCAAACCAAATATAAGTAGATATATTTTTCCCTAAACTCATAGAAAGGTAAGCATATCAAATCATAAGTTAAGGAAACTAATTCGACCAAAAAGTTTGATTATATTTCATAGGATTCCTTTTTCCTCGTTCCCTATCGCTGAGTCGACGAGTTGAGTAGCAGATAGCGCGCGAAATCGGGAAACTTGGCAAATTACTGCGTATTCTATCCGCTTTGGTTGTTTTTCTTTTAAGGGCGTTGAGGCGAAAGGAAAAGGGTGGCGGAAACGATTCTAGGTGTTTTATTGTATTAAAAATATAAGATATGGAAAAGGTAAAAAAAGCGCGTGGCCCCCGGCGAGGGATTGGGTCATCCTTTTAGGTGCTGTACTGGCAGGCCCTAAGTACCCTGTATGCCTAATATCAGTCCTCGATCTTCTTTTGTTTTCGAGTTTTTGAAGATAATGTGAAAAAATAAGGGTATCGTTTAAAGTGTCATATTTGGTAAACTATTCAAGTTAGAGTAACCAAACCAAAACATTTATAATAAGAATAAAATAGACTACAAAATGCATATTTTTAATTAGCACCATGTCCTTAAACTTTATCTAAAAAAAATCGGTATTTTTTTTTTCTTTTTTTTTGTCACTCCTCGCAAAGGTACGCCTCCAAAAAAAATTTTTTTGACAAGCCACTAATATCCACTACATACCCTTTCTCTTTTTAAATAAAATTGCGCCAGTTTCAGAAAAGTTGCAAGGGAATCGACTGTCTTGGTATGGACATTTTGTGATGAGGAGGGAAGAATCGCATGTGACTAATAGAGTGATGAATATAAATGTTGATCGAGGGAGAGGGAGAGGAAGACCAAAGAAACGATGGATGGATTGTGTGAGGAATGATATGAAAGAAGAAAAACAGCCAAGAGCGAGTCGGACTCGCACACCGAGGGTTCCGCAAAACCTTTACTGAAAGGTAAAGTGCGGTTTACGATTTATGACGTATTAAAAAACAACTACTTACTAGATCTCGTTCAAACTCATTTTCGGTGGAAGTTTACATGGTAATGTACATCATACAGGATGTCATTTTTATCACTTTTAAAAAAAAATGGGTGAACGGAGTAGAAGCAAATGGCACACTTAGTTTTGTTTTTGTTCCTAAAAAAAGAAACTCAAAAGAATTCGAAATTCGAACGCGAAAATATGAAAACTTTACTTGAAATTTGTAGCGTTTTTTGATGATGTTATGGAAAAAATCAAAAATAAATGTGATAAAAAAGTTATCCGGTATATTTATTTTAGTTTTATAATTCTCTTTTAGAAGTTACAGGGGGGGGGACCACACATTTTACCACTTTGGAAGTGTCTCTCGCGCAAACTATTCAGTTCAGAAAAAAATGATTTTAGAAACCTCAATATAATTTTTGAAGACCTATCCATAGATAACCCACACGTATGGTGAAAAAAAATTTTGAGTTTCAGTTCTAAGTATGGAGAACGCCCAAAATTTGTTTTTTTTTTCTATTTTTGTGTGTAAATCTTAATGCGGTTCACAGAATACATCTACTTACCAAGTTTCAACAGCGTAGTTCTTATATTTTCGGAAAAAAACTGGCTGTGACACATGGACGGACAGACAGACAGACATGACGAATCCATAAAGGTTCCATTTTTTGCCATTTGGCTACGGAACCCTAAAAAGGAACAAATGTTAGCGTGACGGTTGATAGAGTAGATGGAAGAAAAAACGTGTTGCGCCGAACCCAAGCAACATGAGACAAGAGAAGATGATGATAAAAACAAATTTAAAGATGCTCAGTGCTAGTAAATAGCAATACTCGGAGTTTCTTTGAAGATAGATACTAAATTATCCGGGTTTTTTCGTGTGGTTAGTGCCAAACCTGGTCTCAGAGTTTTATGGCATCCATGGGCCTCTGACTCGGCTTTACAAAATATTATTATTTATTTACAATTACGAAATATCTCTCAAGCTTGAAGGTTAGTACAAGATTTAAATACAAAGCTAACAAGTGGTCCTGTGTAAACATAAATAGTAAATAAATAAATTGTTACTACAAAATGGTAGGCCGTAACTTTACGAATTCTTAGAAACTATTTTCAGCGGTTTACAGTGTGCCTTGTCAGTTGAGAACTTTTTAATATGAGAAGACAGAGGCATACTTTTTCCGCTAGTACACAATATTCTAACAATCTTATAAGTTTGTTGTGACAACTCTAGCCTTTTCTGACAAAAAGGGCCTTGAGATAACCCAGTGATTACTATTATTCTAACTAACAACAACAACAACAACAACAGCCCATAACGTCCACTGCTGGACATAAGCCTCTCCCATGATGGGAGGAATTTGCCGTAATCTCCACGCTTGGCAGGCGGATTGGAGATCGCAGTGATAAAAGACTAACAGAAAACGCTGCTGCCCATTCTCTGGTCTACGGAGGCGCAAGGTGTTCTGCCTCAGACATTAGTCGCCTTATACGACACCCATGAGTGTAATGGGTTGGTTCTATTCTACTCTGCCGGATACCACACGGCTAACTAACCCTACTCATAATTTTCTGTTGTAACCTAATATTAACACAGTATACACCACAGATTTAGATATACCTAGATAACCCAAGAGGCTTAATCATTTTATGATTTACGTGGCTACTGTCACAGCAAGCTAATTTCTTTAACAACGTTACAACTCAAGAACATAATTCTAGGCATTTAAATAATAAAACCAAGTCTATTTGATATAGTAACATTTTTGTATAGTAACTAAATAGTGCTGATGACTCAAACTCAAACTCAAACTCAAAGCATTTATTTCAATTAGACCATTACGGCACTTTTGAATGTCAAAAATACAAAAAAGAAAATCAAAGCTACAGTCCCAGTCACAAGGCATAATAACTTGAGAAAGTACTGTAGTTGCCCATTCCCTAGCGTAGATCTCTATGGAGAAGAACGGGCAAGAAACTCCATGGACACTCTTTTAAAATCAAAATATTGACGTCATTGGTGTCGATTCTGTTACGCTCAAACTAAACTTAATTTAGGCTATTGCTAACTTTTTCTCTCTAATAACACGAGAAAGAGACAGACGTAATTTAGAGCTGTCAATTAAATCGGAACTAATATTTCCATACGAAAGAAGGGTGCACGTAAAAACACGGTGAAGCGCAAGGCATAAACTAGTTTGACATCTCTAACTTAGTTCATAGCTATAGCCGTCCTTTTCTCGCACTGCCTTTTAAAATATAGCAATAGCCTTAATTAAGTTTAGTTTGTGCACAACAGAATCGACACCATTGTCTTTTTTGAATGTTTGAATTTTTGAATTTTTCACGAAAAAGAAAAACACAGTTAAGTTAACTGTGATTTTCTTTTTCATGTTTGAATATAACATGCAGAACGTATTGTCTCCCAGCTGGAAAAAGGCCCACCACTGTTCATATCTTAAGGAATTCAGCCAGTCGTCCCTTCCACCATCTTCTAAGGTAAGTTCTTTTCCCTTAACAATTTTTTTTTTCAATCCAAAATCCGGTCTCCTCCAAACTCTAATCTTCAAGAAAAATAATTAAACCAATCTAAAACGCCTTTAAAATCGAAATGCAATGACCGAACTTAAGATCAGAAAGTTTTAACAAAAACCGGGGCCTTATCTCTTTGCCTCGGGCTAGTAATTTTACAAATAGTCCGATTCCGAAGTTTACCCAGAACTTCGTCGTCATTGGTCGAAATGAGTTCTGTTTTATTCTGATTGAGTCCATGCAGTTTTACTTTGTAAAGGTTTATGTTTGATGGAGTTAGTTTGCTTTTAGGGGTGTTGTACACAATGCCCATGTTGGCGGCCGGCATACAGGGTGTAAAAGACCTCATCACGAAGCCGTCAACCAAGCATTCTGTACATCAAACTAAGTAACTTTACGCAAAAATGATTGCTGCGAAACGACTTCTTTTTTGGGGTGAAAAATCATGTTTTGTGGTAGAACTCAATGTAACGCACTCAAAACATTGTGCTGATTGATGGATTGAATAGTACGGGGGCCGTGGAGGTGTTTAAAAATCTTACATTAAAAACGTGTATTAAAAAAAAAAAACTTTTAAAAAAAGTTGGAACTTACCCCCAATATCTCCGTAACTAGAAGGTTCCCAGGTATGGTGTAGAACAAAAAAATGATCGCAATGACGAGGAGAACAAGTGCCTTTCGGCTTCGTTAAGAGGTGTTTTACACCCTTTATTTAGCACAGTGGGGCGGAAAATTGGAATGTGCACACAAGTAGATATACATATACCAATATTATATAAATGCTAAATTAACTATGTTTGCCTATATCCTGCTAAAAATTCGTGTCAATTGTGTGTGTGTTTTCGTGGCATAAGATGCGGAAAAATGAGGAAAAAGTTGTGAGGAAAGTTTTGAGTATGAATGTGGATGGGTATAAGACGACCAAAGAAACGATGGATAGACTGTAAAGAATGATATTGCATGAAAGGAGTCATCTGATGAAATGACGAGTAATAGAGAAGTATAGCATGTTTCATGCCGACTCCAAATGAATTGGAATAACGGCAAGACGATAATGATTGGTAAACTGTGAGCAAGATCTGGGTCCTGGGGTATTAGGATGCTGTTTATCCAGTAGTACGGGGCTACAAACTTCCTGTCTTCAACGCAGATGAAAGCTAGTATAAGATTATTATGTTCGGGAAGAAACCTTGAATTGCTAAGCGGAGATGCTTAGTTCCCACTGACATCATTGACGTTTGTTTCATTCCTTCATATTTCAAATGGGCAGACTAGTTGGGCCAACGAAATGACGGTTTTGATTTTTCCCGTCGGCCCCACCAGTGGGGCAAAGCAGTAGGGTCAGCGGGGATACACGTACCGAACGGAGTTTGAAGATCGGAACCAGCCGAATGAAAGTTGAATACGTGTCATAAATGCTTCGGACCGCTTTTATTGTTTTATAAATACTGCCGACTTGGTGGACAGACGATAAAATTAAAGTGGCCGGAAGAAATTGGATAGCCATGACACAAAACCGCTAAAAGTGAAGAGGTTTGGAAGAGACTCAGCATTAGGTGTCCAAAGGTTGAAGAAGAAAAGAAATACTGCCGAATATGCCCGAGCAAGTCTGAATCACTCCTTAGGTAGAGTAAGTTTCCGTAGGAACGAGTTGATGTTTCTTTCTTTCTTTGTGAGAGCTTGAAGTCACACTAGTAGTGTTTGTTAAGAGTTTACGGGTGTACTAAGGAGTTAATTTTAATTAAAAGACAAGAGGGTCTTTACAAAGTAATATGCCAGTACCGAAACTGATGGGTAGGCAAATAAGTATTGTGTCAACATGACTATTTCATTAAATGACTTGTGTCAATTATTTTCATTCCGTAAATATATACCTACGTGTCACGATCGGGAATCATATTTTGTAATCGTAGTTTGTGTTATACAGCCTGACACTGACCAGCAAGTGGTAAAAAACGTGGCAAAATTGAATTTCGCGGGCTACCCAGGCGGTTCAATAATTATAATTTCTAGAAGGTTTTGAGTTTCTCATCATTTTCTGTAACAGTTTCATTTTGAAACAATAAAGTTCTCTCTCAAACGACGAGGAAGTCATGTTTTCTTTCTATACGCTTCTCGAATGAAAGATAAACGAACCTAGCGTTTGAAGTCAGAATATATAACTGTTTTACCTAGTATCTTGCTGCGAGCATTTAAGAATATTAGGTACTATCTAGTCTTTACCAGTCCCGTGAGAGGTCAATGATATTATGTAATGATACTGGTCCATGAAGTCGGTGATGAAAGGTGACTTATCTTTATCCCTAAAGCACAAACTCATCGACATTTTCATCCTGCCTATCCTAACGTACCGTGCTCAAACTTGGTCCCTGACTGAATCCCAAAAGTCCAAACTCAATGTTTGCTAAAGAGCGGTAGAGCGTTGCGTATTATGTTCAGCGACAAAATTCGCAATTTCACAATACGCTCCAAAACTGGAATCGCTGATGTGGGCAATAGGACCGCTGGGTTTAAGAAGTGGGATTGGGCAGAAATTGTCTATAGAATGCATGAATACCGATGGGCCAGAGTCGCCACGCAGTGGGTACCAAAAGACGGGTGTCGTTACGACCTAGAGGTCTAGGGCGTCATGCTAGCGTTTTTTAGATCTGCCTTTATACGATAACTTTTAAATTCTGTATAAACTTTTATTAAAAAAAAACCATAAAAAACAATGCGTCAAGACCTTTCACACCAAATCAAATACACTCCAGTTCCACACCAAACATGTATCTCAAGTAAACTCAAGATTAAAGAAACAGCATCCATCAAGCCAAAAGCAGTGTTTTAAGACAAAAGGAAAACTGAACAGAGGCACCTATTAACTAAGAACATAAATAACTTAGTCGCACAACAATGGGGAGAAATTACGCGATTGTGGACCTTATTGTGTTGGCATAGGGACGGCTGCAAATGACGGCCGGAATTGTGCGAGATCTTTTGGGGAAGTTCGCGGTGGATGGTGTTACGGGTGGAGGTGGTAATTTATAATTTGGTGGATTATTTTAATTTAAAGATTTTTTGGAGTTATTTTGGATTGCTGTGATTGCAAAGTTTGCGCCTATCTCGGATTTCTTTTTTATTCTGATGTTGAAATGCTTTTTTTCTTTATCATGGGATAATGAAAGACAATTGGGATTATCTATCAATTGTTCTAATCTTATAATATTAGAAATGCGAAAGTTTGTGAGGATGGATGGATTGATGGATATTTGTTACCTACTCTTTCACGTGAAAACTATTTAACGGATTTCAATGAAATTTGGCACATAGATAGTTTATAACTAGGATTAACTTACTTAGAGGATACTTTTTATTCCGTAAGTATAATCCTGTGGGTCAGATACCGAACTTCACGCAGCCGAAGCCACGGGCATAAGCAAACATGGCTTAAATTCTAAATAAAACATTTGTGAAAAATTCTTTGGCTGGATATTGAAGAGTTGTCAAAAAAGTTGGCGAAAACGAGAAATAGCAATGTTTATTTGGGTTAGACTTTGAACTTAGCTCTTAAAACAGCGAAGGAAAACATCAAGAACCAAAAATTCCAAGAAAGAAAGAAAGAATAAGAATATACCTACCAAAAAAGACGTGGGGCCAGTGGCGCGGGGGTTAAACCAAAGAAAGACGAAGAGGAAGAAATACAAGAAGGTTAATGGATATCACATACCTACCTTGCTACCTCCTCCTTGGAACTTATTCAGTTCATCCCGCCATCTCTTTTCACCACTGCCCCGCCTCGCTATTGCAGGGCACCAGTTCTATGCTATTTTGGTGTACAGTTCTAGAAGTTACAAGTTCAAGTCAGATGATATGGTGAGGTCAGTCGAAGTCATTACCAAGACAGGGTCGTTACACACTAGAGCTAGTAATAGTATGATGTAGTATAGTCTATGATTAGGAGTTAGGATTTGTTATTTTTCTTTTTAAGTTAGTTATTAAGTTTACGATGCGTGCTGCGTGTGGAGGGAATTTTGAATAAAACAAATAGCTTCATTAATTATTTTTATTATTTAGTCTGTGGAAAAACGATGCTTTTTATGTTCACCCCTTCACTCGCTCTCTCACAATTCTCATGTAACTCCACGCAATTAGTTTGCCAATAAAATATTCATTTAAAAGTATTTTGTTGATTATTTTACAGACTCACTTAGTCAAAATGTTACCACCTCCAAACCTTCCCACATCCCCCTATTATGAAATCAGTTGTCTTGAAGGAGTATTAATCTTGGCCATTCCTGTGTAATTGCATATTGTTTCGCCTCTTTTCAGCCAGTCTCCTCAAATGAACCTCTCTTCAGGTCCAGGGGGAAGGATCAATGATGAACTGGATCTTGTATTCATTGGTGGATTGGTGTTATTAAATTGAGACTAGATTTCTGTAAAAAAAAACGGGGGTACGAGCTAACCCAAAAGAAGCCTATTAACTGTCGACTTAAATTCCACTCCATGCGTTTTTTTTTCGGATGGGAAATTATGAAATGACTCCTCCCGCTCTGGGCGGAGCAGGAGGGAGTGTCAGACTTTTATTGACTAAAACCCATCCATGGTCCTTCATCGCCCTTTGTGTTCCGGGGCCACGGTATCTCTTTCGAACAGTCCCGCAGCACCGGTCCACTCCATGCCTGAACGCATAATAAAAGTGGTACCAAAGCCAGCAAAGTGCTTCGTGCGAATGTGTTAAATATTGATAAAGTAAGGTTGATAACCTGCCGAACGTCGGACTCCCGATGGAAGAAAAGAGATGGTAGAATCAGCTCGTCATCGTACTCTCAGTCAGGTTAATAATAAACTCCAACCAGACTCGAAACCGTAGAGACCCAAAGATAATAATCATCGACAAAACTTTAAATCCATATAAGTTTTCACCGTTCACAATCAAAGGGCTATAGAATGTTTGAAATCTCATTATGGGCTACAATAGCGCAGATCTGGGGCTATTAGTTAGCTGGCTACAGGCCAACGGCTCTGAGTTTTATTGGCTTCGGTGAATTTTCAGCTCAAATTATAGCCCGGATCCGATAGACATTCGGTGGTTGGACAGAGCGGTGGAGTCGTCTTTTGAGAAGCGTTTTTTTATCACTTTAAATTATCATAAACACTAACACTAAATATTCAACATGTACATGTACATACTCAAAACAATTGTAAACATGGTAAATATTCCCATTTTCACTGTTAGTGATAATATTAGTGACCATCTCAATTTAAAAACCTACTTACTTTTTTGAAAAATTATTTTGAAAAAAATTGTTGTGAGTTTGATCGTGTTCAGCAGTCGATTTTAAGCCGAAAAACGTCCTTAGCTAGCCTCCCCAATGAATAATACTGCTAGGCGCTTCTCACATCCACCACATTGTTGTGACTTTCGTCTGGTCATCAATCCCTTGTTCTTGCGGGGCGGCTTCGAACCGACAGCGTTGGAAGGCCTCACCCAAGGTGGACCGCTGATATGGTGAGACTGGAAATCCGCTGATACCAAAAACACAGGACTAGGAAACTATGTCTAGCTGTGGACGTCGTTTGTCTGATAATTATGACGATGGAACTCGATTCTCGGGTATCTACTTTCATCCAGCTGCTCCCAGAGATAACCTAAGATGTTCGTTACTTCTTTTAGCCTAAAGTTCTCCTGGTCCTTCCAATATCATCATGAACATCATTCTCATTCCCTTATCCCAAATCGTTTGGAATCGGCGCAGCATGTCTTCTTCTTCCATTTTCTCTATTACTCGTCATCTCATCAGACACCTTTCTATCCATGTCATCTTTCACACAGTCCATCCATCTTTTCATTGGTTCCTAGCCTCCTTACAAAAATGTACCAAAGCTTTCCACATCGTGGAAGTCTCCACCCCGTCCCCAGTTCCATTGTTTGAAGTGTGCGTAATTAAAATTGGCGCGATATTAGTTCCCACCTGGGGTGGCGGGCTATCGCGCTCTATTACGTGTCATGGGGATAGTAGAGGTGATAGCAAGAGAAATGGGAGATTAATCTTTTTGGTGCTGTTTGTGATTTGTGATGCCGTGAAGGTGCTGGTATGAGAAATGATGGAGACTTATATTTTTGTTGATAATTATATTAGTATGAGGAGCTCGTGGCTAAATAATAACAGCGGGACATCGATCTTTAAGGTTAACTAGCGCAGGTCAAGGTCAGTCTGTTGAGGGGTGATCATCCTTACATACTGACTGAGTTTTCGCGGCGCCATGGAAAGTACGGTAAGCCGTTAAAAGAAAAATAAAAAATTTGGATAATTAAAAAACTTGTATTAAAGTAGGAACTTTGACCCCAATATATCGAAAACTAGAGGGTGCCCAAGTATGGTCTAGAACAAAAAAATAACAGGTAACAAGTGACTTTCGGATTCGTTAGGGTACTTTTACACCCATTACAGTTTTTGCACCCATCGGCATAGATCTAAAGACCAGTATTCATAGCCTGGCATTATAATCATTGATTTTCCTCGTGAAAAATACTTATAAATAAAAAAAAGATGTAAAATATCCGCGGTCAAACAGACCGGTATGTTGTGTGCACGCGCGGTTGACCCTTTGGTGTGTGCAAAACTCGGTTTGTCAAACGCCTATTGTGGAAATGTGAATTTGAAAATATTTTCTAACGTTTGTACGTTTTTGTTCCCAGTTTCTATTTATTATGTTACCAAACCTAGCTTTTAGGAGTACGTTCCTAACTAACGGTTTTTACTCTACTGTTTAGACGTAACAAAACATCACGCCGGTAATCTCCAAAAGTTTAAACAGAGTTGTCCTTATACAACACCCACATTTTTTAGAGCACCCAGATTGCATGGGACTTACAAATATACATACACAAACACTATAGCTTCTGAAGGCGGCTTCGTCCGCGTGAAGTTTGACAATAGTCCGATGGGATCTTACTACCGGAATAAAAAGTATCCTATGTTTTAATCTAAGTTATAAACTATCTGTGTGCAAATTTAATCCAAATCCGTTCAGTAGATTTTGCGTGAAAGCGTAACAAACATCCACACATCTATACATCCAAACATCCACACTCACAAACTTCCGTATTTATAATGTTAGTAGGATAAACTCACGCCGTTTTCCCATGCGTGTAGGCAGAAACCACAGAACGCCGCCTGTTACGATCCTTACATAGTCCTATTGCCTCGTCAACTTTCATACACCAGTCATAAACGCACGCCTGACCTGACGCTGACCTTTCTGAAGAACCTCACCAATAAGGTCAGTGTATATCCTTCTAGAGCAGTGGTTCTCACCCTGTGGTCCGCGGAGTACCGGTGGTCCGCAAAAGTTACGAATATGGTCCCGAAAGGTTAAAATGTTATTGTTAACTTGCACAGAAGATGCTAGCTCAACCCAACCTGATTGTACCTATCAGAGGCCAGGTGCTAAAATTTGTTGAGCTTGTTGCGCTTGCTCTTGCAAGATTCAAACGCATTTCTACAAAAATCTACTTACTTATTTCTATTTCTGTATGAACGGTGGATAAAATTTTTAAGTTTACTTCGATCGCTCTTGTATCTTTCACTTTCTAAAGGTTCTCTAATTTTTGCATTGTGTGAGTTAAAGATTCACCCCGCCCTAGCTATAATTCTGTCGGTGTCCATGTTTATCTAGGACCTATGGTCCCTGCTAACACTAAAGACACCAAAGTGGTCCCTGGTCCAAGAAAGGTTGGGAACCACTGTTCCAGAGCATCGCCTCCCGTCGTTTCCACATCTGGCTTGTAAATACCTTTTGTCGTCGCCTTTCACGCATCCTCTCCACATGACCAAACCAGCGTAGAGAAATACAAAGTGTAAACTGACCCTTGATAAAGCTGTCAACCTAGGATTCTGTACATCAAACTACGTAACTGTATGCAAAAAATGATTGCAGGGAAACGCCTTTTTTGTGGTCTTATGTTAGGACTCAATGTAACGCACTCAAAACATATAGTATGGGGGTCGAGGAGGTAATTAAAGTAAGGGTATAACATAAAAAAAACTTGTGAAAATGAATCTTTGACACCCAATTATTTTAATTATTTTAGGCAATTATTTTTTCTCTATACAATTCTAGAGAAAAATAAAAATGTGGTGACGGAGAAAACAAATGCCTTAAGGCTTCGTTAAGGGGCTCCCCCATGCACACTAGCGCCACTTTAGTAAAAAAATCAGAACTCGTTAAATACACAATTAATATAAAATCTGATTGACAAAATCAATCTTTTGGTCTTCTAAATTATTTACGTCTGCTTAACTCATTAAAAAATAGCTCGCTGTCGTTACACATACAAAATGGAAAAAAAACGGCCGTTTTTTAGCAATTTTTCTAACTGTAACTACAGTGAAGTATATTTTAATGAATTAAATAGACGTCAATAATCTAGAACTCTAAAGCATTGATTTTGTCAATCAGATTTTATATTAATTGTGTATTTAACAGGTTCTGATTTTTTTACTAAAGTGGCGCTAGTGTGCACGGGGAAGCCCCTTAAGCATATTTTTAACCAATCTATACTAATATTATAAAGCTGAAGAGTTTGTTTGTTTGGTTAAACGCGCTAATCTCAAAAACGGCTACTGGTTGGAATTGAAAAAATCTTTTTGTGTTGGATAGTCCATTTTTCGAGGAAGGATAAGCTTTATTATGTGACGCAGATGAAGTTACGCGGGTCAGCTAGTACAATATAACAAAAAAAATACGAAAGAATCTCATAGCAACTAATAACAGACACGTAATAGAGTCAACAAAAGATTTTCATTTCCGAAGTGCGGACTGGATTCCATATGCTTAGCAATTGAATAGAGATCGCGCTGATCACGGTTGCGGAATTATTTGAATATTTTAAGGTTTCCCTGCAATGTTTTATGGTGTAATCAACGGCTTTTTTAAACGATTTATGGTTGTTAGATGGTGGAGAGGTTATAAAAAGGGGAGATGAATGAGTATATAGATAAGGGCGTTCTGGGGGTGGACAGTATCACAAGCTACATATTGCTATTGCACTATTTAGCAATGCCCATCAGAATATCAGCGCTGTGACATTTTTGAATGTTATAGCACCATCATGAGATGCGTCTTTTGGCTTCTTAAATGACTAGTTAAGAAAACTAAATAAAAATAATGATTTAGTAAACTAATACCCCGGGTTTCAAATGAGTGGGATCAGTTGACTAAAGAGCCTTAAGTTTAATGTATGCGTTATTGTTTTTTTGTTGTTCTCTTTTTCTATAAAATAATTATGTTTTATTGCTTTGTCCTGTGCGATAAAATAAAATAAAATAAATATCGCTGGACATTACACACAGCGCCATCTAGTGCCACACTAAGCAACGAGGCTTTTGTCGTGGACACCAGATAGTTGATATACTACATAGATACTTTTTTTGTTTGTAAATACATACTTATTATACATATAAACATCCATGACTCGGAAGAACGTAAGGCAGCCTCACTAGGGGTGCGATGTCAGAAGTCCTCCACGTGTGTCTGGCGGCTGCTGGTCCCTCTCGATACGTCTGGAGGGAAGAGCAGCTGCTGGGCCGGTGCACCCTGGGTGCGGCAGTATCCCTCTCCGGGGAATGAGAGGAAATATGGATTTCCTTTTATCCCTCGGGGAGTGTTACTGCCGCGGCTAATTATTCTGACATGGGTGGGGTCCTGCCAGGACCACCGGTGCGTTCCTCTGCGTGACCCTCTGTGAGGCAGAGGGCATAGCAGAGGAGTGAGGGCGGGCTCGGTGTGCACTCACCCTGCTTCCGAGCAGACAGAGAAGGATGCGTCCTCCTTTGTCACCGCCAATCTCGTAATCCAATTATCGAATGCTGTGGATCACGTCTCGCGGCTTCGATAGGGACCGAGGGTCTTGGCTTAATCGCCCGGACTGCGAGGTAGAAAACCTCTATAAAAAGTTACCCCGAATCCCAAGCGGCGACGCACCGCGAGGGTATGTATGGCTGACGGGTGTTCCATGGAACAAATCAGTCGCTAGTGCGCTCCTCGCCAGGGTACCTGCAGACCCCCTGGCGAGTAATAAATACTTAAAATCTGCCCTTCTAGGTACAGGGGTCTCTGCCTAGACTGATTTTATTTCCCCCATACTCGTGGGCTCAAATATGGAAGCTATAAATAAAAAAGAAACCAACACCGCCGGCAACGGCAAAACTGAGGAGAGGAGGGATGCGGGGTCGGAGTCCGACATCGCATCCAGCGATGCGAGCGCGGGAGGCTCTGGGAGCTCCCGCCGCGCGAGGGCTGGGACGCCCGCGGATAACTGTGAGTTTTTCCGCAAGCGGCCCAGGCGTGATGGCGACCGGGGGTCGTCATCCGGAGAGGAGGAGGCCTCGGCCCGTAAGATCCCCACCAACAAGCGTGGTGGGATCCGGGGCAAGGGGAGACAGAGCCAGCCTGCACCGGTGGAGAACCAGGTCCTGAACCTGGTCCGGCAGGAGCTGGCTTCCTTCCAGGCGCGGTTTTCCATCCTGGAGGGAATTGTCCTGCGCCCCCCCTTGGCGGCAAATAAGGCAACCACGGGCCCGAAGGCGGCCTCATATGCGGTTGCTGCAGCCACACCTGGACCGGGGCCGTCCAACCAGCCATCCAACAGGGCTGTGGTGGCCTCCCCCGAAAAGCTGGCTCCAGAGAAACCGGCGCCGGCCAAGAAGGCCCACAAGAGGGGGAAAGGCAAGGCAGCTGCCAAGGCGGTGACTGTGCCGGCGCCAGTGCCAGCGGTGAGTGGGCCAGCGCCTGCAGCATGTCAGTTGCCGCCGCCGCCAACGCCCCCCCAGCCCCCTACCCCTCCCGCGGCTGAAGCCGGATGGCAGGTGGTCGGGGAGAAGCGGAAGGGGCGAAAGGCGGCCAAAAAGGCCCGAAATGAGGAGCGGCAGCGCCAGCACAGGGCGCGAAAGATCGCGGCTAGGCTCCGCGCCCCGAAGACCGCAGCTGTAGTGATTACACTACAGCCGGACGCGGAAAAGAGGGGCGTGTCCTACCGCGACCTGCTGGCGAAGGCAAAGGAGACGGTGGATCTCGGGGAGCTTGGGATCACCGGGGGCCTCCGGCTTAAAGTCACCGCGACGGGAGCTCGGTTGCTGGAGATCCCCGGTGAAACCAGTGGCTCGTCCGCTGACGCTCTGGCTGAAAAGCTCAGAGCGTCCCTAAACGCGGACGACGCCCGAGTTTCCAGGCCCGTCAGATGCGCAGACCTGCGCGTCCTGGGTCTGGACGACTCAGTGACCGAGGAGGAGGTGGTGGCCGCCGTTGCCAGGTCCGGAGGGTGCCCTGCCGATCAGGTCAGGGCAGGCGCCCTTCGTCCGGACTCCACGGGCATGCGAACCGTTACGGTAAGCTGCCCTGTGACGGCGGCCAAGGCAATTGTGGAGGGCCGTAGGCTACTGGTGGGCTGGGTGTCAGCGCAGGTGAAGCTGCTGGAGCCCAGACCTCTGAGGTGCTACCGCTGCCATGTGGGACACCATGTGTCGGTGCAATGCGCCTCGGAGGTCGACCGCAGCGGCCTCTGCTTCCGTTGCAGTCAGCCCGGTCACACATCCGCGACTTGCTGCGCCACGCCGCACTGCGCTGCATGCGCGGCGTCTGGCAAGCCGGCTGATCACCGGGCTGGCAGCAAGGCCTGCGCTGCACCCGCCAAGGCCAAGGCCAGAGGCAGGGGAGGGCCCTCCACCGCCACCACCACCGTCACCGTCGCCACCGCCGCAGCCGCAACCGCCGCCGCTGCCGCTGTCGCCGCCACCGCATTCGCGACAGTTGCACCTGCAGAGGGGCCCTCACAGGGGGCCCGAGTGGAGGAAGCGGTAATGGAATGCCAATAACGGCTCCATTACGCTTCCTCCAAGCGAATATCAACCACTGCGCCTGCGCTCAGGATCTGTTGCTCCAGAGCATGGCGCAGTGGTCGATAAACATCGCTGTGGTCGCTGAGCCGTATTTCGTCCAGCCCAGGGATGACTGGGTGGCGGACCTTAGCGGCTCAGTGACCATAGTGTCGTCGGCCGCCGCCGGCACCCCGACCCTTGAAAGTGTCAGGAGGGGTCGGGGGTGCGTAGCAGCACGGTTCGGGGAGATTGTCGTGGTGGGAGTCTACTTCTCCCCGAGCCGAACTCTCGCCGAGTTCCACAACTCCCTTGCGGAGTTGAGTGTCGTCGTCGAAAACCATTCCCTCCCCGTACTTGTCCTCGGGGACTTCAACGCCAAGAACTTGGCTTGGGGTTCCCGTTGCACAGACGTGCGGGGAAGAATGGTGGAGGACTGGGCCCTGGAGAAGGGCCTGGTCGTCCTAAATCGGGGTTCTGTCCCCACGTGTGTGCGGATGCGGGGCGAGTCGGTGGTGGACATCTCGTTCGCTAGCCCCGCTCTGTCGCCGCGTGTCATTGACTGGCGTGTCATGGAGGGGGTGGAGACCTATTCCGACCACCGGTATATCCGGTTTGACGTCTCCACCCAGACCTCAAGCGCGCCGGTCCAACAGGCCCCGAGTGGTCCGCGCTGGGCGCTGAAGCAGCTGGACCGGGAGCTCCTCCTGGAAGCCTCGATCGTGCAGGCCTGGGTGACATCACCAGACAGGCCTGCCGACATTAATAATGAGGCAGGGTGGTTCCAGGAGGCCATGTCCGACATATGTGACGTGGCAATGCCCCGAGTCCGGCCAGGAAGCGCCCGGCGTCAGGTGTACTGGTGGTCGCGAGAGCTGACGTCTCTGCGTGAGGCGTGCGTGGCTGCGCGGCACCTGTACGCCAGGCATCGCAGGCTCCGCATCCGCCCACCGGATGCGGCAGCCATTGAGGCGGAGCTATATATACAGAGCGGCGAAGACCGCCCTCCGCGAAGCTGTCCTGCGGGCCAGGGATCAGGCCCGCGAGGAATTGCTGGGGACTCTCGACAGAGATCCGTGGGGGCGCCCTTACAAGATGGTGCGGGATAAACTCCGCACCTGGGCCCCCCCCCACTGACGCAGAGTCTCCGGCCTGAGCTCGTGGAGGACGTAGTGAGCACTCTGTTCCCTACGCGGGGGGAACATCCCCCCCCGCCTATGGCTCCGCCGCCTGCGGTGCTGGAAGCGGATCACCAGGACGACGACGACGACACTCCGGTAGTGACTGGGGTAGACCTGAGAGTGGCGGTACGCAGGCTCAGTGCCAAAAATACCGCCCCGGGACCCGACGGCTTACCTGGCGAAGCCTGGGTCCTGGCCTCGGAGGCTCTCGGGCCCCGACTGGAGGGGCTCCTAAGCGCATGCTTGGAGAGAGGCCAGTTCCCGCTTCGTTGGAAGACGGGGAAGCTGGTCCTCATTCGGAAGCCGGGGCGCCCTGCGGACTCTCCGTCCGCATACCGGCCCATAGTGTTGCTCGACGAGGTGGGCAAGCTCTTTGAAAGAGTCATTGCAAACCGCCTCGCCGAGCACCTTGCGGGGACGGGGCCGGATCTTGCGGAACACCAGTTTGGTTTCCGCAAGGGGCGCTCTACGGTGGACGCCATCATGCGCGTGAGAGCCCTCACGACGGGGGATGCAGTGTCCCGGGGGGGGGTAGTCTTGGCGGTGTCTCTTGACATCGCCAACGCCTTCAACTCCATGCCCTGGAGCTGCATTAGGGAGGCAATACGGTATCACCGGGTGCCGACCTACCTTCGTCGTGTGGTCGGGGACTACCTAACGGATAGAGCCGTTATCTACCCCGGTCGCAGCGGAGAATGGAACCGGCGAGAGATGTCGTGCGGTGTTCCACAGGGATCGGTCCTAGGGCCTTCCTTGTGGAACATCGGGTACGACTGGGTGCTGCGCGCCGACCTCCCTAGCGGCGTCAGCGTGGTCTGCTATGCAGACGACACGCTGGTGCTGGCACAAGGGAGGTCGCACGAGGCGGCGGCCGAAATAATGACACGCGGGGTTGCGATAGTCGTCGAGAGGATCCGGCAACTGGGTCTCGAGGTGGCATTGCACAAGTCCGAGGCTGTGTGCTTTCATGGGCCTCGGAATGCGCCACCTCCGGGGTCGTCACTGACGGTAGGAGGGGTATCCGTCGGCGTCGAGTCGACGCTGAAGTACCTGGGACTCGTCCTCGACAGCCGATGGAACTTCGTGGAGCATTTCCGACGTTTGGCCCCCAAACTGGAACGGACCGGGGCTGCCTTCAGGCGGCTCCTGCCCAACCTTGGGGGGCCAAACGCCTCCTGCCGGAGGCTCTACGCGGGAGTCGTGCGGTCCATGGCCCTTTACGGGGCCCCGGTGTGGGCGCGTTCCTTGAGGCTGCGTGCAGCCCACTACCTGAACGCGCCCCAAAAGGTGGTAGCCGTGAGGCTGGCCCGTGGGTACCGCACGATCTCCCGTGAGGCGGCGTGCCTCCTTGCCGGATTGCCGCCATGGGATCTGGAGGCGATAGTCCTCGCGCGCCTACATGAATGGCGCACGGAGGTGCTACGCCGGGGGGAAACTCCGCTGCCGCGACAAATTGTCGCGCAGCGGACAGACTTCCGGCGTGATCTCATGGTGACATGGAGAGAGCGACTGTCGCAACCCCGTGCAGGGCACGCCACAATAGTGGCGGTAAGTCCCCTCTTTGAGGAGTGGCTTGAGAGACGCCACGGCGTCCTCACCTTCCGCCTGACGCAGGTCCTCACCGGACACGGTGTTTTCGGGAGGTTCCTGCACCGAATCGGGCGGGAGGAAACGCCCGGGTGTTTCCACTGCGAGGATCGACCGGAGGACACGGTGGAGCACACGGTGGAGGTGTGCCCCGCGTGGGCGGAGCACCGCCGTGTCCTCGAAGCGGCGATTGGCGGCGGCGACCTCTCGCGTCCGGCCCTGGTGCAAGCCATGGTCCGGAGCGAGACAGAATGGGACGCCGTCACTTCCTTCTGCGAAGCAGTAATGCTAGAGAAGGAGGTGGCGGAACGTGAGAGGGAGAGAACCTCACAGCGTCCCGGCCGCCGCGGGAGACGCCCCGGGCGTCGGGGGCCACCACGTAGCCCCCGGCCACCGTAGGCGCGGGCCTGTGGACGGTGGGCTATGGGCTAGCTCGCCGTCCGTCCGTCTCATGACGACAGGCCGTGTCGACGGCGCGTTCGTGTTCCACGCGCGCCTCAAAGAGAGTCAGCAAAAAGGAAGGGGTCCGAAAGGACCGATGCCTGCCGGGGTTGCGGGACTATTCGAAACAAAGGGCGATGAAGGAACATGGATGGGTTTTAGTCAGTAAAAGTCTGACACTCCCTCCTGCTCCGCCCAGAGCGGGAGAAGTCATTTGATGATTTCCCATCCGAAAAAAAAAAAAAAAAAAAGGCAGCCTCACTACCGCTGCGCCATTCGGGTCGTCAATCAAGTAATCAAGTTTCTAATAGAAACTACTTTTTTTTCTTTCATTGGTTGTCTTGAGGGCATACTTCCCACAGGTGGAACACAGGTCTTTTCTCTGTGATTGGGAGGGTCCGTTACCCACCACGTGAGTCCAGTGTTTTAGTTCTAGAATAATATTTTCCTTCACTGTTTTGGGAGCAGAGTTAATGAAATAAATTACACAAAGTAATGTTCATGCGTGCGTTCGAACCCTCTATCTAGAGGCCAATACCACTGGGCCACCATATCCTCATTAATTAACATAATTAATCTTTCAAGAGACATAATACATAAAATAACATCACGCCTGTTATCCCCGAAGGGTTAAGCAGAGGTGTACACACACGTTTCGCCAGCTATGTCCGAGTCCCATGTAGTAAGGGGCAAGCCTATTACCATCAACCGGGCACAGATCTAGACTCCGTGGCTGCTACTGAGAAATTCCTGATAGAAAAACCCAATAACAATATGCCCGACCTGGGAATCGAACCCAGGAACCCTCGTGCCCAGCAGTTGCAATTGCAAACACTATTAGACCAACGAGGCAGACATGATACAATAACTTACTAAATTAACTGCAAAAGTATTAATAAGGACACAGCAATAAATCATGTTTATTTCTGTAAATTCGTTTTACAAAACACTTTTACACGTCATGTGATCACGTCATGTTATTGTTTTCAAACTAGATGGGGCTGGTGTTTCGTACCTGACTACTCTGAGGAAAAACAGCCGAAACAAACTCAGAGGTCATTGTCAAGTCATTGTGAAGTCCAGACATAATCTTGTTCAATTCACATAAGGACTATGCAGATGGTCTTTTGAAGAATGAACCACACAGATTTGAGTGGACCTGTCCAGTCAGTGCAAGCATTTGTCAGTGATCGTGAATAACTCGACTCATAACCCAAGGGGCTCAACGACACGACAAATAATAAAGAAAGAACATTAAACGACACATGACCATGATATGTCCAACACGAATTTCTCCATCACATTTTTCGTCACTACGCATAAAAATACAATACTTTCCCAAATCCAATCACAAATATCCACCTCCACATATGGCGCGACTACATGACGATCGCATAGTTAACGATTGATATATTAATCAGTTGGTTATCCGGTGTAAGTGATTGGGTGGCTGCACTACAAAAGCATTAAACTTTCATATCCAATCACTCCCTGTGCGGTTGGACTGTGGCTTGAGTAACGAGCGGGAGCGGAAATGAAAATTTTTGGTTTAATTTAAAGGTGCTTTTCCGAATGTGACCGCGACGGCAACCCACAACGGCAACCGCTATTGGGCGACACAAAAAAACATAAAAGCATTTACGTAAAAGCCAGTCGTGTCATTGCAATTGTGCAATGATACGACTAGCTTTTATGTAGTTCGGTTCAAACTTAATGGCGGCTCGGAAGTTAGCAGCGAGTGACGAACCGAACCGAACCGAACCGAACCACCGAACCGAACTAACCGAACTATATCTGTGAAAAAACGGTGACAAGCGGCCATTTCACCCTTTACTGAAGCGTTTAAATCGATTCAATCAAACCGGTACAAATAAATTGCTACCGGTACAAATAAGCTGTGGAGACGAAGACCTCCATACAAATACTTTACTGAGGTATCTGTCAGAGTCCAATTTCCATAATTTGTCCATGACCGTTTCTGATCGATCGCTGGTATACCACACACTCATTTTTCGCGATATTTCATTATGTATTGGTGAGCTAAACAAAAGCTTAAAGTAACTGTAGCCGTTGCTCGCGACTGTATCTGCAATCTACTTTAAAATACAGCCTCAAGTTTTTGTCATTTTCTAGGTCCCAGGCTAATTCAGTCAAATGTCATTCGTAACGTATTACGATCGGATGACAGACAGAGAGACAAAACTATTTTCAGATTTTTAATATTATTATGGATATCCGCTACATGCCCCAACTTGTCCTACCTGCGGTATCCGTGAAACCGGATGTAACCAGTTTATTGGTTTAACAGCACCCGTTCAAATTGACTTGACCCCTGAAAGGGAATTTTATAAAGTCCGCCATAACGCGCTAAGAGCTCGCATACGAGATGTTGGATGCTGTGGATTTATCTCGTGCCCTGTGGGGAATGGATAATGTGTGTAGTTTGGAGAGTTTGGGGATGTGCACTTTGAACTTTTGGAGGTTTGAGTAGGTCCTGTGCAATTAACAGTGATGTTATTTTTTTTTTAAATCTCCCTTACAACTAGCATTAATGGTATCTCAAATTCAGAAAACATTTATGACATAACATAATACCTACGCCTGTAATCCCTGAATGGTAAGAGAGAAGTGTACCCAATAGTACACATATACATTTCGCCAGTCTCATTTAATAGGGGGCGAGCCTTTTGCCATTAACCGGGCCCAAATCCAGACTCCGTGGATGCTACTGAGAAATTCCTATTAAAAAACCCAATATAGACCGACTATTACGGCGACTAAAACACGTTATAAATAATTACTTATGCCCGCGTGGAGTTCGGTATTGTCCCACATTATCGTTTTACCAGGATAAAAAGTATCCCATATATCAAGTCAGGTTATAAACTATCTGTGTGCCAAATTTAATTAAAATCCGTACAGTAGTTTTCGCGTAAAAGTGTAACAAACACCCATCTATCGATATATAATAAATAAATAAATAAAATAATAATTAATATCGCTGGATATTACACACAGCGCCATCTAGTGCCACACTAAGCAACGAGGCTTGCGTCGTGGACACCAGATAGTTGATATACTACATAGATACTTTTTTGTTTGTAAATACATACTTAATATACATATAAACATCCATGACTCGGAAACAAATGTCCATGCTCATCACACAAACATTTGCTTCTACCGGGATTCAAACCCGGGACCCTAAGAACGTAAGGCAGCCTCAGTACCGTTGCGCTATTCAGGTCGTCATATATCCATCTTCACAAACTTTCGCATAATTACTAATAGCAGTATGAGTAGCAGTGTTTTTCCTAGGAAGAGCTCCTACAGAAAGATCGCTCCTACAATTAAATCAATGTTTAGTTATCCGTACTATAAACAATCAAAGCTAACCAATCATAACGACCGGACCAATCAAATAAGAGAAGCTTAATGAGGACAATGCTGATAAATTATTCATATTCCTCCATCTTGTTTGTATATACGACTAGCTTGTGCCAGTGACTTCGCCCGCTTTGAAGGGGACAGTCATCTTCCTAGCATTTCCCCAACTATGTTGGGGTCGGCTTCCAGTCTAACTGGGTCCAGCTGAATACCAATATTTTACATGAAGCGACTGCCTATCTGACCTCCCCAACCCAGTTAGTAATACGATACCCTTTGGTAAGACTGGTTGTCAGACTTTTGGGCCACTGACTACCCGTAAGGAATGTCAAAGATCTACAAATGACAGCCGTGACCAAAGGCTTAACGTGCTCTCCGGGGCACATAGGCATGTAATGGGTGGTCACCCATCATCACCCGTCATCTTCTACTTGAATACATCATTTCATTGACATTCATTCAGGTTTTGAGACGTGAAAACAGCGCTGTGACAATTTTATACAACACCATGCCACTAACGCGACAATTTAGTTTATTGTATATAATTATTATTATTTTTCTTTTATTTTGTAACCAAATGTAATCAAATGTAACCCATGATATTTATCTTGCGCTAGCAGAACATTGTAATTTGTTTTAACTTGTGTTTTGTCTGGGTCACCAAGATACAGGCTGTGCCTAGTTTGGGACCCGCTGTTAATCCTGTCAGTATTCTGTGTTGCAAGCTAATAAAATGAATGAATTTGAATTTGTGTCTAAAATAACATTTTGGTGTTCTCTTTTAATTTATTTTATTCTATTGTTTTGTCATGTGTGGGTCTAATAAAAACTTTTTGTTTAGTTTTTCAGACGGACAGAGTTGTTTTCGCATTTGTGTAAATAAGTAGGTAGACTTGCAGCTATTATACACCTCTTTTGTTTCAGGACTTATGGCTGTAAGACGGTTGACCTTTGTGTGAGGATTAGGGTTTATGACCTAACCATTGTTTTGACTTCCCTTTGACTAGGTTTTAGGGAATAATACTGGCATGTTATATACCCTCTGTAGGCCAACGGTTTCATGATTTTCATAAAGTTGCCCGATCTTTGAGGCCTCGCTGGTGTAGTGGTCGCAAGCACGACTGCTGAGCATGAGGTGCTGGGTTCGATTCCCAGGTCGGGTAAAGTGTCATTGGGTTTTTCCATCAGGAATTTCTCAGTAGCAGCCACGTAGTCTGGATCTGTGCCCGGTTGATGGCAATAGGCTTGCCCCCTATTACATGTGACTTAAACATAACGTGCGAAATGTGGGTGTACCTACTATTAGGTACACCTCTGACTAATTATGGATGCTTTAAAATAAGGGATGAAAGTTTGTGTCTAAGTTCATCATTTTTGTCGCACAATCATTTCAACACTTTCACTGCGGATCACACAAATTCGGCCCGATACGGTGCTTACTACAGTGAAAACTATATTTTCCTGACTGGTGCGGAACAGTTATGAGTATTAGGTGGTGCCAGGTCGAAAAGGACTGATACGTACTGTTGAAAACTTCGATGGATGCGCATTCCGACCGCCACCGTACCAGATGAAAGTTTATGATTTTTTTGCCCCAGCTAGCATGTTTACACAAGAACAGGTAATCTTGGGTGTCGCGAAGCAACCATCCTCACATACAATAGTGAATAATCAGTAGGTCTGTATCTGTATCGCCGATTGCGCGCGACGCCGGCAAATGGCGCGGCTTACGCACAATCTTCACTAATACTTTAGCGAACGATGTACGGTCGGCACCGGCAGGAAGAATTTGTTGTTTTTGGAAAAAAATGTTATTATAACCTACCTATTTTATGTTCATCAAATTGAACTGAATGTTTTAGGAAGAGGTTTTTGCCCACCATGTCGCAGGCTAACTAACAGTTACTGGAATTAGAAGGTGAGTTTTTTTTCACATCGAATCAACATTCATCTAAACAGCGGGGTAGCTTATCCAGACCTATTGCTACCTTGCAAAGCATTATTATTATCAATCTCCTGCCGTTTTTTCAATTTATTTGGGGTCGGCGCAGCATGTCTTCTTCTTTCACTTCCACACTTCTCTATTATTCTCCATCTCAGCAGTCACCTTATTTTTCGCCACACGTCCATTTTCTCTGGTTTTACTCTACCCTTATAGCTATCCACATTCAAATTCAAAGTTTTCCTCGCTACTTTTTCCTTATTCCTTCGCATCATGTGTCCATAAGTTATGCTACAACAAACATAAAGCTCTTCTTTCAGATAAATTAATGAGGAAACTGCCTCCCGTTTTATGTAACCATGAAATATCACAATGTTGAAGGTTGAAGTAGGTATTTGATGGCCAGTACTTTTCATACTTTTGTAAAAAAAAAAAATTGATAGCGCAAAGGTGTTTTGTGAATTCAGATCCGTTTTGATTCTAATAAAAAAAAACTACAGAACCTATTAAAAAAAATCGTAACACTTTTCTGAGCACCCTCCAATCTTCGAATTATCTGGGCTCAAGATATTTAGCCCATTAAACCTTCGGAAAGTCGACAACCTCGCCCCCTACCGGAATTTCACTAATACGTCTACCCCACCCAACCCCTATGGTATTCGTGCGGGGTTCCTTTTACCCCCAATTGGGGGTTTAATGTTATATTGACTTAAATTAGATTTTGTTATTTTTAACCCTTTTGTTCGGGACTCGTGGCTAAATAATACCAGCCGCACGGGTCGATCGTCAAGGTTAAGCCGCGCTTGCCAAGGTCAATTGATGGGCGACCATCCATCCATTAAGTACCTACATATCGAGTTTCCATGTGATAGAGGTGAGTAACAAATCTAGGCTCAAGGCTGCTACTGACTACCAAATATTAACATAACATAACATCACGCCTGTAACCCACGGAGAGTTAGGCAGAGGTATACCTAAAGTACACCCACATTTCGCCAGTTATGTTTAAGTCCCATGTAACAGGGGGCGACCCTTTTGTCATCAACCAGGCATATTACATCCAGGCTTCGTGGCTACTACTGAGAATTCGCTGATGGAAAAAGTCACTGAAACTTTGTCTGACCCGGGAATCGAACACAGGACCTCAAGCTCAGCAGTCACGCTTACGACCATTAGACCAACGTGGCATTACCAAGGATTATCATAGTAGTCAAACTTTTAGTAGTGTGTGCATGTAGTGTTTAAATATTCAGAGATAGTAATAAGTATTAAGTTAAATAAACTATAAACAATAAAATAATCCACACATCTGCAAACACACACACATACTCGTACACTCACAGAAACACGCATGTGTTATTTTTTATTAATGTAATATCATTTTATTTTTGTAAAAAGGTGTTTCTCATTTACCTGCTTACCTCGCATGTATCACATCAACAAATTATATGATTGTGTTTTAATTTTAAGTAAACGCAACTCCGGCCCCCAAGATACAGGCTTAGCCTACTTTAGGGACCTCTGTTTTCTAAATATTAATGTTAAAATTTTACTCGTTACGATTTTGTCAAAGTGCTAAGTTAGTTTAAGAAAATGATTGTAACAATGATTCAATAAATTTATTCATAATCTCAAATTCTTATTCTTATTAAGATTTTCTTACTTTGTTCACCAAGGGGAGTAAGGCACAGTGCACAGTGTGCATTCGAGGCCGAACGCGAAGCGGAGGGCCGTGAACCACACGAGTTTAGTAATCTGTACTTACCCTCGAGTGACATATACTGCTTTATACTACACTTAAGCACAAAGAAGTAAAAGACAAAATAGCAAAAAAAGCATTTTATTAAAAAGTTACATTGACATTGTTACAATTGTTAAATGTTTTTAATTTTAGCGTGGCAAACAGTTTTCGCGCCAAAAGACGTTAGAGAAGGTAAAAACGCCACGTTTCGCAGGTTCCAACTTAAGCGTGTGTTAAAGCGAGAGAGTGTTATAATTATCTCGCTCTACCGCATAGAGGTTTGAAGTTTGCTGGCCATATCGGAATGTATGCTACCCGCTTTAAAAGTGCTAGTGGCCAGTACTTTTTATGGTAACATTAAATCGTTTGATTACCAACGTCAAGACTTAAAAAAAAAAAAAAACGCGTTAGTAATGGATTACTACCCTGATTTTTCAGGGCAGTATTGAAATTCTATACAATATAACTGCATAGATTTTTGAGAAGGTTTAATAAACAGCTTTAAATACTTTTAGTGGGGTAGTATTGGTACACTTACTAAGCAAGTGTAGTATAAAATAATATTGTGTAGTTAGGATTAACATTGTAGTGTTTATTAGTCTGTTTAGAGTTTCAGTTTATGTCGAGACTTGTTTAAAGTTTATTTCTTTACATTGTCTTCTTGTTTAATACACTGTTCATTTTAGGTCGTTCTGGAACCGAAAGCCATAAATTCGATCATCGAACCCGTATCGATTGGGACTGCTTTTTTTTTAATAATAAAAAACATATGAAATTTAAATTTTTCGTGATTTCTTTTTTAAAATAACAATACAAAAAATTAAAAAATCACTGGTGACGCCATCTCGTAACCCTGCCTATAACTTTTCTACTCATCAACTGATTCTCTCATATGACGTAGATCATAGGAACAGACGACGATATATGTCCATCCCTTTCCCTCCCTTTTGCGCTCGCCTATCAAAAATTGATCGCGGCTACACTCCACTTCAAGACAGCTAAACGTTCGCATCACGACCGCGCTGCGTATACGCAGCCTGCAGGTCAAACCGCCTTCCGCCGGAATCGCGACATACAACCAGCGGCCCCGGGGCCATCCACGACCTGGTGCATCAGAAGACACTCACAACCAGTGTTTCAATCAAACGCCGGCCGCGCTATCGAAGCCGCCACGTGGCCCAGGAACAAGGTAGGATCAATCAATCAATCAATCAAAGCATTTATTTCAAGTAAGCCAGTTACAGGCACTTTTGAATTGTCGAAACAAAGATGAAAATTAAATGTAGCTACAGTCCCAGTCACAAGACATAAAAACTGTGAAAGTACTGTAGTTGCCCATTCCCTAGCGTAGATCTCTATGGAGAAGAACGGGCAAGAAACTCCATGGACACTCTTTTAAATCAGAATATTGTTACAAAATCTTGGTTACATCATTCATGTTGAGATGGTATATTATGTGAGAACAATGTAGCAAGATGTGCACGTTAAAAGTGTCCACAGCAAAAACACACAAACAAAAAAAAATACAATTCAAAATAATTCATTCAAATAAGCCATGGCAACTAAGAGATGACCAGTCACAACTGACAGCGCCCGTTCACGGACATGACGCATGGATCAGCACCATTCAACTCAACCATTTTGAAGTGAACTAAATGATCCGACACATGCGCCACAGGAGCCAATTTATAGAGGAAAGATTTGTATTTTTGTATGTTTGTAATGAATAAACTCAAAAACTACTGGACCGATTCCAAAAATTCTTTCACAATTAGAATGCTACATTATCCCTGAGTAACATAAGCACGTGCGAAGCCGGGACGAGCCGCTAGTGTTGTATATAGTAGATCTCTTCGACCTGCACCCATACAAATATAAAATCTTACCTTTTAAACTGGAACACAAGAACGCTGCTTGGCATAATAGTCAAGTTTGTAGTACTTTCCCAGACGAGGCCACAAAGAGCTTTACTACTACTAAAAATAAAAATAATATACTATCTTAAAAGTAACAGTAAAAGCACAATGGGTTCAGTAGTCCTAAATAAATAATTTCTATCGCCCTCCACCTTGCAAAGAGATCTCATATGAATTTTTTACATTTTAATTTACTGCATTGCAAGTGAAAGTGTTTGCTGTACGATTTTTCGTTCGTTTTATGCGGAACCCTAAGTTGATTGTAGGTGGGATTTCTTTCATATAAGCCGAAAATGTTCACTGCTAAATATAGTACCGTATAATAATAACTGGCTAAGAGCCTTGACAAACGGATCAAGGGCCTGATTCAGAAGGCAGTTCTCCTTGATATAGCTCGCATTTTGAGGAGGTTCTTGTCTCTGGAGCCGTTCTTCTTCTTAGCGTGTCGACGGCAATCTAAGGCCTGAATTTCTGCCACGCTGACGCCGGTCGCGCACGATCGGTAGTGACGTCAGCGAGAACAAAATACGGCTGTCGGTTTGCGTCGTAAGTCGGCGTCGCAGTAAGGTGCTATATAGAACACAATGAACACGCGACCGACGTCAGCGTGGCAAGAATTCAGGCCTAAATTTTGTCGGCTTAGAACCAAACGGTAATTTGGCGCCTTCAGTAGCGTCCATCAGTTCCTGTAGTAAACAAACAACAGGACACGCAGGACACAATAATAAGTGGCCCATTGTTTGTGGAACAGCACCACATAATAACACTCCAGGGAAGACTCATCAATGAATCCAAACCTGAGCAAAACCACTGCATTGGTGCAGCTATCAGTGCTCTGGTAACTTAGACCCTGCTACCGACACCGGCGGACCACCATTTTAAATAATATAACATTTTTAAATGTTTTTTTTTTTAAGAAATAAGACGCAGTCTAACATTATCAGTATCAATAAGAGGTCTCAGTTCGCCAGACGAGCAACGAATTATTATGACGATCCATACCCAAAATGAATCCCCGCTTTTATTCCTCACATCACTAACCGTTTATTCAATTACAAAATCGGATAAAAAAAACTACGAGTTACCAAGATAATTGGTGCCGAAAATACATTTTGATTGCATTTTCACCGATACGGAAAAAAACGGGTAACATTGTTACTATAGCACGAGGACTATTGTTTTCCCGAAATTATTTGAATTCCCAACGGCAGGGATGTGACAGGTTAAAGTGGATATGCTGGGTAATTGTGTCAATTATTTTTTATGCAGTTATTTAATAGAAACTACAGTGCAGTGATATCCTAATGGTGTGACCGTCAGTCATAGGTCTCAAGTTCAAACCCAAGGCACGCACCTAGGATTTTTCAATTTATGTGCGCAATGTCTAATTTTCACTTGCTTCGGTGAAGGAAAACATCGTGAGGAAACCAGCATGCCTGAGAGATTTTTTTGACGGCATGTAAAGTCAAGTCAGAGTCCCATGGGTGGCATATCGACTCTGACACCAGATTAGGCACTAACCACACGTATAGAAGATTTATAGAAACTGGATAAAAGTATATCTTGTGAGACTGGACAGAACGGCATTTTACTGAATAGTTAGTCATCTTTTTAGTATTCTTCTGGCCATACCATGTCGCAAGAGATACTTGGTATAGCTTATTTATTTATCACCAGTGCTACAGCTCCCAAGATGATAAAGAAAATCCGGGGATCGGGAGGAAACAGTTATGACCTAAACCTAGAGTCTAAAACTCGAAGATATGTCTACCAAAAACCCAGTGTTGGAAGACATGTCTTCGGATTTTTGATTGGATTTTGTCTCCCTCCCTCTCACGGAGAAGGGACCTGTGCCCCAGCAATGAGAGCTTTATAGACTGATTCTGTTTCAGCTTATAGGTTATATCTGTCAAAAACATGGTTTACGTAAGACCAGTACCATTTTTAAAAGACCAGCCTGTAGTTTGGTGCGACCTAGCACTTTACTAATGCCATTGCACAGAAACGTCACACAGTTAGCACATCACCCCACTACCATAAACAACCACAAATTCACACATTCTTCCCCAAAAAGGCCGCAGCTGACCATAAATTCGTCAGCTCCACACTACGTTAGCCGTGACGTCACACGCTCGTAGGGCTACCATTCTGAGGAAAAGTCTTGACAAATAGCATAAGTGTGGGTTGTGGGATCGAATCCAGACAGATGCGTTATTATAAGCATAATCATTAGCATTACCACCCCATAATGTTCCCACAGCTGGGAATTGTAGGCTCGTTACTTTCGTGTAATTTAATCACCATCAAGATCATTCTTCGGCCTTACATACCAATTTATTTGGAGTCGGCGCAGCATGTATTTTTCCATACTTCTGTCTCATAAGACAACTCGTTTCTTGCCATATCGTCCTTTACACAGTCCATCCATCGTTCCTTAGGTCTTTCTCTACACTTATACCCATTCGCACTTGGCCAGTTTTTCATAAAGTATCACTTCTAAATTGATACGCCCGGATAAAGTTCGTATGGAGGGCTAAAAAGAACATATCGACGGATGGTAACCCTACGTACGGACACAATTAAACGCTCGCGATCGCTGCAAACTGTAAAAATAAACGAATTCTGTTTGAATGACGTCATGTGACGAGTAGCTGGTTACTGTTTGGTTCTAGCAGGTTTTATTTGATCGTACCTAGTTTGCGGAGCGCTCTGGGAGAGTATCCAGGTCACAGGATTCGATAATTGGTCTGATGGGCAGAAGTGGCGCTTTCTAATAACACTGCCACTAAAAATAAATTGGTTGGTGGTTTTCTCGTTGTCACAATCGCAACTGCTGAGCATGAGGTCCTGGGTTCGATTCCCGGGTCGGGCAAAGTGTAATTGGGTTTTCCATCAGGAATTTCTCAGTAGCAGCCACGGAGTCTAGGTTTGTGCCCGATTGATGGCAATAGGCTCGTCCCCTGTTCTATGAAATGTGGGTGTAGTATAAGGTATAACTCTGCCTAACTCTTCGGGGATGTTATGTTAAATGTGACATTAATACGTCGATTTTTGATGATATAGTATTTCAGTTACATTGTTTGCAGCAAACACAATCGGTCCTGAGATATGAATAAATTATTAAAAGACCATCTCAGACACTAATCTGCATAGTCCTCATGTAAGTTGACCAAAATTATGTCTGGAGTTTAAAAGAAACTATGACCTCTGAGTTTGTTTCGGCTGTTTCTTCTCAGAGTACTCAGGTACGAAACACCAGCCCCTTTTAAAAAAAGAAGTGTATGATGTGTATTTGCGAAAGCCTATTTGAAAAATACATCATTTATACAATTATGAAAGTATATGTATATGTATGTATTTGTATGTATTTGTATATGGGAAACGAGTATTTTTAATTAATTTTAAAATCGACGTACACACGCAACGGAATAAGACCTCTGGTTTTTAAGGTCCCGTACCCAAAAGGTAAAAACGGGACCCTATTACTAAGACTCTACTCTCCATCTGTCCGTCTGTCTGTCACCAGGCTGTATCTCATGAACCGTGATAGCTAGACAGTTGAAATGTTCACAGATGATGTATTTCTGTTACCGCTATAACAACAAATACTAAAAACAGAATAAAATAAATATTTAAGGGGACTCGCATACAACAAACGTGATTTTATTGCCGTTTTTTGCTCGATATTAATAACGGCAACAGCGTCAAAGCGTCTACCGCTTGAAATATTTAGTTGTACATTCATTTTAAAAATAAATATTAAATTAAAATAAAATAAATATTTAAGGGCGGCTCTTAAAAACAACAAACGTGATTATTTTTGCAGTTTTTTCTAATGTTGCATAAATAATGGTACGGAACCCTTCGTGCGCGAGTCCGACTCGCACTTGGCCGGGTTTTCGTTTTTCAACACTTTGCAGACGAACCAATCAGCGTGATGAAGCCTTAAGCATGCCTCTCAAAGACCACTCCAAAAGGCTTCGAACCCTCGCTACAGGTTTTAGACTTTGTTATAAGTTTATCTAGGCATCCTAAAGGCTATCGATTGAGTAGTTTAGGCTACCTTTAGTTCGAGAGTGTCCGTTATTAAGTTTGTCATTTCGTGGTCTTCGTTGTTGTTGGCTGTTTCTAGGTGGTTGTGAAATGAAGGAAGTCTGTTGGTACGTCTTTTAACATGGTTTGTGTAGCGTGGTGCGTATACAGGGTGTAAGCAGACCCTTCACGAAGCCGTCAACCAAGCATTCTGTACATCAAACTAAGTAACTCTACGCAAAAATTATTGCTGGGATACGACTTTTTTTGGGTGAAAAATCACGCTTTACGGCACGACTCAATGTAACGCACTCAAAACACTGTGCTGATGGGTGCATTGAATATTACGAAGGTTGTCGAGGTATTTAAAGTAAACTTAAAACATTAAAAACATGTACCTATTTAAAAAAAACTTGTGAAAAAGTTGGAACTTTGACCCCCAACTTCTCCGTAACCTGAAGGTTCCCAGGTATGAGCTAGACCAAAAAAAAATCGCAAAGACGGGGAGAACACGTGCCTTTCGACTTCGTAAAGGGTACTTTTACACACTTTAGGTACTAGGTGCCTAAATTGCAAAACAGTAAAACAGCTAGTAAAATATTATGTTACACAATGTTAATTTATTATCTCCTTGGGAAGTGTCCTTAAGGCCGAATAAAGGCCAATCCCTCGGATCAGGGCTCGCAACGTGTTTGGTGTAACCTGATCAGCAAGGCCTTGGGCCTAAGCTTGTGCTCACTAGCCGAAAATGACAACATTGCGAACCCAAAATAGTAATAATAACTAAACATTGAAAAATCTTTACTTATATATTTTTTTGTTTGTTCGTAGACCATACCTGTGACACTGTATCATACCGGTCAGCCGTGTGGTATCCGGCAGAGTAGAATAGAACCAACCCACTACACTCACGGGTGTCGTATAAGGCGACTAATGTCTGAGGCAGAACACCTTGCGCCTCCGTAGACCAGAGAATGGGCAGCAGCGTTTTCTGTTAGTCTTTCATCACTGCGATCTCCAATCCGCCTGCCAAGCGTGGAGATTACGGCAAATTCCTCCCATCATGGGAGAGGCTTATGTCCAGCAGTGGACGTTATGGGCTGTTGTAGTTGACCATACCTGGCAACTTTCTAGTTCCAGAGATATTGAAGGTTAAAGTTCCAACTTTTTCACAAGCTTTCTTTGTTTCCTATAGCTTTAATTTAAATACCTCCACGACCTCCGTACTCGGTTTTCAAATTGATTGTTGTCACTGCCTCATTTCCTCTTCACCCTTCCATGCAGAAACAAACCATCTACTTATAAAACAAACAAACACACACACACAAAGAACCCTAAAAAGCTAACATAGGAAAATTCTTTCGTAATTGAAAGCAGCGTTACGCGAGACTCGTGCGCGACGAGATTCATAAAAACACAACAAATTGTAATAATAATATTTGTGAACGTCTCTCTCTATGCTGGAATTGTTGCAATATGGCCGCCGAATCTCGTGTAGGGTTGGCCAAGTGGTGAATGGGTTTTGAGCAATGTATGGTGTTTGATATGTTAATTTTTTGTTGGTGGAACAAAGCGGTTGATGAAAATTGTTTAACATCATTTTTGTGCATGTGTAACAGTTATAAATATCTCTTACTATTGAGCGTCATTCCAAGAGTCAGAATAATTTTACAATTGGTTGGCGAATCGTACAATTTGTCAAGAATATATCTAATGTTCTTGACAAATTGTGTGATTCGCCATTTTACGACGACGATTTTACGGCGGCTACTTGCGTCTGTTTGTAAACTCCGGCGGTTTTGTAAAATTACGTGTTATAAATTATTGTCTCATAAGTGACAGGCCAGGACTCAATGGGTGCCTGAGGATGGACGGCTCCGCCGAGGCCGGCCTAGAAATAGGAAAAACATTAAATAAAACACATAACATCACGCTTGTAATCCCCGAAAGGCTAATAGGGGTCGAGCCTATTGCCATTAACCGGGCACAAATCTCCGTGGCTGCTACTGAGAAAACCTTGATAGAAACACCCAATAACACTTTGCCCGACCCAGGAATCGAACACAGGACCTCATACTCAGAAGTGGCACTTGTAACCGATGCAAAGGAAATATTAAAATTAAACACACAAACAAACAACTTATTTCCTGCCAGCCCTACCGCACATTCGCGATGTAATATCAGAAATGAATCCGTTTTCTTGCTTTGATTAGGTGTCCGTATACGAATGTGCGTTTATCGACTCTATCGAATGTTGCGGAACCCAGTTATCTGCCTTACGCCTCGTGCCTTACGCCTTGCGCCTTATGTCATGTCATAGGATAATATTATGCTGATTTGAGCGGAAAATTGGGATTATTATTTTGCCTATTTTTTTTTTTTTGTGTTCCGTACCCGAAGGGTGACACTCGGGAATAATTTAGCTTCCCATTATTAAAGGAATTTTCAGAATCGGATCAGTAGTTCGAAAATCATGCTGAGGGTGACCGTGGTAGGGCACGCCACAATAGTGGCGGTAAGTCCCCTCTTTGAGGAGTGGCTTGAGAGACGCCATGGCGTCCTCACCTTCCGCCTGGTCCTCACCGGACACGGTGTTTTCGGGAGGTTCCTGCACCGAATCGGGCGGGAGGAAACGCCCGGGTGTTTCCACTGCGAGGATCGACCGGAGGACACGGTGGAGCACACGGTGGAGGTGTGCCCCGCGTGGGCGGAGCACCGCCGTGTCCTCGAAGCGGCGATTGGCGGCGGCGACCTCTCGCGTCCGGCCCTGGTGCAAGCTATGGTCGTGAGCGAGACGGAATGGGACGCCGTCACCTCCTTCTGCGAAGCAGTAATGCTAGAGAAGGAGGTGGCGGAACGTGAGAGGGAGAGAACCTCACAGCGTCCTGGCCGCCGCGGGAGACGACCCGGGCGTCGGGGGACACCACGTGGCCCCCGACGGAACACAAAGGGCGATGAAGGAACATGGACGGGTTTTAGTCAGTAAAAGTCTGACACTCCCTCCTGCTCCGCCCAGAGCGGGAGAAGTCATTTGATGATTTCCCATCCGAAAAAAAAAAAAAAAGGGTGACCGTGGTGACCTATTTGTACCACTCACGACGTGTAAGCTGTCAACTTTTTTTTCAAGTTTATTTTTTGTTTATGTTCCGTTTTGTTATGTTCTGAATGTTTGTTATGTTTATTGTTTCTGTTTTCAAAGAATGAATAAAGATTTTTTTATTGTCTTTCTTCTTTTTTTTTTAAATTATCCCCTACACACAAACTTACAACAAAAATGTTCTATAAAATACACTCTTTTGCAAAAAAAACGGGCACCTAATGAAATTTAGGTTATAAGGTCGATTTGAGTTAATTAAATGAAATTTAATTGTTTGCCGTAGTCTGTATACTTGTAATTGTGTAAATAAATAGGCGTGAAGTGAATTCTGGCATTGTTTTTTTAATTTTCGATGAATTATTTAAAACCGATGTACACGGCCAAACAATAAAGTGGTCGGCAATAAAGACAATAAGATTTTTTTATTTAAATAAAGTTACAAATGTAAAAACCTAATAAAGAGTGTGACCTCCTTTTGCCAAAATTTCAGCTTGAATCCTTCTGGGCATGCTTGCCACGATGTGTTTAATAACGTTTTGAGAAATACGTTCCCACTCTTCTGCAATGACTCTTTTTAGCTCCCTGATATTTTGTGGAGCAGATTGCACCGATCTTACCCATCTCTTTAGAACATCTTAGACATGCTCAATTGGATTGAGGTCAGGACTTCGAGCTGGCCAATCTAAACGACGGATCTCAACTTCTTGCATGTACGCTTCCACGTCGCCAGAACGGTGCCGGCGAGCATTGTCGTCCATAAAAATGGAATCTTCCCCAAGTGCAGTCAATGCGGGTTGTGCATTTAATGTTCCAGTTTCTATGAAAACTAACTCCATACGCTCTGTCAAATTCATTCTCTCTAACTCAAGTCGAGCAACACGGTGCTCACGGAGTAATTTAGGGCCCCGAGCCGGGCGGTAACTCCTGATATTGGCAGCCAAAAGCCTCCTCCTGTCCGTCCATAAGCTAACTTCTACTCCTCTTACTTCTTCAAGGCTCTTCTTCAGGTCCACACTTGAAGCCTTACGATTCCGCAACGCCTGACTCACCAAAAAGCGGTCATCTCTTGGTTCTGTGCATCGTTTTCGTCCCGAACCGGGTCTTCTTTTGACCGAACCGGTCTCTTGATACCGTTGCCTTCTGCCTTCGTTGCCCTCGGGACAGTAGAACGACTCACATTTAGCCGCTGAGACACGTACGTTTGTGAAAAACCTTCTTCAAGTAGGGCTAAAATTAAACCGGCCCGGATAGCTTTATGACTCATATCAAAAAGTGGTATTTAATGTAAAAAGAAGTAGAAGTAGAAGTAGAAGTAATCAGTAAAAAATCGTTTCAGCAATTCGCGCCATTAGTAAAGCAATTTTACAATAATCCACAATAACCATTAATCATCATTCAATCATCCAATCATCATTTTCTTTTGTTATTTTCAAAATTTAAGTTTGTAACGTAAAGAATCATGCCAGGATGCTTCAAATAACATGCCAATACATCGTCAAATTAATAAAACCTTTTTCTTGTTCTTCTTCATTGAAGTAGAGAAAAAAATCTAAAGTGCCTGTTTTTTTTTGCAAAAGAGTTTATTAATATGGATAACTAGCTTATGCCCGCTGCTTCCCCCGCGTGGTGTTTGGTAATGTCCCACGGGATCGTACTAGCGGGATAAAAGTATCCTATATGTCCAGGTTATAAACTATATTTGTGTGCATTCAAACATTCAAATTCGTTCAGTCGTTTTTGCGTGAAAGAGTAAAAAACATCCATCCATCAATCCTCTCAAACTTTCGCATTTATAATATTAAAGTAAGATAATGTTTCAGTACCATAATTTTAGTATATTGATATTTTTCTAAATCATTGCTTGATACTGTCAACACGTCTATAAATAAGTATCGGTAGTAATATTAGGTAAAATCTTCGTACATCGTAAAGTTGCCCGCACGCTCGATAGATGGCAGCACAGGGAAAATTAGAAGTCGCTATGGTTTCGTTACCGCGCGAAGTATAAGACATCCCCAGCGCGTCAAATGTATTTTGTTTTAACGGATTCCTATAAAGAAATAAGATTTATCTTGAACGGGGCCGGACTGGAAATATTCAGTCAGCGACTCAGCGCCTACAGAAACCCTACCCTATGATATGATTGTGATAACCGGTATGGAAGTATGGATGGATTTAGGATTGGTTTGGTATGGACTATCTATGGTACTGGTAGGTAGGTACTTGAGGTCTTGAGGAGTGCCCCTTACTTACCTGCCTGTCTAATATAGGCCACGCCTGCGTGCGTTCGCGTTGCTTAATAACAACAACAACAACATCAGCCCTTAACGTCCACTGCTGGACATAAGCCTCTCCCATGATGGGAGGATTTGCCGTAATCTCCACGCTTGGCAGGCGGTTGACTGTTTTTATATAAACCTAAAGATTGCCTAAATCTATCTTTACCCGACTACGGCGAAGCCAAAAGGAAGGGTTATGATTTTAGCAGTTTAAGTATGTATGTTTGTATTTATGTAAAAGTTCTTTCGTAGCGCCTAAACTATTCATCAGCCATTGATGAATAAGGTGTCAATCGATTCGTTATTATGGCCCAGGTAACATAGGCTACTTTTTAACCGACTTCAACAATAAGAGGAGTCGATTTTTCCTTGTAAACCTTGAATTTAATAAGAGCGTTGGGTTTTTCTGTTGTAGTATAGGCACACAAATTCTTGTATCATTACGAATGAAAGATTTGTATCACCCCTTACAATTTTTAAAAGACGGAAAACTGATGATAATGGTATTGGAAACAAATCGTTTATTATGCGCATAATGGTGCGGTTCAAATCGAATACATTATATAGGTCCTAGTTACTGTAGTTATCGGTGCATCGACAAAACGATGAAATTTTGTTGCTACTGCTTGAATAATGTCGTTGAATAAACTGACTGTTGCAAAATGGTTTAATAATGTCGTTGAATGCACTGACTGTTGCAAAATGGTTTAATAATGTCGTTGAATGAACTAACTTGTTTAATCATCATCATCTGCCTAGCCTTTTCCCAACTATGTTGGGGTCAGCTTCCAGTTTTACCGGATGCAGCTGAATACCAGTATTTTACATGGAGCGACTGCCTATCTGACCTCCAAAACCCAGTTAGTACCGGGTAAAACGATACCCCTTGGTAAGACTGGTTGCCAGACTTTATGGGCCTCTGATTACCTAATGACTGTCAAAGATCTAGAAATGACAGCCGGAACGTGCTTTTCGAGGCACGGAGGAAACTCGGTATGTAATGGGTGATGGTCACCCATCCACAGACAACTCAGGCAAGCACGGCTTAACCTAACGATCGACCCGAGCATCTGTTATTATTTAGCCACGAGCTCCTGTGTAATAGTGTATCCTGTGCAAAATGGTTTAATATAATCATAATATCTACTGACCTTAGGGGCCATTCATTAATTACTTATGGATGATTTTGGCAATTTTTTAATTTTCAAACGCCTCACCCCTATTCTTACGTAAGATTTCATTTCGTTTAAATGTTGTTAGAAAAGGATCAGCTAAACTAAACTATAACTCCCAGTTTGACATAAATCAAAGATCTTTATTTTTCAACAGATAAGGTATATTATTTTATTGCTGTCAACTACAGATTACACGCGCCGTCGACACGGCCTGTCGTCATGAGACGGACGGACGGCGAGCTAGCCCATAGCCCACCGTCCACAGGCCCGCGCCTACGGTGGCCGGGGACCACCACGTGGCCCCCGGCCGTCCGTCCGTCTCATGACGACAGGCCGTGTCGACGGCGCGTTCGTGTTCCACGCGTGCCTCAAAGAGAGTCAGCAAAGTGGAAGGGGTCCGCAAGGACCGATGCCTGCCGGGGTTGCGGGACTGTTCGAAAGAGATACCGTGGCCCCGTAACACAAAGGGCGATGAAGGAACATGGATGGGTTTTAGTCAGTAAAAGTCTGACACTCCCTCCTGCTCCGCCCAGAGCGGGAGAAGTCATTTTATGATTTCCCATCCGAAAAAAAAAACAAAAAGGGGCTTATTGTGAACTATAGGCTCAGCAGCGCGGGCTGGCTCGACCTCGCGGGTAACAATTTCACGCGGACGTAGTCGCAGTGTAGTGCTGGTTTTTAATAAAATTAACTTCATTCAAAAACCAGAAAATATTCATTCAAGAACAAAGTATAATGAAAAATACTCCAATCCCTTAGCTCGATCGCTCTGGAATTAGTGATCTATAAACTTTTTTCACTGAAATGCCATTTGCTAATTGAAATTAAATTGCCGGATTGTATACAGATTTTTTTCAACCATTTTATACTTTCCATTGTCCTATGGGTACATACTGGCTACAAGTTTGATAAGCATTTTGTGCAAACTTGTTTGTCAACTTTGGGTCAAGGGTTTGAATGCTCTGGACTTCAAAACAGACTGACCTCTGAGTTTGTTTCGGCTGTTTCTTCGCAGAGTAGTCAGGTACGAAACACCGGCCCCAACTAGTTTAAAAAAAAAAGTCGTGTAAAAGTGTTTGTAAAAACCTACTTGCAAAATAAACATCATTTATCATTTATCATCTGTGTCAGAGGATTTTGCCATCATTGTCTCAGTAGCCTGGAGTTTGTCTTGTTGGTTTAAAGCAGTGGTTTCCAACCTTTCTTTGACCAGGGACCATTTTGGTGTCTTGATTGTTAAAAGGGGCCATATTATAAGGTCCTACATAAACATCCACACCGACAGAATTTGGGGGGTGAATCTTTAACTCACACAATGCAAAGATTGGAAAATACGATGAAAACCTTTACAATTAAGATAGTGAAAGGATGCAAAAGCGATCGAAGTGTGCTCGAATAATTTTGCAATCATTCATACGGAAAAAGGAATTTACAAGTCAGTAGATTCTCAAAAAAATGTAAGACCTCGCCTCTGATAGGTTCAATTAGTTTGGGTTGAGCTTGCATCTTCTGTAGAAGTTAAAAACTACGAGTAACATTTTAACCTTTTGCGGACCATATTCGAGGCTCCTGCGGACCACCGGTGGTCCAAAAGAAAGCTCCTAAGATAGATTAAAAAATACTTCGCATTTTTGGTTCTAAAACGTGGTTTCCTCACGATGGTGGTCTCTTCACCGTTTTGAGCAAGCTGGCCAAGCTATTCCTAAACCATTGTAATTCCTGAAAGCCAGAATCAACAGTGGCGACCACCAGAGAAGCGTCGAGACAATGAAGCTCGACGAAATCCCAGAATAACAATTTAACTGTGTTGGATCCCACAACGAAATTGATTAGAAAAGAATAGCGGAAGAAAAGCATTTTGAGAGAAATAAAATTACATAAAGTGGCAGTCAGAGAATCTAGGTTCAAGACCTACACCTAAGAACCCGTATTTACGTGTAGGTTTCAAACCCAGACTAGCTGACCATTACTACTAGACCCTCCATTTGGCAGTAACCTCAATAGTAGATCTTTCATGCAAGGCTCATCAACCTTGCAGTATCGTATGTAGTTGTCTTAAGCTGAATGTATTACCGATTGATTACTAAGCGTTAGGAGCCGAATGATTGGATTCTTGTGAGCTGGCAACGCGCCAATTGTTGAAGGCTGATATTGTTCGTCTCTTTGAGGGTCAGTGGTGGCATTGCAGAGGAATTATCGGGGTTAAGACGTAATTTTATAATGGGTAGGTTTGTTTAAACGTGTCTCCTTCTTTATCGTGTGGTTAGTGCCTAACCTGGTGTCAGACTTTTTTGCCGCTCATGGGCCTCTGATTTGGCTTTACATGCCCGTCGAGAAAGACCTCTCAGCCATGCTGGTTTCCTCACGATGACAATGATGACAATATACGTCTTCAGTCTGAAAAAGCTCGTAACGTACTGCTCATAAAAGTTCATTGAGAAATTTGTTGTTTTAAACACTGATTTGACTTGAAGCATCAGCACACCCAGATCCAATCGAGTGACATTTACTCGCATTTTGACAATGCAACAATATTCATTACGTGACCGGCAGAACGGTAGAACCCTTATGATATAGGCCCCATAGAATAGTTAGCTATTTCATATCAGGATAGGCCCCGACTATTTTCCATATCGACGGCCAACTGCCCTCTAGGGCGCAATGACAAACCGCATAACTTTTTCAAACCTACCCACTTTTGTCTGATTTTTATTTACGATCAGTCCTATCGTAAAGTTATCGCATAACTCCAGATTATTGACTTTGATTCTACAATTTATCTCGAAATTGATTTATAAGGGCGGCTGGGGCAGCCATTTTGTTTAGAGTTCCCTAGCCAAATGCAAAAACGGAATCCTAATAATTCTGTTTATTTATCTGTTTGTGTGTCTGTCCAGTTTCCACACAGCTATTAATTGAAAATTGGAATGAAAATTGGAAATGGTATACACCTCTTGCTAAAAATGATTTAGTAACATTAAAAAAAAACCTCTTTTTTTTCTTGCCATGTAACCCAATGGATAAAAAAAACAAATGAATTTAAGTGTGGATTTCGTTAAAAATATGATGATTTAATTAATTGTTTTACTTGAGTTAATAGTTTGTGACATTTGGGTGTTCATTGGCCCGAAAGTCTGACAACCAGTCTTACTGAAGGCTATCGTATTACCATGTACTGACTGAGTTATGCAGGTCAGATAGGCAGTCGATCCATCTACAATACTGGTATTCAGCTGCATCCGGTTATACTAGAAGCCAACCTTAACATCGTTGGGCAGGCAGATGGGATGTTTGTGAGATATTGGGATGTTTTCGGTTACAACCGTAGAGTTACATAATTATGATTTTCAGTTCTACGAAAAAAAACAAAATGAAACGTTTTTTGTGTCTTATAAATCAATACCGTGCATGCGTAAATATTCATCCCGACTACGGAACATTTCACTGTGCGTCGTTTGACTCGCACTTGGCCAATTTTTCATACCTTATTTTTAGTTGGAGTAAATTGGTTCTTTATGAGTTTTTATGAACCGATGATGGCATTCAAGTAGGGGAGGATGTAGAGATTGATGTTTCGGTCCGCCATCTTGTTTTAGGGTTCCGTTATGATGTTGATAAAGTTTGTTGTGCATAGATTATCAAAATCAAAAGGCCCAAATACCTATGTAGTTTGACTAGCGGGCTTAGACAAAACGGTATTCTATCAGTAACAACTATGATAATAATATTTGGCGCAGTGGCTGAGCGATTGGCTGCTGCACTGCGTGTCGCGGGTTCGATTCCCGCACGGAAAAATTGTTTGTATGGCCTACAGGTCGTTGTTCCGGGTCTAGCTGTTTGTGTTTGTTTGTTAACGTACCTCACGGTACAAGTAATTTCTAGTGTTTCCTAGTGTGGAGCAACGTTTTTTTTAAAGAAAATCAGCATATAACATAATGTTCCCACTGCTGGGACATAGCAAAGGGCCCCTTTCTATAAAAGTAAAAGGGCTGTTTGTGTGACAGTAAAAAGGTTAGGGCGATAATACGACTGAGTGTTTTTTTTTAGTGTTGTAGAATATTAAAATAATGATGATAACTCTTCGATACGGCTCGCATTGTGGGGAGGTTCCTGTCTCTGGAGCCCTACCCACCGATAGCGTGGACCGTGCTCCCGACACTGTCGTTAATATTTTTTATATTGAATTAAGAATATATGTATATTTAGGCCTGTGTACAAAAGATAAATAATGACATTAAAAATAATGACGAAACAGCTGTTCATCAACGTATTTCAAGTTTTATTTAAAAACCGTATCAAAGTCATTAACATAACAATTAAAATACATTCATTAATATTCATTCAACAAGAATTTAGAGGCTCACTGTCCTTGGATACAAGAAAATCATGATAATAAATTTTCACGTGTTTTTTATTTAGCACTATCACTTCGCTCGCGACCTCGTCCGCAAAAATTGTGATAGCTCGGCTTATATGCATGATACAAATATATTTTATAGCATATAGCATCCGCGAATAATGTATCTTTCTATCAGTGTTTTTTTTTTAAATTGGATCATTAGTTCTGAAGATTACCACATACAAACTTACAAACAAATTTTACCTCTTTAGAATATATAGATTAGTAGGTAGAGATGTATTGATTGACGACCCGAATGGCGTAGTGGTAGTGAGGCTGCCTTACGTTCTAAGGGTCCCGGGTTCGAATCCCGGTTGGAGCAAATGTTTGTGTGATGAGCATGGACATTTGTTTCCAAGTCATGGATGTTTATATGTATAATAAGTATGTATTTACAAACAAAAAGTATCTATGTAGTATATCAACTATCTGGTGTCCACGACACAAGCCTCGTTGCTTAGTGTGGCACTAGATGGCGCTGTGTGTAAATGTCCAGCGAAATTTATTTATTTATGGTGTCTTGAAAATATTCGGTTGATATGCGTAAGCACTTAATTACTATCAATAGTTTAAGCCCGCGGTAACGCGCGCGTGGGTTTTGGTAATCGTCTCACGGGATCGTCGGTTAAAAAGGATCCTAGGTTTTAAACTATGTGCTTATTTACATCCAAATTTTAGTAGTTTTGCGTGAAAAAGTAACAAATTACAAACACATCCATTTATACTGAAATACTTTTGCATTTATGTATTAAATTTTATTTTATTTATAATAATACTTTAAACGAACTGGTTCTTAGGCGTGAAGGATGTCGAGTCTTATCAATAGTCTTGACACACTACCGGTTAGTACTTACTTTTACGCATTATGTATCTATTGTTTTTTACCCGACACGGCGAAGCCAAAAGGAATGGTTATGATTTTAGCAGTCTATGTATGTTTGTATTTACGTATGTTCCACAGTAGCGCCTAAACTATTCATCCGATTTTGATGAGTAAGGTGTCAATCGTTATTATGGCCCGGGTAACATAGGCTACATTTTATTCAGTAGTCGGGTTTTTAGTGTTAGTATACACAAAAATTCTTGTAAGTTGCTGTAGTTTATTCGTGTTTGGTTAGAATTTGTGTCAGTTAAAGGAAGAAAGAAAGAAAAAGCATTTATTAGCCTGCACGGGACAAAACACACAAATAAAACTGTTAAACTAACACTACAACTAATAAAAATTAGACAAAGAGAGAAAAAAAAAAAGAAATTTGTCCTGTACTAGGCCAAAAGGCCCTTATCTCAGCATGATGCTGTAACATTAAAAAAAACGTCACAGCGCTGGTATTCTGATAGGGCCTAGAGTGATGCCACGGTCAGATACGGATAAAATAAGGAAGGATAGTTAAGGAATATTTGCAAAAAAATACACGGTGGTTTTTGTTACATACTAACTTATCCCCGCGGCTTCGCCCGCGGCGTTTGGTAATGTCCAAAGTGATCGTACTACCGGTAAAAAAGAGTTAATCCAGGTAATAAAGTGTATGTGTTCCTCATTTCATCCATCCGTAGTTTTTGCGTGAAAGAGTAACAAACACCCATCCACCCATCCTCACACCCCTCCCACTGTATGTTTGTTACTCTTTCATGCAAAAACTACTGAACGGATTTGGATAAAATTTTGCACGCAGATAGTTTATAACCTAGATTAAAACATAGGATACTTTTTATCCCGGTAGTAAGATCCCATGGGACACTTTTCAAACTTCACGCGGAAGAATGTCGCGGGCAACACAGCTCCACAATAAGTCTATTCGTATGCCCCACCTTAACTCGGAAACACAAATCTCTGACAATCCAACACCTTTCCTTATAAAGGCCTCCCGGATCCGGAAGTCACTCGTTTCCCACCAAAAAACGCGGGTAATTTTTTCCACCGACGCTTAAGCCTTTATGACGTAACTTCCGGTTGGATTTCCCGTGACGTCACGTGTCGTGTGACGCACTTCCGGTGGGATTATGTTATGGAATGAATTTACGATGCGGTTTTATTATTACTGGGCTTTTAAATTAATTGAATAAGCAGATTTTTTCTGTAAGGGTTTTAGAGTAATGTTAATCTGTACTAATTTTATACAGCTGAAAACTTTGTTTGTTTGGTTGGCGGTAATCTCAGGAACAACTGGTCCGAATTGAAAAAATCTTTTAGTATAGCCCATTTATCGAGGAAAGTTAGAAGATTGAAACAAATGTAACATGCGGAGCACTCTTTCTAACCCTCTCTCTCTTCTATCATCATTCTACTGCCCTTATCCCAATTTATTTGGGGTCGGCGCAGCATGTCTTCTTCTTCCGTATTTCTCCATTACTCGTCATCTCAGCAGTCACCTCCTTTCTAGCCATATCATTCTTCACACAGTCCACGTCTTCCAAACCTTCTCTTGGGTATAGGCAGAAACAGCAAGAAACCATGTTCAGCGTGTTCCCACTGCTGGGTCATTTTCGTCCTCAATAAGGCAGTGGCCTGTAACCTATCATGAGATCCCAGTGCGGTTATTACTTGTCACGTCTTCGTTTTTGTGGTTCTAGGTCATGCCAGTTTGTTCTGGATCTCCTTTACAATAGGCGAGACGACAAAAAAATCTAATTAGTCCGTCATTTAGATTATCAAAAAATGTTTGACCCGTGTTTTTTCTTTTGTTACGTAAACCAAAATTGACGAAGATATGACGCTTTTAGAATTCTCAATACGTCACGCCTAGGTATAATTTTTAGCTAGTTCTGACGTCACGAGCCCCCACTCCCGAGTTTTGATGCGTTTTATCTTTGTCAATATTCATTGATTTACAAAAACAAAAAATACGTGTCCATTAATTTCTAATAGGTACTCTAACTGACGGACTAAATTGATTTGCAATTTTTTGATACTGTCGTCATGCCTATTTTGAGAGTAATAATGCAAATAAGTTTCAAACCACACTGTGTAATTAAAGTATCAACCCAAAAAGAGTTATTTCGTAGTAATAACACACATTATTTGAATACTAAACAATGTGTCATGTTTACACAACTGATGGTTCTCGAACGATATTCATACGTTACGGGAAATTTTTGTAGCGATGAAAATACAAGACGGCCTTGATACAGTCGCAATGCTGTCGCTGGCCGTGGACCTTCATCCAAGTAACCCGCGATTCTATATCGTATACTATACACAAATGACTATGAACGCTATAGTTGCAAGATGGACTCTGGTCGCGCATATGCTTTGGATCGCGTATATAAAACGCACTACAGAAACTTTACAAAAAAACTCTCTTTCATATTGGTTCTACAGAAAGGTCAGGTGCGTAGTACTCGCAACCGGCGTGTGTGTATGACCTGCCCGCGTAGCATGACCACCGTAGAAACGAAAGAGAATCGACAAATCTTTTGTTCATCTGTCATTTTGTCGATTCAATGACAGATGAACAAAATATTTGTACGAATCTCTTTCGTTTCTACGGTCATGCTAAGCGGGCAGATGTATGAACGTGGACGAGGCAGATTGTGGTTTTTGCCTAAAGAAAAGCGTGAGTTTATGTATGTATGTATGTAACTGCATCTCTTTGCCGTGGCCAAAGGCCCTAACATTATATCTCTAACATAGTTCTCGAGAATAGCTGCCGTCACAGCCATCTCAAGAACTCCACTGGGCATAGTATGGACGCCTGTCTATTAGGAGATTACCAGAACTTTCAAAATGAACAATCACAGTGTCGATGTACAACTATCCTGGCAGCTGGCACAATTCCATTAGTAGACTTGGGCTTACTCCTGTCTTTCAGACTATACGCTTTTTATTGAGTCAATACCAAGCTACTGGTTTTTCCTTCCCGAGTTTCTCAGTACTAGGCCGGAGTCTCGATTCGTGCCTGATTGATAGCAATACGCTCGGCAACTACATGAGACTTAAACGTTATAAAAAAAAAGTAGTGCCACGCTTAGCAACGAGGCTTCTGTCGTGGATACCAAATAGTTGTTTTACTACATAGATACTGGGAATTATTGGCGAAATGACATGTCACATATCCTTTCTGTGATTACAGGTGGGATGTTATGTCACTGTCCAAAGTCCTTAACGAGCCAAAGAATTTTATTCGAGTTCCACTGGTACCACACTTTGACAGCTGAAACTTTCAGCGGCTGCAAAACTATGTAAATATTTATGAAATGCCAAACAACTAGTTGTTTGTTGTGCTAGCTGTTGACATATTTTTGGTGACATTCTAGCTTTGTGGGTTAGACAGTATATATTATAAGTGTTTGACTTTCAAAATTTGGGATAATGTCTCTAATGATATTTAGGCTCTCGACCCTAGATTAGAACTTTATAATAGCTGATTTGATGAGAAGTTCGTTTCGTTCACCGCTTGCCAAAGTCATTCCGTGGATCTGTGAAAGACGATGGTCCCAGCTGTTGCTGTCATTTATAGATCTTTGACAGTCGAAATAGGTAGTCAGTTGGCTGAAAGTCTGACAACCAGTCTTACCAAGAGGTATCGTATTACCCAGTACTAACGGGGTTGTGGAGATCAGTTAGGTAGTCGCTCCATGTAAAGTACTGGTATTTAGCTGAATCTATCGAATATTGAAAAAAAAAACGCATTTTCCCACAAAAGAGCAATACCTACACGGAGCAGCAGATTTTTTTATAAATTACCGGTGAATTATTTTTACGTGAGGCGATTCAGAATTATGTACCTACCAGATAATGTGGTAAGCGTTTTTGCCTCGGTGGGCCTTCAACTTTACCAACGAGTAAACAAATCGGGATGGTAGGGAAGAAAAAATAAAGACCATCATTCTAGCCTAGCCTTTTCCCAAATATGTTGGGGTCAGCTTCCGGTCTAACCGGATGCAGCTGAATACCAGTATTTTACATGAAGCGACTGCCTATTTGACCTCCACAACCCAGCTTAGTACTGGGTAATACGATATCGCTTGGCAAGACTGGTGGTCAGACTTTTTAGGCCACTGACTACCTGTAACGAATGTCAAAGATATACAAATGACAGGGAAGCTCGGTATGTAATGGGTGGCCACCCATCCACAGACCAACCTAGGCAAGCACGGCTTAACCTAAAGATCAACTCGAGCGGCTGTTATTATTTAGCCACGAGCTCCTAGCTAAAAAATGAAGACCATCCCTATTTAAAGAAAAGGTCTAAGTTTCTGCTTCAACTGCAAACAGAATGGAGATTATTAAAAATCTTAGTAACTCGACTAGACTCCTACTTACACTGTTCAAGAGAAGCGCGAAGTAGCGAGCAGAAACAGTCGATTCGCTCCGGAATGCAATATCTTTGAGCTAAGTCCGAATAACTGCGAGGAATTCCGAATGGATGTACCTACCTACCTCCCTACTAGTTATCTATAACTACATAGTGAGAGTTTTTTACACAGGTTACTGTAGCAGCGGTGTTGGCTGTCAGATAAATTGATTTAGGTTAAGGCCAAAAAAGTTCCCACTGCTGGGACACAGGCCTCATCTCTATGTGCGGAACTATCTACTTTATAAAATTCGAATCATCATCATCATCATTTCACGTCCACTGCTGGACATAGGCCTCCCCCAAGTGTCGCCACATTGCCCGGTCCCGTGCGACTCGCATCCAACGGATTTCCGCAACCTTCACCAGGTCATCGGTTCACCTAGTGGGAGGTCTTCCAACGCATCGGCCATCCGTTCTGCGAGCAATGTGCCCTGCCCACTGCCACTTAAGTCTGGAAATTCTTCGGGCTACGTCGGTGACCCTGGTTCTCTTGCGGATGTCTTCATTTCTGATTCGATCGCGCAAGGAAACTCCGAGCATAGCCCTTTCCATTGCCCTTTGAGTGACTTTAAGCCTTCCGATAAGGCCCATTCGAAAATTCGAAATTTTCAAATTCGAATAATTCCGAGGAATTCCGATTGGATGTAGATACCTACCTACCAGTTAGGTATAACCATAGACGGGCAGATGTGCTAGGTAGCTGTTACAATAAGAAAGTTCTTTCTAAGATTTTGATGTGTATTCTGTAGATTGATTTTTACTTTTTATGTCATTGGCTTTTTGGAGCTCGTGGCTAATAATAACAGCCGCTCGGGTCAATCTTTGGGTTAAGCCGTGCTTGCCTACGTTGGTCTGTGGATGGGTGGCCTCCCTTACATACCGAGTTTCCTCCGTGCCTCGGAAAGCACGTTAAGCTGTTGGTCCCGGCTGTCATTTGTCGATCTTTGACAGTCGTTCAGGTAGTCAGTGACCCAAAAAGTCTGACAACCAGTCTTACCAAGGGGTATCGTATTACCCAGTACTAACTGGGTTGTGGAGGTCAGATAGGCAGTCGCTCCATGTAAAATACTGGTATTCAACTGTATCCGGTTAGACTGGAAGCCGACCCCAATATAGTTGGGAAAAGGCTAGACAGATGATATGTCATTGGCTTTTTGCTTTTCTGTAGATATTGATTTTTACTTTTTATGTCATTGGCTTTGGTCCACCAGTGCATTAATGCCCCACTGGTGGGTAAAAGCCTCCTCATATCTTGCTAGGTATTGTTTTCGTTCATCTTAGTTCGATTCCCAAGTCAGGCAAAATGTTATTGGGGTTTTATCATCAGGAATTTCTCATAAGCAAAAGTTTGGATTTGTGCCCAGTTGGTGGCAATAGGGTCGCCCCCTACTACATGGGACATAACATAACTGTAGAAATGTGGGGTTTACTATAAATTTACCTCTGTCTAATCCGTTTGGAATAACAATCACCCTGTATACACAAGCTGGTGTTTTCAACTGTCATGCTTTAAAACAACTGGATGTTTCTTATTTAATACCTTCTTCCTTATAGCTGCAACAGTACGTTTGAATAGCCAATAGTTAACCATGTATTGTTGAAATGTTTCGCGGGTTTTTTAACCAACGAAAAATGAGGAGGTTCTCAAATCAACGTGTAAGTATTTTTTTACTGAGTTGTCCGATTTGAACAATTCTTTTTTTAATTGGATAAAGTATACCTCAAAGCATCATCATCAAATCATTTGCCATGTCATTTTCCCAACTAACCGGATGCAGCTGAATATCAGTATTTCAACTTTTGAACTATTAGAATGTCGTATGACATTCTAATAGTTCAAAAGTCAAGATACTAAAGTCATTAGATCTAAGAAATTGTCATAAAAATATAAATTTTTATGACAATTTCTTAAATCTAATGACTTTAGTATCTTGACTTTTTGCTATTTAAAAATGTTATATCTAAGCCGGAGAGGTGATACGTACCACAGGACCTTCCTACATCAGACACCTAAAAAAAAAATAGGCCTCTTCTCAGCAGTAGCGCTTGCAAGCACTAGGCCAAAGAGGCACTAAACCTAAAATGACAAAAATATTTTCTACCTAAGTAAAATGTTCAAGGTGTAATTATTATACAGACTTTTGCTGGTAATTAAAACAATATTATCACAATTGTTTCAATAATTTCAAGACGTCGTTTTCAAATTTGAGAATATAAAGGGTTCTGTTACTCACTATTATCTATATATAATGTAGGTTTTATGTTTGATCCCTAACTGTAATCATTAGGCATCAGTTCGCTGTGGCGCCTCCTCTGCCACCCTGAATCCACCCGATTCTACTGCCTCCCAGCCCCCCTGCTGTCGAACATGACCCTAGCCACGGCCGGCAAAGAGAGATCTGTTCCAACTGCTGCTGCCAGAGCACAGCGCTGCACCACCCTAGCAGGATAATGCTCGAATGCCCGACACGGGAGTCGCCTCCCGTCTAGACACTTTGTGCAGGTATTTGCCAAAAGAGCTATGCTCTGACTGCTCAGACGCAGACGAAAGGACTACGTTCTGTGTCGCCTCCGTGCGCACTCTTCCAGGAACGGCTGCAAGAGGTATAGTTCGGTTCAAACTTAATGGCGGCTCGGAAGTTAGCTGAGAGTGATAGTCTGCGCAGGAATAACGCTGTTGGTGAGCAAATGGACTGTAGATATTTGTGTTTGTGTGTAGATGATGGAAACACTGTATAGTATAAATAATTGCTATTTATTAGCAGAAAAGCGGGACAAAAACTATGTACAAGGCAATGACACTTGACAACTAAACATTTCTTCTTGTTCCAAAAGTCATTTTAAAAATATATTTCTTAAAGAAAAGATCGCATCCCAGCCAGTTGCCAACATACCGGACCCCCAGTGGAACACTAACAACCGGTGGCTACTGGCTGGGAAGCAGCTTCCATTAAAACGAGCTTACGGGCCGGTCGGCGCAGTATGCCGCCCTTAGTGCGGACGTCTGCCACGCGGACCGCTCCGTCTGGCCCTGGGTAGATCGACACTATTCTTCCTAACGGCCATAAGCCTCGAGGAAGGGTAGGGTCGGCGATCAGCACCACGTCTCCCTCACTGAAACTGAATGTATTGGTGGACGGTCCCCTTGCTCGGAGCGTGGGCAGGTACTCGCGCAGCCATCGTGCCCAAAACTGATCTGCCAGACGTAAGCTTCGACGCCAGTCACACCTTCTCTCCAAGTCTGCGTCTGTAAGCGTGCTGGTCCAAGGTACGACTGAAGAGGAACCCAGGATGAAATGGAAAGGAGTGATCGCTTCTGGTGAGTCGGTTGAAGATGGCACATACGTGAGAGGTCTCGAATTTATTATGGCCTCTGCCTCAAGTAGTAGTGTGGATAGTACGTCTTCTTTTAATACTTTTTCGGCGAGGCAGGCTCTCAGGGCTGTTACCTCTCTTAACGTCGCCGACGATGCTACAAAACCTAAAAAATTAAACCTCACACATTCTCATCGATGGTTTACGGGTCCTCCGTTTCTGTTACAGCCGCCATACGCTTGGCCGACCGAGCGAGTTGCTGACATCGAGGAGACTCTACCAGACCTCGAGTTCAAATCGGTGCTGGTAGGGTTGCTTCTCGACGTTCCGTTCTCGAGTCCAGTACCTGACGCGACGCGTTTTAGCTCTTGGCTGCGCCTTTTGCGCGCTACCGCCCGTGTACTCCAGGGTGCGCGATTGTTCCGGCTTAAACTGTCTCGGCCAATAGATCAAAATTCTAAAATATACATCGACAGCACCACATTTCCTTCACAACTTCACGCGGCGGACATCATAACAGCTGAGAAGATGATACTCCAACGAGCTCAGAGAGACACCTTCCCCGATGAGTTGAAAGCAGTCGAATCTTCACAGCCCGTGCTCAAAAACAGCCGAATAGCAAAACTCGCGCTAACTCTTGGCCAGGATGGCTTGCTGCGACTGGACTCACGGACAAAGTATGCGCCAGGAGTGTGTGAGAGAGCCATATCGCCTGCAATTCTGGATGGTCGCCATCACATCACACGACTCCTCATCCTTCACGAACATATTCACGCCGCCCATTGTTTCAACGAACTTGTCCTTAATGAGCTCAGGCAGAAATTTTGGATACTCAAAGCAAGAGACAGCATCCGTAGCGTAGCCAAAGCCTGTCTCCAATGCAGAAGGTGGAAGGGCCAACCTGCTCGACCTCAAATCGGCAATCTACCGGAAGAGCGACTCGACCACCACAAGAGGCCGTTCACGCACGTGGGCCTAGATTATTTCGGTGCTATCACTGTCACAATATTCCGACGCCACGAAAAACGCTACGTCGCGCTGTACACATGCCTAGTAACGAGAGCCATCCACTTAGAACTTGTCACCTCACTTTCATCCGATGCTGCCATTATGAGCTTACGACGTTTTATTGCTCGCCGAGGATCGCCTTCAACAATATGTACAGATAATGGCACCAACTTTGTCGGAGCCTCCCGAGAGCTACGCTCGTTACAAGACGACGCAGTGCAAGAATACGCCACAAACCACAAAATCAAATGGCGTTTCATCCCGCCGGCATCACCGTTCATGGGCGGAGCATGGGAAAGATTGGTAAGAACCGTGAAAACAGCCCTGAGAGCCTGCCTCGCCGAAAAAGTATTAAAAGAAGACGTACTATCCACACTACTACTTGAGGCAGAGGCCATAATAAATTCGAGACCTCTCACGTATGTGCCATCTTCAACCGACTCACCAGAAGCGATCACTCCTTTCCATTTCATCCTGGGTTCCTCTTCAGTCGTACCTTGGACCAGCACGCTTACAGACGCAGACTTGGAGAGAAGGTGTGACTGGCGTGGAACCCAGGATGAAATGGAAAGGAGTGATCGCTTCTGGTGAGTCGGTTGAAGATGGCACATACGTGAGAGGTCTCGAATTTATTATGGCCTCTGCCTCAAGTAGTAGTGTGGATAGTACGTCTTCTTTTAATACTTTTTCGGCGAGGCAGGCTCTCAGGGCTGTTTTCACGGTTCTTACCAATCTTTCCCATGCTCCGCCCATGAACGGTGATGCCGGCGGGATGAAACGCCATTCGATTTTGTGGTTTGTGGCGTATTCTTGCACTGCGTCGTCTTGTAACGAGCGTAGTACGGCGAGAATGGACCAAAATGTTGGTGAGCAAATGGACTGTAGATATTTGTGTTTGTGTGTAGATGATGGAAACACTGTATAGTATAAATAATTGCTATTTATTAGCAGAAAAGCGGGACAAAAACTATGTACAAGGCAATGACACTTGACAACTAAACATTTCTTCTTGTTCCAAAAGTCATTTAAAAAATATATTTCTTAAAGAAAAGATCGCATCCCAGCCAGTTGCCAACAAACGCTTTTTTAAACTTTATGGCAATTCAGAACATGTAATGTAAAGCTGTGTAGACAACAATTTTAGGTATCAACGGGGCGCAGATGACTCATCGTTTTGTCTGTATAATGCGCAGATCGTCACTTGCAGCTAACTTCCGATTAAGTTTGAACTTAATTATACGGAATCGACGGCAAGTAAGCCCAAGTCGCACTTGGGATGTTACAAGTGTGTAGTAGTTGGTACTCATTATTGATAAACTCGACGAAACCTGAGAAAACAATTTAATTCAGGCAAATTTTATTGAGATTATGACATTGACAAATTACATTTATATTGATACAGTCATTGTGATGTTAATTTTAATTTAAACTTCAGGAAATATGGTACTTTAAGCCGGTTTACATCAGCTAACAGTTGCTATGCTAGATTACAAGCCACACTCGGCAATTTCGGGCTGTCCACCATCATCTGACCATCTATTATATTCCGCGTTTCCTCCATGCCGAAAACACATTTAGCCGTTGTGCCCGGCTGTCATATGCAGATCTTTAGAAGTCGTTACAGGCAGTCAGTGACCCAAAGGTCCGACAACCAGTATTACCAAGTAACTACGTGTTACTGGTTTCTGGAGGTCAGCTCCATATAAAATACTGGTGTTCACTTCCATCCGGTTAGATTGGGAGTCGATCCTATGAAACCCCATGAACCCCAACATAGTCAGGGAGAGGCTAGGGAACCGGCATAATCCATAACATAACCCTTTATGTAGTCTTTCGGCTTCGTAAAGAGTCTTTTACAAAAATACTCTTGACGAAGCCGAAAGACACTTGTTCTCCCTGTCATTGCGATCATTTTTTTGTTTTACACCATACCTGGGAACCTTCTTACGGAGATATTGGGGGTCAAAATTCCAACATTTCCACAAGTTTTTCTTAAAATACATTTTTTTATGTGAGATTTTTAATTTAAACACCTCCACGAGCCCCGTACTATTCAATCCTTCTATCAGCACAATGTTTTGAGTGCGTTACATTGAGTTTTACCGCAAAACGTGATTTTTCACCCCAAAAAAAAGTCCGTTTCCCAGCAATAATTTTTGCGTAATGTTACTTAGTAGATGTAATGCTTGGTTGACGGCTTCGTGATGAGTCTGTTTACATCCTGTATTTTAAACTATTTACCAGAAATTTTCGTATTTATAATACTAGTAAGAAGTAAGATAAGATGTAACCTTGTAATAGTGTCTAAACTCAGCCTTATTTTAGATGTTGGCAAAAAATGTGGTTTGTATTTACTCTCAGTTTTAGTTTTACAATCATATTATTCGTTATTTACCATCTTCTTTATTATTCGTATGTGTGCAACTGTTTTCAATGGTATATATATCGAGACATATTGCGAAACTATTTAGCAGTGAGGCGGGAGCTAATACACTTTTTGGGTTAGTACATAACCTAAAAAGTTTAAAAAAATATTTTTTTATATCAAGAAGTGAGATAATAGGGTAATAATTTTGTTTCTCTTTATCATCTTTCTGCCCTTGTCTCATTCTATTTCTGGTTTGCAAGTTTGTTGTTTCCCTGTCAATCGACACGCTTTTATTTTCATATCTTCCTCTCACTCTCCATCCGTCAACATCCATCACTCTTCATCTCATCACTATTTTAGTCTCATAGATTTCATCCCTCCTCATCACTTGTCCATACGAAGACAGACCACTTCCTTTCGTCATTTATTTACTGTAGCTGTTGCCCGCGATCTTCGTTCGCGTCCGCGTGAAATTATTATAAAAATATCACTTGCCTATTTCATGGGTTTTAATTTTTTATCACCGAATCCTAACCCATTTTCTGAAATAAAAGTAGCCTAAATTCTTTCTTAAAACATCAGCTACCTTCCAGTAAAAGCTCCGGCAAAATCGGTCCAGCCGTTTCAGAGATTATCAGGAGAAAACAGACAGACAGACGGACGATATTTTGTTTGTTATAAGTACCGCATACAGGGTGAAAACTTTTAGCGGGGCTGTAAGGGAAACTGCCTTAACCGTTGCAGCCAGACGAAAATGGTCTTGGGAGACTATCCATATCTTTATGGTTCCGTACCTCAAAAGGTAAAAAAAGGAACAAGATCACTTTCTTGTCCGTCGGTCTGTCTGTAAGCATGTCACCACCGATTTTCTCAGGAACGAGTGTTGTTCCGTTGTTGACCTCAGAATCTGGTAAAAATTTCAACTTGCTAGGTCCACCCGTTCCTGAGAAAATAGGTGGTGACAGACGGACGGACAGATGGACAGATGGACAGACGGACAGACCGTCAGACTGACAGATGGACAAGAAAGTTATCTTATAAGGGTTCCTTTTTTTACCTTTTGAGGTACGGAACCATAAAAAGGGATTTTACTACTACAAACTTATTATTTGCGGTTGGTGCAATAGCCGTTTCATGGGAACGAACAGCAAATTTATGTTTGTCCTTTAAAAAGTTTCTCGCTCTTGGCCGGTTTTTTATTTTTGTGAAATATAGATCACCGTTCACAGATTTAAAAAAAAATACAGTGAGCAAGAAAATGACCATTTTACACATTAATTTTTATTAATGCCAATCGATCTTGATTCCAATACTGATAAAAAACTTCTAAGGGACCAACCATGGTAGGAGTAGGTACTAAAAAGCCAGAAAAAGCAAAAAAACTTTTTTCATAATCATGACTTGTACATAACTGGCGAAATGTGGGTGGTACACCTCTGTCTAACCCCTCGTGGATTACAGGCGTGAAGTTATGTTTATTTTATAATTTTTGTTGTAGTGACAATGTTTGACATATCATCGATTGTTACATTGGCGCTGGCGGCGTTTAACTTCGACGGAAATGTGTTCCCATCGCAAGCAAAGTTAACCAGTGAGTATACTTCATCGTTTGCCTAGCCTTTTCCCAACTATGTAGGGGTCGGCTTCCAGTTTTACCGGATGGGAGCGACTGCCTATCTAACCTCCACAACTCAGTTGTTACCGGGTAATACGATACCCCTTGGTAAGACTGAAAGATGATGTATTGAAATGTTGTATGACCATCCACCCATAAGTAAGACCATACAGTTTCTTTAACACTGTATATGCCACAGTCAAATCTGTTAAATCAGTCAAAACTACTTTTGACCAGTGAAAACTGCTATTAGTGTTAAAATAGTTTTAAGTGGTCAAGTAGTTTTGACCGGTTAAAACTATTTTAACTTAAAAAGGATTTTGACTGAACACCAGTCAAAAGTGGTTTTGACAGATTAACAGTTTTGACTATAACTAATATACATCTATACCACTACATACGAAATGAGATATTATCCTACATACTCAGACCAAGTAAAAAACCAAGACAGCGCTGCGAACAATAAAGTGAAGCCAGCGCAAATTACGTCTCGCTCTGTTCATATACGCTCAACAACAACAACAACAGCCCATAACGTCCACTGCTGGACATAAGCCTCTCCCATGATGGGAGGAATTTGCCGTAATCTCCACGCTTGGCAGGCGGATTGGAGATCGCAGTGATGAAAGACTAACAGAAAACGCTGCTGCCCATTCTCTGGTCTACGGAGGCGCAAGGTGTTCTGCCTCAGACATTAGTCGCCTTATACGACACCCGTGAGTGTAATGGGTTGGTTCTATTCTACTCTGCCGGATACCACACGGCTATACGCTCACACACACACATTTACATCAAAGTACAATTAAAGTACGCCTCAATAAATGCACAACATGTTAACGAAACCGACCTCACTTCTCTGTTCGGAGATAGGTCCGTCTTTAACTTTTTATTTGGTCTGAGCCTACATACAGATACCTGACCACAAACGCCGGGTACTGCCCGCTAGACACAATACCCGGCCTAAAGATCCTCCTATTTCCTTGGAGGAACTTTCAAACTTTGTCTCATACCTCAAAATCTCTTCTATTTCAGATAACTCAGTGTTTGACTACATCATAGCAGGAGGGGGTACGGCAGGATGTGCTATCGCCGCAAGATTGGTAGAAAAGAAGAATTGTACTGTACTGTTGTTGGAAGCTGGAGGTAACCCCGGAGCCATAGCAATGGTGAGTAAAAGCAGGAAACCCTCAACATCATGTCACTGTTTGTCAAACTAGTTACTAGCGTATTCCCGCGGCTTTGCAGTTTATTCCGAACCTGACCCGAAAACCTACCCGGTCGCGGGTTAGGTTCGGAACTTGAAAAAAAAAAGATAATTGTTCCGAACGTAACCCTATTCCTAACCTGACCTGACGTATCGTTCCTATCCTAATCCGAATTGCAATATAGATAGAATTCATCATCATCATTTCAGCCGAAAGACGTCCACTGCTGGACATAGGCCTCCCCCAAGTATCGCCACATTGAACGGTCCCGTGTGACTCGCATCCAACGGATTCCCGCAACCTTCACCAGGTCATCGGTCCACCTATTGGGAGGCCTTACAACGCAACGTCTTCCGGTTCGCGGTCGCCACTCCAGAACTTTTCGGCCCCATCGGCCATCCGTTCTGCGAGCAGTGTGCCCTGCCCACTGCCACTTAAGTTTGGCAATTCTTCGGGCTACGTCGGTAACCTTGGTTTTCTCGCGGATGTCTTCATTTCTGATTCGATCGCGCAATTAAACTCCGAGCATAGCCCTCTCCATTGCACTTTGGGTGACTTTAAGCCTTCTGATGAGGCCCATTGTGAGCGACAACGTTTCAGTCCCGTATGCAATCACTGGCAACACACACTGGTCATAGACTTTCGTCTTGAGACACTGCGGTAAGTTGGAAGAGAACATACCGCGCAACTTCCCGAACGCTACCCAGCCGAGTCGGATTCGACGATTGACCTCTTTCTCGAAGTTAGACCTACCTAACTGGACCGTCCCAGGTACACATAATCGTCTACAAGTTCGAGTGTAGAGTCTCCGATCTTGATGGAGTGGGTGTGACATGGGCATTCAACATGATCTTGGTTTTGTCCATGTTCATTTTAAGACCCACTCTTCCGGAAGCTCTACTGAGGTCATCGAGCATTGTACTGAGGTCCTCCATGGTCTCAGCCATGACCACTATATCGTCGGCAAAGCGAAAGTGAGTGATGTACACGCTATTGACGTTGATGCCTAACCCTCTCCAGTCCAAAACCTTGAAGATATCCTCCAGTGCAGCGGTGAACAGTTTCGGAGTTATGACAGGGAGACCCCTGTCTCACACCTCGCTGCAGAAGGATAGGTTCCGAGGCTTGGTCCTGAAGTCGGTCTGACATGGTGGCGTTTTTGTACAAACACTTCAACACCTCGATGTACCGATAGTCGATTTGGCACCGTTGGAGATACTGCATAACAGCCCAGGTCTCGATCGAATCGAAGGCTTTCTCGTTGTCCACAAACAGAGGGGCAGGTTATACTCTTCGGTCTTCTGTATAACCTGCCCCAGCGTATGTATGTGGTCCACAGTGCTGAAGCCTTTTCGGAAACCAGCTTGTTCGGGAGGTTGAAAATCGTCAAACCTGCGCGCGAGACGATTCGTGATGACTCTTGAATACAACTTGTAGACATAGCTTAGAAGTGAGATGGGCCTATATTTCTTCAACCGGGCCTTGTCGCCCTTCTTGAAGAAGAGTACACCACCCCTGCACCATGCCTGTGGCGTTTTTCCTTTAAGTATGACGGAATTAAACAGCTTCTGAAGGGCCTTAAGTACCGGTTTCCGCCTGCCTTCAGGAGTTTGGCCGTAATTCCGTCATCACCCGGTGCCTTGTTGTTTTAGAGCTGCTTCAGAGCCATCCTAATCTCGTACAGGCTGACGTCCGGGATGTCTTCGGTATAGTGTCGGGTCAGTCTAGCTCTTGGGTCGTTTGCTAGATCTACAACGGGTTTACTGGTTGACGTGTACAAGTTTCCATATAAGTACTGGTTTGGCGGATAAGATCCAACCATCGTCGGTCTTCAGTTTTGTGAGGTGGCTCTGCCCAATAGCCAGATCTCTTGTAAATACCTTGGAGCCTTTATTCTGCTCAATCGCGACTTTAATACGCTCGATATTAAAGCGGCGGAGGTCGCTCTTCAAGGATTTAGAGAACCGTCTATTGAGCTGCCGGTGTTTACACGCCTCGTCTGAAGACTTCAGGATCTTCTACGCCGCTCCTTCATGAGCTTGAGAGTGTGATCGGAGAGTCTCTTGTTCTGATCTGTACGACGTGCCTTAAAAAACTTAGACCCGGTCGTATGGACAGTTTCCACGAACCCATCGTTGTATTCGTCCACCGAGCTTCCTAGGCACTCGAAACGGTTCTGGAGTTCAAGCTGTAAGCTCTCGGGGTTTTGGATCTGGATCTGTGCTGGACGGAGCGTAGACTTCATGAGTCGATATCGTTCAAGCTTGATATTGATGTTCAATGTGCCTCTTACCATGCGGTGATCGCTCCCGGTTTTCACCGAATTGATCACCGAGACATCATTGAACATTTGCTTTTTGGTTGACATGATGAAGTCAATCTCATTTCTAGTAGCACCATCGGGGCTCTGCCTGGTCTACTTTCTGTGCTCACGCTTTCTGAAGAAGGAGTTCATAATTAGAGGCCCTCCTTCTCCATAAAACTAGCCAGTTGGTGACCCCGGCGATTCTGACGTCCAACTCCAAATTGCCCCACTTGCAGCTCATCCCCGTCTCGTTTGCCCAGTTTCGCGTTGAAGTCCCCCATGATAACGGTGAAGTGAGTTTTGGAGACATGGCTTTAGAAATATCTTCATACATGGTCTCCACTTCGTCATCGGGGTGTGCCGAGGTCGGGGCGTAGACCTGTATAACCTTCAGCGAATATCTTGAGGATAATCTGAGTATAAGGTACGCCACCCTGGTCTCATCTCTCACTCTCGATCTTCACCACGTTGTTCGCAACGGACTTGTGGACGATAAACCCAACACCACCCTGGGACTGCCGGTCACCCTCTCAGAAATAGAGCAGGTTGCCGGATTTCAGGATTATCGTGTCCTCCCCCTCTCTTCGGACTTCACATAATTCCACAATACTGCATCGCAGCCTGCTCAATTGAATGAATTATTAGATAGAATTACCTTCTTTAATTTATGCTAGCCTAGTATTAGTAGTATTGATTAACTTTAACAAGAACACTTTATACCTGCGAAAACGGGATTTCACGGAAAATCCATCTATACCGCTATTCGGGTTAGGATACGAACAATACGTCGGATCAGGTTAGGAATAGGGTTACGTTCGAAACAATTTTCCTTTTTTTTTTTAAAGTTCCGAACCTAACCCGCGACCGGGTTAGGTTTTCGGGTCAGGTTCGGAATAAACCGGCTTCGCTGGCGTGCATTGTAGTAATTGTTCCACGGGATCGTACTACCGGGATAAAAGTATCTTATAATTATGGTTATACAGGTAAAAAATTATGTGTGTGCCAAATTTAATCCAAATCCGATCAGTAGTTTTGGTGTGAAAGAGTAATGAACATCCATCCATTTATCCTCACAAAGTTTTACATTTATGACCTTCAAATCTCAAGATCGGCAAAGATCTTCACTCTCTGAGTATGGACGCCTGATGGAGAGAATCCGTCTAGTGTTCCTGGATGCAAGTCGCTGTGAACGGCCTTTAGGCCCCGGTTTCTACCCAAGTGGAGACGATTTTAGTAGACAGGAGACGTGCGGGAATTGACCAAACACATTGGTTGAAATACAGGCCACATCTGTCTGCTTTCCTGTGATTGGTCGAATTTCCTATATCTCCGCAATGCTCCGTTCGACTCAATATCTAAGAGTGTACAGTAACTCCCCAACACTCATTATTGTATAAAATACATTTCGTAAATTTGAGATGATGAAACACGTTCATATAATTCACGTCAGCATCTACTCAAACTTAGTACATAAAACTTAAATATGCCAGTAAAATGTATGTGTTATTTTCACTAAAACCAACCCCTTATAATAAGAGTGTGACGTTATTTATTTAGTTTATTTAGTCTTCAAGCTATTTTTTTCTTTCAGGCACCAGGCTTGTTTTTTGCCCTGCCACGAACAGGTGTCGACTATGACTACAAATCAACTCTCGATACTAACGCAGCGAGAGCCCACGACAACCAGACAAGATTAACATCTGGATTTGGTCTCGGAGGAAGCAGTCTTCTAAATCACCTCCTCTACATATCGGACGTTCCAGAAACTTTCCAAAAATGGGTTGATATCACAGGAGATGACTCATGGAGCTACACAAATGTCTTGGAAGCCATGAAAAAAAGTCAAACTTTGAAAAATAGTAAGATTGCTGAAAATTCTTCTGAGTATCATGGTTTCGAAGGCCCCATAGGTTTATCGCCATTACTCAGTAATTCTGAATCTGTTACCGACTTTTTTAAAGCTCAAGCTGAAGTGGGCAATCCAACAGTGGTCGATTTAAACAGCAATACACACACGGGGTTCGCACAACCACAATATACCATCGCTAGCGCAAACGAAGAAAAGAAGGACACTGTTGGAGGCGTACGACAAACACCAGCATATTCATACTTAAAACACGTAAAAGACTACCCTAATTTATACGTATCTAGAAAAACTGTAGTACAGAAAATCATTATCGAAGATAAAACTGCTGTTGGTGTGGAAGCTATTTACAATGGTCAGACGTATACGTTTAAAGCAAAGAAGGAAGTAATATTGTGCGCTGGTGTCTTCAATTCACCACAGATACTGCAGCTGTCCGGCATTGGTCCTAAAGAACATCTTGAATCACATGGAATAGAGGTCATAGCCGATCTTCCCGTTGGGGATAACTTGCTGATGCCATCCGCTGTCGTACTAGTAACTAAAACCAAAAAACATTTTATTCCCATAGATCTATTAGGTGTTGTACCTTTATTAAAACCTACTGAACTGCCCTTCCCCGTTATTCAGGGATCAGTAGCCTGGAATAAGACTAGCAATGTCCCCAATTGTCAGTCTTTTAATTTAGTGCTACCCCGCAACTTACCAATACCACTATTAACAATAGCCTGTGAAAGGGTGTATGCTTATAAATCTGAAGTTTGCCTCAATTGGCAAAAGGAGGTTTCAGGCAGAGATTCAATTATGAGTGTTATAGTAAACTTAGAAGCAACTTCTACGGGCACAGTGCGATTGAACAGCACTAATATATCAGACGCTCCTTTAATCACAACTGGGTTCTACAGTAACGAAGAAGATTTGATTAATTTTATAAAAACGATTAAAGACTACATTCGATTTGTATTGTCTCCCACATATAAGAAATTGGGTGCAGCGCTGGTTGGCGTAAATTTTAAAGAATGTGCTCACTTAGAATTTGATACTAATGAGTTTTGGAAATGTTACATCTTAGAGAGGACTATCAGTCCATTTCTATATTGGGGTACCTGTGCAATGGGCAAAGTTGTAGATAGGGATTTGAAGGTGAATGGGATTCAAAATCTTCGTGTTGCAGACGCCAGTATAATTCCTACACCAATGCGTGGTGCTATCAATGCTGCTGTACTAGCAATAGCTGAGATTGCTGCTGAGAAGATTAAAGCGGAATGTGAATGATCAGGTGATGCTGCTTAAATAAACAACTCATACCGTATAACAACAGAAATCCTACGGTTTGTTAATCCCAAATTCCTTGAAGTTTTCAATTAGGTACCTACTTACGTTGTTTTGCAAATTGAGCCCTATTTTTCATTGAATGTTGATTTTAATTTGCGAAAAATATGGTAAAAAGCAGGACTTACCAAGAATAATTTAAAACATCAATGAAGAACAAATTATTTGATGGAAATTGATATGATTTCACGAAATGGTTTTATTTTGTAGATGTTAAATAATTATAAGTAGTTTGAATTTCGCAGGTTATTTTGACAAATCATATACTCGTATACTGCTTATTTCTGTTCATAAAAACATACTGTTGTAACTTTATATATTTCTGTTTTGTATACGTAAAAATGTGGTTTTTCATTCTTTGTGAGAATAAATTTCATAATTTGTTGTTTTTCAGTGTTTTATTTTAAACTAGCTGTGTGGACGAAATCGCTGGGATTTCGTACGCGTGGACTTAGATTTATTTCAGCCTGTTATTATAAAACGCTACATGACTTTGTCTGTTCGTTAGTATGACAAATTACACCATTGTTTTGGTGTTTGTTGATTGGGCAGGATATAGACTTGATTCAAACTCAAAGCATTTATTTCCGTTTCTGGGAAATTTTGCAAACTGGGCATTCCATATTGTCCAATTCATCATTTTAAACATGATATAGGCTCTTTGCAACCCGGTTACCCGGCCCTAATGTGTCTGCCAGCAGTCGTGCTGCTCGCTTACCCCCGCACCAGTGCCGCCACGCCACAACACACAATAGCACGGAGCACGCAACACAATGGGGCCGACGCTGCGACTCCGCACGGGAACGTGGCTACAACGCGCGGTATTGTGTGTGGTTGCTATAATCATTTCTGTAGGCGCTGTACGTTTAGGTCGCACAGCTCCGCTTTCTTGACCACTCGGTCGGTGGTCACTCATCGCTGAGTGACCCCCAGTTCCCTGGGGGCGACCCGGCAAGAGACCGCCAGTGACAGAGACTCACCGGGTACGCGTGACTTGACGCGGCACGTGGTGGCCGTTTTAACCAGTATGTCCCCAGCCGTTCCCGAAAGGGAACAGAACATTGTTATTTTAAGGGGCTCTCCCATGGCACACTAGCGCCACTTTAGTAAAAAACTCGTTGTAGACACAATTAATATAAAATCTGATTGACAAAATCAATGCTTTAGAGTTCTAAATTATTGACGTCTATTTAATTCATTAAAATATACTTCACTGTAGTTACAGTTAGAAAAATTGCTAAAAACGGCCGTTTTTTCCATTTTGTATCTGTAAAGACAGCGAGCTATGTTTCAATGAGTTAAGCAGAAGTAAATAATTTAGAAGACCAAATGATTGATTTTGTCAATCAGATTTTATATTAATTGTGTATTTAACGAGTACTGATTTTTTACTAAAGTGGCGCTAGTGTGCATGGGGAACCCCTTAAGTGTGTCTGTAATTGCGGGTAACTACAGGTAGGCGCGTGTGAGGCTTCTAACAAAATTTTAAAACCGAAAATCTTTTGATTCTGTAAGTCGATTTTGATGAAAAAAAACACCAAAAGTTACCCACATTAAAGTTTTTTATCTTTCAGTAATTTGATTTTTAATCCAATTAGTAACTTTTACGTGTTGCGGACCCAAACGAACAAACAAACCTCTAAACAGGCAAAAATTTCATAAAATGTTTTTAACGTTCATGTACTTATTTCTCGGGTTTTATTAGCTTCATCTGTAATTAACTATGTAATAAATCTTAGAAGTTAAATTTGATTAACTTCCCGGTTTTCGATTGAGCACAAATGGATGCATGTGTAGTTTGGGTGGCAATTAAACGTGTTTTATAGTTTTTTTCATCTTTTATTATCTATAATTAATTATCGTCTCCATCGTCGTTACTGATCGACCTTGTTTAGACTCTCTGCTTTCAAACCTAGGAATTAAAAAAACTTTTTTGCAAAAAAAAAAACGGGCTTCAAAAACACAACAAAGTGAAAAAGTCGGTGACTTCTGTGTGTTTGATTCAGTTTCTTTGCCACCGACCGATTTTACCATTTTTAGTTTAAATATGTTATACAAATATTAGCTATACATTTATTTTAACATAATATAACCTCACGCCTGTAATTCCGAAGAGTTGGGCTGAGGTGTACCCAATAGGACCTACACCCACATTTCGCCAGTTATGTTTAAGTCCCATGTAATAGGGGGCGAGCGCTGGTGCAAATCTAGACTCCCTGGCTGCTACTGGGAAATTCCTGATGGAAAAACCCAATAACACTCTGCCCGACCTGGGCATCGAACCCAGGATATCATGCCGAGTAGTCGCCACCACTAGACCAACGAGGCAGTCATTTATTTCATATTGTTAACAATACATGTCATGGTAATAGGCTTATCCCCAATAAAATGGAACCTAACAGACCGAACTGTCGAAATGTGGGTGTACTGTACACATCTGCATACACCCTCAGAGCATACAGGCGTGATTTTATGTTATGATTTTGTGAAAACAACAAACATCCAAGCGATTGCAGCAGTCACGACCGATTTGCTGTCTATAATTGAAGAGTTCCATTGCATATCTCCGAAGATCACCATCAGATCTTCACCAAATTTAAATGGGACCACCGCGAAGTAATTTTCTTCCAAACGAAAAAAGAATCATAGAAATCGGTTCACAATTGGCGAAAAAAAAGCCTGAACATACACAAAAAACTCTTTTTGGAAGTCGCTTAAAATGTCGAGACTATCAGGCGACGTAAAACGTTAATGCCTCAATAAATAAACACATCGTTAATGTTATATAGAACCGCCGTTTTGTTCCTGCTACGACACATCCGCTGGATGTCAAAAGGAATTCTGAAAATTTCAATTTCCAACGATTTTGGTGAAATGGTTTCCAAGAAGCTACGATCAAAACCGGATGATCTTAGATTTAATTTTACTTCGTTTTATTTGTGTTTACCCTTGTGTGAACGAGTAGAACGAGTGTAAATAGACCATTAACGAAACCGAAAGGCACTTGTTCTCCTCGCATTGCAATCATTTTTTTTGTTCTGGACCATACCTAGGAGTAGTAACGATGATATTGGGGGTCAAAGTTCCAAATTTTTCACAAGTTTTTTTATTAAATCATTTATTTTCAGACAACCTGTCCTATTTAGTTTATACTTTAAAAACGTCCACGACCCCCTTACTATTCAATGCACCAATCAGTGCATGGTTTTGAGTGCGTTACATTGAGTCCTACTGTAAACAGTGATTTTTCCCCCAAAAAAAGGCGTTTCCCAGCAATACTTTTTACGTAGGGTCACATAGTTTGATGTACAGAATACTTACTTGATGGCTTCGTGAGGGATCCGTATACACCTTGTGTGTGGATGTTTTGTATAAAAGTTGATCCGTATTTTTGCTCACTCTAAATTTCGTAGCTCCTAACAACGATTCAATTCGACATAGTTTTAAAAATCTACCAAATGCCGAACCGTACCAGAGTACCGGAATGCGACCCCATATTGTAGGATCGTCATTATTACCTGACCCTCGATATAGCGTGAGAAATGTCGGATTTTCGTGTTACGTTGAGTTAGAAAAAAAATTGGTTTCTTGGTGAGGTTTTTCAGTTGCGTAGGACTCGCAACCGGTGTACATGTATGACCCAGATGTATGGACGTGGCGAAAGGAGTGTGCACCTAAGGATCGTAGCGGTTGCTGGTCTGTGGTTTCTGCAAAGATAAAAAAAACGGGCTATTATTAAACAACATTCACCCTCCAGCTCACCGTCACAGTCGACCACGGCCGTTGTCATTGCTTCAACGCCCGAAATCCAAGGATGGATGGCCAAGATGGATGGGAAACTTAACACCGACCAGAAGATGAAGATTTCAAACCTTGGCCGTAAAGTCGAATCTGGTACGTCACAAATGGCAGTCCTATACCAGTCGCTAAAACAAAAAGCTATTCACGCGGAAAACACGATCGATGCCCTTAAACAACAGCGCGACCTTACAGAACATATCTCGGAGCTCAAGCAGACCATACGGGATTCTAGTTCTGCGGGAAATGCTTCTTTTGCAGATATGGTGAAAAAGGGATCAAACCATTTCGTTCGACCCAATAACTTAAGTTCTGTCGCCATCTATCCAAATGATATGTTGAAAACCAGTGACGAAACCAAAGAACTGGTGCAAAAAATCATACGGCCCGAGCAAATGAAACTGCAAGTACGTGGTGTCCGAAAAACGAAAAATAGTGGCGTAATAATAAGTACCGAGACGAAACAAGACGCCGATAAGCTGAAGAACGCAGTCCAGCTCTCTACATCTGGACTTACCGCCGACGAACCCAACAAGCGCAAACCTCGGATCGTGGTTGTAGGAATGCCGACTTCTTTGGCTGAAAATGAGGTTTTCAAGTGCATTTTCGAGCAAAATATAGCTGACAAGTTACCAGCGATGTCCCTAGAATCCTTTTTGACCTTGATAAAATTAAGCCACAAATCTGGGAAGAGAGAGGCTGCGACCTGTAACTTCGTTATTGAAGTTGCGGCCAACATACGAAAAATTTTAATACCTCAAACTAGGATTTTTATAAATTGGTCATCATGTCCTGTCAGGGACTTCACGTTAGTTACGAGGTGCTATAAATGCCAGCAGTATGGCCATGCAGCCAAATCTTGCAGAGAACTATTTTCCGCATGTGGTCACTGCGGTGACGCAGGTCATACGATGTCCGAATGCGCGAAGAAAGCTGACACTCCAAGATGCTCGACTTGCTCCCGCTTTAAAAAGCCCAGTGACCACAAAACGGGAGACGCTGAATGCCCTGCCAGAAAAATAGCGGAACATAGATATATAAACTCCGTCGATTATGAGGGCACCTAGTGCGTCATACTCCAAGCCAGGCCGTTCCGTTGATCTTTCGCTGTCTAAGCAAATTGTCGCCCACAACAAAAATACCTTGACGGTGTTATTCGCAATGTTTACTTGTTTAATACTGCTGACAATCATATTAGTATTAGCAAATAAGTGCTACAAACTGTTTTCCTTAGATTTATTTACATGTGTGACCCTAATTATTATTTGTTGTTCGTATCATTTAGTAGCGTTTAAGTACATTAGGTATATCATAATATATTAACCCGCACTAACTTATTGCACTATTATGTTTTATATTGTTAAGAAATCCATTGTCCAAATAGTATTTATTAGAAACATGCCGCCTGTGATACAGGTTTAACCTAGTACAGGCATCGAACTCTGTTATACAAACATTATTTTTAAGATTTAACTTGTATTTTTCGTGCTAATTCTAAATTTGAAAATATATATTATTATTATTATTAACATTCGACACAACGGCAAAAAAAACACGTTTGTTGTATGGGAGCCCCCCTTAAATGTTTATTTGATTTTAATTTAATTATTTATTTTTAAAGTGATTATACAACTAAATATTCTGTGAATATTTCAAGCGTTTGTTGCCGTTATTAATATCGAGCAAAAAGCGGAAAAAATAGATAAAAATTAGCCCCCTTAAATATTTATTTTATTCTGTTTTTAGTATTTGTTATTATAGTGGCAACAAAAATACATCGACTGTGAAAATTTCAACTGTCTAGCTATCACGGTTCATGAGATACAGCCTGGTGACAGACAGTCGGACGGACGGACGGACAGTGAAGTCTTATTAATAGGGTCCTGTTTTTACTTTGTGTATGGAACCCTAAAAGGCGTGCTGAGTTTATGTACAGAAGCCAGCACAAATTTTCCCAATCAACCTTGAACCTAATTATTGCGATAAAGTTGAAAATCTATTAAAGAAAGACATATTGTAGTAACTTGGTGTGCTGGCGTCTGTATATACATAAACTCACTTACAACACTTATTATCATTTAAACACAAGACATTGTAACAATTACGTAATGTATAACTCAAGCCTCAATCCACGAAACCATGACAGAAAAAAAAACACCATGCTTTGTCACTTTCCCCATTGAGAACAATAAGTCGCCAGCCAGCCATCGAACTGTGAACCTATTGTGAATTTGACACACTACATTTGGTCTATAGGGTGTTGAGTTCGAAGACCTCGATTGTTTAGTTTTAAACCGACAGAAAGTTAAAGAAGAAGAAATAGAGACAAATGGTCAGGCAATTATGAAAAAAAAACCGGCCAAGTGCGAGTCGGACTCGTGCATTCCGTAGATTCCGTACCATCTTAGTAAGGGGCCCCTTTCATTTTTAATAATTTAAATTTTACTATTTGTTGTTACAGTGGCAGCAGAAATACACATTTTGTGTATGTTTAAACTGATGTCTACCTATTACGGATCATGAGGTACAGTCCGCTGTGAGATAGACGGATGGACAGCGGAGGCTTAGTAATAGGGTCCCGTTGGTAACCCTTCGGGTACGGAACCCTAAAAACGTACGTTTTTATGTGTTTTTGAGTGCCACGTTGTCGCTATTGCTAAACAGGAGCTCCAGGGCCTTTTGGCCTAGTACAGGACAAATTTCATTTAATTTCTTTTTCTTTTTCTCTTTGTCTAATTTTATTAGTTGTAGTGTTAGTTTATCCATTTTTATTTGTGTGTTTTGTCCCGTGCGGGCTAATAAATGCTTTTTCTTTCTTTCTTTCTATCTTTCTTTCTTTAATTCGGTTCCTTTGTCATTCAAAGTGTTTTTGAGTACTAAATTCTAGTTCCTTAAGAGTTTCTTGGTAGCAGTCACGGTGTCTGGATTTGTGCCCATTCGATGGCATTAGGCGTCATGTGCAATTTTTGATACCATATACCCAACCTAATCCCCTGACCGGCTCTCATTCCTTCAAATGACACAAATACATCTGCAGGTGCTAACCACAGCTTGCGGCAGATGTACGAGTGTGAGCAGCAAAAACGTATTAATTCTTATTTCATCACCTGTTGAGCTGTATAATTACTACTATTAGTTTCTGGTGGGTTAAGGGAGGGTTAACTTATCTTGGTGGTTAGGGATGCTTCGTGGATAGGAACGGGTTATGAGACATGAGTCTCATAGCTGAAATTGATAGTCGATTTCTTTGTGATAAACTCAAAATCTGTGTGGTTCTTTCTTCTATGTCTCAAATACCAAGCTGATATATAGTCCTCATTTGAGTATTATGTCTGGACTTTAAAAGAGACTATGGCCTCTGAGTTTGTTTCAGCTGTTTCTTTTTCGTAGTCAGGTATGAAACAACGGCCATTCATTCAAATTAAATATAGATTTTGCGGGTCGCTTACTTACTACCGCGCGGTCTACTGATGACTTAAGAAATTACTTATAAAGGTTAAAAAATCTATCTCACACAACAAACTCTACATCTATGAAGACTGTCCCTTAACGGCGCACGCGCCGCGCACCTGCCGCGTCGCGTGCCGGGAGGCTGCATCACAACCAGCTCATATTGTGTACGACGCAAGACATGAGCGGACAGCGTTTTATAGCCAATCTTCGTTTGCTCTACAGTGGATTGAGTACTCTTTGTTGAATATATCTTCAACTGCCTTGCTTTTTTCACCGAGCAGTCTCACCGGATGCAGCTAAATACCAGTGTTTTCCACGGAGCGTCTGCCTGTTTGACCTCTACAAGCCAGTTAGAACTGGGTCATAGAATTCAAAGACCCAGTTCTAACTGGCCCCTTGGTAAGACTAGTTATCAGACTTTCGAGCCACTGACTAGGTGTAACGACTGGCAATCAGTTGTTTTTTTTTTGACATTCGTTTTGTTAATTTTATTTAATTATTGTGAATGTGAGGACCATGTGGGTCACATATTTTATTTTATTCTTTTCCCCACGACTGTCTGGCAGTTTGAGTACTATGAGCGACCTACCCAAATGTCCTTTCTTTGGTATTGTTCGTCGTTTCGTTGAGCTCCTTGAGTTATAAGTCGAGCTAAACGATAACCGACAAATGCTTGCACTGACTGGACAGGTCCACTCAAATCTGTGTGGTTCTTTCTTCAAAAGACCATCTCAGACACTAATCTGCAATTCTGCATAGTCCTTATCTGAATTGAACAAGATTATGTCTGGACTTCAAAAGAGACTATGATCTCTGAGTTGTTTCTTCTGTTTCTTCTCAGAGTAGTCAGGTACGAGACACCACCCCATCTAGTTTTAAAAAAATTACGTGTAAAAGTGTTGTAAGAACCTACTTGCAAAAATAAACATCATTTCATTTCATTTTATCAATCATGAACAAATGACAGTCGGGAGCAACGACTCGATCCATGTACAATACTAATATTTAAGCCGCATCTGGTTAGACTGAAAGTCGACCCCAACATGGTCATAATAGAAAACTCACACACCAAACCCATCATTGGCGGAACTAAGCTCGTACTTTCTATGGCCGATACATAGTTAAATGCAAAAGACGAAATTGGTTACGCTCATACCGCACACCACACCACATCTAGCATATAAAGTACCGTTAAACACTACAAAAACGTAATTAGTTCTTACAACATCACCTGGTACTAAGATGAGATAGGTATTCTTGGACATAACCTAGCATACCTAGGCTTAACGCACAAGCTTACACCTCTTGTTAGCAAAATGCATATGGATTTTTTTTTGTCAATTGTTTAGTATCCTCGTTAAAACAGTCAGGAGGACTTGGTTTCATGACCTTACAGGTGTTTTAAAGATGTACGTGTCTTGTTTTCAAGGCTGTTTTCTTGTTTTGGCACGAGCCAGTCAAAATGGCAGAAAGCGGGGCTGACTGCAAGGCTGTTTGGATTTTTACTACTTTTTAACTTACAACAAAAACGTGTTTTTTCGTTGTTATAGAGCAGGACACATTTGTTAAGTTTACATTTCACTGCACTCAAACTCAAAGCATTTATTTCAATTAGACCATTACGGCACTTTTGAATGTCAAAAAAACAAAATAGAAAATCAAAGCTACAGTCCCAGTCACAAGGCATAATAACTTGAGAAAGTACTATAGTTGCTCATTCCCTAGCGTAGATCTCTATGGAGAAGAACGGGCAAGAAACTCCATGGACACTCTTTTAAAATCAAAATATAGTTACAAAATCTTGGTTACATCATTAGTTTTGAGATTATACATATATGTGAGAACGATGTAGAAAGACGTGCACACTAAGAGCGTCCATAGTAAAAGATTAGATCAACAATTTATGAATAGAAACAACTGACAGCGCCCGTTCACAAACATGACGCATGTGCCGGCGCCATTCAACTCAACCATATTGAAGGGAACTAAATGACCCGACACACCCGCCACCATCAGCGAGACATTTAAGTGTACACGAACACCACACAAATTACAAGTATGCCGAGTTTGACATAGTTAGTCTAAGGTTACCATGTAGCATAAAATCTAAGTGTTAGTAGGTACACACTAATAAAAGTGAATAAAAAATCCTTTATTTCCATAAAATTTACAACTCTATACTTTTAAAACGTAACCTATTATGGGGTCATCCATCTCAGCATGAAGGCCTCCTCCATCTGTTTTCATCTGTTCACTTATTAAGGGTAGTTCTGGTCCACTCTATCCCTGCCAGTGCGACGATATCGTCTCGCCATCGAACGATGCATCGTTGCAATGGTCTCTGTTTCGTGGATACCAGTGCAGGACGCGTTCGCTCCACCTGTTGTCTGTGGTCCTCGCGACGTGGCCTGCCTAATTCCACTTCAGTTTCACGGCCATATTACAAAGCATCAGGACTCCTAAGCATAGACTAAGCTATACACTAAACATTTCGATTTATGAGGTGGTAAAATCCTTAGGAAGGCCTTTTGTAGTTAGGCCAAAATAGTATCTTAGTTAAACTCCGACTTATCTGACTTTAGTCGCTCGTGGACCCTTTTATTAACCGAGGTAAATTATATTCATATAGCCAGCCATTCCAATTCCATTCATAATGGAACAAATAATATCTAACTAGCTAAACAAAATAAATGCAAGGTGTAAAAGGAACTTTCACGAAACTGTCAACCAAACATTCACATTAATATCACTGCTCAAAAATATTACTGGGAAGTGACTATATTTTTGGTGTGAAAAATCACGGTTTACGGTACCTAGCGCTCAATGAAACTCACACAAAACATGGTATTACAGTAAAGTTATAACATTTAAACAAAGTTTTTTTTAAAGAAACGTGTGAATATATTGGAACTTTGACCTTAAAATAACTTTTAATGTTAAAAAGAAAAAAAATAGTTGTTTTTTGAATCATTTAAAAAATATAAAAAAAAGAAACAAAGAAAAAAAAAACCAAGATGAACAATTCCTTCGTCTCCTTTGCAAGAATCGTTCCTGAATCAAAAATAAAGAAACAGCTGAAAAAATACTTTCTTCACAGACATACCCTTGTCTTAGAGAACTTAATTAAACTGAAAAAAAGATAGACTCTTGACAATAACAAAGGGTGGTAAAAATCCAATTAATTTTGAAGTAAATGCTCCGGAATTCTCTGTGTTGAAGCTAGTTATGTGCTGGTGATGAGCTGAGCTGAGATGAGCGGAGTCAAGCGGAGCGGAGATGACAAAACTCATACATATACACATACATCCTTGACACACACACACACTTACATACATATTTTCCTCTCGCAGGTCTGCTGGAAGAGATTTCTCATGAAATAAGCGGTCATCAGGCAGGTGTGAGTATGGATCGGTCATCGATTAATGTAATGTCCTGTTGAGTATTTTGTGTGTACATAAATAAGAAAATAAATACATATATAGGTACGTTTTCTCCCAGGGGTTTAGGCAGAAACAAACTCCACTTACTACGAGCCTGCTACGATCCAGCATCTGCCTAGCCTCAACTCAACTCTGTTGTCTCAACTCAACTCTCAACTCTGTTGGGGTCGGCTTTCAGTCTTAACGAATTCAGTTGAATATCAGTATTTTAAATGGATCGACTTCATATCTAGGTACCATTTGGTAAAACTGGTTCTTAGACTTTCAGGCTACTGACTACTTGTAACCACAGTCAAAGATCTATAAATGACAACCAAGACTTTACGTGCTTTCCGAGGCACGGAGGAAACTCGGTGTGTAATAGGTGGTCACCCATCCACGGACCAGCCTAGGCAAGCGCGGCTTAACCTGAAGATCGGCCCGAGGGGTTGTTTTTATTTAGCCACGAGCTCCACTAGCCACGAGCCTCATTTCCAGCGAAATAATTAACCTGTATGGGCATAAATTAGTTCCAACAACATGCATAGAATCACTATTACTTGATAACGATGTAATTTTACCAGATCAGGGAGAAATTCCTGGGACAGGGCGAAGCGCACTGTGACGGTAAAAATTCTTCGTTAATTAAGTTTGGTTTTTTATAGTGCACTTTTATGATAACTAATTATTGGTCTGTTGGTATAGTGGTTGTGATCGCTACTGTTGAGTCTGAGGTTGTTGGTTCGATTCCTAGGTCGGGCCAAGTGTGGACTGGATTTTTACTTTAAGATGTTTTCAGCTGCATTCTGGTTTTGTGCCCGGTTGATGGCAATTGGCTCGCCGCCAATTATATGGGACTTAAACCACTTATTTCATGAAAAAGCTATTCAATGGGATTTAATTTTAGAGAACTGTATTGATGACTATAACTCTGTAAGACCGCTATTTGATACGGTCGCACCATATTTTAATTAACATAAAACCTGACACTGATCTGCAAATCGCAAAAATTTCAAGAACAATTTTTTTTCGCTGCAACCCCGTTGTATCCACCTTAAACAAATACATTTCTGCCAACTCCTTTCCGCAAATAAACTCTGCTACTGTATACAAACAACAGATGACTGCAAATGCCTTTAAACAAAGATAACAACTTATTATTTCGTTCATTTGACACCTTGCATCAACGGCGAGCACCTTTTCAAATCACTTCCAACCTTAACACGTCAATCCTAAGGTTTTAAACCCCCTGGTATCGGTACAGGGTTGTTTAAAGTAGTACCATGGCATTTAAGACAGATGTCGGGTTAATTGTTATGGGTGTCTTTAAAAACATGGCAGTATTCATTCTCTCACGGGTGTCGTATAAGGTGACTAATGTCTGAGGCAGATCACCTTGCGCCTCCGTAGACCTTCACGTAGACTTTCATCACTGCGATCTCCAATCCGCCTGCCAAGCGTGGAGATTACGGCAAATTCCTCCCATCATGGGAGAGGCTTATGTCCAGCAGTGGACGTTATGGGCTGTTGTTGTTGTTTGTTGTTTATTCATTCTCTGAGAAAACACGCTCGCATCTGCATAATTTAATTATTATTAAGTCACCGAGGCTGTCGACATTTGCTTCGGTGTAGGAAAAAGAGTATGTTGTGTGTTTATAAATAAATAAAACATTATGAGGAAACCAGCATGCCTGAGATATATTTCTCGACGGCATGTAAAGCTGAGTCAGAGGCGCATGGGCGGCATAAAAACTCTGACACACCAGGTTAGGCACTAACCACACGATAAAAAAAAGAAGAAATCGACTATGACTGTCTCTTTGATACAACTACTAGTTGTAAGCGCGACTGCTAAGGGCCTAGGTTTGATTCCCAGTACGGGCAAAGTTTTATTGGGTTTTTGCGTAAGGAATTTCTCAGTAGCAGCCACGGAGTCTGGATTTGTGCCCGATTAATGACAAGCTCGCCCTCTATTAGGACATAAACGTTACTGGCGAAATGTGGGTCTACTATTAGGTAGGTACATCATCAGGATATAATATTCTGGGACACAGGCCTCCTCTCTATGAGAGGGAATGGGCTATAATCCACCACGCGGGCCCAGTGCGGGTTGGTAGAAGTCACATGTCTTTGAATTTTTGGTTCTAGGACATGCCGGTTTCCTCACGATGTTTTCCTTCACCGTTTTGAGAGCAGTGGTGATGATATAAATTATACAAAGTAATGCGCCGGTCTGGGTTCGAACCCACGACTTACTGTTCGTAAGTCGGGGCCACCACCACTGGGCCACCGCTGCTCTCCTCTCTCTTTCAGGTATACCTCTACCTAACCGCGGCGCCTAAATAGGCGTGATGTTATATTTCTTCATGAAAGCGTTAATGAATACAAGCATTCAACACTTCTTCCTATAACGACATCATAAGACGTAGCTAATTAATTATTCATACGTTATGAAGGGGATTTCAATTATCGATAACTAGCTACGAGTGTCTACTCGAGCCAGCTTTGTTGGTGTGCCACAAGATCATAAGCGTCTTAATACATTGTGTTTATAACAGTTTGTTTACCTTTTTAGGGTTCCCTACAAAAATGACAAAAACGGAACCCATAAAGGATCACTCGTGCGTCTGTCTGTCACAGCCAATTTGCTCCGAATCTACTGGACCAAATCAAGTGAAATTCGGTAGGATGGTGTAATCTTATGACTTACTTGTAATCTACAAGCAATGAACTATATATTTGTATTTCTTTTTTCAAAATGTTAGGCTTAGTTGTTTCGGAGATCAGGGGGGAATGGTCGGAGCTAATACTAATGCTGACAGACGGACGGACGGACAGACAGACAGACGCACGCGTGATCCTAAAAGGGTTCCGTTTTTTTTTTTTTTTTCATTTTTTGTACGGAACCCTAAAAACGAAAATAAATGCTTATTATTATTTATCTGTGCAGTTCTTGTGTTGTGTACACTTTGACATAAAGTATGAAACACTTTTACGTCCATCACATCACTATCTCAGGTGCAGTTGAAAACCAGCGTCGGGCACTAGCCGCTCGGCAGTTTGCTGAACTGGGCCATTTTAGCGCAGCCGTGAGGCACACAACAATACCGTGTAGGTACTCTAAAACGCTGATCCGTGCGTTTAAATTCGGATGGGAAATCATCAAATGATTTCTCCCGCTCTGGGCGGATCAGGAGGGAGTGTCAGACTTTTACTGACTAAAACCCATCCATGTTCCTTCATCGCCCTTTGTGTTCCGGGGCCACGGTATCTCTTTCGAACAGTCCCGCAACCCCGGCAGGCATCGGTCCTTGCGGACCCCTTCCTTTTTGCTGACTCTCTTTGAGGCGCGCGTGGAACACGAAATATCTTCTCCCTTACACCGCAACCTATGTTATGCCTTCATGAATTGAAGATTTGCATATTATCACCCATTAATATAACATAATTAATACTCTGTATTGATAACTGCTAATGACAGTTAATGAGCACGTGTTTCATTAACTTCTAATTGCTATAAATACTCGGAAGTTAAAATGACAAATTGATCTGCATTGATCTGCTAACGAGAGGTTTTCTCCATGTAACTCCTCTTTGATGCGCTAAAAAAATTATGTTGTTTATTAGACTCTAAAATTTAATTGGTACAATTGAAATAATTCTAACTTTATTATTACTATGTGAAAAAAATATTCAAAGTGAAGCATTTTTTCTTTGAAATTTCGTAACTACTCCTAAACGGGCATTAAGTTTTAGTTTTTTTTTTTTCACACAAATATTTGTCCGTTTTTTCTTCACAAAGTGTACAATTGGCATTTTGATCTAATGATTTATTAGGCTACAATTAAATAAAAACCACTATTCGCACTATTCGGCCCGCAATGACTGACGTAACAACCGCTTTGTAGTGCAAGCTGATTAGAACTTTATTCTAACAGTATTTCAAACGAAGTTTGAACCACCACAAATAGAGTTGCTAATTTAGCAGATATCCCAGCCTTAAGAAAGGAGAGCAGAGAAATTTTCAGTATCGGGAATGGACTTGTGTCCGGTTAATGTCAATAGGATCGTCCCCATTACAGGAGACTAAACATATCGTGTGAAAGGTGAGTGTACTATGATTACGAAATACATTTGACTAATCCTTCCGTGACAACAGGCGTGATGTTGATGTTTTATCAGATTTTTTTTCAGTAATTTCTCTGTTACGGCACGGAATAAGTAGTTGGTTAGTAACGTAAAAGTCATGCCTCGTTGGTGTAGTGGTCGCAAGCGCGACTGCTGAGTATGAGGTCCTGGGTTCGATTCCCGGGTCGGGGAAACTGTTATTGGGTTTTTCCTTCAGGAATTTCTCAGTAGCAGCCACGGAGTCTGAATTTGTGCCCGGTTGATGGCAATAGGCTCTCCTTCTATTACATCGGACTTAAATATAACTGGCAAAGTGTAGGTGTACTTGTAAGGTACACTTCTGCCTATCCCTTCGAGGATTACAAGGCGTGATGATTTGTAATATAAAAGTTGTGTTCCTTTTTACCTTCAATTCGTGAAATATGGAATGGCTATACCCTTTCTGCCACCCTCTTTACAAAAAACAAGAGTTATATAAGTTTAAATTTCGCCCACAATTCAAAAACACCTACACTTAAACATTTTCACTTGTTCACTTGAGACTACACAGGATGTTCCACTACCTACACTATACAGGGTGTTCTCTGTTCGTTGTATATACAGGGAGTACGTAGACTGCAGGTTGTGTGGGTACTTGGCAAACAGTGGGGGTTAATTCTCACCCCTTTGTACTAGTATGCTCCTTCCTTAAACTAGCGTCCGTCTGAAACGGAATTCCGTTTTGTTTGAGAGAGAGCGGCAGAGCAGTCGCATAGATTATGTGGGGTGAGCAGAGACAGGGGGTTGTTTGATCTTGCCTCTGTGAGGAAGTGAGGACTGTTCCGGTTTTATAAATAAATAATTTGAAGCAAGATTTCGTGTTTAAAAATCGGCTGCAAAGAGAAGAATCTTCTTAATTAGTCATCATCTGTCTAACCTTTTGCCAGCTGAATACCAGAACTTTACATGGAGCGACTGCCTATCTAACCTCCACAACCCAGTTAGTACTGGGTAAAACGATACGCCTATAGCTTACTATAGGCGTACAGTCGTTACGGTAGTCAGTGGCCTGAAATTCAGACAATCAGTCTTAACTGATTGTCTGAATTTCAGGCCACTGACTACCGTAACGACTGTCAACGGCTTAACGTGCTTTCCGAGACACGGAGGAAGTCGGTACGTTATGGATGATCACCCATCGGATCAACCTAGGCAAGCGTAGCTTAACCTGAAGAAAATCGACTCGAGCGGCAGTTATTATTTAGCCTTTTTTTTTTCGGGTGGGAAATGATCAAATAACTCCTCCCGCTCTGGGCGGAGCAGGGAGTGTCATACTTTTACAGACTAAAACCCATCCATGTTCCTTCATCGCCCTTTGTGTTCCGGGGCCACGGTATCTCTTTCGAACAGTCCCGCAACCGTTATTATTTAGCCTTGAGCTCATTGAAATAGGTACAGAAACTCATCATTTTAAGAAACAGCCCCTCTACACTTAAGCTTGGTCTATGCCCAACTGCATCACCTCTACTTAACTATACTTATATGAAATAACTTGCGACGGCTTTGATACTCCAAGCAGATGCGCGAAACTTCAGGTACTTAGCCACACATAGACTTGGCCCCTTTACGCCCTTCACCCCCTACAATAGGGATATTAGTTGTCTCGGGTAGTTTGCGGCTTAAAAACTGCGTCAAAAAGATATGGTATATGGTTACAGTTGGTTAGTTGGTAGTTGGTGGTTATGGTTTACAGTTTAACCAACAAATTACATTGTAAAATGTAAACCAAATAGCTTGTTCGACCGTACCTGCGTGGGAAATTATAACGGGTTGTAGGTTTTGTAATAGTTCAATTTTAATGTTCTTTTTATTTATCTCGGTTATCCCGTGTTTACCCCAAATATTTATTATGGTTTCGTTTATTGTTTCCAACTAAAACAAATTGTAAAACACTGTTTTAAGCTTTTGCGGTTTATAACGAAACGTACGGTCGAACAAGCTATTTGGTTTACAGTTTAACTCACAAATTACATCGTAAAATGTAAACTAAATAAATAGCTTGTTCGACCGTACCCACACAGTCACTCACGGGATACCTTCAGTTATTTTCAAATCCTGTAACATCAAAATATCATATGCATGCATTATACACGGCTCCAGAGAGAGGAACCTCCTATGAGTGCCGTGTCGTGTACTTTTGACATTGGAAATGTCTTTTCGTTCGCTCAAATTTCACGAAAATGTGCGGTCTCCTCATATCTCCGAGAGTTGTGACGATATGATCAGAAAACTCTCAAAAGACGCGTATGTATGAGAGCTGTAAGGTACAAAAAGAATTATTCGAAAAAGTAAAAACTAAAAAAGTTATGGCCGAAATAGTGAAAAAGAATATCCCGAAAATATTCCGAATTTTTGATTTTGGCGCTCGATATTTTGGAAACGAAGAAAGATATGAATAATTTGTGAAAAATTACTCTGGATAATTTGGTCAGCTACAATTTGAGCCTAAAACAAAGACGATCGGGTTATGGGTTTGTCCTGTAGCCTCACCTTTTTGAAAAAGTCAAGAAGTCAGAACGACATTTTTCATAAGACATTTTGTGACTTCATATTCCGCACAGTTCGTTATCGGAGTCGAAGATACTTGTGTTAATCTAAGAATAAAATAATTATCATTCAACGTTGTAGTTTTATTTTGTAACCTTTTCCTTATCCCGACTTTCTCGACGATATTTTTAGAATTCCGTAGATTCATTTTGAATGTGCTTGATAGAGTCGTTTGACGCACGAAATCTGTGATTTTTTTTTATCAAGTCATTAACCCAGCCGCTCAAAGGGAGCCTCCTATGTAGTTGGTCGAAGCTCTTTGCTATTTGTCTATTAACCGTAACGACTATCGGTACAACAACGATTGCAGAGTTTACAGTTTCAGTATTAATTATTACTTAATGTTCATACCAACCAAGAGCCTACCTGCCTACCCTATAATAATATACCTAAGCTAAATACTAACAAGTATGTGAGGAATTTGTTCACTTTGACATGATTATCTCGTCCTTTGTAGGAACAATCCGTAACACTTAGGCTTAGGGTGTGTATACGTGTACATTGTAATACTAGCTTAACCCGCGACTCCGTTTGTGTCGAAATTCGTATTTAGATACCTATTTGGCATTATAATTTTATTATTATAATAGACTAGTTAATGCCAAAGGTTTAGGTTACCCTAAAGATCAACCCGAGGAGCAATTAATTATTTAGCCACGCCCAACTATCTTAGGGTTTACGTTCTAACCGGATGCACCTAAATACCAGCATCTTATGTGAAGCGACTGCCTATCTGACCTCCACAACTCAGTTAGTACTGAGTAATACAATACCCCTTGGTAAGACTGGTTGTCAGACTTTTAGGCCATTGACTGTCGAAGATCTGCTAATCACAGCCGGGACCAACGGCTTACTATTCTTTACGAGGCACGGAGGAAACTCGGTATATAATGGGTGGTCACCCATCCACGGACCAACCGATGCAAGCACAGCGTAACCTAAACATCATTATTTAACCATGAGCACAAAAATACAAAATCGCGACATTTACCGTACATCTAAACTCATCCTTACATCTCAGTGTTTGCGAGTACCGACAGCAAAATAAACAAGCGAAATGCTCAATTCAAAGTTTTAGAACAAATATAAAACAGAAGAGCTCTTTCTTTTACTCTTGAACGGCAATTCTTCATTTCTCTGTGACTCTGGAAATGTTTTTGAGGCGTTCCTTTTCTTTATTTTTGGTGAGTATCAAAGTTTTCTTTGATGGTAGTTTTCGCATTTTACTGGAATGAGGAAAGTAGGTATTTTCAATTATTCGTTGGTATTGAACTCATCAACCCATTATTTAAATAAACTGATGCAAACGATTTGACTTGTGCGGATTCGAATCATTACTCGATTAATTATGAATCGTGATTTTTATTGTCGCATAGTTACGTACTCATTAGAGATATGTGCTTGGTACTAGCTACTTTTGAGTAGCGTCGTTGACAAACGGTCTATTAAAAATCAGTCACTTCTATTTCAAATCTGATTAATAACAAAAAACGAACACATAACACACAGTTTACCAAAAAAAACAAATGAAGCTTGCGAAAAAATTAAGCAACATCAATTTGATATGACTCACTTGTACGGCTGTACAAGGATCTTTCAAACGCGGCCATCTTGTTTTTTACATAACATAACATGACGCCTGTAACCTCCGAAGGTTTAGACAGAGGTGTGGTAAGTCCCATGTTTATGGGGCGAGCCTATTGCCATCACCCGGACTTAAATACAGATTCCGTAGCGGCTATTGAGAAAATTCCTAATGGAAAACCCCCATAACACTTTAAACTGGTAATCGAACCCAGGACCTATGCTTAGCAGTCGTAATTACGACCACTGAACCAATGAGATACAATACATAAAACATACCAACACAGCGCACTTCCCTGTCAATGTCACTAGACCAGCAAAAGAACATTGCACAGTCCTACCCAGTTGTATTTGCTAACGTTACATCGAAGAATTTACAATTATTTTATTGCAAGTCCGCGCGGTGCGCTATTTTATTTACTTTTTTTTTTCTGTCCATACCTTTAGACAATTTTCTGGTGCATTCCCGATATGTTTGTACCTTTTGTTCGTGAAGTAAATTAAGTAGTTGGTAGTTCTTTTTATTTTTAAACACTGTTTTTTTACGTCTCCAATGTTTGTGAAAAAAAAAACATGACAAATAATATATGTTTTAACTAATCTGTTCAAATATGCGTGTGATCATTTTTAACATTTAAAGCGGAGTAGAAGAAACCTGTTATCCTCGAAGGGTTTAGCAGAGCTGTACCTAATAGTACACCCACATATCGCTAGTTAAGTTTAAGTCCCATGAATAAGGGGTGAGCTTATTGCCATCAACCGGGCACAAATCCTGCTGGCCGGCTGCTACTGAGAAATTCCTGATGGTATAATCCAATGACACTTTGCTTGACCTATAGGATCGAACTAGGACCTGATACTCGGCAGTCGCGCTTAAGACCACTAGACCAATAAGGTAGTAAACCCACATTTTTTTTTTTTTAGTTTGCCTTGGCTTTTTTTTTTTTACTGCTCCAAGGAATAGTAGACTTGAGTATTTGATATTAATTTCAGCTCAATATCTCCTCGCGTTCTTGAGAAAAAGATTCTTGACAGACGGACAGAAAGACAGACGGAAAACCAAGTGATCCTATAAGGGTTCTGTTTTTGCCGACTGAGGTACGGAATCCTAAAAAAGTGAAAAAGTCATAAGCAATACCGTAACATAAACTCCGTGGCTGCCACTGGGTAATTCCTGATGAAAAATTCCTATAACACTTTACGCGACCCGGAAATAGAACCCAGAACCTCTTTTTAGCAGTCGCGCTTTCGACTACTCGATAAACGAGGCAGTCGAAGTAGTAAATTCTGGCATTTGTTTCGCGAATCGACATAGAGGGAATGATTCAAATTATGTATTATTATACAGGGTGTAAAAGACCTCATCACGAAGCCGTCAACCAAGCATTCTGTACATCAAACTAAATAACTTTACGCAAAAATTATTGCTGGAAAACGACTTTTTTTTTTGGGGTGAAAAATCATGTTTTTTGATAGAACTCAATGTAACGCACTCAGAACATTGTGCTGATGGATGGATTGAATAGTACGAGGGTCGTGGAGGTGTTTAAAAATCTTACACTAAAAACTTGTACTTATTTAAAAAAAAAACTTGTCAAAAAGTTGGAACTTTGACCCCCAATATCTCCGTAACTAGAAGGTTCCCAGGTAAGGTGTAGAACAAAAAAAATATTGCAGTGACGAGGAGAACAAGTGCCTTTCAGCTTCGTGTAGAGGTGTTTTACACCCTTTATAGTTTACTATCAGAAGGACAACATACTCAAAATATATTTAGAACCTAGACTTTAACAAACAGATTCATCAACGCTCTATTGTCTCGAAAAAGCAAAAACTAACTTTTACATTTTCCATCTAGCTTCATATAAGACCCCGTTATCGACCTCGGGCGATACAACTTGCGTCAGATGACTTGCGCAAGATTCATTTCTTTCCTACGCATAACTATATACAGTCGCTCCTCAAGTCGCGTTAGGATGGCTTCTGGCATGCTTAAAACCGGCCTAATGACCTATAATAAAACACAGGATTCTTCTCAATCAGGGGGAACGACAGATTAACGTGTTTTCCGAGGCACACAGGAAACTCGGTATGTGATAGCTAGGTGGTCATCCATCTACAGACCAACCTAGGCAAACGCGGATTTAGCTGAAGATCGACCCGAACGGCTGTTATATTTATCCGGCTGCATACTCTAAAGTCTAAACAATTTATTTTATTTGTATTCTGCAGCAGCGCGTGGCCAAGAGGTTACTTTGAAAATTTCCCCAAATTACGCCCCATCTAGCTCACACAAGCAACAACAGCTTTTTTTAAGAAAAAAAAAAAGCTGCAAATTTAAGGCCAGAGCTAAATTCAGGGCACCGTTTGTTCCCAAGCTAAGCGTCAAATAATTTCATCCGGAGAATAATTAAATGTGTGCACCCCGGTTTAGCTTACAAAGATTATATTAATATTGGATACGGTAACAAGAATAGTGCCCTTATTATTTATTTATTTTTCGGATGCGATATCATCAAATGATTTCTCCCGCTCTGGGCGGAGCAGGAGGGAGTGTCAGACTTTTACTGACTAAAACCCATCCATGTTCCTTCATCGCCCTTTGTGTTCCGGGGCCACGGTATCTCTTTCGAACAGTCCCGCAACCCCGGCAGGCATCGACCCTTGCGGACCCCTTCTTTTTTGCTGACTCTCTTTGAGGCGCGCATGGAACACGAGCGCGGCATCTGAATGCTTTATCCACCTTACTTGCAGGTTGCATCAGAGTAATCGGTGTGCGGCGTGTGGTGTGCTGTGAATGTCGTGCCGCTTTGCAAATCTCCGCACAGCTTCGATACACCTTAGCTATTACGGATCCCCACTGCTCTCCGTTTCGCACATCTCCACTCGTATCCGCTTTGGTGGAGTCCGGGCCTTACACCCGATTCTACAAAAGAACCATGGGCTTCTCGCTTGGCACCTGTGACGACTGTCAAAGATCTACAACCAACCACCGGTACGTGCTTTCCGAGGTACGGAGGAATCTCGGTATTTAATGGTTGGTCACTTATCCACGGACCGACCTTGGCAAGCGCGGGTTTAACCTTGAAGATCAAACCGTGGAGCTGTTATTATTACCACCCTGATTAAAGTCCTCAATTCATGGATAAGAAAATCTTATACAAGTACTTCAAAATGATGGTCTTAAATAGAAACGATATTTCTAGTCTTCCATATCCATATTTCTATGATCCACGACACTAACGCTATTGCACAAAAGGGATAGCCAGTGGTAATAGGTTTTCTTTGAAGCCATCTCTTGCTTAATTATGATTGTTACAGCTTCTCTATGCATCAGACAAAAGATGGAGAGTTTATGAAAATCTCACAAGGAAAACTGAAGGAAGTTGACATTTTCTTAACTATTATTTACACAAGCTTTTGCCTCTGGCCTTACTCGCGTTATGGTTGAAAATTAAGCCGCGCAAAGGTTTCAAATACCTTATTACACTCGGGAATAACGCAGCTTTCTATTAGTGAAAGATTTTTTGGAATCAGATCAGTAGTTCCGGAGATTCGTAATGGATGGTCAGCCATCCACGAACTGACCTGGGCGAGATACTTAACTCAAAATACATAATATTTGAAGAACCTGAAAATTTGTATTTTTAGACAACTGAGAAATTAACTAAATCGAACTGGAGGGATACCTAAAGCTGAACGCAGACCGGGACGGCATGACAAGTGATTTAATTGTTTACCAATGGACAATCAAACGTATTGATATAGAAATACGACATAAATTGCTATATGCTTTAAAATTATCCCGTGGCATCGAAAGGGCATCTATATCAACACGTTTGAATGTCCATTGGCAAAAATTATCCCTTGACAAGCCTCAGTCGCAATATTAGTACAAAATGTTTTTTTTTTGTTTAAAATAGTCGTACACGTGTTGCTCTACTAATTTACTTATTCAACATTAACGTAGACCTAAGTATTCACATTTTCATGTTTCATACTAATTAATCAAAATCATAGTCTTCTATTTACAACTCCTTTTAAATTTTAACGTAAACTTATTAATTATTATACCTCGTTTTTACATAATACACCATAAAACCTAGACAACTTTCTAAATATAACCAAAATCACATTTCAATTTCGTCGTTACTCGACCCAAATGTACCCTTCGATTTTTTCTCTTACAATAAACAAACATATATTTCTAGAACATAAATATGATATCAGTATCATTGAACAAGATATATAGAATAAAGCAGTGTTATTTTCTATGGTAGGTAACATTGCGGTTCGCCCATTAGGAAGGTTCCCATGTCAAAACAAAAGTCTGGAGCACAATAGAGAGTATTAAGTCTTGTGGTGTAGCTGGAGCTACGCGTAGCGAGTGATATACAAGTGGAAAGTGTAGGGCAGGTAAAACTGTCGAAATTCCAATCACTTAAAAGCAACAAAGATAGAAAGATATAAAAATAAATATTAGTTTCACAAACAAAAATGCTGCAAATAAAACGTATACAGGTGTAGAATACCTCATCACGAAGCCGTCAACCAAGCATTCTGTACATCAAACTAAGTAACGTTACGCAAAAATTATTGCTAGGAAACAACTTTTTCTTTTAGGGTGAAAAACCATGTTTTGTGGTAGAACTCAATGTAACGCACTCAAAACATTGTGCTGATGGATGGATTGAATAGTACGGGGGTAGTGGAGGTGTTTAAAGTAAAAATCATACATTAAAAACTTGTACTTAAAAAAAACTTGTCAAAAAGTTGGAACTTTGACCCCCAACATCTCCGTAACTAGAAGGTTCCCAGGTATGGTGTAGAACAAAAAAATGATCGAAATGACGGGGAGAACAAGTGCCTTTCGGCTTCGTTAAGAGGTGTTTTACATCTTCCACAATATGGTGGAAATGCGAATCGTTTGTATGTAGGTATAGAAACTAAGTTATTCGTTAGTAATGTTGATAAAACTCTTAGATACTTACAGTTACATACATATTGGCGAGTACTTTCAATTTAATCGCTTGCTCTTCTAAGATCAGCTTAAATAGTAGCATTTTTCAGTGTCCAGTTTCTAAAATGAATGCTGAAAGGACGTGTGGAAAAAAAAAACTTAGAAATATCTACCAATATCATTGCCTTATGATCCTTCATCTAAGTTAGGTAGGCCGGTGGCAGTGGGCAGGGCACATTGCTCGCAGAACGGATGACCGATAGGTCTGAAAAGTTCTGGAGTGGCGACCGCGAACTGAAAGACGTTGCGTTAGAGGGGCTCCCACTAGGTGGACCGATGACCTGGTGAAGACTGCAGGGTTCCGCTGGATGCGAGTGGCACGGGACCAGTCAATGTGGCGATACTCGGAGGAAGCCTATGTCCAGCAGTGGACGTCTTTCGGCTGAAATGATGCTATAACGAAACTAGTAAGTATTATAGCAACTATCTTACTTCTTTCAGTGTGCCCACAACTTTGATATCTGCGAAATTACCAAAGAATACAATACGTCGGCCATTGGCGAAAATTCCCAGAGGCCCGTAGCTACTGGGAAAGTACAAATATGTGTTATTAGTTAAATGTCCGTTTTTAATTATAGACTACCTCACTCCACGTTATGGGAAACAATAGAAATTTTCCTCCCATAGGAAATGTATGGGATTTTTACATGTGTAGCATACATTTTTCTTAAAAAAGATACAATGCGGTGATAATGTTAACTTCTAAGTTTTCAAGACTGACTTTGTAAGTAATAGTATATTAAAGTATATTTTTGCACCAAGAGCCGTTGATATTCAAAGAATAGGGATAACAAGTAGAACACGTATTTACAGTTCACATAGGGGGCGGGCCTACTGCCATCAACTGGGCTCAAATCCAGACTCCGTGGCTGCTACTGATGGATGAACCCAATAACAATTTGCCTGACCTGGGAATCGAACCCAGTACCTCATGCTCAGCAGTCGCGTTTGGGACCACTCGACCAACGAGGCAGTCCTCATCATCATCATGATGATCATCTACCTAGTCATCAACCAACCACGTATGAGTCAGCTTTCAGTGTAACCAGATGTACCTGAATACCAGTATTTTTTTCTAGCAGCTTGTCTTTGCGATCTCCAGAACCCCGATACTAGTTCTAACGAAAACCCTTTGTAAGACTTTTGTCAGATTTTCAAAATCACCACTGAAATATTACGGATTTTCTTTGAAAATCGGTGTTGTTCTCAGAATTTTCCACTGAAATGAGGAAACTCAATGCTATTTCACTTCGATAAAATTGTTTTACCAACCAATTTAACAACAAAATAACAGGAAAGTAAGTAGTTGAAACTTCAAATATAGACTTACCGGCAATTTTGTATACGCTAACACTTTGGAGACAATGGGTAAACTTCGGGCGAAAAAAAACAACAATATTAACTTAGGACATGCAAAAATGTACCTTGGACAAGAAGGAACAGGGTCGATTTTTCATCCCTGATGAGTGTTAAATTCAGTGACGCTTATCTCAATTCAACAAAGTCTAATTTCGCGTAACGCAAACGCCTTTTCAACCAGAAGAAAGGATGTACGTAAAAAATTGAGCAAAACAAACTTATGAGTGCGTTTGCGAAAACAGTTTAAACTTGAGCTTTGTTTGGGAAAATGTTTTCGGAGCTACGAAATTAAGTTTGTTTTTTTTAACCCTTTCGCTGGCGAAGTTTCGTGAATGCAGGTTTTTGAATATAAAAGATAGGAGGGACGGAGACACTATAAAATCTTTATCAATCGATAAGGAGTAACGCTTAATTTGTTTGTTCGTGTTATTTTGGATGACAATAGGTGTTTTGATAAAAGATTTTTGCTGATTTTGCATGGAGGCTTTTAACCGTTTTAACTAACATTAGATATCATCTAAATTAATGCCTAAACAAAAAAAAATGCAACTCCCGGCTTACCAAAAGTTGAGAATCCATTATCTGCCTTTTCCCAACTACGTGGTATAAATACGAGGCTGGTCAGACATTGGGACCACTGACTAACTGCGACGACCGTCAAAGATCTACAAATGACTGCCAATGGCTTTGCACGTGCTTTCTGAGGAATGGAGGAAACTTGTTATGTAATAAGTGGTCACCCATCAGCACAGCCCAACTCAGGCAAGCTCGGCTTAACCTGAAGATCAACCCGAGCGGCTGGTTTTATTTAGCCATGAGCTCCTCTGTTGAGAATCCATCAACGAGCGATAAATTAAGCATTCACTTGGGTAAGTGTTAGTGAAAACTAGCAGTAGGATAATACTGGACTGCAGTCGGTAAAAGTCAAGACCAGATATCGTGATGATTAGTATTAAGTGTAATTTTAAACGCCTAAATGCCTTATTAGAAGTCTTTATGGAAGTGCTCACAGGCATTTATAGTTACCCAACGAGTTTAGTGTATACTTAGCTAGAACACTTTTTTTCTGTAGGGAAATGCCCTTGGTTATTAAACTTGGCTAACACGTGTTCAGAACCCTAAGCCATGAGCTGGTCATGACCCAAACTCGTTGTGCTTCGGATTAGTTCGGAAATTATCGGCACAACCAGATGATTAGCATGTGACTAAATTATCCACTCATTTATTGTTCAGGTTCCCAGGTCAGATATAGTGTTATTGGGTTTTTCCATGGAGTCTGGATTTGTGCCCGGTGGATGGCAATAGGCCGCCCCCTATTACACAAACCTTAAACATAGCTGACAACATGTGGGTGTACGAAATGTTAGCTGTTAATAGGCAGTTTCTTTTTTTTGCCAGGTTTAAACCCAAAACCCAGTACCCACAAACCTACACAACACTTTGCTAGGTTGTAGCCCGTGGCATTAATTGTTATTACAGTTCACTGAGCCATCAATCCACGTCGCGGTACGGACAGCAGCCGCAGTGTACTGCAAATTATTTAGCGCTGCTTTATCATGTATATTATGCTGACCGTACTGTGTTATTGTGTAGGTATGCGTGGGTATTGTAATGGACTAGCTGTGAGCTCGTGGCCAAATAGTAACAGCCACGTGGATCGATCTTTAAGGTTAAGCAGCGCTTGCCAAGGTCGGTCCGTGGATGGGTAACCATTCATTACATATCGAGTCGCCTTCGTGCCTCACAAAGCACGTTAAGCCGTTTGGTTCCGGCTGCCATTTGTAGATTTTTGACAGTCGTTACAGGAAAATCTGCCAACCAGTCTTATCTAGGGGTAAGGAATTCTCCACCACTAACTGGGTTGTAGTGAAATTTAATTAACAACTCCTTATAACATCTGCTATCTGCTAGTAAAAGTTCCGTCAAAATCGGTCCAGCTGTTTCGGAGATTAGCCGGAACATACAGACAGACAAACTGTTTTGTTTTGTTTTGTACCGTATATACATACTTTCATATGCATTCAGTAAAAAACTGTTATTTTGAAATTACAAACAGATACTTCAATTAAATTTATTTGTTTAAATAAATGTTGGTAACTAACAGGCCATGTTCCTGATTGAAATAAATTGTCTATCTATTTAGACCTGCACACTGCGCTAACAAACAAGATAAACGGAACAGAATAAACTATTTCCGGAACAGAAGAAAAACTACACAACTCGTAGTCGAATGCTTAACTTAAGGTGAAATGAAGCATGACCGGCTTCTAGTGAAACCGACTCTCAAGTCGAAGTCGGTAAAACTTTACACCTGTACAACTTTAGGAAGTATAAACTTACTAAGGTTGCCGATCTAGGGATGCTGGATGGGGTTTTACACGGACTTAAGGGGACTACAGGAGCTAAACGCGAGTTTTATAATGCAAAAAAGTATAAAGATTCACTGCAATAAACAAAACCAGAAAAATATATGATATTATTCAGGATATATGCTAGTATGATAGATTTGAAAACATAATACAACAAATTTTACTCGTTATAAAATAATCACAAACTTATCTCTAAAAAATTCTTTTAACGAGTAAAAACCATAATAAAATACATAATATAAAATACAATAAATAATTCTTCAAGCAACATATTACCATGATAGTCTTTTATTTTTTTAGTCCAATCAATAGATTTTTTGTAAACGCAAAATACCACTCATTCGCACTATTCGGCCCGCAGTGGCAGACGTAACAACCACTTTGTAGTGCAAGCTGATTAGAATAGAATTGAGTAGTAGATTGATTTAGCTCCTGTATTCGCCTTAAGGAAATAGAGAAGACATTGTAGTGTTTAAAAGTCGCATCGGAATGAGTTAAATAAGCATAAGGCATCCCATCACTTCTTACACCAAACTTTCAATAAATATATTTGGGCCAAAATTGAGCCATCCCAACTCTACTCGCTGATGCAGTCATAAGATCGTCAAGTGTGCAGGTGTCATGGCTTGCAGCGCCAGATGAAAATAGGTTATTGTCTGTGGAGACACGTTGCATACACACTTGCCGTCCATGCAACGTGAAGTGCGACCGGGTAATGGGCTGTAGTCGATTGGCTAATCCTTGCACCACGGTGGCAAATATAATTATAAAGTTAATTAAAGTTAGTTAGAAAGTTAGTTAGTTAATTATATAGTTTCTTTTTAACACTTTTTGTCAAAGCCTCATAAATGGAGATGCATAAACTGTCATAAGTACTAGCTTTTGTTAGCGGCTCGCCAGTGTGAATTGAGATGCCACTGCGCGGTTGAGGATGTTATTTGTTTGTTTAGAGTAAATCACATCCAGTTACCGTATATCTATTACACGGTTACTTGTTTACATGTATCGAACGAACATTTTGTGCACAATGATTTGTAATCTACCCTCAAAACATTCATAAAATCGATGTCTAATTTTTGTAATAACCCCAACTTTATGTTATTTTTAAGTGTTTAGTTTTAATATTCTCATGTAAGTGAATAGTGTAATTCTTATGAGAATAAATGATCTTAAACCACAAATATAACTAACATAGTTTATAAGTTTTCATTGTTACTAACAAATATAGGTATACATACCTAAGTTAATGGTTTATTGTTAAGATATTAACATTACTAACGTAATTCATAAGCATTATTGTTACTAAAATACTAACAAAACTATGGACTTTAGTCTAAAATAAAGTTTAATTAATTTTATTTATTTATTAGCATTTTGAATTTTTGTGGTATTTCAATTTCAATTCACTGCTGGTTAGCCTTTTTGTGCTATTGTAAAATATTAGTGTTTAGTTTTAGTTAACGTAGTTTATTAGTTCGTTATATTGATGGAAAAGTACCTAGAGTAGTGGTAACATAAAAGCAGAATGTTTTATATGGGAGCTACATCTGCCAACAAACTGCTTTACAGTTTGGCAGAAGTAACATTTTATGTATTAATACGATGTCACCACGAATAAACGCTTTTTCATTTTCATTTTTTCATAAATTAATGCCATGATGATCAATTTATGATAATCTGCATAACCTTTTTTAACTATTGGGGTCGAGAAGTGGACCTAAGACAAAAACTGTAGACTGTAGATTTCTCCGTTACGTCTTGTTCATGGCCTCGATCAATGCGAGTTGCGACACTCATGTGTCAGTTTTTCTTTGGGTACCATTGCGTCGCGGTGAGTTGTGGAATTGTCTAAGTAATTTCTTTCACGTATGCATAGGTACGCGTGACGCCCGACCGCGAGAATCACGAGCAGTGGCGTATTATTAAAATCAAAGTAAAAAAAAAAAATGGTATGAAATCAAACAGTCATCATAAAAAAGTCATCTTGATATTTGATAGGCTCATAACCCATCAACAATTTTAGAAAAATTTATATTAATATAACTCTTCCAGTAACTCAAAACCAGTACACATCCAAAATACTAATCTAAGGAAACAAACTCGAGAATTCCGCATCCATGTTCAAAATTTGTTACACTGCATTATTAAAGAGATCAACTTTTAACTATGAGGAGTTCGGGGGTCGGCAGGGAAGGTAAACAAATTGTTTTTGACTTGTAGGAGTGGGGCCGAAAGTTTGCTTCGGAGAAAATAATATTAACCTTTTAGCGTCGTTTCTCAGGCAAAAGTACCTAAATCCTTTTTCATCCCTTCTATTCGAAAAGTGTAGTTTTGTTCCCCTTTAAACGGGGCAAAGTAGCTCTTTTCTCCACTAGATTTTTGAGCGGGCAGTAATGAGATTTGAATTTGGAACATGAATCGTTCATTGAAATCGAACGAAAATTGTATAAATGACTGGCTGTAAGTGTTTGCTGTACGGTGTGGGAGAGTCAGCACCCGCATTGTGGAAAATATTAAATTAAGAGCTCGCCCACACCACTGTCGCCACGCCCGTCTACACATACTGAGATTACAATTATCACCGGATGATGCGTATATTAGGTGAACGGAGTAGAAGCTTATGGCATACCTAGTTTTGTTTTTCTTTTTTCCACAGCTTAGAAAATAATTGATCCATCATCAAAAAACGCTACAAATTTCAAGTAAACTTTTCATATTAGAACAAAGAGAGAGAAATTAAAAAAAAAACAAAAACTATAAAATATCGAATTTCAAATCAAACAAAAAAAAAACAAAGTATGCCATTTGCTTCTACTCCGTTCACCTATTATACCCATTTTTGATTTGGAAATTGATAAAAATGTCGTGTGTGTGTTGTGTGTTGTGTGTTGTAAATGTGTTGTGTGTTGTGTGTGTGTATAAATAAGTCCACAACTATATCAATCCCAAATAAAACACACACACAGTGACAATAATTTTTCAAAATTTCGCCAGTGTTTTAGATATAAATATAAATTTGTAATTGACCTTTTTTACATTCATGTCATTTTTTTAATTAAACTTATTCATTAATTACTTAAAAGTGTCTCTTATTTATTTTCTCATAGAACGAGATGAAAAGTAGAGTATATGACTCGAGAGCAAACATATTTTTCCCTCAGGCGATGTACTTACTATTTTAGAATCCCTCGCTATGGTCGGGGTTCTATTCTAGAATCCTTCGCTTCGCTCTGGATTCAAAATAGCGCCGTCGCCGTAAAAATACTATTTTGCTCCCTTGTCATACAATCTACTATTTTAACTAAGTATTTGGTATGTGAGTACTGACTATGGGGAATACTATTACCTAAATGAAATCCAAGCCATTTTGATTTTTGTTTTCGGAAATTTACTGACATTATTCTGTTACCGATTTTTTAATTCATCATTTAAAAAGTCTGTAATTTGCTTCACTTTATCGCATATATTATGTAAATAATTTTAGACTTAGCTGATCCATGATCTTATTTTGAATTTAAGTAAGTACCTACTTACCTAGTTTCTAAATTATCTGTATACGTTAACCACTATATTTTTGTATGCCAACAGGCAGAATGTACTGGGAATATATCTAAAACGAACACCATTATTGTAACACCTGCATTATATACTAATAAAGATATTATTATTATTTCCTTTATTCATTTTTAAAACAAATTCGTTACATTTGTAAAGATTAATTAAAAAAAAAAATATAAAAAACATTTAAAAATATAAAAATTGTAGCCCACCGAAATCGGGAACAGAGTCCAGAGAGAGGAACCTCCTAACAATACGAGCCGTGTCCATTATTATTAATATTTATCAAGGGAATGCGTGAGGTTTTTTAGTCCACTTTTAAAGCCTCTCCCACTTGAAACATCGTTAGTTTTTAGGCAACTTGGCCTCCTCCCATCACACATAAAATATTTTTTTGGACCCACGAGTGATACACTTGATTGTCACATTATTCCATCCCCCCATCGTGATTACTCGTGATTTTTTCTCCCCCCTTGTTCGAACCTCACGTGATTAAAGGACGACCCCTAAGAAGAAATCTTTGTACAAACTCCGCTCAACCTAACATCAAGCTCGATACCGCCAATATACATATATATAGATACCTATGACACACCTATATAATAATATAGTTTGCCAGCAATGTTTCAGTCCCATGTAATAAGAGGCGAGCCTATGTCCATCAAACAGTCACAAATACAGGCTCGCGGCTGTTGCTGAGAAATTCCTGATCGTATCACTTTGCCCGACCTAAGTATCAACCCCAACACCTCATGTTTAGAAATAATGCTTGCAAACACTACAATTTCCAAAATAAATAACTTTACTCTGCTTACCCCAACTGTCCAATCCAGCACTACTCTAAATTAAAAGCATTCTTATTTATCTCTTATTTTTCGAACGAATGCATCCCACTTACCCGCAATTATGTAAATCGGGACCAAAGCTACCTCTAAGAGCGTTTTAACATCCCCTAATCTTTGGGGCTCGATGATGGCTATTTATCTGCGGAACCACCGGCTTGACTTTTTGGGGATCCTTAAGTGTACAATTAATGATTAAGGATTAACATTGTGGGGGATTGAGTCCCTATAAAAGCTAGATTCCCAAAGTTAAGCGGATTTGTGGAAATCACGTCTTTGAATTTTTTGGTTCAAGGTCCTGTAGATTTCCTGACGATGATTTCTTTAACTGTTTTAAGAGCAGTGGCAAAGAAATAAATGTTACGAAGTAAAGTGCTGCCCTGGTTGCGAAAATACAATCTATGTCACAAGGGGTAATTATTACTGGTCTCCCACTTTGTTTATCGCTCGTAACCGGGTATATAAAAATCTAGACTATATTGAGGCTTAAAATGGCAAGAAAAAGAAAAAGAGAATAGATTTATTTGGCACATGCCAAAACTGCACACAACCAAGCAAACAAGTGCATTAAAAAAAAATAACAAGAAAACTTAAATTTGAACACAAAAGAAAATATAGTTATTGTGTGTCTCACGGCGGCACCAAATCGGCCAATCATCATTTTCTTGCACTCATCCCAATTCATGTCTTCTTCTTCTTCTTACATACTTCTCTACTACTCGTCATCTTATCAGACACCTCCTTTAGTGCCATATCATCCACACACACACACGTGCGTCACACAGTCCATTCATCGTTTCTTTGGTCTTGCTCTACTCTCTACTCTCCATCTACATTCATGCTCAAAACTTTCCTCACGACATGGCGACAGACATGACTGGCTGGTTTTCAACTGGACCTTTTTTTATTTTTTCGGATGGGAAATCATCAAATGACTTCTCCCGCTCTGGGTGGAGCAGGAGGGAGTGGCAGACTATTACTGACTAAAACCCATCCATGTTCCTTCATCGCCCTTTGTGTTCCGGGGTCACGGTATCTCTTTCGAACAGTCCCGCAACCACAGTCCCGCAACCTTTCAACTGGACCTGAGATAATGATGTGACTACAAAACTAAGACCCTCCTATAGTAATCAAATACCTCACACTGAGTCACACACATCGCTCTAAACATTTGACCCATCAATTCCCCGACCTCAATTCAAGTTGCTTAACCTCGAAACTGTAACAATGACTTAGCGGCCACAATAAGGGCCGTACTTATGAAACATGGATCAAAGGGACCGCGTTAACTTAGTTTCTTAAGGAATTTCACATAGTTTCGACTAAGGGTGTGGGTAGGCTGTAAATGTTGAGGGTAATTTCAACATTATTGTTATTAGAATGTTTTGACATGGCATAACATCATGCCTGTTCACTGTTAAGGGGTAGGCATTGGTGTTATACATAGCAGACTTCATTCTGGCAGTTATCTAAAGGGTGTAAAACACCTCTTAACGAAGCCGAAAGGCACTTGGTCTCTTCGTCGTTGCGATCATTTTGTTCTACACCATACATGGGGACCTCCGGGGGAGTTACGGAGATATTGGGGGTCAAAGTTCCAAGTTTTTGACAGGTTTTTTTTAAATACAAGTTTTTAATGTAAGATTTACTTTAAACACCTCCACGATTGTGCACGACCCGGGAATCGAACCCAGGTCCTCATGTTCAGCAGTCGCCTTTGGGACCACTTGACCTACGAGGCACTAATTAAATACTTCGTAATATTATGCTACAAAAATCAGTTAACAGCTATTAAAAAATTATATTCTTACTTTACTACAAACTCATAAACTCTGGACACGAAATAATGTTCTGTCCACCCCCGCAAATAATAATGGTTGAAGCTAGAAGAACGACTCAGTAATTTGTCTCCTCTTCTTAAGGTTACAGGCGTTAAAACAAATTACTGTAACTATTTATTACTAGATAGCCCTTCCGGGGTAGGGTCGAAAGCTATCCTATCTTTCAAGCTGGAACCTCGGGATGCCTCCTCCTGACTCCTCTCAATAAGCTCTACCCGCTAGCAGGTATCGCACCACTTACAGTACGAAAGTATGTCGCATGCGCGCTGGAAAAATAGAACCAAGAATCCGATTCCCGACATCCCCTCTACGACCACACAACTACCCCGGGCGGACTAAAAAGCCGCAAAGAGTTCCTAAGCTCCACTCAGGCAATCCAAGACAGGTCACCTAAAGTACGAATCAAGTTATGGCAAGAGAAGTATACCCATCACTTCACGACTTCTCGAAGCCCCAAGAACACCTGGCTCTCGGCAGTGAACTACAGTAGCCTATTTGGATAGGTCACCAAGTGCGAGTGCGGCGTCCCGAACAAAACTATGCCCCATCTACTGGAGTGTCCCAGGTGTCCGTTTACCTGCACTCATGACGACCTGAATAGCACCTCTGCAATAAACGTGGCCACCTGCTGGGCCCCAACTATCTAATATAGAAGTACATCGATACAACAAGAAGAAGAAGCTGGAACCAACCATACACAATTACAAAATTTCATTGAAATCGGTTAGTGGTTTCGGAAATTAGCGTGTACGAACATAGTGACATGTGATATAATAGTGATTCTCATATGATACCGCTCGTCCGCGCGGTCGGGCACTGAAGAGGATCTCACGTCGCATTGGCTTGTATGAAATCGGTTGATACCTAACCCACGACGTCGCCCAACTGCGCGGACGAGCGCGTTTACTGCCTCTCCGCGCCGCGCACCGCAATATCGCATTACCCCAATGTCAGGCAAAATCTGGCATCGCGCAAGATATATAAGGTGTATGATCTATTCATACACGAAATCTCTTAAGGGGTCATAAATAATCAGCTGTTCCATACATTTTGTAAGGAACACACATAACATATTGTAGGGAACAGCCGCCTCCGCCTCCGCCATGTTGTTTGAGAATCGCTTGCTAATTTGTAAGTTTAATAATCAATCTATTTTACATTACGATAACAGTCGTATTTTCTAATAATTTAATAATTGTTTATGGTATAATTGATTAATATTATATCCTTTTTCAAATTAGTTATTTAGAATTAATAAAAGTATTGTAAAATATTAAATAATAAAATATTATATAATACCAATCAGAAAAACAATAAAAGTATTTTTAGTAAAGTGTAATATTCGATACTTCCGTTATTAATGAAACTAGACTTAAGTTGATGTTTGTTGTTTTGTTTTGTGCTCTAAAGTGGGGGTAGCTTTGATGAAATGGTCGACGACGCGACGAATCAGGCACTTCGTCAAGGCAGTCTGAGTGCGACCATCGAGGTGAATAGTCGGCTACCCCAACGACTACGAATTGAAGTGTTATAACTTGGATAAAAAGTAAAAGTGCTGTGCTGAAATTGAATCTTTTATTTGGAGAATTTACCCTGGTTCCTGATATTATGTTTATAAACTAGATTGAATTATGAATGAAAAACATCAGTATAGTTTACGTTACGTAGAGTACTTCTACATTTCCCTGAAGGTTTACATACGTGTCTGAACCAAAGTTACTACAATTGAAAACGAATACTAAACAAAACATAAAAAAACCTGTCACCTAATCCTTCAACCCTTAAAATCAGTACACAAAACTAATTTGTCCCACTTATAACATAACATCGAAACATCTAAAGGAGAAACTTCAAGTAATTTGAACTGGTTATAGTTTTCGCAATGAACTCCCAAATTTTGATGAAGCCAGATTGCTTTGTCAAATCAGAACTTATTGATAGAATCCTTGAGAGTTCGTGTCAAGAGCGATGGCCATTTTGAGATTAGGATTTGACAGTTCGGGCTGTTTAGGTAAGGAGTTTGAAATTATGTTTGACTATGTATATTTATATAATAATAATGTACTTATATAGTTTGTTTGACTATGTAATACCCGCAACTTAGCCTGCGTGATAAACATCCTAATTAAAACAATAACATAATAAAAAAAAACTGCAAAGATAGTAACTGTAAAGATAGTGTGTAAGTTTAATAATAAATAAATAATAATAATAATAAATTCGAAAGTTTGTGAGGATGGCTGGATGTTTGTTACTTTTTCACACAAAAAACTACAGAACGGATTAGGATGAAATTTTGCACACAGATAGCTTATAACCTGGATTAACACAGGATACTTTTTATCCCGGTAATATATCCCCTGGGACAATTATTGAACTCCACGCGGTTGAAGCCGCGGGCTTAAGCTAGTTCTATATTTGGCAGTAGTGTGTAGTTTTCCGTCAATGAAATATATTTTTTTCAAATCAGATGAGTACTGTTTTGGTGAGGGAATATTTGAGTATGAATGTGGATGGGTCTAAGAGTAGAGGAGGACCGAGAGAAACGATAGCAGTAATGTAATAAAACTCTAGATTATTTAAATAAACTCGAGACACTTTGTAACACCGAGAGATTTTGTATTTTTACCTATCTGACTGCCAGAGTTACTGAGTAAGATTATACTTGGTAAGATTGTTTGACTTTGGTGTGGGTCAGTACCCACACGCAGGGTTTTCTATAGAATAGAATAGAATGTCTCTTTATTCGAGTATCCACGATTCAAAAACTATTAGTAAAACTTACGACTATGTTAGTAAGCACTGATAAAAAAAACTACACAACTAATAATGGTTTATCACTGCTGCGACAACCCATGAGTAATTTCACAACTGCGACATGCACCAGGGAAGCGCACATTTTACGTATTGTTGCGTAATAACAATCCACATGCGCATCTGCGAACATCCCCGACGCGCTACGGAAGCGGGGCAGCCTCACCAGCATTATAAACGCATTATTATACTGAACGCGGAGAGCACTGTACGATCTTTCCGTAAACCTAGCCCCCAGGTTGCACGTGTAAAATGAAGTACAGTACGCTCGAAAGAGCGTCATCTTGACAGGAAGTGAGCATCGTGCAAACCTGCGAGCCAACATGATCGCTCTAACCGACAATGCCCTACGCTCACTTTCAACGTCATCATCGTCTTTAAGGTCAGGGGTCAATATAAGACCGAGGTATTAACAATTCTGTGCTCTCTGCAAAGGTGTGCCATACAGTAGTACAGGAGGTACTTTGTCAGGGCTTTTACCCCCAGCCTTAAAGACCATGACCACAGACTTTTACAATTATACGCCAAACCATGTTCTTTGGCGTACGCCTTACACTGGGCAGCCAATTTTCTCACGCCACAGACTGACGCACTCAGCAGCACTATGTCATTAGCATAACTGATATTATTGACACAGATACCATCTACGTAGCATTCAACCCTGGTACTGCTGAGCTCGGCAATCAGTCCGTTCACATAAAGGTTGAAACTCCCACACTCCAACTCGTCCGGACGAGAAAACGCCCCAGCCCATCGCACAGCGTTGATCTGTTACTAGAAAACTTTAAAATGTTAATGAGTTATAAGTGCAGATCAGCTCGCTCTAATTTACTCCATAAAGCATTATAGGATACCAGATCAAAAGCCCTCTAGACAGGTCCAGGAAGCAGGCGTAAATCGGCGTCTCGCGCTTTGTATAGTAAGTGACAGCATGCTTAAGACACAAAACTGCACTCTCGGTTGACAACCCAGCTCTCAATTCAAACTGGTTATCATGCAAGGTTACACTTTTATTTAAATGCGTATTAAGCATACTGTCAAACACCTTCGAAATCACAGTAGCTAGTGAAATGGGCCTATAGTTACTACTGTCGGCGAGGTCACCAGTTTTGTTTTTAGCAATTGGCACAACCACTGTTCGCATCATCTCGCCAGGCAGGTAACTATGGCTCATGTAGTATTGTTAAGAATTAAACGAAGAAACTATCATCAAGTATAAAGAAAGTTTATTGATCTAGTGAACTCGAGCAGTACTCCTGGGCCTGAGGTCTTGGATTAGATTCCCATGTTGGACAAAGTGTCCTTGGGTATCTCTACCAGGAATTTTCCGGTAGCAGCTTGGAGCCAGAATTTCAGCCTGGGTATACTTCCAGTTTATCCAAAAGCAGCTGTATAGCAGTATTTTATATGGAGCGACTGCCTATCTGACCTTTACAACCCACAAGTAACCGAGTAACACGATACCCTTTGGGTAAGACTTTCAGGCTTCCGACTACCCACAACGAGTTTAAATTCGACGAAAACCAGCCGCGAGTAGCGGTTTAACGTATCTTCTGAGCCCTGAGGTACGTAATTAAAGTTAAAAATCAATTCAGGTTTGAAACTCGAAAATACATAATAGCAAGAGAAAATGTTTAGCGATAACGTAAATTAACATACAAATAGCTGAAAACATAGACATCATTATACAGATATAAAAAGTTTAACAAAATGAATACACAACCGTAAAAAACATTTTGGTCTATACTCAAACTCAAACTCAAACATTTATTGCAATTAAACCATTACGGCACTTTAAAATGTCAAAAATACAACAAAAAAAACAAAGCTACAGTCCCAGTCACAAGGCATAATAACTTGAGAAAGTACTGTAGTTGCCCATTCCCTAACGTAGATCTCTATGGAGAAGAACGGGAAAGAAACTCGATGGACTCTTTTATATCAAAATGTTGTTACAAAATCTTGGTTACATCATTAATTTTGAGATTATTCATATATGTGAGAACGATGTAGAAAGACGTGCACATTAAGAGCGTCCAGAGTAAAAGATTAGATCAATGATTTAAAAATAAAGTAATTAAAATTAACCGTGGCAGTTAAGAGATGACCAGTCCCAACTGACAGCGCCTGATCACAAACATGACGCATGTACCGGCGCCGTTCAACTCAACCATATTGAAGGGAACTAAATGACCCGACACACCCGCCACCATCAGCGAGACATTTGAGTGAGCATGACATTCTCTCAGCCACCAAGGCATATTCAAGTCAATAAAAGATGTAAATGGTGGCTGAACAGTACAAAGTACTCACACATGTGTTATGCAATAGATAATAGGTACTAAGAACTGGAATCTATACAATGCAAGTATATTTTTATAATCTTCTGCAGCTTTCACAATACATTAACATGGGAATCAATTCTTCTTCTTTGCGTGTCGATAGACTCAAATAATGCCCGACCAGTACCATCAATTAGTTTGCCCCTATGATTGTGGAGCAAGGCCAGCATTTAGCCAAGCATTTTTATCATCAATGTAATCCCCCAACTTATAATATGCTTGCCTACATAGTGTGCGTTTTATACAAGATTTAAATTTTGTCTCGTTCAGTTGAAGAATGTGGGGAGGTATTTTATTGTAACATTTCAAACAGTACCCCATGAAAGATGAATCTACTTTAGCAAGCCTGAAACCTGGCTGAACTAGTTGGTCCCTATTTCTAGTGTCATAGTGGTGTCTGTCACCTCTTCTACTGAATAAATGCCGATTTTTCCTAACGTACATGATGTTTTCACAGATGTATTGACAAGGTACTGTCATGATATTGATTTATAGGAATGAGAGGTTTTCTATTTGAGGGATTAAAATATAAATATAAATATAAATAAAAAAATTGTTTCCAAGAACTCCCTAGAGGGCGTTGAACTGACTACGTTAGTTGGTGCCAAAGCCAAAACGCGACACTTTCGTTTGCTTAAACTTCCGAATCCCTATAACCTAGTTTTCTCGCGCTTTGTTAAAATCAGTTTTTTTACGTTCCGTTCCTGGCAGTAACGTACCAAGTTCAGCGCCATCTATCCAGCGACTAGGGAAGAGCTAAAAAGAAAATCCCTCATTGACGCAATCAGCTAACCAACATGAAGGTAAGATAAAACTTCTTTTTATCGTGTGGTTACTGGTTAGTGCCTAACCTTAGTGCCAGAGTTTTTATGCCGCCCATGGGCTTCTGACTTAGCTTTACATGCCGTCGAGAAATATCTCTCAGGCATGCTGGTTTCCTCACGATGTTTTCCTTTACCGCAGCAAGTGGTAATTATACAGGTACGCACATAAATACGAAAAATCTGTGGTAAGACCAAAATAAAAGTTATGTATTTCCGAAAGTCGTAGAAAAAAAGTTGTTCAGGATCAAGGTCTGAAGCAGCACACGATAGGTTGTGGGTTTATTATGTAACACCTTGTATAAAGGGTGTAAATAAACCTTTACTGCTACTGCACTTGGTCTCCCCGTCATTGTGATATTTTTTTTGTTCTAGACCATACTTGGGAACCAAAGAGAAGGTCAACCGAAGAGGAGGTCAAAGTTCCAACTTTTTTAAAAAAAATTTTTCAAATATTATGGTCATAACTTTACTTTAAATACCGCGCATTTAATAATAAAAGGGTTATAACCTGTTTAATGAAGTAGCAAGCCTCCGCTGTCCGTCCTTCCGTCCGTCCGTCTGTCAGCGAGCTATATATCTCGTGATCCGTAAGACAGACAGTTGAAATTTTCACAAATGTGTATTTCTGTTGCCGCACTTGGCTGGTTTTTTTAATACCTTTTGCCCACCGCTTCCCTCGCCTTATGGTCATAAACTCGCAAATAATCCCACAGATACGTTTTATAATTATAACTTACGACACTCCGGAATAATTGAGATTACGATTATTGAAAGAATTTTTGGAATCGAATCAGTAGTTCCAAATATTACCCTCTACTAACAGTTTACAATTAATACCTATAGGTAATTAGTTTGTGCCCGCAGGTTCGCCTTCCGTAATTAATAAATAAATATCGCTGGACATTACACACAGCGCCATCTAGTGCCACACTAAGCAACGAGGCTTGTGTCGTGGACACCAGATAGTTGATATACTACATAGATACATTTTTTGTTTGTAAATAAATACTTATTATACATATAAACATCCATGACTCGAAACAAATGCCCATGCTCATCACACAAACATTTGCTCCGACCGGGATTCGAACCCGAGACCCTAAGAACGTAAGGCAGCCTCTTTACCGCTTCACCATTCGGGTCGTCGAATTGTCTCACAGGATCTTAGGTACTACCGGGATTAAAAGTATCCTATGTGTTAATCCAGGTGATAAACTATCTGTGTGTTTCATCAATTTTATTTCATTTGTTTCATTTTCAGTGGTTTTTGCGTGAACGAGTTACAAACATCCATCCATCCTTACAAACACTCGCATTTATAATATTTTTAAGAAGTTAGATAAAGCTTTAATACCTTAAGTATTTAGTTTATTGATATTAGGGTTCCATACCTCAAAAGGTAAAAAAAGGAATCCTAAAAAGAAACGGCTGGACCTTGCAAATTGTATACCATATACTGAGGTCTATACGAGTAGTCCCGATTAGGTGTATAATTTTTTTTCCTTTACTTGTGCTGTAAGACGTTGCTTTTAACCAAAATTGACAATTCTAGGTCAACCGGAAGTACCCTATAGGTTTTGGGTTGATAACCTATATTTATGGTAGTTCCCGTAGACCTTCGACAGAACAACGAAATTTTGCTAAAAGCAAGGTCTTACAGCACATGTAAAGTAAAAAATCTGAAAACCGTAAATATGTACCTACTTTAACAAAAAAAAAAAAGCGATTTTACTATTACAAACTTATTATTTGCGGTTGGTGCAATAGCCGTTTCTAGGGATCGAACAACGAAGTTAAGTTGGTCTTTTAGAAAGTTTGAACGGAACCCTCGGTGCGCGAGTCCGACTCGCTCTTGGCTGGTTTTTTTTTTTAATATAACATTGCTTGATACTATCGTATCGGTAGTATAACGATTGGCATCGTTTACGAGTACACCGTAAAGTTGCCCGCACGCTCGATAGATGGCGGCACAGGAAAAATTAGAAGTCGCTATGGTTTCGTTACCGCGCGGAGTATAAGTACCCAGCGCGCCTTAATGTCAAAGTACCTATGTGTATAATGTGCCATTTGATAATTATACTGTAATTTTTGAATGGGGGCTGACTGGAATTATTCAGTCAGCTCCTACAGAAACTGGTGTGTGACTGTTTGATAATAAAATTATACTGAATTTTTTGAATGGGGGCTGACTGGAATTATTCAGCAGCTCCTACAGAAACTGGTGTGTGACTGTGTGTATCTGTATTGTATTCTATCTATTGTGATATACGGAAGTCGGAACGGTATGGTAGGTACTAGGTATTTGAGGATTGCCTAATGCCTAGGTGCCTACCTGCCTCACTTTCTTTTGCGAGTCTGTAATAGGGTAGGGCCCGCGTGCGTTGCCTAAGGAAGGGTCAAGGGCAAGGACAACATTTTCTGATTTCACATTCATTGACCATATAGGTCGGTCGACTATTTCAATTAAATAATATTAGTTGGTATTGCCCAGAGGTTAAGGCCTCGCCTCTCATGCATGAGGTTGTGGACTTGTGGGTTCAAATCGGGGCAAGTACCAAACCAATGTGACTTTTTCAATTTACTTGTTAAGTTTCTTGGACATTACAGACATCGGCGAAGGAAAACATTGTGAGTGAAGAAACCTAGACTTATAAATGAATATAAGTCTGAAATCGCCATTCCGTCTTGAGCAAGCGTGGTGATCAATGCTCGTGCCTTCTCTGTTGAGAAGAGGCTTTTGCCCAACAGTGGGACAGTAAAAGGCTGGTATTATTAATATCATTTAAATTATAAAGAAAATGTATAGCTATAAACATTAATAAAATTATCGATCGTTATAAAGTTCCACGCAGGGACGATAGATGGCGCTACAAAAGAGAAAGGTCAGAAAAACTGTGTGTGTTATTGTTTCTTGAAAACGAAAAATATAGAATTGAATTGAATTGATTTAAGGTGAATGCTCCAGGGTAGTCTTGATTAAAATATGACTCGCAGCTGTAATACGTATGTAGTTACAGAATTTTATTCATCGAAATCATCAATACAACTTTAGACAACCTTCCAAATTCTTATAGGTCGAGGAATGACTCTGACCTTGAAAAAGTCATTCCTCGATCTTTTAGTTTATTAGATTATGTAAACACAGAAGTTATTCATACTGACATAAAGAAGCCAATCGCACTGACATTTAGTCAGTTTAGTTAACATTATACTACGACGTCACATCCTCAGATTTATATAATTCACTTGGTAGTAGTACTTCCACTGCACTGGGCATCGCACAATATTTAGAGCTAAAATTACAACGTTTTTAAAGTAAGTTTATTGACTACTCGACGTAGTACCTTCCCCCACTATGTTACCTGCGCCCACGCTACCATTACTCTTGTCATTCGCTTTCGTTGTGCGGGCATCGCAACATCTCTCTCATTTTTTTTTCGTGTGCAACCAAGTATTATCGTGTAAGTTAGTGAAAAGTGTGACTATTGTGTTAGTTAGTGAAAAGTGTGACTCTGGTTTACCATAAGGGGTAAACGAAAACACAAGAATAAAGAATCGCGCACTCGGAAGAAAATAAAAAGGTTACAGAAACAAGTTAACCGCTCCTCGGAAACGAGCGAAGGTGAGTCATACTTGTTTACACTGTTAATTAGGGACTATTCCTAATTACAGTAACGCAGGATTCATGCAACTATAATAATGTAACGTTGTTACCAGATGTTTAAAGTCACAATTTATGTACCTACCTACCGGCAACTGACTTATTTTTACAATTAGTTTTTTCTTTTTTTCGTACATGCATTGTATAATTCTATCCCAACCCAAGGTATCATTTAGCACACGTTAACGATGTCGTATAGTTTGATTTATATTATTCTATATGTATGGGGAAAATAAATAAATAAATATTTTGTGGATGCTATTCTCTGCGACACGATCGCACTATGGCACATGCCATAGTTAGGTATCTGTTGCGCTATCATAACGGTGTCACCTTATCAGCTACATAGCTGATAAGGTGACACCGTTATTCTCCATGACGTGATCATGGCTGATAACCATACAGTCTCGTGTTATGTCGTGAATATAACCAATGACTTTAAAATACACAGCTGCAAATGCAGCATATCTATGGCATGTAGCTGATGAGGCGACACCGTTGTTCTCTACGACGTGATCATGGCTGATAACCATAGAGTCTCGTGTTATGTCGAGAATATAACCAATGACTCAGTCTCGTGTTATGTCGCGAATATAACCAATGACTTTAAAATACACAGCTGCAAATGCAGCATATCTATGGCATGTAGCTGATGAGGCGACACCGTTGTTCTCTACGACGTGATCATGGCTGATAACCATAGAGTCTCGTGTTATGTCGAGAATATAACCAATGACTCAGTCTCGTGTTATGTCGCGAATATAACCAATGACTTTAAAATACACAGCTGCAAATGCAGCATATCTATGGCATGTAGCTGATGAGGCGACACCGTTGTTCTCTACGACGTGATCATGGCTGATAACCATAGAGTCTCGTGTTATGTCGAGAATATAACCAATGACTCAGTCTCGTGTTATGTCGTGAATATAACCAATGACTTTAAAATATACAGCTGCTAATGCAGCATATCTATGGCATGTAGCTGATGAGGTGACACTGTTATTTTTGGACTGGACTCACCACCATTCAAACAAGTGCGAGTGGACTCCTCAGAATCAGACGATTCAGATGTCAACACGACAAATCAGGTCCAAGGTAGCTCCTGGCTCCGCGTTTGAAAATGAAAACAGGTCCTCCCTATTGGATAGGGATATTGAACACGAACTACTAATCGGGGCCAACCCCGCTCTCAGAACCAGGTCCCCGTACAAGTAAAGATATGGTAATAGCTACCACTACCCAGGATTCCTGACGAGAATGCTAAACGTTGGGGGTGTATCCTAGTTGATGGCCTGACGCGGGAACAAAAGCAAGAGGGTTTGGAAAAATCACTTATACCAGAAAACTTCAAGCTTGCCAAAGCACCTCTGTTAAATTCAGAAATCACCCCCGTTCTAAGCGACTGTAAAAAACAGGCTCAAATAAATAACCTAACATTTTGTACATATTTGGGTTATGGAATTGCAGGTTTAACAAACCTGGCATGCTCCATTATTGATGGAGATACAGAATGGTGTGTATGTAATATAACAGACGAACCTGCCGTTTTAAGTTTCAAGTTATTTTGAAATAAACGACTTAAATGTCGAAATATCAAAATTATAGTCGTCCGGTGCTGTCGTAAAGCGGGTCGACGTACTTGACCAGTTTTTATCAAAAATAGGTCCTATAACTACTAAACCAATATTTCTGGCTAACAAAAGTGACGGTTCATTTCGATTTATTCTTAATACACAACATTTTAAAAATGGAAGAAATACGAACTGTCTCAAAATTATTACTTACAAACAATTGCTACGGCTACAATAGATCTTAAAGATGCATATTTTCTAGAAAATCGATAAAACTAGTAAAAAGTAATTACGATTAATGCAATGCTGTCCTATTTGACCCAAAGGTTGACTGGTAGAGAATGCCTTGTGGCATTAAGTCCGCCTATGTACCACTCTTGTGCATGAAGTTTAAATAAATAAATTAATTAATTAATGTTCGAAGAGGAAATTTTTGAATTTCAATGTTTACCATTCGGTTTGTCTCAAGCTCCGTATAGCTTCACTCAACTTACGAAACCGGTGGTGGCCACACTAAGAAAGACGTGCTTAATATTGGCAATTTATTTAGATAATATTATTTGTATCGGCAATAAGTATGAAGACTGCCTTAAATGTCTTACCGATACATAGGTATTTTTAGAAAGTTTGGGTATTGCCATAAATTTTGGCAAAAGTAAATTACAACCGAAACAATTTCAATCTTTCCTTGGTTTCGAATTGCATTCGCGGAATTATTGTTTAAAATTACCAATGGAGAAACTAGTCAAAGTTCAGAAGTGTATCGAAAATATTTCTGAGCAAAAACAAATATCTGTTAGAGATTTTGCTAAATTTCTAGGAATACTTTGCTCCTTACGGCTGGGTTTTATACTAAATAATATTCTTTGAACGCGGAAGGTTCTTAGCTTTGAAAAACACTGACAACAATAATTATGGTAAAACTATGATGTCATAACCGTTAGTCTTAAACCAGACTTCGTTTGTTAGATGGACAACATTATGCGTACAAAAAATTTAATACGCAATGGACATTATGCATTGGAAATATCTTCGGATGATTCTCGTATTTTGCAAAGGTGAAAAGACAAGTGGGTTCTGGAATAATACAGAGATTAATTATCACATAAATGAGTGGGAACTGAAAGCTGCCTTTAACGGACTTAAGTGCTTTGATAAACAAATACGCAACAAAGAGATATTGCTGGGCATCGTTATTACAACAGCCATATCTTATATAAATAGATATGGCAGAGTCCAATTTTTGAAAATAAAGGAATCAGCTCGCGAAATCTAGCAATGATGCGAAAAAAGGCAATTGCATTGTATTCGCGTCATATTTAAAGCCCAAAGACAATGTTGAGTCAGATGAGAAATCAAGGCGAAAAAATATCGATACCGAATGGAGTTTGTCCCTGTTTAAGAAAGTCGTGAGCTTTTAAGAAAGTCGTGAATACGTTTGGCTGTCCTGAAATCGACTTATTTACCATTAGAGTTAATATCAAGCGTGACAGGTACATTTTATGGAAACGTGACCCGGAAGCGTTCAACATTGACGCGTTCACTGCTGATTGGGATCCATTATTTTTCTACTCGTTTTTTCTCCGTTTTCATTGATTTTAAGTATCTACGGAAAATAATCGACGATAAAGCCACGGGAATAATGATAGTACCGCATTGGCCTAGCCAGGCTTGGTACCCACTCTTTTTAAACTGACCTAGTTTACTTTGAACCTAACGTTAATCTGTTACTGTTTCCTTTCAGAACCAGACACCCACTCTGGACACGATTTACCCTGGTGTCATCCCTATTATCAGGGAAGCATATGCAGGACAAGACTTAACACCTAAAACTATAGAAATTATGATTACATATTTGGCAAAAAAAAAGAAAGTAAACAGCTGCTGTGCGTATAAAAAGTGGTGGCATTTTTGCACCAATAATAGTGATATTAGCTGTTAGAGTACAAATATCTCACTAATACTAAAGTTTCTAACGGTAGAAATTGAAGAGGGGGCTATCTATTATATCCTTAATTCTATTCGTTCAGCGTTGGCTATAATATTGGTCAGGCAGTTAAGTAGTGATGACCGGGTTTCCCGGTTCTTTAAGGGAGTGTTTAAAAAGAACCCCACTTTCCCTAAATATCAGGCAACTTGGGATCCAAATCTGGTCCTGGATTATATCGCAAACTGGTATCCAAACAAAGACTTGCCAATAGAGAAACTCACTAAAAAGCTGGTAGCTTTTCTTGCGTTGTCTACTGTACAACGCGTACAGGCGCTATCGTTAATTCGCTTGTGTAATGTTAGAGCCACCAATTAAAAATATGAAATAAACTCATATTATTATTTAAAAACCCATACACAACGCAAGTGCCTCGATTATTAGCGGCTGGATTAAAATAGTTCTTACTGAAGGTGAGGTAGACCTCTGCGGTCAAAAGAAAATGCATATCAGTAGACCTTCAGTGAGTTGGTCTTCCTGACCGGGAATTCCTTAACGTTTACAGAGTTCTATGACAGAGTTCAATGATGAGGATTTCGCAATGGCTATTTGTGATGAATATCCCAAACAATGTTTCTTGAAAGATACGTAAATATATCACCTTAAATTATAATGAAGCTATGAATAATATTGTTGGTTTGAAAACATATCTATGAGCTTCTTTCTTACCTCCTCCGCGCTCTTACCTAATGCTTCACCTATTTCACTCCCAGTTCTAAACATCTACCAAGTGAATTATATAAATCTGAGGATGTGACGTCGTAGTATAATTGATGGTTAAACGAACTTACCTTAAGTGATGTTCGACCATAATTATACGAGACGTCACATCCGAAAGATTTATAAACCCACCCGAACCCTATGATTGCAAAGTCAATCATAAACTCCCTGAATGAAGTCGCGAAATAGGCTCTTCCTCTCTAAAATGAATGACAAGAGTAATGGTGGCGTGGGCGCAGGTAACATAGTGGGGGAAGGTACTACGTCGAGTAGTCAATATACTTACTTTAAAAACATTTTATTTTTAGCTCTAAATATTGTGCGATGCCCAGTGCAGTGGAAGTACTACTACCAAGTGAATTATATAAATCTTTCGGATGTGACGTCTCGTATAATTATGGTCGAATATCCGTTAAGGTAAATTCGTTTAACCATCAATTTGACGTCAATCACACTGATGTTTAGACATCAGTTCAAATTGACATTTATACGTCAATCGCTCGAGGACCGGCATGAAGTTGACGACTGCGAAGATAGCAACGCGCGGGCGGCGCACAGTGGTCTGAAAATCGAGCTTCATACTCATGCACCCAACCAGTAATTTAAAAAATAAAAAAATGGCTCTGGTATATTAACGTATGGATGGTATTAGTAGCACCACGCGTAAAAAAAAAATAATGTTTTTTTGTTGTAGTAGAAAACACTTAAAGTAGATTTTTTTGAGACTGAATGCAACTGAAGGGCTGGTGCTCACACGAACTATTGTACCATACACGGCAATTAAGATGACATCTAATTTATGCGCCTCGGGTTGCAGCTTTGCGCGTAGCAATTTTTTTAATTTTTATACCATATACTGAGGTCTATAGTCCCGATTAGGTGTTTAATTTTTTTTCCTTTACTTGTGCTGTAAGACGTTGCTTTTAACCAAAATTGACAATTCTAGGTCAACCGGAAGTACCCTATAGGTTTTAGGTTGATAACCTATATTTATGGTAGTTCCCGTAGACCTAGAATAACGAAATTTAGCTAAACCAAACACCACACCACATGTAAAGTAAAAAATCTGAAAACCGTAAATATGTACCTACTTTAACAACAACAAAAAAAAGCGATTTTACTATTACAAACTTATTATTTGCGGTTGGTGCAATAGCCGTTTCTAGGGATCGAACAGCGAAGTTAAGTTTGTCTTTTAAAAAGTTTGTACGGAACCCTCGGTGCGCGAGTCCGACTCGCTCTTGGCCATTTTTTTTTTTTTAATATAACATTGCTTGATACTATCGTATCGGTAGTATAACGATTGGCATCGTTTACGAGTACACCGTAAAGTTGCCCGCACGCTCGATAGATGGCGGCACAGGAAAAATTAGAAGTCGCTATGGTTTCGTTACCGCGCGGAGAATAAGTATCCAGCGCGCCTTAAATTCAAAGTACCTATATGTATATGTTCTATTTGAATAATTATAATGAAATTTTTGAATGGGGGCTGACTGGAATTATTCAGTCAGCTCCTACAGAAACTGGTGTGTGACTGTGAGTACCCTATTTACTGAAAAACCAACCGCAAAATATGGTGTTATTTGCTGATGACACTTCCCTAATTTTTAAGATAAATAGGCGGGCCCAAAATCTAGATGACGTGAATAATGCCCTACTTCAGGTCCAAAATTGGTTCACAGCAAACAATTTGGTATTAAATGAAAAAAAAAACCAAATGCATAAGATTTGCTTTACCGAATGTTAAAAGTAGTGATTGTGATATAATATTGAATAAAGAGAAACTTGAATTCGTAGATAAAACGGTTTTCCTGGGGATTACGCTTGATTCAAGGCTACAATGGGGTTCTCATTTGACTTCTCTTGCGGGGCGGCTAAGTTCAGCAGCCTATGCCAATAGAAAAATCCGTCAGTATACTGATGTAGATACCGCTAAACTGGTTTATTTTAGTTACTTTCATAGTATAATGTCTTATGGCATTTTACTGTGGGGACGGGCTGCAGATATTGAGTCTATATTTATTCTGCAGAAAAGAGCCATCAGGGCCATATATAATCTTCGTAAGCGCGATTCTCTAAGGGAACTGTTTAAGGATATTGGCATCATGACGGTACATTGTCAATACATCTACGAAAACATAATGTACGTCAGAAAAAATCTGCACCTTTTTGGTAAAAGGGGTGACAGACATAATTACAGTACTAGAAATAGGGACCAACTAGTTCAGCCAGGTTTCCGACTCGCTAAAGTAGACTCATCTTTCATGGGGTACTGTTTGAGATGCTATAATAAAATTCCACAAAGTATTCTTGAACTGAATGAGACGAAATTTAAAACATGCATTAAACGCACACTATGTAAGCAAGCATATTACAAGTTGAGCGATTATATCGCTGATAAAAATGCTTGGCTCAATGCTGGTCCTGCTCCACAAGGACAGGGGCGCATAAATTGATAGCATTAAAATGTATTGTTGAAGCTGCTGAAGATTGTACAACTTTTTTTGTATTGTATAGATTCAATCTCCTTAGTATTATATAAATGCATAGCCCATATTGTGTGAGTACTATGTACTAGAAAGCTATCATTCACTGGAAACCTACGTTTTTTCTTGACTTGAATGTGCCCTGGCGGTTTAGAGTATGTCATGCTCACTCAAATGATGATGCTGATGGTGGCGCATGTGTCGGATCATTTAGTTCCCTTCAAAATGGTTGAGTTGAATGGTGCTGATCCATGCGTCATGTCCGTGAACGGGCGCTGTCAGTTGTGACTGGTCATCTCTTAGTTGCCATGGCTTATTTGAATGAATTATTTTGAATTGTATTTTTTTTGTTTGTATGTTTTTGCTGTGGACACTTTTAACGTGCACATCTTGCTACATTGTTCTCACATAATATACCATCTCAACATGAATGATGTAACCAAGATTTTGTAACAATATTCTGATTTAAAAGAGTGTCCATGGAGTTTCTTGCCCGTTCTTCTCCATAGAGATCTACGCTAGGGAATGGGCAACTACAGTACTTTCACAGTTTTTATGTCTTGTGACTGGGACTGTAGCTACTTACATTTAATTTTCATCTTTGTTTCGACAATTCAAAAGTGCCTGTAACTGGCTTACTTGAAATAAATGCTTTGATTTTGATTTTTGATTTTGAGTATCTGGTCTGTATTGTATTCTATCTATATTCTATTGTGATAAACGGAAGTCGGAACGGTATGGTAGGTACTAGGTATTTGAGGATTGCCTAATGCCTAGGTGCCTACCTGCCTCACTTGCCTTTGCGAGTCTGTATTAGGGTAGGGCCCGCGTGCGTGTGCGTGCGTTGCCTAAGGAAGGGTCAAGGCAAGGACAACATTTTCTGATTTCACATTCATTGACCATATAGGTCGGTCGGCTATTTCAATTAAATAATATTAGTTAGTATTGCCCAGAGGTTAAGGCCTCGCCTCTCATGAATGAGGTTGTGGACTTCTGGGTTCAAATCCGGGCAAGTACCAAACCAATGTGACTTTTTCAATTTACTTGTTAAGTTTCTTGGACATTACAGACATCGGCGAAGGAAAACATTGTGAGTGAAGAAACCTAGACATATAAGTCTGAAATCGCCATTCCGTCTTGAGCAAGCGTGGTGATCAATGCTCGTGCCTTCTCTGTTGAGAAGAGGCTTTTGCCCAACAGTGGGACAGTAAAAGGCTGGTATTATTAATATTATTTAAATTATAAAGAAAATGCATAGCTATAAACATTATTCTCTGGCATACCGACGTACGCAATTTAAAATGAAGTTACTTTTCACGTTCCACGCACAATATCATGTTGTGCATTTAGTGTGTATCAATTTCTTATTTCTCCGAATTGAACCTAAAATTAACATAGCAAGGGTAACAAAAATTATTCTGCGCACTGAGCGAGACCTGGCTGCTCCCGGCCTCAAAGGGTTAAGCAGTTGTTTTTATATTAATCATCTTTAAAAAAATAAAAACTTGTTTTTGTATGAGCTGTATCATCATCGTCTGTTGTCCTTTTATGAATTTTGTTGGGGTCGGTTTTCAGTTTTACTGGGTGCAACAAAAGTAATAACTTACTCATTAAAATCAGCATTGAAATAAAATTCCCGTTTTTTATATTTACTCTCGATTTTTTTTATTCATTTGTATCGTCTTTCTTACATGTGACTACCTATCTGACCTGTTCAAATCAAATGAAAATAGCTCATGCTGTGTAAGAAGAGCAACGCTAGTTTTGGTACACTGAATTACACTGAATAAGTCATACAAATGCATGAATGAAATGGATGAACGTGAGGTACAAGAGTTGAACAAAAAAATGTCCTAAAAGTGTTAGGTCTTAAAAATTTATAGGTTTAGGTTTAAAGATATTTTATTCTCAAAAAAGACAAAAAGTCACATAAATGAGAACAATGCTTAAAGTAAATTATAATTAAAGTTCGTCACAGAATACTAGACACACCCATCCAATGCATTCAGACGATAGTAAGAGTGTTATATGTCATCAAATATTCAGATAATAGAGTTATGAATGCATTGAATGAGTGAAACCGTGAAACTAACAATGTCTGCTATCATTCTTGATTATATCCGAAGCTTTCTCGGCCAACATTATGACTGCCGCATTAGGAGCTGCGTGTGGTATGTTAGGCATCACACTGGCATCAACTATTCGTAGCCTCTTAAACCCTTTCAGCCTCAATTTAGCATCCACCACCTTCCCCATAGGACATGTACTAGTAAAATGATAAGGGCTACTAGAATGTTGCAAAATATAGCATTCCCAAAATTCATCAGTACCGTTTTCTATTCCAGCACATTCGGGAAGATCTAGCCCTACTAATTCAGCTCCAATTTCTGTAAAGTATTTTGTTTTGCCAACAGTTACATAATCCTTCACAATTTTCAACATCTTATCAAAGTCATCCTTGTTTTTATAGTACCCGGTAGTAATGACTGGTTTCGCATAAGGATTGGTGCTCTCTAAACGGACAGTACCTCTGGATTTCGGTTGGAGAAGAGCTAGAAGGGTGTATAGGGAATCTCTGCCCTTAACTTGTTTCTGCCATCGGTCACATATATCATATCGCAGGCCAAACACTGTGGCACAGGCAAATGTTAGATACGGTAAATCATGACCGAAGAACAAATTGAAGGTGTTATAGTCTGGGCATGTTTGTTGTTGAGTTTTGTTTAAAACAACTGCCCCTATCAAGGTCGGAAAAGGAAATCTTAAGAGGTCAGGTACAACAGCTGGTAAATTAGGAATCGGTATTTTATACTGCTTTAACTTATGCACCATCGTTACAGAGACATGATCAATCAAATTGTCTCCTACGGGTGCATCTTTTAATACTGTTATATTTAAGGATTCCAAATGTTCTTTAGGACCGATACCTGAGAGCATTAGTAGTTGTGGAGTATTGAACACTCCTGCACTAAGAATGATCTCTTTCTTGGCTCTAAGTATATAAGTTTTGCCTTTATGAACAGCTTCGACACCAACGGCAACATTCCCCTCAAAAATGATTCTAATAACCCTTGTGTATTTAGAAACATGAAAATTAGGATAATCTTTGATTGAGTACAGGTAAGAGTAAGCTGGTGTCTGCCTTTTCTTATCAGCTAACATGTATTGTGGTTCTGAGTAACCAACATACGTATCAGCGTTCAGGTCTGAGACGGTTGGGTTGCCTACTTCAGCGAAAGCTTTCAAGATATCAATAACTTCTTTCTCAGGTTGTCTTGATATTCCCATAGGTCCATCAGCGCCATGAAATTCGGGATATCGGCTGAGAAGTTCCTTATCTACGAGTCTTTCACTTTTTTTGAAATATTGAAGTACGTTTTCATATTTCCAGGATTTGTCTTTGGCATGTTTGGCCCAGCAGTCGTAGTCCGATGGAGATCCTCTTGTTTGTATGAAATGGTTGAGGGAATCGCTGCCTCCAAGCATTTTGCCTGCTGTTATCATGGTGAAGTTATTCTGCCCTCTCGCTGCATAGGTGTCTTGGGTCGATGTGTAGTTGTGGTCCACGGGAGAATGCGGGAGTAAGTCGAAGAGATAGGCTATCTGAAATGAGAAAAGATTTTTTTAATAATTTTGTTCTTTAGCTTGTAATTTTTGACAACTTGTTATTTTTTGTATCATTATACTTAAAGAAGACTGGAAGGGGAGGCCTTTGCCCAGCCGTGGGACAATATAGGCTTGAGTAAAAAAAATGGACGTCAAAAAACTTTATGCAAAAAATAAAACCGACTTCAAAAAACACAAAAATGTGAAAAATAACTTTAGTTTCAGAAGTCAGTGAGAAAAAAACTAAATCAATCAACCAAAGGTGACCTTTGGTTGATCGATTTAGAAGAATTTTTTCTTTGAAGTCTGTGTTATTTTTTGCAAATAACTTATTTATTTTTCCATTTTTAGATGTTGCCAGACAAATATTTGCCATGAATTTATTTTACATGTCATGGTAATAGGCTTAGCCCCAAATAAAGGAACTTAACATACCTTTTTTCACATAATTCCTCAAAGTTCAAAAGTACAAATACCCATTCCGTAGTTCCCATTAACCAATATCTGCGCTGGACTATACATAAAATCTTAATGGATCGTCAATCATAGCAGCGTCAGGTTTGATATTTGATGTCCTGCGTGACGTCGCAGGTTTGACGTGACGCGTAATTGGTCAGGTGGGGGGTGTGTAATAGATGCATAATATGGCAATGTGGTTGGTTGGTAAAGTGGGAGGAGGAACTAGCTAATATTGTATTGATAAGTTGTTCGTAAAATATAATTGAAGTGTAGCTACTATCGTGTTGCAATCATTTCATACAACTGTCAAAAAAAAAGAAAAATAGTTTTGTATGTTGTATCAACTGAAAATTCTTTACTCTTTAATTTTTCCAATTACTGTTTTAGAATCAGCAGCTTATGCAGTTAAAGTTGAATTGAATACCAGTTATTTCGTATGGAGTTACTCTCTCTCTGACCTCCATAATCCAGTCCATTACAAGAACACGATACCCATTGGTCACAGTGGTTGCCAGACATTCTAGCTTCTCATTACTAGCGGGTGGCAAACTGCTGCTATCCTTACATACTCTTTTTGCCTCATCCACGTTCATACATCTGACCATACAAGCATAAAGGTTGCAAATACTACGCACCTGACCTTTCTGAAGAACCTTTACCAATAAGATCAGTATATGTCCTTCTAAGGCTTCCCCTCCAATAATGACATATTATTACAAAAAACCGAGTTGAGCCCATTCCATAATGTAGCTTCCCATAAAGGTCACATGGACATTTGAGTGGTTACTGTGGTTTTGTTACTTACCATGGCAGATATAGGAGGATTTCCACCATCTTCCAACATTAACACTTTATGCTTCCTTGACTCTGCCAGTCTTCTGGAAACGACACAACCAGCAGAACCGCCTCCTACCACTATGTAGTCGTATGTCGTATTGTCTGTAACAAATAGAATTGCACTATGTAAGTACGTAACTAGGTATCATAATTGAATATAGGCTCTAACTGTACCCATGAGCGTAGCCACGGTGGGGCAGGAAGGGGCGCTTGAACAGCAACTGCCAACAGTTTTGCTGTTATTGAGATAATTATTTTAGCCTTTTTAGTTTATGACGCAACAAAATAGACGCAAGAAATTAATATATTTTTAATACTAGTTCTCAGGAATATTTTTAAACTATCAAATGAATCCTAACATCGATAATATATAATAAACATTTTCAAACAAACTAAATAGCTTAGAACTGTTAACGAAATACAAGTATAACTTGCAGTAATTCGCGTCTGGAAATAATAATTAAGGGGACTACAGGAGCTAAAAGCGAGTTTTATAATGCAAAAAAGCATAATATGATTCACTGCAATAAACAAAACCAGAAAATCTATGATATTCTTCAGGATATAAGCTACATAGTGTTTTGATCGTACTAGCATATATCCTGAAGAATATCATATATTTTCTGGTTTTGTTTATTGCAGTGAATCATATGCTTTTTTGCATTATAAAACTCGCGTTTAGCTCATGTAATCGCCTTAATTTATGACTATTAATTTTATTATTCTTTATAGGAGTCATTGTTATTTTTATTTTGTTTTTTTATTGATTATTACAATCCAATCTTATTAATCTAATTTTAAGTTTTTTTTTCCACAATGTATTTTGTTAGAAAATAAAAATGACAATAATGAAAATAATAAACAACTCAAAAAAAGCATAAAGCTTTTTATTTTCAACATATGTACTGCCAGCTATATCGTTGAAAAATCAATACAGTCTTAAAAATTATCTTTTGTTTTAAGGCCATGTAATTTAGAGAGAGCCTAATATCTTGAACTGGGCTTTATGGATTTTTAAGAAAATATACACTTACTTTTAATAATGGCCTGATCAGGCCAATTTTTTCCATCGAGGTTTGTAACTGATATTAATGTGAAGGGGATCTGAGCCAGCGATATTAAATCGCTTGAAACACTGGACCCCATTTTCTAGCCTGTAAAAATAATAACAAACAAGTCGTTGGTAGAGGGAGGAACCGACAAACACCAGAAAATTAAAACAAATAAGAATAAAAAACCTAGCCTTCAAAAAACTGAGAACTTCTACTTTTTATTTTTACTAAAAAAAGAAGTTCAAATTTTCCTACGTTTTTTTTTTTTGCAATTTGCAAGCAGTGTCGGGTTTTATGTTGATTAACATATTATTCACGACTATAACAAATATGAAAATATCATAGATTTATAAAAATTAAAATTTTACATACAACCCTCAAGTTCATTTAATCTCATCTAATGACTATGTCTATGTCTATGTATTTTATTTTTTTAATTTTTTTATTAATGACTATGTCATTTCAACAAAATTTTGTCAACAAAAGGGGGTTTTAGTGATGATTTGTATGATTATAATTCAGTAACTACATATGTGCCTGAAATTATTATTATTTATTTTATTTTATTTTACCTTGGCGTTTCACTCTTAATTGAAAACTACTAAAACAAAAAGATAGTTTTAAAATGAAAAATAATATTATGTTGTTTATTAATTAAATGAGCAAGTCTGCAAATGAAAATCACCTTGGTAACTAACACCACAAATAAACTAGAAATGAGTTCAAATTTTTTGATGGTTTTTCTTTTATACATTATTTGAATAAAACTAGAACAGTCAAATAGAGGAAAAGTAACACAGATACATAAAATTAACGTCTTTGTATTTTATTTTTGACATATAATATTATCTACCTAACTATTTGTATGTTAATTCACTTATATGTTTGGAATTTAAAGTCTTAAAAGAATCCAATTGAAGGTCAGTTTCGTTTTGCTACTAGATATTTTCGAGATATTTTAGTCGTTTTCATAAAATATATTACTTAAACAATAGTAATTCTCATTAAATAAATTACTTTTTTTTTTAAATACACTTTTAATATTAGAAGACCGTTGACAAATTATTATAAAATATTAGGTAGTTCTCTATTTGAATTGGAATTTGTAAACAACTTCAAGAGTTTTATTTTTATTTTTGCACGAAGCGCTAATCTTTTTTTCAACATAAAGTATCCTTAGTTACTCCTTATAATTTGAGCTGGGATTTTATGAATGCTGAGAATCTGTTTTTTTGGGGTGAAATATCACGTTTTACTTAAGAACTCAAATAGGCATGACGACAGAATCAAAAAATTGCAAATCTATTTAGTCCGTCAGTTAGAGTTTTGGAAATTAATGGATACGTATTTTTTGTTTTTGTGAATCAATGAAATTGACAAAGATAAAACGCATCAAAACTCGGGAGTGGGGGCTCGTGTCGTCAGAACTAGCTAAAAATTATACCTAGGCGTGACGTATTAAGAATTTAAAAAGCGTCATATCTTCGTCAATTTTGGTTTACGTAACAAAAGAAAAAACACGGCTCAAATATTTTTTGAAAATATAACTGACGGACTACTTGGTTTTTTTTTGTCGTCTCGTCTATTATGTTATGACGCATTCAAAACATTGTGCTGATGGATGCTTCGAATAGTACGGGGGTCGTGGAGGTACTCAAACTAAAGTTAAAACATTTAATTCATTTGTATTAAAAAAAGTGCAGAAGTTGGAACTTTGACCTCCAATATCTCCGTACTTAATTAGAAGGTTCCCAGGTATGGTCTAAGACACAAAAATGTTCGAAATGATGAGGAGAACAAGAGCAGCCTTAACCTTCGTTAAATGAACTTTTACACCTTTTGTACATAACAAACGGTCATGCGGGCTCTGGTAGCACAGACTTTGTGCGCCGCGGGGAAACATGGGGTTAGCAGAGACCAAGACTTATGAGACTGTCTTGGAATATGATATGATGAAAAATTATTGGTAAATTGGTTAATCATAGGTATTTAACAAGAACTTTTGTAAATTCTGGGTGGAACATTTGTGAAATTATACATTGACGTCTGAATTTATTTTAAGCCAGATTTTTTAGTGTGATGTTATGTTTTTCTATCAGGAATATCTCAGTAGCAGCCAAGGAGTCAGGAAATGTGCCCGATTGATGGCAATAGGCCCGCCCTCTATTGCATGGGACCTAAACATAACTGGCGTATTATTCTAAATATCCACCACAACAAGATCAAAAAATCGACAGGGAGCGAAATAATCAAAAGAGTGCAACTTTGTATTCAACAGGGACTCATTTTGAGCATTTGATAAATTGATTAATTTTGTAATAAAAATGTTAAAATTCATGGTTTTCCTTTATTTCTGACACTATGTTATTTAGCAAAAAATAATCCTTATGATAAAGCCTTTCAATTGGTATGATAAAGCTACAGGATGATTTTTTTTCTCGTGAAACGGGTTCGATTCCCGGTTCAACCATGTAATTATTTAAATATCTATGAATGCAGTATAAATTGTTTTTTAAATTAAAAATAATGTCTTCTTTCAGTAAAATGTTAAATCTACAATATTCAAGGTACTTTCCCTCCATGTGGCATATCCGTGGGACGCCCTGTATATGAAGTAGGTAGTGTAAGTACACCCCTGCCTACCTACGGGGATTACAGGCGTGATGTTATGTTAAAACGAGTTAGTACATAACAAACGGTCATGCGGGCTGAGCAACGCCGGCTTTGTTTGCTTCGGGGGTACATGGTGTGGCCAAAGAACAAGGCTTAGGGAGACAGTCTCGCATGTAGGAGTTGAGAATGTCCTGAAGAAAAGCTTGTGTATCGAGAATCGAGGTCTTATCTAAGCTACTAACATTTCGCCCGCGACTTCATCCGCGAAAATTGTGATAGCTCGGCTAATTTGCATGATATCAATATAATTTATAGTCTATGTTATACAGAGATAATGTAGCTTTCTAACGGTGAAAGAATTTTTGAAATCGGTCCAGCAGTTCTTAAGTTTATTCGTTACATACAAAAATAAAAATCTTTACTCTTTTTTTTGTACTCCAAATTCTAGATGACGCTTTTAGGAAGTCTTTTAACTTTTAAGATTAATATTAGGAACATCACGTTATTCGGAAATGTTAGGCAGTAGTGTTCCTATAGCTTAATCCACATTTATAGTCAGTTGTGTTTAAGTTGAACAGTGTCCATTGAGTTTCTCCATAGAAATCTACTCTAGGGAATGTGCGCAACTACAGTACTTTCTCAAGTTATTATGTCTTGTGTCTGTGACTGTAGCTTCCTCTTCTTTGTTTTTCTGACATTCAAAAGTGCCTGTTAAGGTCTAATTGAAATATAGCTTTTAGTTTGAGTTCCAAGTACTCTAGGCTGCTGCGAAAACAGTTCCGATGGAAAAATCCAAGAACACTGCCCGACCTAGGAATCGAACCTAGGACCTCGTGCCAAGCAGAAGCGCTTTTGACCACTGAAGCAACAAGTCACTTATAACATGAATAGTTAATTAAGAGTTTAGCACATGCTTGCCACACAGAAAATACCTTACACTGAAATGACTCAAAAATTCACTCATTTCCAAAAATTGATGATAAAATATTGCAAAAATACTTTTTCTGAGAATGCCCTTCAAATCACAAACACACATCCACCCTCGTCGTGGGCAAACTGAAAGAAGAAATGGAAAAATAACCTAGTTTAAAATGTACACTCTACGCAGTTGCCTTTTTAGGGTTCCGTGTGCAATGGATTGCAACCAGACCATCCAACTCACACAATGCCCGTGGTCTACCGTGGAACCGTAATAACTTCATTAGTTTTATGTCACAGAAAATGTGTAAAATCACTCTTGATAAAGCAAACATTTTATATGAAAAGTCGCAATTAAGGAGACATAGGGTACAAAAAATCACAAGAAGGCTATTTTTGTTTTATTCTGTCTTAAGCGGAAAGCCTCGGAAAGCACGTTCAGCCGTTGGTCCCGGCTGTCATTTGTAGATCTTTGACAGTCGTTACAGGTAAGCAGTCGCTCCGTGTAAAGTACTTTACTTTACGTGTACGGTTAGACTGGAAGCCGACCTTGGGGTCAGCTTCCAGTAACCGGATCTAAACTGATCCTGATCTTGATTATCTAGATAGAAACTATCCCAAGATAGTTTCAGATAATAATGATGGATAAATTGTATAAGGAATTATATGAGATAAAAGCGATTGAATGTTGGTAACGGTTGATAGGGGAGAATAGATGAAAAAACGGGTTTTGCCGAACCTAAGTTACACAGAAAAGGGGCAGGAAGAGAACACATGAACAGAAGAGAAAACATGAAAGGCCAATTAGAAGTAAAACTACACTAGTTTTATTGGTACAGAACCCACGCTACGGCCGTCTGGCTCTCACTTAACAAGTTTTTAAAAAGAAGTCTTACGACAAAGCTTTAGCCAAGGGCTTTCAAATGAACAACTGTATGCAGGAAGATATTAGATCCCCTTTTTCATCTCAACCATCCTTTGAAGATAGGTGCAAGATGAACATTGTTTTAATTTTCATGAAAATGTGTTTCTCAGCTCGTTGGGTTCGGTTTTTCTAATGGTTTTGTTTATTGTGCTGGGTTTATGGGGATTTGAAATCGGTGGGGAATGTGTTATTAGTTTTATTATATAGACTGGTTGTTTCATTTTGTGTTTCATTGCCAAATGGGAAAAAGTGGAACCCGTATTGATTCGTCTTGTCCATCTGTCCATCTATCGGTATTTCAGTCTGTGCGTCTGTCTGTCTGTCTGGCCACCCAGCCGTCCGTATGTCACAGCCAGCCATATTACTCCAAGAGTTGGGCACCACAGAGTTTAAAAGTATATTATTGTAAAATAAAATTATCAAAAAAAAAAATAGGGGTGGTCCTCCATACATGTGATTGGAGGTTAAAAAAAAACCACGTATATAACGAAAGAATAGGATATTCCTTCGCTCTTTGGATATTACTTGCTCAGAGTTTCAGGGTGCTGACTACTCATAACGTCAGTCAAAGATCCACAATTGGCTGCCTGGACCAAAGGTGTAACGTGCTTTCGTATACACAAACTCCTGTGAAGCTAGTATGGGTCTTGAATTGTAACCGATGCTCACCAATTTCAGAATAAACCTCGGCATGCGACCAGTACTGCACGAGTTTATATAATTATGTATATGAATACAATTTATTTTACGTGTCTCCTTGTCACACCCGTCACCCATACAACTAAAACAATTTTTAATTAACAAACGATAAGTTTTGCTCAGTGAGCTTGAAACTCACGAATTAATTACGTTCCAGCACGACGCAGGCTCCCAGGCTCTTGGCAAAGCGCTGGATTACCAGTTGGCAAGCATTTTACTATTATTTAATCCGCATACTGGGATATTTGGGGAGGATACGGGAGGAGGTTTGGCAGAGCGCGTCAGAAATTGGTTTTATTTTTTTCTAGTAAACATGACATGATTAGGCAGAAGTGTACCTGATAGTACACCTCGTCCCATTTTGCCAGTTATGTTTAAGTCCCATGTATTAGGGGGCGACCCTATTGCCACCAACCACGTACAACTCCAGACTCCGGGCTGATGCTAAAGCGAAATTTCTATAACACTTTGCCTGACCCAGGAATCATACCCATGACCTCAAATCAGCCGTAACGCTTTGCGAACACTAGATCAAGGAGGCAGTTTAATTGTCTATGTTGGATAATCAAATAAACTAACAGCCATTTTCAATAACCTCCCAACAGGTATCGGTAGGTTGCTATTTCTGCCTGTTTGACATTTTGTTTACCGACCGATAGAAATAAAACGTCACCGAAAAATTGTCTTTGATTTTTCTATAAATAAAGTGACAGGTAGGTGACGCGGATAGGACTAACTTTGTTTATAGAAACACCGATAGTTATACAAGAGTGCCATATTAATTGACAGTGTTATACGTAAGTAAGTTATAGAAAACGGCCTTACGACAATAAAACTTAATTGACACTTAATTTCGCAAACTGCGTCCAAGAACTATCTGTGTTATCATTCCTCTAGAATATTAACATTGAAAGCTCATGTATTTCAGACCTTTCGGTCCATAGAGTATTAGTAAGATAACTTAAAGCAATGTTAGTAATTCACACATACATACAAATAAGAGAAAAAGGGAGGAGCTCGTGGCTAAATAATAACAGCCGCTCCGGTCGATCGTTAGGTTAAGCGGTGCTTGCCTAGGTTGGTCTGTGGATGGGTGACCACCCATTACATTCCGAGTTTCCTCCGTGCCTCGGAAAACACGTTAAACCGTTGGTCCCGGCTGTCATTTGTAGATCTATGACAGTCGTTAGGTAGTCAGAGGCCCAAAAAGTCTGACAACCAGTCTTACCAAGGGGTATCAATAACCCGGTACTAACTGGGTTGTGGAGGTCAGGTAGGCAGTCGCTCCATGTAAAATATGGTATTCAGCTGCATACGGTATAACTGGAAGCCGACCCCAACATAGTTGGGAAAAGGCTGATGATACAAATAAGAGAAAAAACGCATGTCAGCCTACAATATGTGCAGCCTAATCCAATGCCTTCAAATAGGATTATGGATGTAGTCTGCAAGTCTTACAAGTAAGCGGCTAGAATGTGCTGATTTCGTATAAGCTTTAATGGTTAAATATCCTTTCCAACAAGCTCATTAGAATGTTCTCCCGTATCCCCCCGCCCCTAACTAGTGCGGAGAGAGCTCTCCCATGTTAGTGGCACACAAATGTACTGTTCTGCCGTCCACCTCGCCTGACGCGCAAGTGGACATCACCCATGTTTAGTACTAACAGCTCCTTGCTGACCATTGTCTAAGGTGGATAAATAGGAAATTAGTAGTTAAATTGGAAGATGTTGTTGTTAAAACCCAAAAACTCAAATGGAGGTGGGTAGGCCACATGATGAGAGAGGAGAGTAATAAATGGACAAAAGCAATAACAGAATGGACCCCTAGATTCCAAACAAAGAGGAAACGAGGAAAGCAAAGAAAACGTTTGTCTGATGACATAAAAAGGCATGCGGGTCCTATAAGGTACAGGTTAACCCAAACAAGAGAAAAATGGAAAGAGCTGGAGGAGGCCTTCGTGTCGCAAAGACACGCCGACCGAATAATATAATATCGCAAAATTAATGATAGCAATAACATTTAATGATAATAATTACATTGGTATTAATAATGAATTTAATTCAAATTTAATGTTAATACCAATTTAAAATCTAATGAAATTTAATAATAATAAAATTGCAATTGTAATATATTAATATATATATTAATAATGTAAATAATGAATTTGATGTAAATTTACAATTTAATGTTTTATGCTTTGAAAATTTATTTAATTGAATGATAAAAAAAAAAAAAATGTATATAATTATAATATATTGTGTTGGCAATAAAGGCTTAATAATAATAAGTTAAATTGGAGAGAACATCACTTATAAAGAAGGGAGAGGCCAAAGTGAACCTTTAATATAGCTATGTCGATGGGGCACTTAATATTGTGTCCTGCGTGTCCTGTTGTTTGTTGACTAAAGGAACTGACGGACGCTACCGAACGCGCCAAACTAGTAGCTCAGTTCTGGGCCTATGGACACTATTTAAGTTGTCATCGACACGCTAAGAAGAAGGAGAGAAGCTATCTTTCTTTCTTTATCGTGTCGTTTGTGCTTAACCTGGTGTCAGAGTTTTTATGCCGCCCATGGCCCTCTGACTTGGCTTTACATGCCGTCGAGAAATAACTCTCAGGCATTTTGGTTTCCTCACGATGTTTTCATTCACCGAAGCAAGATATTATACACTACGCACATGAATCCAAAAATCAGAGGTGCGTGTCTTGGGATCAAACTCGAGACCTATGACTTGGCAGTTAGATAGTCACAGTATAGGCTATCACTGGCTAAATATCATATATATTGCTTATTTATTATGGCTATATTTCAGGGTAAGCTTTTCTTAAGGGGGTAGTACTTGCTAACTTGGTTTTCTCTATGTAACTCCTCTTTGATGAGTGAATATAAATGTGCAAAAAAAAATATGTTGCTTATTAGACTCTAAACTTTAATTGGTACAATTGAAATAATTCTAACTTTATTATTACTATATGAAAAAAATATTCAAAGTGAATCAGTTTTTCTTTGAAATTTCGTAACTACTCCTAAACGGCAAAATCAAAAAAAATCAAAGCATTTATTTTAAGTGCCTACTTAAATTGAATTGTCGAAACAAAGATGAAAATTAAATGTAGCTACCAGCCCCAGTCACAAGACATAAAAACTGTGAAAGTACTGTAGTTGCCCATTCCCTAGCGTAGATCTCTATGGAGAAGAACGGGCAAGAAACTCCATGGACACTCTTTTAAATCAGAATATTGTTACAAAATCTTGGTTACATCATTCATGTTGAGATGGTATATTATATGAGAACAATGTAGCAAAATGTGCACGTTAAAAGCGTCCACAGCAAAACCACACAAACAAAAAAAATACAATTCAAAATAATTCATTCAAATAAGCCATGGCAACTAAGAGATGACCAGTCACAACTGACAGCGCCCGTTCACGGACATGACGCATGGATCAGCACCATTCAACTCAACCATTTTGAAGTGAACTAAATGATCCGACACATGCGCCACAATCAGCGAGACATTTGAGTGAGCATGACATACTCTAAACCGCCAGGGCACATTCAAGTCAAGAAAAGACGTAGGTTTCCAGTGAATGATAGCTTTCTAGTACATAGTACTCACACAATATGGGCTAGGCATTTATATAATATGTACTAAAGAGATTGAATCTATACAATGCAAAGATAGTTGTACAATCTTCAGCAGCTCCAACAATACATTTTAATGCTATCAATTTATGCGCCCCTGTCCTTGTGGAGCAGGACCAGCATTGAGCCACGCATTTTTATCAGCGATATAATCGCTCAACTTGTAATATGCTTGCTTACATAGTGTTCGTTTAATGCATGTTTTAAATTTCGTCTCATTCAGTTCAAGAATACTTTGTGGAATTTTATTATAGCATCTCAAACAGTACCCCATGAAAGATGAGTCTACTTTAGCGAGTCGAAAACCTGGCTGAACTAGTTGGTCCCTATTTCTAGTACTGTAATTATGTCTGTCACCCCTTTTACCAAAAAGGTGCAGATTTTTTCTGACGTACATTATGTTTTCGTAGATGTATTGACAATGTACCGTCTTGATGCCAATATCCTTAAGCAGTTCCCTTAGAGAATCGCACTTACGAAGATTATATATGGCTCTGATGGCTCTTTTCTGCAGAATAAATATAGACTCAATATCTGCAGCCCGTCCCCACAGTAAAATGCTATAAGACATTATACTATGAAAGTAACTAAAATAAACCAGTCTAGCGGTATCTACATCAGTATACTGACGGATTTTTCTAATGGCATAGGCTGCTGAACTTAGCCGCCCCGCAAGAGATGTCAAATGAGAACCCCATTGTAGCCTTGAACCAAGCGTAATCCCCAGGAAAACCGTTTTATCTACGAATTCAAGTTTCTCTTTATTCAATATTATATCACAATCACTACTTTTAACATTCGGTAAAGCAAATCTTATGCATTTGGTTTTTTTTCATTTAATACCAAATTGTTTGCTGTGAACCAATTTTGGACCTGAAGTAGGGCATTATTCACGTCATCTAGATTTTGGGCCCGCCTATTTATCTTAAAAATTACGGAAGTGTCATCAGCAAATAACACCATATTTTGAGGTTGGTTTTTCAGTAAATAGGGTAGATCATTTATATATACTAGAAAGAGAAATGGACCCAATATTGAGCCTTGTGGAACCCCCATTTTTACTGTTAAGCCCTGTGAATTAACACCATTTATTTGAACATGTTGTTTATCATTCAAATAAGATTTTACCAAACTAAGTGCAAGTTTACCCAGTCCGTAATGCTCAAGTTTCAAAAGTAATGTGTCGTGATTTACGCAATCAAACGCTTTGGAGAGGTCACAAAAAAATCCTATGGCGTCTTGAGACTCTTCCCACGCATTAAGTTTTAGTGTTTTTTTTTCACACCAAATATTTTTCACTTTTTTCTTCACAAAGTGTATAATTGACATTTTGATCCAATGATTTATTAGGCTACAATTAATAAAAAACCACTTATTTCGCACTATTCGGCCCGCAGTGACTTTGAACAACCACTTTGTAGTGCAAACTGATTAGAACTTTAATCTAACATTATTTCAATCGAAGTTTGAACCACCACAAATAGAGTTTAATTTAGCAGATACCCCAGCCTTAACTGGACACATCAAGATGGCTGCAGCGGTGAAAATTAAAAAAAAAGAAATGTCAAGAAGTTTGTTCGAATGGTCTGTAAAGTTATATTACCTTTCTAATAATTCTGCTACCACTGCAGTGTTCTAGTTTGCAAACTACCCGCACGGAACAAATATTAGTAATGCCTACTGACTGATGTTCCTGGCCGTTGGTGTATGTGAGTTTAAATGAGATCTAAGTACAACACACCACAAAAAAACCCCAAGAAACAAATTAACACACATGTACCACCATCATAACATTTAACAAAACACCACGGGGTACCTTTATCAACCATGTTCGAACGCACAACATTATTGTGACCAAATTGACCGTGATTATCCCGAGACGGGGCACAAATGACCCCATTACGGGGGTGCGGCATATAAAACTATTATTATATCTTTAGTTCATGTAATGGACACTGGTTAAAGGTTATCGCTGTCGTGTTTATTAGTTTAGATGTAATAAAGATATGGTAGAGAAAAAAGTCTTGAAACATAAAGGGAATCATGTAATTTCCTCCTCACACGGCGGTCAAGCTAAATGGAGCTTATCGGCTAATCTCTGTTTAGTTTGACCGCAAGAGATACACTGGCCTGCAAAACTAAGTAACCACTTTTAAATTTTGTTTTTTAACTAAACTGTAAAAGTTAGAGATTTAAAATAAAAAAAACGTTTCACAGCAATTTTTATCAGTTTTATTAGTTTTTAAGTACAAAATTAAACTCTTTTTCGAGTCCTTTTTGATTCGAAAGTATATCTTGTGTACACAAAAAGTTATTGCAATTTTAAAAGTGTGATACTTATTTTTGCAGGCCAATGTATTTGAGTGCCTACACAAGTGTGCCGAACTGCTGGTGATGCCCTAGCTCGAGGCATGACTCTCAAGCCATCCATAGAATAGTCCGGTTAAGCAGAATCAAGCCTCCTAAGTTGACTTGCGAGATAAAAAAAAAAAGAAAATCAACCACAGGGTGCACGCTCTGTAACTTTACTCTCATAGTACAATGGAACGGCAATCCAATACAACCTAGGATAGAAAGGGTGCAAGACCTACGGCTTTACATGCATTCCAAGGCATTTTTTTTGGAACAAGCCCACTACTATATTCCCAAACCACTGTAATTCCTGAAAGCCAGAATCAACAGTGGCGACCACTTTTTTATTTATTTGCGAGAAGAAGAACACAAAGAGCTTATGGCTGTTTGACATCCGTGACGTGACATGATGACATAACGCCGCGTGCACCGCCAGGGCAACACGACGCAGCACGCGCCGCGTCTCCTTAAACAACATCGTGCTTTGCCATATGTTTGTGTTTGGGCGTGTGATAACGCGGGCCGCTGCACGCGCCGCCTCTCCGTAAACAGAAAAAACGCACAACGCGTCGCACGACGCGCCGCGCAACGGGCCGCCCGACGCGCCGCGTCTCCAGAATAGAGCACTAACTCCGTCCTGCTACTGAGAACTTTATGATGGAAAAACCCAATCACAGTTTACCTGACTCGGAAATCGAACCCAGCACCTCTTATTCAGTAGTAGCGCTTGTAATACTTGACCAACGAAGTACTAACAGATAGTACATTACTATCTTTAGAACGCGGCTTTACTCCTGTTATGGAATTTTTGGGGTCCACGAATCAGGTATCTACTACCATTATCTATACATAGAAAGGTTCGAGAATCATTATCTGAATCCATAGCAAAATTTGTACACTAACACCATGTACGGTCGAACAAGCTATTTGGTTTACAGTTTAACCAACAAATTACATTGTAAAATGTAAACCAAATAGCTTGTTCGACCGTACAACATAATTTTTAGTACATACGAAACCTGAATATAGTTTTTTTACGGACAACCAGGTAACAGAACAAGCTGCAGCAGAAAATGTGTACTTAGATTCTTTACATAAAAATACTAGACACGTGTTTCGGGTTTAGCATATAATAAAACTAATGTTGTATATTTCACTACAGTACTCCCATAAACCCCACAAAGCAAAACTCTTTTACTTCTACAAAGAAAAATATACAAAACAGAATAACATCTAAGTGAAGCATCGCCTTGAAATGTATCCCTTTATGTAGCTTCGTGTATATTATATAATACATGTCGTTATTTACCTGGTTTGTCCACAACTACCCCTCTTACGCTTTGAGGGATAAATGCACCGATGAGAGCAGGGTTGGCACGGTGCTAATGTTTATTTATTTATCTATATGGCACTTCAACGACTTACTCACTAAAACAAGTAAAACGGTGCTATTTGGGTTTTAGGGGCTATTTGGGTTTTGGTGGCTATTTGGGTTTTGGGGACTATTTGGGTATTGGGGGCTATTTGGGATGACCCAGGTTTCGTGTTTTTTACGGACAACGGTAACGCTATTCGGTTAATGTATGGTAGAAGTTATTTTACAAACTCTAGCAACACTTTGATTGGCTGCTACTGAGAAATTCCTGATGGAAAAACCCAATAAAATGTTTGTATACATGTTACCAAATAGCCTCTAAAAATCCAAATAGCCCCGTTTTACTATACATAAACAGAAATTAGAAACAGTTTTAGGTATCGTGAATTAGCCACTTATAGAAGTGCACAGCACTTTCAGAATAATAAAAGGACATGTTAGATACCATTACAGAATTAACGTTTTACAATAAACAATGCAACTGAATAACAGTATTTCACAGGTACAATGGGGTTGACATATCTGTTTAGATAAAAACCCCAAAACACATATTAAAAAGAAAAAAAATGGAGCGACTGCCTATCTGACCTCCACCATCCAGTTAGGCAGGTCGTGTAACATTTTTGAAAGAACAATCGATTTCACCAACGCCACCAACTGAACGCGATCATCTGAACGGGCGTTTAAAAGTTCTCAGTGTCAACATTCCTTAGCAATTCTGGAACTTGGTTTTCATACAAAGTTTTACGTAATAATAACAACAAACGAAAGACCACTCGCGTGGTGCCTCGGACCATGAAACTGAATTACTATTGTTTCTAACGAGTTCTTGAAATTCGAAAATAAAATAATTTGGACCTTCTATAGGAATTGACGCAACCAGCTGATCAACAACAACAACAACAACAACAGCCCATAACGTCCACTGCTGGACATAAGCCTCTCCCATGATGGGAGGAATTTGCCGTAATCTCCACGCTTGGCAGGCGGATTGGAGATCGCAGTGATGAAAGACTAACAGAAAACGCTGCTGCCCATTCTCTGGACTACGGAGGCGCAAGGTGTTCTGCCTCAGACATTAGTCGCCCTTTACGACACCCGTGAGTGTGATGGGTTGGTTCTATTCTACTCTGCCGGATACCACACGGCGACCAGCTGATCAACATGTATGGAAAAGCTTGAAAAAATATAAATTTCCAAAAGTCATGAAAAAAAAATGGTACATAGTATCAGTGGAGAGGTGCTGGTTCAATCCATGGTCCGCAGCGTAGGAATAGAAAGCCGTCACCTCCTTCTGCGAAGCAGTAGGTAATGCTAGCGAAGGAGAAGGCGGAACGTGAGAGAGATAGAACCTCACGTCCCAGCTGCCGCAGGAGACGCCTCGGGCGTCGGGGGCCACCCGGCCACCGTAGGCGCGTGCCTGTGGACGGAGAGCTATGGGCTAGCTTGCCGTCCGTCCATCTCATGACGACAGGCCGTGTCAACCGCGCGTTCGTGTTCCACACGCGCCTCAAAGAGAGTCAGCAAAAAGGAAGGGGTCCGCAAGGGCCGATGCCTGCCGGGGCTGCGGGACTGTTCGAAAGAGATAGCGGCCCTGGAACACAAAGTGCTAAGAAGGAACATGGATGGGTTTTAGTCAGTAAAAGTCTGACATTTATTGATTTCCCATCCGAAAAAAAAGAGGTCTTGCGTTTATTCTTTTACGCCCTGAATATCCCAACAGAGGCAGCCCTTACACGTGTTGCAGCTAGCACAGTTCCTGCTCGCTCCACCTCCCATGACTCCGCGCACTCTATAAATACTTAGAACTACTGAGACCTTATAGTTTGTTCCTTCTAACTTCAACAATGGTTTAATTTTAGCCTCAGTTTATAACAGACGGTCAGAAATAGTTCTGCCTACAGGACTAAAGAAATAAAGAACCCCGACTTACGAACAGTAAGTCGTGGGTTCGAACCCAGGCAGGTGCATTACTTTGTGTAATTTATTTCAATTATCATAATTTATCACCGCTGCTCTCAAAACGGTGAAGGAAAACATCGTGAGGAACCGTGTCCTAGAACCAAAAAATTCAAAGACATGATATGACATCTACCAATTCGCACTGGACCCGCGTGGTGAATTATAGCCCATTCCCTCTCATAGAGAGGAGACCTGTGTCCCAGCAGTGGAAACATTAATAGGCTGATGATGATGACGGGACTAAATCGTTGATTAAAGTATTGGGGTAACTAGATAGTCAAAAACCGACGTACAGGTCGGGCTACGCTTGCTAAGTTAGACCTTAGATGTTAGAAGGTATCAACCAATTGTTCACGGCTGCCATCTCTAGGTCTTTGACAGTTTATAATTTCTTGTTTGTCTTGGATCATTCTACAGTTTAGAAAAACTATTTTAACGAACAATTTTACTCAGACAACGACCCATATTAATTCTTAATCATAATCTGCCTATATAGCCTTTTCCCAACTATGTTGGGGTCGGCTTCCAGTCTAACCGGATGCAGCTGAATACCAGTATTTCACAAGGAGCGACTGCCTATCTGGCCTCCACAACCCAGTTAGTATCTACTGGGTAATACGATACCCCTTGGTAAGATTGATTGTCAGACTTTTGAACCACTATTACGCCTGTCAAACTACCAACGCCGTAACGTGCTTTCCGAAATAAAATAAATAAATACCAATAACTATAGGCCCGTATCCGTGTTGCCGGTTTTCAGCAAGGTGTTTGAAAAGATAATGCTCAATCAAATGCTTAACCATTTTAACACCAATAAAATATTACACGAGCAACAGTATGGTTTTACCAAAGGTCGTTGTACAACTGACGCCTGTGTCACTTTATTAAAACACATATTTACTGCGTTGGAAGAGGCACAAGATGCCATAGGAATCTTCTGTGACATTTTGAAGGCATTTGATTGCGTAAATCACGAAACCCTGATCTTGAAACTTGAGCATTACGGTTTAGGTAAACTTGCGCTCAGTTTAGTAAAATCGTATTTGAATGATAGACAGCAGCAGGTGGATAAATGGAGTCAACTCAATGGGTTTAAAAGTAAAAATGGGTGTACCACAAGGCTCGATATTGGGTCCCTTCCTCTTTTTAGTGTATATTAATGACCTACCCCATTTATTTAACAACCATCCGCATATGGTGTTGCTTGCTGACAATACTTCTTTATTATTTAGGATAAACAGACGTGCCACTAATCTTGACGACGTAAATAACGCGCTACTGCAGGTCAACAATTGGTTTACCGCCAATAATTTAGTACTAAATGGGAAAAAAACTAAGTGCATTAGATTTGCTCTACCAAATGTCAAAAGTAGTGATTGTGACATAATATTGAATCAAGAGAAACTAGAATTTGTCGATAAAACGGTTTTCTTGGGAATCACGCTCGATTCAAGGTTACAATGGGGTCCTCATTTAACATCTCTTGCAGGACGGCTGAGCTCAGCAGCATATGCTGTTAGAAAAATCCGTCAATTTACTGATATTGATACCACGAGGCTAGTCTATTTTAGTTATTTTCATAGTATTATGTCATACGGTATTTTACTATGGGGACGGCCTGCATACATCGAGTCTATATTTATTCTGCAGAAAAGAGCCATCAGAGCCATTTATGAATTACGTAGACGCGATTCTCTAAGAGAACTGTTTAAGGAAATTAATATCATGACAGTACCTTGTCAATACATCTATGAAAACATGGATATCACATCGTTAGGAAAAATCGGCATTTATTCAGTAGAGTTACAGACAGGTACAGTTAGGTGACAGACACCACTATAACACTAGAAATAGGGACCAACTAGTTCAGCCAGGTTTCAGGCTTGCTAAAGTAGATTCATCTTTCATGGGGTACTGTTTGAAATGTTACAATAAAATACCTTCCCACATTCTTCAACAGAACAAGACGAAATTTAAATCTTGTATAAAACGTACACTATGTAGGCAAGCATATTATAAGTTGGGGGATTACATTGATGATAAAAATGCTTGGTTAAATGCTGGTCCTGCTCCACAACCATAGGGGCAAACTAATTGATTGTACTGGTCGGGTATTATTTGAGTCTATCGACACGCAAAGAAGAAGAAGAAGAATTGATTCCCATGTTGATGTATTGTGGAAGCTGCAGAAGATTGTAAAAATATACCTACTTGCATTGTGTAGATTCCAGTTCTTAGTATTATATAATTGCATAGCACATGTGTGAGTACTTTGTATTGTTCAGCCACCATTTACATTTAGTTATCTTTCATTGACTTGAATATGCCTTGGTTGCTGAGAGAATGTCATGCTCACTCAAATGTCTCGCTGATGGTGGCGGGTATGTCAGGTCATTTAATTCCCTTCAATATGGTTGAGTTGAATGGCGCCGATGCGCGCGTCATGTTCGTGAGCGGGCGCTGTCAGTTGGGACTAGTCATCTCTTGGCTGCCAGGGTTCATTTTAATTCGTTTGTTGTTAAATTGTTGTCTTTTTCTACTCTGGACGCTCTTAATGTGCACGTCTTTCTACATCGTTCTCACATATATGTATAATTTCAAAATTATTGATGTAACCAAGATTTTGTAACAATATTTTGATTCAAAAGAGTGTCCATGGAGTTTCTTGCCCGTTCTTCTCCATAGAGATCTACGCTAGGGAATGGGCAACTACAGTACTTTCTCAAGTTATTATGCCTTGTGACTGGGACTGTAGCTTTGTTTTTTATTTGTAATTTTGACATTCAAAAGTGCCGTAACACACAGACAAAACTCTAGGTATATATGTAATGGATCGTCACCCATCTACGAACCGTCCTCGGCAAGCTATGCTTAACCTTGAAACCGGACCCGTACGGCTGTTTTCACAGTCACCGAACGAATGACCTATATATAACTCTCAAGTCATTGTCTATGTGCATAAGTAGATAGAAATATGAAACTGGACCCAACGCAAGTATTATTCCTCGCTTTGTGCTCTCAACAATAAAGGTACAGAAACTTCATAACTTATTTACCTAAGTCATAGTTAGAACAATGGTTTTACTCGGTATTGGTAAATTCAGACCTAGATTGAGCATCTCGGAAAATTGTGTAGTTCGGGTTAATGTGTGGTTGTGACTGAGAACTTGGGACATTTCGTTTGACAGGATAATACCTTTTTTTTTCGGATGGGTTATCATCAAATAACTCCTCCCGCTCTGGGCGGAGCAGGAGGGAGTGTCAGACTTTTACTGACTAAAACCCATCCATGTTCCTTCATCGTCTTTGTGTTCCGGGGCCACGGTATCTCTTTCGAACAGCCCCGTAGCCCCGGCAGGCATCGGCCCTTGCGGACCCCTTCCTTTCTGCTGACATATCTTTGAGGCGCGCGTGGAACACTCCTGCGCCGTCGACACGGCCTGTCGTCATGAGACGGACGGACGGAGAGCTAGCCCATAGCCCACCGTCCACAGACCCGCACATAACATCACGCTTGTAATCCCCGAAGGGTTAGGCACAGGTGCACCTAATAGTACACCCACATTCCGCCAGTTATGTTAAAGTCCCATGTAATTGGGGGCGAGCCTATTGCTATCAACCCGGCGCAAAACCAAACACCGTGGCTCCTACTAGAAAATTCCTGATGGTAAAACCCAATAACAATTTGCTCGACTCGGGTATCGAATCCAGGACCAACTACCACTACTAACATAATATTCAGTTAGCCATCTAAAATGAACTTTGAAAACAGTTACTTTACTTTTTGAAGACGGGAAAAAAGGACATAAATTCCTTTTAAAACAAGCGATGCCTCGAGTTAAACTAAGTAATCCTTAAACAAATAGCATTCAGGAGCTACACGAACCGATTAGCAGTAGAAATGGAACAATGGTATATTGACGTGAACGTACCGGGTAATGTGTATAAGTCGACGATAAGCCGGGAGCTAGGATCATAATATTGAGTGTAGACGGACCTTTCACGAAGCGATCAACAAAGCATTCTGTGTATCAAATTATGTTGCTCTACGCAAAAATTATTGCTGGGAAACGACTTTTTATTGAGGTTAAAACTCACGTTGTACGGTAGGTAGGACTTAAATGAATGCAATGTGCTGTTGGATGCATCAATGTAACGCACTTAAAAACTGTGAAAATGTTTTAAAATTTGACCCCCAATTTATCCATAACAGTAAGAAGAAGGAATGGTAAAAAAATATATCACAATGACGGGAAGAGCAAGTGCCTAACGGCTTCATTGACGGTATCTAACCTTCATGGACCCTTGCTGGTCGGGCAAAGAGTTGTTGGGTTTTAACATTAGGATGTTCTCAGTATCAGCAAGTCTGGATTTGTGCCTACTTATTGCTATAGCAAGTATGTATTTACAAACAAAAAGTATCTATGTAGTATATCAAATATCTGGTGTCCACGACACAAGCCTCGTTGCTTAGTGTGGCACTAGATGGCGCTGTGTGTAATGTCCACCGATATTTATTATTATTATTATAGCAGAAATATAATATAAAGTATCAACAATTTTTCACTTTACAGTCGTCGTTTGAACCATGACGCTACACACGACAACACTAACAAAGAAACACATTAATCACTCATAAAAAAACTTCAAAAAGAATACTCAACTCCCGGCCTAAGGCTTTATCGGTCGCCCTCTGCAATCGGCAATAAAAACACGGTATTAAGGAAACATTAAAACAATCATAGGCATTGATTGATTTATATGGTATTTACGACTATTAACTTTATATTACGAGATATTTTCTTTGTATTTGTGACAACCCAGTAACTAGGTAATACGATACTCTTACGGCCGTTTTCTATAACTTACTTACGTATAACTGTTGGTCAATGTGCCTTCATCTGTAGCTATCGGTGTTTCTATAAACAAATAATATCCTATCCGCGTCACCTACCTGTCACTTGATTCATAGAAAAATCAAAGAAAGCTTTTCTGTGACGTTTTGTTTCTAACAGTCCAGTAAGCAAAATGTCAAACAGACAGATAGCAACGTACCGAAACCGGCTAGTAAGTTATTGAAAATTGCCGTTAAAGAGAGACTGCCTTTGTCTCTGCAGTGGAAACATATTATGCTGCTATGCCAGGTCTGTTAGGAGCAAGTACGGGCGACTAACATATCGTAACATCACGCCTGTAATCTCCGATGGGTTAAGCAGAGGTATACCTATTACACCCACATTTCGTCAGTCATGTTTTAAGTCCCATGTAAGAGGGCAAGTCTATGGCCATCAACCGGGCACAAATCCAGGCTCCGTGGCTGCTACCGAGAAATTCCTGACAGAAAAAACCGATAACACTTTGCCCAACCCGGGAATCGAACCCAGGACCTCATGCTCAGTAGTCGCGATTGCGAACACTTGACCACAAGGGATAATCTTATCACAAAATATGAAACAATCAAGTCGTTTGTGAACCAATAAACAGTAACAAGCCTTGATTGATTTATTACGTATAAATAGGCAATAAAATAAGCCTTGATAAGACCTAAGTTGAGAACGGTTCATATTACAGGAAATTCAGGAATAAATACTAAAATTTTTCTTACTACTGATTCTTCTCTTGTTAGTTATGACTTTTGCAATATTTGATCGTTATTTTATCATCCTCCTAGCCTTTTCCCAACTATGTTGATGTCGGCTTCCAATCTAACCGGCATTGCAGCTGAATATCAGTATTTTACATGGAGCGATTGCCTGTCTGACCTCCACAACTTATCAAACTTATTTATCTTTCGGGTCTGTTACGACTGTCAAAGATCTACAAAAATGACAGCCGAGACCAACGACTTAACGTGTTTTCCGAGGCAAGGAGGAAACTCGATATGTAATGGGTAACACATCCACGGACCAACCTAGGCATGCACGGCTTAACCTATACATCGACCCGGGCGGCTGTTATTATTTAGCCACAAGCTCCTCGTTCTCCTCCTCCTGATAATTGCTACGCACCCACGTTAAAAAAATTTTAGCCTATGAAATAATGTTTATTTTTAATCTCATATTACTTTGTATTTACGTCTTTTGATCGACCTCAAGATCGACCCGAGTGCCTGGTTTTATTTAGGCACGACCTAATACTGAAAGTGAAAAAAAATGCATTTTTCTTTTGAAAATTACGTCTGAATTGAAACTAAAGAAAATATTAACTTTAAAGCAGTCAAACCTGCAAGGCACAACAAGTCCTATTTAAAAACAATAAAATCGAGCTAGCTTAACAAATGTTGAGCTCAAACCTCAACCAAAAATACTTGAAGTTAAAGTTTAAAACTATGTGTAAAAGAGTTCGTGAGTTGTTCAGAAATGTTTAAAGTATTGCTTTGAAGGCTAAAGCTGAGTTTAAAACGGTTAAGTGAAGGAATAAAAACGTTTCAGCAGTTGTATGTTAAGGTAGAACAGCCTGGGTAACCGGGAAATTACATTTTTCTTGCATTTTTCGCAATTTTCCGATCAGTGTCACGCTGTATCATCATCAATGTCTTGCCCAGAACCCAATTCATTAGGGGTCGGCGCAGCATCTCTTCTCCCATACTTCTTTCTCTATTACTCGTCATCTCATCTGACACCTCCTTTCTTGCCATATCAACCTTTACACAGTCATCCATCCAGTGTCAGGCTGTTTATTGAACGACACATGATTCGCGACCGTAACATCATACAATCATCATTATAAGTAAGTCTCTAAGTTCATTCAATCCCATTGAATTACTGTAATGAATGTATAAAAAAGTCACTCAATAGTGTTCAAAACATAAACGAAAAAAATCTAATCAAAATCGGTTCATCCGTTCAGGAGCTATGTTGCCACGGACAGACACAGATACACACTTCAAACTTATAACACCTCTCTTTTTGGTCGGGGGTTAAAAAGTCTAGGCAAGCTGAGAACAGGCTGTACAGTAATTACTGTCCTTTTGGCCTAGGATACATATAACACTACAAACATTCATCCCCTAGGTTATCCCTTGGAGATGATTTTCAGATATCCCTTCTTAGTGCTTATCTTAATTAAGGAGCTCTTGTTCCAAATTCCGATGTTCTGGTCCCAGTGGTTTAAATTAGGACCGAATGTTGTCTGTCAGTAAATGAATAGATTGAAAGATTTGTAGAATACAGGGTGTCAGGACGTCACTTAGGTTCGTATTCAAAGTCACGGTAATAATACTTGAACTACTAACGGCCGGCCACGACTTCAGGCGACACGGCTTGCAACGGCGACTTACGTCATCTTGTGATTCCTGGCATGACCGAAGATCCTCCACTATTTTCCACTTTTTGTAACGATGTTGTAGCGCGATTCGCTGCTAGCAGCTGTTCACATAAGCACGACGCAACGCGTTGCGATCTAGATATTTATTGTTACTTTTTCGAGCGTTGCGTGCCAGGCCACGTCACGCCTGTGTGAGAGGCCTTCGCTACAAAACGTGCCTGTCTGCGCAACTGAAGCAATCCAAACGCGCAACTAAAGCGCGGTAGTATCGCTATAGTAGCGACACAGAATCTCCGTTACGTGGGCAAAGGTAAAAAGCCAGTGGCAGCATCGCTTCTGAGTCGCGGCCCAGTGTTGCGATGGCCGCGGGTTCTAAGCAACTTCTTTAATTGTTTTTTTTTCGCGGCCTCTGTCGTGCCGCATGAACGTGTGGGTCGTGGTCGAGCGGTAAGAATACCGACGACCTGCCTGTCATCTAGACGTTAAATCTTAATTTATTTTCGTAGCCTAGGTTGAATAATGGTCTATGTAAGATGAGCAGCTGAGACCTAAAGTGTTATAGCAATTTTAGACTGGAGTTTATCGCTTGATTTGGAATATTATGGGTGATGCGTTTTTGTTTTTATTAGGTTCTGCGAAAAGTCTCTGTGGATGAGTGACCATCATTACTTACCAAGTTCCATGTCATTTGTAGATCTTTGACAGTCGTTACAGGTAAAAGCTCGAAAGTCTGACACCCAGTCTTACTACTCGTATTACCCAGCACTAGCTGTGTTGTGGAGGTCAGATGGGCAGTCGCTCCATGTAAAATACTGGTTTTCAGCTCCATACGGTTAGACAGAAAGCTGACCCAAATATAGTTTGGGAAAGGCTAGGCTGATGATAAGTCCGGAGTTAGATTTTTTCCCAGTTAATGGGAATCGTCACTCCTTCGTTAACACCTTCGGACGTTCTAAGGCACACCTCCTGCTTATCCTTCGGTGATTACTAATCTTTTTGTTTTGTTAGAGAAAGATTTTTTTTTTAATTTTTTTTTCAAGGGAACAACAAACAGCTACATTATGGGCTGTTCATTCACAGATTACCATTAATGACTAAACCTTAAATTGCTAGGAAAGATTTAAGAAAAGACTTTATAGATTATAACAATATGTTTTATTTATAAAATGTCACAAAACTAATTGTAAACCTACTAAATGACACGGTCAGTATATTACTTGTTGTACTTCATAATGAAGTGCGATTAGATGCGATTTAATGAGTCCACCCATCCCCTAGATAATTACTGCCGCACCGTTGATTGCATTACGCACTAACAGCAAAGAGTAAGTTGGCAGGAGACTGGACACATCTTTCTGCCCTGGTTCCATGTTAGGTCGAGTGAAAAAGTTTTTTTTTATATCCATCCTGTCAAACGAATGACAAATAGCCACAGAATGAAAATTCTAACTAAACCTATCGCTTTGCCGGTTTTTCAAAGCTCACAATATTGAAACTTCAATAAGGTTGAAAGTATTTTTCAATAAATAAATACCGACATGCCTTACTGGTGGGGCGAGCGGTGGTGGGGATGCGGTCAGTGAGTCGCTTCCTTCACTGGCAGCACACTCTTTGCTTGTCCGCCGTGCGAATAAGACGTGCGCGTTGAAACCAAACTGTGTTGTTTTATTTTACTACGTGCATCATAGTGACCTGTACAAGTGGCGACCATGCCAGGATACAAAATATAAGGTACGTGCCGAATAAAAAAATAAAAACTGAGTGTTTACAAAGTAACCAAGAGTTAAATCGGTAGCAAATCAGTTTCTTGTATATTGATGCCTTACATAATAATTTTCTAATTTGTTAGTACTTTCTCTAAATTATATTAAGCAATCCTTGGAATAAATACTATAATGGTTTTTATGTTGTTATAATAAAATGTTAAAGGCAGTTATTATTCCAAAACGAAACTGATTTAGTTACATTGATTGGTACCTAAATATTCGTATAATAAAGAAACTTGTAGTACGTCAATGATAGATGCTGTGATTATTGGCAGAAAAGAATTGGAGTGTTGTTAAGAATATAGCGAATTAAATATACATTTTGAACATTATAGCGATATTGTGGGTATAGGTAAATAATTGAAGACTGTTGTTATCTAATTATGATCGTAAGGAAATTAGATTAAGATATTATTATGCTTGTTATACTGTGTGGCTCTTTAGGCCCAGCGCACACCGCTGGAGCCGCAGCGGAGCGCATTTGAAGACAACAATTTAATATAAATCTTAACTACTTTGATATACGGTCAATATAAGAATAAATTCGCACGCGGTACTCGGAGCGACCTCAAGCTACTACAAGAGCATGCGCGCGACCGTATATCAAGGTAGTCAAGGTTTATATTAAATTGTTGTCTTCAAATGCGCTCCGCCGCACCTCCAGCGGTGTGCGCTGGGCCTAAGGATTACCAATTATTAATTATTATTTGCGTTCTTGAGTAACCTTGATCCCAGTGATAGACATTCCCTGTGTTCAAATTAACTAATGCTTGCACTGACTGGACAGGTCCACTCAAATCTGTGTGGTTCTTTCTTCAAAAGACCATCTCAGACACTATTCTACATAGTCCTCATGTGAATTGAGCAAAATTATGTCTGGACTACAAAAGAGACTATGACCTCTGAGTTTGTTTAAGCTGTTTCTTCTCAGAGTAGTCAGGTACGAAACACCGGCCCAATCTAGTTAAAAAAAAAAAAAAAATGACGTGTAAAAGTGTTTGTAAAAACCTACTTGCAAAATAAACATCATTTATCATTTATCATTAACAGTTTTTCTTATGCCAATAATCAAAGTTAACATTGTTGTCAGAGGTAATTTGCTTAAGCAAACGGTACCTAAATGATCTTGATATGGATAACAGTCTAAATAGACTGGGGTAAATACCATAAGATCGAGAGGTAGTTCGATTAATTCGGAACGGTACCTAAAACGAAATTAATCCTCCTTCCTTCCAGATAGACCACAGGTATGTCGCACATACCACCTCTAGAGTCTTTGGACTGTGACGGCAACCCAGCTTCAGTTGGTTTACGCTGGGAAAAGTGGAAACGTGCACTAAGATTGTACCTAACGGCCACTAATGTTACCACACCTGAGGCAAAAAGGGCTTTGCTTTTACAAATGGGTGGGTTACCCCTCTAAGAAATATATTATAATATTCCTAGTGCACATGTAGAAACTACTAGTGATAAAAATGATGTATTCACTGTTTCTGTCAACAAGCTTGACAAATATTTTGCCCCTAAACAAAGCCGTTTTTTTTTTTTTTTTTTCCTTTTGATCTGCTATCGGCTTTTAGCCATAATCAGATGTTTTCTGGGATTAATTTGGATTGGGTGCGATTACATTAAATAGCACCGTATGAGTGGGTAGATACTAAGCAGTTAGTTTCTCTGGTCTATGTCTAGTATTTGCCATCTTTTCAGGCGAGTCACATCTTCATGTCGGGTTAATAGGTTCTTAGCCAGTTCATTTGTGTGCTTATTGAGCCTCTCCTTGTATCTCTTGCTTATTTTACAAGCTTCTTCCTTTACGGTCGGCATCTCCAGGTATTCATGTATTTCCGTGTTTCTCACGAACCAGTGTGCGCTTGAAATTGTTCGTAGAGCAATGTTTTGAAATCTCTGGAGAATCTCGATATTGGAGTTGCTAGCACAGCCCCAGAGCTCTATCCCGTAGGTCCAGGTCGGCTTTATGATAGCCTTGTATACAAGTATTTTGTTTCCGAGGGACAGCCGGGATTGACGCCCTAGTAACCAAGATAGACCTTTGAATTGTAAGGTGGCTTCTGTTTTCTTGGCTTTAATGTGATTAGCCCAGGTAAGTCTTCTATCCAGGTGTAGACCAAGATATTTCACACTGTTATTGCTTGGTAACGGTTTGTCTTCCATAAGCACAGGTGGACAGTTGCCTTTCCGGAGTGTGAATGTTATTTGTGTCGATTTAGTTACACTTGGTTTAATTCTCCACTTCTTAAGCCATAAGTCAACCTTATTGAGTTGTTCCTGTAGTATCAGCGATGCGTCGTTCGGGTTTGTATCGCTTGCAAGGCATGTGGTGTCATCTGCGTAAGTTGCTGTTACAACGTTTTCAGTCTCAGGCAAGTCTGCCGTATATATTGAGTATAGCACCGGGCCAAGCACCGATCCTTGTGGAACTGAGGCGGTGATGTAGTACAGCTGTGATAGCTCTTCTTCGTATTTTACTTGGAATCTTCTTTGATCCAAGTAAGATTTTAGGATCATGTAGAACGAGTTTGGTAGGAGTGTTTTTAGCTTGTACAGCAGTCCTTTATGCCAGACTCTATCGAATGCTTGTTGGATGTCGATGAATACTGCAGAACAATACTCCTTTTTCTCTAGCGACTGTCTAATTTTATGAACCACACGATGAACTTGCTCTACAGTAGAGTGTTTTTCCCGAAATCCAAACCGGTGATCAGGTATAATCTTGTTTTCGTCCAGAACTGGTTTTAGTCTTAGCAATAGAATCTTCTCGAATACCTTTGATAGAATAGGGAGAAGACTTATGGGCCTATATGAGCTAGGTTCTGTTGGTGGTTTCCCTGGTTTTGCAATCATACAGATTTGGGATATTTTCCATAGCTTTGGATAGTACTGTATTCTAAAGATGGCATTAAATAGCATTGTTAAAAATACTATTGCTTTTCTAGGCAGTTGCTTAAGGACTTCACCCGTTATTAGGTCGAAGCCAGGAGCTTTTTTGTTTTCCAAGTAACGAATTGTTCGTGCTAGTTCCTTTGGAGTGACAAGTTTCAGCGGTGGTGATAACTGCTGGTCACTATTGATCATTCGACCAACTTCCTCTTCAAATTCTGTCATAGATGACTGGTTTGGAATGAAAACTTTGCTTAGGTTTTTAGCGAAGAGCTCAGCTTTTTCGCTTCCACTTCTAGCCCACGGATCGCTAGAAGAGATCCTTAGGGGTGGAACATGGCTAAATGGTCTTTTAAAGTTTCTCGTTATTTTCCATAATGAGTAGTTGTCTTTCTTTTGAGTTGAAAGCGTGGATAGTTTTTCTTGAAAAGAGGTATTCTGATTTTCTTTGATTAGCTCTTTTAGTTCTCTAGTGATTCTATTGTATTCTGCCCTGTCTAAATCGGACCTGCTCGTGTGTAATTTCCTTCGTTGTCTCCGTTTTTCTTCCAGTTTATTGCGTATTTCCAGCGGTATATTGTTTTTATGGGTGGAGAAGCTTAATGTCGGGGTAGCACGCCACGCAGCAACTTGTATTAGGTTTGTAATATAGAACGTTGCTTCATCTATATCTTCTTCTGTTTTCAGTTTGATCTTTAAGTTGACTTCATCTTTCAGATATTCAGTAAATGCATCCCAGTCTGTTTTGTGATTATACAATGCTGGCCTCTGTGCTCTGTGTATTGCCGACACGCTAAATGTTGCTATGATAGGTGTGTGGTCAGACACGCTATCAAGCGATGATTCCACATCAAAATATACATCAAACAGACAAACAATTTACAATGAAGAAATCTACTAGATCGGGTATCTTATTGACGTCAGTTGGCCAGTAAGTTAGTTCGCCTGTTGCTAATGTTATAAGTTTGTGTTTGTCAATACATTTTTTCAACTCTCGTCCTTTAGTAGTGGTCAATCTAGATCCCCAGTGGGTGTGTTTACAGTTTCAGTCTCCACCGCTTATGAATCTATTTCCCAAGCTCTGGAAGTAGCAGTGTTTCGGATTATGCTTTGGTGGGCAGTAGATAGCGCTTACATTAATAGGGCCCATAGATTCGTTAATAGTGATGGTAGTAGCATCCAGTCCTGTTGGAACTGGCTGTGGAGGTGGTGTTTGATGTTGTTTTTAACAATAACTGCAGACCCTCCGTGTAATGTGGTATCAGGATGATTGGTACAATATACGCAGTAGTTGTCCATCTTGAAATTCTTACGATCATTAAGATGGGTTTCTGCTATCAGAGCAATATCGATTTTGTTATCTTTCAGCAGTACTTCTAGTTCTTGTTTATTTGGCGTTAGGCCATTGATATTCCAGGTAGCAATTCGTAACGACATCATTGCGGAAGCCTACTGATGAGTGTCATGAGGAGGTTCATCATTGTGCTAAACTGTGATATAAGTTGGTCGATCCTTTCACTCTGTCTTCGTAAAAGTGCTTCTAAGCTATATTTATTTTCCTGTTCGAGTTCTATTTTTGTCAAATGTGTTCTCTGTGACTCAAGGTCAACGTAATTAACTTTACTCTGTGACTCTGTATGGTAAACTTTGTCTTTCTGTGTTCTCTGTGGTTTTGTGTGGTCAATGTTATTTCTCAAGTATGCTTTCTGTGTCTGTGTAAGATCTACTACTGCTTTATTAGATCCTTTGACAGCTTCACTGTAGAGTTCCATGCTTTCTATTACGCTTGACTGCCGACTTTTCGGTTGGGTAGCCCTGAGGTTACTTACAGGCTCGACGATTGACGTGTCTGTGACAGTTTGGGGCTCATCTGTTGTAGTGTGTGTTTTCAGTACTTTCTGAGTGGGTCTTGTTTTCGGATGTGGCTGTCGTTCGTTTCCTGTATGCTTTCTTGCTACAATTTCCTTATAGACCTGACATCCTTTGTAGCTAGCGGGATGATTTCCTGAGCACAGCGCACATACTGCTGGGGTGTTTTCATCAATTGAGCACATGGTGGTTTTGTGTGCCCCGGCACATTTCACGCATCTGTACGGCCTCATGCAGTTATTTTTGCTGTGTCCATATTGCTGGCACCTTTGACATTGTACCACAGTCGTTTTTCTTATTGGGTCTTCTATGGTGACTTTCTGGTTATATATGAACTTTATTTCCTTGACAAGTCTGTTATTTTCATGCGGGGCTACATTGACAAAGAATGTATTTAGGGGTTCTTTAGTTCCTTGTTTCCGAGCAGTGACTATTTCCCCTTGAACCCTGTTTCCGGTTTTTTCTATTGCTTCTATGAAAGCATCTTTTGGTGTGCTGAAGTGAAGATGTTTAATAACAATCCTTGTGCATTTTTGATCCTTGCGTGTAAAAGTGTGGCCTACAAGTCCTTTGCTTCTTACATGCTCTATCAGGGTTTTATATTTGCCGACCGTATAGGAAGAGATGATGAGTTGATTTTTAGATACTATTTTATAAGTGTAGTCATCCTTTTCCACAACTTCTTCGATGAGTTGTGTGAGTTTTGCAAGGTCGTCAACGCCATACAATATTATCGGTGGTGGTTTAGGTGTTCTTTTGGTTGGAGCATCTCCTATTTCCACATCTAACAATGCAAAGCTGTTACTTGTTCTTATTTCTGGGGAAGTACTCTGTTCAACATTATTTATTCCCCTGTGTTTGTTAATAATTGTCTCACGTCGCTGTGTTCTTTTGGCTTGATTAGCTCTTGCATCTTTTTCATCAGGAGAGCGGTTTCTTTTTTGATTTGGCACTCGTTGCCATGGCGCGTTATGGTTGAACAGTTTGCTTTGTTCATCTCCTTTTAATTGCAGGTTATCAATATGTTTTTTCTGGCTCATTTCGCTAAGTGATGCTGATCGTTGGCGATGAAATAGGCCTGGATGGAATAATTGTTGAGTCAATGTTTTCTTTGGTTTTTCCGGTAAATTTTCACTATGTAGCAATCCTTTGCCCCCCCCAGAATACGTGGGGCAGCCCGAGCAATGCTCAGGGAGGGATTCTCCGGCTCCGCCGGTACCCTCCTGGGGTAGATTATCTTTAAGTCTTGCTTCTTCCATAGTAAGTGTAATTTTTTCCTTTTGGGTTGTCTTCCCTTTCCTTTCCTTTGCCAGGTAGTTCGGTTATGGCGCCGAAGATTCGCCTTCGTTCTTCATACTCAGCTGCTGCGGTCACGAGGTAGGTGATAAGTGCGGGGCTCGTTATAGACCGCAGCATTGCCCGGAGGGGACGACCCACAAAGGTGAAAGTATGTGAGTCCATCCCTAGACCGCGTCGGCAGTCTAGAGATGGCGGGGACGTGTATGAAGAACTTGTCGATGCGCGCCTGATAGCCTAGCTCCGCACACCTAGGCGTACGCTACTGGCATTCTTAGCATTTTTTAGGTGCGTGTTCCCTGGCAAAAAGAACAAGGCCTACACCAACCCCCCCCCCCCCCCACTGGCCGTGCCCCCAAGCCGTGTTTATGATCAAACTTATTCAGGCTCATTAAACAAGCAAATGGGGAAAAATTGACAAGTTTCTCGTCAGACTCAGACACCAGAGCTCCAAATGCAAATTCACTACCCCTGATGAACACATGATCGATCAAATCTCCGAGAAGTGTGAGTCAGCCAAATTAAGAAAAACAATTGGGACCCTTGGTGATGATGTTACCCTTGTAAGTTTCTAAAGCGTTGGCTTCGGAAATAACCCTGTGTTATTTCCGAAGCCAACGCTTTAGAGACTGTAAATCAACAACTTAATAACTTTGGGGTTGCCGGGATTAAGTAAAGATCTGCCGGTTAATAAAGTGGAAGCTTCTAAAAAGACTTCAAATGCAAAATTCATGTAGTGGCAGTCATTCAAGTGATATTAAATGTTGTCCAGCCCGAGATAAGAAGTGTCTTAAGGGGCTCTCCCATGCACACTAGCGCCACTTTAGTAAAAAAATCAGAACTCGTTAAATACACAAATTAATATAAAATCTGATTGACAAAATCAATCGTTTGGTCTTCTAAATTATTTACGTCTGCTTAACTCATTGAAACATAGCTCATCATCAGCGTTCTCTTGCCTTGTACAGGAGTCGTTAATTTCATTGATGACATAGTCGTTTACGGTAGCGACGAGGCCGAACATAGCGCAAGGCTCAAAAAAGTCTTACAGGTTTTAAAAGACAACAATGTTCTGCTAAATGATAAAAAATGTTCAAATGGAGAAAATCAAATTGATTTTGTCGGTCATCAGTTATCTTGTAAGGGAGTTAAGCCTCTCGACAAATATGTCAAGGCAATAGAGTCGTTTCGAGAACCAACAGTCATTGAGGAAGTACAAAGCTTCTTAGGGTTAGTAAATTATGTAGGAAAATGGATCCCTAATTTAGCTACATGGACCGAACCTTTGCGCGAACTTCTAAGACTAAAACTAGGCAAAGGTGTGGATATCACCTATTATTGGCACGATAAACAAACACAGGCTTTTGATGGGTTGAAACGTGCCATGACGCAAATCAAAACTTTAGGGTACTATGATCCGCTTGACCGTACCCAAGTCTATGCCCACACTAGTCCAGTTGGTTTGGGAGCTGTGCTCGTCCAACATGGCACTAATGGTCCCCGAATAATTGCATTGCCATAGCAATAAGAGTCTAACAGATAGTGAGAAACGGTATTGTCAAACCGAGAAGGAGGTTCTTGCGTTGGTTTGGGCAGTGGAACATTTTGAAATGTACCTGTTTGGAAAGGATAGTTTTGAACTTGTTAGAACTTGTGGTCACACAAGCCGTTAGAGGTGATATTCGGAACCGATTCTAAACCGTGTGCGAGAATCGAGCGTTGGGTACTGCGCCTACAATCGTACAATTTTAAAATAGTCTATTGCCCAGGCAAGAAAAATATTGCAGACTCACTGTCAAGACTTTGTTCGGATAATAAGTCTCCACAGCCTTTTGATGATGATAATTATTTAAAACTAGTTGTTGATCAATATCGTCCTATAGCAATTACTTTGCGTGAGCTCTGTGTCTCCCTCACAAGCTTGCCTTAGCAAGCTTGTGAGGGAGACACAGAGCTGAAGTTAGTTAGGAATGGAATATACAACAATAGCTGGGACCATAGTGTCAATATTTATAAGGTCTTTGAACAAGAACTTTGTTTTCAGGACAATTTAGTTATCCCGTCATGTTTGAGGTCAAAAGTTTTAGCAGCTGCTCATAAAGCCCACCCGGGCATTGTAGCCATGAAAATGAGACTACGTTCTATAGTATGGTGGCCCAAAATTAACAGAGATGCTGATCATTGTGTTAGAGCTGGTTAGGGTTGCACTCTGGTTTCTGCTCCAAATCCTCCTAACCCCATGCGCAGAAGAGAAATGCCAATACAGCTTTGGATCGATATAGCAATAGATTATCTTGGACCCTTACCTACCGGACGTTATCTTTTAGTCATTATAGACTATTAAAGCAGATATAAAGAAATTAAAATGACTAAAAACATAGATTCTGCACACACCATTAGCATGCTTAAAGAAGTGTTTTCTCGGTTAGGCACACCCGTAAGCGTTACCGCTGATAATGGTCGGCAGTTTGTTAGTTCATAATTTAAAAGTTTTTGCAAAGAATTTGGTATTCAATTGTTTCATAATATCTACCTATTGGCCTTAACAAAATGGCGAAGTTGAAAGGAAGGCAGAACCATAGTATATTGAAACGTTTATGGATAAGCTAAAGCCAAAAATCTAATTGGCAAAACGATTTGCTCATATATCTCACTATGTCTAATAGCACCTCCCACTCCGTTACAGGTAAAACTCCCGCAGAACTCTTTTTCAGACGTCAGTTTAGAGATAAACTGCCTCCGTTGTGGATATAGAATTTACTGATCCAGGAGCTAGTGACTAGGATAGTGAAATGAAAAGTAAAGGAAAAGAATATGCAGATAGGAAGAGGCAAGCGACGAAATCCAGTATAGATATTGAAGAAAAAGTATATGTTAAGAATACAATAAAGGAAAACAAGTTGTCCACCACAATCAAGGAGCATACACATACAGTGGTAAATAAAGAAGGAAACGATGTCGAATTGGTAAATGATGATAGTGGACAACGGTTACGTAGAAATATAGTACATTTGAAGGAAGTTGAAGAAAAGTGGGAAGTTTGCACAAATAAGGATGATAAATCTTCAGGAAATAACGATACCATCGATAACAATGTGTGCGAAGAAAATTTATAAGTTGATTGTTTTTCAGACCATAATTAAAATTGTTTGATGATTGTTCTTGTAATAAATTGATTTGTATTTGATTATACTTATACGAAATAATGTTATTTTTCTATATTTGTAAAAGGTAGTTGTAGTGTATAAATAAATACCGACATGCCTTACTGGTGGGGCGAGCGGTGGTGGGGGTGCGGTCAGTGAGTCGCTTCCTTCACTGACAGCACACTCTTTGCTTGTCCACCGTGCGAGTAAGACTTGCGCGTTGAAACCAAACTGTGTTGTTTGATTTGACTACGTGCCTAATAGTGAACAACAACACGTAATATAATAAGATCACTTTCTTGTCCGTCTGCCCGTCTGTCACCACCGATTTTCTCAGGAACGTTTGGACCTAGCAAGTTGAAATTTATACCAGATACTGAAGTCTAAAGTCCTTATTAGGTGTATAAAAATCAAAAAGATATGGACAAATTTAGATTTGCGCGAAAACTTGTAAGTACCAAATTTACCTTAATTTTCAACTTTTTTATATTTTTGGATTTTTCCCTTTACTTGTGCTATAAGACCTTGCTTTTAATCAAAATTGACAATTCTAGGTCAACCGGAAGTACCCTGTGGGTTTTGGGTCGAAAACATGTACGGTAGTTCCCGTTGACCTAGAATTACGAAATTTGGCGAGAAGCAATTTATTACAGCACATGTAAAGGGAAAAATCAGAAAACCTTAAATATGTCATTTATTAATAAAACAAAAAGCGATTTTACTATTACAAACTTATTATTTGCGGTTGGTGCAATAGCCGTTTTATGGGATCGAACAGCAAAGTTAAGTTTGTCCTTTAAAAAAAAATGTACGGTACCCTCGGTGTGCGAGTCCGACTCGGTCTTGGCCAGTTTTGTTTTTTTTTTTATTTTAAATAATCTTTCAACTGTTTTTCTTTACTATAATGTATCTTCCAACTGTTTTCCTTTAAAAGTATCTTTTAACCCATGCCAGCTTCATCTAGCATAATGTGTTTTAAAATCCTTCTATGAGATAGAATAAGTTACCTCTAGTGTTGAACAGAACCTCTGTACCTTTTATCTTTTGTGAAATTATAATCTATGGTCATTGGCTGGATGAACGGACGCACTATGTAACTAGGGACGGTAGTAATTTAGAGTTTCATTTAAATAATATTTGGGGACTAAAATGCATAATATTATTTTGTTAATAAATTAAAAATTAATAGCGAACGGTTTGAATCGTACATTACACCTGCACTGCTGATTTGGTCTATTGAACTTCACTCTACAAAAAAGATAATTATCTTTTTTAAGTGAAAACTTCTTTATGCGCGTTGAGCACTTTTTGGGTGAACAAAACTCATGGAACTCGCGTGGCTGTCACGTACGCTTTTCGTAGCACTCGTAGTCGATCCGCTACGGCGTAGCACCACTTAGGCGTGCGCGGGGCACAAACCGTAGCAGTGCTATGACTGTGGCGGGGCTGAGGGGGAAGGGGAGGGTAGTTGAGGGGGGCAATAGAAAACGAACAAACAAATAAAAAAAAAAATTGCACACTGTTCGACGATACAATTCACAAGTTATTTAGTTTTCACTTTTATCGGCAGTCCCCAAAGACTGCCCGCATGTTTTTTTCTTTTATAATTAATGGAGAATACCAATGATTATAAGTACCAGAAATTAAGATATTCGCAAGAGAACCAAGGTTACCGACGTAGCCCGAAGAATTGTCAAACTAAAGTGGCAGTGGGCAGGGCACATTGCTCGCAGAACGGATGGCCGATGGGGCCGAAAAGTTCTGGAGTGGCGACCGCGAACCGGAAGACTTCCCACTAGGTGGACCGATGACCTGGTGAAGGTTGCAGGGATCCGCTGTATGCGAAATGCACGGGACCGGTCCATGTGGTGACACTTGGGGAAGGCCTATGATGGACGTCTTTCGGCTGAATTGATGATGTTGATAAGCATGCATACCGACAAGCGCAAATGATGAGCATGAGCTCCTAGGTTTGATTCCCGGGTCGGGCAAATTGCTTAGATTTAGATTTTTCCAACAGGAATTTCTCAGTAGCAGCCACAGAATCTGGATTTGTGCCCGGTTATGGCCTTACGCTCTCCCCCTATTACATGGGACTTAAACATAACTAGCGCAATATGGGTTATTAGGCACACCTCTGCCTAACCCTCAGGGATTTCAAGCGTGATATGATGTTATGTTAAAATTGCACTTAGAAAAAGTCATTATATAGGTAGACACCAACTATTTTCCTAGAAAATAAAAATTGACATGGAACACGAACACTTTTATAATTATATTTTTCTCATAAAAACAAACCTAGCGTCCAGTTTCCTTTAAGAGTAAAACGAGTCGCCATCACATTACGTTCTGTGAGAAATTAATATCATGTCCTTTACGACTTTTAATTACAATATTAACGTGTAATTTATAAAATTATTTTCAGTTGCTGTACTTTGTAGGACGCGACCTGAGGCACCTATCAATATGTTTTGCAGGTGCCATTAGTGGAATAGTTTATTATTTAAAATTTTATTCCACAAACGGCACCTAGTAAGTATCAGTAGATACTTACTAGTGTTGGAACGTTTAATTTTTATGGGACGTTAAATTAAAGGTTTGCAGCATTGAAAGTGGCTATCTGTTTTAGGTTGTAAATAACAGCTTTCCAGGTCGAACTAACTGCTATTAAACATAACTGGACTCGTCCCCTATTACATGGGACTTAAACAGAACTGGCTAAATGAAGATGTACTGCTAAAGTACACCTCTGCCTTACCTTTCGGGGATTACCGGCGTGACGATGTTTTGTTATGTTGTAGTTGGTGCCAGTTAAGATGAGAATAGCGGTCATTGACCCACCTACATTTATTAAACTTCTTAAAAGGTCTATCACAATTTATCTTGTTTTTGAGCGTTTTGTGAGTCTAGCACTCAAATACAAGAAAAAAAAATGATTTTTATTTTGAGCGCTCTCTAAAAAAATAATCAAACTTTCACGGGTATATTTTTTTAATTTTGTGGTCATATATAAACCATAATCACACATCTAAATTAAGATTAAGAGAGAGAGAGAGAGAGAGATTTTATTTATTTTCCGGTAGTTCAATTGCAACGTGTAATACGCGTACAGCGCAGACCGAGCTGCCGCCGCGTTTTCAGTAGCTGCACAGTGGACTAAAGTACGTAATCGCCTTCACGTAGACAGTAGACACGGGCGATAGCATAATTGAATGCAAGTTCAATAGGCATGACGACAGTATCAAAAAATTGCAAATCTATTTATTAGTCCGTCAGTTAGAGTATTGGAAATTAATGGACACGTATTTTTTGTTTTTGTAAATCAATGAATATTGACAAAGATAAAACGCATCAAAACTCGGGAGTCAGCTCGTGACGTCAGAACTAGCTAAAAATTATACCTAGGCGTGACGTATTGAGAATTTTAAAAGCGTCATATCTTCGTCAATTTTGATTTACGTAACAAAAGAAAAAACACGGGTCAAATATTACCTGATAATCTAACTGACGGACTAATTAGTTTTTTTTTTGTCGTCTCGCCTATAACAAAATGACATTTCAGAATTTCATAAGTATGTTATGGGCAAACCGGACCGAAATCTGAAAAATATGATATTTTTCAGACGTAGAATCTACATTGTGGTTATCTTATTTTTTTTTTTTAATTATTTTAATCTTTATCAAAGTTAAAATGGTAACAAGTAGGTATGTTTTTTTTCTTTTACATTACGTGGATATTTTCAGTCACTTACTGCTAATGTCCCGGTCAGTACCTGAGCCCTATGGCAACTCTACTCTAGACTCATCACTAGACCCACAAGATAGATAGACCAATAGACCAAGTAACAGATTTTAACGAAATACATATTACTGAGAGACTACTTAGCTAGACTGACTGCCTCGTCGGTCTGCCACAAGTGCGGGCATGACGTCCTTGGTTCGATTCCCAGGTCGAGCAAAGTGTAGTACAGTTTTTCAAACAGGATTTTTCAGTAGCAGCCACAGAGTTTCGATTTGTTCCCGATTGATGGCAATAGGCTTGACGCCCTCTCCTACATGGGACTTAAGGGGATTCCTTTGATCATCCCGCCGCCGTTTTTTCAATAGATGGCGTTGTAGTCTCGCATTTGGGTATTATTTATGTTTATGCCTAACTTAAATAACTAAGATAGACAATATTCTAATTGCGCGAACTAGCCTTTTGTCTTGATTTTTCCACATAAACAGTTTACTTGATAACTCTTCTCAAACGGAGATTTGGTGTCAAAACCACCAGCCGTCTCCACTTCAAATCTGTACACACCATGCACACACACAAGCACACGTAAATAGTTTACTTTCTGAACCGCTTGATGGCGATCTCATCAAAAACGTTTAATTAGGAAAGATGCAGATATCATATTTATCAATATTTTGTGGCTAAAATGTAAAAAAAAAACATACAAGAAGGACCACTGCAACGTTTTTATTTTAGTTAATGTGAATTTTTAACAATAATTACCAATCAAAAGTACCAAACTTGAAACGGAACGTGTTTTAATCAACCAATCAGCATCTAGTACTCGAATCTACCGAAAGTTAGTGTAGTGTTGACATGGTTGTACGGACTAAACTTCTAGAAGTAAACATCAGTTTTCATACCGTACTTAGGTTAGCCTAGCAGTTCTTTCAACAAGGGAATCTTACGGTGACAACGCAATCGGCTATGTCCAAAAGTTGAGTTACTCTGGAGCATAAAGATTACGTAAAGAAATGTTTATGTCTGATGACTATAGCACGATTTAATTTTGTTCCACCACCAAACGTCAAAGTGATTCCTCATTCTGTACATAACAAATTCTAAATTAATTGTGATATAGATTAACTAACTTCTAAATTAGTTGTGTTATATGTGTTGCGTGCCATTGATAAAAGTACTGCATCTGTTTTCAATGCCGCAATGAAGTTCTGTTCTAACAAAATATGAATGTGGTTTTGTTGTTTTACACTAATTATATAATTAACTATTGTAAGTAATGCTTTTTATTCAAGTAGTATTAGTATTCATTTACCCAAAATAAAGAGCCTGTCAGGGTTTGAACATACAACCTACACATCACTGCCCACCCTTCAACTACATTATACAATAAATTGTTAAAGGCAAAAAAATACAATTGATACAAACTCAAAGCATTTATTTAAATACCATTTACAGTCACTATTGAATTGTCAAGGACTCAGTCTCTAGTTACACTCTTTTTAAAAACAAGTTGTTACAAAATCCTGGTCCAAAATCCAAAATACAAACATGTGAGAACAATGTATAACAATTCAATACCTACAAAGATTAACAATGTGACCTGGCAGCTAAGAGATGACCAGTCTCGAATAACGGCGGCCATTCACGAGTATGACATGTGGATCAGCACCACTCTGCTCAAACATTTTGAAGGAAACTATGATCCAACACATGCGCCAACATCAGCGAAACAGCATGTCAAATTCTCAACTGCCATGCTCGTTCATGTCACAAAAGTACATAAAATATACTAAATGGCCACATGGTGCTCACATTTATAATGAAATTAGTGTACCACAATAGGTAAAAAGAATAAAAAATAGAGCAATGACATAAATTAATTATGACTGTGATAGATAGGTACATGGTGCTCACATATTTACAAACTGTTGGGGATTTCAAGTAAAAGCTCCTACTGGCTTGAAAGCTTATTTAGTTCATAGTTGACCCGGCCCAGCTGACAGGTACATAAGGTAGGGGTTGATGACCTGGTTACACATGGGTACATGGGTGGAGGTTCAGAGGTTGGTGACCATGGACCAGCTGGTTCGTACTAAGATCAGGGGTCATGACCTGGTCAGCTGATGAGTACTAGGGTCAGGGGGTCAACGATCTAGGTCAGTTGATAGGTATATGGGTCAGACGTCATGACCTGGTCAGCTGAGGGGCTCTCTGGCTGAAGCTCTCTGTCTAGTTCTCTGTCCAAATCTCGGTGAATAATGTTGAAATCAACAGCTGGAAGCCGATGTAGAAGCAAGAGTTTGCGCTAGAACAGATAAATTTACACGGTTTTGTTAGACTTTCGTATACTGAACTCAAAACCTCAGAGACTCAAGAAAAAGGCAGTCATCCACTAGGACTAGACTAACCAAGTATTGTAATGTATTTGATATCAAGTTATTATGTAAGTAAACAAGAAAGTTTTATTCTTATTACCTTCTAATTCCTTGATGTCAATACATTTAGCATTCTTCCGGACTCTTCTCAAAACAATTTCAGGTAGTACACATGTTTTGAAAAATGTTTTTGCATCATAGTACTGATAAATTCCTCATCACGGTCGACTTCTATGACAGTCAAAGGTTGAGTGACAGATATGAAGCAAATGAAGTAACATTTACTCATTTTGGTGATTCGCAATTGACCCTGGGCCTAGAATCAAAATAATAATAGCAAATAAACACAAATAGAAACATAATTTTATAAATAAAAAAAAACTATTTATAATATTTTTTGTAACTTACTTGATAGTAATAATTATGCTTTTTATTCATAACCAAAACATTATTTTCCAAATGCAAGGGAAAATTTCTATTTTCTGATGCTGCAATTATATTTAGAGATTTCCGTGCTAAGGAAGGAAAACATTTTATCTCTACAACCACATTTTCCTCACTATAATACCTGTAATAAAGAAAAAGTTTTCAACAAACATTTGATTACAAGTGAAGAGGCATGAAACTTCGTTTTTACATGTAGAATTATTACACATGCTACATTGATGTCGCTTGTACGATTTTTTGTTCGTCTTTGACGCAAACATATTTTTGTACCTGAAAAATAAAGAGAAAATGTATCCTATTCAAAATTGTATTAGTTGAATTGAAAACCAGTAAAAAGCAAATTTTGTAAGTATTGAGTTGCGCAATGGAGCGTTTTGTTCGTGTCGACAAGTCCAAGTCAAACGCCTATATATAATAAGTACTCTGTGGTCAAACGTCAGAGTTGTCAGCCTAAAGTAACGTAGACAGAGAATAGAGTAAGGTTGGTAGTTGTCAGTTTGACTGATAGTGACCACAGACTGCAGTGTGACCAGATTTAATTAGAACATTATGCCAGCTGCTTGCCCAGATTCTGCTAGTCTAATAATGTTTTTAAATCACAAAAATAAGTGTTTGCAGCATACATAGGTAAAATCACTTACCGATGACTGTCCAGAACATGTAATATTTTTTTTTATGTTTCATTACTTTGAAATCTTTTAGAACAGAAAGTCGTGAAAAACTAATTTCAGGAAGCACTGTACAATAGCGCCCATCGATTTTGTGATTTTGATTCTGTTAGGATGTGGAGGAGGCGGAGCGCGCATCGAGGTCCACAGATATTTTAGTCTAATTATACCCAAGTGAAGCACAGGTAATTTGTCAATATTTAATTCTGCTAATTTTTGGTTTTCTAAGATTCTGCCAAAATCTACAATTCTTTCAAAAAATCCCTAAATTTAGGGAAAATACCCTAACGTGGCAACACAAACAATAACACAAATAGCTCTAGTTCGCGTAACTTCGCCACTTCGCCTTTGTTACAGTCCGCTCAACCGATTTTGACTTCTATTCCGTAGGCATAAGAATGGCATTAAAAGCAAAAACGTGGTTACAATACCAACTGCGCAGCTACCTATTTGTAGAGCAACGCAATAGAAGTCAAAATCAATTGAACGGACTGTATGGTTTGTGTTTTTCATTGTGTTCATTATTATTAGGTATAGTTAGGGCGTTTATTTTATAAATACCTACTTTCAAACTGGTTTGGGTGAACAACATGACTAGGTAATAAGATTTTTCCTCAAACATGCTTGGAAATTTGAGCATTATTTTTACAACCTTCTTCGAAATTTTTGTACTGGCCCGATACATGCGACCAGCGGCCGGCAAAAGTTATATGAAAAAATAAAACCGACTTCAAAAAACACAAAAAGCGAATAACTAGCTTCAGAAGTCGGTGACCTTTGTTTGATTGATTTAGTTTTTTTTTTCACCGACTTCTGAAGCTAAAGTTATTTTTCGCTTTTTGTATTTTTCTAAGTCGGTTTTATTTTTTCATAAAAGTTTTTAATTTTTCATTTTTAGTTGTTCCCAAACAAATATTTGCCATCTCTTTGAGGCGCGCGTGGAACACGAACGCTCCAACTTTACATACCTAACTGTCGAAATCTGGATGTATTGTACACATCTGCACCCCATATACCATATACCCCCTCAGGGCATACAGGCGTGATGTTACGTTATGATGTTGTATAAACAATAAACATCCAAGCGATTCCAACAATCACGGCAGATTTGCCGTCTATTTTTGAAGAGTTACATTGTATATCTCCAAAGAACAGCATCAGATGTTCACCAAATTAAAATGGGACCACATGGGAACCGGAACGAACAAACACAAAAAAAAATATAGTCGAATTGAGAACCTCCTCTTTTTGGAAGTCGGTTGAAAATACATATCTGTCGTGTTTAGCGGCCAAATAAATTACATAGTAAACTCATATCTGTCGTGTTATTTAAAAATGGAATGATCTTTTACTCTGAAACATGGCAAGGGCAACCAAGGAGGTAACATATCAAAGGTATTTTTTAAATTTCGAATTGGCTTGCAAATAGAAAGCGGTTTATTGAAAAAAAAAAAACAAATGAACTCGATTCGTTTTTCCACTTGTCCGTTGAAGTTTCACTTCTAGTATGTGGCCCAGCACACATTTCTTTTTTTTTGCAGGTTAACTGCAAACTATGATTTGGTTAGGTATAGGTAAGTTACTTTTAAATGAATGAATTTTTAATTAAAAAATATATTTTAATTTTGACCTAATTTTCAATATCAGCCCAAAAACCACGAAGACGACACCCATGAAGAAAAAACCGAAAATTTTCATCATTTTTATTTTTTACGTAATGTGTAGAATTATTTCTTGTAAGTCTACGTTGTTAGTGTCGCATGTATCACCGGGTCTACACATGCGTAGACCAATATTGAAATAAATTTACCGTCAGGGTTGCTAAGAATCCAAATTCTTCAAACGTGGTAACACACACAATAACACAAACAGCTCTAGTTCGCCTTTTTACAGTCCGGTCAACCGATTTTGACTTTTATTCCGTAGACATACGAATGGCATTAAAAGCAAAAACGTGGTTACAATACGTCGTGTTGTTCGTCGTGTTTACTGCATTTGTAAGGTAACGCAATAGAAGTCAAAATTGATTGAACGGACTGTAAGGTTTGCGTTTTTCATTGGGGTTTTATTCATTACTATGTAGGTATAGTTACGGCACTTATTTTTCTCCCATCATGACCTTGACTGCGTCGCGTAAGTTTTAGTAAGTAAGCAGGTAGTAGGTACCTACCTTCTTATAAAACCTACCCTAAACTACCTTCATAAATAGTGTGATGAATGAATGTAATATTACTTATATAATCCGACCTTATTCGTTATCGGTATGGTCGGGTACAACAAACTCGAGACAAGGAGGGACCTAGCTATAACCACATATGTTTTAAAACTATTACGTGGTAAGACATAATTATAATTCCGGTGTTTTGAAAGAGATACCTACGTCTAAATGTGCCTGACAATTATGTATTGCGGCGCCGCCGGCACCGGAAGCCACGGTTACTAGCGGTGCCTCACGCACGAACTAACTTGCTCAGCAAAGCGCCACTGACGCGCGCCTTGCACGCACTGAATGACACTGCTGACAAGATCGATTTATTTTCCTGCTCTCTGAATGAATTCACAAAAACAATGTTGTATTTATTATGTTATTTAAAATAGTTTAATTAATTACCACACTAACGCATTAGGAATTCCCTGTACCTACTTAATGTTAGTTGTGTTTGTGATCAATAAATAAATAAATAAATAATGTAACTACATTATTAGTTTATTACATAAACCGCGAAAAGTCCAAGTACAAAACTAAAGTTTATAGGTATGTCTGAATACCTACTTGTTAATAACTAATAAGTTTTAGCTATCACACAATAAAATTAGAACCAACTCCGAATTACCTACACATTTCATTCCTAATAGGTACTTTTATACTTTGGTTTGGGTGAACAACATGACATAATAAGATTTTTTCTAACTTCAAATCATTCATAATAAAATGATAAATCTGATTCACCCAAACAAAACCGCGGCAGCAGTACCTACCTACCTACTTGTTAGACGAACGAAATGTGAATTATTATTATTCGCGAGTCAAAACTCCCGCACGCACTTACTTCGACTACCTTACAATGACAACGCCACGCCATCTAGTAATCAGCAGATAATTATTTCGAGTTTTGTTAAGCAAGAAGTTCGATTGTTCTTTGAAAATCCGATAGATGGCGTGACTCCAAGCACGCACACTTGCAAAGATTTTTCGTTTTTTTTCGGCCCTGGAAATCCTACAATCCTTGTTATTTCTTTATGTTTGAAGGGGTTTGCGACAACACTAATTCGTAATGATATCAAGTTGTTTCATTACTTCTACAAAAAGCATATAAGTATCGAGAATTTGTATCAAAAAGAATGTATGGGAAAGCGCGTTGAAGCAACCACCTTAAGCGTAACTTGCAAAATGTGGGTTTACTACTATGTACACCTCTGCTTAACCGTTCGGGGATTACAGGCGTGTTGTTATGCCATGATAATACTTATTTACTTATTTGATAAACCACACAAACATGTGCACAAATCTTTTTTTTTAATTTTGTTTGCAATGCTGTTTATAAATCGTACTCGTTCAAAACTGCCCTTTTAAAACCTTTACCAACTTATTTACACTCATAAACAAATGAAACCCAACCTTGCGCTCAAAGGTTTAAGGTCCAACACAAGTGTATGAGTGTATATTGGTAATAACTTAGAGCAAATGGTTCTCACGGAGCGGGCTAAAAATACTAAGTACTGATGTACTTATAAAGATTAATATAATAAACTTTGTTATTTATTGATTGTGGCGACAGTCTTGCGACAGTTTTCATGTCGTGTTGGAAAGAAAACTAAATATATGGCAGATAATTTGTGTTCTTTACTTCATTAAGAATGGTAAACATTCTGATTGGTCTTTTGGGTGGGAATTAGTTCACAGGAGCGTCAGGCTAAACAATAACAGCCGTTCGGGTCAATCTTCAGGTTAAGCCACGCTTGCCTAGGTTGGTCCGTGCATAGGTGACCCACCCATTACATACCTACCAAGTTTCCTCCGTGCCTCAGAAAGTACGTTAAGCCGTGGGTCCCATTTGTCAATTGTAAATCTTTGACAGTCGTTACAGGTAGTCAGTGACCCGAAAGTCTGAAAACCAGTCTTACACAGGGGTATGTATTACCTAGTACTAACTGGGTTGAGGAAGTCAGATTAAAAAAGTCACTCCATGTGACTGATGTTCAGCTGCATAAAATAGTTTGAAAAAGGCTAGGCAGATGATGATAAAACAGCCCATAATGTTGCTGGACCACGAGCCCGTTCTGTGAGACTGAGAGGGAGTGAGTCGTGGATCCTGGTTGGTCATGCCGGTTTTCTCATGATGGTCACCGTTTTGATAGCAGTGGTGATGAAATAAAACAAAAGAATTTCCTTGAGTGAGACCTATTAACTAACCCATTGAAATATCAATAGACACACAAACTCAAACAAAACATACCGTATGTCTTCCTAACACTCATTTGTTCCCCTTTCTCAACTTTATGGTACCCCATAAAATGCATAAGTACCTAGACAAAGGTATAAGAATCCCACGCTCCTACCGTTCGGTTTATACGTCAACGCTCGGCTTTCTTCGTCCCACGTTCGAGGCACGCGTCACAGCCTTTCGGGCAGCTTCGGGTAAATTCGATAAACTTCGGCTTACAACCTGTTCCCGGCTACCGGTCGTTTGGTACTTGACCTACCGAGTTCTTTTTTTGAATTTGTATTTTTTGAAGCGTTAAATGCTTTGTAACTTTTTTGTTTATCGCTTTGTAGGTTTTTGGATTTAGAATTCGAGGTCACTTTGGAATGTTTTAATTTATTGACGTTTTTAATTTTTAAATGTACTACATAGCTAATTTGGGCATTAAAAGTAACGTCTTCTATAGTCATTTATCGGTGATAGTCAATGGCATGTTTTTATGTAAATTCGAAGTATTTTGACAGATATTTTTCGAGATATATAATGTGAAAATACGGGAATCGTCTCGCAGACTTCCTCCTATCCTAAAATAATAATTAATAATTGTGGATTGCCCCAATACCCAACAGTATGACCAAACGAGTAGGTAAGTCTATGAGAATTCTTTAATTACCTCACCTCCAAGCTTCGGGCGGATTAATGTTAGAATTTTAATTGCATTACTCCCTGTGTAGTGTTTCTTTATTTTAATTTTCCGTCGCAGGCAAATGCTTTGTTTCATACAGACATGGGAGCCTTGTCTAATAAACTCATTTGTTTAAAAAAAAAAAACATTTTCAAAATTATTTTTAAAGTAATAAAGTAGTGTCATATTTGTAACCCAAAGGGGTAAGCAGAGATGTAGTTTACAGTCCACAGACATTTCTTCGTTTATTAAAGCCATGCTAATTGCCATCAACCGTCACCAATAAATAAATAAATAAATTCCTCATGGAAAAACCCAATAACATTTCCCCCGACTTGAGAATCGAACCCAGGACCTCAAGCTCAACAGTAGCGCTTCCGATCACTGTACCAAAGAGACAAGAAATACTCGCAATATTTTCGACACCTAAAGGTGAGAAAACTCTACAGTATCATCACGCTATTTACCTAACGAGGTGGGTAAATCAAACGTCAGTAACAACCTTTGCACTGAGTTGGTTAACTTATATAGTTATTAGACAACCTGCTGATTCGTGATAGGTCGAGTTCCCTTGGTTAGAATCTGTTACTAATACCAAGTTAAATACTCATTTTAATTACACACTTCGGTATGGTATTTTGTTTTGTAAATAGAGTGTTAAAACTGGCTAAATACGAGTTTGGCTTACACACAGAAGGACTCGTAACGAAAAAAAAAAAAAATATATATATATATTGTAATAGCGGATAAAGTAGGTAATACATATTCTGTGAAAATTTTAAGTGTCTACCTATTACGGTTCAAAAGATACAGTCCTGTGACATACGGACAGACATCGCGTACCTACATCCTTGGTGTACGGATCTGTAGCATGTTCTGGTTTTAATGATGAAAAAACCATAGCCAAAGTCAGGTAAAATTCTGGACTATATCAACTTACACACTGTTTTAAACTTTCACGGTTTACAACTAAACTAAACTTATATTGTCACTTACGGGATAAACAATTACCAATCACGGAAGATATCCGTGACAAATATAAGTTTATATCAACTTAAATTAGTAGTAAATTCAAATGAATACTGGAATTGTTTTTGCAATCGTATAGGTAGGTACTATTTATCTCTATATTCTTTGGTAACTGTGGCGTATACAATGGTGTATTCCCGCTGACTGCTTTGCCCCACTGGTGGGGTCAACGTCGTACATTACAAAAGCTTTTGGCTTAATACTAACATCCGTTCGTGTGGATCTCAGTTTTAAGATAAGCGTCCACCTGTCTGCATCGTAAGCATAGGACGCATCGCATCAAACGGATTGAATTGAACAGATTCGAGCGATCCGTACGCTGCGGATCAGTGGACGCACTCATGTGACTTTCTATACAAAGAATACTACGATCCGTTTGATGCGATCCGTCCGATGCTTACGATGCGGATATGTGGACGCTTACTTTAAATGTCAATAACGGCAATTGGAAATTTCCATGACTTCATCGTCCATATTTTTAGTCCTCTAATCGTATCATCATCTGCCAATCCTTGTCCCAACTATCTCAAGGATGGCTTCCAGTCTAATCAGATGCAGGTGAATACCAGTATTTTCTAAGTCTTTGACACCCACAACTTTTTATCTATAGTCTGCGCCAGAGAAGTAGGAAATAAAGATTATTAACCCGCATACATTTGTGGCTGACTGCTGGCGCTGACCCGGCCATGCAGCGGAAGCGCAATAACACAATAAAACAGAAATAATGACATAAACTTGTCCCGAAACTACCTTTTTGGGGTTGGGAGGTTTTTGGGACCAGGACCACGGTCCCGGATCCCCCCTAAATATTTTTGAGTGGTATTTTATGACCACAACAAAAAAAAAGTTAAAGTAGGTACAGTAAGCTGAAATAATATTGAGATCAACAATTACTTACATGAATTAATTATTGAAGTGAAACTTCTATAAATACGGGGTAGGTATTAGGAAAAAAAAAATATCTCCACTTGTATCAAAATGGTTTTATATTAAAAACTTTTTGCAAAAAATAAAACCGCCTTTAAAAAACACAAAAAAGAGAAAAATAACTTTAGCTTATTAAGCTAAAGTTATTTTTAAAGTTGCTTTTATTTTTGCAAAAAGTTTTTTATTTTTCCATTTTTAGTTGTTCCCAATCAAATATTTACCATGAATTTATTTAACATTGTTAACAATGCATGTCATGGTAATAGGCTTATCCCCAATAAATGGAACTAAACATACTTAGCATGTCGAGATCTGGGTGTATTGTACACATCTGTGTACCCCCTCAGAACATACAGGCGTGATGTTACGTCATGATGTTGTATAGACAATAAACATCCAAGCATCCATCCAATGGGACCACAAGGGAAGCACCAGCTTTCAAATAAAAAAAGAAGCATCAAAATCAGTTCACCCAGTCGAAAGTTCTGAGGTAACAACCACAACAAAAACAAAAAAAAATACAATCGAATTGAGAACCTCCTCTTTTTGGAAGTCGGTTGAAAATACGAAATATATTTAGTTGACCGTACTTTCCCAAGACATAACTTTGTATTTTTTCTTTTGGTCCCAAAATACCACTCAAAAATATTTGCAGGGGAATCCGGAACCGCGGTCCTGGTCCCAAAAGCCTCCCGACCCCCTATATCGTGATCCTTGACTTTTTATAGTAATAAAAAACGATTCATAATTTGTATTGTCGGGGTACGGGGTATGGAAATTAAGGAAAGAGCAATGACCTTTAATTCCTACTTATCTGGCGCAGACTATAGACAAAATTAATTGTGTGCGTGTTGTTATCAATATATTTAACTAGATTCCCGCTGTTTTCTAAACAGGCTAATTGATAGTTGTTTCGTTTGACACTCTGCGTTCTTTCTTAAGGTTTTAAGTACTTATTATCAATTGTCTTTCATACGAGAAGCTCGTGGCTAAATAAAAGCAACCGCACGAGACGATTTTCAAGGTTAAGCCGCACTTGCCTAGGTTGGTCTGTGGATGGGTGACAATCTATATATTACACACCGAGTTTTCTCCGTGCCTCGGAAAGTACGTTAAGCCGTTGGTTCCGGGTGTCATTTGTATGTAGATCTTTGACATTCGTTACAGGTAGTCTTGCAGGTCATTCTTGGGTTCGAGCCGCATTGCATTCCCGGAAAACCTCTGAAAAGTAATACACGAAACTCCTAACCAAAATATCACAGGAAATAAAATCCAAATAATGAAATAAAGTTATGTTTCATATAACAGATAGAACACACAAACAGACACATATGTCAAACACGTTTATATGTTCATGTTTTATAGCTTATTCGGGACATACGGACGGACAAAATGTGTATAATAAAAATCTATAAATATAATATAAACATTGTGGGTGGCCAGATTCAGAAGTTACTTTTTATATATTTTCTTGGAATATTTTGAAATAATATAAACACCCGTATCTATAGTCAAAACAATGTATCTATAGTCAAGAAAAGAGTAACCATGGAGCTTCTTGCCGATTCTTCTCCATGGAAACGACCAATCCGAACCGTGCATCTTTTTCGACGTTTTATAAGTGCCCATCTAGGCCTATGTTAAATAATATATTTTGATTTTGATTTTCAATTTAAAAGTAATTACTAACACAATTTTTTTTGATGCAATAGACAAGAATTTAAACGAAGAACCGTCAAAGAAAGCAAAGCTAAGAATTCTAACTTATGACAGTTCTAACTTCAAGCAATTACAAAACTACAGAATAAAAATCGTGTCATAAATAATTACTTTTTTCAAGTAATCACTTTGACTTGTTTATATTTGAATAAGGGTGTCACTGTCTGACTTTGATTGAAACGTTAAAAAATCTGTGACCAAGTGGCGTCCAACGAATGGTTAGAGAAGTGTTTAACGACCGGCAGCGAGGTGGGCAGACGACATTGTTGCCATCGCAAATAAAACGAGGTTATGGCTGGCACAAAAAAAAGAATGTGGAGATTGGCAAAAACAAAGAGGCCCATACCCAGCAGTATGGAAAGTCGGAGTTTGGATGAAAATGATGATCGTGTGGTTAGTGCCTAACCTGCTGTCAGAGTTTTTATGCCGCCCATGGGCCTCTGACTTGGCTTTACATGCCGTCGAGAAATATCTCTCAGACATGATGGTTTCCTCACGATATTTACCTTCACCGAAGCAAGTGATAATTTTAAAATACGCAAATGAATCCGAAAAATCAGAGGTGCGTGTCTTGAGCTCGAACTCGAGACCTATGACTTGTCAGTCCGACGGTCACACCACTAGGCTATAACTGCTTACTTTAGGCGTAGTTGGTCACTTAAATTATAGTTGTTTATAAAAACTGTGCTACCATATTGACATCAAAATCGACCATTAAGTATATTTGGTCACAGTCAAGTACATTTATATCTTTTGACACATTTGTTAGCTCGGGTCAGCGGTTAATAGTTATAAAATTAGGAGCGTAGGCGCAGTTGTGGGCGAGGCAGGTGATCTACGCATGTGTGTGTCTAGACATTTTGTTTTTATGTCACATTTGCATAACCGTCACGCTTTTTGGGTGACAAAGGTCTATAACTAAGTATGAAAACCTTGAACACATTGTGAACCTTGTTTGAGACTCTTGGGTCGATTTTTGAGGTTAAGCAGCGTTTACCGAAGTCAGTCAGTGATTGGGCGACCATCAATGCACACCGAGTTTCCTCCGTGCCTCGGAAAGCACGTTGAGCCATTGGCACCGGCTACCATTTGTAGATCTTTGGCAGTCGTTACAGGTTAATGGTTAATGGCCCGAAAGTCTGAGAACCAGTCTGACTAAGGGGTATCGTACCCAGTACCAGTAATGGAGGTCAGATTGGCAGTCGCTCTACGTAAAATACTGGTAGGTATCAGCTGCATCCGCTTAGGCCAGGCAAGTAACAATTTTACACTGAAACTAGAAAATATTAGCACAACATCTACATAGACGAAGAAGAAAAAAAACGTGTTACAGATAGAGGATAATTCATAAAATACATAAGCAAAGTAAATAAAATTAATATGGAACCACCGCGCGAGCTATTTCTGCCAAATGAAAAAACCTTTAATCAGACCAGTAATCACAGTGAACAAACATGAAAAAAGCAAAATACTGTTGGAATATACAACGTCCTCCAACGTCCACAAAGTCCTCCTTTTTCGTAAGCCGGTTGAAAAATTAAAATCGAGCTGAATAAGTGCAGTTAGCAATGCAAAAGTGAAGCTTTCTTTACTAATGGCATTCACATAAGGAATCAATGAATATGCAAAAAATAATTTTAATAACATGTTTTTTTCAAAATAAATCATGACACTAATTCCTCCAATTTTAATGACCACAAGAGATATGATAAACTAATTTAATCATCAAATTAACATTTTAAATAACATAAATTTGTATTAATACTTAATTGTAATAATATCAAGTTATTTTCCAACCTAAAAATACCAATGCTAAAAGAATCAACTTCATTCACAAATATGCTAAAATATTTTAATAATGAATATAAAATAACAAAACATAAAACTTAATACCTGTACAGATTACAAGTCATTGTATTTGAAAACTCAGTATGAATATTAAAATTCGCTTAAAAATACCATAAAAAGAAAGACCACAACACAAAAAAGTTAAGAAGTCTCAATCTTGTTAGTTTATGGGGTTATTTTTTGTTTTAATTTTTACGTAACTTACGGCACGGTTGACGCAGTACCTGAGGCAGGTCGGGGGCACGGAAGAAATTGTATGTCATACCTACTTGTTCCTGGTCTAGCTGTTTGTATGTATACATTTAAATGTTTTTAAAGTCATCCACGACACAAGAAAAAATACTAACTAACAAAAATACTAACTGTTTTTTTTAACGTTGCCCCACGGCAACGTTAAAAAAAACAGTTAGGTATTGATATTTTCAGTTTTTAATTTGTTTTGTTATCCTTTTCTAACAGACGCGCGAATGTAGAAAGGATATTTTGTAGCGCTCAGGGTCCGTCGCCTTTATTGTGTATTTCTATTTTAAGGATTATCTTGCTCAGTGATGTAACCGTAAGTAACCGAGTAGCAATTTTTGATGCGAACTCGGGTACAGTAACTTTGAATAAATTGTCACTATTCTTGGTTTTGCAAGTTGTACTTCTTGTTGGTACTTCTGTACTTTTTCTACATGTTGACATCATTAACCATACAATACGACAATCAATCAATTTTAATGGCATCGTGTATTATACTTTTGTATTTTTATTGGTTTTAAAAGTTTTAATAGTAGACGACTTGAATTTCTATAGGTTTTAATAAATAACAAGATTAACAATTAAAAAGAAACTAAATTCCATTGTATTATTAACATTAATATACTCGTAAAACGATGGAACAGTTAAGTTTTTATCGTAAAACAGTTGTATGAAAAATGAGGCAAGAAGAAGCAGATGGCAAAATTGAACAGCGAAGCGTAACAGAACTACGACTAAGTCTTTTTAGACATAATCAGAAAATAACATTGCTAATTTAGAAAAGTATCATCGACTAATTGGGTAATAAGGGTATTCAGAAGCAGGGTACGAATACGGAGCCTCATCACAAACGATGGCCCACCTCCTGTTCTGCTATTTGTGCAAGTCTACCTGCAGTTTGAGGGACCACTGACAACGCCGTCAACGAGGCAGAGTTCTCGTAGAAACTACTTTGACCCAAATAATTATGGGAATCGTTGACACGATGAAGAATAAGCAAATTCTTTTTGAAAACATGTGAAAGTGAAGTACAACCCTAAAGAAAGAACTAGACAGAATTACATTAAAAAAAAACGCTTTCAATTATGAAGGTGTTACAATTTTATTATTGTTGTGTTTCTGTGATGGCAGTAGCAATCATTTAAATCAAGACCGAAGATCGTCAATCTTTTTCTTCCTAACCTGGTGTTGGAGTTTTTATGCCGCCCTTTAGGGGCACCCTGGGGGCGCTCCGTGGGCTTCTGACTTAGCTTACGTCAATAAGTGTATACGTGACATTTATCACCCGAGTCGAATTGATGTTGTTCATTTAAAGCATTGAGTGCCCTAATATTTATAATGCTTCTTAAATTTTTTATCAATGAAAAACTATACATTGTTCATTTCTACTCATGCAAAAATATATTAGAGAAGACATTGATCACGGCAACATCTAGGTATATATAGTATTTTTAATTATCTTTTCAGCCTTATCGATCAAGCCAATTAATATAAAATCTCGCTTTCACTCCAAAACAGTAAGCAGAAAGCCAGACAGTCTAACCACACCCTTATCTGTCCATCGTCAAGTCATAATTAAGTTGAAGTTAAGCAATTGCTTACTTATTAGTAACTTAATAACACCTACACGGTCCTAAGTCAATAATTTATTTGTGTTGCAAGTTATGAGAGACGATGCGGTGATCAATACTGAAATGAGGAGAACTTGGTGTAAGTATGGCGGTTTGGCCTGGGGCGACAAATGTCTAGGGTCTCCTTTATCATAAATAAATAAATCATTTAATTAGGACCAAACATTTTGTGCATTTTATGAACCCACCAAACTGCGTAACAGTTTGTCGGCGGGATTAGCGCTCATGTGGTTAGTGCCAAGCCTCTTTTCGGATGGGAAATCATCAAATGACTTCTCCCGCTCTGGGCGGAGCAGGAGGGAGTGTCAGACTTTTACTGACTAAAACCCATCCATGTTCCTTCATCGCCCTTTGTGTTCCGGGGTCACGGTATCTCTTTCGAACAGTCCTGCAACCCCGGCCTGTCGTCATGAGACGGACGGACGGCGAGCTAGCCCATAGCCCACCGTCCACAGGCCCGCGCCTACGGTGGCCGGGGGCCACGTGGTGGCCCCCGACGCCCGGGGCGTCTCCCGCGGCGGCCGGGACGCTGTGAGGTTCTCTTCCTCTCACGTTCTGCCACCTCCTTCTCTAGCATTACTGCTTCGCAGAAGGAGGTGACGGCGTCCCATTCCGTCTCGCTCCGGACCATGGCTTGCACCAGGGCCGGACGCGAGAGGTCGCCGCCGCCAATCGCCGCTTCGAGGACACGGCGGTGCTCCGCCCACGCGTTGCACACCTTCACCGTGTGCTCCACCGTGTCCTCCGGTCGATCCTCGCAGTGGAAACACCCGGGCGTTTCCTCCCGCCCGATTCGGTGCAGGAACCTCCCGAAAACACCGTGTCCGGTGAGTACCTGCGTCAGGCGGAAGGTGAGGACGCCGTGTCGTCTCTCCAGCCACTCCTCAAAGAGGGGACTTATCGCCACTATCGTGGCGTGTCCTGCACGGGGTTGCGACAGTCGCTCTCTCCATGTCGCCATGAGATCCCGCCGGAAGTCTGTCCGCTGAGCGACAATTTGTCGCGGCAGCGGAGTTTGCCCCCGGCGAAGCGCCACCGCGCGCCATTCATGCAGGCGCGCGAGGACTATCGCCTCCAGATCCCATGGCGGCAATCCGGCAAGGAGGCACGCCGCCTCGCGGGCGATCGTGCGGTACCCACGGGGTTAGTGCCTAGCCTGGTGTCAAAGTTTTATGCTGTCCATGAACACGCACATGAATCCGAGAAATCAGAGGTGCGTGTCTTCAGGGAACTGGTTGGGCGCAACACTGCGTAGGTAACGCTGTATTTCAAGCCAACACGCGTCAAATCGCTTCTCCGTAAACACTCTCCATGCATCGCCATAGTATATTTGAATTTATTGCGGACCGGGACGCCCAACCGCGTTTCGAACGGAAAAAAATCTAGTTACCAATTTCAAAGAAAACCTTTGAAACTCTTGTAACTTAGGCCACAGTTGACCACTGACCCCGGCCCACGCCATCCGCCCAGCAGTGGGCATAATAACTCATGTCGTTAAAAACTGTGTAACACTTTCCATTGATATATTAAAGTTTTGCATACGACTCGAGTTTTTAGTTAAAATGTGGAGATTCGTGATCGCCCGAGGTAAAGGGCGAGGCTTTTAAAATTTGAGGTTGTTGTATATTTTTATAAAAGTAGTACTTTGTATGTTAATTTTGGACATCATCTTGTGAAAACCTGTTTCCGTTGGTCTCAGCTGTCATTTGTAGATCTTTGCCAGTCGTTAGAGGTGGTCAGGTGGCTTGATAGTCTGACAACCAAGTCCTACCACGGGGTATCGTACTACCTGGGTTGTGGAGGTCAGATAGGCAGTCGCTCCATGTACAATACAGGTATTCAGCTGTATTTCGTTAAACTGGAAGCCGACCCCAACATAGGTAAAGCTAGGCAGAAGATCTTGAGGAAACCTGAATTTGAAATGGTCTGAAATCGCAAACACGCAGTGCGTAATATAAAGCGTTTGTGTCCACTAGCCCCACGAGGCAGTCCAAACTATAGTATAGCATTACTGATCAGCCTCGCCTTTGCCGCCTCGTTGGTAGTTGTCGGAAGCAGAAGCTTGCAATACAGCAAGCCTATAAAGGGAAGCAGACTGCTCAGAAATCAGAACATCATGAAGAGTAGTAAGGAGTAGTATAAGGGCAAGCCAAGTTTTTAGGCTTGCACGAAAGTACCGCCACTAGTCGGAAGCGCAACTGCTGAGTATAAGGTCCTGGGTTTGATTGCCGGGTCGAGCAGAGTGTTATTGGGTCTTTTTGCCACTAAATTCTCAGAAACAGTCACCAAGCCTTGTTTAATGCCAAGTTGATGGCAATAGACTCGCCCTTTAACATGAAACTTAAACATAACATGTCAAAATGTGACTGAACTATTAGGTACACCTCTGCTTAACCCGTCGAGGACTACAGGCGTGAGTTTCTCTATAATCTACCATCCTATGAATATGACTTCAATTTCCCCCATATCTCACCTCAAACACAATAATAGGACCTTCATACATCATACACCCTCAAATCGACCACAAACCGACCTCATTACGGCCTCTAAAATGGATGGATGATCCCAAAGGCCATTTGGTTGGAAATAAACGAAGTAACATGGCCTCACACGGTTTAAATTCAAGGAATAGTGGTCGCAACCGGACTTGGAGTGGAGAAATGTTATATTGGACCTCGTCAAAGATGTTCCTTTTGTGGAAGTGCTTTTATATCCTTAATATCTAGTAAAGAGAGAGCTCGTGGCTAAATAATAACAGCAGCTCGGGTCGATCTTTAGGTTAAGCCGTGCTTGCCTAGGTTGGTCTGTGGATGGGTGACCACCCATTACATACCGAGTTTCCTCCGTGCCTCGGAAAGCACGTTAAGCAGTTGGTCCCGGCTGTCATTTGTGATCTTTGACAGTCGTTACAGGTAGTCAGTGGCCCAAAAAGTCTGACAACCAGTCTTACCAAGGGGTATCGTATTACCCAGTACTAACTGGGTTGTGGAGGTCAGATAGGCAGTCGCTACATGTAAAATACTGGTATTCAGCTGCATCCCACATTTCGCCATATATGTATAAGTCCCATATAATAGGGGGCGATCCTATTGCCATCAAACGGGCACAGATTCACGACTTCGTGGCTGCTACTGAGAAATGCCTGATAGAAAAATCCAATAACGCTTTGCCCGAACCGGGAATCGAACCCAGGACCTCTTGCTCAGTAATCCAGCTGCTACAACTAGACCAACGAAGCAGGCAGACCCTCAACATTAACTATGTTATTAAGTTTTTTTAAATCTACAAAATAACTAATAAGACTCCTTGACTAACTACTAACTAACTAGTATTCGTTTAAGCCACTTCCAGTGTTAACTGTTACCCTACATCTCTACTTACCCTTAAAACGAAACGGTACCTAAATTAGGTAATCTTTGGTTTAGTTTACAAGGTAGGTATTACATTATAAAACTCTTTATCCTTTTCTAATGTCTATCCGTCCTGCTTTATTTTTATTAACGTTGGTTCACACATTCTGAATCTTAAAACTGGCGAGCGCCTAATCAACATTTGCCTAGCCTTTTCTAAACTATGTTGGGGTTGGCTTCCAGTCTAACTAGATGCAGTTAAATACCAGTATTTTACAAGGAGTGGCTGCCTATCTGACTTCCGTAACCCAATTAGTGCTGGGTAATACAATACCCCTTGGTAAGACTGGTTATCAGACTTTCAGGCCACTGACTACCTGTAACGACTGTCAAAGATCTACAAATGACAGCCGGGACCAACAGCTTAACGTGCTGTCCGAGGTACAGAGGAAACTCGGTATATCTTTGATGGTCACCCATCCACAGACTGAGTTTGGCAAGCGCGGCTTAACCTGAAGGGGAATCGGTACGGCTGTTATTATTTGGAGCTCCTCGAAAGAAAAAAATATTAATCTTAAATTATTCAATGACTTAAAATAATATTCAACATTAAAACAAAGACACCATACGATTTGTTACAATTTGTTTGAATGAATGGAGCTTTACAAGTTAATAGCTAAACTGACCGGTTTGCTAAGTTATAAATGTATTCATTTACATATATTTATAAGCTCCCACGTGCTATAGCGTAAACTTTAAAAATAGCATGATGTATCTGAGATGTGAATAAAGAAAATATGCGGAAAAAAGATGTTGTCTCAGAAGGGCAGGCATAAACTGCTTATAATATTTCTATAGCCTCTCCTGAAGAGAGAGAGAGAGAGAAGGCCGTAACACACCACAGTGCAGTTTTGGATATAAAGGTAGATAGGATAAAGAACAGGGTGTAAAGATCTTCACCCCACAGAAAAGGCCCAAGATCCTCGAACCCAGGACATCATGCTCAACAATTACCGCTTGCGACCACTAAACCTACCAGGTTGACTACCTCTAAGGCTGCCATCAGGCGAACTGTATCGCAGCAACCGCACGCAGTCGGTATATTGCTTGCAGTTGTACGTTCGACTTCGTTCAGTCATGATATCGACTTGCAGTTGTGGGAAGTAAATGTAGGTACACGTATGCGGTTATCGATGGACAGCGTGCGTTGACACTACACGTCTGTAGGTAAAGTTGAAGTCACGTCTGTATGAAGTTAATATTGACTTCCCACAACTGCAACCGACCGCGTGAAGCTGATATCATGACTAAACGAAGTCACGGTAATATTATAATACAGTAGTGTAACTCGGCCGCATGATAGAAATAAATGCCTACAGCCGCGCGGTACGTAAACATGCGTTAGGGCTGCCCGTCTCCAGCATTTTAATTACATTTGCCTACTTTCTGTTTCTATTTAGTTTTGTGATTGTAAATATCATTTTTATATAAATAAATGAAAAACTTTGTATATTGAATAGGAAGTGTTCAATAAAAATGCGTGTTGTTTTTTGATTTTAAGATTAAGATTTAATTAAAAAAACATGTTCCTCTATTCGCTTTATTTATTCATCCAAACACCTTTTTTTACGTGAGATAAAAGGAAATACTTATCCATTAAAAAGACATACATTATGTACCTACCTACTAGTAAGTAAAATTATTTTATAGTCTTACCTTTCAGTTTCCAGGTAATTTAAAAAAACTTATGTCTTAATGCGTTATTGACGAATTCATACAACCAAAAACAGCACAATATTTCCTACTCGTCATATTAACTGATTTTTAGAGAAAAAATCGCGCGGTTATTGTTAAAAAAACAACAAAACGTCCGTTTGACACTGCGGTACAGCCAGGGGGGAGACAGTTAGAACATGCACAACTTCAGTGAATAAAGAGTCGCCATCTACTTTACTTAACCAATAAACTATGTATTTCATAATTAACGATAGATGTCTCTGTTCAATTATGAAAATCAAATAATTAAGTTCTTTATTTTAATTTAAAGTAGTTTTTTAAAGAACAATTGTTACATTTTTCATCAAAATTATCACGTTTTTATATTTCATGGCTGTTTCGTATTATCAATTACCACAACCTTGTCTCGGAAATCCTTTTTGTGTAACATAAACTGGCAACATCATATTATGGCCGCCGCAACTTGCGCTTGCGCTTGAATGTGTTCCGTTAGTCCATCTTATGTTTAATAATTTCATAATTCTCTGTGTAACTGTCAATTCTATTCAAATATGAATGTAGCCGGCGAAATTCTTTCTTGTTTTTTGCAAATAAAAGCTGTGTTTACATCGTATAGTTGATCAAAATGCATTTCGCGAATAGAATGATGGCTATCATCTTATCATCGTATCATCATTATGTTATGTATTCGCAAATTTCATTATGATCAACATACGACATAAACAAAACAGCTGCTATTTGCAAAAAAAAACAAGAAAATTTTAATGATCACCTTTAAGTAAACAAATATTGACCTATACATAAGAAGGTACATTCCTATCTACCTATCGAGCCTTAGTTCTTGTTAAGAAATCCAGATGGCGCTTCAAATCGGATGCTTCAAAATGGCACAAGAGGGCTCTCTTCTCCCTTATTATTATTATACTCTTTGGGTACAGCCGTGACTGTCTGCGCCCCGAGCGCACCCCGAGATCGAGGCGCGTAGGTATAGCTCGCGTTTCGTCCGTTTGTATGAAGTTGGAGTACTGTATTATAATATTACCGTGACGAAGTCGAACGTACAACTACATGTAGTTGAATATATTGACTGCGCTCGGTTGCTGCGATGCAGTCCGTCTGATGAAGAAACTGTTTAACCTCAAGGGTTTCCTTCAGGATAAAACAGGTTCATATTACAGAATGCACTATTATACAACCTCCAATATAACAAAAGTAAGGTTCTAACCCTGTCACAGCGGGTCATACAGAATGCACATAATTTAGCAAGTCATTACTACGTCACGAATGACAACAGACTGTCACAATATTGAAGCAAACGCCATGTTGGTTCAGTGTTCTGAGGCTGTGATTTCTGTTCTAATTTATTGTTTTTTTAATTAAACTGTAATCATTGATTAACATTGATAACAATTATAACTGGCGAAATGTTATAACATGATCCCTCTTGGTAAGACTTGTTAGTCAGACTTTCAGGCCACTGATTACCTATAACGACTGCCAAGATCTAGAAATGACAACTGAGACGACAGTTTAGCGCCCATCCACGAAGCGACCTTGGCAAGCGCTGCTTAACCTTGAGAGATCGATCCGTGCAACTATAATTGCTTTGCCACGAGCCTCTTACCTTCTTTACTCTATGCTTAAATCTAAATTATAGATACATCATCTGGTTAGCCGTTTCCAGATGCAGCTGAATACCAGTATAAGTCTATATAGCGCGACTAACTATCTGACCTCCACAACCCTGTTAGTACTGGGTCAATCAAAATCAAAGCATTTATTTCAAGTAGGCCAGTTACAGGCACTTTTGAATTGTCGAAACAAAGATGAATATTAAATGTAGCTACAGTCCCAGTCACAAGACATAAAAGTGTGAAAGTACTGTAGTTGCCCATTCCCTAGCGTAGATCTCTATGGAGAAGAACGGGCAAGAAACTCCATGGTCACTCTTTTAAATCAAAATATTGTTACAAAATCTTGGTTACATCATTCATGTTGAGATGGTAATTATGTGAGAACCATGTAGCAATATGTGCACCACGTTAAAAGTGTCCATAGTAAAAACAAAAAATACAATTCAAAAATAAACATTCAAATTGCGCTGTCAGTTGTGACTGGTCGTCAGATGACCAGTCACAACTGACAGCGCCCGGTCACGAACCTGACGCATGGATCAGCACCATTCAACTCAACCATTTTGAAGAGAACTAAATGATCCGACACACGCGGCACCATCAGCGAGAAATTAGAGTGAGCATGACATACTCTCATTACGAAGGGTCTTTGGGGCCTTCGTAAGACTGGTTGTCAGACTTTTGGGCCTATACCTGTAACGACTATCAAAGCTCGACAAATGACGGCCAGGCACGGAGGAATCTCGATATGCAACGAGCTTCTCAAATCTAAATCATGCAACTGAAACCCTAATAAAAACATGATTACCTACATCTGTCCGTCCACAAAGCATCACAATATATCGTCAATTAACCAAGTTATTAATTAGCGGACACACGATAATGTGACATCACTGAGACGCTGCTGACGTTTGTGACGTCATAATGGCGTGTTTAATTATGTAGCTGTCAATTCGGGGATAAGTTACGTGTGTCAGTTGTGCGATGTTTAGTTATCAGTCTGTAATGTTCCCATTGCTGGGACACAGGCCTCCCCGCTGTCAGGCTGAGATTTAGTTTTTGGAAAATATAACATCACGCCTGTAATGTCCGAAAGGTTTGGCAGTGGTACACCTGCATTTCCCCAATCACGTTTAGGTGCCGTGCCGTGCCGCAACCTTCACCAGGTCATTGGTCTACCTATTTGTTCACTAAATTATTAAAATCTTATTAATGTCAGCTATATTAAAATTGCATACAACAAATGTCAGCTATGACAATATTAAAATTACAGCTATTTCAATATTATAATTGCATAGGTACATAAAATGAAAGTTATATCAATAAAATTGAAATACAAACTTTATATACCTAAAAATAAGAACAACTGTATTAATATTAAAATTACATACATAAAATATCAGAGTTACGTCAATACAAATAATTAAAGTTTAAATAGGCAAATATACGTCTCCACAATGCGATTATACCTCCCCGCCAAACACCGTGATTCCTAGTCATTACCCACCAATTTCCCTAATATGAGACAAAACATGACGTTCGCCATGTATTGTGACACGGTGTTGACGTTAGTGACAGTGTAATGACATGTCTAATTATGTGTTGCGGGAGACACATGTACTTACAATATGGCAACAACTGTGACAATGGATATTAGTAGTATTTATGATTATCTAGCTGATTTCTTTAACCCTTAATAGGGCATGACGATTTGGGAATCGGAAAATAATGCCAAATAGACTTAGGTAGGAATCGCAGTTTTTTTTTATACTTTTTAATGTTCATTGAATAGGTATTTAATGTGGAGTGATTGATAAGTCTTCAAATAAACTTTGTACAACAATAAAATAAATACCAGCAACACGTTATTTAAATAATAAAATGAAAAATATTGTGGTAAAAATATGCCCTGGATTATTAGGGGATTAAAGTAACATATGAATAAAAATTCAGTGAAGCATGTATTTTTTTTTACTTCAATGTTTCCTGTTGAAAGTATCAGATTGTAAAGATCTAGAGCAAGGCCACCTAGCTCTCATGGTAATAGAAAACATCGTGAGGCTGTCCTAGAACTAGAATTTCGAAGACGTAATGTGACATCTACCAACCTTCTGCATCGGACCCGTGTAGTGAATATGTTATACAGTGAAACTTGGTTAAGTGGGACCTGGATAAGTAGAAACCTCCATAACTGGAACTCATGCTGAGGTCCCAACACTTTAGCACTGAATTATCTCTGTTAGTGGGTCAAAGCAAACCTCTATATCTGGGATTCGTTCTTTGGATTTTATCGTCATAGTAACCTATCTAACTGAGACAGCGAGTGAATTTTATATGCATTAACCTCTTGAATCTGAGATAACATCGTTTTGTTTGTTTACTTAATTATTCTTAGTCTACCCGCAAATTCCGCACTTAACTAATTTTGAGTCTCAATAAACTTCAGTTTTAGTTTTGCTTTACTATCTATGGGTCATAAAGATTTTATTAATTGGTTTTTATTTTTGAGAAATGGCAACACTGCCCAACCGTCAGTGTTGTAGCGGAAGGGGGTGTTTTATAAAGCATGCCACTTGGCCGAGAGAGCTCAATTCGGTGGAAGAAACTGTGGTGACTGTATCTCTGAATAAGTGAACAGAAAAATAAAGTATTAAGTCTACATTTAGTGAGTTTTTATTACACTTCAGACGTGGGATTCGAAAGGTGAGTTATTTGAATTTCCATATGCTAAAATTAACATGTTGTGTAACCTAGTGATGAGCCTAAAGCTCGCTGTCCTATTTGGTCAGGGTACTCCCTGATAATACGATTACAAAATAAGGTTATGATTTTATGATTGTGTATTTCTTGAAACTTACGAGTGAAAAACCTGAAGCTGTCTGCCTGTCTCATTTATTTGGGATATTCCCTGATAATGTTACAAGGCATATTAAGTTTCTAACATGTATGGTGTGATTATATTTAGTCGGGGTACCCCCGATAATACGATTGCAAAATAAGGTTAAATAACTAATGTAAATCTTTTACTTATTGGAACTGGAAATTAAAGTTTGTTTATTACCACTTGGTTAGGGTACTTCTTAATAGTGATGGCATACATTTAAGGCAACCTTGGGTAGCAGTTTTATGCGATCGAGGCACTCCCCGATAATACGACTGTGAGATGAGGTTGTGAGATTTATTGTGAGTTTTTTTAAATAGATTGGAATTAAGCGAGGTTTGTTAGGTACCATTAAGTGATAGCATGCTTCTGTCGTAACCTTTAGTGGCAGTTTTATCTGGTTAGTGCGCACCCTAATATACATGCACCATGCAACTACATAATGAAGGTTACTTTTCAATTTGTTTTATCGAACATTTATGTCCTTAAATGTGGTCAATTCCAGGTTCAAATCAATTGCAATGACCGATCATTGGATAATGTTTCCCCTGGTGGTCGCCAAGAGAGCCGACGGCGCCTGCTAACTCCAGTAAGGCGCTCGTCGCATCATCGACGTGATATTTCCAGTGTTCGCTGCGGTGGCACTCGAATTCGCAGCAAGTCACGGAGGCAAAGTTTTCGTGAGAAAGAATTTGAGTTTGAGCGAGAACGGGAGCGGCTACGTGTACTCTAACAGGACCTACGCAGAGAACGTGAGACGATAACAGAGGCGCACGGGAATCGATCTGGTAGAAGCTACATGAGGAGTACGAGCCGCCATCACTCCAAGAGCCGGCAACGCAGCCGCAGCCCCGATGAGCATCAAGCTGCAAGAGCCAAGCGGAGACGATGTTCACGTGAGCAGAGAAACGATAGTCTACGTGGCAACGGCGCATCACAGGATAAAAGGTCACGTACCCCTTCTTTTACTGTTAAAGATGTTATCGACTTGGTGCATTCTATTAAACAAGGTTTTGCATCTCAGCCGTCTACAAGTACAGTTTTGAAGAATATTGACCATAAAAATATTCTCCCTAATTTTGACCCGTCAGCGAAAAACCAGCGTATTGACATTTGGCTTCGTAAAGTTAATGAATGCGTTACTGTATACGGCTGGGATGACATTACAACAACTTCAGGGTTTGGCCAAAGTTTGGTATGAGGGTCTTAACACAATTTTACATACTTGGAAAGAATGGCAAGTTAAGTTAATGAGTGCTTTTCCCTGCGAGCAAAACTATGGCCAAATCCTGGAAGATATGCTTAAGAGAAGAAGTAAGTTTGGCGAACAAATTGAAGTATATTATAATGAAAATCTTGCGTTGTTAACTCAGTGTGACATTTCAGGTAAACGCGCAGTAGATTGTATTATCCACGGTATCTCTGATAGGACTATGAAATCGAGTGCGTTGGCGCTTTGTTGTTCTCAACCTGATCAGCTTCTCCAATTCTTAATGAGCAACAAGGTTTGCTAAAAATAATTCCAACCAATCCAATTCTAAAACAACTCAAAATAAATCCAATCAGTCTCAGGGTTCAGTGTTCTGTTTTAATTGTAAGGAGCGAGGTCACCCATACTTACGTTGTCCAAAGCCACTAATCAAATGCAATAAATGCAACAAGATCGGTCATACGGTTGATAATTGCGCCCAATTTACTAAATCCGACAAAGAAAGTAAAATTGGAGCACCAACTACTCAAAATTCATAAAGCTGGTTACCGTGAACGGTAGGACCGTAGAAGCATTTATTGATTTCGGTAGCGAAGTGACGTTGGTTAGGGAGTCAATAATTTCGAGCCTCAATCTAGTACACGATCAGGTCCCGTCAGTTATGAAAGGATTCGGGAATGAGATGGTCCGATCGTTAGGTAACATATTGCTTGATATAGTGGTAGATGGAGTTGATGCGAGGGTAGATTCTAGAGTTGTCGAAGATAATCTGTTGGACAAACCTATATTAATAGGCCAGTCATACACGGAGCAACCACATATTCTTGAGTTTAAGAATTCCCACACTTTGCAATTTCATCAATTGCACACTGAAATTCCAATGGTTTATCCCGATGCTAATAATAGTCAACTTGCTGAAGTTAGGATCGCTGCTGATGTCGAGCTTCATGGACCTGCATCCATAAGAGCTCGCGTAGATTCCGAATTTAGTGGTTGCTTAATGGTGAGCAATAAAATCGTGGGTGGTCCAAATCAAGAGGTTGTTGTTTATGGTGGAGTTTACCAAGTCCAGCGTGGGAATTTAGACATTCTCGTATATCCATTTTCCATCCCCTGTAGGCTACGAAAAGATTTTGTTGCTAGTAGGGGAGAAAAGGTAGATTTTGTCCAGAGGATAGTAATACAGTCTCCAGGAATTTCAGAGGCTGCTGATATTCAAGAAAATGACCGTGAACATGACATTCAGGAAAAAGACGTGCGTATAGGTGATTCTGTATCAAAGGACGATAGACAAAGGCTCATGAACATACTTAAGCAATATAAACATTGTTTCGCTTAAAGTTTGGAAAATTTGGGTTGTACAGATGTTACGCAGATGACAATTGAGTTGAATAGTCAACGACCTATTGTCTATCGCCCTTACAGGTTATCTCATCATGAACGAGAGAAAGTGCACTCTATGTTAGGTGAAATGTTGGAAGCAGGGATCGTTAGAGAATCGGCATCGGAGTACACCAGTCCTATTATTTTAGTTCGTAAAAAAGATGGAAGTTTTCGAATGTGTGTCGATTATAGAATGTAGAACTCTGTAACAGTGAAGGAAAGATACCCAATGCCGATCATAGACGATGAGATAGCAAGGTTGTCTGGTCAATCGTGTTTCATAACGCTTGATTTGGCATCTGGATATTACCAGGTGCCAATTTCAGAACCATGTAAACATCTAACTGCGTTTGTTACTCCAGATGGATTGTATGAATTCAACCGTATGCCATTTGGTTTAGCTAACGCACCAGCAATTTTTCAGAGGATGATTAATAAGGTCTTGGGGTCAGCTAGATTCACTCATGCTACAGCATACATGGATGACGTGCTTGTTTTTGGCAAAAATGCTGCTGAATGTCTTGATAAGCTCGAACAAATTCTCAAGCTGTTAGAAAATGCAAATCTCACGCAAAATTTGTCGAAATGCAATTTTTTGCACGATAATATTGATTATCTTGGCTATGAGATTAGCTCATCAGGGATTCGGCCCGGTGAAAAGAAAATTCAGTCAGTTGTGAATTTTCCACGTCCAGTTAACATTCATGGTGTTAGGCAATTCCTTGGGCTTGCTAGTTATTTTAGAAAATTTATCAAAAATTTTGCTCAATTAGCAACACCAATTATGCAGTTATTTAAAAAGGATTCCACATGAGTTTGGGGCCAAGAACAAGATAATGCATTCCAACTGCTTAAATCACAATTAATAGATCGACCAGTTTTAGCTATTTATGACCACGACGCTGAAACTGAATTGCATACTGATGCCAGCAAGGATGGCGTTGGAGGCATACTCTTACAGCGGTGTAAGGATAGTGGATTTCTTTGGCCAATCGCTTATTGTAGTAGGCGAACGTCACCGGAGGAAAAACATTATCACTCTTACGAAACTTAGAAACGCTGGCCGTTATTCGTTCATTAGAGAAATTTCGGGTCTATTTATTAGGTAAAGAATTTAAAATAGTAACCGATTGTAGTGCTCTTCGTTCCACTTTCATGAAACGCGATCTAATACCTAGGATAGCGCGCTGGTGGCTACTGCTGCAAGAATTCAATTGTTCAATTGAATATCGATCGCACTTAAATGACCCATGTAGATGCGTTATCTCGCAATCCTATTTCAAATGATTCTAGGACTGATTCCTCTAGTCTGTGTCCTCAAGTAATGGTTATTAGTAACGAAGACTGGTGACATACCCTTCAGCTGGGGGACTCTGAGTTGGAACGTGTTAAACATGTTTTAGAGAAGGATTTAGACCCCAAGAATCTCCAATATATCAAAGATAATTATGTGGTTCAAGATAATAAGTTATATAGGTATGTTAACGGTGATAAGGGCAATGTTCGCTGGGCAGTCCCGAAGGGGGCGAGGTGGCAAATATGTAGGATGAATCACGACGATATTGGTCATCTAGGATTAGAAAAAACTTTGGAAATAATTAAAAGTAAATATTGGTTTCCAAAAATGTCACGGTTTATCAAAAAGTATGTGTCCGCTTGTATCGATAGTGCTTACGCTAAGAAGTCCGCGTGTACGAACGAAGGCTTATTACATCCAATCGAAAAAGTAGAGTCACCGTTTCACACCCTGCATATTGACCACCTGGGAACCTTCGTCAGATCCAAGCGAGGATACTCTTACCTTCTAATAGTGGTAGACTCGTTTACTAAGTTTGTGTTTATAAAGCCAGTCCGAAACACTAATACACAAAACGTAATTCGTGCCCTGAATGACATATTCTACACATTTAGAATGCCTGACCGTTTGATCAGTGATCGTGGCAGTTGCTTCACGTCACACTTATTTAAAAGATACTGTTATGATAAAGGTATAAAACATATCTTGAATGCTGTCGCGAGTCCCAAATCAAACGGCCAGGTAGAACGATATAACCGAACCATCTTAAATTAATTGAAAGCGCTAAACCTGAGACATGATGAGCGGGATTGGGATATTGGGGAAAATACAATGGGGGCTGAATAACACTGTTCAAAAGACGACCGGTAGGAGACCATCTGAAGTCATGTTTGGTACGTCCATGAACAGCAGAGAGAGAATGAGATGAGATGAGAGAATAGACACCGAACAAGTAAAGCAGAAGCTACGTTACGATCAGAACAGACGC